>OY728127.1:750714665-753114665 GCA_963277665.1 Viscum album
TTGTTGGTACAATCCCTTAAATATAAAAGCACAAAGAAATCCCATATCAAGGGGGAGAAATCCAGAGAAGAAGAAGCAACATCCACATATCCAAAAGAATCTATATACCACAAATAGATTTGGAATGTTAGATAACATCTGTGATGTATGCAATAAGAGTGGTCATATGAATGGTGCATGTTCATATAAGAAAATAAGACCACAAAAGCTGGGTAAGAATGAAGAAGAATCCTTGGGAAGAAATCAGATGAAAACTATGAAAAAAAATTCTCCCAATAAGATTTCAAGAAGGAAAGATGAGAAGTCCTTAGATTCTAAATTAAAGAAAGTGAAGGGTAATGTATCCAAAAGAACTACTAAGAAAGATTCCACTCAGAAGAATTCATGTAGAATATCCAATCTTGATGCATTAGTCCCTAATGATATATTGGTGGTTTGGCCAGAATATTTGGAAATAATGAGAAAGATAGAAGATGCACATGCTAATACTTGTGATAAAAACAAAAAGAAGATTCTACATGAAGACAAAGAAGTTCTGTGTGTGAGGTGAAATAAGGCTGGTCATACTGTTAGAAGATGATTTGAATTTACTCCAGCCCAACAAGACTTCCTAAAATAGATGAAAGTTGCACAAGGATATTCCAGTGCATTGAAAGATCTTGAAGAAATAAAATTCACACACAAAGAGATGGAAGAAATAGTAAGGTCCACAGAATCACAGTCAGCATTGAAGACTAGTTGTGAAATTTTGAAGAATGGAGCATCTGGGTTGAGAAGATCATCTTAACCTTGCTGATCACATTGATGGAGCAAGGAGGATCCACCATATTCCTATAAATCTATGTGTTTTGTATTTGTTCTTATCATATAGGGAATTGAAGGCGAGGAAAGATATCAGGGGGAGAACCTAACATTCAGTGATGAGAAGAGTTCCTTTGAGGTGGAGACACATAAAGAAGCTTCCAGAGTCATTATATCAATCAGTATCAACATCAGTTGGTATAAAATTCAATTACTATGAAGATTTTCTGAACATCATGTCATTGGAAAAGGTATGTCATTTCTCAATCTCTCATCCTTATTTACTCCAAATAAATATTATTTTTCAAATGGGGGAGTGACTAAAAATTACTCAGTGACATAAGAAGAATGGAAGTGGAAATACCTTGAAGAAAAGTGTATGAGTTATCATCTCATGAGGTATCATGATTTGGTGGATAATGGAAAACTCTGTTGTCTAAATCAAATCCTTTTTTTTCTACACTGAGCACTGATCAAGTACACCTAGAGTGAAATGATTGATGGAACACTGCTTAAGTGTGGAATGATACGCTCTCTACCATGAAAGTTTTATTTCTTATCAATAAGGGGGAGAGAAAGTGAAATGAAAGTTTTAAAATTATGGGGGAGAGAAAAAAGTTAAGGGGAGAGAAAGATTCTCATTTTGACATTTACACATTCATTTGAGGAGAAATTTAAGGTATTGACAACAAAATACAAAATAGAAGATTGTTGGGACCAATTTGTGTATGAAGATTGTATTTGTTGTCAACAGTTGTCAATGCTGGTCAAAATGAAGAAGGATATGAAGAAAGACTCCCAAGTTAATGGAGATCAGCTGAAGTGAGGATGTCTGGAGAATTGTTCTGAAATCATAGCATTGAATGTAATGCTTGGGTAATTCTCTATGAAGTAAATTTAGACGATTTTTGAGCTGATCCTAAGTTCAAAGCACATGTATCAAAGGTGATACATTGTCTACAACAATTAAGGATGGTGATAAAACCAGACGATGCTTTTCTAATTTTTATTTCATAAATATCATAAGTTAGGAGAACTTATGATCCAAGACTTATGAAGGAAAGGGGGAGTAAAGGTGATGCTAGTCATATACAGTTTTGATTGGAAGGAAAGATATTGGTGGAGTTCATAATGAAAGAAGAAGAGTTTTTTAAGACTCCACATCATAGAGAAGAAGCATGAAGGTTATGGACGAAGCATATATTGAATGTGGCTATGTTTTCTAGTGTTTTACAAAATTTTGGGCCTGAAAAATGGGAGATGGAGACATCAGTTTTTGGTAATGGATGGTGTGATAAAGATCAAAGTTTGTGCACAAAATATTGTTAATGCGAGCAATATTGGATTGCATTTTTATGCGCAAGAGGAGTTCCAAGACCAACATTGGAAAATATGGAAAGGGCATGGAGTGTGCAGAAAATTGGGAAAAGTGCACGAAAAAATAAGGCTATGTGAAAGATTGATTTTGCACACAATATGGAAAACAGTTTAGAATTTTGCACGCAAATGGTGTTTTGAGATCAGAACGAAGAAAAATGGAAAAGTCAGGGAGTGCATGAAAAATTGGGAAAAGTGCACAAAAAATAATGTTGCCCAAAAGATTGGTTTTGCGTGCATTATGGAACACGATGTGGAATTTTGTACACAATGGTTGTATCGTGATTAGAATGTCAAAAAATTACAAAATCAAGAGGCACACAAAAATCGGAGATTCTCACACAATGTGTGCGAAACATCATACTTATGCGCATAAAATTGGTTGGGTGCAAAATGTGGGTTTGATGTTTTTCACACAAGAGAGGCTTCATGTTCAAAATGATGAAAAATGTAAAAGTAATGAGGTGCGTAAAAAATTTAGGCAGTGCATGAAAATAAATTAAGGTGCACGTGATAGAAAGAAGTGAGAGACAGTTTTACGTGCATGAAGAGATTTTATGCGCAGGAAGGGCCTTTACGCACATAGTAAAAAATGACTATAAATATGAAGTGACCCCCTCTCATTTGTGTGGGCTCGAAACTTAGAAAAATCACGAGCTCTGATGCGAGGAAAACTTGAAGTGTAGAGCGGTGCAAAAAAAGAATAAGTATTGCGCAAAGAAGAAAGTGTTTCATGAAAAAAGGAAGTTCTGCGCGAAAAAGAAGAGTTGCGCGAGAAGATTTTCGCACCAAAAGTTGGTTTTACGTGCAAGATTTGAATTTTACGTGAAAGCCACCCAAAAGGTTGCGTGAAAAATTTGAGGTTCTGTTGGGATTTAACAAGCACTATTCAATCTTGAAGTGTCTCATGAAGAAGGATAACCACACCCTCTGTGCGAAGAAGAAAGCACAAACAAGCGACTGGTTTTCTCAAACCCTCACTGTGTTTTGTGAAGAAGATCTCGTGAGTACAAAACTGGTGAATACTCACCCTTGTAGTGATTCACAAAGATAGATCCATGAATCATCCTTGGTTCTATGAAAAATAATCACATGTCCTCTATGTGAAGAAGAAGACTCGTGGAGCTCTCTACTTGCACGAAGGTGAACACTCTTTGATTGCAAGATTTATATAAACTTTATGGAGGGGTGTTGTTTCTTATGTGATGAGGAGACATATGTGAAAATAAACTCATATCTACACAAAGTAAGAATGAAGTATACCAATACATTCATGTGTTTGTATTGAGATTTAAAGAAAGATATTAAGACACTACAATACTATTTCTTATTATACTGTGTCAAAGAGAAAGAAGAGAAGAAGAACAGTGCATACCCAACTGAAGGATGAAAATTATTCAGGGAGTTTAAATTCAGATGATGCCAAGTGAACTGATCTTCATTTCTTGATTAATCACATTGGTGTATGTGATTCTAGCCAAGAAGAGAGAATAAGTTTTAGTGTAGTTGGTTGTTTCACTAAGAAGAAGAAAGAAGAAGTCTAGTGTAGTTGGTGCTGCACTAGAAAAGAATAGAATGGAAGAAGGAAGAATTTCTTGCCTACTTCTTTGCAAGTAATCAAGTGAAGAGCACTAAGGAAGACCGAGAGCATAACCTACCTTATCAAGAAGGACTAAGACTGTCTCTATAGGTAGTATAAAGAACTAACTAGAGGCTGCAAGTTAGACTGGGAATCACCAGTCCAGGGAAGAGGATTGTTTCCCACCCACTCTAAAGTGTAGGGACTCACACAGGATAAAGGATTTCTTTCCTTGCCACTCCACTATAATAACATATCACATCATAGTGGATAATCCATACACTGTTCATATCCATGCCTGGAAAGGAATTAACTAATCTTATTGAGTGGTGAACCTTGTAAAAATATTGTGTGCATATTTTTACTACTTTCTATTATTGCATGCGACAAGGAAAAGAGAATAAGAGAATAAAGATCCTAACATGTCAAGAGGTACTGGGATAAAAGTTGGAATTGGTTTAAAAATCCCCCAACACTGATTCACCCCCCTGTCAGTGTTAGGTATATCCCAAACTGGTCCTCTCAATCATCACAAATCACATTTTATCAAATTTGTAAAAAATTTAAATCATTCTGGCATGAGTAATGTGCACTATGGTCTCTAACCTCAAGGGTCTAAAGTGATTAATACAAAACGAAGAATAAATGCTTCCAAGGAAAACTGGGAATGATATCATGGTCTTTTCCCCTAGAAGTCTCACACAGTCCTTCGACAAACAATCATAAGTTCACACAGTCTTCTTACCTTAAGGCTCACATAGTCTTTAAGTAACCAATATTATAAGCTCTCTCAGACTTCTTCCCATAAGGCTCATATAGTCCTTAAGTAAACAATATTAGAAGGTATCTTGGTCTTATGCCTTTAATATCATTCTCACACCCCGATTATCCCATGTGATACTCCATGCCAATATTATCAAAACCAATTACCATTTCACCAAAAATTCCATTAATTAATTCATAATTAATTAATCATATTAAAACCTTCAATTAATACAACAACTAATTGGTAATTTCATCTCCATTAATTATTTCAATAATTAATTAACTTCCTTAATTTTCATTAATTAATTCACCAATTAATTAATCAAAACTAATTTAAATTAATTAACCCAATGATTAATTAATCACATCAATTTCATTAATTAATTTCCATAATTAATTAATAATAACAATCTCCTCAATTAATTCATCAATTAATTACTCACTTCAACTCCATTAGTTAATTCAATAATTAATTGACTACATCCATTCCATTTATTAATTCAAAAATTAATTAATCATAATCCATTTCTATTAATTAATCTAATAATTAATTAATCACATCAGTTTCATTAATTAATTTCCATAATTAATTAACCATAACAATACCTTCAATTAATTTATCAATTAACTGGCCACTTCAACTCCATTAATTAATTCAACAATTAATTAACTACATTAATTCCATTAATTAATTCAAAAATTAATTAATCATAAACCATTTCCATCAATTAATCCAACAATTAATTAATCATGTTTGTTTCGTTAATTAATTTCTACAATTAATTAATCATAACAATCTCTTCAATTAATTCATCAATTAATTGTCCACTTCAGCTCCGTTAATTAATTCATCAATGAATTAACCAAATAAAGTCCATTAATTAATTCAATAATTAATTAATCATTTCGCAACTTGATATACAATAATTAATTAACCAATTAATTATTCGCAATTTATAATTCAATAATTCGATAATTAACTCACCAATTAATTATCCCCCAATTCCATTAATTAATTCCCATGATTAATTAATCCAACTCAATCTCGTTATTTAATTTAACAATTAAATAACAACTCTACTCTCAATAATTAATTATATAATTAATTCTTACCAACTTAAACAATTCAATAACTTCAATTTATTAATTAACTAATTGTTATATCTCTAATAAATCAATTACCCTAATTAATTCCTCAATTAATTGTTCCATGTCAAACAATTTAATAATCCTAACAACTATAATAATTAATTATAAAATTAATTATCTTTATTCAACAAATTCAATACAATAATAAATATTTTTTTTAAATAATTATTCAATTCCAAAAATCTCTAACTCTCTATAATTAATTCAAAAATTAATTATACCAAATCACAATTTCATAGTCTCATAATTAATTCACCAATTAATTATTCAATTCATAACATCAATATATCATAATTAATTCTACAATTAATTATCTAAAATCAACAGTCTAAATATCTCATAATTAATTTAAAAATTAATTATTCATGATCTAAAATACCAATATCCCAATTTCACATATCTTTTAATTAATTAATTAATTTCCAAAATTAATTAATTTAATCAAGAACATAATTGTTACACATCTAATAGAAATTTTACAATTACATAAACATAATTGTAACCAAGACTATGAGATTTGAATTTTAGACCACCTACCTCAAGAACGGTGATGAACACTCAACAACAGAAATCCCCAATTTGAATTGGATCCATCAAGAATGTGACAAAGAACACAGTCTAGATCTGAATCCTAAATCCATGATTAAACAAAACAATATCTCTTTACTTTAAAACTAGATCCAATGATCCTAGATCAAGATTTAACAAATCTAGATCTAGATCTAACAATAGATAAATATCTTTCTTTTATCTGAGAAGGGGAGCATAAGAGAGACAGATCTTAAACAAAAATAACACCCATACTCAGGAGGTGCGCAAATGGTCTTCGATCGAAGACGATGGTGCATAAAGGAGATTCGGTCCAAGATGAAGGTGCGTTGAGGAGTTTCGGTCGAATTAGGAGGCTCTATAGTGGAGCTTTGGTCTATGGCGGTGGTGCATAAAAGAGAGGTGTCAGAAATAATGGGCTTCTTACCAATTCCATGCACAACTCTTCAAATTCAAATTATAATACTTTTTCATTAATTAATTTAGTTATATTTATTAATTGCCTTAATTATTTATTAATCTCTTATATTAATTTCATGCATCAAACCATCATAATATTGAGCATTTCATAGACTTATACCATGATCCTAAATTAAATATTCAACATTGGTCTTGAAATGACCACCTCAATTTTAGGGTCATGCTACCGCTGATGGCGTGTCGATCTAACACCATACGAAAGAGTTATGACTAAAATGGTGTTTTGACAATAATTATTTTCTCAATTTAATAATAATAATAATAAAAATAATAATAAAAATAATAATTATAGTGTATCTTTAACCAACAACATTCATTAAATGTAGATAATAGTTAATAAATTAATATTAACCCACATTTACATTTATTTAGTATTGACTAATAATTTCACCACTATTACATTAATCAACAACAAATATTTACACATGAAGAAATGTAGTTCATCATTTAAGTGATTTTTTTAATTACAAATATACTTTTCCATTCATTTAGTTTGACAAATAATAATAATAATAATAATAATAATAATAATAATAAACTTATTATTAATAATATTATTTTTATCTTCCTAGTAAATATAAAAATCCCTATTATATTAATTTAAAAATAATAATAATAATAAAAACCACAATTATTATTATTATTAAATATGTTTCAACATTGTCACCATTAACATTTCAAAAAAATCTTCTATTTCATCCAAATATTAATGGAGGAAATGTTTAATTTTCCCCCATTAACGCGTTGCATATTTTAAATTTGTCAAAACTATGTAAAATTCGATATTTTAAAACACCCCATATGAAACAATGGATTCATGTGCCAAAAATGATTTTTAATTTGACTTAATTAATTTGGGATTAATTATTAAATTAATATAATTAATTATTTAACTTAAAAATTAAATAACATGAAATACCCATCGCACAAAAAATTTATACCCTGAATAGGGTAAACCCCCCATTTCGGACCCAATGGGTTTCTAAAATTTCTCATACAACTCACCGTTTAAGAGATATTAATTATTTAATATTAAAAAAATTGATTAAAAAATTAATTAAATATAAAAAGGTTATTTTTGTGAGTGAGATGCCCAAATTTCCAAATCTTACAAATGTTATACCCCGCTTAGGGTAAACATCCTGTTCTGGACACAGCAGTGGTATCAAATTTCATATATGATGCACCATTTTGGAGTTATTAAATTATTTTAAATAAAAAGTGTAGGATTAATATATTATATTTAATATTTTTATTCAGTCTTCACTGAGACTTTGCGGACCTCATAATCTCACACTAACTCAGCGTCGAACTCAAAAAACAACCCATCTTCACCAATTTTTTTTAAAAGATTCAAACCTAGAAAAAGGAAGATATGTTACATGAATTCATATAGATATTCCTAAATAATAATATATCATGATGATATATAATAAAATATTATGTATGTAATTTAGAAAGAGAAGATCATGAATATTGGGAAGAGGTTTTTATTATTCCTTGGAGTATTTATGAGTAAAAAAATTATATCTATGATATTATTAATAATAATCAAATTTCATTCATATTTTTTGAATAACTTTATAAATTTATTTGTTCATAAAATATTCACATTTTCACCCAAATTTTAATTTCTTTTAATTAATTTTTTATTTAATTTTCCTCATTTTTAAATGTATTTAGGGGGTAAACCCTTACACAAACACATCCTTACACAATAACATCTAAATGTTTATTATTTGATATTGAATATAAAATGAGTTCATTGTTTGAATCAATCCATTTTGATAGTTATCTTGTTTTTGATCATAATTTTTTATATTATATTGTAATTAATGTGATTCTTATTTTTTAGTATTTATATAATATTTTTTACAAATAATTCAATTGGACATAGATCTATATTGGTCATTTATAGGTATATTTTTGATCATGGAAGAAGACTCAACATTTTTTTCATACATATTAGACTAGTAATGACGTTTTTATTACTGGAAAAAATATAAAGGTAAAAATTACAAAAAACTCTTTGGATGCAACTAAAACAAGTGGAAATATTTTAAAAAAAATCATTTCTCAATTCTTCCATTAATTGACCTAATTGAAGCATTAAATGAATCCCTAAAAATATTACAACAATTTGGGCCATTCATGATAATGGGAATATATCTCCCAAACCATCATTCCAAATGATATGAAATTTTGTTTTGAGATAGATAATAGTATGGGAAAAAATTAACTAACTTATATATACTTATATTACTTATTTTTAAAGGTCATAAATGCATTTAAAATCATATCACTATAATTTAAAGAGTATATCTATATAGAAATTTTTTCTTTATTATTTCATCCATAAATTTGGCTACAAGTTTCAAATAAACATGAACTTTTGTGGTTGGATCATTAATAAAGTGATGAAAAAGTTTTTAGATGAATAATTTTTAGGATTTAGCCTTATTATTAATCAAATATGTGTCGACTTTTTGAAGAAAAATTTAGAGGTAAAACCATCCACCCCTCTTACTTATAAATATATGCCTCCACTTCCATTCATGGGGTTAGTATTTTCAAAAGTAAAGGAATGTGATTTTTCACATATAAATATTTATCTAGGTATTTAGGATCTTACACACTCTAGTTAAAACTAGAGATACCCCTCCCCCCCTCTTATTTATTTTTTATTTTATTCTTTATTTTGTTGTAATATCATAATTTTTTATTTGTAATTTTAATTTTAATTCTAATGAAAGTTTCTTCATCTTATCCTAAATCCAATAATATTATTTAGATATGTTTTTTATGTTCTTAAGGTAGTTTTAATTTATTTGTAATCCCTTATCTAAACCCCCTTAAATTATTTTTCAAGCATGCATCATTTACATTATGTTCATGTGCGTGATATTGGTATATGTAGATCTTTTATTATCTATTTATATTTTCTTTTATTTTTTCCTAAATAATATATATCTCTAAACAAATAATTCACCATATTTATGGATGAGTAATCATATATTCTGAGTGATACCCTGGATAGGTATGATAGATTGATCGATAGTAATTGCATTTATTGATTGTTAAACCAATGTTGTGTATCCTCCATTAAGTGCGTCATGGATTATTGACATGCTTGATATAAAATTTGTGTTTTAGGATATAATGTTAAGAAAATAAAAAGTGAGTATGAATATCTTAGATTATGTCACTTTACTAATAAAGGTTATACCAGTATAGGATGATTTCCCCAAATAAAAGTTTTCTGTAAATTCATTGGTCAATTAAGATAGAGAATTGGTAGAAAAAACTAGAATAGATTTAACCAAGATATAGATCTATGGAATCTACTAATTTGAAGAATATATTTTCATGTTTCAGCATTAGTATTTTCTACTTGGGCTAGGATATCCAATATTATATTTAGATTTATTTATAAAAAATATTCTATGTAATTTTTCTAAAGTAGTTCACCAATCCTTGAAGTCTCATCTCTCTTGAAGTGTAAATTTTTAGGATACTTTGGGAGTTGAAGAAAAAATCATAAGGTAGGTGATAAAACTATATTGTATATATATGTATATATTACAGGATGTATGAAATATAATATACATGAGTTCATCATGTTTCCCAAAAGTTTAGGTTGTTGTAGGAAGATATGAGTGTGGTCCAACAAGGAAGGAGCTTAGTAAAAACTAAAAAATATTATTCATGACAGAGTGTTAGGATGGGAAGTGTGAATGAAATAAATAAAAATGAAAATTATAGAAATTATTTAGTAAAATAAGACCATCAAGTAGTTTTTTAGGTATAAATATAGAAAAATATAAGTCATATCTTTAACCATATAGAATCCAAAAGGATGTGAGATAAAAATTTAAGGAAATATATGAGAAGTGTACTAGATTCCATAAAGTAAAACCTCTATCCAATGGTGATTGTTTTTGGTTTTATGATAAAAATGGTCACATAGCTGACACTTTTCCAAATATAGATAAAATAAGAGGTATTATCAAAACAATACTACTAGATGATGCAAGGAACATATTGTTTAATCTTATTTGAGGAAAAGATATAGTCTTAGATGATGAGAGTTTATATTATTTATATTTTTATTAATTAAAGGAGGATGAATCCTACTCAGATGTAGAAAAGAGAAACACCAATATAATTTTAATCCAACATCAAATATAAATGAATTGAGTATGTATTAGTACACCATAAGACTCTCCAAATATATTAAATCTAGAGGAGATGGAAGGTGTTCTAGTGAATTCTTAATAAAATTAAACCCCTATATAAATAAGAGGGGTTAAATAATGGAATATGCATATAGTTTATTAGTTTGAGGTATAACAAAATTATTGGGTACCATATCAAGAAATGACCAAAATATTAAAGAATGAAGAGATAAATGAAGTCTATGAAATTAATAGAGGATTATTTAAAATGTATTTTCTAAAATCATATTGGGTTATGCAAGATATATATAAGAATGAAAAGTATGATTATTTTGTAATAATCCAGATTAGTGTATATTATCTTATTATAAAGACATAAGATTTACCAATCCTAATTTTAGTAGTGTATGATACTTTAGACAATTTCCCTAATGCATTATTAGGAGGAGAACAATCCAATATGCATGTAGGAGAATCATGGGTGAATGTGATCATATATTTTCTTGTAGTGCTTATGGATATAAATATTAGCAGAACTTTAGAAGTAAATATCAACATGGGGAATTATATTAAGATATTAATATTTCCACCCAATAGAAGATATTTCAGAGTAATTAACCATCTTCACATGAAGTTTTATAATAATAGGTTACTTGATATAAGGAAATGTGTGGAAATAATCATGCATTTTTTTAGGATGATGGAACACCTTATAGAGAATTGAATCCATAAGAAGTAAAACCTAAGTGGATAACATTGGATAGAGAGTGGGTTTTTCTGAATCTAGAGGAAGAAATAAGGAAGAAGAAAATTCTTCTAGATGTGATCGAACAACTCAGAAATAGACTTGTAATCTCTAAGACAGGAGATGAAAATGATATGAAGCCAGAGGAATTAATACCAAGAAGAATATATTTGAATATATAAGATATTTAATTATAAATATTTGAGATCCATTTAGAGAATACAAAGATATTATTAGGAAAATACAAAAGGCACTTCAATAAATTTACTTAGAACATCAGTTTCCAAAATAGTGGGAAGAAAAATGACCATCTGAATACATATCTGTAACAACCCAGAATTTTTAAATGATATTTTTTTACTGAATAAATGTTCGTTACATATTATTTGATATTATACATGTAAAAAATAAATATAAACCATTTTTTATCACATTAACAATGATCATTACATTATCCAGATATGAAACCAATTAAAATTCCAATCATTACAAATGGACAAAAAATATAAAATAGAAAAGCTAAAATTGGAAAATAAGGATCTCCCAAATATACTAGAATAATTTCCCGCACTAAAAATGATACATAAATAAATAAAAATATTAATAAACCAATCAACATCTTAAGAAATTAAAGTATAACCATAGGGAGAAATTACAGTAAATTTTTGAAGGAAATAATGAAGTGGTATTTATGAGGTATAAATTGAAACGTGACCATTGGGATCTAATCATTATATGACCATTGGTAAAATATGACCATTGTTCAATATGAACATTGGAAACTATACCCTTGGCTGATAATTTTACCATTATAATTAGTGTTTATAAGTAGTAATGATAAATTATAATTGATACAAAATGAATAATCGATAGCCTAAACTAGTAGAGTCATGCCATTTCAAGCCCATTTGTCTAAACTTGGGAGGGAGGTAGCGTAGCTAGGGTTCGACCTTGAAAAAACCTAAGTCGATATTTAATAGGTAAATTTTAAATGAAATCACCTATGGGACAAGTTCAAGTTAGTGGAGATTACCACTCATTCAATGTTAGTTGAGCCACCCCATGAAACTATGGCCATCACACACCTTACTCTTAAGGCATATATAGGTGTAATAAGGGGTTACGTGTCAAGGCATCAGTTACTTAAAGTGTAATTTTATTTTTATAAATAAAATTATTATTCAATTAATTCCTTTTGAGAAAAGTTTTCATTATAAAATATATTTTTAATTGAGGTGAATTTAATAAATTGATTTTTGGATGCAAAGAAAACATAATTGTATTTTTATAAAAAATATATAAAATTTTATAATAAACTTGAGTATTTTGAATAATATTTTTTTAGTAAAATATTTTTTTAAAATAATCACACCTAAATATAAATTATTAAATAATTTTATAATGTCCTAGTATTTTTTGTAAGTGTTAGAATTTTGAATGAGCCTTAAAAACTGATATTTTTAAATAAATAAGGATATTTATATTTAAAAGTTAAAATTATAATATTTAGATATTTTTTCTACTAAAATAAACATCATATTTGAAATCGGCACATCAAAATTACGTTAGGGTGAATTTATGAAAATTTTCTAAAATAATTTAATTTTCATGTGAATAGTAAAAATACAATTTTGGGGTTTCGGTATGTTTAATGACTTCATATTCATTTAATAATGATTTAAAAATTAATTAACCATAGTACACGACTTAAAACATGTTATTTTATTAATATTAAGTATTTGAATAGACTTTAATCAATTTACAAAACCTATAAGTGACTTTCCAAAGTCTAAAATGGAAACTTTGACTTTAAAAACATTACTTTGTGGAAACTTTACTTTTACATGCTAAAATAAGTAATAAAAAATTATGCTAGTTTCTGGAAGATTAAAATAAAATAAAATGTGTCCCAAATTTCCAAAACCATTGGAATAAACCATGGGTAAGTGAATGGTTTTTCATTTTCCACAACTTGGATTTCCAAGGCCTATATTTGGGAATTATTAAACAAATACTCCACTTTTTATATAAATAACTACCCATATCACCTCTCCCTTTCACTTACAATGCATCCTCCATGAATTTATGGTGATATTTTCTCCCAAGGAGTCCCCTCAATGTGGCATCAATCCCCCACTGTCCCATTTCTCAAGATTTAGGAGTAACTCTTTAAGGTAAGGGAATTATCCTTCTTTTCTCTTCAAATCAAGAACCTATTTTTTATATGTCTTCTAATTGTTATGGTTACTCTCTTTTATTACCATTTTTTATCATAACCTTACTTCAAAATTATTTTTTATCAATGGAATACCCTTTTCCCCTCTCATTTTACCCTTTTCTATAACCATTTTTTATACCCGTCATACTACTGAATTTACTTCTCTAAATTTTTCTCTTCTCCTTAAGAAAGTATCTTTTATTTTATTTGTGTGGACACCCAAACCTTTTTATTTTCCATTGGTATTCATATAGTTGTAAAAATGATTTATTTTATTCAGGTATTTACACATAATATACCCACATCCCCTTTTTGTGGGCTAAAATGACATAATGATAATGTCTTTAAACAATTTTATATGCCATGATTTTGATAAGAAACTCAATCTTTCTTCTCCATGGGTTATTAATGAAATGATTTATTATGATATTTTTGGATAAAATTAATTAATACATATTAATGGTTCTCCATGATATATCTACAATGAATTGGGTAAATAATTTAATCTCCAGATATGATATGTTTTATAATACCTTGTTGAATAACCTTGGTAATTTTCATTTATGACACCTTGGTGGAAAACCTTGGTGATATTCTTATGATTGTATAATTTAAATTTTGTAGCCATATTTACTCGTTATTATTCATGTTATTATTATTATTATTATTATATTCCTCTTTATCATGACTTATTGTTATGCCTCATGTTCTTATTGATATGTATCAAGATCACATGCTATATGTATCTCTTGATTATTCCCTTACTGGGATCCCTAATCACCCCTTTCTTTTGATGTATGTCCCCAGGATATGATATGCAATAAAATTAACCTAGATTGAACCCATTAAGATGTATTTGAAGAGTTTTTAGAAAAATGTTTATGTTTTCATGTATTATGTACCTTATTTACAAGAAAATAAACTTTAAAATATCCTCTGTTTGTACCATGTAATGAAAAGTTATGTAATAAAAAGGAGGTATTCCATAGTTCTCATCAAAGGATGGTTTAATTATTTATGGAAATTAGGATTTTAAAACTTTAATAATAACCCTTGGGAAAAGTATAAATATTGGAAAAAATCCTTGTATTTTTGTATGTATTAAGTAAGTGGTTTCCAAACAAATGCATACCTATATGGATACTACAAGTGGATCTGGATATGGAACAGATATACCTAGGGGTAACACCTAAAAGCACCACTTTGATCTAGACTTGAATGGGAACTGGTGAACAATAACAGGTCTTACTGCACACCTAGTTTGACACTCTTGGGGGATATGTTTGGTTAATCACAAGCTTTTTATGATCCATTATGAAGGATATATAGAAAATATAATTGTTATTTTATGAGATTAAAAACATATTTAGGCATGATGTTTTAAGACTAAAAATCCATTTAGAATTATAAGATTCATAAAAGTAACACATTTATCATTAAGTTTTTTCTTATTTAAAAAAATGGTGGGAAATAGGAGTAACCACATTAATGATGAGTGCAACAGATGATGCACTGACAAAGTTCCAATGGAAGATGGAGTGGAAAACTTCATGAGGATTATGAATCAACTAACTCCAGTTATAAAAAATAACTTGAGTCAAATAGATAGATTGGATTAACCTCCAAGGGAACAAATTTCCATTGAGTCATTTATGCATCAATGACCACCTTATTTTAGTGGATCTACCAACCCATGGATTTCTGAATAATGGATAATCTCTATAGAAAATATATTTTTTGTACTTGATTATTTGGAGTAAGATAAAGTCACCCTAGCAGTATTCCACTTACTAGGAGAAGCTGATCACTGATAGAAACTAATTAAAAACATGAAGTCAAGAAAGGAGATTGATGCTATGGAGTGGGAAGAGTTTAGGGGAATATTTTTCAATAAATATTTTCCACATTCTATGAAAAAAAATAGATAAGGAATTCCTAGAGCTAAAGAATAAAGAAAATGAATCAGTGGGAATCTATGAAATGAACTTTACAAGTCTTTCTCGATACACCTATAGCTTTTTTATGGATCCTAAAGGAAAGGTTGATAGATTATTCAATGTATTGAGACCCCATCTATAGAGGAATCTAGAAAATTAAGACTATAAAATCTATGAGGAGATAGTACAGAGTGCTATGAATGTTGAATTGGAGTTTAGAGAGTCGTAGTGGTCACATATATCGAATGAAAAGAAGAGAGAAATGGATCCAAACTTAGGGTAGAAATTCGATTATGTAAGAGGATGAAATAAAGTGAAATTTTCCATGTGTAATAAATATGGGAAGAATCATTTTGGGAACTTCTTAATTCAGAGTGGAAAGTGTTAAAGTGTGGAAGATATGGACATATATCTCGAAAATTTCATGGTGATATGAAGCCTCAACTTCTCAACACTAATGAAAAAGGGAAGATGGTTCCAGCCCAACTGGAAGTTCAATGATTCAAGTGTGGATATCTTGGTCACTTTGAAAATAAATGTACAAATAAGAAGATAGTGGAGGGGAACCACCATCAACCTCAATATAGGATAAGAGAGTAAGTTCGGGAATTTTCTATCATGAAATCTGAAGTAGAGTCTCCAAATGATGTGGTGGTAGATACTCTCATTTTTCTTTAAAAGATAGCTAGTACTTTGTTTAATTACAGTTCTGTTCATTCACTCATTTTATCCAAGTTTGAAAAGAATATAGAATAAATCCCTGAAATTTTAGAAGTAGAGTCATCAATCAAGACTCATGGAGGGATTTTCCTAGAATAAAAAGTGTATAATAACTCTTATTAACTTTGGTGAGTATAATATCATCGAAAATATAGTAGTCATTCCCATGGTGGAATTATACACTATACTAGGGATGAACTGGATCTCAAAGTATAATTCTAAGATAAAATATAGAAGAAAGGAAATTTTAGTAGTCTTGAATGGACAACCAACATTCATTTTCAAAGGAGAGATATCATGACCTAAGATTTGTATAGAAAAACATACCATAACATTATTTATGGATATTATTGGTGAATAGGGAGAGAGAAATTAAAGTACAAGGATATAAAATGTCTCCATAGTCTAGGAATACATCGATTTTTTCCTGAGTTACCTAGAACTCCCCCATAAAGAGAGGTAGAGTTCTCTATTAAAATCATACCTAGATCCAAGATGATATCGAAGACCCCATATAGAATGGTAAATATAGAGTTAGAGTAATTAATGAAACAACTTCAAGATATTTTGGAGAAGGGATTTATCTAATCAAGTGTGTCTCCTTGGGGAGAACCTATTCTCTTTGTGAAGAATAAGGATGGATCAATGTGGTTATGCATTGATTATAGAGAACTTAATGGGATCACAATGAAGAAAAAGTACCCTCTCCCAAGGATTGAAGATATATTTGATGAGCTATGTGGGGAAAAATTCTTCTCCAAGGTTGTCCTTTGGTCTGAGTTTCATTAATTGGGGATAAATAAAGAAGATATTCTGAAGACTTCCTTCAAAAAAAGATATGGGAATTATAAATTTGTTTTTATACCCTTCATATTGACTAATACTCCCAATATATTTATGGATTTTATGAATAGAGTTTTTAAGGACTACATTGATAAATCAATGGTAGTTTTTATTAATGATATTATGATATATTCCAAAATTAGAAGGGACCATGAGGATTATCTAACGATTATATTGGGAACCTTAAGGAAGGAGAATCTATTTGAAAAACATTGAAAATGTAAATTATGGTTACAAAAAGTTTCATTATTAGGTTACATTGTAACCAATGAAGGAATATTAGTTGAACCTATGAAGAAAAAGGCTTTAAAGGAGTGTCATAATCATACAATGGTAACTGATATTCGTAGTTTCCTTGGTTCAATAGGATATTACAGGAGGTATGTGAACAAATTTTCACAACTTTCTAGTACACTAACCAAGTTAACTCTAAAAGGGGATAAGTTCATCTGGATAAAGGAGTGTGAATAAAGTTTCCAAGAACCAAATAAGAGATTGGTTATTACACATATGTTAACTCTACCCTATATGAGAGAAGGATTCATTATTTACAATGATACATCTCTGAAATAGATTGGGTGTGTCCTCATGAAAAATGAAAAAGTGATTGCTTATGCATCTCGGTAGTTAAATCCTCATGAGAAGAATTATCCTACACATAACTTGGATATAACTATAGTTATTTTTGCTCTAAAAATATAGAGGCACTATCTTTATGAGGAGAAATGTGATATATATATATAGAACACAAAAGTTTGAAGTATATTTTCACATAAAAGGAATTGAACATGAGACAAAGATGATGGTTGGAACTTCTTAAAGACTATGATTTTTCAATTCATTATCACCCTAGAAGTGAAAATAAAGCCACTGATGCATTAAGTAGGAAAGAACCTGTTGTGCTAGAAATGATGAGGATTCAAGGAGATCCATTAATCAAGGACCTAGTAAAGTTAGACATTGGATTCGTAAGGGAAGGGGAATCATCAATCCCATACCAAATGATTTCTCAACCATCATTACTCAAGAAATTCAAGAGACCTCAAAGAAAATATCCTTTTATATAAAAGAAGATAGAGGATATAAATAATGGGAAGTTTCCTAAGTTCAATATTGATCAAGAAGGTGTACTAAAATTTCTTACAAGGATATGTGTGCCATATATTACGAAGCTAAAGAAGGATACTATGGATAAAGATCATAAATCTACATTATTTATACATCTTGGAAGCACTAAAATGTATAGGTACATTCCTGATCATTATTGGTGGGATAATATGAAAAGGGAGATTGCCGACTACACTTCAAGGTTCTTGGTATGTTAATAAGTGAATGTGGAGTGAAAATTTTCTAAAGGGTTATTTCAACTAATACCCATACCAACATGGAAGATGGAAAATATCACAATATAATTCATCACTATTCTCCCAAGAGAATATAAAGGAAACAATGCGGTGTGAGTTAAAATGGATAAAATCACCAAGACATCCCATTTTATTGCTATTCAGAAACATTTATACCTTGAACAAGTTTCTAATATATATGTAAAGGAAGTGGTGAGGTTTCATGGGGTGCCACTTTCTATCATTTATGATCATGATAAAATGTTCACATCTAAATTCTAGAGAAGTATTCAACATGATCTGAGTACTGAATTGAATTTCAGTATGACCTATTGACCCCAAAAATGATGGCCAATCTAAAAGGACTATTTAGACAATTTAGGAAATGTTGAGAACATGATCAATGGAATTTTAAGATGGATGAGATCAAAACCTCCCATTATTTGAGTTATCATACAATAATATCTTCTACTCGAGTATTAAAATTGAACCTTATGAATCTCTATATAGGAAGCAATGTAGAACTCCTATATGTTGGGATGAAGTCGGTGAGAGAATGCTTCTTAGGTTTGATCTTGTGCAAGAGATGATATAAAAGTTTCATACCATCCAACAACATATAAAGGATTCTCAGATTCAGAATAAGAGCTATGATGACAACCATCGAAGGGGATTAGAGTTTGATGTTTGAGAAAAAGTTTTCCTTCATATATCACCATTAAAGAGAGTCATGTGGTTTTGGAAGAAAGGGAATCTCATCCCTAGGTACATTGGACCTTATGAAATCCTTGATCATATAAGAGAAGTGTCCTATTATCTATCACTTCCACCAAATATTGCTCAAGTTCATAATGTATTATATGTATCTATCTTGAGGAAGTACATACATGATCCCTCACATGTACTAAATCTAAAGGTGGTACAACTGGAACATGACCTCTCTTATGAGGAGCATCTAGTGGAGATCTTGGACAATAGAGACAAGGTTCTATGCAATAAGGCAAATCACCTTTTGAAAGTGTTGTGGAGGAATAAAAAATATGAAGAAGCGATGTGGTAACTAGAGGAGACAATGAGATATAAGTACCCTCACATTTTCTCAATTGAGAGAATCAATTGAAATTTTAGGAATAAAAAACTTAATGGGGGAACAATGTAAGACCCATGTTTTTTAAATGATATTTTTTTCCTAAATAAATGTTTATTAAATATTATATAATATTATAAACATAAAAAATAAAGAGAAACTAATAAAATTTTATCACATTAACAATGATCATTACATTATTCATCTATGAAACCAATTAAAATTCCAAACATTACAACTGGACAAAAAATATAAAATAAAAAAGATAAACTGGGAAAATAAGGATCGCTGCAATCTACTAGAATCATCACCCCACTGCAATTTATAAAAAAATAAAAAAATATATTACTAAACCAATAAAAATCTTAAGAAATTAATGTATAACCTTAGGGAGAAATTGTAGTGAACTTTTGAATGAAATAATGAAGTGGTATTTATAGGGTATAAATTGAAATCTGACCATTGAAATTCGACCGTTATATAACAACTACTCAAATATGACTATTGTTCAACATGACTATTGGAAACTATACCCTTGGTTGATAATTTTACCATTATACTTATTATTTATAAGTAGTAATGAAAAAGTATAGTTGATACATAAAGAATAATCTATGGCCTCAACTAGCATATTCATGCCTTTTGAAGCCCATTTATCTGAATTTGGGGGGATGTAGCGTTACTGGGGTTCACCCTTGACAAAAACCAAGATGAGATTCAATGAGTTAAGATTGAATTAAATAAACTATAGGATAATTTCAAGTTAGTGGAGATTATGACTTAGTCAATGTTAGTCGAGCCACCCCATGAAACTGTGACCATCATACACCTTACTCTTAGGGCATATGTGGGTGTAATAAGGGGCCACATGTCCAAAAATTAGTTACTTAAAGAGTAATTTCCTTTTTATACATATTATTATTATCCCATAAATTACTTTTAATAATATTTTTTTAATAAAATACTTTTTAAATTGAGATTAATTTGATAAATTTATTTTTAGATGAAAAATAAAATATAATTGTATTTTTCCAGAAAATATATACAATTTTATAACAAACTCAAGTATTTTGAATAATATTTTTTTTAATAAAATATTATTTTAAAACACTATTACCAAAATATAAATTATTAAACAATGTTATAATGAACTAGGAAATTTTTTATAAGTGTTAGAAATTTGAATGTGCCTTAAAAATTGCTATTTTTAAATAAATAAGGTTTTTTATATTTAAAAGATAAAAACATCATATTTAGATAATTTTTATGATAAAATAAACTTTATATTTTAAATAATAACGTCAAAATTAGGTTAGGATGAATTTATAATAATTTTCTAAAATACTTTATTTTTTTTGTGAATAGTAAAAAATACTATTTTTGGATTTTTGATATGTTTAGTGACTTCATATTTATGTCATAATTATTTAATAATTAATTAACAACAATACATGACCTAAAATATTTTATTTTATTAATATTAAGTATTTTAATATATTTTAATCAACTTTCAAAACCTATAAGTGACTTTCCAAAGTCTAAAATGAAAACTTTGACTTTAAAAACATTACTTTGTGAAATATTTACTTTTCCATGCCCAAATAAGTAATAATAAATGATGTTTGATTCTGGTGGAATAAAATAACATAATTTTTTTTTTCAAATTTATAAAACTATTGGAAAAAACCATGGTTAAGCTAATGGTTTTTCATTTTCCACAACCTAGATTTCCAAGGCCTATATTTGGAAATTATTAAACAAATCCTCTACCTTTTCTATAAATACCCACACATTTCACCTATAACATTCACTCCCTATCCATAATCCATGAATTTATGATTATTTTTCCTTCCAAGGAATCACCCCAAGGTGTGATCAATCCTCTAAGGTTCCATTCCTCAATATTTTGGAACAACTCCTCAAGGTAAGATAATTATCCTTCTTTTCTCTTCAATTAAAGAACCTATTTTTGTATATGTATTATAATTGTTATGGTTACTCTTTTTTATTACCCTTTTGATCATACCCTTGATTAAAAATTATATTTTATCAATAGTATACTATTTTCCCTTCTCATTTTACCCTTTTCTAAAACCATGTTTTATACCTGTCATGCTGCCAAATTTACTTCTCAAAATTTCTCCCTTTTCCTTAAGAAAATATCTTTAATTTTATTTTTTTGGATACCCAAACCTTTTTATTTTTCATCGGTATTAAAATATATGTAAAATTTATTTATTTTATTCAGATATTTACACATAAGAAACCCAAATTCCTTTTCATGGGCTAAAAATGATGTAATGATCATGTCTTTAAGCACTATTGTACGCCACGATTTTGATAACAAAACTTGTTCTTTATTCTCCATGGGTTATTAATGAAATGATTTATTATGATATATGTGTATAATATTAATTAATACATATTAATTTTAAGGTCCCATGTTTTTGAACCAGATGAAATTCCAAAGGAATTTGAGTTTTGGTGACTACTGGAGGATCCATTTTGTAAACCATGATTCAGAACGTAATTCCAAGCGTTGGAACACTTAAATGTGTTTTTTGGACTTGGATAAAGGCCTAAGAGGTCCCTTATGTGTATTTTTGAGTTTATGGAGCACTAGATCCTAAAATACCAAGTTTTTAGGGTCTATATAGGGTGCCTAGTTTGTCTAAAACCGTGCGGCCCAAGCAGAAAACTGTGTGGCCTTGATCAGAGGAGAAGATGTGCCCCTAATGACTTGCGCATGGTTTTACCAAACTGTGCACCTATATTGCACTATTAGTGACACTTAGACATTAACTCAACACTATTCACTTCATGGTTTGCACACAGTTAGGCTAATCATGTGGGACAAGCCGTACATGGTGATTTATTAAGTAGGAGTTTCCATACGGTTTGGCCAAGCCGTGCGACCAAACTTTGTAACTTGGTTTTTGGGGGTAAAAAGACTATTTTTTCCCTTAGTTTAAGAACTCATTTCTCGTTTTCTTCTCCTCTTGGTAGCTATGTTAGCTCCTCTCCTCTGTGGGTTTCTCTTCCTTCAAGCCTATTCCAGGCATGATGATATCTCTCCATCAGCTAAAGCCTGATTCGAGCACCATCAGTCTCTATGGATCCATATTGGTAAGCTCTATATTCATTTTATGTAATTTCAAATTTAGTTTGGTATCTAATATGATATTTAGGTGTAATATATTTTCCCTTATTTTCAGGGTCTTTGTTTTTTATTTTTTTTCTCCTGACTTGAGTCGAATCAGGAGCCGATACTAGATGATCTATCCACCACAGACCTACGGTAGGTGGTCTTGTGATTTAAATTTAAAGTCAATTGATTTATATATATTAAAATGTTACACATTACCAATTCTCAGGTGGTGCCTTAAAATTGGATATGATCCTTGATATGAAATGACAGGTATCACCTATTTAATTAATGAGGCCTATTGATAAATGAATTATAGGTTAAGGACCTTAAAACTGGAACCACCCATTTTGGGTGTGTTGTTTAATTAAATGACCATTATAATGGTGTATGATTTTTGATGCCTTTGAGGTGTTCCCTATGAGCATTTATAAAGTATGTTTAATTTTGATATTCCAATGGAGTATTGATATGTGAATTCAATTGAATAATTGAAATGTAAACTGAATTGTGAGTTGAATAGAGCCTATGCCATGTGATAGGTTGTTTAAGTATGATAAGTTTGATATAACGTTTTTCACATGTGAGTGAATTAAGGTAAATCCTTCTAATATTATACCAATGAATCAAGTCACCTTTTTTAGGTGAGGTGTAAAATAATTTTTCTTATTGTTTACCTTGATAGATTAAATCATATTTATTAAATGATCTTTTTAATCATTGATAATGATTGAATGATTTTTCTTGAATGCTTAAGCTTAGAATACTTGTTAAATGAAATGACCACATGAGATAAATTAAAGGAATGCCTTTTGAGTTGGCCAATGCCTCAATTCACCTTCTGAGGTGAGTTGTGAATGAGATGTTCTTGGTTTTTACCTTGAAATGTTTAAATGAAATGAAATAATTTAATTTTATTAAATGTTATTGAATTGAATTGTTCTTTAAATTAGAATGCCCATTTTAGTAGTTGAATGGAAATCCTTATAATCTTGGATGGTTGTTTGTGTTACCTTTTGAGGTGAGTT
Source organism: Viscum album (assembly GCA_963277665.1). Lineage (NCBI taxonomy): Eukaryota > Viridiplantae > Streptophyta > Magnoliopsida > Santalales > Viscaceae > Viscum > Viscum album. Next base: position 750,738,607 of record OY728127.1, read on the forward strand.
TTATTTGAATTTATAGGGTGATGAACCTTGGTATAAATGAATTTATTTATTGATTTTGAATGTTATGTTCCTTGGGTGACACATGGATTCAAATGACGAATTATATGGATGGAATCATTTGGAATTTATCAAGCTTATGCCAGAGTGACACTTGGACTCATGTAAAGGACTATAAAGGTCTAAATCATGAGGTAATTGACTATTATATTCTAAGTAATACATGGATTTATATGAGAATTTCATTAATAGACTCAGAGGTAATTTGATCATATATTCCATGGGTGATACTTGGGATCCCTTAGTGGACTAAAAATTGCGGTCTCAAATGGATGGGACTTTATACCACACCTAGAGAAATACCCGGGTTCCTAATAGATTCACCTTGTATAGGATTATAAGGCGTTGGTTGATGTTATACCTAGAGAGATACCTAGATTCCAACTTAGGAATGCCTTGGATTGGATTAGGTTTTAAAATAAAAAATGAATTAAATGACTTATATGATGCGTCTTACAAGACAAAGCATAATATTGGATTTAGTATTTACTTATACATTATGGATGGCCTATTTAGGCATCCTTGGATACATGTGATTACGAGGAATTCTCAACTTAATTCTAAGTTATGAGACTTTTTGACTAAGTGAACTATTTTGTTGAATGAGCATGTTTATAAATGACACATGTCTAAATGTTAAATTAGAGAATTGATACTTAAATGAAAATAACTAAATGAATTGATTATGAAATGAGAACCTGAACATATATGATGTTTAATTTTTAGTACTTCATTTACTTTTTATATTATTTCCTGCGCACCATTTTTATATATATTCACTGACTAGATGACACAAAAATTAGCTGGCTGCCTACTAGGATTATGTATCACAACCTGTTTGGGTTTCCATGGGTACCTAAATAGACTATATTTTTGTAGGTATGGATAAGGGAAATATCCCTAATATAGGTTCTTGATTTCTTCTTAGGAACATGGGAGCGTGGGATCGAGCAGAGGCTCGTAATGCTAGCTGGGATAGTTTTAGCCCCTTTTTTACTTTTTTTACATTTATTGTATATCTACCTTGTGAATATTTTTTGGATTATTTATTAGAGATACATGACATGTTCATCATTCTGCATATGTGACGACTTCTGGTATTGTTTACTTATTAGTCTTTCACTATTTACTTACTGTCTAGATATTATTCTACTTCTGCTACTTGTATATTATTTTTTCCTCTATGTTACACTTTGTTAATGAGGGAAAAGACTCCCCACATACACACCTAGGCCCTCACTACTTATCGATAGCCTCTGGTGTTTGGGGAGATACGTTTGAAGCCATGTGTCCAATTGGGCCTGGGGAGCTATTGAGTGGAATCTACGTCTAGGATGTATGAAGTGGTATCGGGGATATTTTTCCTTTTTCTTACTATTTGAGGATGGTATACATGAGAAAAAGAATGCGTTAGTGCTTGGTAAATAACTGTGTTTAGGACTGATCACCCTAACCATGAGGAAATGACCAAGTGGTGAGGGTTGGGAATTATTGTTCATACTGATTGTTATTACAGTTGATATTATTTCACCTTGAGTGAATAGAGTAATTTCCACCTATTATGGATTTATAAGATTTATGATATCTTACCCTTATCCTAGTATAGAAATGATGTATCATTTAATGCATCATTATAGGCACATAGAAAATTCACATGCCATGCATATTTCATGCCATGTAGTTGAATTTCCAGCTTGCCTATTGATTTGATTGTGTGCCTTGGCGTTATGAAATTCTTAGTTTCTACCTGTTTAGGTAATATTTAGCATGTTTGTTTACATAACATGATTATGAGATTGTATACCATGATTCCTACTTGTTTATCATTCCTTGCATATGTATCATGCTTCTATGCTTATTAGCATGCTTTTAGTGTTTACTTCTTGTGATGACATGCTAGTTTTGGTTTTAAATATATAAATGGTTTCATGGGATGAAATCTATTGGTTGAAATTTAAATGGGATCCAGTTTCCAATTATAAGGTGTATGAGTGCATTATAATTGGGAAAGGGTAACCTATATACTCGAACCATCCTTTAGGCTATACATACATATATACATATATATATATATATATAGACCCTTGTTAAAATGTAAAGTCCACTAAATTTCAATTTTTAAAGTGAGTTTGTTTTGATTAATTGGGAGACAAATGCTAACCTATAAAGTGTATGGGTGATTTATGAATTGATAGATGGCCACACATATGACTAATCCAATATATATGACCATGATATATTTTTTAATGGATATAAATATAAAATCCATTGAATTTTGATCTAAAATGAATTTGTTGTCTTTGTAACGGCTTGAGATTACCTTTATAAATGCATAAATGGACCCAAGTAGGTTAGTTGGGGAATGTTTCTAATGATATAACCCTCTTAGGTTGTTTTAAAACTTTGATAAATAAACAACTGCTATCAGGTTGCATTTTGATGAACCCAGGTTGAGTTAACGGGACCCTTGTAAGTTGCCTTATCTTTTAATAGGAATTTATTTGATGAATTACCTAATTATGACTAGATTTTGATAAAATTTTAATGTTTAAATAAGGAATTTATATAATACTATCATGTTTTTCTTTGATCTAATAGTTAAATTAGGTGCCTAGTGTTATTTTATAGCTGGTAGTTAATGTTCTATTTAAATCATAAAATTTTAAAGGTGAAATGTGAATAAGTGTAATAGCTTAAGAATGGAACCTAAAGTGGTGTACTTCATTTAACTCTCTTAAGCCTAGTAAATTTTGTAGGCATGCCCTTATTATTGTTTTATGCTTTATGATTTTTTAAGGAGCTAACCCATGGTCAGACCCACCCTTAGAGACTAAATTCATTTCTAAATGTTTTGATCTTTCTGATTTATGGTGATGTTTGGGTGTCATTTTTCCTTATAGGACTTTTAGATTGTAAAAGACACCCTTGTTCGGAGGGGTGGTCATTGTTTGTTGACATTTGTTATGGTAATGAGCATTGAGTAATGCTCAGTTTAGTATGTTAGACATGACTCAAGCATGTTGTTCTTCTTAGTAGGTCATGTGAACCTCTCTTATTATTCTTCTTCTTCAGTGATGGACGACTATGTATGTCATCTGAGTTAATAGATGTATGGGAAATATGAATATGGGAAGATATTTTGTATGGTCCATCTAATACTTGAGTGCATAGGGCAGAAAACCTATGGATATTATTCAGGTTTTAATAGTTTCTTTTGTAATATCGAGATAGTATACATTGATATACATGGTACATGTAGAGCGATTAAATATTGTAATGAACCAGTTGAGTTTAGTGTAATCATTGCGCCTTGTACTATTGAGTACATTCTTAGGTTATCTCTGGAGTAGAGTGACCTGGGTGTTAAAGAAATTAAGTTCATCCTAATGATAGGGATGTCTTTCTAGGGACTCGAGTGTTTTGAAATGCCGGTCTCATTAGTTTTGGTTTTCTTTGTATGCTCTATCACATGAGAGCATGACTCGGAGGAGTGTCACACAAGTGTTTATGGTGGTTTGGAAGATGGTCTCTCTTTATTTTCAATGAATAAGAAACTCCCAAGGTGGGGAGAATCATTTCAATTCTAATGAAAGCTTTACCTTACAATTATAAGAAGCACAAACAAGGAATACTTTTTTGGAAATGGTCAATTTTTATTAAATACCTTTGATGATTTCATGTTTTAAAAATCTTGTCGATGCTTGCTCAACAGTATGATGTTGATATGGTTGGATATGTATACAAACCTGGAGAAGCACCATTGTTTGTGATTATAATTCAATGGTTATGTTTGAATGATCACGGAAATACCTCATGTAGTATGAGAATTATGATCAGTTATATGATTATGCATCAATGGGTGAAACTAAGATTCATTTAAGGGGTCAACCAGTAGTGTTTTGACTGCTCCTCTACTGGTAATATTTGAATCTCTTAGTGTTTTATACTTAGAGATGAGCATTTACCCTATCTTGATGTTGTTCATGATTCACTATGAGAGTTTCAGTCTTATTCCACATTAAAGTTAAAAAATCTATTAGGCATTTTGGGTGGTCTTCTTAGTGTTGCATGTAGGATGCATGGTTTTTGGTCAAGGCTTGGTTAGTTCGAAGAGAAACTTAGGTTCCCATGTAGGAATAACTTGGATGAACTCTTGGACAACCACCATTTTCTTTTGACGTGAATTCCAGGTGGATGCTTCTCTGGCCTTAGTAAATGTTCTAATATGGATTTCTTGGATTGGTGCCAATGTCTCACTTGTAAAAATAGAGTATGGGATACTTTGGGGTAAGTCCCTTAGACTCCAGTTGGATGAACCGAGGTTATATCAGACTTGTTTTTGGGCTCTAAAGAAATGCTTAAAGGGTAACAATTCTAGTGGATTGGAATTAGCTTACACCCATTCTTATGATGAGGAATGATAGTTCTAAATGGCCAGGTGATGGTTTGATCGAGGAATGTCATCAAAATTCAAGTATTGGATTTTCTCAACATGCTTGTAGTGAACCAATGATCCTTTGGAAGAAGGCATTGCAGTTTGGTTTGTAAACTCACCGGTTTTCTAAGCCAGTAATTTTCAAGAATGTTCATCCATAACTAGCATGACTTGGTATCCTTCTTATTTTAATGTGTACGGTTGGTGAAGGATCATTTTTGGGCATGCGTTAGGAGGAGGCAAGTGAAATATGTGTCAGCCATGGATCTTCATGGAAAGATGGATCAACTTGGTTTTGAGGTTGATGGATTAAACTATTTAACTAGTTTGAGAAACACACTAATAGCACAATTAAAATTCTTAAGGGTGTGCTTTGTAGAAAATTCCGATGGTGGAGGAACTGTGGCTTGGAATTGGACCCTTATTAAAATTTTAAAGCCTAAGGTGGGGATTACCTTTGACCATATGTTTAAAGATATTATTACGTGATCTTGTATCTATCTAAATAGCCTTAGGTAAGTTTCATCTAGGCGTTTTAGTTGGAAATTGAGTGTTGGGTTGGGTTTTGATGGCTTAAGTTCTACAGGCTTATGAAATTATTTGAGGTTTGTTTAGCATTTAGAAATGCAACAAGACCGTTTGAACGAGAATTCAAAACTCTTATAAGTTAGGTGTTGTTTTATTTGTTTTCCCAAGGCTTCTTGGGGATGATAATTTCTAAGGTGGGGAGTTTGTAAAGTCCCATGTTTTTGAACTAGACAAAATTCCAAGGGAATTTTAGTTTTGGTGAATATTGGACGGTCCATTTTGTAAATTGATATTTGGAACATAATTCTGAGAGTTGGAACACTTCAATGTGTTGTTTTTAGACTTGGGTAAATGAAGGATAGGTCCCTTGGGTGTCTTATTGAGTTATAGGAGTATTGGGACAAAAAAACACAAGTTTTGAGGTTATGTAGAGGGTGCACAGTTTTTTCTGAAACCGTACGGTGCAAGTAGAAAATCGTGCATCCTTAATCAAGGGAGAATATGTGCCCCGCATGACTTGCACATGGTTTGACCAAACCATGCAGCTAACCCGCATAGTTAGTGCCCCTTAGGTAGTACCTCAACACCCTTCATCGTACAGTTTGTGCATGGTTAAGCTAACCATGTGAGAAAAACCACACGAGGTGATTTATTAAGTAGGAGGTGCCGCATGGTTGGCCCATGGTTTGGACAATCTATGCGTCCAAACCATGCGACTTGGTTTTTGGGGGTAAAAAGACTCTTTTTCCCTTAATGTGTTTAAGAACTCATTTCTATTTTTCTTATCCTCCTGGAAGCCACATGATATCCTCTCCTCCATGGGTTTATCCTAGTTTAGTTTGGCATCAGATGTCATTCCTTGTAAGGTGTTGGTTGATATTATACATGGATCGATACCTGGATTCCAACTTAGGAATGCCTTGGATGGAATTGGGTTCTAAACTGAATAATGAATTAAATGACTAATATAACATGTCTTCCAAGATAAAACATAATCTTGTATTCAATTGTGACTTACAACTTATGGATGGACTATTTAGGAATCCTTGGATACATGTGATTATGGGGAATACTCAGCTTAATGCTAGGTTCCAAGACTTGTTGATCAAGTGGACTGTTTAGTCGAATGAGCATGTTTATAAATGACATAGGTCTGACTGTTAAATCATAGAATTAATACTTAAATAAAAATTATTAAATTAATTGGTTATGAAATGATAACTTGGAAATATATGATGTTTACTTTTTAATACTTCCTTTACTTGTTATATTATTTCTTGCACACTATTGTTATATATATTCACCGACTGGATGGTACAAACCTTGGGTGGTTGCCTACTGCGATTATGTATCACACCCTGTTCGAGCTTACTTGGGTACCCTAACATACTATAAGTTTGAAGGTATAGATAAGGGAAAGCGCCCTACTATAGGTTCTTGATTACTTCTTAGGATCAAGGTTGTCTTGTGAAGATATGAGCTAAAAAATAACTATACTAAGCGTTTATTTTTTTTTGTTATTTTCAATATCCAAATAAGAATAAAAAGGAGAGGATTTGGATGATTTGATGATTAAAAGATACATGAAATGCATATTCTCATTGAAATAATTTAAGAATAAATAATTACTCCTAGGATTAGAACTAATGAGTTACCTTCACCACCCATTATATTAGTTTAATTCTCACTAAATGTTCACACTATAACATATGAAATAATATACATCTCTACAATTTTTATGTGTGAATCCCCATTTCACCAAATAATCCTAGAGTTTATTGGTTATTCACATACATTTTATGAAGAAAATAAGATACTCTTCTCCTAGAAATCAATCCACTCACTCTCCCAGTGAGTTACCACTCACCATTCTTTATCCACCCCATTGATCCCATCATACATCAATGGGTTTAATGAATGAAGGGGAAATAATTATATAGTGGGTGAAGAAGGTAGATATGAAATAGGGATGAGTAGCACTATCACCAACCTTTTATCCCATCAATATACTAAATTACCAAATATATAACTTCAAAAAAACTTTAATGCACAAGAAATTGGGTGAATCTCACAAAACCACTTCTAGAGTAACCCTCGAGTTAGATCTCCATAATTACGAAGGTGAAAATCACAAAATGAAAATGGAAAAAAAGAATAGGGGAGGAAACACAAACAATCAACATAATGAATTATATTAATAAAATGTAAAAAATAAAATATATAAAACCCCTTATTTAAAATTGATCGAGAGCCAAATTTTTAAAAATGAGGTGGGAGGGGAATTATAGGCATCACAATGGTTATATCCACCCTTCTAAAAATTAGTACTAACCTCACCATCCTGGATCACCTCCATGTGAAACAACCAAGGGAGGATATTTATTTAGGTGATAATACCTTGAATATTCCCTTTAATTGAAGTTTATCCACATTCATCACCTCCTTCAAAGGTTGTATGGATGATAATGTGTATGATCACTTGGGATATTACCCAATTTTTTTGGAACAGATAAATATTGATATTTGAAGATTCCTAGTTGAGCCCCAATATAACTTATGTTTATAATTAATCCTATGTGGCATCTAGGTTTAATTTCACATGAGGGAGGGGGGGGGGGGTTGGTATGCCATAATGGTTGTATATAATGTATGTCTCACTTAGAGATCACCTTATATAAGTGTGGGTGAAGGCATATTAATTGCATGTTAGTGGTAGGGGATTTGGGTCACTTGACATGAGTGGTGATTTATTCATATGAGGGACTCCATCATATTTTGATGCGATGACTTTTAATATCATGCGGGATTCTCCTTACACATGGAAGATGAGTCATGAATTTTATTCCTATACAGGGGGTGTTTTATTTTAACATAGGTCTCTATTTATTTTGACGTAGGGAATTATCTATTCACCTTACATTATCTCTGGATGTGGGGTTTATTCACAAATGGGCCCCTATGTTATTCTTACATGAGATTTGTGCAGCCCAATCACTATACATGAGGGTGTTTATTCTTATACACGGACTTATCCATGAACTTGATGAATCATATGTGAGCCTCCATTTTTATATTTATACATGTGCAGTGTTTCACACTATTTCACTTAACATAACCCCTTTACCTCATGTTTATTCATTCAAGAACACCCATAGCTTGTTAATTCATATATAGGTACTTTGAGGTTAGGTCTTCTCCTTATATAGTGCCTTGTACTTTGATTGATTAATACATAGCTACTCAAAGTCACTTTTAATATCACAAAATACTTATAATTTAACTTTTAATCACACAAAACCAAATATTTCCACCTAAAATTCATCAAACACAATAAAATAAATATAAAATTTGATATAATAATTCCTTAAATAAATAAAAAAATTAAAAATAAATATTTAAAGACTTTTCCATAATTAAATTTCAGATTCAATAGTGTAAAAAATGTGTTATTTTCCTAGAATATTCACAATTATAGGGATACTTATAATGAATAACTAGATAAAAATGTGAAAATATTAGTTATTACCACCCAACACATGTAAAATATCACACTCCTATTCAATTATAAGAATTCAAGTAAAAAAATGTCATCCCACCCAACTTAAACACTCAAACAAGAAAATAAGAAAAACATTAATTCATTCATTATTAAAATTATCACGATTATTCAAAAAGTATAACTCACTAACCCACTTTGTCTTAATAAAGTTTTTGACCATTAAATTTTTCTTAGCTACTAATGAATTACCTTGCCTATAGTACTAACCTCATCACTCAATGAACATATGAAATATAGTTATTCTCATTCCTAGAGTATATGAGATATATAATATGCTTTACATGATTCTAGGTTCTCTATCTGTAGATTTAAATGTGATACTCAAGGGGACTTTAAACAATCTATTATATGGTTATGGAATAATAGGATTTTAATGTAAAAAATTAGAGGCGGAAGAAATGTTTTGATCCCTTAAGCAAAAAATGTGTTATAATTACAAAAAGTGTTTAATAGTGAAACCAACTCAACTCATTTCCTCAAAAAAGAATCACTACTGGTACATGTTTCCCCTTGTTCTTATTTTTGGGTCACAACCAAGTTAATGAAAAATTGTGAAGAATAATCCTCAATCTCCATTTTGTTTGTATATATTTTTCTCTTTTATATTTTTTCATATGTATAAAAACTTATTTTTTTATATACAAAATTTTTTCATAGAGAAAAGGAGGGAAATAATCATAACAATTGTTAAATTATTTTATGAACCCACTACCCAAAATAGATGCAACGAACATCACACTAACCCCAAAAAATATACATTTCCACCTTATATACTAAGGGCTGACACTCTCCCTCACACTCAACTAAAAGTATAACATGAAATGTACCAAATATATGGGTATTTAGGGATATAAATGGATTGAAATTTGGATTATGTAATAGGTAGTTCATATATTATAACGCTTAAAAGGGGTTAAAAATAAAAGTTTCTAGAAAAATGAATTTTAAAGGGGGTTTTAAAATGAACAATAACCTCTACCATGCATGGAACACTGAAATTATATAGTTTCAAATAACAATCAAAGAAATTTCTATTTTCAAAACCTGACTGATGAATCTAAAGAAATTGATTGTAAAGAAGAATATATCAAATTGGATAATGAATGTATCTTGATACAGGGAATAAAAAATTTAGGCATTCAATTCATGGAATGAGCTATCATTTACAACCTACTTAAAAGAGTTAATGTCAATTAAAACAATAGAAAAAATCACATCAGTAATCATATAAACTCAAAAATTTAAAAATTGTAGGAATCATCAAAACTGGAAAAAATTCTCACAAGGTAAGAAAACATTGAGGATTAAATGTCCTAGATAAAAAGACATTAAAAATCAAAATCAAAAAACAAAAAATAGCATAATTTGTTTCTTAAACAGATCCTAAATAAAGTTAATACTCCTATACAAACTCGTTCAATATTTCACATTTAAGACAAACATAATGAAAAATAGATTATTAGTGATAAAATAAATGCTAAGGAATAATACAACCTATCTTATTGGCCTAATATAAATATTATAATTAAGATCTCAATTACTATTCACCAGTTCTTCTTATAAGAAAAAGTTAATTAAATATGAAAAATTTATCGAAGTAAAAAATAAATAATGAGAGAGATTAGGGAAAAGTGAGATCCTAGTATGGACCCCCCAAGTGGGTACTAGGTTTTTTACTACCCCTAGTAGGAAATGTTATTGTTCATCAAAAATAAAATTGAAGATGTGGTATTTATGATTTGAACCGCTACATCCTCTTCCTTCTAATGTTATTCCATTTTCAATTTTTATGGAGAAACCCTTTAATAAAATGATTCATGAATTCCCCCTAATCTGTGTAACATAACTTGGAAGGTATGAGTGGGGGAATTAGATATGAGGTCTCCTCACTAGATGTAACTCCCTCCATATGGTAGTCTTGTAGTCATTTATGGAGCAATGACTTAACCAAAGTTCCCAAATTGTTTTCTTCATATTGTGCCATATCTTGGGTGGTATTTTCCTCACTATATATGGTTATAATTAGTGATTTTATAATTAAAATATCAAAAGGGAAGTCAATATACAACTATATTTTAATGATATCTAGGAAAGATGATTTTATATTTGATTATTGTCATTTAAAATAGTGATATGGTGTTATAGTTTCTTCATAGACAATCACTAATACTTATTTTTTAAATTTCATCACCATTTTATCTTCAATGGTAGATTATTAAAGTTCTATATCATTTTATAGGGTAGTGGTGGGATCATCCAGATATGAACATTCATAACAAAGGGAGTCAAAATGCATTTTCAGCAAATAAAAATCAAAATAAAGTGAATCTAGAGAGATCAAATCACTTTATTGGTTCAACGTTGACATATTTCTATTTATTGAATGCCTCTAAATGAATCTATAACATGTATGTGATTAAAGGTATTTCAAGAATTTATTCTATATCTTGGGCATATTTTGGAGGAAAGTACATGATTTCTTCTTTATGATCCCATTCTTGTTGTTTTCCTTTCTCTATATAGGATTGGATAGTGGTGTCTATCATTGCCATTATTTCCTAAAATTATCTAATTTTAATTTGTTACCCCTTTAGTTATTATTTCAACAATAGGGATAAAGTGATGACCACTTTAATATCATTTGGTGTTTTTTATCTTCATATTGATGTTGTGAGGGAATATTAATTGAATTCTAGTTATATTTGTTAGTTTAGTTGAATTCATCCTCCCACCCATTGTTATACACTAGACCTTTCTAATTCTATGGACTTTGAATTGGTTCTTCAGGATCCTATGGGAAGAGAAATATATTAGTTTGAAGTAGTTTATCTAGGTGTGAATCTTTTACCTCAATAATGAATTTGTCAATCTCTATAAACCAGTCATATATTTTGGGATCTTGTAAAGAATGGTCCCACTATGATATTTAAGCTATTTGAAAGGAAAAATAAAAGGAGAAAAGAAAATTAACAAAATAAGGAAAATAAAGAAAGAAATTATTTATAGGGTGAGAATAATGAATTCTTATTTCAACACTATGGAATGAATGCATAATGACGTGAGGCTATTATGGGAATCACAAACAACTAATATTTATAACTCCTGGAATTATGATCTAGTTTTACTAACTAGGTTTATATCATAAATAGCTGATCTAAAAAATCATATCTTAATCACTCATTTTCTTTTTATTTTTTTAATATTAAAATAAAAAAAGAATGGCAGGGGTAGGATGTGTGAATCTAGGAAATATACATGTAATTATGATTCTCATAGAATAAATTTAGGAATAAATAACTACTCTTAGGATTATTGATAAAGAGTTCCCTTATCTTCCCCTTAAATTAGTTTAATTACTACTTAATGTTTACAATCCAATGTATGCATGAAAATACCTATATTTACTCTTGATATGTGAATTTCTAGTTCACCCAAGAATCCTCAAGTTCACTGGTTATCCACCTGCTTAGTAGGAAGAAAATAAGATACTCATCTTTGGAGAATGAACTCCACTCACTCTCCTAGGAAGATAACAATCATCATTCTCTATCTACCCAAATGATCCCATTGTACATTAGTGGGTTGAATGAAGGAAAGGGAAAGAATTTTACCAAGGTAAAATATGGAAGATATGAAATAAGGAAGAGAGGAACTTCCACCAACCACTTATTCCAGTAACCCCCTTGAATTCCATGAGATCAATCTTGAAAAAAACTTGAATATATAGGATCTCGAGCAAGTATCACATCACGTATCCTAGAGAAAACCTTGAGTCAGATCACTATAATCACTGAGGTTTAGATTAAAAAATTAAAAATAAAATAATAAAATTAGGGGAGGTAGTATGAACAATCAAAAAAATAAATTATATTAATAAAACATAGAAAATAAAATATATAAAATCACTAAGCTAAAATCTAATAATATCAGAATCCTTAAAAGTGAGAGAGGGGAAAATATTTATAGGAATTTCAGGGGTTATATCCATCACCCTTATAAAACTCATCATTGATATCCCCATAGTGTATCACCTCCATGTGAAATAACTGAGGGGATGGATTTCTTTAGGTTAGCATATCTTGAATATTCCATTAGATCAAAGTTCATCCATGTTCACTATCTACTTCGAATGTGGCATGGATGGATGCATGGAAGCCCACTTGGGGGTTTACCTAATTGGTCCAAAATAGATTAATATTTATATTTTTAGATTCTAGGCCCGGACATAATAAAATTTTCATTTCTTATTAACTCTACTCAACATTTGGGTTTAATTACATATAATGGGGGTTTGATAAATCATTGGGGATGACTATAACACATGAATAACTTGGATTTCACCTTATAATGGTGTGAGGGCAAATTTTTTAATCAAACATGTGATACAAGGGTCTTGGGTCACCTAACATGAAAATCATTTTATTAATACACATGGCTCCATCTTATCCTAATGTAGTGTATTTTAATCTCATGTGGGGTTCACCTTATGTGAGTCAGTTAGGCCATGACTTTTGTTCCTACATAGTTGGTGTTTTATTATAATATGGGTAGATGTTTATTCTAACATAGGGAATAATTAAATCACCTTATATGAGTGTTAAATATAGGGTTTATTCATACATGATTCCCTCATTTATTCTTACATGATTTAAGTGTAACCTGATAACCTTGAAGAAGGGCATGAATTCTTATGAGGGGACCTAGATTTCACCCGATGAATCTTACATGAGCTGTCATTTGTTTATTCTTACATGGGTAGCGTGTTGATCTATTTCACCCAATTTAACCCCTTTACCCAATTTTTATTCATAAAATATCACCTCTACCTATTAATTTATACACATATAATTTAAGGAAGGGTATTCTCCTTAATAAACACCTTATCCTTTGATTGATTCATACATAACTCCTCAAGGACACTTTAAATATTTTTTAATACTTATAATTTAACTTTTAATCACAAAAAAATTTATATTTACACTTTAAATTCATCAAAAATAATAAAATAAATTCATACTGGTCTCTCCCAAATGTTCTATAAGGTAGAAGTGGTCACTTGAAACACAGAAGGGGTTGTCGAATCCCCAGATACCTAAGATGAAACTAGTGATAAAAATTTTAAGGATTGTTTTGGCTATTAAGTGGATAAATTTAGGGTTTATTTTAAATAGGTTAAATTAACACTAAGACACCTAAGTGAATTAAATTTATGATAAAGGGTTGATCCAAGTTTATTTCATGGGATGGATTGGAAGAAATTCATTTTAAATTATTTCAATTTCATTAACTCGAGATGGATTCATTCAATGAAATCAATATAACATCATCACCTACTAGTTTAACAACTTAAAATACACATGATAATCACTTATACACTTGGAGTATCATTTTCATGAGCACTCCTAGGTAAAGGATCCTATTATAACATGAAAAGTGTGACGATAAAATTCAATAAGCAAGAGGAAGAAATAAAACAATTGAATGAAAAATCAAATAAAAGAGATGATAAAATATTTAAAGAGTGAGAAATAACATCCAATAAAACCCCTTTACACTACCTTAGATCAAACTATGTGAGTTTTATCCTTCTATTGAATCAAATATTTTGATGAAAGATGAGAGTAGAATCATGAGGTCATAATTAACGAATTAAAAACAATAAAATAACGATCACTACATTGTTGTGTAAATAATTTCACAAGTGTTTGTATGAATAAGTTCGAAAATTGAGGAAAAGGTATCAATGTTATATTAATAATAAAATAATAATAGGATATGAAGAAATTTTATTAAAAACTAAAGTAAATTAGAACGACTTACATGTGAAAAAAAAGAGCAAATATAAAATAGTAACATAAAATTACAATTGAAATAAAAAAATCCTCCCCAAAATCCTTCACCAGCACTACCTTAAATAGAAATTTTAAGATGCTGGGGTAGATATCCAAATATTCAATGTCTTCCCACTTGATTATGGTAGGCCTAGGGTGGTGGAAATTTTGTGGATTGTGGACTTTTCCACCTTTGACCTAAAATGGAATCCAACCTTCATGTCTACAACATATGTGTCCAAACGAGATTCAAGATGGAAATTTTTTAGTGGTCCATATAAAAATAAATTGAATAATAGTATATCCTCTAATATCCTATAAAATTTCATCCCAATTTCATTTTTTCAGAGATATGATCAAAATAGTGGGATGTCATTCTAGGCGACAGAATCTGGACTAGAATTTCATCTTCAAATTGGGTAGCCTATAACTCCCTTTAAAACTAAAAAATTATATCTAAAATCTATTTAAGGAAATTTTACTCATGATTTAATATATATTAATATAAAATTTAAGATTTATTGGGCTTATATCATGGAATTTATAATCATTTTAGTGGGATGGTGTACAATTCACTTCACCCAGAACGTTCTAGGTTCAAGGTCCACTTTGATCATCATACCAATTGAATATTCAATAGATTCAGAAGGATAGAATGATCCTCACAGCATGGGAGACCTGAAAATGAAATATAAAAATAAAATTAATACCATCAAGTGTTTTGGGATCCAAAAATATACTATATAATAGTATATTTTAAGATGGAATTGTAGTTATTTTAAGATAAGAAGTTCAAATTGTAAAATTCACTAGTACAAGTGTTTATGAACATTGAATCACATGAATATTATAATATAAAAAATAAATATTATCCTATTTTAGTGTCTAATAACACTCCCAACTTGAGTTTTTCTAGTCCTGAAAAAAAAAGTATCTAAAAAAATATAAAAATTGAATTCACTTTTAAAAGCTCATTTTAACATAAAATGCTTACCACTGCAACTTCACATCAAAAAATCATAAAAAATATCAAAATCATTTAAAAAAATATAGGTCCAAAAGCATACCCCAAACTCGATCCCATTCCTTTGTTCAAATTCATCATCATGTATCATCATGTTTCAATTAAGTATAATGATGCGATGTGCCTCACAGTAGACATGGGGGTTCCTTTTTATTCAAGTATAAAAATGGAAGCACTGTGTGGAATAACATTTTAATGTTAAGATAAGTGTTTATTTTTTTTGATTAATTTTTTTTTGTTTTTCTAGTTTTTTTTTAAAATTTTGCATGGGGATTGAAATTTCACTAAATCGAATAAACCCCTATAGCGAGACTTTATAGTTGACTCCCAGGCTTAAATACCTAAGGGTAATTAGTGAATCTCACATAATTGGGAATCATATTGAGTTAACTAAAATAATAACAAACTAAAACAACCACAAATAGAGATATAATTCCCAAATATGGGCTAGAAAACTTTGGATTCATGATCCTCAGGTTCTGAAATCCATGTATTAGGTCAGTCCATTTTTCTACATGAAAATTTATTATTAATTTTTATTTATATTTATTTGATGATTATTTTTGTTTTTTTAGAATAAACATTTTAAAATTAAAATGATCACCAAACCTATGCTATTTATTGAGGGACACCATGAACTCAAACTAATATCCCAAAATCCAAAGGACGTGAAAAGTGATATTTTGATTAAATTTTATGGAAATGTAAATGATGAAAAATCATATCGGATAAACACAATTTCTAAAATTTATAATTGTGAACTAAAACTTTCATTAAAATCAGAATCAAGGAATGAAAAATTATTTTATATTCAGTTTTAATGTTTGAAAAATATACTACCACATAAATGGTTTTAGAAATTTTATTTTCCATTAAATAATATTTTTCAATTGTTTTATTTTGGTTTTTTTAATTTTTATTGGATTTTGTTTTCATTGTTTCACATCCAAGTTATAATAACATTATCCCCAGTGTTTAAAGAAAATAAAATTCTGAAGGGAGTAGAGGTAGAGGAGAGGAGTTCTAAAATAAAATTTGAAAATGGTAATTAAGGAATGAAGTCACCTAATGGTGGAATTTATAAGTTTGTATTAATCAAATATAATCACTTAATCTCTATGCTACTCACAGACACCCCATAATAGGGTGGTAGAATAGGGTGGAATTTTTGGTTAAAGGTGATTTCCTAGAAAGAAACCGTGACCTTAAAAGACCCTGATTCTTACACTAAAACTTATTTAGAACCCATGGAAACCCCGAGAGATTCTATTAATTAAAAAAACAAAAGGAAAGGAAAAAATTTACCTATTTATTTTAACACACCAAATATTGATATGAGGAACAAGTAAAGAAATAATAAAAAAAATTATATATATATATATAATTTTTCATATATAAGTATATATACAAATAAAAGAGAAGATGGAATAATTATATTTTGTAGGTTAGTAGAAGGACGGTTTTCCATTTTGAAAAAAAATATTATTATTTTAATATATTATTATTATTATTATTATTTTTTTAAACCTACAGACACAAAAAATAAAATAAATAAAATAAATATTACATAAAAGAGAGAAAAATTGAAAAAAAGAAATAAAAAAAAAGAGAAGAAAGAAAGAAATTTTTTACCATTTTTTGTAAAACACAAATAAATAAAAATAAAATAAAATGAAATAAAATAAAATTCATGGTGATGTTGGGTTACCTCCTAGAAAGCGCTTGGTTTAACATCATTACATCAACTTGGACCCCCCATAACTTACCCAATACCAGATTTCAACATCTTAATGATTATATTTTCACCCCTTAAATTATATTTAGGATAAATATATACTAAGATTTTTGGGAAGGTTTAGAATATAATTTAAGAACCAAAATATGGATCTTAATGAGTGGGATAATCCAAATAATATCAGTAAGGGTGCATCCTATTTCTTTCTTAATCATTCTTAATACATTAAGTAGAATACCATCTTGGTTGTATTTTAGTGATAAATTAATGAGAACAGGAAGGTCTTGGTAATACCCTATGAATTAATACATGAGTGTGGTAGGTAGTATATTTAATTTTATCCTAGGATGGATGAAATTTCCTAAAATGGATTAGGATCTAAAATCAAAATCAATTTAATTTTCCCAAATTTTATAAATAATTTGTTCCCTTAGAAAATATGTTTCAACCACCAAATTTCCCATTTCAGTGTTAGGGGTTGGTATAAATATAGAATTCAATATTCTGCCAAATGGTTTAGTTATTTTTGGTTCCATAAAATAAGAAATGGAGAAATATTTAGAAAACTAAATTCATAATTTCAAATTACCCTCTTTTTAAAACAAAAAAAAAATTTCCTATTGGTTTAAACACACATTTATAGTTATCTCAGGTTCCTTAGGGTTTCTTTCAATATTCCATAACCAATTCACCTCATTTTCTTGCTCTAATTTCTCATATTATAAATTTGGATCTTCAATATTTTCCTTTTATTTTGAGGTATCTGATGGTTTTGGAATCAATGGTTTAAGTTTTCCATTAATTTTCCCTATTATGGAAATATTCAAAATGTGGAGTTGTTCATGTGAAGTTTTTATGTAACATGATTCTTCTATCTTTTTTGAGGTGGGGATAACTTAAGTGGTAATGGGTTCTATAACCATTTTAATGATTTTTAGTTATAATATAAATTATGAAACCTTATAATTCATTCTCTCAATTTTTTTGACACAATTTGTCAATTAATGGTTGTGGATCAAGACGAACAAGGGGTTGAGGTGGATGGCCTATTCCAGGAGGATAATTGAGTTGCAAGAATTTATAGGAGGATGTTTATATTGGAATTGTTGGTATTGTAACTCATTATAGTTTGGAATTTTTGATAGATTATAGGAGTTAAAACATTATAGATTATTTGGTTGTTGGTTATCCCACTAATAGAATCTATGATAATTATTGTACATCACACTTGGTGTAGGGTAGTCAAAGTAGGGAGAGTTTCTCTATGTTGGGATTTTTTCAAAAAGGACTTCCATAGGATTTAAAAAGGAGTGATAATAGAGAATTGGGGTGAGAATAAGATATGAGGGTCTACGATGACTTACTTAGGTCCCTAGAAATGACACAAAAATTTGGACTCACCCAAATCTACCCTAAGCTAGAAGAAATCTCTTACAACACAAAAGTGGTTGTTGAATCCTTAGAGACCTAAGAAGAACCTGTCAATACTCATTATAAGGTTTGTTTTGGATATGAAGTGGCTCATTTTTGGGTATATTTTATATGGTTTAAATTAACACTTAGACACCTAATTGAATTCAATTTATCAGAAAGTGTTTATTCTAGGTTATTACAATGGATTTTAAATTATTTCAATTTCATTGACTCAGGAAGGATTAATTTAATTAAATAAATATAACCTCATAACTTATTGTGCTAACACCTTCACATAAACATGATAATCACAAATGAACTTGGAGTATCATTTGCATGATAACTCCTAATAAAAGATCTTATTAGCACATGAGAAGTGTGATGATAAAATTTAATAAGGAAGAGGAAGAAAGAAAATCGTTGAATGAACAAATAAAATAAAATAAAAGATTGAGCATTTAAAGGGTGAGAAATATAATCCAACCCATCCCCTTAATACTCCATTAGATAAACCCATGAGAGGGTTATCCTTCCACTGATGAAAATATTTTGATGAAAATGAGAGTAGGATCATGAGGGTGGAATTAAATAATTAAAACCAATAAAATAAGGATCACTACACCATTGTGTGAATAATTTTACATGTTTTGGTGTGAATAAGTTCAAAAATTTAGGATAAATCACCAACATGATATGAATAAGAATATAATAAGATGATACAAATAAATTTTATTAAGAGCTAAAGTGAATTAGAATAACTTACATGTGAAAAAAACACACGAATACAAAACAACAACATAATGTTACAATTGAAATAAACAAAACCATCCCAAAAATATCAACATCAAGATTATTGGGTTTATCCCTAAATATTAAAATTCTTACCACTTGATTATGGTAGGCCTATGGTAATGGAAAGTTTGGGAAATGTGGACTTTCCACCCTTGACCCAAAATGGAAGCCAGCTTGCATGCCTATGAAAAATGTGTCCAAACAAGCATCTAGATGGACGAATTTGAGTGGTACATAGAATAATAAGTTTAATAAAATTAAATCCTCTAATATATTATACAATTTTATCCCAATTTCATTTTTTGTTTCAGATATATGACCGAAATGGTGAGTTATCATTATGGACCATAGAATCTGGACTAGAATTTCATCTTTAACATGGTCCACCTATAAATCCATTCAAAACTCAAAATTGGATATGGAAACATTTTAATGAAATGTTAATAATTATTTAATATATCTCAGTATAAAAGTTTAGCTTCATTTGGATTATATCATTTACTCTAAAGTCATTTTAGTGGGATTCTATCCAGTTCACATCGTCGAGAATGTTCTAGGTTCACGAACCACTTTGGTCATCATCCTAATTAAATATTCAATATCTCCAGAAGGATATAATGTTACTAACAACATGGGAGACCTGAAAATGAAATATTAAAATAAAATCAATACCATTGGTTATTTTAGGAGGTGTTCAAAAATGTACCATGTAATAATGCATTTTAAGAAGGAATTATAATCATGTTAAGAGAAGTTAAAATTGTAAAATTGACTAGTACAAGTGTTTATGAACATTAATAACATAAATTTTATAATATAAACAAGGAATATTATCCTCTTTTAATGGATAATAACATACTTTGTGATAATAATTACAAAAAATAAATAAAATAATCAAAACTCAAGATTCAAAGTCTTTTTGACAATTAAATTAGAAAATCACCCAAGTATCAAGAATGTGTTATTTTACTATGATATTTATAATTTTAGGGTTATTTAAAAGGAATAAAAATATAAAAATTTAAAAATATTACCTCTTATCATAAATCACGGAATCATCATGATTTTATTGACAATCTCCCTCTTACAGAATACCCACCTATTAGGATAATAAATAAAATAATATAGAAAAGAGAAGTAATTATAAAATATAATCTCCTTTAGAAGAAATGATTTTAATCATATAATTTATAATGTTAAAAAATCACAATATATTCAAGAAATAAGTTTGAAAAACTAGTAAGTATAATAATACGATATCTATATAGTAAGTTTAGGGATAAATATTATATTGAATGCTTTGTATATGGACAAAAAGGCTATTTGAATATTCAATGTGTAGATAATCCAAGAACCAAGAATGATAACAAGAACCAAAATATAGAAACATAAAATTTTATTTAAAGGAAAATAAAAAAAATTAAGATTTGGACTGATCTCATCAAAGAAAAACTAGATCAATAAGAGCAGTTGGAAGTTTAGGAAGAACTAAATTGGTAGAAAGTTTAGAAAAAAATTAACAAAGAAATAATGGATTATGAGTTATATAAAGATCAAAATATAGTGAAATAAATATATAAATATATATAATGGTTTCTTATATTTTTATATGAAACCCATAGTTGTTTATAATCCAATCCAAAAAATTAAGGGATCCAAATAAAGGTTTAAGTTAATGGTCTTATTGAGAATGTTTAAATGATTATAGAAATAGGTAGAGAATAATTTCCAATATTGAAAAAGTTTTTGAAGATCCTAAAAACTATGATTTCAAAACTTTATATACTTGATAAAAATTGGAACCTAGAGAGTTCATTTAGTTCCAAAGATCTTTCAAGTTGGGATCAGTTTAATTTATGGGATTTAAGAAGATAAATAACACTTATAATTAGGTACTAAAAATGGTGAAAATAGTTTTGAATATCATATATCCAAGTTTTTTATGGTATCCTTCACATAATGAACCCATCATATAATAAAATATATTAGTTATTATATAGATATTGTACTTGGGGAATTAGACTAAAGCACCTGTCTAGATGAATTTCAAAGAATCTCATATTAGAGATGAAGACTAGATAGAGTTTTGTTTGAATACATGTTACACCCCAAGAATTTAAAATAAATTTAACATATAATTCATGAAACACTAAGTCTCTACAAAACACCACTCTGTTATAACCTATCCAAGTAAACATAATTTTTCCACCTCTGTTTTTTAAATTTCAAAAATCAGACATACACGGTTGCGATCAGTAAGTTATTTGGAGTCTGATAAGAAAAACATAATTTTTGGTGAATAATAACCTAACCTTTTGAATAGTTACATAACCTTTTGAATAGTGATATACCCTAATGAATAGTAACCTTACCTATGATATTATATAAATAATATTCAAGTGGAAGTACAATATACCTATGTTTTGGAATAAGTAAATAAATGTTTTAAAACTATTTTTAGAATAAATTATGATTTTAATTAAATATTAAATTAATCATATTTAGAAAATTATTTTTTAAAAATGGACTTCATTTTTGAATTCTACACGTCAAAAAATGGTTGGGTGATTTTTTGGTATTTTTCTGAAATAGTCGAATTTTTGATGAATAGTGAAATATGATAAAATACTATATATACAAATTATTAGTTAAATACACTATTTATGACATAATAAGTGATTTAAGAACACTTTTTTAGAACTCACATGCATTTATTACTATTCTTTGTCATGGAATCATCACTATTTCTGGTATTGATGAAAATTAATAAACTAATAATTAAAAAATTGTGAAAACCCTCATCTCCTCCATTATAACCCCCCACTCCCTCTTCTATTCATTCCTATAAGCCTTGATTATACCCAAATTTCTGCCAAAATACCCTTCCTTAGTCACTCCCAACTAACAATATTCTCTTTTTCTTTCCAAAAGACCAAAATCCCTTCCCTTAAAGAGGCTCTCAGAGAGGTTATTTCAATAGTTAAAGCACCTTTCTTTTTCATTTAGTTTCATTTCAATATATATTATTTTGTGATCCTCTCCTAACCTCTTCTATACAAATGAACATGATATATCCATTACCATATATATACTATAATTATATTATGTTAATGGAAGAAACATTATTAATATCCTTAATCTCTCTCTCTCTTTTATTTTATAAACGAAATCAACGTCCATAATGTTCCAATTTATAACCTTCGCGGACGATGAAGTTTTGTTCTTGAAATTCTACTTCATTACTGGCCATGAAACCATTTTTATGGTTTAACCAGACTATAATATATGTATTATAACTTAATTAATATTCAGCAACCAGTATAAATACATATTATTAAATCGTATGACCAAACTAGTTCCTAATAATCAAAATACAGCTCAAATAATCTTAGTGAATGTCATAAATAATTAATATAATGATTAATCCTATGGAAATGAACATTAAAACTTATTTATGTTCATAAATAATATTTAATTTCCATTCTGGATATTTACATCCATTCCAAATGAACTCCATCACTTAAGAACAAGTGAACCAATTATGAAAATAAAGAAAACGAACACTGCAGAATGATGAAATTCAATATAATAACTTATAAATAAGAGAATAAATGAACTAAATAGAATTATGATAAACTAATACATGTATAATAGGTTCTGAAATAAGTTATTAATAATTCTAATTTCATATTCCAGGACCTTAAGTTCAAGATCAGAACACTTTCGGTCTTAAGGTAAGGGGTTTCTTCATCTCACTTCCATTTTTGTGAGATTTTCTGTATTCACTACTAATACTTGTGTATGGTGTATGTATACTGACCATTGATGTAACATATCATTAATATATTTATTTTCATGTTATTAAATTTATCATTTTAATATTATTAATTTTGGGACATACAAATCAATTGATTACAAAGTTGTAACTTTTTTTCTACCCGAACCTCCATTTTCATCCGGGTTACTTTTATTGTCTAATAACCTCAATAAAATCCTTATGTATTGTTATTTACTCCTCGTAAATTATTTTTTAATATCTTATATATGTTTACCATCCAGAATAGTTATTTATTTTATAGGTATTTACATATTTTAAAAGTATTATTCAAAAAATTTATCCTCATAAACAAACCCGATTCAAGGGACATTTTCAAATTCCTACCCATTTTCAAGTGTACTACAGAATCTTCTTTAATATACCATTATTTTTATAAAAACAATAATTTTATCATTAAAAATGATATTGTATCATTTCTGGATTTTATATAACAAACATGCCTTTTTGGTTTAAAATTCTCTTTAATACTTTCCTTAAAATGCTCTAAAATGTTTTATTTCTAAAGAATATTAAGAACTATTTTTACATGATTTCACTTCAGTGGGACATAATTTATGCCTAAAATATAATTTAAATATCCTATTATCTTATTTTATGGGATATTCTTGTTTACAATCTTATTTCATGGAAAATATAAATGATTTTTCAAAAGAAATCTTCTTTTAAAAGTAAAAAGGATTTTTCTCATGTTAGATTAACTTTTATGAGATTTATGCCTATTCACCACTTATTCCTTGCATGTGGTGTATATACTTACCCTTAGTTTATCATATCAAGAGTATCCTTATTCTCATGATATTCTAATGTTTTATGATTTGAATGTTTCAAGGTGGTATGGGACACTTTGAAATGTTTAAGGATTATTTACTCAAGAATTTCTCAATGGTCACATTTAAATGTATCTATACTTATTTCAACATATTTTAATGAATATTTTATTTCATAGAGGTTTATGTACTATGATATCATCTACCATAATTAATTGGATGGTTTATGATTAGTTTGACTATGTATGTGCTATCTTAAAACCATTCACCAATTTACTCGGAATGGTTAGTGTTTAAGCTTAATATTTGGGGAAAGTTATTTACATTTCATATTTTAGTTTCAATATGAATGTATATGTTGTTTATATTTATCCCCACTCATATGAGGAATGTATTGGACTTATTATGTGGTGGGTGGGGCCCTCTATAGCCCCTCGATGCATTGGTAGGTCTCATGAGACAAATAGATGTGGAATTGGTCGAGGCCTTTCCCAATTTGATATATGGTTTTGGATGTGGCCTTAATTATTTTTAGACATCTTGGTCAAGGCCTTGGAAAAATATTTTAGAATATCCCAGATATAAACTTACCTCATTATTAATCTAGTAATTGAAAGTTCATGTAGTTATTAAACTAGTAGAATACCCATGATTATGTTTTATTATGGAATTATTTACTCAACTAATACTCATTACTTAATTTGTTCAAGTTTATTATTTTTAGGGGAATGTGTTTTAAATTATTCACCATTCCTATTGTTGATGTTTATGATATATTCCTCTATATTTCTTACCCTTACTGAGAGTTTGAGCTCACCCCTTTCTTATGTTTCATTTTCTCAGGACATGAAGAGGTTTTTTATGATTGAACTACAAGGATAATCTTAGAGTGGTGGATGTTCCAAATAAAACTTATATGTTGTATTTATTTTCATGTTGTAATGTTGAACTTATGTATGTATTTGAATTTCAAAAACAACTAAACTTCTTAGTCTATTGGGATTTGATTCCACGAAATCATGCCAATGCATTAAAATAAAGCATTGACTCAAGGCTACTGGGGTCTGGGCATTATAGTTGGTATCAAAGAAAGTTTAGTAGAAACCTTGGGAACTAAATTTAGAAAACATAGGTTAGGGAAAAAATCCCTAAGATGGTATTTGAGGATAAAAAAACAAGAGCATCGTATAATTTTGGTAAGGAATAGATTATGTGGATCTTTCTAGAAAATACATCCCTGTCTAGATACAGACAAGTAGAGGTGGATTTGACACAAATGTACCTAGGAGTGAAAGCTCTGACAAGGAGTTTTGGGCTTGACCTGGGGTATCCTGGTACATGAAAATGGGCCTTGCCACACTCTTGGTTTAACAATCATAGGGGATATTCTTAGGATAATTCACATTTTATTTACCCACCACAATGAAGGATTTATACCACCAAAGTAACCATAGTATATGGTTCTAGGATTTATGATGTATGTTATACCATGTTTAGAGATATAGAGAGTTCATAATTTTATGAGATAATATATAATATGGAATTGATTAGAAATGGCGCCTAGCAGAAAGAATGAGAACTTCACCAGTGCACGATATGTGAAGAGTAAGAAGGATCACATATCTGATGATATTAATACACCATTTAAAAGTAATATTGTCTCCCAAATATCCTCATTATATGAGGAAATAGTATCATGTGTTGACAAGGTCTGCAAATACTTCTCGAAGTCATATGGCTTTGAAGGGAAGAAAAAGAAGAAGAGGATGGTAGAAAAAATGGATAAAGGCAAGATGGGAAAGATCTATTTTCCAACACGTGATAATTATGGAAGGAAACACCTTGATATATGATTGAGAGTAAAAGGAGTTTTCTTCAAGTGTGGAGAAAAAGGTCACCATGCTCATAATTTAAAGACAAGGAAAGAATTTTCCTATATTCAATGCTTCAACTACAAAGAGATGAGACACTATGTGAATCAATGTCCTAAGAGTCAAAGGAATATAACCCAAATAATGATTTTGTATAATGATAAAGTTATGATTCTACCACAGATGAAGTAGAATGATTTGTATTCCTAGTCAAGAATCATGTCATTTGAATATTTTGTTAGTAATGTACTGGTTGTAAGAATTACGAGACATATAAGGATTGTACTGCAATACTATTTCATTAAGGATTTTAGGTTTTATGATGAATGGTACAAAAGAAAAGTGATTTAGTAGAAAGATGATTTTTTAAGAAAAAAACATGATTGGGGGAAAGAAAACCCTTGATATATATTTGATGTTGAGATAATGATGATGAAATTATTGATTCAGATAAGTACCAGCTACCTTGGAACTGATTATTGACTTGTCGAGAAGTTGTAAATACTATCATCTATGGAGTTTAAAACACTTTTGGATTTAAGGAATATATTCGATAACATGTATCTTAATTAAGGAATATAGAAGAATTCATGTTTCCAATCTGGTTTTTATGGTAATTCAAGTTATTACCATTGTGTACAGGTACCGTAGCAGTAGCAGCACTATAGCAACAACGTGCACTGTCATGGTGGCAGGTCACTATAGCAGCGGTAGAGTACTGTAGCAGCAGCGGGTACTGTGCAGTATTGTAGCAGCGTGGGTACTGTAGCAGTACTATTTGCAGAATGGGCTTTGGGCCAAAAAAATGGGTCTACGGGCCATGTAATGGGCTAAATTCCCACTAGGACTTCAGGCTATGTAATGGGTGTCCTTCTACCCAGTTAAAGACGTCTTTCCTTTACTTTAATAATAAACGAGGCTTCATCCCCAACCTTTAAAAAAAAATATTTCACGAAGATTCATGATGATGTTATTCACATATTTGGAATGTGAATTTTAGACTTACTTCTTATTGTTTAAGGTTTAATGATAAGTTCATCTTGGAAATTTAGATACCTTCATTATAATGTGTTGAATCATTATATTTTGGAATTTTTAACCATTTACAAAATGGTTTAAGTTGATCATTGTGTGGAGATTTCACTACTGGAAATTCGGGCTATAACCACGGTTTTAAACTGTGGCTATAGGTCCTCAAACAATGGCTATAGGTAATAGCCACGGTTTGAGGAACCCTGGCTAAGTTTGGCGTGGCTATATTCCTAGACCTCTAGCCACAGTTCCAAACCGTGGCTATAGGCCTATAGCCACGGTTTAAAACCGTGGATATAGGGTCTGAAAATCCATAAAAAAATACCCCCAACCCCACTGCACAGCCCCCCACCCCCACTCCCCTTGTAGCCCCCCTCCCCCCTACAGCCCCCACCCCCTGTAAACCCCCCTGGATAGCCCCCCCACTCCCCTTGCAGTAGACAACCCCCCTGTAGCTCCCTCCCCTTGCAAAGACCCCCCATGGACAGCCCCCTCCCCCCTGTAAATCTCTTCCTGGACAGCCCCCCTTCCTAGATAGCCCCCCTCCCCCCAAAAAAATAGCCCCCACCCTCTCCCCTTCACAACCCACCCCCCTGCAGCCCCCTCCCCTCTGCAAAGGCTCCCCTGAATAGCACCCCTCCCCCCTGTATACACATTCACTTATGCCAAAATCCAAAAAAAATTAAGGATGAAATACCACTAGTGCTCCTGGAATGAGTATACCAGTAATAAGCAGGGGATGAAAACATGATCCAAAGACCAAATAATAAAAAAATAATCAATAGTTACTCATTAAACCAAAAAAACACTGGAAGTCCCTAAAGTTGCAATTAATTTAAAATATCCAAACTAGCATTGCATCACTAAGAAATGAAAAAAATATAGATGCTTTCTTTCCTTAAAAAGGTGGAAAATAACATGTCATGCCAAGCTTGATACATCATACAATGCAATGCAAATATACATAGAAATATAGATCTTAATGATAATATAAATCAATAAGGGGGGAAACAGAATGATAATTTCATGAGTATGCTGAATCAAAAATATAAAGTATTCAGAGGTGGGAAAAAGTTTGCCATGTGAAATGAATGCTGAAGAAATTTAAGATTGATCCTTGCCATGAAACTAAGGATTGCTCAGACATGGACATCTGATTCATTTAAATTTCCATTACCTGTTAAAAAATATGATCTGTGACAGTGCTCTAAAAATTCAGAGGTGGATTTTAGAAAAACAAGGCTTGGCACAGTATCTAGCTGATAAGGATTGGGTTAGATTTCTTATTCACTAACCTGCCCCGGTTGAGGGTTATGATGATGACCAAGAGTGAAAATATTAGCAAACATGAATATGATAAATATAGGTCCTAGATAGACTAATTTGTAAATCGCATCAGTGATCCAAAATAATGAAAACTATTAAATCTGGAAAAGACCATATCTCTTGATTTACCAAGGGATGATTTAAACTATATAGGCTGATTAAGATCCTCTTCAAGACTCAAATATAATTCCCATTCGTGCATATCATATAGGTTAAATTATGTTCTAATTCAAGACTCAAATTCCATTTCCTTAAGTGAAAAACAAACAAATCAATAATGTGAATGAAGGATAAGGGTTGCATTTATTTATTTAAAACAATAAAACGACAACAAATAAGTCTTAAACCCAATTAAATGGGGTCGGTGACATGGATAAAACGTCGCCAATTAGCTCTAATGAAGATATATTTTCATTGAAACCATTTAGAACAAGATAATATTGAATGATTTGTTTAAGAGTCCTTTTAGTTCTACCTCTTACTATTTTAAAACAATAAAAACTATAAAATCCTAGGATGCGTCAGCTTTGATGAGGAAGAGAAGGACTGAGCTAGTGAACATTTGACTAACTACTTTTTTACCCAAATTCTGGAAAATGAAACTAATTGCAGAAAAAAAGTTATTTGGATGAGAGAAACCTTCAAATGAAAACGTAAAAAATCCAGGAATCGGAAAATCAAGCACGAGGCATAGAAATTAGACATTATATAACAATCAATGACAAAGAAGAAAACAACAAAAAATGACATGATAGAGAAAGATAAATTATACATAATATAAACTTCCTAAATATAATTACGAAAAACATGCAATTGTGTATCAAAGGATGGTCGACCTGCGAGGAAAACAATTTTTTGAAAAGAAAGAAAAACATACCTTCGATTGAAAACAACTTTCTATTATTGGACGATGAAAATAGAGAGACACATGATTTCTCTCTCTGTTTCCCCCTCAACAACCACAATTTTGTGAACGGTGCACCGAGAGGGTTCTTATCTTGCTCATGGGGTGTACGAAAAGGTGACCCCTTATCAGGTATATTGTTTGCAATTGTAGAGGATTACATAAGCCGATGCATTAATGAGATTTATCATCTGGGTATTTATAAGAGGATTAGAGCTGGTTTTAATGATCATGCCCCACCCCATCTTCTCTATGCTGATGACATTGTATTGCTGGGATAGGCTTCAAAGAGAACCATATCCTATATAAAGGATCTTTTCACTCACTATGAGGATGTGGCTGGACATTCCATAAGTTGGGACAAATCTTCAATTGTTTTTGGTAATGGAATTCCTGTTGGAAAAAAGAACAGGATCACTTGATACCTTGGGGTGAAGAGGGGATCCTTTACCTTTCAATATCATGGGGTGAAGAGGGGATCCTTTCCCTTTCACTTGATACAAATGGTCTTGAGGGCTTATTAAGGAACATCAAATCCTGTTGAGAAACTTTATATGGACGAGATCAATCTTTGAAAGGAAGTTGGTCACATTGAAGTGGAAAGAATGCATAAACCCTGTGATTTGAATATTTCTAACTATGTGTTGTATCATGTTAATAATTATGCATTTATGGATTGTGAAAAACTGATCTGTCTTCATAGAAGGATTGGGATTTTTGACCCCAAAGAGTTTTACATGATTTCATGTGGCGGTACTGACCACGCGCCAACCTGGCTTATGAAGTTCAGGGCTTCATTCATTCGGCAATCCCGGTTTCTCTTTCTATGAATAATCTGGAAAAATAGACTTCCTACCTCTGAAAATTTGAAGTGAGTTGGATTTCAGATGGCCTCCAGGTGTGCCTTATGTAGGGTTGTAGAAGACACCACACAACATGTGTTTATGGAGTGCGGCTAGGCCCGACAACTATGGAGTTATCTGGGAATGCTGTTTGGGCTTGTGGTGGACTCTGGAATTCTGCTTACGGATCTAATGCCTGATCTGCTGCATATGCGCTGAAGTGAGCAGCTGGGAAACCTCCTCCCATCTGCTATTGTGGAGGTCATTGTGTCCTTATGGGATTCAAGGATCATGGATCTATTTGATGGCGTGCATGATGCTGTCCGGAAGGGAATGATCTCCATCCACAGGGACGTGTACGCTACGTCAGTGGTCCTGGATGGTGAGACGTCTAACACCATTTCTGACCTGTAAACTCTTAGGTTTCTTGGAGTTTCAGTCTGACCATGCAGACCTCAGATGCTTAAGTATATCAGATGGATACCACCAATTACTAGAAAGGACTCCCCATGGTCACACCGCGGGGCCGATGACCGCTGTCCCTGTATCTGCACAGCATATCTGTTTTCTAAAAAACAATATCTCCCCTTTATTATTCCCCCTTCTAAACAACATCTCACAACAGCATAGAGACATGTCAGCCAGGTTAGCTATGAAGTTATAAATGTAAGAAAGGTTCCCCTAGAGCCCCCTCAATTCTTTAAGAATCTGAGGGAGTGAAATTGATAAAACTGAACATGTTTTTTTTAGATTCAAACTCAATTTCATGGTATCAGACCACAAATCTATCTAATTTCCCTAGAGTTACCCTAAAAACACATTTTACCCTATTCATGTTTAGGTTGTGGTATTACAACTTGTTAAATATTGTTTAAAGATATTTGAAATAATCACATCTCTATTGAGATTTGATAACCATGTCATTTACAAAATCATTCATCTATTCTTTCTAAGAAGGTATTAATGATATAATGCGTGTAGTGTTGGTATGTAGTGTCATAATTATTTAATCCAAAGGGCATGACCTAAATGGTGCGGGCTGGATTGTAGGTGGCTGGGGGCTGGTGCAGGCTCGAATGCAGGTGGAAGGGGGTTGGAATGCTGGTGGAAGGGGGCTGGTTGCAGGTGCTTGGGGGATGGTGTGGGCTGATTTGAAGGTGGAAGGGGGGCTGTTGCAGGCTAGAATGCTGGTGGCAGCGAGCTGAAATGAAGGTGGAAGGGGGCTGGTGTGGGATGGATGTGGCTGGAGCAGGGCCAAATCATGACATTCCCGCGGCGTGATCGCGGTGTGACCGTGTCGTGACCACGGTGTGACTGCGGCGGGACCGCGGTGTGACCGCGGCGTGACCGCGGCGTGACCGCAATGTGACCGCGGCATGACCGCGGCGTGACCGCGGCGTGACCACAACGTGTTGGCCCGGTCCAGCGATATCCGTGGGGTAACATCTTCCACTTAGTTTCAAATAGGATGATATGGATGGCATGAGAGGATGTTTTCTCAGAATATTTAAAGAAATGAATGCTAATATGTGATGACTAGAGGATTGGATGACCCCTGATATACCTAATTCGGTGAGGGATCGAATGCTGGTGGAAGGGGGCTGGAATGCTGGTGGAAGGGGGCTGGTTTCAGGTGCTGGGGGGATGGTGCGGGCTGATTCGAAGGTGGAAGGGGGGCTGTTGTGGGCTGGAATGCTGGTGGCAGCGGGCTGAAATGAAGGTGGAAGGGGGATGGTGTGGGTTGGATGTGGCTCAAATATACATTGGGAAAATATAGTCTGGTGTATTTTTGATGCAACATGACATTATGTTTCATTCACCATAGTATCTTCTTATGAATGGATATTCCACCACATCATCCCCACATAGTTTAATTAATTGATTCCCAAAGTGTTTTCTCATTTAAATCATATCAATCTGTTTGGAAAATTCAAATTAAAATAAACATCAATAGGATGTAACATATTCCATTACAATTGAAATTCATCATTTAATGAAGAATCATGGGAACTACCAATAAATGATAATGGGTATTATCATTGGAAGTAACATTACATTCATGATTTTGGGTAAATATCTCTTCATCCATGAATCTTAATTAATAATCTATGAAGATTCCACTTCCACATATTCTTAAACAATCTGGATCTTCATGTCATGAATGTGGATCAATTATCCAGTGTAATATAAATGCATCCAAATACCCCATGATGATATATTATTATAATCATTCAATTATGAATCATTTTAAAATAAAAAAATATTTATTTTGTAATTTGTATAAAAATCATTTTAGTAGAAGTGTTGGATAATCTAGTAGAATATTAGATCTCAATCATAGCAATGTATATAGACCAATGAGTACTCAAGAAAGTGGTAATTTTTTGTACATAATTATATTTATATATATATTTAGTTAATTTCTAAATGAGTTTCTAATGATAAAAAATATGAAATTTTTTAGAAGATGAATAGACTAGTAATAAAAAACAAAATATAATAGGAAAAAGTTTATAGATCATCATATATGATTAGGGTGGTGAAAACCTGATCCAGATGTTCACTGATCTTCTAAGGGATTATGGAACAATTTCAAAACAAACTTCTCTTGGAACAACATAATGAAGTGGTGAATCTAAAAGGATTAATTTTCTATTTTGTTGATATTTTTTTATCAATGATGAGTCAGTGCGACCTTACTATTTTATTCTAGTATTATACAGTAAAATCCACTGAAATTATAGTAAACTATTTTCTTTCAAAAATATTTTTTAGATATTTCATATAAGATATGTAATTGAAAACATCCTATAAGGTATTACATTAAAAATTATGAATTTGAATCAATCAAAAAATATTTTGATTCTTATACACTAGACTATAAATATACAAAATTATTATTTATTTTCCATCTTAAGAAACGCATGGGATATTATTTCTATAATCAAACTGAACAAACACTATGGGAAAAATGGGTATTTGCGACGGGTTATTTGCGACGGGAATAAATCCTGTCGCAAATAGTCCCGTTAAAAACTTATTTGCGACGGGGGTATTTACCCGTCGCAAATAATTAGGCTTTTGCGACGGGATTGCTTTCCCCGTCGCAAATAGTTTTCCCGCGGTGCGCGCCAAATCGCGGGAAAACTATTTGCGACGGGAATATCCCCCCGTCGCAAATAACCGGCGGCGGTAAAAGGTATTTGCGATGGGAATATTCCCCCGTCGCAAAAAGTATGTCGGCAGGTGGTTATTTGCGACGGGACACGTCGCAAATAACTATTTACCGGTTGACCGTAATAAATGTTGGCTAAGGTATTTGCGATGGGGACCGTCGCAAATAACACTATTTGCGACGGGAGTCCCGTCGCAAATGAACCTGTCGCAAATAATCTAACCTATAAATACCCCCATCCGTTTTTTTCAAATCATTATCAAACTCCATCTTCTTCTTCTCTCGAAGTTATATTTCTAAAGTTTATTTTTTTTCCAGTTTAATTTTTTTTTCCGGAGGTGATATTAAAGATTTGAAGAACGATCAGAGCAGATCAATTTTCAAGGTATTTATGTTTATTTTAATTTTTTATTTATTTTTAATTTTGTATTAGTTTCAAATATTATTAATTAGTTGAAATTTAATTATGTTTACATTATTTTATTACTTAATAAATTTAAATTATTAGTATTGTTTATAGTTAATAGTAATTAGGAATAATTAGTAATAATTTTTAATAATTAAGAATAAATATTAATAATTATTAAAAAATACCACTAATTATGAATAATTACATTATTACATTATTAGTTTATTTTATTATTAATATTAAAATAATATAATTTTTTATATATATACAATTCTTTTTTCATCTGTGTGTTTGCTGTCTTCACATGTATTATTTGTATGTGGAGATAGAAAACGCACAGATGAAAGAAGAATTGTATATAAATTAGAAAATTATATTATTTTAATATTAATAATAAAATATATTAATAATGTTATTATTTGTAATTATTGGTAATTATTTCTAATTATTGATAATTATTCATTTAATTACTAATAATTAGGAACAATTATCAATAATTAAGAATAATTAGTAATAATTAGTAATAATTATCAATAATAAGTAATAATTACCAATAATTAGTAATAATTAACAATAAGTAGTAATAATTAACAATAAGTAGTAATAATTACCAATAAGTAGTAATAATTACCAATAATTAGTAATAATTACCAATAAGTAGTAATAATTATCAATAATTAGTAATAATTACCAATAATTAACAATAATTAGTAATAATTAGTAATAATTACCAATAATTACCAATAATTAACAATAATTACCAATAATTAGTAATAATTAGGAATAATTGGTAATAATTAGTAATAATTGGTAATAATTAGTAATAATTAGGAATAATTGGTATTAATTAGTACTAATTGGTAATAATTAGTACTAATTAGGAATAATTAGGAATAATTAGGAATAATTAGGAATAATTAGGAATAATTAGGAATAATTATCAATAATTATCAATAATTAGGAATAATTAGGAATAATTAGGAATAATTGTCAATAATTGTCAATAATTGTCAATAATTGTCAATAATTATCAATAATTATCAATAATTAATAATAATTAGTAATAATTAGGAATAATTAGGAACAATTAGGAACAATTATCGATAATTAAGAATAATTAGGAATAATTAGGAATAATTATCAATAATTATCAATAATTAGGAATAATTATAAATAATTAGGAATAATTAGGAACAATTATCAATAATTATCAATAATTAAGATTAATTTGTAATAATTAGTAATAATTGTCAATAATTACCAATAATTAGGAATAATTAGGAATAATTAGGAATAATTAGGAATAATTAGGAATAATTAGTAATAATTAGGAATAATTAGGAATAATTAGGAATAATTAGGAACAATTAGTAATAATTCGTAATAATTATTAGTAATTATTAGTAATTATTTATAATTACCAATAATTACCAATAATTACCAATAATTACCAATAATTACCAATAATTACCAATAATTACCAATAATTACCAATAATTACCAATAATTACCAATAATTACCAATAATTACCAATAATTACCAATAATTACCAATAATTAGCAATAATTAGCAATAATTAGCAATAATTAGCAATAATTACCAATAATTACCAATAATTACCAATAATTACCAATAATTACCAATAATTACCAATAATTACCAATAATTTGCAATAATTTGCAATAATTTGCAATAATTTGCAATAATTAGCAATAATTAGCAATAATTAGCAATAATTAGCAATAATTACCAATAATTACCAATAATTTGCAATAATTTGCAATAATTTGCAATAATTAGCAATAATTAGAAATAATTAGCAATAATTAGCAATAATTAGTATTAATTAGTATTATTACCAATAATTAGTATTAATTAGGAATAATTAACAATAATTACCAATAATTACCAAAAATTACCAATAATTAACAATAAGTAGTAATAATTACCAATAATTAACAATAAGTAGTAATAATTACCAATAATTATTAATAATTACCAATAATTCCCAATATTTAGTAGTAATTAACAATAATTGCCAATAATTACCAATAATTGCCAATAATTAGTAATAATTAGCAATAATTAGTAATAATTAGCAATAATTAGTAATAATTAGCAATAATTAGTAATAATTAACAATAATTAGTAATAATTAGTAATAATTTGTAATAATTAGTAATAATTAGTAATAATTAGTAATAATTAGTAATAATTAGTAATAATTAGTAATAATTAGTAATAATTAGTAATAATTAGGAATAATTAGTAATAATTACCAATAATTAGTAATAATTATTATTAATTACCAATAATTATTATTAATTACCAATAATTAGTATTAATTACCAATAATTAGTAATAATTACCAATAATTAGTAATAATTACCAATAATTAGTAATAATTACCAATAATTAGTAATAATTACCAACAATTAGTAATAATTATTATTAATTACCAATAATTATTATTAATTACCAATAATTAGTATTAATTACCAATATTTAGTATTAATTACCAATATTTAGTATTAATTACCAATATTTAGTATTAATTACCAATATTTAGTATTAATTACCAATATTTAGTATTAATTGCCAATAATTAGTATTAATTACCAATATTTAGTATTAATTACCAATAATTACCAATAATTACCAATAATTACCAATAATTACCAATAATCACCAATAATTACCAATAATCACCAATATTTTCCAATAATCACCAATAATTACCAATAATCACCAATAATTACCAATATTTACCAATAATTACCAATATTTACCAATAATTACCAATATTTACCAATAATTACCAATATTTACCAATAATTACCAATATTTACCAATAATTAGGAATAACTACCAATAATTAGGAATAACTACAAAACATTATGAATAACTACCAATAATTTGGAATAACTACCAATAATTTGGAATAACTACCAATAATTTGGAATAACTACCAATAATTTGGAATAACTACCAATAATTAGGAATAATTACCTTATTACATTATTTGTATATTTTATTATTAATATTAAAATAATATAATTTTCTATATTATATACAATTCTTTTTTCTTCTGTGTTTTTTCTGTCTCCACATGTAATATTGGAATTCTTTTTCAAAATTATCAACCTACTCGCCAATGGAGAGGTGAAAGTGAATGTCAATATTACATGTGGAGACAGAATGTGAAACACACAGATGAAAGGAGAATTGTATATAATATAGAAAATTATATTATTTTAATATTAATAATAAAATTATCAATATTTGTAACAGGTTTTGCTTTATTCTCAATATATTCAATCCTTGCTTGTGTTTTTTCTAACAAATTATTCAAAACCAGTAATCCTTTTATATTTTATAGAAAAATATGGAACAACGAGGTCGTCAACAGTCATTATTAGATGACCGCATATGGATAAATCAACGTAGAAATCCAAATGGTTCTGGTTTAAATCCAGTATATATAGAGGGTGTAGAGATTTTTTTATCATTTGCGGCATCAAATCCAGAATTTGTTTCAGAAGGAAAGATAAAATGCCCTTGTAGAAAATGTGCATTGAGAACGTTTGACATGTTTGACAAAGTGGGGGAACATCTCTTGCGTTTTGGTTTTCAAGCAGATTATGTTTTTTGGTATCAACACGGTGAACGCAGTTCCAGAGCAGGTGATACCAACTTGATTCCGGATCCATCCCAGTTTCAAGATTTAGTACATGATGTTGCAGGTTCATCTGTTCAACATACAGAAACTCCGGGTGATATAGCTTCAAATCCTGAGTTGGGACCGTCTGAATTTTATGAGTTGTTGAAGTCTGCTGAGGATGCATTATATCCTGGCTGCAAGATGAGCAAATTAGTGGTGAATGGATTTCGATTCCACACACATGCATATGGGGAATCGAAAAAAACAATGAACAATGGAGTTAGCTTGAGAGGATCTCATCATCGAGAAAATGAAGTTGACTTTTATGGCATACTTGATGAAATCATTGAACTCTGTTATCTTGGACAACATTACATAACCATGTTCAAATGTCGGTGGTTGGATACAGAGAGAGGCGTGCATGTTCATCCGACTCATGGAATCATCGATATTAAATGTAAAAGTGTTCTCGCAGTAAATGAACCATTTTTATTGGCTCAACAGGCATATCAAGTTTATTATGCAAAGTACTGTGCAACATCAAGAGACTTGACTGATTGGTGGAGTGTAATAAAAATCAAAATTCGAGACAATCAGTTTAGTCAAAGTGAATGTGATTTCACTGATATGCAAAGAATTGAAGTTTTTCAAGAGAGTACTCAAAATCAATCTTTTTTACAAAGAGACATGAGTA
Organism: Viscum album; assembly: GCA_963277665.1. NCBI lineage: Eukaryota > Viridiplantae > Streptophyta > Magnoliopsida > Santalales > Viscaceae > Viscum > Viscum album. The sequence goes on from OY728127.1 coordinate 750,776,501, forward strand.
TTGATGACGACACTCCACATTTAAGAGTCGGTGATGACGATGATGTTAATGATGTCACATATGAATTTGAAACGGTAAGAGATGAAGCAACTGTAACTCGAATGGATATCGATGATGTTGAGGAGGAATATGAAGATGACATTGACATATATGAAGATGATGATGAAGATGAACACTGATAGCATTTCATGGTATTTATATACAATCATAATATGTATATATGTATATATAATAGTAATTATCAATTATTTGCTAACATTAACATTTTCTGTTTCAGATGGACGATGCCACATTTCGTGCGTTGGCGGATGCTGACCTGAGTTTTGATGCGGATGAGTTACTGACAGATGAACCTCAGCCTGCAGGCGCTCCAGGGAGTACGCGGAGGGGGCGCGGTCTTGCACGATTGATGATTCCTGACCCCGTCCCCGAGCGACGTCCACGTCTTGGGTTTGATCCGCGCACACGGAGGTGTGATAACCTGTGTGATAACATGTGGATTTGACTAAGATTTCATTAATCTATTCACATAATAAATGTTTATTATTTTTTCAGTTTTCCGCATATAGCAGTCGGACAGGGCAGCGCTATTTTGCGCAACTATTTATCTCAGCCGTGGACCACATGGGAGCAGATTCCCATTGATGTGCAGCAGGCCATGTTCGGCCATTGGTTGGTACGTACGTAAATAAATAATTTTTATTTTGAAAATTATTTCATTTCTAACTTGATATTTTGATTTATTTGTAGGGTTTATGGTATCCGATCGAGGATACCATGCGTGACGCCATCCACGAGGCATGGGAGGTGGCCATGCGTGATCGTCTTCGTCAGTTTTTGCACAATTTAAGAAAAGCTGCGATGAAGAAAGCAGGAGTGTCAGATTTTGAGGAGTCATGTAGGGCACACCGACCAGAGTATATTTCATCCCATGTATGGGATGGATTATGTGCGCACTGGTTGAGTGGTGCCTTTCAGAGGAGATCATCGGTGGGGAGGCAGAATCGGGGGAGACAGGAGGTGACTCATCGAGCTGGGAGTCGTTCTTTCAGTACTCATAGACAGCATCTGGTACGTACATTATTTATAAATATTTTATATAACTATAAATATTAACAGTTTATTTTTTATTCTTATAGGCTGTTGAGCACCCCGATATTACAGAGTACGACGTATATCGGAGGATGTATAGTGATCCTGCTACTGGAGAGCTCAGAGGTGATCGTCAGCATCACATCGTGGTCAGTATTATTTGTTTTCAAGTTTAAAAATTAACTGCATATAATATATTCACAATTTTAATTTTAAATTGCAACTATAGGAGTCATATGAGGCCGCAGCGGCACAGGCCTGGCCTGAGAGTCAGGCCGAGTCATCAGATCAGACCACTGCCCGTCAGTTTGATGAGGCGGCATGGATGCAGGCCACCCAGTATGCCTTCGAGAAGGGCCGAGTAGTTGGTATCGGCTCTCGACTGACTCCCGGAGATTATTATGGCAGTGCTGCGATGTCGGCGTCCAGCTCGAGAGGAGCTCGTGCATCTTCTTCTACACAGTATGAGGATCAGTTGCGATCTCAGACTGCACAGATAGAGAGTCTCCGACAGGAGCAGGAGCAGATGCGTCAGCACCATGAGGAGGAGCGTCGACGCCAGCAGCAGCTGTACGAGGAGCAGGCGAGTCGGTGGCAGCAACAGCATCAGGAGAAGATGGAGTACATGCGCCGACTCACTCATGCTTTAGGGATGGAGTTTCCTCCACCACCATCTGCAGATCCCCCACCTCCCCCCCTCCCCCCCTCCTTCAGATTAGAGTTTGTATTTCTGTTATAAAATTTGTGAAATCAAAATATTTTTTTTTTCTATTCGTAGTTTCTGTCTCATTATAAAATATTAATAATATTATATTTTTAAATAACAATATTAATATGAATAATAATATTATTTATATTTTATAATATTAAATTTTATATATATATTAAAATTTTATATATATATTAAAATTTTATAATATTAAAATTTTATAATATTAAAATTTAATTATTTTTTTTGTAATACTTGAATTATTTTAATATTTGAATGTAAAATAATTCTATTATTTTTATATTAATTAAAATAACTTATTAATTTTTTTTTATTTATAAATTATAATTGTAATATTATTATATTAATTAAATCATTTATTAATATTATATTATTTTTTATTTTTGAATTATAATTCTACTATTATTATAGTAATTAAAATAATTTATTATTTTCATTTCTAAATTATAATTCTATTATTATATTAATTAAAATAATTTATTAATAATTTATTTTTTTTATTTTTTTTATATTATTTGCGACGGGATACTATGCCCGTCGCAAATACTATTTGTAGTGTTTGCGACGGGATACTACTCCCGTCGCAAATACTAGTATTATTAATTTTTTTTATTTTTTAAAAATATAGTTTTTGCGACGGGTCCCGTCGCAAAAACTATTTTAAAAGTTTTTTACAAAAATACGGAATACTATTTGCGACAGGGAGAATGTCCGTCGCAAAAAAGGGCTTTAGCGACGGGCCCGTCGCAAATAAGTGTAGTTGCGACGGCGTTTTCAGCAACGGGCTATTTGCGACGGGATCCCGTCGCAAATAGCCCGTCGCAAATACCTGTTTTTCTAGTAGTGAAAAAATTATGACGAGATTTTTTGTTCTTATTAATCAGAAACAAGCAAATTTAGGAGTTAGTAGGAGTAAAGATAAACATAGAGAAGATCAATAACAAAAAATAGGATGTACTCCAGAGATAGAGGTTGAGATAAATTTATAATGATTTTTAGATAGATAACATACTCCATCTATATGAGACCCTTGAGGGTGGGGTATGATTTTTTAATAGATCATGAGATATGTATATTTCATAGTTAATGATGATAAGGAGATGTTCATAGGAGATTAACCTACTACCTATCAAGAGGCCATAGATTGTTCCGATTCTAAGAAATGGTAAAAATATATGGTATGTAAAATAGGTTCTTTGTACATTAACCAATTTTGGAACTTATTAGATGAACATGAAAGGGTGAGAAAATTTCGGTGAAATTGGGATTTCTAAATGAGAAATGACAAGGATTGTAGTTTCTCAAAATATAAATAAAACCTAATTGTAAAAGGTTACAATATAATTAATAGTATTGACAATACAGAATCTATTTCACCTATTTTGATGATATTTTATATTCATATATATCAGATATACTCACATTGATTATGAGATATATCAAAAATATTTCTAAACAACTTTACATGTTGGGAATTTGGTTGTGGATGTTTATATGATATAGCCTAGAGGTTTTAAAATACCAACTGATACTTTTATATTATGCAATCTGCAATGATATTTGATATAACAAACAATATGATATATAATTTATTTAGATTCAAACCACAAAAGAATCCTTTTAAAATAATAAAATCTATAAAATATCATTATATATATAGAAGCACTATGGGAATTTGTCCCTCATTTTTGTAGGTCCAATTACTAATTCAAAGCCTCATGGCCAAACATTAAAGCTGTTATATACCAACTCACCAAATTTTCCGTTACACAACATATATTATCCCTAAAGTTAGGGAATTATTTATTCTTAAGTTAGTATATAATATTTAAACAAACTAAAAAACTAATCCACTAATCCAGAAAAAATTAAAAGAGAATATTAATAAAAAAATAGATGTTCAAGCATTAAAAAATGGAAAAATATTATATAGTAGGATATCTGATGATTTAAATCATACATAAAAATGATGAATGTGTTTTAGAAAAAAATGAATGTAATAACATGATATTATCTTATGCATGGGGTTTGGACTCACACCTATATGACCAAGTGATTATATTATTACCCAATAACCTTTATCTTCATTTCATTATTGCACATTTAGTTTGTTATACCCAATTTTTTCTATATTATTAATTGTCAAATATTAGTTATGTGTTCCTTCCCAAATCACCTATTGTATTCATGTTTTCATTATTTTTAAAATAATCAATATTAGAAGTTAAATAATTGAAAATTTCATAATGTTTTTGTAAAATTAGTTATATAGATAACCCATGGTATGATCCAAATATCAGTCATTGAAAAATAAATTACTATTTTATTAAGGTTTTATGAAAATGTAATTTACCAGTCAGTATATTCACCATTAATGTAAGATATTTTAGCATAAGTGAATTAGAACTAGCTACTACTAGAACTAAACAAGATGCGTTTTTATGAAGAATTACATGGTTTTCAAAATGACGTTCTTGAACACGTAGTTTAATTCATATAGGCTATGGTCATATTATATTTATTGTTTCCAAAACTACATTTTCTATTAAGGCGTAGTGTTTTGACAGTGCGGGGTTGATCCTATAGGGGGTATGAGGTGGAAGACATGATATAATTATATAACCCTTTGGGACATGAGTCTTATCATGATGATTTTATTTGGGAAAACTAACTCAAAGATAACTAGGTTTAGGATCATAGATAAGGAAGTGATCGAGATCAATTTTTGGGGTCATGAAAAAAGATGATCTTAATTCTAAATCAGTATGTTCTCAAGGTTTAGGCTATAAAGAAAGAATATGTCACTAGTTTATCATGGTAAAAACATGTATCTCTATCAATGCGGATGTTATTTTGTGTTCTAGAGATAACTACATCATTAATTCTTTAAGCTTGGATTATATGGTATAATGTTTCATAGTCTACCGGTAGTATCCTATTATACATCAATTAGGTTAGGGAAATTCATTTAAATATAACATGGTAATGGTTTCTTAATCTAATGTAATTTACAATTTTTATTTAACCTAATTACAATTCCTTAAGATTAAAAAGATTATAATTAATGATTAACAAGATTCAAAAACCCATACTCTTGATCACTACCCAAAGAAGTTTAGTTAGTCATGGTATAATCGATAAAAAATTGGCGAGAAATTGAAAGCATATTTTACATGGAAACAAATATTGAGATTAAATGACTAACAGTCATGTAATTATTAGGATTAAAAAATTAATCAACATTTAATTGAGAATAAGAAATTTCAATATCAAACCAAGCACAATTTCAATCAACATCATATTTTAAATAATATTGAGAATGAGTAAAACACTGATTCGATGAAGATTGATGAGATAATCAATGAATGCACATATAACAGTGTTTGAGATGAAAAAATGGATGAATAAATTCATTAAAATCGATCCACATTGCATGTATTAAATTAAAAAAAATGAAAATACTTGATGAAATTCGAGTTTGGGGAGAGGGTGATGAATGATAATGAGAGAAAAATGAAAGAAAAATGAAAATTGACATCCCTTTTGTACATGGTGTGCTGCTATGGAAGAGTTCATCGGGGAGGAGGGCGCCACTGTGGGAGAGTTCGTCAAGGAGGAGGGCGCCGCTATGAGAGAGGGTTTCATGGTGAGATCGCCAGGGAGATTGTCGGGAGGAGGATACGTCGTTGGGGAGGAGGGCTGCGTGGTGATATGGCTGCGAACTGGGGGAGGAGGAGGAGGGCTGCGGGGAGGAGGAGACGCTATCGGGGAGGAGGGCTGCGCGGTGATAGGGCTGCGAATTGGGGGAGGAGAGGAGGGATGCGGGGAGGAGGAGACATCGTCGGGGAGGATAGATGCGCGGTGTGCGAATCGGGGGAGGAGGAGGAGGGCTGCAGATTAGGGGAGGAGGAGGAGCCTGATAAAGATTGAAAAAAAACGACGAAACTGATTTAGCCACGGAGATGGAAGTTAACCGTGGCAATATAAAAGCTATAGCCACAGACCTATAAAACCGTGGCTATAGGTCCATGGCTATAGCCTGAATTTCCAGTAGTGTTTAGAGTCTAATGTCACTACGTGATGGTTTGATTTTTCTTCCATGACTTTGTTGTCCAATTATAATGTGTTGTTTTTTATTAAACTATTCATTTACCCTTCCTCTTATTAATAGGATATTTTAACCATATTCTTGATGTGGGTTTCCCACAAGGGATTTTTCAAGTATCAACCATTAACTTTTTAAGTACAATTTCAAATTTCAAGGATGAAATTTTTCTAAGGAGGGGATAATGTAACAACCCAAGAATTTACAAATAAATTTAATATAGAATGCATGAAACACTGAGTCTCTATAAAAAACACTACTCCATTATAACCTAGCTATGTAAACATAATTTTTCCACCCTTGTGTTTTGAATTTCGAAAATCTGACATACACGATTGCGATCAGTAAGTTATTTGGAGTCCAATAAGAAAAAATTATTTTTTAGTGAATAGTAACCTACCCTTATGAATAGTAACATACCCTTATGAAAAGTGATATAACCTAATGAATATTAACCTTGACTATGATAGTATATAAATAATATTAAAGTGTAATTACGATATACCTATGTATTGGAATAAGTAAATAAATGTTTTAAAACTATTTTAATAGAATAAATTATGATTTTAATTAAGTATTAAATTAATTATATTTAGGAAATTATTTTCTAAAAATTGAATTCATTTTTGGATTCTACACTTTGAAAAATGGTTAGGGTGAATTTGTGGTATTTTCTGAAATACTCAAATTTTTGATGAATAGTGAAATATGGTAAAATACCATATATACAAATTATTAAATAAATACACTATTTATGACATAATAAGTGATGTAAGACTACTTGGTGTAAAATCAAATGCATTTAATACTATTATTGGTCATGGAATCATCACTATTTCTGGTCTTGAGGGAAATTAATAAACTAATGATTAAAAAATTACTAAAACCCTCCTCTCCTCCACTATAAACCCTTCCTCACTCCCTCTTCTCTTCACTCATCTAAGCCTTGAAGCTCCCCAAATTATTGCCAAAATACCCTTCCTTAGTCACTCCCCACATCCAATAATCTCTTGGTCTTTCCAAAAGACCAAAATCCCTTCCCTTATGGAGGTTCTCAAAGAGGTTATTTCAAGAGGCAAAGCACCTTTCTTTTTCATTTAGTTTCATTTCAATTTATCTTATGTTGTTATCCTCTTCTCACCTCCTCTATCCAAATGACCATTATAGATCTAGTATAATCTATATACTGTAATTATATCATGTGAATGGAATAACCATTATTGTAACGACCCAAAGTTTTTCAATGAAAATTTCCCTTCTTATATTTATGTCATAAAATTACATGAAATTGCAACATAATGAACTACTAAGTGATAAGTGACCTTTAAACATAATTTTTTCACTCCTATGTTTGGAATTTTGAAAATATGACATACACGATTATGTTCAAGATGTTTTTTAGAGTCTAATGAAACAAAAATAATTTTTGGTGAATAGTGACCTACCCTTATGAATAGTAACATACCCTTATGAATAGTAATATGACCATTATGAATAGTAAATCATCCAACATAAGATTAAAATTACCTATGAATAATTAAAAAAATTTAGACCACGTAGAAAGTGATAATTTGACCTTTGTAAACGTTTTTGGTATTTTATAAGTCATAAATAAATAATTATAATTAATTAATTAATTTAAAAGAATATTTATTTCCCTAAAATGTCTTTATAAATTATTTAATCAATGTATAATAGTTTTTAGATAATTTTATAAGACCCTACGTAATTTTTGAAAGAACTATAAAATCAGTTTTAATCTTAATTTTTTTTAGTAAATTATGATTTTAATTAAATATTAAATAGATACTATTTATAAAATTATTTTTGAAAAATGGACTTCATTTTTGGATTCTACACGTCGAAAAATGGTTGGGGTAAATTTTTAGGATTTTTCTGAGATACTTGAATTTTTGATGAATAGTTGAATCCGATAATTCACAATAAATGCTAAATAATGTATTAATTGAGTAATCGATGATGCTCTGCTGATGTAAGACCACTTGGTTCGGGATTACATTATACAATTACTATTATTGGTTGTTCAAGACTCACTATTCCTTTTCTTGTGGGAAAATAATAAACTAATGAATTTTATATTAAAGAAACCCCTCTCCCCTCCATTATAAAAGTTACCCTTCACTCCCTCATTTCCTCACACCTCTCAAGATCCTAGCCTTCTCTAAACTCTTCCCAAACATCTTACCTAGCCCCTCCCCCACTTCCAATTTCTTCTGGTCTCATCAAAAGACCAAAACTATCTTCCTTAAGGAGGATCTCAAGAGGAAGATTTAAGAGGTAATTTCTCTCCCTCTTCTCCTTTAATTTCCTTTCAAGTTCAAGTTCATTTTTTTGATCATTCCCCACCTATATTAATCTAAATTGTATTGTAACTCCATAATTATACATCTATTGTAATGTTATGATGATAATGGGATATTATATTATCCAACCCCTTTCCCTCTTCCTTTTATTTTATTAAAGAGAATGTTGTTTGTGAGGTGTTAATTTATCACCTTTAAGAACAACCTGACTTCTTCTTCCATTTATACTTTCAGATCTGGTAATGAAACTATTTTTATGGTTGAACCAGAATATGTTATGTTTATTATGTTCTATTTAAAGTTCTAGAAATAACCTATGGACATATTACTAAGTGATAAGTTAAAACAAGTTCGTTGTGATTCAAAAACCGCCCAAATTGACCCAAATAACCATCATTTCATTCTTATCTAATGATTCATCCACATGGATATAATTTAATTTATTATAAAATTATTTAAGCTCCTGTGATATCATTAATGACATGTAATTTCATTTCTGGATGTTTACCCATGTTCTACCCAAACTTCAATTTAAAAATACAAGTGAACCACTCAAGAAAACCATAAAAACGAACATCCCTGAACAATGTTTTTAAACTCTATAAGTCATCCAAAGGAACATAATATGACATAATGAAACTATAATGAACCCTATTAATGTATAAAAGGTTCTGTAATTTCTAATTAATGAATATAATTTCATTATACAGAACATTAAAGAGAAGGAAGCATTCAGATACCAGGTAAGGGGAAATCTCGAACCCAACTTTCATCCTTCGGGTTCTCCCTCTTTCACTCCATTTTTGATATGGTTACTCCTCAAAGATAATTTCTTCATCATTGAATTTACTTTTTTGGGATATACATTCTTGTCACTGGTTTTTATGACCATCAAAATGTTTTCCAAAAGAACTCTTCTTTTAAGAATACCCCCTTTACCTCTCATTCATGGTTGATGGTTCTTGTATCAAGTATGTTTTTCCCTCTTTCTTTTGGGAACCCAAAGCTTATGAATGTATTATTATGAGATGAAACTAATTCCTTACCATGGGTTAGTTATGTTCACTTTTGATGTATGTTCCATGTGGAAATAATGATAATGATAATGTTATGATGTGACAGGTGCGCCCAGAATTATGTAGCGCAATATGAATGTTTCAAAGTGACGGGTGCGCCCGGAATTATATAGCACTCCAATGCATTGGGTAAAGTGATGAGTCTAATGATTAAATGTGAAATTATGTGTGAACAAGATGCTATCTTGGTTAACAAGTATGTGTGGTTGTTAACCACTAAGGCATGGTGTTTCATTTTTATGCATTGCCACATTTCAAGTCTATTATTTATGATCCTCTCATGTTCATGATCTTTTGCCTATGTTATGATTATTCCCACCCCATGATATATTGTTCTTATATATCCTCTTACTGGGATTTTATCTCACCCCTTTTGATGTATATCCTTAGGTGGATACATGTACTAAGGAGAGGACAAGTGCTAATAAGAAGCTATAGAAGAAGAAATTAAATAAATGTTTATGTTGGATGTTGTATTTGTTATGTATGGTCCTAGTTTTCCCAAGAAACTAAACCTTTGGATCCTCTAAGTGTAATACTATTATGTTATTTATCTTTGAAATGATGTAATAGTAATGTAAGAAAAGGCCAGGATGATATAGTTGGTATCAAAGGTAGGGTTTAGTTAACTTGGGAATTAGGATTAGTGAACCCTAGAGAAAACCTACAACATGAGACTAAGTACAAATATGCACACAAGAATATTTACCTAGGGATCCCATATGTTATGTTTTTGGTATAATTGTTTAAATGAATAAGTTATTCATGACTTGTTTTGTTATGTTTTGTTTTATCCTTTTCTATTTTGGAAAATGGTGGGAACCAGGAGAAATCAGGCCAACAACTCATGCGAGGGCCAATGCAACGATTGCCCGAACGACATCCCTAATGATTTGGGAGGTGGAGTTCAAAACTTCATGGAGATTCTTACCCAATTATCTCAGGTTATGAACAATAACCATAATAATAGGGAACTTCCTCCTTCACCAAAGAGGGAGAAAATGGCTATCGAATATTTTATGCGGCAACGACCACCGACGTTTAGCGGATCTTACGATCCACTAGTTGCGGAACAGTGGTTCAACTCCATACAGAAGATATTTTCTATTATTCACTGTTCTGAGATGAAGATGGTGACTCTAGTCATTTATCGTCTAGATGGAGAAGCCGATCAATGGTGGGATTTTATTAAGAACACCAATCCAAGGGAGGAAATTGAATAAATGGAATGGGAAGACTTTAAGATAATGTTTCTTAATAAGTACTTCCCACGAACTCTTCACACAAAGATGGAGAGAGAATTTATAGAGCTCAAGCAAAAAGAAGGAGAATCTGTCACAACCTATGAAGCTAATTTCACAAGGCTTGCAAGGTACGCTTCGGGTTTTGTTATCAACAATGATAGAAAAATTGATTGATTCTTTTGTGGATTAAAACCACACCTTCAAAAGGATCTTGCAATTTGAGACTTTGGGAGTTATGAAGAAGTTGTTCGGTGTGCTCTCAAAGTGGAGATGGAGTTTGGAGAATGGTCTCATGGCTATGGTGATAATAAAAGAAAGATGGATTTTCAAGCTGGTGGATCTAATGATAAAGGTGTGAAGAAAAATCAACGACCCACATGCCAAAAATGTGGGAAGTTGCACAATGGGAACTGCCTCAAAGGGACGGGGAAATGCTTCAAGTGTAGGGAAGAAGGAAACCATGCTCAAGAGTGTCGAAAAGACATGAAAAGGAAGGAGAATGTATCCTATGAAAGAAGAGAACCACTCATGGTTCAATGCTACAACTATAAGGAGCTATGGCACTATGAAAACTAGTGAACTAGACCTCAAGTTCTAGAGGGTAATCAACGTCAGCAACCACCAAAGCCAAATGAACAAGGGAAGGCTTATGCCATCACTACTGCGGAGGTGGATCATGATAATGAATTCATAAAAGGTATAATTCATATTCATTAAAGAATGTAAAAAGTCTTATTTGATTCCGGTTCTACGCATTCCTTTATATCTTGAAAGTTTTCTATATCTATAGAATCGAAGCCTCGAAACCTTGATGTAGAGATATTTGTAAAAACACCAAGTGGTGCAATCATTGCAACCCAAGTGTTTGACTCTTCTCCTATTGGCGTATTTGGGAAGATTCTTCTGGAAAATCTCATAATACTTCCCTTGGTGGAATTCGATGCTATAATGGGAATGGATTGGCTCTCATTATATAGAGCACATATCAACTTTCAGTAAAAGGAAATATCTTTTCATATTCCGAACCATCCCATGATCCTTTACAAATGCAAGGAAGATCATGAATCTCCTTTGAAAAATTATTCAATGGGTGTTGATTCCCTATGAAGAAGCATACCTCGCCCAAATGGTTGAGTCGAAGGAAAGTTCCATCCTTGAGGAAATGCCCATCATGAGGGAATACGGCGATGTATTTCCCAAAGATTTACCTAGAATTCCCCCAGATCGTGAGGTAGAGTTCTCAATTGAACTCATACCCAGAGCTACTCCTATCTTGAAGTGTACCTATAGGATGGATCCAATCGAACTAGAGGAGTTAAAGAAGCAGCTGTAAGAGAATCTAGACAAAGGGTTCATACACCCTAGTGCATCACCTTGGAGTGCGCCAGTGCTCTTTGTGAAGAAGAAGGATGGAACCATGCGGCTGTGTATGGATTATCAGAAACTCAATAAGATCACCATAAAGAACAAGTATCCTCTCCCAAGGATTGATGACTTGTTCGACCAGTTAAGAGGAGATCAATACTTCTCAAAGGTGGATCTTCGTTCTGGATATCACCAGGTAAAGGTGAAGAAGGAATATATTCAGAAGACTGCCTTCCATACAAGGTATGGGCACTATGAGTTTTTGGTGATTCCCTTTGGACTTACTAATAACCCTGAAATCTTCATGGATTTTATGAACAGAGTCTTTAAACATTACCTCGGCAAATTTGTTGTAGTGTTTATCGATGATATTCTCATCTACTCCAAGAAAAAGGAGGAACATGAAGAACATGTAAGACTTGTGTTGGAGACATTGAGAAAAGAGAAGTTGTAATCCAAGTTCAACAAGTGTGACTTTTGGATGAATCAAGCCACGTTCTTGGGACATGTGATCACAAGCAAGGGAATTTCTGTGGACCCTTAAAAGACAAAGGTGATTGAGGAATGGCCAAGGCCCTATAGTGTCACAGAAATATGTAGTTTTCTTGGATTAGCTGGGTACTACTGACGTTTTTTGAGAAACTTATCACGATTGTCAAGCCCACTAACTAAGTTAACAAGGAAACGGGTAAAGTTTGTCTGGACAGAAGAATGTGAGGGAAGCTTCAAGGAGCTAAAGAAAAGGCTGATCACTGCACCTATACTCACACTATTTAAAAGTGGAGAAAGTTTTATGATATACAGTGATGCTTCAAAGAAAGTCTTGGGTTTTTTACTCATGAAAAATTATAATGTGATAGCCTACGCCTCATGACAGTTGAAGATCCATGTGCAGAACTACCCGATGCATGATCTAGAGCTGGCAGCCGTGATTTTTGCCTTGAAAATCTGGCGGCACTACCTTTATGGTGAGAAGTGTGACATATACACCGACCACAAGATCCTAAAGTATATATTCACACAAAAGTAGCTCAACATGCGTCAAAGGAGATGGTTAGAGATAATCAAGGATTACTATTGCTCTATTCAATATCATCTTGGAAAGGCGAACAAGGTAGATGATGCTCTAAGCAGAAAAGAACCTGATACTCTATCCATGCTGCAGATTGAGAAAGACCCTATCTTCTTGGATATACAAATAATGGATTTGTAAATCATACGGGCATGGGATACATCCTACCTTTCCTAAATGATTGTGAAACCATCCATACAAGAGAAGATTAAGGAAGCACAAAGGGATGATGTGGAGATACAAAAGAGGGTGATTGCAGTGAAGGAAGGGAAGCTGCAAGAGTTCCATATTGACGATGATGGTGTGATTCGGTTTGGAATACAACTTTGTGTGCCTTCATCACCCGGGAAAAATAAGGAGCTATTGGATAATGCTCATAGCTCAACTTTCTCTATCCATACTGGGAGTACCAAGATGTATCATGATCTCCGAGAACACTTCTGGTGGGATAACATGAAGAAGGAGATTGCAGAATATATATCAAGGTGCTTGGTATGTCAGCAAGTTAAAGCTGAGCAGTAAAAGTCCAAAGGTATGATGCAACCATTACCTATACCCATGTGGAAATGGGAAAATGTTACTATGGACTTTGTCATGGGTCTCCCGACGACGTCAAAGGGAAATAATGCGATATGGGTTGTGGTAGATCGACTCACCAAGACTGCCCATTTTATCACTATTAGGGAAGACCACTCACTTGAAAACTTTCAAAGATATATGTGAAGGAAGTGGTGAGACTGCACGGTGTTCCACTCTCAATTGTCTCTGACCGTGACCCAAGGATCACATATAAATTCTGGAGGAGCCTTCAATATGCTTTGAGTACTGAATTAAATTTCAGCACGACCTATCACCCCCAAACTGATGGCCAGTCTGAAAGGACTATTCATATGCATGAAGATATGCTAAGAGCCTGATCTCTTGAATTAAAAGGTGGTTGGTATCAGCATCTCTCATTGGTTGAGTTCTCATACAACAATAGCTTCCACTCGAGTATTCAGATGGCTCCTTATGAAGCTCTTTATGGGAAGCGATGTAGAACTCCAACCTATTGGGATGAAGTTGGAGAAAGAAAGCTACTTGGGCCCGATCTTCTTCAAGAGATGACAGAGAAGGTTCAAGTCATCCAGAAACACATAAAAGCTGTTCAGAGTCATCAAAAGAGCTATGCTGACAACCATCAAAGGGACTTGGAGTTCGATGTTGGAGACAAAGTCTTTATTCGAATATCTCCATGGAAGAGAGTCATGCAATTCAGGAAGAAAGGGAAGCTAATCCCAAGGTATATTGTCCCCTTTGAGATCCTTGACCGCATAAGAGTCATGGTATATCGTCTTTAACTTCCACCGATTATGGCTCAAGTTCATGATATGTTCAATGTATCACTACTGAGGAAGTACATACCAGACCCCTCACATGTACTAAACTCAGAGGTGGTGCAGCTGGAAGATGATCTCTCCTATGAGGAGCATCCAGTAAAGATTCTGGACCGAAGTGTTAAGGTTCTATGCAACAAGACAACCCGTCTTGTCAAAGTGTTGTGGAGGAACCTTAAGTTTGAGGAAGCAACTTGGGAACCAGAAGATTCAATGAAGGAGAAGTACCCTCACCTTTTTGTGTAAAGTGAAATTTTGGGGGAGAAATTTCTTAAGGGGGGAAGAATGTAACGACCCAAATTTTTTCAATGAAAATTTCCCTTCTTATATTTATGTCATAAAAAAACATGAAATCACAACATAATGAACTAATAAGTGATAAGTGACCTTTAAACATAATTTTGTCACTCCTATGTTTGGAATTTTGAAAATATGACATACACAGTTGTATTCAAGATGATTTTTAGAGTCTAATGAAACAAGAATATTTTTTAGTGAATAGTGACCTACCCTTATGAATAGTAACATACCCATATGAATAGTAATATGACCCTTATGAATAGTAAATCATCAAACATAAGAGTAACATTACCTATGAATAATTAAATAAAAATTTAGACATCGTAGAAAGTGTCAATTTGACCTTAGTAAACGTTTTGGTATTTTATAAATCATAAATAATTAATTATAATTAATTAATTAATTTAAAAGAATATTTATTTCCCTAAAACGTATTCATAAATTATTTAATCAATTGATAATAGTTTTTAGATAATTTTATAAGACCCTACATAATTTTTGAAAGAACTATAAAATCAGTTTTAATCTTAAAAACTATTTTTCTAAGTAAATTATGATTTTAATTAAATATTAAATTGATAATATTTAGAAAATTATTTTTGAAAAATGGAATTCATTTTTGGATTCTACATGTCGAAAAATGGTTGGGGTAAATTTTTCTGATTTTTATGAGATACTTGAATTTTTGATGAATAGTAGAATCCGATAATTCACAATAAATGCTAAATAATGTATTAATTGAGTCATTGATGATGATCTGCTGATGTAAGACCACTTTTTTCGCGATTAAATTATACAATTACTATTATTGGTCATTCAATACTCACTATTCCTTGTCGTTTGGGGAAATAATAAACTAATGAATTTCATATTAAAGAAACCCCTCTCCCCTCCACTATAAAAGTCACCCTTCACTCCCTCATTTCCTCACACCTCTCAAGCTCCTAGAATTCTCTAAAATATGCCCAAAATTCTTCCCTAGCCCCTAACTCACATCCAAAATCTTCTAGTCTCATCAAAATACCAAGACTAGCTTCCTTAAGGAGGATCTCAAGAGGAAGATTTAAGAGGTAATTTCTCTCCCTATTCTCCTTTAATTTCCTTTCAAGTTCAAGTTCATTTCTTGATCTTTCCCCACCTATATTCATCTAAATTGTATTTTAACTCCATAATTATACATCTAATGGAATTTTATAATGATAATGGGATATTATATCATCCAAACCCCTTTCTCTCTTCCTTTTATTTTATTAAAGAGAACGTTGTTCGTGAGGTGTTAATTTATCACCTTCAAGAACAAAATGACTTCTTCTTCCATTTCAACCTTCAGATATGGTCATGAAACCATTTTTATGGTTGAACGAGAATATATTATGTGT
This sequence comes from Viscum album, assembly GCA_963277665.1. Lineage (NCBI taxonomy): Eukaryota > Viridiplantae > Streptophyta > Magnoliopsida > Santalales > Viscaceae > Viscum > Viscum album. The sequence goes on from OY728127.1 coordinate 750,792,564, forward strand.
ATTATGTTCTATTTAAAGTTATGGAAATAACCTATGGACATATTACTAAGTGATAAGTTAAAAAAAGTTCATTGTGATCCAAAAACCGCCCAAATTGACCCAAATAACCATAATTTAATTCTCATATAATGATTCATCCACATGGATTTAATGTAATTAATTATAAAATCATTCAAGCTCCTGTAATATCATTAATTAAATGTAATTTAATTTCTGGATGTTTACCCATGTTCTACCCAAACTTCAATTTAAAAATACAAGTGAACCACTCAAGAAAACCATAAAAACGAACATCCCCGAACAATGTTTTTAAACTCTATAAGTCATCAAAAGGAACATAATATGACATAATGAATCCATAATGAACCATATTAATGTATAAAAGGTTCTATAATTTCTAATTAATGAATATAATGTCATTATACAGGACATTAAAGAGAAGGAAGAATTCAGATACCAGGTAAGGGGAAATCTCGAACCCCACTTTCATCCTTCGGGTTCTCCCTCTTTCACTGCATTTTTGATATGGTTACTCCTCAAATATCATTTGTTCATCATTTAATTTAATTTTATGGGATATAAATTCTTATCAATGGTTTTTATGTCCATCAAAATGTTTTCCAAAAGAACTCATCTTTTAAGAATACCCCGTTTACCTCTCATTCATGGTTGATGGTTCTTGTATCAAGTATATTGTTCCCTCTTTCTTTTGGGAACCCAAAGCTTACAAATGTATTATAATGAGATGAAACCCATTAATTAACAAGGGTTATTTATGTTCACTTTTGATGTATGTTCCATGTGGCAAGCATTATAATGATAATGTTATGATGTTACGGGTGCGCCTGGAATTATGTAGCACAATATGAATGTTTCAAAGTGGCGGGTGCGCCCGGAATTATACAGCGCTCCAATGCATTGGGTAAAGTGATGAATCTCATGAGTAAATGTGAAATGATGTGTGAAAAATATTATAGCTTGGTTCAAAAGTATTTGTGGTAGTTAACCACTAAGATATGATGTTTCATTTTTATGCATTGCAACATTTCAAGTCTATTATTTATGCTCCTCTCATGTTCATGATCTTTTGCCTATGTTATGATTATTCTCACCCCATGATATATTGTTCTTATCTATCATCTTACTGGTATTTTAGCTCACCCATTTTGATGTATATTCTAAGGTGGCTACATGTACTAAGGATAGGACAAGTGCCAATAAGAATCTATAGAAGAAGAAATTAAATGAATGTTTATGCTGGATATTGTATTTGTTATGTATGGTCCTAGTTTCCCCAAGACACTAAACCTTTGGATCCTCTAAGTGTAATAATATTATGTTGTTTATATTTGAAATTATGTAATATTAATGTATGAAAAGTCTGGGATTATATAATTATTAATAACCTTACTCTCTCTCTCTCTCTTTTATTTTATAAACGAAGTCAACATCTACGAGGTTCCAATTTATAACCTTCATGGACGAAGAAGTTTTATTTTTCAATTTATCCTTCATTACTGGTCATGAAACCATTTTAATGGTTGGAAAAAACTATAATATATGTATTATAACCTAATTAATATTTAGGAACCAATATACGTACATATTATTAAATCGTATGAACAAACTGGTTCCTAATTATCAAAATACCGCTAAAATAATCTAAGTGAATGTCATAAATATTTCATCTAATGATTCATCCTCTTTCCATATAATCAAATGATATAAATGACCATTAAAACTTCTGTATGTTCATAAATAATATGTAACTTCAATTCTGGAGATTTACATCCATTCCACATGAACTCCATTACTTAAGAAAAAGTGAACTGATTATGAAAGTAAAGAAAACGAACACTCCAGAACGACGAAATTTAATATAATAACTTATCAATAAGGGAATAAATGAACTGAATAAACATATGATAAACTAATAAATGTCTAATAGGTTCTTAAATAAGTTATTAATAAGTATAATTTCATATTCCAGGACCTTAAGTTCAAGAGATGAACACTTTCAGACTTAAGGTAAGGGGTTTCTTCATCTCACTTCCATTTTTGCGAGATTTTCCGTATTCACTACTAATACTTGTGTATGGTGTATGTATAATACCCATTTATGTAAAATATCATGAATATATTTATTTTCATGGTATTAAATTTATCATTGTAATATTATTAATTTTTTGGCATACAAATCGATTGATTACAAAGTTGTAAGTGTTTTTTTACCCAAATCACTATTTTCATTCGGGTTACTTTTATTGTCTAATTACCTCAATGAAATTATTATGTATTATTATGTACTACTAATAAATTATGTGTGAATATCCTAAATATTTTTACCACCCAGAATACTTATTTATTTTATGGGTATTTACATGTTTTAAAACGATCATTCAAAAATTTTATCCTGATAAACAAACCCGATTCAAGGGATATTTTCAAATTCTTACCCGTTTTCAAGTGTACTTCAGAATCTGTTTTAATCCACCATTATTTTTATAAAAACACTCATTTTATCATGAAAATTATATTGGATCATTTCTGGATTTAAGATAAAAATGTGCCATTTCTCTTTAAAATTCTCTTTAATACTTTTCTTAAAATGCTCTAAAATGTTTTATTTCTAAAGAATCTTAAGAACTCTTTTTACATGATTTCACTTAATAAGGACATAATTTATGCATATAATATAATTTATAAGTCATAGTATCTTATTTTATGGGATATTCATTTTTACAATCTCGTTTCATGGAAAATATAAATGATTTTTCAAAATAACTCTTCTTTCAAAAGTAAAAAGGATTTTTCTCATCTCACATTAACTTTTATGAGATATATGCCTTATTCAACACTTATTCCTTTCATGTGGTGTATGTACTTCCACTTAGTGTATCATATCAAGAGTCTCCATATTCTCATGATATTATAAGGTATTATTATTTGAATTTTTTAAGGTGGTATGAGACACTTTGAAATATTTAAGGATTATTTCCTCAAAAATCTCAATGGTCACATTTAAATGTATCTCTACTTATGTCAACATATTTTAGTGAATATTTTATTTTATAGAGGTTTATGTACTATGATATGATCTAAAATATTTAATTTAATGGTTTATGATTAGTTTGACTATGGATGTACTATCTTAAAACCATTCACCAATTTACTCAGAATGGTTAGTGTTTAAGAATAATGTTCGGGGAAAGTTATTTATATTTCATATGTTAGTTTCAATATGAATGTATATGTTGTTTATGTTTATCCCCAATAATATGACAAATACATTGTAATTATTATGTGATGGGTGGGGCCCTATATATCCCCTCTATGCATTGGTAGGTCTCATGAGACAAATAGATGGGGAATTGGCCGAGGCCTTTCCCAATTTGATATATGGTTTTGGCTGAGGCATTAATAATTTATAGAACTCTTGGATAAGTACTTGAAAAAATGTTTCAAAATGTCTGGAATATGAACTTACCTCATTATGAAGCTAGTAATTGAAAGTTCATGTGGTTATTTGACTAGTAAAATACCCATGATTATGTTTTATTATGACATTATTTACTCAGCTAATATTCCCTACTTAATGCGTTCAAGTTTATTATTTGTAGAGGGATGTGTTTTCAATTATTCACCATGAATATTATTGATGTTTATTATATCTTCGAGAGTAACCCTTGAATTAGATCTCCATAATCACGAAGGTGAAAATCTAAAAATGAAAATCAAAAAAAGGAGAGGGGGGGGGGGAACACAAACAATCAACATAATGAATTATATTAATAAAATGTAAAAAATAAAATATATAAAATACCTTATTTAAAATTGATCGAGAGCCAAATCCTTAAAAATGTGGTGGGAGGGGAATTATAGGCATCACAAGGGTTATCTATACCCTTCTAAAAATTAGTACTAACCTCACCATCCTGGATAACCTCCATGTGAAACAACCAAGGGGGGATATTTATTTAGGTGATAATACCTTGAATATTCCCTTAATTGAAGTTTATCCACATTCTCCACCTGATTTAAAGGGTGTATGGATAAAAATGTGTATGATCACATGGGATCTTACCCAATTTTGGTGGAATAGATAAATATTGATATTTGAATATTCCTAGTTGAGCCCCAATATAACTTATGTTTATAATTGATCCTATGTGGAATCTAGGTTTAATTTCACATGAGGGAGGGAGGGGGGGTTGGTATGCCATAATGGTTGTATATAATGCATGTCTCACTTATAGATCACCTTATATAAGTGCGGGTGAAGGAATATTAATTGAATGTTTGTGGTAGGGGATTTGGGTCACTTGACATGAGTGGTGATTTATTCATATGTGGGACTCCATCATATTTTGATGCGATGACTTTTAATCTCATGCGAGATTCTCCTTACACATGGAATATGAGTCATGAATTTTATTCCTACACATGTGGTGTTTTATTTTAACATATTTCACTATTTATTTTGATGTAGGGAATTATCTATTCACCTTACATTATCACTGGATGTGAGGTTTTTTCACAAATGGGCCCCTATGTTATTCTTACATGAGATTTGTGTAGCCCAATCACTATACATGAGGGTGTTTATTCTTATACACGGACTTATCCATGAACTTGATGAATCATATGTGATCCTCCATTTTTATATTTATACACGTGCAGTGTTTCACACTATTTCACTTAACATAATCCCTTTACCTCATGTTTATTCATGAAAGAACACCCATAGCTTGTTAATTCATATATAGGTACTTTAAGGCCAGGTCTTCTTCTTATATAGTGCCTTGTACTTTGATTGATTAATACATAGCTACTCAAAGACACTTTTAATATCACAAAATACTTAGAATTTAACTTTTAATCACACAAAACCAAATATTTCCACCTAAAATTCATCAAACACAATAAAATAAATATAAAATTTGATATAATAATTCCTTAAATAAATTAAAAAATTAAAAATAAATATTTAAATACTTTCCCAAAATTAAATTTCAGATTCACTAGTGTAAAAAAAGTGTTATTTTCCTAGAATATTCAAAATGTTTGGGATATTTATAATGAATTACTAGATACAAATGTGAAAATATTAGTTATTACCACCTAACACATGTAAAATATCACACTACTATTCAATTATAAGAATTCAAGTAAAAAAATGTCATCCCACCCAACTTAAACACTCAAACAAGAAAAGAAGAAAAACATTAATTCATTCATTATTAAAATTATCATGATTATTCAAAAATTATAACTCACTAACCCACTTTGTCTTAATAATGTTTTTGACCATTAAATTTTTCCTATCCACTAATGAATTACCTTTCCTATAGTACTAACCTCATCACTCAAAGAACATATGAAATATAGTAATGCTCATTCCTAGAGTATATGAGATATATAATATCCTTTACATGATTCTAGGTTCACTATCTGTAGATTTAAATGTGATACTCAAGGGGACTTTCAACAATCTATTATAAGGTTTTGGAATAATATGATTTATTGTAAAAAATTAGAGGCGGAAGAAATGTTTTGATCCCTTAAGCACAAAATGTGTTATAATTACAAAAAGTGTTTAATAGTGAAACCAACTCATCTCATTTCCTCACAAAAGAATCACTCCTAGTACATTTTTCCCCTTGTTCTTATTTTTGGGTCCCAACCAAGTTAATGAAAAATTGTGAAGAATCATCCTCAATCTCCATTTTGTTTGTATATATTTTTTCTCTTATATATTTTTTCATATGTATAAAAACTTATTTTTTTTATATAAAAACGTTTTTCATAGAGAAAAGGAGGGAAATAATCATAATAGTTGTTAAATTATTTTATGAACCCACTACCCAAAATAGATGTAACGAACCTCATAATCACCCAAAAAAATATACATTTACACCTTATATACTAAGGGAAGACACTCTCCCTCACACTCAACTAAAAGTATAACATGAAATGTATCAGATATATGGGTATGTAGAGATATAAATGGATTGAAATATGGCTTATTTAATAGGTAGATCATGTATTATAAGGATTAAAAGGATTTAAACATAAAAGTTTCTAGAAAAATGAATTTTAAAGGGGGTTTTAAAATGAACAATAACCTCTACCATGCATGGAACAATGAAATTATATAGTTTCAAATAAAAATCAAAGAAAGTTCTATTTTTAAAACCTGACCGATGAATCTCAAGAAAATGATTGTAAAGAAGAATATATCAAATTGAATAAAGAATGTATCTTGATACAGGGAATAAAAAATTTAGGCATTCAATTCATGGAATGCGCTATCATTTACAACCTACTTAAAAGAGTTAATGTCCATGAAAACAATAGAAAAAATGACATCAGTAATAATATAAACTCAAAAATTTAAAAATTGTAAGAATAATCAAAACTGGAAAAAATTCTCACAAGGCAAGAAAACATTGAAGATTAAATGTCCTATCTAAAAAGACATTAAAAATCAAAATCAAAAAACAAAAATAGCATAATTTTTTTCTTAAATAGATCCTAAATGAAGTTAATACTCCTATAAAAACTCGTTCAATATTTCCCATTTAAGACCAACATAATGAAAAATAGATTATTAGTGATAAAATAAATGCTAAGGAATAATAAAAGCCTAATGTAAATCTTATAATTAAGATCCCAATTACTATTCACTAGTTCTTATTATAAGAAAAACTTAATTAAATATGAAAAATTTATCGAAGTAAAAAATAAATAACGAGAAAGATTAGGGAAAAGTGAGATCCTAGTATGGACCCCCAAGTGGGTACTAGGTTTTTTACTACCCCTAGTATGAAATGTTATTGTTCATCCAAAACAAAATTGAGGATGTGGTATTTGTGATTTGAACCGCCATATCCTCTTCCTTCTAATGTTATTCCATTTTCAATTTTTATGGAGAAACCCTTTAATAAAATGATTCATGAACACCCCCTAATCAGTGTAACATAACTTTGAAGGCATGAGTTGGAGAATTAGATATGAGGCCTCCTCATTAGATGTAACTCCCTCCATATGGTAGTCTTGTAGTAATTTATGGAGTAATGTCTTAACCAATGTTCCCAAATTGTTTTCTTCATATTGTGCCATCTCTTGGGTGGTATTTTCCTCAATATATATGGTTATAATTAGGGATTTTATAATAAAAATATCAAAAGGGAAGTCAATATACAACTCTATTTGAATGATATCCAGGAAAGATGATTTTAGATTTGATTATTCTCATTTAAAATAGTAATATGGTGTTATAGTTTCTTCATAGACAACAACTAATACCTATTTTTTAAATTTCATCACCATTTTCTCTTCAATGGTAGATTATTAAAGTTATATATCATTTTATAGGGTAGTGGTGGGATCATCCAGATATGAAAATTCATAACAAAGGGAGTCAAAATGTGTTTTTAGCAAATAAAAATAAAAATAAAGTGAATCTAGAGAGATAAAATCTCTTTATTGGTTCAACCTTGATATCTTTCTATTGATTGAATGCCTCTAAATGAATCTATAACTTGTATGTGATTAAAGGTATTTCAAGAATTTATTCTATATCTTGGGAATATTTTTGAGTAAATTACATGATTTCTTCTTTATTATCCCATTATTGTTGTTTTACTTTCTCCATATAGGATTGGATAGTGGTGTCTATCATTTCCATTATTTCCTCAAATTATCTAATTTTAATTTTTTACCCCTTTAGTTATTATTTCAATAACAGGGAGAAAGTGATGACCACTTTAATATCATTTGGGATTTTTTCATCTTCATATTGATGTCGTGAGGGAATATTAATTGAATTCTAGTTATATTTGTTAGTTTAGTTGAATTCATCCTCCCAAACATTGGTATACACTAGAGATTTCTAATTCTATGGCCTTTGAATTGATTCTTGAGGATCCTATGGGAAGAGAAATTGATTAGTTTGGATCAGTTTATCTAGGTGTGAATCTTTTACCTAAATAGTGACTTTGTCAATCTCTATAAACCGATCATATATTTTGGGATCCTGTAAATAATGGTCCCACTATGATATTTAACCAATTTGAAAGGAAAAATCAAAGGAGAAAAGAAAATTAACAAAATAAGGAAAATAAAGAAAGAAATTAATTATTGGGTGAAAATAACAAATTCTTATTTCAACACCATTGAAACAATGCATAATGACGTGAGGCTATTATGGGAATCACAAACAACTAATATTTATAACTCCTATAATGATGATCTAGTTTTACTAACTAGGGTCATCTCATAAATAGATGATCTAAACACTCATATCTTAATCACTCATTTTCTTTTTATTATTTTAATATTCAAATAAATAAATAATGGTAGGGGTAGGATGTGTGAATAAAGGAAAGATAAATGAAATTATGATTCTCATCGAATAAATTTAGGAATAAATAACTACTCTTAGGATTATTTATAATGAGTCCCCTTATCTTCCCCTTATATTAGTTTAATTACTACTTAATGTTCACAATCCAATGTATTCATGAAAATACCTATCTTTACTTTTGATATGTAAATTTTTAGTTCACCCAAGAATCCTCAAGTTCACTGGTTATCCACCTGCATAGTAGGAAGAAAATAAGATACTCATCTTTGGAGAAAGAACTCCACTCACTCTCCTAGGAAGATACCAATCACCATTCTCCATCTACCCCAATGATCCCATTGTACATTAGTGGGTTGAATGAAGGAAAGGGAAATAATTTTACCAAGGTTGAAGAAGGAAGATAGGAAATAAGGAAGAGAGGAACTGGCACCAACCACTTATTCTTGTAACCCCCTGAATTCCATGAGATCAAACTTGAAAAAAACTTGAATGTACAGGAGCTCGAGTAAGTCTCACATCACGTATCCTAGAGAAAACCATGAGTAAGATCACTATAATCGTTGAGGTTTAGATTAAAAAATTAAAAATAAAATAATAAAATTAGGGGAGGTAGTATGAACAATCAAAAAAATAAAATAAAATAATAAAATATAGAAAATAAAATATATAAAATCACAAAGATAAAATCTAATAATATCAAAATCCTTAAAATTGAGAGAGGGGAAATATTTATAGGCATTTAAGGGGTTATATCCATCACGCTTATAAAAATCATCATTGATATCCCCATATTGTATCACCTATATGTGAAATAACTGAGGGGAGAGATTTCTTTAGGTTAGCATATCTTGAATATTCCCTTGGATTAAAGTTCATCCATGTTCACTATCTACTTCTAATGTGGCATGGATGGATGCATGGAAGCCCACTTACGGGTTTACCTAATTTGTATAAAATAGATGAATACTGATATTTTTATATTCTAGGCTTGGACATAATAAACTTTTCATTTCTTATTAACCCTACACAACATTGGGGTTTAATTACATATAATGGGGGTTTGATATATCATTGGGGATGACAATAACACATGAATAACTTGGATTTCACCTTATAATGGTGTGAGTGCAAAATTTTTAATCAAACATGAGAGACAAGGGTATTGGGTCACCTAACATGAAAATCATTTTATTAATACACATGGATCCATCTTATCCTAATGTAGTGTATTTTAATCTCATGTGGGGTCCACCTTATGTGAGTCAGTTAGGCCATGAATTTTGTTCCTACATAGTTGGTGTTTTATTATAATATGGGTAGATGTTTATTCTAACATATGGAATCATTAAATCACCTTATATGAGTGTTAAATATAGGGTTTATTCATACATGATTCCCTCATTTATTAATACATGATTTAAGTGCAACCTGACAACCTTGAAGAAGGTCATAAATTCTTATGAGGGGACCTAGCTTTCACCCGATGAATCTTACATGAGCTGTCATTTGTTTATTCTTACATGGGTAGCGTGTTGATCTATTTTACCCAATGTAACCCCTTTACCCAATTTTTATTCATAAAATATCACCTCTACCTATTAATTCATACACATATACTTTAAGGAAGGGTATTATCTTTAATAAACACCTTATCCATTGATTGATTCATACACAACTCCTCAAGGACACTTTAAATATTTTTTAATACTTATAATTTAACTTTTAATCACAAAAAATATTATATTTACACTTTAAATTCATAAAAAATAATAAAATAAATTCATACTGGTCTCTCCCAAATTTTCTATAAGGTAGAAGTGGTCACTTGAAACACCGAAGGGGTTGTCGAATCCCCAGATACCTAAGATAAAACTAGTGATAAACATTTTAAGGATTGTTTTGGCTATGAAGTGGATAAATTTGGGGTTTTATTTAAATGGGTTAAATTAACACTAATACACCTAAGTGAATTAAATTTATGATAAAGGGTTGATCCTAGGTTATTTAATGGGATGGATTGGAAGAAATTGATTTTAAATTATTTCAATTTCATTAACTTGAGATGGATTCATTCAATGAAATCAATATAACATCATCACCTACTAGTTTAACACCTTAAAATACACATTATAATCACTTATACACTTGGAGTATCATTTTCATGAGCACTCCTAAGTAAAGGATCCTATTTTAACATGAAAAGTGTGACAATAAAATTCAATAAGGAAGAGGAAGAAAGAAAACAATTGAATGATAAATCAAATAAAAGAGATGATCAAATATTTAAAGAGTGAGAAATAACATCCAATATATCCCCTTTACACTACCTTAGATCAACCGATGTGAGTTTTATCCTTCCATTGACTCAAATATTTTAATAATAGATGAGAGTAGAATCATGAGGTCAGAATTAAAGAATTAAAAACAATAAAATAACGATCACTACATTGTTGTGTAAATAATTTCACAAGTGTTAGTGTGAATAAGTTCAAAAATTGAGGAAAAGGTATCAATGTGATATTAAGAATAAAATAATAATAGGATATGAAGAAATTTTATTAATAACTAAAGTAAATTAGAACGACTTACAGGTGAATAAACAAATGAGCGAATACAAGATAGTAACATAACATTACAATTGAAATAAAAACAAATCCTCACCAAAATACTTCACCACCAATACCTTAAATAGAAATTTTAAGAAGCTCGGTTAGATACCCAAATATTCAAAGTCTTCCCACTTGATTATGGTAGGCCTAGGGTGGTAGAAATTTTGTAGATTGTGGACTTTTCTACCTTTGACCTAAAATGGAATCCAACCTTCATCTCTAAAACATATGTGTCCAAATGAGATTCAAGATGGAAAATTTTTAGTGGTCCATAGAAAAAGAAATTGAATAATAGTATATCCTCTAATATCCTATAAAATTTCATCCCAATTTCATTTTTTTGGAGATATGATCAAAATGATGGGATGTCATTCTACACGACAGAATCTGGACTAGAATTTCATCTTCAAATTGGGTAGCCTATAACTCCCTTGAAAAATCAAAAATTATATTTAAATTCTATTTAAGGAAATGTTGCTCATGATTTAATCTATATTAATATAAAATTTTAGATTTATTAGGCTTATATCATGGAATTTATAATCATTTTAGTGGGATGATGCACAATTAACTTCACCTAGAATGTTCTTGGTTCAAGGCCCACTTTGATCATCATACCAATTGAATATTAAATATCTTCAGAAGGATATAATGATCCTCACAACATGGGAGACCTGAAAATGAAATATAAAAATAAAATTAATACCATCAAGTGTTTTGGGATCCAAAAATAGACTATATAATAGTGTATTTTAAGATGGAATTGTAGTTATTTTAAGATAAAAAGTTCAAATTGTAAAATTCACTAGTACAAGTGTTTATGAACATTGAATCACATGAATATTATAATATAAAAAATAAATATTATCCTCTTTTAGTGGATAATAACACTCCCAACTTGAGTTTTTCTAGTCCTGAAAAAAAGTATCTAAAAAAAATATAAAAATTTAATTCCCTTTTAAAAGTTCATTTTAACATAAAATTATTACCACTACAACTTCACATCAAAAAATCATAAAAACTTTCAAAATAATTTAAAAAAATATAGGTCCAAAAGCATACCCCAAGCTCGATCCCATTCCTTTGTTCAAATTCATCATCATGTTTCATCATGTTTATATTAAGCATAATGATGTGATGTGACTCACAATAGACATGGGGGTTCATTTTTATTCAAGTGTAAAAAAGGAAGCACTGTGTGGAATAACATTTTAATGTTAATATGAGTGTCTATTTTTTTTGATTATTTTTTTTGTTTTTCTAGTTTTTTTTGAAAATTTTGCATAGTTATTGAAATTTCACTAAATCTAATCAACCCCTATAGCGAGACTTTACAGTTGACTGCCAGGCTCAAAGACCTAAGGGTACTAAGTGAATCTCACATAATTAGGCATCATATTGAGTTAACTAAATAGATAACAAAATAAAACAACCACAAATAGAGATATAATTCCCAAATATGGGCTAGAAAACTTTGGATTCATGATCCTCAGGTTTTGAAATCCATGTATTAGGTCAATCCATTTTTCTATATGAAAATTTATTATTAATTTTTATTTATATTTATTTGATGATTATTTTGGTTTTTTAGAATAAACATTTTAGAATTAAAATGATCACCAAACCTATGCTATTTATTGAGGGACACCAGGAACTCAAACTAATATCCCAAAATCCAAAGGACGTGAAAAGTGATATTTTGATTAAATTTTATGGAAATGTAAATGATGAAAAATCATATCGGATAACCACAATTTCTAAAATTTATAATTGTGAACTAAAACTTTAAATAAAATCAGAATCAAGGAATGAAAAATTATTTTATATTCAGTTTTAATGTTTGAAAAATATATTATCACAGAAATGGTTATAGAAATTTTATTTTCAATTAAATAATATTTTTTTCAATTGTTTTATTTTGTTTTTTTTATTTTTATGGGAAAAAACAATTTTTTCATTGTTTCACATCCAACTTATAATAACATTATTCTCAGTTTTTAAAGAAAAGAAAATTATGAAGGGGGTAGAGGGAGAGGAGAGGAGTTCTAAAATAAAATTTGAAAATTGGAATTAAGGAATGAAGTCACCTAATGGTTGAAGTTTAAGTTTGTACTAATCAAATTTAATCCCTTATTCTCTATGTTACTCACATACACCCTGTAATAGGATGGTAGAATAGGGTGTAATTTTTGGTTGAAGGCGATTTCCTAGAAAGAAACCGTGACCTTAAAAGGCCCTGATTCTTATATAAAAATTTATTTAGAACCCATGGAAACCCCGAGAGATTCCATTAATTAAAAAAACAAAAGTAAAGGAAAAAATTTACCTATTTATTTTAACACACCAAAGATCGATATGAGGAACAAGTAAAGAAATAATAAAAAAATTATATATATATATATGTATAATTTTTCAAATATAAGTATATATACAAATAAAAGAGAAGATGGAAGAACTATATGTTGTAGGTTAGTAGGACAGTTTTCCATTTTGAAAAAAATATTATTATTTTAAAATATTATTATTATTATTATTCTTTTTTTAAACCTACAGACACAGAAAATAAATTAAATAATATAAATATTACATAAAAGAGAGAAAAATTGAAAAAAATAAATAAAAAAAAGAGAATAAAGAAAGAAATTTTTTAACATTTTTTTGTAAAACACAAATACATAAAAATAATATAAAATAAAATAAAATAAAATTCATGGTGATGTTGGGTTACCTCTTAGAAAGCACTTGGTTTAACATCATTAGCTCAACTTGGACCCCCATAACTTTCCCAATACCAGATTTCGACATCTTAATGATTTTATTTTCACCCATTAAATTATATTTAGGTTAAATATATACTATGATTTTTGGGAAGGTTTAGAATCTAATTTAAGAACCAAAATATGGATATTAATGAGTGGGATAATCCAAATAATATCAGTAAGGGTGCATCCTATTTCATTCTTAATCATTCTTAATACATTAAGTAGAATTACATCTTGGTTGGATTTTAGTAAAAAACTAATGAGAACCGGAAGGTCTTGGTAATCCCATATGAATAAATACATGAGTGTGGTAGGTATTATATTTAATTTTTTCCTAGGATGGATCAAATTTACTAAAATGGATTAGGATCTAAAATCGAAATCAATTTACTTTTCCCAAATTTTATAAATAATTTTTTCCTTTAGAAAATATGTTTCAAACACCAAATTTCCCATTTCAGTGTTAGGTGTTGGTATAAATATAGAATTAAATATTCTTCCAAATAGTTTAGTTATTTTTGGTTCCATAAAATAAAAAATGGAGAAATATTTAAAAAACTAAATTCATAATTTCAAATTCCATTCTTTTTAAAATAAAAAAAATTGCTATTGATTTAAACACACATTTATAGTTAGCTCAGGTTCCTTAGGGTTTCTTTCAATTTTCCATAACCAATTCACCTCATTTAATATCTATAATTTCTCATATTATAAAGTTGTTTCTTCAATATTTTCCTTTTATTTTGAGGTCTCTGATGGTTTTGGAATCAATGGTTTAATTTTTCCATTAATTTTCCATATCATGGAAATATTCAAAACGTGGAGTTGTTCATGTGAAGTTTTTTTTAACATGATTCTTCTATCTGTTTTGAGGTGGGGATAACATAAGTGGGCATGGGTTCTATAACCATTTTAATGATTTTTAGTTATAATATAAATTATGAAACATTATAATTCATTCTCTCCATTTTTTGACACAATTTCTCAATTAATGGTTGTGGATCAAGACGAACAAGGGGTTGAGGTGGATGGTCTATTCCAAGAGGATAATTGAGTTGTAATAATTTATAGGAGGATGTTTAGATTGGACATGTTGGTATTGTAACTCATTATAGGTTTTACTTTTTTATAGATTATAGGAGTTAAAACATTATAGATTATTGGGTTGTTGGTTATCCCACTAATAGAATCTATGATAATTATTGTACATCACACTTGGTGTAGGGTAGTCAAAGTAGGGAGAGATTCCCTATGTTGGGATTTGTTCAAAATGTCCTTCCATAGGATTTAAATAGGAGTGAGAATAGATAATTGGGGTGAGAATAAGATATGAGTGTCTACGATTACTTACTTAGGTCCCAAGAAATGACACAAAAATTTGGTCTCACCCAAATCTACCCTAAGCTAGAAGCAGTCTCTTACAACACAAAAGTGGTTGTTAAATCCTTAGAGACCTAAGAAGAACCTACCAATACTCATTATAAAGATTGTTTTGGATATGAAGTGGCTCATTTTTGGGTATATTTTATATGGTTTAAATTAACACATAGACACCGAATTGAATTTAATTTACAAGAAAGTGTTTATTCTAGGTTATTACAATGGATTTTAAATTATTTCAATTTCATTGACTCAAGAAGGATTAATTCAATGAAAAAAATATAAACTCATAACTTATTGTGGTAACACCTTCACATAAACATGATAATCACAAATAAACTTGGAGTATCATTTACATGATAACTCTTAAGAAAAGATCTTATTAGCACATGAGAAGTGCGATAGTAAAATTTAATAAGGAAGAGAAAGAAAGGAAATCATTGAATGAAAAAATAAAATAAAATAAATGATTAAAAATTTAAAGAGTGAGAAATATAATCCAACCCATCCCCTTAATACTCTATTAGATAAACCAATGAGAGGGTTATCCTTCCACTGATGAAAATCTTTTGATGAAAACGAGAGTAGGCTCATGAGGGTGGAATTAAATAATTAAAAACAATAAAATAACGATCACTACACCATTATGTGAAGAATGTTACAAGTTTAGGTGTGAATAAGTTCAAAAATAAAGGAAAAATCACCAACATGATATGAATAAGAATATAATAAGATGATACAAATAAATTTTATTAATAACTAAAGTGAATTATAATAACTTACATGTGAAAAAAACACACGAATTCAAAACAAAAAAATAATGTTACAATTGAAATAAACAAAACCATCCCAAAAATATCAACATCAAGATTATTGGGTTTATAACTAAATATTAAAATTCTTACCACTTGACTATGGTAGGCCCCGGGTGATGGAAAGTTTGGGAAATGTGGACTTTCCACCCTTGACCCAAAATGGAAGCCCGCTTGCATGCCTCTGACAAATGTGTCCAAACATGCATCTAGATGGCTGAATTTGAGTGGTAAATAGAATAATAAGTTTAATAAAATTAAATCCTCTAATATCCTGTACAATTTTATCCCAATTTCATTTTTTGTTTCAGATATATGACCGAAATGGTGAGTTATCATTATGGACCATAGAATCTGGACTAGAATTTTATCTTTAACATGGTCCACCTATAAATCCATTCAAAACTAAAAATTGGATCTGGAAACCATTTAATGAAATGTTAATAATTATTTAATCTATCTAAATATAAAATTTTAGCTTTATTTGGATTATATCATGGGCTCTAAAGTCATTTTAGTGGGATTTAATCCAGTTCACATCACCCAAAATGTTCTTGGTTCACGAACCACTTTGGTCATCATCCCAACTAAATATTCAATATCTCCAGAAGGATATAATGTTACTAACAACATGGGAGACCTGAAAATGAAATATTAGAATAAAATCAAGACCATTAGTTATTTTATGAGGTGTTCAAAAATGTACCATGTAATAATGCATTTTAAGAAAGAATTATAATCATGTTAAGAGAAGTTAAAATTGTAAAATTCACTAGTAAAAGTGTTTATGATCATTAATAACATAAATTTTATAATATAAACAAGAAATATTATACTCTTTTATTGTATAATAACATACTTTGTGCTAATAATTACAAAAATAAATAAAATAATCAAAACTCAAGATTCAAAGTCTTTTCGACAATTAAATTCAAAAATCACCCAAGTACCAAGAATGTGTTATTTTACTATGATATTTATAATTTTAGGTTTATTTCCAAGGAATAAAAATATAAAAATCTGAAGATATTACCTCTTATCATAAATCACAACATCATCATGATTTTATTGACAATCTCCCTCTTACAGAATACCCACCTATTAAGATAATAAATAAAATAATCTAGAAAAGAGAAGTAATTATAAAATATAATCTCCTTAAGAAGAAATTATTTTCATCACAGAAGGTATAATGTTAAAAAATCACAATTTATTCAAGAAATAAGTTTGAAAAACTAGTATGTATAATAATACGATCTCTATATAGTAAGTTTAAGGATAAATATTATATTGAGTGCTTTGTATATGGACAAAAAGGCTATTAGAATATTCAATGTGAAGATAATCCAAGAACCAAGAATGATAACAAGAACCAAAATATAGAAACATAAAATTGTATTTAAAAGAAAATAAAAAAAATTAATATTTGGACTGATCTCATCAAAGAAAAACTAAAGCAATAAGAGCAGTTAAAAGTTTAGGAATAACTAAATTGGTAGAAAGTTTAGAAAAAATTAACTAAGAAATCATGGATTATGAGTTATATAAAGATCAAAATATAGTGAAATAAATATAGAAATATATATAATGGTTTCTTATATTTTTATAATAAAACCATAGTTGTTTATAATCCAATCCAAAAAATTAAGGGATCCAAATAAAGGTTTAAGTTAATGGTCTTATTGAGAATGTTTAAATGATTATAGAAATAGGTAGAGAATAATTTCCAATATTGAAAAAGTTTTGGAAGATCCTAAAAACTATGATTTCAAAACTTTATATACTTGATAAAAAATTAGAACCTAGAGAGTTCATTTAGTGCCAAATATCTTTCAAGTTGTGATCGGTTCAATTTATGGGATTTAAGAAGATAAATCACACTTATAGTGAGGTACTAAAAATGGTGAAAATAGTTTTGAATATCATATATCCAAGTTTTTTATGGTACCTTTCACATAATTAACCCATAATATAAGAAAATATATTAGTTATTATACAGAGATTGTACTTGGGGAATTAGACTAAAGCACATGTCTAGAAGAATTTCAAAGAATCTCATATTAGAGATGAAGACTAGATAGAGTTTTGTTTGAATACATGTAACACCCCAAGAATTTAAAATAAATTTAATATATAATTCATGAAACACTAAGTCTCTAAAAATCACCACTCTGTTATAACCTATCCAAGTAAAAATAATTTTTCCACCACTGTGTTTTAAATTTCGAAAATCTGACATACACGGTTGCGATTAGTAAGTTATTTGGAGTCCGATAAGAAAAACATAATTTTTTGTGAATAATAACCTAACCTTATGAATTGTAACATACCCTTATGAATATTGATATAACCTAATGAATAGTAACCTTACCTATGATATTATATAAATAATATTCAAGTGGAAGTACAATATACCTATGTTTTGGAATAAGTAAATAAATGTTTTAAAAATATTTTTAGAACAAATTATAATTTTAATTAAATATTAAATTAATCATGTTTAGAAAATTATTTTTTAAAAATAGGCTTCATTTTTGAATTCTACACGTCAAAAAATGGTTGGGTGATTTTTTAATATTTTTATGAAATACTCGAATTTTTGATGAATAGTGAAATATGATAAAATACTGTATATACAAATTATTAGTTGAATACACTATTTATGACATAATAAGTGATTTAAGACCACTTTTTTAGAACTCAAATGAATTTATTACTATTATTTATCATGGAATCATCACTATTTTTGGTATTGATGAAAATTAATAAACTAATGATTAAAAAATTATGAAAACCCTCCTCTCCTCCACTATAACCCCCCACTCCCTCTTCTATTCATTCCTCTAAGCCTTGATGCTCCGTAAAGTTCTGCCAAAATACCCTTCCTTAGTCACTCCCAACTACCAATATACTCTTGGTCTTTCCAAAAGACCAAAATCCCTTCCCTTAAGGAGGCTCTCAAAGTGGTTATTTCAAGAGGTAAAACACCTTTCTTTTTCATTTAGTTTCATTTCAATTTATATTATTTTGTGATCCACTCCTCACCTCCTCTATACAAATGACCATGATAGATCCATTACCAAATATATACAATAATTATATTATTTTAATGGAAGAAAAATTATCAATATCCTTAATCTCTCTCTCTCTCTTTTATTTTATAAATGAAATCAACGTCCATAAGGTTCCAATTTATAACCTTCATGGACGATGAACTTTTGTTCTTGAATTTATCCTTAATTACTGGTCATGAAACCATTTTTATGGTTTAAATATACTATAATATATGTATTATAACCTAATTAATATTCAGTAACCAGCATAAATACAAATTATTAAATCGTCTGACCAAACTAGTTCCTAATAATCAAAATACAGCTAAAATAATCTAAGTGAATGTCATAAATATTTCATATAATGATTAATCCCATGGAAATGAACATTAAAACTTCTTTATGTTCATAAATAATATTTAATTTCAATTCTGGAGATTTACATCCATTCCACATGAACTCCATCACTTAAGAACAAGTGAACCGATTATGAAAATAAAGAAAACGAACACTGCAGAATGACTAAATTCAATATAATAACTTATCAATAAGGGAATAAATGAACTAAATAGAATTATGATAAACTAATAAATGTATAATAGGTTCTGAAATAAGTTATTAATAATTCTAATTTCATATTCTAGGACCTTAAGTTCAAGATCTAAACACTTTCGGACTTAAGGTAAGGGATTTCTGCATCTCACTTCCATTTTTGTGAGATTTTCCGTATTCACTACTAATACTTGTGTATGGTGTATGTATAATTACCATTAATGTAACATATAATTAATATATTTATTTTCATGTTATTAAATTTATCATTTTAATATTATTAATTTTGGGTCATACAAATCAATTGATTACAAAGTTGTAACTGTTTTTCTACCCGAACCTCCATTTTCATCCGGGTTACTTTTATTGACTAATCACCTCAATCAAATTCTTGTGTATTATTATGTACTCCTCATAAATTATGTGTTAATATCCTATATATGTTTATCATCCAGAATAGTTATTTATTTTATAGGTATTTACATATTTTAAAAGTATTATTCAAAAAATTTATCCTCATAAACAAACCCGATTCAAGGGACATTTTCAAATTCTTAACCATTTTCAAGTGTACTACATAATATGTTTTAATCCACCATTATTTTTATAAAAAAAATACTTTTATCATGAAAAATGATATTTTATCATTTCTGGATTTTATATAACAAACATTTCTTTTCAGTTTAAAATTCTCTTTAATACTTTCCTTAAAATACTCTAAAATGTTTTATTTCTAAAGAATATTAAGAACTATTTTTAAATGATTTCACTTCAGTGGGACATAATTTATGCCTAAAATATAATTTAAATATCATATTCTATTATTTTATGGGATATTCATGTTTACAATATTATTTCATGGAAAATATAAATGATTTTCCAAAAGAAATCTTTTTTCAAAAGTAAAAAGGATTTTTCTCATCTTAGATTAGCTTTTATGAGATATATGCCTTATTCACCACTTATTCCTTGCATGTGGTGTTAGTACTTACCCTTAGTGTATCATATCAAGAGTATCTTTATTATCATGATATTCTAATGTTTTATGATTTGAATGTTTCAAGGTGGTATGGGACACTTTGGAATGTTTAAGGATTATTTACTCAAGAATTTCGCAATGGTCACATTGTAAATGTATATTTACTTATTTCAACATATTTTAATGAATATTTTATTTCATAGAGGATTATGTACTATGATATCATATACCATATTTAATTGGATGGTTTATGATTAGTTTTACTATGGATGTGCTATCTTAAAACCATTCACCAATTTACTCAGAATGGTTTGTGTTTAAGCTTAATGTTTGTGGAAAGTTATTTACATTTCATATTTTAGTTTCAATATGAATTTATATGTTGTTTATGATTATCCCCTCTCATATGAGGAATGTATTGGACGTATTATGTGATGGGTGGGTCCCTCTATATCCCCTCGATGCATCAGTAAGTCTCATGAGACAAAGTTAATGTGGTTATTAGAATATCCGAGATACGAACTTCCCTCATTATGAAGCTAGTAATTGAAAGTTAATGTGGTTATTAGACTAGTAGAATACCCATGATTATGTTTTATTATGGAATTATTTACTCAGCTAATACTCATTACTTAATGTGTTCAAGTTTATTATTTGTAGAGGCATGTGTTTTCAATTATTCACCATTCCTGTTGTTGATGTTTATGATATATTCTGCTGTATTTCTTGTCCTTACTGAAAGTTTAAGCTCACCCCTTTCTTATGTTTCATTTTCTCAGGAAATGAAGAAGTTTTTTTATGATTTACCTATAAGTATAATATTAGAGTGGTGGATGTTCCCAATAAAACTTATATGTTGTATTTATTTTCATGTTGTAATGTTGAACTTATGTATGTATCTGGATTTCCAAAACAACTAAACTTCTCGGTCCATCGGGATTTGATTCCATGAAATCATGCCAATGAATTAAAATAAAGCATTTACTCTAGGCTACTAGGGTCTGGGAATTACATTTAGTATCAAAGAAAGTTTAGTAGAAACCTTGGGAACTAAATTTAGAAAACATAGGTTAGGGAACAAATCCCTAAGATGGTATTTGAGGATAAACAAAGAAGAGCATCCTATAATTTTGGTAAGGAATAGATTATGTGGATCTTTCTAGAAAATAAATCCCTGTCTAGATACAAACAAGTTGTGGTGGATTTGACACAAATGTACCTAGGAGTGAAAGCTCTGACAAGGAGTTTCGGGCTTGACCTGGGGAATCACAATATACGATAATGGGCCTTGCTGCACTCTTGGTTTAACACTCCCAGGGGATATGATTAGGGTAATTCACATTTTATTTACCCTCCACTATGAAGGCTTTATACCCCCAAAGAAACCATAGTATATGGTTCTAGGATTTATGATTTATGTTATACCATGTTTAGAGATATAGAGAGTTTATAATTTTATGAGATAATATATAATATGGAATTGATTAGAAATGGCGCATAGCAGAAGGAATGAGAACTTCACCAGTGCATGATATATGAAGAGTAAGAAGGATCATATCTCTGATTATATTAATACATCATTTTAAATTAATATTGCCTCCCAAGTATCCTCATCATATGAGGAAATAGTATCATGTGTTGACAAGGTATGCAAATACTTCTCTAAGTCATATGCCTTTGAAGGGAAGAAAAATAAGAAGAGGATGGTAGAAAAAAATGGATAAAGGAAAGATGGGAAAGATCTATTTTCCAACATGTGATAATTGTGGAAGGAAACACCTTGATATATGATTGAGAGGAAAAGGAGTTTGCTTCAAGTGTGGAGAAAAAGGCCACTATGCTCATAATTGAAAGACAAGGAAAGAATTTTCCTATATTCAATGCTTCAACTACAAAGAGATGAGACACTATGAGAATCAATGTCCTAAGCGTCAAAGGAATATAAACCAAATAATGATTTTGGATAATGATAAAGTTATGATTCTACAACAGATGATGTAGAATGATTTGTATTCCTAGTCAAGAACCATGTCATTGGAATATTTTGTTAGTAATGTACTGGTTGTAAGAACTATGAGATATATAAGGATTATACTGCAATACTATTTCATTAAGTATTTTAGGATTTATGATGAATGGTACAAAGGAAAAGTGATTCAGTAAAAAGATGATTTTTTAAGAAAAAAACATGATTGGGGGAAAGAAAACCCTTGATATATATTTGATGTTGAGATAATGATGATGAAATGATTGATTCAGATAAGTACCAGCTACCTTGGAACTAATTATTGACTTGTCGAGAAGTGGTAAATACTATCCTCTTTGGAGTTTACAATACTTTTGGATTTAAGGAATATATCCAATAAAATGTATCTTAATTAAGGAATATAGAAGAATTCATGTTTCCAATCCGGTTTTTATGGTAATTCAAGTTATTACCATTGGGTGCAGGTACTGTAGCAGTACTGTAGCAACGACGTGCACTGTAGCAGTGGAAGGTCACTATAGCACCAGTAGATTACTATAGCAGTGGCGGGTACTGTGAAGGACTGTAGCAGCGTGGGTACTGTAGCAGTACTATTCGCAGAATGGGATTTGGGGCAAAAAATGGGTATACGGGCCATGTAATGGGCTAAATACCCACTAGGCCTTCGAGCTATTTAATGGGTGTCCCTCTACCCAATTAAAAAGGTCTTTCCTTTACTTTAATAATAAATGAGGCTTCATACCCAACCTTTAAAAAAAATATTTCAAGAAGATACATGATGAAGTTATTCCCATATTTGGAATGTGAATTTTAGACTTGCTTCTTATTGTTTAACGTTTAATGATAAGTTCATCTTGGAAATTTAGATACCTTCATTATAATGCGTTGAATCATTATATTTTGGAATTTTTAACCATTTACAAAATGGTTTAAGTTGATCATTGTGTGGAGATTTAGAGTCTAATGTCACTACGTGATAGTTTGATTTTTCTTCCATGACTTTGTTGTCCAATTAGAATGTGTTGTTTTGTAGTAAAATATTCATTTACCCTTCCTCTTATTAATAGGATATTTTAACCATATTCTTGATGTGGGTTTCCCCCAAGGTATTTTTCAAGTATCAACCATTAACTTTTGTTGTACAATTTCAAATTTCAAGGATGGAATTTTTGTAAGGAGGGGATAATGTAACAACCCAATAATTTACAAATAAATTTAATATAGAATGCATGAAACACTAAGTCTATACAAAACACCACTCCATTATAACCTAGCTATGTAAACATAATTTTTCCACCCTTGTGTTTTGAATTTCGAAAATCTAACATACGCGATTGCGATCAGTAAGTTATTTGGAGTCCGATACTAAAAAATTAATTTTTGGTGAATAGTAAACTACCCTTATGAATAGTAACATACCCTTATGAAAATTTATATACCCTAATGAATATTAACTTTGGATATTATAGTATATAAATAATATTAAAGTGGATGTACAATATACCTATGTTTTGGAATAAGTAAATAAATGTTTTAAAACTATTTTAATAGAATAAATTATGATTTTAATTAAATATTAAATTAATCATATTTAGGAAATTATTTTTTAAAAATTGAATTCATTTTTGGATTCTAAACTTTGAAAAATGGTTAGGGTGAATTTGTGGTATTTTCTGAAATACTCAAATTTTAGATGAATAGTGAAATACGGTAAAATACCATATATACAAATTATTAGATAAATACATTATTTATGACATAATAAGTGATTTAAGACCACTTAGTGTAAAATCACATGAAATTAATACTATTATTGGTCATGGAATCATCACTATTCCTGGTCTTTAGGGAAATTAATAAACTAATGATTAAAAAATTACGAAAACCCTCCTCTCCTCCACTATAAACCCTTCCTCACTCACTCTTCTCTTTACTCATCTAAGTCTTGAATCTCCCCAAAGTTCTGCCAAAATACCCTTCCTTAGTCACTCCCCAAATCCAATAATCTCTTGGTCTTTCCAAGAGACCAAAATCCCTTCCCTTATGGAGGTTCTCAAAGAGGTTATTTCAAGAGGCAAAGCACCTTTCTTTTTCATTTAGTTTCATTTCAATTTATCTTATGTTGTTATCCTCTCCTCACCTCCTCTATCCAAATGAACATTATAGATCCAGTATAATATATATACTGTAATTATATCATGTGAATGGAATAACCATTATCAATAGCCTCACTCTCTCTCTCTCTCTCTTTTATTTTATAAACGAAGTCAACATCTATGAGGTTCCAATTTATAAAATTCGTGGATGATGAGGTTTTATTTTTTAATTTCTCCTTAAATAGTGGTCATGAAACCATTTTAGTGGTTGTAACAAACTATAATATATTTATTATAACCTAATTAATATTTAGGAACCAATATAAGTACATATTATTAAATCGTATGAACAAACTGGTTCCTAATTATCAAAATACCACTAAAATAATCTAAGTGAATGTCATAAATATTTCATCTAATGATTCATCCTATTTACATATAATCAAATGATATAAATTACCATTAACACTTCTGTATGTTTATAAATAATATGAAATTTCAATTCTGGAGATTTACATCCATTCCACATGAACTCCATTACTTAAGAACAAGTGAACTGATTGTGAAAGTAAAGAAAACGAACACTCCGGAACGACGAAATTCAATATAATAACTCATCAACAAGGGAATAAATGAACTAAATAGAGTTATGATAAAATAATAAATGTCTAATAGGTTCTTAAATAAGTTATTAATAAGTATAATTTCATATTCCAGGACCTTAAGTTCAAGAGCGGAACACTTTCAGACTTAAGGTAAGGGGTTTCTTCATCTCACTTCCATTTTTCTGAGATTTTCCGTATTCAATACTAATACTTGTGTATGGTGTATATATAATTACCATTTATGTAAAATATCATGAATATATTTATTTTCATGGTATTAAATGTATCATTGTAATATTATTAAATTTTGGGCATACAAATCGATTGATTACAAATTTGTAAGTGTTTTTTACCCAAATATCTATTTTCATTCGGGTTACTTTTATTGTCTAATTACCTCAATGAAATTCTTATGTATTATTATGTACTACTAATAAATTATGTGTGAATATCCTATATATGTTTACCACCGAGAATACTTATTTATTTTATGGGTATTTACATGTTTTAAAATGATAATTCAAAAAATTTATCCTGATAAACAAACCCGATTCAAGGGATATTTTCAAATTCTTACCCGTTTTCAAGTGTACTTCAGAATCTGTTTTAATCCACCATTATTTTTATAAAAAAACTCATTTTATCATGAAAATTATATTGGATCATTTCTGGATTTAAGATAACAAATGTTCCATTTTCTTTAAAATTCTCTTTAATACTGTCCTTAAAATGCTCTAAAATGTTTTATTTCTAAAGAATCTTAAGAACTCTTTTTTACATGATTTCACTTCAGAGGGACATAATCTATGCCTAGAATATAATTTCAAATTCATATTATCTTATTTTATGGTATATTCATTTTTACAATCTGGTTTCATGGAAAATATAAATGATTTTCCAAAATAACTCTTCTTTCAAAAGTAAAAAGTATTTTTCTCATCTCACATTAACTTTTATGAGATATATGCCTTATTCACCACTTATTCCTTTCATGTGGTGTATGTAATTCCCCTTAGTGTATCATATCAAGAGTCTCCATATTCTCATTATATTATAAGGTATTATTATTTGAATGTTTAAAGGTAGTATGGGACACTTTGAAATATTTAAGGATTATTTCCTCAAAAATCTCAATGGTCACATTTAAATGTATCTCTACTTATGTAAACATATTTTAACGAATATTTTATTTCATAGAGGTTTATGTACTATGATATCATCTAAAATATTTAATTGAATGGTTTATGATTAGTTTTACTATGGATGTGCTATCTTAAAACCATTCAACAATTTACTCAGAATGGTTAGTGTTTAAGAATAATATTTGGGGAAAGTTATTTATAGTGCATATGTTAGTTTCAATATGAATGTATATGTTGTTTATGTTTATCCCCGCTCATATGAGGAATATATTGGAATTATTATGTGATGGGTGGG
This sequence comes from Viscum album, assembly GCA_963277665.1. NCBI lineage: Eukaryota > Viridiplantae > Streptophyta > Magnoliopsida > Santalales > Viscaceae > Viscum > Viscum album. The sequence continues at coordinate 750,819,204 of OY728127.1, forward strand.
TCCCTCTATAGCCCCTCTATGAATTGGTAGGTCTTATGAGACAAATAGATGTGGAATTGGCCGAGGCCTTTCCCAATTTGATATATGGTTTTGGATGAGGAATTAATAATTTTTAGATGTCTCAAATAAGTACTTGAAAAAATGTTTCAGAATGTCTGGAATATGCACTTACCTCATTATGAATCTAGTAATTGAAAGTTCATGTGGTTATTCGACTAGTAAAATACCCATGATTTTGTTTTATTATGACATTATTTACTCAACTAATATTTCTTACTTAATGTGTTCAAGTTTATTATTTTTAGAGGGATGTGTTTTCAATTATTCACCATGAATATTATTGATGTTTATGATATCCTCCACTGTATTGATTACCCTTACTGAGCATTTGAGATCACCCATTTCTTATGTATCATTTTCTCAGGACATGAAGAAGTTTTTTATGATTGACCTACAAGGATAATCTTAGAGTGGTGGATGTTACCAATAAAACTTATATGTTCTTATTATTTTCAAGTTGTAATGTTGATCTTATGTCTATATCTGGATTTCCAAAACTACTAAACTACTTGGTTCTTTGGGATTTGATTCCTTGTAATCATGCCAATGTATGAAAATAACGCCCCGACTCTAGGATACTGGGGTCGTTACATTACAATACGTGACATCATAAATGAATAAAAAGTGGATGAAAACATGATCCTTTAATTTACCAAGGAGTAGAATGTATATATAGAGGATATATTTATTGTAAGATAAAAATAAAGTGCAATATCATAGAGTTGATTGAGATTAAGAATTCATATAAATAAGACTCAGTCAGTGAGATGATCGATTCCCTATATGATTTGGAGGGATTCTGGGTATTGATCCAGACATGATTCATATTTGAAAGATGATTATATCAAATCATAATTATAATTTCCTCATTTTTATTTTATTTGTGTGGTGGTGGAAGATCTCTGGTCATGTGCTCCACCATTACATTTATATTTAGTTTTTTATCTTTCTCTTTTTTAGAAGTATGAATGGTAAGATTCCAACTTTATATAAAATCATATAGTGGAAGAGTGAGTTATTTTCATGGAAAAAATGGATCAAAATTGTATTTGGGATTTTCACTTCCTCATTTGAGTAGGATTAATCATCCTTAGAGTACTATAAATATAAATAATATAAATTCTCATAATCTGAGTATATATTTTCTCCCTAAATAGGCTCAAAAAATATATTTTAGGTATCCTATATCAGTATTTATTTGAGACCACCTATTATTCTATCTACATATAAGAAAGTGTCATATTTGTGTCCCTTATTCCCATAGAATCAAAAACAATCATAACTTGATAGATATTTTCCTTTAGGATATTTTGGAGACTTACCATAATTTTCCTTAAAGTTTTATATCATATACTTATAGATTCTATTTGGTCAGAGATATCTTTTATAATTTTTTGACTTTATTCCTAAAAACATACGCAATGATATTATTTTCCCAAATAATTTCTAGAATTTACTTTGTGATTTACACCTATCATCCTAAAACTATGTTATGAATGATATTTTTTTGGTGTTTACCCAGATCCTACGAGGTTGGACCACACTCATATCTTTATGAAACACCCTCAACCTTTGGGAAATGGGAGTTACTAATGTGTTAATTATTTCTTAAATTCTTCATGAAATTACACTATATAAAATAGATCCTTATCACATTTATTATGGTTTCTACTCAAACTCCCAAAGTATCCTACAAATTTTCACTTTAAAAAAATGATTGTTCAAGGCTTGTTAAACTACTTTAGGAAAACAACCTAGAAGATTATAGATAAATATATATAGTGCATACACTTGATATCTTAGTCCAAGAAGATAATACCAATATTGAAACATGAAATTATATTCTTCGAAGTAGAACATGTCACAAATCTAGATCTTAGATAAATCTATTCTAGCCTTTTCCACCTATTCTCCATCTTGATTAACTGATGAATTTATAGAAAATTCCTATTTGAGGAAATTAGAAACTAATATTATAACATTTATTAGGAAAGTTAAATACCCCTGGATAGACGTTATCACTATTGAATTTCTTAACACTATATTACAAAATATACCTATATTACATTGTAGGGTTTCTCTCATGAAATTGTGTATATTATCTATGGTTCATGATTGTAAACCAACTGATAACATATTATATTGAAGGTATATAGCCCATTCACCTATGGATGATTTATGATCATTTTCATAGTTTATCTTAAGTATTGGACCATGATATGGTACCCCTTATATATATTTCTTAATAGGTCTATATTTATCATAAATATAACTAGGATAATTGATATTTTCTCCCCGATTGATCTTATGAACCAACTCTTTGAAAACCCCCCTCTCTATCATTACCAAAGAGTTGATTTCTAGGATATCACCTACCATATAGTCATAGCTTCCTATTGTTTTACACTAATCCCTTCAGTGGAAGGAAACCCTTTTTATTTCCTTTTATTCTTCTATTCGAGTCTAGCACATAGGCCTTATACCTTCTTGATCTTTTCATTTAGGTCTTCAGAGACACGTTCTATGTCACCAAGCTTTAATTTATTCTAAGTAATAATATCATGGACCTAATTATGATACTCTTGGGCACTTCTAGGAATACTAGAAACATCATCGCAACATTATTAATCTTTTCTTGCTAAATCCCATGTGTAATATTCTATAGTATGTCATATCGACGTAATTTCTCTTTTTATATCTATCTATGGATTCATATTTGATAGAGTATCTCCTTGATGATTGGCAATTTAACCTTAATATTTCCCTTCAATTATATTCTAAATATCTTGAATATTCAGATCAACTTGAGATTCCCTTCTAAACATGAATTATTTACCTTTTGTTAATAAAATTACTTCACAATCATTGATTGGATATCTTAGAGTTATTTCTTGGGTTTTGATTAGCCACCCGGCTTGTTAAAGCTTAGATTTTGTTTTCTTTATTTTAGTATTTAACACTTTAATCTTCTCTCAATTTTCCTAGGATTTTGGCCTTAACTCAATCACCCTAGGATCATTCTCATAAGCTAACCTAGATTTGAGTATTTGAAGACGATTTCTAATACAAATATTACCGGTTTTGTTCATATAATACCAATTCTCATAAGATAATATAGATCTGAGTACTTAAAGATACTTTATAATCCAATATGATTAGTTCTGTTAACATAATACCAAATATAACCTCCTAAACATGCTTTTCCATAGTATAGACCTTTAACTATGGAATCCAATGTAACATTCTACTCGATTATCTAAAGCAGTACTTTGGATAGCTTTGTTCATTCCCATGTAAAAAATATATGTATATTATCATTAAAAATAAGTATATTCCAAAACATGTATGAATTCCATGAATTTGTTAATTAATTATTTATCCATTTATCTACCTATATATTTATATAACAAACATTAAAAAAAGATACTATTATTAGATTCCGTATTACTTTAATTAGAGTAATATGAAGGTATTATCTAAAATCTCACCCAATGCTCCACTTTATAATGGAGTATTCATTCACATCCTTTAAGAATTTTTAGTGAAATTCAAGTTCAACTTTTCCGACATTTAGATAATAATATATTATGAACAATAACATATTATTGATAACATAGGAATAATAATAAGGCATTATTAATTATAATAAATTAATAATTATTAATAATCTATAGTGTAATAAATAATAAATAATTAATAATTAAGAATAAAAAACAATAATATTGAATTTATTAAAGATTATATTATTTTTATTAATAATTAATAATGAAATTATTATTATTTGTTAATTATTAGTTATTATATTATTAATTATAAAATTATTTACTAAAAATTGAATTATTAGTTATTATTATTTAAATCATCATTAAATTATTAATGAAATTATTATTTATTATTACTTATATTATTAATAAATATTAATTATATAATTATGATTGATTATTATTTATAATATTAATTATTAATAATAAATATTAATAAATATTAATTTTTATTAATGAAATATTTAATCTCATCATCATCATAATTATTTATTATTAATTATAATATTTATGTTAATCATGTTATTATTTTGATTAATTATCATTAATTCAATCCTTTATTACATCATTATTTTTAATTATTATTAATTACATCAGTAATTATTATTATTAATTACACTGTTTATTTATTTATTTATATAAATTAAATTATTATTATTTATTATTATTAATCTCTCATTGCTATTGTTATTATTTTTGTTAATTAGTAATTTATTTTTATTAATTAAATTATTTATTTTTAATGTATTATTGATTAAAATATTGATTTATTACAATTAATCAATAATAATGAATTATCGTTAATGATTTATTATTATTAGTTGTATATTATTGTTAGTATGTTATTATTAATAATATATCAATATTCTTATGCTATAAAAAAGAATACGAATCTTACATAAAAAATCATTATTGGATATTAAAAACTTCTTCCTTAAAAAGGGAGGTTTAAGGAGTATTTTAAATAATATTTTTAGATTAATTTGATGAAAGAATTTATAAATATAATAATAATTAAATTATATATATATATATATAAATAAATAAAAATTAAAATTTAAAAACCACTTTGTGAAATGAATGCACACATTTCTCGTGGCGCACCCATTAAATATGTGAAACCGCTTCACAAATTTATTTATCATCCCCCAAATGTGTATAATAGTTTCACACATTATATGACCCATTTTTTAGGGATCTGTTTGGATGAAAGGAAAGATGGGATGGGAAACAAAATTGTAGAATGAAACCCAAGGGGGACATGTTTAGTGCATTATAAAATTGATTCAATGGAATTTTAATTTCCATCATATAAAAAATTTGGCTTCCCCCAAAATTAGATGAGTTTCAGGAAAAAAATGGCCTCCTATTCACAAGAAGTAATCCCTCTGCTAACCACGCCCTCTTCAATTGAAAAAATATTCAATAGAAATAGGTTCAACATAGAGTTGTGGGAAAGGGTTGTAGTGAAGGGTTAGATGATTGGACTATGGTGATGGGTTCAATGATAATCCACAATAATGAGGTTGTTGTAATGAATTTGGAAAGGGTTCTCCAATAACAGGTTGGTGAAGGTTTGTTGGGGTGGATTTATGGTGATAGTTTTGTCTAAGTCTTCGATAATAGGACTGTAGTGATGGGTCTAATGATGGGGGTGCTACAACAGGTGCAAAGATAGTTCTTTAGCGATGTATTTACAGGATAATGGAAAGGGTTTTAGTGTTGAGGGATCGATGGTGAGGGTTTTGGTGATGAATAAACCCCTAGGGGCGACCTATTGGTTAGGTTTGGGGATTTGGTATTTGTGGTCGGGTGGTTCAATACCCACTGGTTGTAGATCTCCATTATAATTTCATGAATTTTGATTTAACCCCATGAAAAATCAAAGTAGGTTGGGATGGATAGTTTTACCTCATTAGGTTTCAAAATAAACATCTGAGATCTAGGGTTCAATCACCATCTCAATTGGAAATAGGCTATGATGATAAGGGCATGGATTGTATATAGGTTTGGTGGGAGTTTTCGGGAAAAAAGAAGGAGATGTTGTTTTGGAATTTTCAAAATTTTGAATGACTATTTCATCTTAATTTTTCCATTCATACCAAATAATATTTTAAATTTTCATTCTTGTCCCATTTTCCATTCCCTTCCCCTTTCCATTTATCATCCATTTTCCATAAAAATTATTCCATTATACCAAATGAGTTACTATTCAACCCAAATAAAAAAAATTATAAAAAATTCTAGATATAAGACTTTGATGTACCTGTAAAAGTGGGTCCCTTAGATATAATAGTGGAACCTTTTAAGGTTGAAGAGAATATTTATCCTCAAATAAATACATTTCATAATAGTAATTTCATTTTTTTATATAATCATTTTATATAATTTTTTTTCTATTTGATCATTCAATTATAGATATTTATTTCAATAAATGAAAAAATATTTATTTCTAACTCATTTTTATAGTTTTCCACTTGAATAATTAAACTATGGGTTCAAAGTTATTTTATTTATTTATTTATTAAATATATAAGAATAAAATTTTATAATAATAAGTATGTAGTTGGGGTAAAATTCATATATTATAAATTAAAAAACTAGTCTAGGTAAGTTAACCGAGGTTAATGATACATAATAATAAAAATTAAATAAAAATTAAAATATACTATATCAATATTTTATAAAAAAAATTAGGAATTAAAATATAACATATTAATGAAAAACATATATTATAAATTAAAATGATTATAATTAATATGTAAATAAATATAACTAAATAAACAGATACATGTTCAAAAAAATAATATCTAGGAAAAACTAATCATAAAAGGTCATAAAAAACCATAACATCAAATGATCAACAGAGTATGAGCTAGAATAGAGTAAATAATGGATGAAAAAAATAAAACAAGGAAAAAATCATCAGAATGTGGATACTAGGTCATATAATCCTCAGGAGGTTGATGGAGGAGGATCCTCCATCAACCCCTCATCCCCTGGAGCGGGGGGACGATCTTCTTCTCCCTTCATCCCAACCACCTCCTTTACTCCCCTTATCCAACCCAGAATACCCTCCTTCTTTCCTTACTATCGATATCAGCCCGAAGGTGCCAAATCTTTACAATGACTAGCCACAACTTTCTCTATCTGCTTTTGAGTTTTTGAAGGCTTCGAATCTTCATAATCTTATTTTGGTGGCTCGATTTAGTCGAAGATGGACCTCAGTCAACTCCTTTGACATGTAAGTTTTTAGATCTTGGGGTCTTCAGGACTGTGCAGTCGTGGGTCTCCTTAAAAAATGGAACACAATCGTTTGATTTTCATCCGAAGATGATTTAATCCTAGCCTGGTCTAGAGCCCCAAGAGTATGCAGTGGGTGCCCCTTTTATCTCTTCCACTAGTCATTCAACTTGCATATGGAGAGTGATACTCCAATGACGGTGCTATGAGTAAGGTTCCCAAACCTTCTCTTACCCTTCCAAAATCCCTCCATTTCATGTTAGGGAACATAGTAGGATTATTTTTGTGCTCTAATAGTCGGACTAATGCTCTGTATCACCCGATCTGACCACAAATTTGTGTTGAAGTCGATGTGTCAAGACCACCAGTGGAGTGGGTTTGGATCATTGCTACGGAATATGTTAAATGGAAATAGGAGGTTGTTTTTGAATCATGGACTTTTTTTCTTGGTCTGTAACCTCTTAGGACATTCTTACCGATCTTACTATCGGGGACCCAGGAACTGGGCTGTTGGACAATCTCCTATGCCAGAGGCCCCTGTAGTGTACCATTTAAATAGCTTGGATCCAGTTGATACTAATGTTCAGAAGGAGGTAAGGCCGAAAAATCCCAATCCCAAGGTGGATACTATTTTCAATAGGTTGAGAAATGACTTGTTAGGACGTAAACTGGCTGAATAGGCTATTCCCGGGTCAGGGGTTATTGGTAACACTAACCCTCTACAATTTGAGTCTTCTAAGCCTTTGTATGCAGATGTCGCTTGGATTGGACATGGTCTGGAAGCAGTGAACATGAAGGGGATTAATTTACAGATATAAGAGATACCAGGAAAACTTGATTAGTGGGTGAAAGCTAGGGGAAGGGAAAACCATAGGTTGACACTGTCTCCGATTGACATTAATAATCACTTTGATGGTCTGAAATCTGATACTCCTGATCAGGAGACAAATGGATCATGGTGTTTCTCAAGGCCAGACCCAGGGGGTGGAGAGATTGATGGAAAAATTTTGGAGGATATTTTAAAGGGAGGATCCAGTAGAAGGCACCACATCCCAAAAAGGAATAAGGGACATAAAGAGAACATGGACCCAAGTAGTTTCATTGTGAGCAAGAGGGGGAAATCCAAAGGTCACAAGTATTATTCATATATTCCAAGACCTATAGAGACAAGGTTAGATAAAAAAGGAGGGATCAACATAATGGATGATGAATCTTCTAAAACGGAACAGATAAAGGAGGTAAAATTGAAAATTGTGAGTGGGAGTGGCACATTTGAAGGTTGCTTCTCTAAAGATCAAGTCTGAGGGAAGGAGGCTGGTATGTCCAATATTTCTCGGCTCCATAATGATTTTATGGCTTCTGATGCCCCTATAACTGAGGCTAAGGGGTTGCTAGTAAATGAGGCCGACATTGGGGAATCACCATTAGTTAATATGGATGGATCGTAGTGGGCTACTGATACAAATATTATTGAAAACCAATGGGATCTTCTCATGCACTCTGAGGAAGAGGAGTTAGATAAGAGAATTATTATTCAAGAATTTAAGGAGGATGTACAGAGGATAAATGAGAGATCGTTTCAAGTGGAGGTAACCAAGGATCAAGAATATTGGATCATCAATCAACATTTAATCATGACTAGAGGCTTCAATGCTAAGAGGATAATAGTGGAAGAGTTCTTGCAGGCTTGGGAAAAGGTGTTCGATCAATCTAAAGATTCCATTAAAGAATATTAGGTTAAATAGGTATCAGATATTCCCTATAAATTATATAGGGAGGAAAAATCTTTTTGGTTTAAGTTGTCCTTTAACAACTTTTACATCTATTACGATGTTTGATTCTCTCGGTTGTAATTTCAAGTTTCACACTTTTTCCATAAAAGTGTTTTATAATAAAAATTTATCTTTTAGATCAGGTCATCATAATGTGGCATATAAATCACAATATATTTAACAATTATAACCTTAAAAAACAATACTTGTCTAACATACTAAACTTATAACATATAGAACTAAAAAAATAACAATTTAATAATCAGGTCAATCAACTTCACTATACCAATTCTATGAAAATATTAAAAAATATTTGATATTTAAGGTGATTATGAATTACAATCTGATATTTTATGAAGTTTTTCACCCTTTATATATATAAATTGGGGTTGTTCAACCTGAATAAATGAACAAACATTTAGGTCACTATGTTTATTAAAATATAGTTATAATTTTTCTGACTATATTTTTTGAAAATAATTATATTTTCTTTGATTTAAATTTTTTATTCTCATGAATTATCTAACATCTTTACAAACCATTAAATTTATTATTTTAAATTTTAGAAAATAGAATATAATTTTTCCTCATTCTTCTATTTTAATTTAGCTTTATTCGCTCCAATGGATCACATATAAGAGGAATCATGAACTTTTACATCATTTTAATTTAATTATAAATGTTTATAGACCATGATATTATATTGGAAAAAACTAATAAAATATATTTATTCAATCTAATTATGCATAATAATACTTTAGATATGTTTTTCTTATTATGTCAATAATGTCTTTTAATTTTTCAAAAAAAAACTTTTCTACTTAAATGATTAAAGTTGAAACTATTATTACACATAATATCTTTCATAAGTTATATTTTTCATCAATATGGATAAAAATAATTTATGGTTTAAATTTCAAATATTTACATATATCAACATAAAAGAGAAAAACAATTACTCATAATATATTTCTTGTATACACCATTGAGATTCAAATTTTCAACTTGTCTGGTGAATCTATTTAATTTTAAATTAGTATTATCTATAGTTCATATATAATATTGAAAATATATTTTTATTCTAAGATACCAACCCTTATTATCATACCTAGTTAATATATATTTGACTTGATATTAAATGAAATTTGAAGTTTGGTAGGAACTTATAATAATATGTTGAGAAATTTATATATAAACTTGGTATATTAACATGTATCCACTGATATAGTAGTTTTAAAATCTAGGAGACATTTTCTTTCAAATTTCTAATGGTTATATGAATATAATGGTAAAATTAAAGTATACGGTGTCTCTGATTTGAATGAAATTGATGGTTATTTTTAGAGAATATGGTAGATAATGTATGTCTAGAGTATAAAAAATGGACCATTGAATGGATTTACCCTTGATTATAACTATAAAATTTATTTTATCCACATCCTCAATTTTTCATGATTTTCATTATCATCCTAGATATTGGATGAATTTCATCTCAATCTTAATTATAAAATGATTTTTTTCATTATCCCAATCTTATCATGACTATATCTTCATCCAAACCGTTGGATAAATTTGATAATATTTATAATCATCAAATTTATTTCATCATCATCTCAACATTATCATGATTGAATTTCTATCCAAATATTTTAATTGATTTTATCTTGATCTTAGGATCTATATAATTTTTTATTATCCCAAACTTACCACAATCGCATGATTATCCTAGTAATTAGATTAATTTAATATTAATATTATCCATAGAATATATTTCTTAATGTACCCAACATTATCATGATTTCATATCCTTATTAATCTTTACATATATTTCATCTTGATCTTAATCATATGATAGACATTTTCCTCATGTCAAACTTATCATGATTTCATCATCATCCCATTATTTGGATGAATTTCATCTTGATCTTAATTATCAAATGGATTTCATCATCATCTTAAAATTATAAAGATTATATGATCATTCTAATTATTTCATGGATTTAATTTTTATTTTAACTATTAAATGAATTTATTCATCATTATCTTTATTGAAAAATATTCCCAACCATAAGACAAATCTCATAGTGATATTAACCATAAAATTAATTTCTATAAAATATGTAAAAATATATAATTTGTGTCATATATATACTTGAGATTAATTTTTTATAAGAGTATTAACATGAATTTCAATATTAGAGTCCCTTAAGACATTGATTTTGAAATTTCACCATCATCATTATTTTTTTTCACCTCCATACAATGATGTTGGAAAAAAACATTTGAAGAGATAAAAGGAGGAGTGCATCATATATTTCAGAGTAATAATATAATGATAAAATTTTATCATTGTGAACATAATAACTAGACTACTCATAGAATTATTTTGGGTCTCACAATTACCAATCATGATTATAAGGATGCATATCATAAATTTCATAACAATTACTTTATCATTAATTCATAATGTAATGTGTCAATGTTTTTTTAACAATATTAAATGTCTTGAATTATTTTCATTTCAACTGTAGTTGTATTTAAAGTACATGATTATTAATTATAACAAAAAAGTGATAGTCTTTGAATACTTGTATTATCAACTTTTCAAAAAAAAATATTCATGTTTCAGATTTTAGTATACGATATACTAGAAGAGGTGATTAATTAATATGTTAAAATTAGTGAGTCTATAATAATTTATTAATTAAAGATATTTTCACATGATATTGATAATTTTTTTGAAAGTGATACCTTTGATCATCCGATGCCAATGATATTTCAAGGATAATTTTTATTATTAGTGAATTTCGTTATCCCATAATGATTATTAGTTTGGATTTTATGAATTGAAAGTGAAAAACCTATCTTGAAATATGGGAAAAATAATATACAAGCCATTCTGAATCCTTGATTATTAATTTTAAAATTGTGAATGATTATGACCCTAGGATGTTACATGGATATTTTGGTATTCTAGTCACTAATAATAACATAAATATATTAGAGTCATATAATTTTATTTATAATTCCACTCAAGGTATTGATTTTTCCTCTCATTATGTTATTTAGGGAAAAGAATACAATATAAGATATTACTTAGATGATATATATATAGAGAAATGTTTCCACCAATGTGCAAAATATTATTAATCCATGCAGACTGAGTGACAAAATATTTTAGAATAAAACAAGAGGCATGTAAAAAAGATATGGAAAATTCTTTTGTAAATATATAATCACACTTTAGAATTATCACATGACCTATATGTTTTTAAGGAAACATATATTACATGATATAATGAATATATTAATTATCATGCATGATATGATAATTGAGGATGAATGTGATCAAAATAATATAATTATATATGTGATAGAAGCATTAACTATAATGATTGTGATAGTGATAGATGAAAATGTTCAATTTCAAAAATCACTCAATCAACATAAAATAATCAAGGAAAAATATGTTTATACTTCGATATACAATAAAATAATTGAGTATTAATGAAAACAATACATTAATTTAAAGTTTTAATTGTATTTAAATGTTATTTTCACCAAATATAAAATGTAATTTTATGAATTTTTTACTAAATATCATGTTAAATAGAAAAGTATGGTGTTATTTAATTTAATAACATGTCACTAAATAATGATATCCAATTTAATTTATAAAAATTTATCTTTTTATTGGATTTCAGGAAAAAACATTAAGTTTTAGTGTAATATGTTAAATAAAAATTAATAATAAAAATGAAACATACAAAGGGAAATATTAAAATAATATTTGTTTTAGTTTTAAAAATAGAGTTATGGTTGAAGATGTTGTAATCATTGTATTTTGAATTAGTTTTTGCTAATTTTTTATTTTTTGGGTTGTAAATAACATTAAAATACCCAAAGATTATTAGTAATTGATTAAATGGTGAAGAGACTACTCACTTGCGAATGTGAACATTTGAACATGGGATAAATTATTTGAAAATAGGATCAATTGAAGTGACTAGAGGAAATAATCTTACATCCATTAATATGGAAATTATATAATTATTTTTAAGAAAAATAAACACAAATAGTTATAAAAATATTAATTTTTTATTTTTAAAACTATTAAAAAATAGGATTTCTTAGAAATAAAAAACTGTAAAAAAATATAAATATGAAAAAACTATTCTCCCATTTAATATTAAAAAATGACCTAACAAATTTTAAAAAATGAATTTTATGTTTTATATTTAAATTTTTTAAAAAATAAAAATTTACTCACTTATAAATTTATTATTTTAAATGATTTAAAAATAAAATTTTATATTACCTTTTAATCAATGAAATACTAATTACAATAGTTAATTATATGTTTTTTAATGTTAAACATGTTTATTTATTTATTTATAATTTGTTTTCTATTAGTCCATACTGACCAAAATCGACTCAAGGGTTGATATTATATGTTGAGTTTATCAAGTCTATTTATGCATCTGATCAATGAATGAACCAAATTATTTTGATTGATTTTTAAAACAAAACACTATAAACACCATGTTAGGGTATTAAATTTTCATTTTTGTTGCACCACTGGATTAAGTCCTAGATAGAATAATTATATATCATAAGCATAAAAAACATTCTATATATAGACCTCAATTAGGTATATTTCAAGTCTAAGAGTGATTACCACACTACAAAAAATGTTAATTAGTGATGTTTTAAAACATTGTTAATTCATTTACCGATGTTTTCAGAAAACATCTCTAAATGAGGTGTCCCTAATATAGAGACACTTATAAACATCCCCAGTTTAGAAAAACCTCATTTTATGATGTTTCCAGAAAGTGCTGGTAAATACACATCGCTAATTTTGTGACATTTTAAGGTGTCTCTAATTAGCAATGCCTTATTTACTGACATTTTCTAGAAATGTTAGTAAATAAACATCTCTAAAATATGCGTCAATTACCAACATTTTTTGGAAATATCGGTACTTTTTTTTTATTTTTTTAATGTAAAAAATTGTGTGTATATATATATATATTTGAAATGTGTATTTTATGAAAACCCTCTTGGTTTCCTCCCTTACAGTACCTACTGTTGTCCCCTAGGTGCCCTTCCTCACCCCTCTCTCCCATGCTCGCTCACATCCCTCGCATCCCCCACCCCTCCCTATATTGTATATATATATATATATATTAAATGTGTATTTTTTAAAAACCCTCTTGTTTCATCCTCCCCAGTACCTACCGATGTCCCCTAGGTGCCCTACCTTACCCCCTCTCTCCTGTTCTCGCTCACATCCCTCGCATCCCCTCCCCATCTAGTACCATATCCACCACACCCCGCATCCCTCTCATCAAGTACCCCATTCCCTCTCCCTAACCCTCCCTGGTCTAGTTACCCTTTCTTGCTCACCTTTCCAATTACCTATTTGTTTCCTCCCCTCCAGTACCTACCACTATCCCCTAGGCGCCCTACCTCACCCCTCTCTCCTATGATCACTAACGTCCCCTGTGTCCCCCACCCCTCTCCGTCTAGTATATATATATATATATATATTTGAAATGCGTATTTTCTAAAAACCCTCTTCCCGTGTTTGCTCGCGTCCCTCATGTCCCCCACCCCTCCCCATCCAGTACCCTATCCACCTCACCCCTGCATCCCTCCCATTAAGTACCCCGCACCCTCTCCCCAACCCTCCCCATTCCAGTTACCTTTTCTTCCTCACCCATCCTCTACCTCCCTGCTCCTGTACCCCGGAAAAATCAAAGCCCACTAAGATCGAATCGATGAATTTCTAGATATCAAGCAATAAATCTCCCAACTCACCTATTTGATTTATTTTTAAATAACTATATATATATATATATATATAGATTTTAGTATTTAATGTATATATATATATATATTTATATGTTTTTATTATATATATATGTTAATATTATATTATATATATAAGTTTATATTTTATATTATTATACATTTATATTAATATATATATTTATATATGTGTGTGTGAGTGTGTGTGTGACATATATATAATTAGCCATTTTTTAAAATGCTGGTACAAATTTCATTAAAATAGTCACATTTTCTTAAAAACATGACTAAATTTAAAATATTTAATTTTATTATGTTATATATATATATATATAGACACACACACATTTAAATATTTAAAATTTAATTATATATATATATATTTTATGTTTTATGTTTATATTTGTATATATATGTTTATATTATGTTATATTTATATATATGATTATATTTTATATTATAAATATATATTTTATATTATATATATATATGTGTGTTTTTATTATATATATATATATATTATTATTTAAAATATTAATATATATATATATATTAATATACATATATAAACACATATATATATACGTTTATATTATATATATATATTATCTATTTATATCAATATATATATTTTTATATGTGTGTGTCTGTGTTTGTTATAATTATCCCCTCCCTTCTAGGGTTCCCTTCTTCCTGGCTTGGGTTCTCCGATTCCTTTTGCTTCTTCCCTCTGGTTCATTCTCCCGAACTCGTTTCTTCCTTTGTTCCTCATATCATTTCATACTGCTTTGTTCTTAGGGTCTCATCCTCAGTTCCTCCTTCCTCGTTTTGACGCTCCTTTCACAGATGCTTCTCGCTTGTTCTTGTTTTCTTAGGGTTTCATTCGCATTATCCCCTTTTTCCATTCCATGATGGTTCTTTCATCTGAGACTCCTTGTTAAGGTATCTGTTCGCTTCCTCTATGCTCTTGTCACTAGATCCTTTGCTTATTGACCCCATCTTGGTCTGGTGTGAAGGCTCTTAGGGTGGCTTGGGAGGTGTTGATTGAGTATCAGAGGTTTTTCTAGGAGACTCATCTTGTTTTGTATTTATGTTTTTGCATCTGTTTTTGGTTCTCTGTTTTATGGGACAATGCAGTTCCCAACATGGTCCCCTGCTGAGGCATCCTCTACTCAATCCTACTCTGACATCCTGGTCCTGTGCTCATTTCCCTGTCGGTCAGGTGCACAGGTCTTCAAATAGGTTATGGGAGGTGCGATTCGAGTGGCTTAGGGTCTCAGGGGGGGAGACTGGCCCATCGTTATGGTTCGGTGTTTGCGACGTTATGTTATGATGGTATATTGGCGGTGATGTTGGAGTTCTACGGTGGTGTTTTTGAATTCATCGGTGGTGATGGGTGGATGTCTTGGTTCTATTTCCTCCGGTTCTCAGCTCCGGCAATGGTGGTTGATGACGATGAAGGGGGTGTTCTAGTTGATGATGTGGTGACTCTGGCGGTGATGGTTATGGTGATGACGTTCAGTGTGGTTGGCGACGACATGATGATGACTACGGGTGATGATGACAGCGACAACGATTTCTTCGTTCTTTCATCGATGCAACGGCTGTGCGATTTGCAGGATCCATTGCTGATGCGATGGTTCCCACAGTGTTGTATATGGTTTCAATTTTTGAATCTGTGGATTGTTTTGAATTTTGGATGTGGGGTGTTTTTGTTCATGTGCGGTTCCCACTTTTTCCTCAAAGTGGTTGTTTTGAAAATAATAAAAAAATGATTTGGAGGATGTTTACATATATATATATATATATATATATATATTTGTGTCTATGTTTATATTATATATATATTTTCATATATATATGTATGTATATATTTTATATATATTATATGTTTATATTAATATATATATATGTATATATGTATATATGTATATATGTATGTATGTTTATATATATGTGTGTGTGTAAATATATATGTGTATGTATACATATATATAATTATAAATATAAATAAATAAATATATATATATATATAATTATCCACGTCTTAAAACACAGGTAAAAATATCACTAAAATGACCACATTTTCTAAAAAATGTGACTAAATTTAAAATATATATGTTTTATATATAGATATATATGTATATATATATTTATATATATGTGTGTGTGCGTGTGTGTGTGTGTGTGTGTGTGTATGTTTATATACACATGTCAGTGTTTATAAATATGAATATATATATATATATATATATATATATATATATATATATAACGTCACTAATTTAGCGACATTTTTCAGGAAACATCGCCAATTTAAGCACTATAATTTAAGATATTAGAGGGTGTTCGTGAACCACCACTAATCCCTTATATTAGAGGGGGTTGTCAACCCCTTCTAATTTAATATATTATAGGGGGTTGTGAACCCCCTCTAATTTAAGAATTTATAGGGGTTGAAAACCCCCTCTAATTTATGACATTTGAGGGGGTTTTGAACCCCGTCTAATTTATGACATTGGAGGGGGTTTTTTAACCCCTTCTAATTTATGAAATTATAGGGGATCTTGAACCCCTTTAAATTTAATACATTAGAGGGGGTTTACAACCCCCTCTAATTTATGACATTAGATGGGGTTTTGAACCCCTTATAGTTTATGAAATTAGGGGGGGGGGGGGATCTTGAACCCCTTCTAATTTAATATATTAGAGAGGGTTGTGAACCCCCTATAATTTGTGACATTAAATAGTGTTTTCAAACCACTCTAATTCATGAAATTATAGGGGGTTTCATAAACTGCCACTTATCCCTTTGGTTAGAGGTTTTTTTAACCCTCTCTAATTATTTATTTATTTTTTAAAATAAATATCATATACATTAAAATTATATAATATATATGTGTGTGTGCACATGTGTGTATAAATATATCACAAAAAACATTATATAAATGTATTTAAATGCATTATAAACGCACACACACATAAAGACATTATATAAATACTTTAAATAAATACTTATACATATAAAAAAATGTATACATATATAAATATTGGTATACATAATATAAATGTAATTATAATTATATTTTTTCAAATATATAAAATTTATATATGGTTTTATAAATACAATACGTTTATATTATGAATTATATTAAACATATATTATATTAAATACATTTTTATTTTATATTTATTTATAAATACATTTATACTATATTATTTATACAATTATATATAATATAGAAAAAATTAAATATAAAATTAAATATAAAATTAAATATTTATATTATATATATTATATTAGAAAATATAAATTTATATATATTATATAAATTTATATATATATTATAGTATACCGTATTAATTATAAATTAATTTATAAATAAATAAATATATATATCACTTAATTATATGAATCTATTTAATTTCATGTGTACATATATATGTGTATACATGATATAATATAAATGTATATAATTACATACATAAATATATAATATAAATGTATTTAATATAACTAGTACCCCAACTCGTGTCATTTCATGAGACAAGATAGCGATTAAATCAATAAAAACATAGATTTAACTAACAATACCTATAAAGAGATGCAATATATGATGATAAAAAATAGAAGAGTAAGTAATATTAAATACATAGAACAAAACAAAATAATATATTTAAATATTTCAAATCTTCTTAGATGTTGGAAGTGCCAAATCTTCTTAGATGTTGGAAGTGCCATGATTGAAATCACTTACAACTACTTAGCAGAGAAAGAAAAAATTTATAGAAATAATACATGTAATAGTAGCACATAAGAAGTCAGATATAATAAGTTAATTGGAAATCATAAAAACAAAATCCTAAAATAGTAAATAAAATGAAAGAGACATACCTTAAGATGTTAAAAACTTGAAATATATCAAGATAAGGAGAATGTTGTGGTGTATAATATGTCTGATATGCATAGATTGTCAAAAACTTGTATGATCAATAGACTTATTGTGCAGCCTTGTTAGTATTTGTATTTCCCTATTCTTTATCAGTCCCTTTTAATAAAAAACATAACCCAAACAATCAGAAATCATGAGGGGATTCCGTCATTTTCTACAGGACCCTATATAATATTTCACCATCAATAGTTTCCATAATCAGGTGATTTATGCGCACCACCAGCAGTAGATATGTCCTTTCCTTCTCCCCCAAATCTAGTGATAATAGGTCACCTTGGTTAAATGAGCTTCCCATCCCTTTTACTTCCATGTTCAGGTTTGATTACATCTTCCCCATAGCCGTGATCAGATCCTCCCATGATTCCAAACTTCTCATGTAGGATGGTAGACACTCGTAATCATACATTAATATACCAATCACTGATTTCGACACAAACTCAAAGGTCTCCAGAACAGATTGATGCATCATGAAATGCTTCAATGGTTCTTCATCAATGATAATATTTATATATATATATATATATCACTTAATTATAGGATATATTTACAATTATATGAATCTATTTAATTTTGTGTGTACACATATATGTGTATACATCTTTTTCCTAAAACGGAATTTCCATGTGTAGCCTTTTCGAACCCTCCACACATGGAAACCACCTCCCCCACGAAGAATTCACTACCCTGAGGTAGCACCCCAGCTGGGGAAGGAGTCGTTGCCAGCCGAGATGGCAGAGAATCATGGAGGGTGACGGCCCGACAACGATGGTCCATCAAGCGATCCATCAGTGATTGAGCTGCACCTCATTTTACCCGCTCAGATGAGACCTGGAGACCCGACAATGCAGGTGGATCCCGGGGGAGAGGCTCGCCCTGAAAGCAGAATCCCAAGATTCAAACCCCGAACCTCCCAAATAATGGCATGGATGTATATAATTACATATATAAATATATAATATAAATTTATTTAATATAATATATGTATAATATAAATCATAAAACATATAAATGTATAATATTTATAAAACCAACATATAAATTGTATTGTTCAAAAAAAGGTGTAATAATAATAATAATAATTAATAATTAATAATTAATAATATTATTATTACACACGCAGACATATATATAAGTATATAAAAATAATTATTTTAATATATATATGATAATTATATTATATCTATCAATATTATATAAATACATAAATACAGACACACATACAAATATAAATGTATTTATAAATATATGTATAAATATATATTTATATATGTAAACATATACATATATTTATATATATATTATATACAGAGATATAATGTAAATATTATACACAAATATATATTATATATAAATATTATACACAAATAGATTTTATATTATATACAAATTCAAATATATTTTATTATTTAAATATATATATATATATATATATAATCTAATAATTCTATATATAAATAAATTTATGTTCTTCTATATATTAACTGTAAGTCAAATTAGTGGAGTGGTTAAGGTGTTGGTTTTGGTCCTTCGGTTGCCGCGTTCGATTCCCAGTGACTGCTGATTTTTTAATACCATCATGGATTCTACGATAAGGCAAATACACACGCTGGGGCCCACCAACAAGGATCGGGCCCTGGGGGGACATGTCTGGTTCTATGGGGGCACCTCAGGGTGGGTGGTGGATGGGTGTCATAGTAGTGTCGGGGTGCATTAGGGAAGGGGTGTCAGGGCACATTGGGAAAAGGGTGTCATAGGGGTTCACAGGGGTTTTGATGGAATAGGGAAGGGGTTTTACATGGGTTCAAAGGGGTGTTGGGGGAAATGAGGGGTCAGGGGCCTGGGGATGGGGTGTCACAGGGGTTCACAGGGGTGTCGGGGGCCTGGGGTTCACAGGGGTATTGGGGGTCTCAGGGACTTGGGGACTGGGGGTTTCCATCATAGGGGTGTCAGGGGCCTAGGGAAGGGGTGTCAGGTGGGGTTTTCCTAGGTGCAAGGGTGGCTATCAGGGGGGGGGGGTGACAAAATTTTAAAAACATTTGGGGTAGTTTAGGGTCATTTACAACAACCGCCCCTAAACATGGAGTTCAGGACTCAAGTAGGGGCGATTATAACCACCCCTAAACTGATGTATCAATTTAGGGTTGGTTATAACCACCCCTAATCCACTGTATGAGAAAATTTAATTCGGAATTAGAGGGGGTTAAAACCCTGTCTAATCTAACCGCCGCTAAAAACTGGTCTATTTTACCAGCGTTTACCCAAAACCTCCTCTAATCAGAGTCGGTGGGCACATTAACGGTCGTTAGGGATAACCATCGCTAATGTATTTAGAGGGGCTTATAATCACCCAATTTTTTTTATTGGAAATCCCAACTAGATGAGTGACATTACTCCTTAATAATAAAGGTGAAACATCCAAACATAAATACATGTTAACCCAAGAAACACATGTCAAATGAATATAATCCTCATGTAATCATGATAATATCCAGCATTAGTACATGAATAATTAATATGAAAAATAAATACACAATAGTAATGATAGTAATAACCTCAATGCAATCCCAATGGAAATGAAAAAGGGAGAACCCATATAATTTCAACTATCGTCATCTATAACTTCGACTTAAAAAACTCCCTAAACATCACTCAAATGGAAATATCCTCAGCACTTCTAGTATAACCTACAAGAAAAAGATAATAGTGGAATGAATTATACTTATAGAATGATGCTTAAAAAAGTTCTCTATAGGTTCATCCCAAATAACATGCTTCATTGTATCAACATGTGTATACATTTAATTCTGTCATTATGGTGAATATAAAAAAATTTAAAAAATAACATATACCAATGGTTTTTAGCCATGGTTTGGATAAATCGTTAGTATAGGTCACATATACTAGTGGTTTAAATAAACAATTGATATATGTTTGGTATTTTTAAACCTATAAAAATAGTTTTTCCAAACTATTGGTATAGGTCATACCATTATTTATATATAATAATAATTAATAATTTAAAATTAATAATTATTTTGATATATATATATATAAACACAAAATCTGTTTTAGATTAGTGGTTAAGTATTTGAAATATAACAAAGAGGTCATGGGTTAAAAAATCATCATTGTTTTTCTCCGTGAAATACCTATACCGACAATTTTTCAAAATCTTTGGTGTAGGACTATACCAATGGTTTCACAATAATTGGTACAAGTCTATACCAATGGTTTCAAAATCATTGGTATAAAATTATATACAAATAGTATGGTCAAATCATTAATATAGGTCTTTATTAATATATTTACAACCAATAAATCATCATATCATTAGTATAGGCTATACTAATAGTTTGATGGCCTATTCCAATGGTTTGATGGCCTATAACAATGGTTCTAAACCATTGATATAACCTATATTTCCAGTAGAAAAAAATTGTTAAAAGAAATACTTGGAAATACCAATATTGTAATTTTCATGACCCAAATACCTAACCTATACCGAAGTTATATCTTCTACCACCCTAAGGTTATCCCCTGATCCCCAAGGGATGGCGACTAGTGTTGCAGGTCTGAGTTTATCACTGAGGAACGATTTAACTACTTGGAGAAGCACAATAAGTCATGAACATATATCTCTAGAAGAATTAAATGAATTTTCACTATGTTGGACATTCCTTAAATAGATAGTTAAAAAAATAGGCAATAACTGGATAAACAAATGGAAAGAACAAAGGCACAATTATATTTATGTAGATAGAACATAAAAATAACCTACACGAAACATACCTGGATAAACAAGAAATATTAAATTGACTCAACATAACCAGATGGAATAGGTGTTTTGAAAACACTACTTTATCCATCCAAGGACTCTTGTCACACCTCGATATATAATTATTATTTTTAAATAAATTTAATTTATTTGATAGCTTACATTATACGTAACCCTGAGTTTTAACAAACCACAATATATTATTAATATTATTATTTAAACATGAAATTTGTAACCTAGCCGTTAAACTTTATGGTATGAATAAGAATAATTTTTTTAAAATTAAGTATAATTGTTTAATATAAATAATATATTGATAAAAAGTATTTTTTAGTAAAGCCTTTATATACTTCAAAAATACTTTTTTCTAAAAAATGATTTTTATTGATTTTTGTGAAAAATAATAAAAGTAATTTCTAAAACATTTATATAATTTATTTTAAAAAATAAAATTCATTTTTGAAATAAACAAGTAAAAATTATCATATTCTGAATTTTTTAGAATTTTTGAAAAGATTAATTTTTTAATGAATAGTGAAATATACTGATTTTCATTAAAAACCGTCTTTTCATTTAAAGAATTTATATGTCCCATTTTGTTTTAAAATGGTTTAAAAAGTTAAATTAGTTAAATAATAATATTATTAATCCAATTTAGGTCAATATAATCAATTTGATAATCAATTTTGATATAAAAACATCTTATACTTTTGATAATTTTTTTCTTTGGAAAACCACTTTTTTTTTGTGTTTGCGAGTTTAATTTTAAATTAAAGTAGGTCACTTTTGTGAATTTAATTTTGGTAAAATTTAATAAATATTTTCTATAATAATAATTAATATTGGGTAATAAGTTCAACTTAAATTGTGTTCATAATGAATAGTTGATACTGCAAAACATTAATTACCACAATTAAGATTAAAACAGGGTTTTACGCGTTACACGCACATGTGTTAAAATTAATTTCATACACATATATGATTTTTATTTAATAAATTTAATTTTATATTTATAAATATTTTATCAAAATTATATAATAAGGCCCATTTTATTTTTATTCTTAATCTATAAATTACCTATGTAAATAAAAAGTGACTTGATACTGTGGCGAAAACTCAAATGGTAAAAGTGAGTAAAAGTAGAGGCTAAGAAAATAACACATTTAAAACATATTTTTGTGTGTGTATTATATTATTTTATAGAAAATATATTCCCTAAATTAAATTATGTATCAATTTTTTAGGCACATGGCTTGATAGTGACTCTCCATTATTGAATAATTTTGCGTTTTTTTCAAAAATACCACTCTTCCACAATTATAAAAGGGAAATGCCTCTCATCACTTATTCACACCTCATAATAAAATTGGATCAATAAAAAAAATACCAAGATATCTATCCAAAAACCTTATCCAAATTATAGATCTACTGTTTTTCCCAAAAGACCAAACCTACGGTCCTTAATAAGAGATCCAAAGGTGGTTGTTCTAAGTAAAGGTAATTGTCTTCACTAAGATATTTCTTTTTTACTTATTATATTAACACCTTAATTAATTTATTAATAATTATAGAATAATAAAAATAATATCTAAAATATATTAATATGTTATTATATTAATATCATAACCTTTATCAATCTCCTCCTCCATCTAATGGGTAATAAAACTCTCGATTATGTGTACGACTAACTAATACCTTATGAACCGATATAATTCATTATATATCATCAACTATCATGGATAGATATAATGATGGATTAAATGATTATATATTATATTTATGAAATATTTAAACTCCAGTAATTATAATATTACATCTACCTTCTTACCTTAAAATCTGTTGAAAAATAATAATGATGCTCTTGCGTACGTGCGAACTACCACCTCCACAAAGTGATGTGATTTGTTTTTAATTTTATTTTTACATGGATGATAATAATAATATATTTAGTGAATATATATTATATATATGACCTAAAAATTACTCAAAAAAGGTGATATATTATTTACCTTTCTTGCGTTCCATCCATCGAGAAAATGGAGACAGTGTTCATGCGTACGTACGACCTATTGTCTCCATGAATTTTGTAATTAATTTTCTATATCTAACTTTTATAGATGAATATAAATATGTATATAATGAATTTATATGAAATTTATATCTTTTTAACATAATTTATATTATGTAACCATGATAAAAGTAAAATTACTGAATATACCAAACCAAAACACACATGAAAAACTAAGGAGTTATTACTTGAAACTTGATTTTAGTAAGGAATTGTTAAGAAATGGGTAATAAAAGGGCATAATTAAATTAGATATAGTATGATATATATGATTATGTTTCTATAATATATTTATAATAAACCTATATTTATTATATATAAGGTTTTAATGTGTACGATGAAAGTCAATACTTGAGGTAAGGGATTTTTAGTCTCTCTTTTATTTCAGGGAGAAATATTCCATATTCAACACTCATTTATCTTGTATGGTGTATATACCGTCCCTTTGACATGATATATCAAGAATTATTTTAATTATATTTAAATTTAAAATTTATTTTATTCTTTAAGGGGGCAAAAATTTCAAAAGTTTCCAAAGTGGTAAGAGATCTTCGTTTCACTTTTATTTCCGGAGGACACATTCCATATTAAGCACTTGTTTATTTTGTGTGGTGTATATATTGACCATGAATGTTTTTTTATGATTCTTATCATGAAAATTAAAAAATTTACATATCAATATACAGTTCTTTATTTCATGGGGCTTATGATTCAAATTTTACCAAAGTGGGAAGAGTTTTATATTACAATCTCATTGTTCATGATTATGTTTTTGATGATGAAATATTATGATATTTATCTCAAGAAAATCACAAATTTTATCCTTCAATATTTATTTCTATAAATTACATGATTTTATTTAATTTTTATCTCTTTATTTATTAAATATACCAAAATAACATTTTTAAGGAAAACTGACTTAATTTTTCTCTTCGATTGAAAACCCTTTTTTCTTTCAGGTCATTGTTTTCCAAAAACGTTTTAAATAATGTTTTTACTACTCTATAATGAATTTTAAAGGAATTTTTACCCATGTTTTAATTTTTATAGAATTTTTTAAAAGGAATATTCTTTTCATTTTCCAAACAAGTCCCTTTGGTCTTTTACCAAAAAATGTGAAAGGAATCTTTGTTTTACCATGCACGACATGAATATTATTTCCCGACGTCATGAATGCTAAATGATTTAAAGATTTATTTAAAAGTTTCTAAGGTTATTTTTAAATAATATTTTTTTTAATATTTGGAATATTTTAATTTTTTAAATAAGTGATTTCAAATTGGAAAGTATATTTTCCTCAAAAAATGTTCCAAGTGATATTTAAAAATAATTTTCTATCTAAGATGACATCCTTTGATGTTAATTAAGGTTTACTATGGAAATGATCCAATGATACCATACTTATTAATTCTTTGGATGGTTTGTGTTGATGATTATAAGATGTTTATAGAACTAGTTTCTTTTCCATGGGTTATTCTATGATGAAATGATGAAATGTTTATTGAACCTGTTTCTTTTCCATGGGTTATGTAATGATGAATTTTTTTTATGAAACCCATTTATTTTTAAGGGTTATGAAATGATAAATTTTTTATGATATTATGGCACACATATGTTTGGTTTATTTATGTGATGAGTGGTTCTATAATGGAATAAGGATGTGTGGTTCCTTTATAAACCAAGTATGGGAGATTCTATTACAAACTGAGGATGGGTAGTTCCGTTATAAACCAAGGACATGTGAGTATGTTATAACTCTCCAATTAATTGGGTAAAGTTGGATAACTCATGAATTAATTATGTTACACATGAACCTAATTTCATGTTCACATTTTTATGTGTGGAAATGGTTTCATGTCCAAAATTATATGTGTGGACTTGGTTTCATGTCCATAAGTTTATGTATGAACCTGGATTCATGTCCATAAGGTTATTTGTGGACCTGATTTCATTTCCATAAGGTTATGAGTTGACCTAGTCTGATGTACATAATGTGGTACATGGGCCTAATTTCATTTCATTAACTTAATGAGTGAACTTTTTTATATTTATATATATTCACAATATTATAATATTATGTTTTACACATTACTATATATATGTTATGACCTAGTGACTTATTATAATTTATTTTAATTATGATTAATTTCTTATGAACTACCAAGATTTATTCCATGATTCTATATTGTGATCTATGTTATGCAGGATATGGTTTTCAAATGTTAAGATCATTTCCTCATACTTTTATGCTCATTTTATTCTTATAGGATCATTGATATCTCTCTTGATTACCCTTACTGAGAATATGATCTCACTATTTATTATATTTTCTTTTCCACAGGTCATTTAGAAATGTTTTAAGTAGAATATGTCTATAAAGATTTCTAAATGAAAATATATTTGCAGGAGATGTTGAATACCTTTAATAAAATGATAATATTGTGTATCTAGCCTCTTAAGACACTAAACCTTTACAGTACTTGGAAATATACTTGTGAAATGTGTTGAATATTCATCTAAAAAGGTGTGATAATTATGTATGGAAGTCCTGGGTTAGTATAGTTGGTATAGAGAAAAGGTTTAGTCAATATTTGTAGATTAGGGTTAGGTAACTTTGGTAAAAACCATAGGGATAAGTCTAAGCATATGATAACATACTAAAGTTTTGGTAAAGAAGATATTATGTGGTTTTACTAGAAATAAATCCCTCTCTGGATACTACAAGTGGATTTGGATCTGAAATAGTTGTACCCAGGGGTAATAAATTTGAAATGGATACATTGGGCTTGAATCTATCATCACCTGGTGCACAAAAATAGGCCTTATTGCACATTTGGTTTGACACTCATAGGGGATATGCTTGGATTAATTCAAATTTTCTTTATGAACCATTATAAAGGATTTAAATACATGATAATAATGGATGATCTATTTTAAACCTAAGGTTTCATATATTGAAAAGAGGGTGTCATGATGTAGATATATTATAAATTATTTTTCATGATTATGTGGTTTCCCACTATGATCAATGTTGATCACACTATGTTTTTTGGCTTCATTCAATAGATGGAACCCAAAGAAACCATGTTAATATTGAATATGATTAACAATGTAATGATTGTACGCTAAAGAAACCAAATTCTATGGGAGAGAGAATACATAAACTTGTTGTTATGATCACACAAATTTCTTAAGACGAATCATGCTGAGCATCTGGATAATCAGTGGAGGGAACACAATTTTATTGAATCCTTCATGCAGAAAAATCCACCTTCTTTCAGTGGGTAAAATGATTCACTAGTTTCTGATCAATGTATTATTTCCATTTAAAAGTTATTTTTATTCTCTATTTTTCATAACATGAAAAGGTTATTTTGGTCATTTATCATTTGGAAGGATTAACAGATCAATGGTGGAATCTTATTAAGAATATTAGTAAATGATAAGAAATTGAATCCATAGTTTGAGATGTGTTTAAGGGATTATTTTTCAATAATTACTTTTTATATATTATTCACAAAAAAAATGGAGAAGGAATTCATTGAGATTAAGAAGAAGGATAATGAATCTATTGGAACCTATAAGAAAAATTTTACAAGAATTGTGAGGTATTATTTTGGTATTATCATACAACTTTAAAGTAAGTTTAATTGATTCTTTAGTGAATTAAAACCAAGTATTTGAAGGGAACTAACCATAAGGTATTTTGGAAGCTACTAAGAAATTATTTGGTGTGTACTCAAAGTGGAAGTGGAAGATGGAAACCCTCATGGTTCTGGTGATAAGAGAAGGAAGATATAGTTTCATGGAAGTTCTAATAATATGTCACTTGGAAGGAAGAAAAATTTTCACCCTCATACCAACCAAAAATATAGTAAGGAGAACTCAGTTGAATTATAGAAAGGAACAAGAAGGTATTTCAAGTGCGAGAAGCCTAAAAATCAATGAAAAGAATATAAAAGTGATGTAAAGAGGACAATCAATGAAATGGATGAATATATATCTCAACAAAATGCACCACCAACACTATAGGGGTTCAAATGCACGGAGTTTGGGAATTATACAAATAAATTCCCTAACCCAAGGGATAATAAGGATAATAAGTCACACAAACATTTGAATACATAGGATAGAAGGAAAGGTTATGAAATCACAATAGTTAAAGTAAATCTTGATAATTAGGGAACACTTATCCTCTACCCCAGAGTTGGGAATTTTATATTGGATTTTGTATGAATGAATCCAATGAAAATATTATTGTTCACCATTTAGTAAAATATTATGTAATTCTGAGCATTGATTATCTCTCTCTATATAGATTCTGGAATAATGAAATCACACTTGATATTTTAAATCAACCTATGATTATATATTAGTTCCTGGTATGTCATAAAGTTAATTCTGAGAGACAAAAGTATAAGGGGTTGTTACAACCATCACCCATACCATAATGGTAATGGGAAATTATCACCTTGGATTTTTTCACTGGACTCCCCAAAACATCTAAATGGAATAATTCTATATGGGTTATAGTCAACTGCCTTATGAAGTTAGTACACTTCATTTCAATTAGAATAGTTTTTCTTCTTCTATTGAACAACTTACTCAATTATACATTAAAGAAGTGTTAGGATTTGATGGAGTACCAATATCAATCATATCTGATCCTGATCTGAGTTTTACCTCAATGTTCCAATGTAGCCTTCAGTAGGCTCTGTATATAGATTTGAGTTTTAGCATTTCATATCATCCATAGAAAAATGTTCAGTTTGGGAGAACCACTAAAACCCTATTGGATATGCTGAGATATTTTTCTAGGTATTTCAAAGGTGGATAGGATTAAAACCTTCCTCTCATAAAATTTTCATACAACAATAGATTTCAATCAAGCATTCAGATGGATCCCTATGAATCCCTATATAAAAAGAAGTGTAAAACTGCAATGTGTTGGTATGAAGTTGGAGAAAGAAAGCTATTGGTACCTAAGCTATATTAATAAATTGCATATAAGTTTTGAGTCATTCAACAACATATAAGGAAAAAAATGTTAGAAAAGTTATGCTGATAATGATTAGTATGATTTGGAATTTAAAGTTGGTGAGAAGGTGTTTCTATGAATTTCTCCAAAGAATAAAGTTAAGAGATTCAGAAATAAAGGAAATATGATCCCTAAATATATTGGTCCATTATATATTTCTGATTGAATATGACTGGTTTCTTATCGTTTTCGCTTCCACCGAACTTCTTTCAAGTTCACAATGTGTTCCATGTATCTCTCCGGAAGAAGTACATACCTAATCTTTCACATGTACTAAAGTCAGAGTTCATACCATTGGATCATGATATTTCTAATAAATAACAACATGTAGAGATTCTATATCATAGATATAAATTTATACTAAATAATACCACTCACCTAGTCAAAGTTTTGTGGAGAAACCAAAAACATGAAGAAACTACGTGGGAAATTGTGGCTAGGATGAGGTAGAAGTATCCTCAGTTGTTTGTATCAAAGTGATCTAATATTGAGGGTGAAATTAATTTTAAGGGGATAGAATGTAATTCCCTAATATTTTATGAAATATATATTTTTCAAATAAATTTAATTTATTTGATAGCTATCATTACACATAACAAAGAATTTTAACAAACTGCAATATATTATTAATATTATTATTTAAACATGATCATTATAACCTAGCTGTTAAACTTGGTGAAATGAATAGTAATAACCAAACTTTGAAAATTAAGTATAAAATTTTTATATGAATAAAAAATATTGATAAAATATACTTAATTTTTAGTAAAGCCTTTATATACTTCGAAAATACTTTTTTCTAAAAAAATGTTTTTATTGTTTTTTGTGGACAAATAATAAAAGTTTTTTTTGTAAATTTTAGAAAATGTATTTTACAAAATAATTTTTTTGGAATCAAAATTTCAAAATTATCTTAGATTTAATTCTTTATTTTTATTTTGAACATATTAATATTTTAATGAATCGTGAAAAATACTAATTTTTATTGAAAACTGCCTTTTCATTTAAAGAATATCCATGTCCCATTTTGTTTTGAGATGGTTTTAAAAGAAAAATTATTTAAATTATATTATTATTAATCCAATTTAGGTTATTAAAATCAATTTTATATTAAATGTTAATATAAAAACATCTTACACACATGATAACGTTTTTCATTGGAAAACCATTTTTTCATCGCATTTGTGGGTTTAATTTTAAATTAAATTCCGTCATTTTTGTGAATTGAATTTAGTAAAATTTATTCCATATTTAGGATTAGAATAATTAATATTGTGTAATAAGGTCAACTTAAATTCTGGTCATAATGAATAATAAATAAATTAAAAAATTAATTACCGTGGTTAAGGTTAATATAGGGTTTTGCGCGTTACACGTGCATGTGATAAAATTAAATTTCCACACACAAAGGATTTTTATTTAATAAATTGGATTTTATGTTTAGAAAAATTGGGTATAAATTATCTAATAAGGATCATTTTATTTTTAGTCTTAAAGGATAAATTACCTAGGTAAATAAAAATAGACTAGTTATAGTGGTGAAAACTCAAATAGTAAAAGTGAGTAAACATAGAGGCTAAGGGAATAACATGTTTAAAACATGTGTTTTTTGCGGTAGTGGTGAGAATTGACTATATAATACACCCAATCAGTTATTTATCAATTTTTAAGGCACATGTCTTGAGAGTGACTCCCCATTATTGAATAGTTTTTGTTATTTACAAAAATTCTACTGCTCATCAATTATAAAAGTTCACCTTCTACCCTAACTTATTCACACATTTTAAGACATTAATCTCAACCAAACTATTCCAAAATATATCCCCAACATCCTTAAAAAAATTATGGTGATGCTGGTTGTAATATTCTGTCCCAAATTCCACTAAACAAGTACCCTGAGCTGGTGCACCACATGACCTCAAGCACGTCTCCCCATATGCTAGAGGCTACGACTAACAATAAGTGTCCAATGTAATCATGGGGAGACTATATCATCTTTAATAGAGTAAAAAAATAGTAGAAATTAAGATAAACATCAATGTACCATAATAATAAATAGCAAAACATTACATAACACATTCCCAAACTGAGGAAGTACCAACTGACCAAAGTAGTAAACATTTCATGTCATGATAGTCTAAAGTGAAAAAATAAAATCAAAATAATAAATCAAATATAATCCCAAAAATGGATCTCGATGGCATTTTTATTCCCCTCATCCATACACCATCTCGAATCCCATATCATCCATCTTATATAGGGAATTTTCCATTATCCTAACCTACAACTATGAAGTCTTCTATGGTACCCAACAATGGTTTGAGAGGGGTGGGAGTACAACTCAATAGGCCAAAACCATTAGTGTATAAGGAAATATCCAATCTAATAATAGTGTACATAGAGGTACAATGAAAAATATAAAAATAGTATATATTCCAGGTATCATTGTTTAATAATACTTAAATTAACAATATTTGTTCTCAGTTCCAAGTGACACCTGTACCCATCAAACCTACTTCGGCCCATGCTGGTCATCTGAACCATTTATCATAGGGGTATAAAGTCAACATATAAGTAGAATCAGTCCATGTATTCAAATATGGATTCATACCACCATATGTGACTATCCCCAATCATGATATGGAACACCATGTCCACACCCTTGGAGTTAGGAGTATCTAATCATACTCCAAAAATACAATGCATTAGGGCACCTGGAACATCAGTCTAGACCACCCAAGGGAGAGTATCATCAATCCATAATTCCAAGAAACCATTAGTCACAAATAAAACTTTCAAAATTGGTGACCTTTTTATCAAAAAAATACAACACGGGTGCACCTTTTCATTTATAATATTTCTGTGGTTCATTAAATTCAACATGTTATCAATTCACATAACTAGCCCATTTCACCTTTTAAGCACCATTACAACCATTTTCACCCCTTTAAATCCATTTAACCACATGAAAATGCCTCTTTAACCATTTATCACATTTACCCATTGATAATCCATAACTCATTTGACTTATTCAAGTTAAGATAAACACCCCTTTATTTCATACCAATAATCCAAACATAGTTTAAAATGGTTTAATACCAACCCTTTAAAAAAGCATCTGACAACTCATTTTACCATTTCCAATGGAGTGGAACACCACATGGGTTACCATAGGCCCACTCTAATCATCCCCAATGAATCCAATGGGATTCATGAGAGGTTCAAAGTATCATTTAGACACCAAAATTATCATTTCCTACCAAGGGATCAAATTCACAACACAAAACAAAAAATAATAGCCAAATTCACATGAATAAACATCAAGTATTTGGAAAATAACTTATAGAACTCCCACCTCAATCTCATAGACAAATGATTACTCAACAAGGCCCTTGATTCAAGATCAAACAATCTTTAATACCTAATCAAAAGAATCTACTAAAAAAAGGGTTTAGAGATTTAGAAGAAGAGAAAAAAAATCCAACCACAATTATTATATAAAATATAATAAAGATGAGTGGTATAGTCACATGGAGCTTTGATTTTCAACCAATAGTGCTTCACATGACCTAGGATCGAAGGAGAATCACCCTTGGGGAGATTTGGAGGAAATGGTTCACACCCCAATCTATTAGAAGAGGAAATGAGAAATCAATTAGGTTGTAAATCTTAAGTACTTAGGGGAAAAAGGTGAAATACCCCATTTTGAAGAGGTTAATAGTTTGGATGCATAGTTTTCCAAACTGTGTGCCAATCATGTGGAATCCTCTATCCAAGATGGGGAGATGCTTCACAGTTTGGATGAGCCACCCACATGGTTTGAAAAATCGTGCAGTGGTTGTGCACCATCCTATATCCAAGGGGGATCGAGTCACACCATTTCCTGGGCCTCCTTGAATGGTTTTCTAACCATGCACCCTCCCTCGTGATTTATCACAATTATGGTGCATACCTCATCAAAAGTTTTAGATCTTACAACATCCCCACCTTATAACACCCCATACTCGAGCTTCACTTCCTAGCATCACTAAGCTTCCAAGGTAAAAATTTCAGACCACTATGAATGCATAGAAACTTTCCTATCCCAAGTCTCCTCCTAAACATGGACATGATTCTAAAGTACTTAGACAAACAACATAGCCTTACCCTAAAAAACTTTCTTACTATGATCAACAACAAGAACTAGATGATCCTCAAAGGATGCATTGGGCTCAAGATCAACATAGTCAAAATCTATCACATGAGAAGGGTTGGAGTGATACTATCAAAGTTGAGGCACATGAAGACATCATGTATACTATAATACCATAGTGTAATATCCAATTGTTATTCCAACGATCTGATCCTCTCTACAATATCAAGTATCCCCATATACCTAGGAATCAACTTGCCCTACTTCTGAACCCAACATTGACCCAATCTTGGAGACATCTGAAGGAACACACAATCACCCACTATAAACTCAGGAGGCCGATGATGTTGAATAGTGTAATATTTTTTACTAATTTATTCCATATCCATATACTTCCAAATCAATTTAACATACTCTGATGTCTCCTTCATGATACTTGGTCCCAACAACTTTGACTCTCCCACCTTTATCCAACACAAAGGTAATCATCATGGCCTACCATAAAGCACCTCATATGGTTTCATCTCGACAGTATCATGATAATTTATATTATTAGAAAACTAAACAAGCACTAGTGTTTATACATTGTTCCACCAAAGTTAAGAACACATTCCCTCAACATTTCCTTTAACACCAAAATAGTATGCTCATATTTTCCTTCTATCTATGAGTGGAAGGCCATACTCAAAAACACCTAAGTAAAAAGTGAGTTTTGTATACCATTCTAAAGGTGTGAAGTAAAATGGAGGTCACTATATGAAATGATGGTATAAGGCACCTCATGAAAATGAACTATCTCTTAAACATACAAGTCACCCAACCGATCCACCATAAAGGTCTCCCAAATCAAAAAATAAGCATTCTACATTTATCAACTGATCTACAATAACCAAAATCATGTAATTATTTTGATGAGTCCTTGGAATATCTACCAAAAAATACATAGTAACATCATCCCATTTCCACTATGGAATGGGTAGAGTTTGTAAAAGTCTACCGGGTTTCTAATATTCATTCTTCACATACTAACATTTGTGACATCAGTCAAAAACATACAATCTCCTTTTTCATTCACAACCACAAATAATATCTATGAATATCACGATAAATTTTGGTCAAACTAGGGTTTAATTCCAACTTTAAGGAATGAAACTCATGAATAATCCTTTTCTGCATACAAGTAGGTGCAAAAACACAATAAAAAATGGGAATAATCTCATCCTCATCAATAGTTCAATTAGAGTTTGGATCCACACCTTCAAAAATATATCTCAAATATATACATTTAGAATCCTCATAGTGACTCCTCTTAATGAAATTCATAATAGGGGGATCAACAAACAAGGACATGAGTTTAATAAACTCATGTACCTCCTAGATGTCTATATGAATATCAACAAACAAATCCATCATCTTCCACTTGGAACTAGACTCCAAAACTGCCTGAGTCTATTTCTTTTGACTCAACATATCTACAACATTGTTTCCCTTACTCGATGTATAATCTAGCTCAAAATCAAGAGATTTCATATACTCAATACATCTCCATTGATAAAGGTTTAAATCACACTATTAAAAGATGTACTTATGGCTCTTATGAATAGTATAAACAATAAAATTCTCCCCCAGAAGATAATGGAACCAAAATTTCAAGGCATTAACCACTACAGAAAAGTCGAGATCATGCATAGGATAGTTATTCTCATGTGGAATCAACTTTATTGATCTGTATGCCATGAATTTATCTCCCTTTATCAACACTACCCCAATTCCAATCATAGATACATCACTAAAAATGTATAATACTTACCAAACATAGGTAAGATCAAGACTAGTGAATAGGTAAAACATTTCTTAAACTCTTATAATGAATTATCACATTCCTTAAACCACTCTATCATGAAAACCTTTTTGGTTAGGCCCAAAAGTTGCACTTCCAAGTGATTGAATTCTTTGATGAACCTTCGACAATAACCCACCAATCCCAAAAAGTTTCAAATATAAAAAACATTCCTAGAATACTCCCAAGAAACCACTACTTGATCCTTCTCTGTGTTCACTACCACACCTTGCTCTAAGATTAAGTGACTTATGTAATGTACCTTCTAGATCCAAAAATGTCACTTTGATAGCTTAGAATAAAGTTGATGCTCTATTAGTGTAGTCAAGATGATGTCAAGATGTTTGGAATGATTTTCATGAGTCTAATAGTACACTAAGATGTCATCAAAGAATAAAATTACAAACTGGCCTAAATAAGGGTGGAAGATTTAGTTCGTCGAATCCATAAACATAGTAGGTATGTTCGTCATCCCAAAATGCATCATGACGAATTCAAATAAACCTTACCTGCTTTTGAAAGTAGTTTTTGGTATATCAAAAGGTCTCACTCTCAGTTGATGATTCCCCAACCTCAGATTAATTTTGGAGAACATGGAAGCACCCTTCAACTATTCAAAAAGATTGTCGATACATGGAAGAGGGTACCAATTCATAATCATCACCCAGTTTAATTTTCGATAATCGATACATAAGCATAAAATTCTATCCACCTTATTAGAAAACAACACTGAAGATCCATAAGGTGATATACTTGGATAGATGAATCCCTTATCCTTTAATTCCCATAGATAAGTTTTATTCTATTAAAGATCATCTTGTTCCATTCTATACAAAAAAGGAAACTAAATCTGTTCCAATAACTAACTCAATTGTGAACTCAACCTCTATCTCAGGTGAAAAACATAACAAATCATCAAGATAAAAATCTTGAAACTAGTCCTCTATAGGATGGAATAAATCATGCTCCACTCCCCCATCATTAATTATAATACCTTACTCTTGGGTTATGATATCACACAATTCCTAATGAATTGTCCTTGTACAATCTTTCTGGATATTCCCTTCTCCGTGATGGTCATAAGTGCCACCTTATGGAGATGTGAAACTCACACCCCTATAGTAACAATCAATGTGATCCTGATACGCAACCAACCATTAAATTGTTAGTATTAGGTAAAAACAATCCATATTAAGTATGAATAAGTACCAAAGGAGACAATACCCTCCAACCTCAAGGTAACACTCCTTACAACATCAGATACCCTCCGACCACTCCCCTAATAGCATCTCAATCAACAATACCCCACATATATACTCCACCGAAAGACCCAAAACATTCACCAACCTAGAAAATATAAATTAATGAGAAACCCATGTTTCAAATAAATCACTATAAAGTGTGGAAGCTAAAATAATCATACCTTGAATAGTTGAAAGTCTGACCTCGCTACCAACCATAGTAGGATGGATAGTATACAACTATCCTTCTCCGCTACCCTAGGTCCCAGTTTGTGTCCTTGACACTACAATACTTTTATAATACAAATTTTATTTTCCCAAATTACCATGTTCACCACCCTAACCGATACAAATAGTAGTTTTCCAACTGTCTGACTGATATGGGGTAGTAGGCCCACTTCCAGTACTCTATATTAGCCTATATCCTCCATCATTGACCATCTACTGAGAGAAATAGTAAATACTTTTTACACGACAGATCCTTTCACAAGATCAAAATTCTATTGATGGTCATGGAAACTAACCACACATGTGTCTCGGTCTTTCACACTAATATAAGAGCAGTTGATCACTACCCTATGATAAAAATCATATCCCTTGGTGATTTTATCCACCACTTCCTTGGTAAAAGTTCTCTTAACGATGTTTCCTAATATCAGAATACATACCTCTATATTTCTCAACTGAAAAAATCTACCCACCACTATAATCCTTCTTCAGGTTCCCCTCTAAAATTATATCCTAATATAGTACCTTAGGAAACCTATTAAAATGAAATATTCTTAATTGGGACTTGATATCACATCTATGTCCATCCTGAAAACATATGGCCATAGCTGCCACATCTCCTATCAACGTCGAAGTAAAATTATGTAAATTAGTGAAGTGTCCATCATAATCCATCACCATCATACATTCTTGTGTCAAACACATAAACTCTTTATCTTTACTTTACCTTAGGATCTTGAGGTAAAAGTGGTCCAGGAACTTCTCGAAGAAGTTCTTCCAAACCATGCCTTCCAACTACTCATCTCAAGATTGAATATCCCACCAACTCTTCACAAGAACTTGAAAAATATATGCTTATAGCATGAAAATTTTCTCTATAGGGATATCTAAGTGATATGGTATCATCTGTATAGACTCAATATAGAACTATACTTCCTTAGGTCCACCCTCTCTAGCAAACATTAGAGGGTGCTGTAGCTAAAACTATCTTGTCAGATCAAGCAAACCCAGTGATATCCACCCTAGGTATATCTCTATGAACTACATAAAATGATAAAAGTTCTCATGAAATTTATCTTCCCACTATTACCCAAAACCGATGGGGGTTCTTGTACCACTACTAGAGGAGCATTCTTGGTGATGTCCTCCCATCACGCAATCAGTAAACATCGTTGTGGTGGAATCTATCTACAATATTAAAGACACGTCTCAAAACACATAACACATAAATTTTATAATTATACACAAGAGGGGTTTCATAAATAGTCAAAACCAAGTTACCCTACATAAACCACCCCAATGAATAAAACCCCAACACTATCACTACCCTTAACCATCCCAGACATGGGCCATGGATAACTTAGGGTAAATCAACATTTAAAAATCCTACCCCTTCTATTTGACACCATTTTTACATCTTAAAACTTTTATAACAATTAAAAGATACAAATTTGGAACCATTTTAATCATTTATATTTATTACTTTTCAACTTAAACAATTTTCAACTTCTTTATTAGGTTCAAATTTATTAAAAATTCAAGAAAACCAAAAAAGAGTTTTCATTTTACACAACCAACTATAACCTGATTTTCCATGAGCACTTAATATAATGCATGAAACACAAATTATATATTTCTAAAATGATTCATGCATATAAAAACCTCATTCCATGATAGTCCATGAATAAAACCTTCATAAACAATAACATATCACAACAAGTGTATCACCCAAGGTGAAATAACATTCAATTGTAACAAGCGAACATCAATAACAACAATCCCACCCCGGGTACTTGGGTTTCCACCCATACATGGGTTAGCTACTCCCATGAAAGATCTCATTATCAAGGCTCACCACTTCCTAACCTCCTATCTAACATTCCCAAATAGTAAGACAAAAAAAATATCTCTGATACCACTTTTTAATGTCCCAGCCCAGGTTCCACTAAACTGATGCCCTGAGATGGTGTGCCCCATGATCTCAAGAACACCACCCCATATTCCATAAGATTCAAACTAGTATCAAGGGTCTAATGTAAATATGGGGAGACTATACCCTATTTACTAGAGTAACATAACAATGAAAATAAAGATAAATATTTATGTTCAATAATAATAAATACCAAAATATCACATACCACATTACCAAACTGAGGATGTTCTAATTAACCAATGAAGTAAACATGTCATGCCATGATAGTCTAAAGTGACAAAAAAAATAAGACACTAAATATATTCCCTAAAATAGGTCTCAACATCATGTATAGTCCCCTCATCCATGATCTTTCCCAACTCTTATATCAGCCATCTAACATAAGGGCTTTTAACTTATCTCGACCTACAACCATTAAGTCCATTCAGGTACCATCGATGACCTGAGTAGGGTGTGAGTGAAACTCAGTAGGCCACCACCAATGGTGTCTAAGGAAATATACAGTCTAATAATAGTGTATGCAGAGGTACAATAAACAATAAAAACACAATAGATAATCCAAGTTTTACTATTTAACAATATTTAAATTAACCACATTTGTTCTCAATTCCAAGTGATACCCATACCCATCAAAATTTCTTCATCCCATGATGGCCAACTTAACCATATTTCATTGGGGTATCATGTTAATATACAAGGATCATCAGTCCAAGTGTTCAAAATAGGATTTAGAACACCATATCTGACCATCCCCAACCGCGATATGGAAGGCCATGTCCATACACTTGGAGTTAGGAGCATCGGTATATCCTAGGAAACTATGATGAATCAGGATGTCTGGATCATAAGTATAGTGCACCTAAGTGAGATAAGAATCAGTCCTATATCCCAACTAAGTATTATTCAAAAATCAAATGTTCAGTATTAGTGACCTTTTATCAAACAATGATTACATACGTGCGCCTTTTTGTTTATCACATTCCCATGGTTCATTATATTCAACATTTTATTAATTCCCATAGTTAGCCAATTTCACCATTTAAGAAAAATTACAAAATTTTTTCACCCATTTCAATCCATTTAACCACATGGATATTCCTCTTTAACCATTTATCAAACCTAACCATTTAAAATCCACAACTCATTTGACTTACTGAAGGTAAGACAAACACCTATTTATTTCATACTAACAATCCAAGCACAATTTATAATGGTTTCATTCCACCAACCCTTTAAAGCACACTTGACAACTCATTTCACAATTTCCAAGGGAGTGGCACACCCCATGGGTGACCATAGGCCTGATCTAATCATCCTCAATGGATCTAATGGGATCTGTGAGAGGTTCAACACATCATTTAGATTCCATTTTTTTTTCATTTCCTATCAAGGGATCAAATAAGCAACCCGAGAACAAAATCATAATCACATACACATGAATTAACATCATAACCACGGGAAATAACTTTTAGACCACTTTTATAGAAAACCTATTTCTCAATAAAGGCACTTTATTTAAGTTCAAAAAACATTTAACACTTAATATAATAATATACTAGAAAACCAATGGTTTAGGGATTTGGAAGAATAAAAAACATTACTCAGCGGTTCTTCAAGAAAATTGAATAAATAGGAGTGGTAGAACCCCCTGAATCTTTGAATAACAACCAATGGTGCTTAAAATGATCAAGGATAAAAAGAGAATCAACCTTGAAAAGCTTCAGAGGAAAGGGTTTCCACCCTTGTCTACTGGAGGAGGAATTGAGAAATAAATTAGGTAAGAACTCTTAAAGATATGGGGGGGGGGGTCATAAAGTCCCCCAATTTTAAGAGGTTCATGGTTTGGCCACATGGTTGTTCGAATAATTCACCAATCATGTGGCACTCTCTCTCCAAGAGGGGGCTAAGCCACACAATTTGGATGAGCCAGTCACATGGTTTGAAAAATCATGCGGTCCTCCTCTATATAAGGGGGATTAAGACATATTGTTTCTTGGGCCTCCTTAAATTGTTTTCTAACCATGAACCCTACCTCATAAAGGCACATGATTATGGTGCATGTTTACTACTAACCATATGTGAACTGTTCAACATGCATTGGATGGACACTTTCTCTCCATTTTTGTGTCCCAAACTTCCCGAACACCCCTGAGACCTCTCCCACTTTGAGGAGGCATTAAATTAACCAATTTAAAGGGACTTAAACCGAAATTAAAACAAAAATGTACATAATAAGAAGTTCAGGATCTTACACTGGTCTTTTCAAAATACTAATCCCAGTGTACTTAATAAGAGATCCAAAGGAGATCGTTCTAAGAGAAGGTAATTGTCTTCACTAAGATATTTATTTTTTTACTTATTCTCTTTACACCTTCATTCGTGTATTAATAAATCCAATATAATAGTACAAGTATCTGAAATATACTGAGATGTCATTATTTTAATGGAATAACCCATATCCATATCCTCCTCCATCAAATGGGAAACAAAACTATCGATCATGTGTATGGTGGACTACTGCCTCGTGAATTGATCCATCACTGCCTCTTATGGATGGAGATAATGATGTATTTAATATTAATATATTATATTTATGAAATAAAGAACTCTTTTAATTATAATATCACATGTTCATTCTTACCTTCCAATCTGTTGAAAAATGCTTACATTGCTCGTGCATATGTGTAGACTACCGCCTCCACGAAGCGATGTGATTCATTTTTAATTTTATTTTAACACGGATGGTAATAAAGACAGGTTCATGGAATATATATGACATTATAATGGTTATATAAAGGTGATATATTATTTAACTTTATTTTGTTCCAACCATAGAAGAAAGTTAAACAACGTTTATGCATACGTACGACCTTCTGTCTCTATGAATGGTGTAATTCATTTTCTATATCGAAATTTTATAGATAACTATAAATATGTATATAATGAATATATATGGTTTTTATATCATGATTAATATTCTAGAAATTATGGAACCATGATGAAAGTAAAAGGAAAAAAAATACCAAACCAAAACATACATGAAAAACAAAGCAATTATTACCCAAAACATGATTTTAACAAGGAATTTTTAACAAATGGGTAATAAAAGGTCCTAAGTATATCATATATGGTTTGATATATATGATTATGGATCTAGAATAGATTTATAATAAACCTATATTTATTATAAAATAGTTTCTAATGCATACGAATAAATTTGAGACTTGAGGTAATGAATTTCCCATCTCTCTTCTATTTCTGGGAGACATATGCCATATTCACTACTAGTTTTTGTGTGTGGTGTATATACTACCCCTTTGACATGATATATCATTAATATAATTATTTTAATGATATTTAAAGTTTCATTTTATGTTATTATTTAATTGGGTTGATAATTCAAAAGTTTCTAAAGTGGTAATATATTTTTATATCACTTTTATTTCCATGGGACACAAGTAATATTAACCAATTGTTTATTTTCTATGGTGTATCTACTGCCCATGAATGTAATGTAAGATTATTATAAAAGAAATTATGGGATTAAAATATCCTTATACAGTTCTTTATTTCACAAGTCTTATGATTCAAAGGTTACCAACACTACTAGAATGTCAGGTATTTGTGATGGGACAATTGCATCAGGCTGTTTCCATATCATAAATACTCTCTAAAAAAACTATTTGGGAAGGATGGCTTATTCCATCGCAAATAGTTATCATTTTTGATGGAATAAATCATTTGTCAAAAATAGTTTTGGAGGGACTTCTTTTCGCATAGCGTGAAACATAGTAGCGACGAGCATTTTCTATGGACTACTACATCCTTCAAAAATTTCCATCCACTCAAAATTATTTTTGATGGGCATTAATTCCCTTCACAAATAATTATCATTTAAAAATTATTTACAAAAAAAATTAATTCCGTCACAAATGGTCCATCGTAATTAATATTTAATTATAACCATACACCCCCCTTTCTTCCTCCCCTCCCTTTCCTATCC
This sequence comes from Viscum album, assembly GCA_963277665.1. Lineage (NCBI taxonomy): Eukaryota > Viridiplantae > Streptophyta > Magnoliopsida > Santalales > Viscaceae > Viscum > Viscum album. Next base: position 750,861,846 of record OY728127.1, read on the forward strand.
TTCTCCTAAACTATTGTGACACACCATACCCAGGATTCCATGCTCCAACCCAGTCCAATATACTCCGTTGCAACTGATTTTTTTATAGATTGGCCTTCAAATCACCTTGGTATGGATTCCTCTTGTCTCTTTTTTCTTTATTCTTGGGTTTTATTCATTTTGTTACATGATTTAATTTTGGGAAACCCTAGGTTTATAAATTTATCCAATTTTCCTGATTTATTTGGTATTTAGGACTAATAAAAATTTATTATTCCCTATTTTCATGTTAATCGGGTCCACATGATTTATTTCAAATGATTTTTTCAGTATTTTGAAAATTGTTTAATTTTGATATTTGTATGCGTGTGTGTGTGTATTAACATGAAAATATATATATATATATAATTGTTTTAAAAAAACATGTATAATTATATATATATATATGTCTGTATGTTTGTTTGTATCTATGTATATATAAATTTGATATATATATTTGTTTAAAAAATATTTTTAGAAAAGATTTGATGTATTTATATTAATTAAGACATCTTATAATATATATATATATAATAACATTTTAAGAAAACATGCAAGGTTTTTAATATATATATATATATAAAATATGTAAGGTTTTAATATATATATATATATGTATGTATATTAACATGTGAATATATTTATAATTTTTTTTAAAAAACATGTAATGTTTTTGACACACACACACACACACTAATATAAATATTAAAAAAATGTATATGTTTTTTGATATATATATATATATATATACTAGTATGTATGTATGTATATATTGATTTCATAGGTATATTTTTTAAAAAAAACATGTAAAAATATATTTGAATAAAAAATCATGTAATATATATATATATTAACATATGAATATGTATATATAAACATTTTAAATAAACTTGTAAAGTTTATATATATATATATATGTTTATAAAGATTTGATATGTATATTTGTTTAAAAAAGAGTTAGAATATATTTGATGTATTTATATCAATTAAGAAATCATGAAATACAGATATATATAATAATTATTAAAAATGTAATAATAATTTAAATAATTAATAATAATAATTAAATAATTTAAAATAAATAATAATTATTTAGTCAATATTAATATTAAATCATAAATATTAGTGTTAATTAAAAAATATTATTAATAATTTGAAAATCTTAGGAAATTATAAAAATTTGTAGAACAAAAAAATGAAATAGTAGTAATTGTTAAAAATTAGTAATATTTATTATAAATTAAGTTAAAAATAATAAATAATTAATGTTACTAAAAAATAATTTTTTGAACTAGTAAAAATTAAAAAATATTTTGTAATAAATACGAAAATATTTGTTAAATACTGCAAAACAATATAAAAAAAATAATAACTGTTAGAAATTCACAATAATTCATATAAATTATGTATTAATTAAAATAATTATATTAATAATTTGTATAAATTTCATTATATATATATATAATATTAATAAAATATTAAAAATGATACCCTCCATGTTCGATGTTACAAAACACCCAACACACACAAATGTTTTGTCGTGCCTATGATAAACCCAGTATCTCTGATCTAATAGTGGTCTCAAATTTATGATATAATGCACCATTAAGGAGATTATTCAATTTTTTTTGTAAAAAATAAAAATAAAAATATTAAGTGGAATTACCATCGTGTGTGATGTTACCAAACTATCGATGTAAAAAAATTTTATGTCACATCTAGGGTAAACCCCACATCCCAGAACTAATGGCGGTCTCTGATTTTTTATACAATACACAGTTTGAGAGACACTTTAATTTTTTATAAGAAATCATATTAAAAATATTAAATGAATTACCCTCACGCGTGATGTTACAAAACACCCGACACACACAAATGTTATTTCATGCCTAGGGTAATCCCATCATCATAGATCTTATGGTGGTCTCAGATTTCTAATAAGATACACCATTATAGAGACACTTCATTTTTTTAAAAAAAATTATAATAAAAATGTTAAATTGAATTACCATCGCGCATGTTGTTACCAAAATCTTGATGCAAAAAAATGTTTTGTTTCATCTAGGGAATACCCCACATCCCAGACTTAATGGCGGTCTCTGATTTTTCATACTATAAATAGTTTATAAGATACTTTAAATTTTTATAAGAAATTATATTAAAAATATTAAATGGATTACCCTCATGTGAGATGTTATGGAACACCTAATGCACACAAATGTTATGTTGCACCTAGGATAAACCTTGTGACAACCGGGTCCCTGTGACAGCACAACCACCCCGCCTTGACATGGCCATCGGGTCCTGGCCCACCAGGTACCCCCAGTTGCCCCCGCAGACACGTGGGGCCCACCCCAGGGTCCACCCACGTGCCCGAACGGGTCATCTGACTAATGACAGTCCCCACATGCCAACACATGTCCTTTCTAGTGTGCTTTGTCCTCACTCACACACACCCTGGGAAACATCCCAGAGGGTCACCCATCCGGATCACTACTCCAAGCCAAGAACGCTTAACTGTGGAGTTCTAATCAGACAGGCTCCCAAAAAGGAAGATGCACCTTATTGACATGAGTCATATCAATTAGTCATTTAACCCTTTATCATTTGGGGATGTTACAATCACCCCCCCTTTAGAGCACAACGCCCTCGTTGTGGGCCCTACATCTCAACCCAGGCAGTGCACCGCGCACTTAAGGCTGGGTTCCTCCTCTGATACCAAATGTGACAACCGGGTCCCGGTGACAGCACAACCACCCCGCCTTAACATGGCCGTCGGGTCCTGTCCTACTAGGTACCCCCAGTTGCCCCCACAGACACGTGGGGCCCACCCCAGGGTCCACCCACGTGCCCGAATGGGTCATCTGACTAATGAAATTCCCCACAGGCCAACACATGTCCTTTCCAGTGTGCTTTGTCTTCACTCACACACACCCTGGGAAACTTCCCAGAGGGTCACCCATCCTGATCACTACTCCAAGCCAAGCACGCTTAACTGTGGAGTTCTAATCAGACAGGCTCCCGAAAAGGAAGGTGCACCTTGTTGACATGAGTCATATCAATTAGTCATTTAACCCTTTATCATTTGGGGATGTTACAAACCTAGTATCCCCGATCTAACGGCAGTCTCAAATTTCTCATATGATACATTGTTAAAGAGATTCTTCAATTTTTTTTTGTAAAAATTTATAATAAAAATATTAAATGGAATTACTATGGTGCGTGATGTTTCCAATTTCTCAACATACAACAATGTTATTTTGCACATATGGTACCCCACATCCCAGATCTAATGGTGGTATCATATTTTTCATACAAGACAAAGTTTGAGAGATACTTTAATTTTTCATAATAAATTATAATAAAAATATTAAATAAATTACCCCCACATTCCATGTAACAAAAAACTCAATGCATGGAAATGTTATGTCGTGCTTAAGGTAATCCCATCACCCCCTATCTAATAGTGGTCTCATATTTCTGATATGATACACCATTATAGAGATACTTCAATATTTTGTAAAAAAATATAATAAAAATATTAAATGGAATTAACATCATGCATGTTGTTACTAAAATCCCGACACACTAAAATATTATGTCCCACATAGGGTAAACCCCACATCCTAGACTTAATAGTGGTATTATATTTCCCATATGAGACATATTCATAAGATATTCTATTATTTTTAAAAAATAGTGTGTGTATGATATAATATATTTATTACCATTATTCTATTTGTTCCAAGCCTCTACGGGCCCCAGAATCTAGTGCTAACCCAATTAATCACTCCAATCATATTCTATATAATATCTCAAGGTGTTAAAATATAATATTAATTTTCAATTAGTAAAAATGATTAGTAATAATTATTCTTATTTTTTTGTTTTTTAGATAACTATGGAATTAAGAAGTAGACACCTGTTTCTATTACATGATCATGATTGGATAAATCATCATAAAAATCCCAACAGATCTAGTATAAATCCTATCTACATTAAAGGTTTTGAAACATTTATATCACTTGAATCATAAAATTTAGATTTTTTTATGAAGGAATAATTAAATGTCCATGTCTGAAATGTGATATTTGGAGATTTGTAACATTTGTTAATGTTGAAATTCATCTATTATTTTCTGGTTTTCAGAAAGATTATATTTGTTGGTATCAACATGGTGAACTGAATTTAGTATAAATTAATTTTTTTTGGTTTTAGATCTATTATTTCAGAATTTAGTACATGAGGCAGTTGGTCAATCTATTCTAGAAACAACAAATTAAAATTATATTCCAAATACTGAATCAGAACCTTCTCAATTTTACAATTTATTTAAATTTTCCGAGGAGGCCTTATATCTATGATTCCATTTGAGAAAACATGAATCTATTACCAAATTTATAATTATTAAATCAGATTTTATAATTTCAAATATTTATTTTAATTAGATATTATTATTGGTTAAATCGTTTTTTCCTAATGGAAATACATTACTTGAATTTTTAAATAAAAGTAATTGGTTGGTCCATAATTTGGGTATTAGTTATCATAATATTTATGCGTGTTCAAATGACAACATATTATATTATGGTGATTATGAATCCTTGGTTAATTTTCCAACATGTGGAGAATCAAGGTATAAAGAGGCACAATAAGGAAATTTCAGATTTCCTGTGAAATAGTTGAGGTATTTTCCAATTATACCTTGTTTAGAATGTTTATTTGTGTCTCACAACATAGCTTCATTGATGAAATAACATAAATAAAATATTTCTATAGGTAAAATATTAAATCATCCATATGATGGTGATTCATGGAAACAATTTGATCAGATGAAACCTTCTTTTTCTTCATAACGTTGTTACATATGACTGGGTCTTTATACTAATAGTTTTTTACCACTTAGCTCTTATGATAATTAATATTCTTATTGGACTATTTCCATTACTCCATACAACTTACCTCCTTGGATGCCGATGAAGAAACTATATATATATATATATGTATGTGTATTTGGCACTATTAATTACAGGAATTGCAAATAATAATATTGATGTTTATTTTAAGTAACTAATTGATATATTAATTTAATTATGGAACAATAGTGTGACTACTTTTGATATTGTTGTAGATAAGAATTTTACCCTGAAATTCACATAAATATGGATGATTAGTGACTTTCCAGTGTATGGTATATTATTTGGATGGATCACACATGGTATAAAATCATGTCTCTACTTCATGGATGAAAAAAATAATTTATTCTTGTAAATTAGAGAAATAATAGTTATTTTGACTATCATAAGATATTTATTCCTATAGATCACCCTTTTTGAAGGAACATATTTAATTTTACAAAAGGACAAATTGAAAGAGATGAGCCTCTAGAATTTCTCTCAGGAATTCAGGTAAAATCCATCATATCCACATTTCTTCATTTACTTTTGAACCGACCATAAATGAATAAAAAATAAATGGGTTTGGGAGAGATCATAATTGGATAAAGCGGATTATTTTTTGGTACCTACTATATTGGTCTGATTTGTTTGTTCTTCAAATGTTAGATGTAATTCATATTAATAAGAATGTTTTTGATAACATATTTTATATAGTGTTAGACACACCCAGTAATACCAAAGATAATGTAAAGGTATATTTATATCTTACTCAGATTTATAGATATCCTAAAAATGAATTATTTGAAGATGAAAGATCAAAAAATTTATTGAATCCAAAAGTAGCTTACAGACTTTTTAAATAAATTAATTTATAAGTATGTAAATGGATTTTCAAATTGAGGTTACTAGATGGTTATGCTTCTAATTTGTCTCACTGTGTTCAAAATAGGCATATTACCAGTTTAAAAAGTAATAACTGCCATTTCATAATGGAAAGATTACTACCTGTTGGCCTAAGATTGATGTTGAATTCTTCAATTTGGTATGTGTAAACTAAAATATCATATTTCTTTTGAGATATTTTTGCAGAAACATTCTATTATGATTCATTGAGTATTCAGAAAAAGGATATTGTTTTAATATTATATAAATTGGATAAAATATTCCTTCAGGGATTCTTTGAATCAATGAAACATTTAATATTGCATTTGACTTATAAACCTAAATGTGAAGGACCAGTACACTTACAACGGATGTACCCACATGAGAGATGTATGAAAAATGTAAAGAAGAAAGTATGTACCAAATCATCACTTAATGGTTCAATTATAGAAGCATACTTAAAGGATGAAATTTCAAATTTATGCTCTTATTATTTTCAATCAGAATATCCTTCAAAACATAATTGGATAATTTTTTATGAAAAAAATGTTGATAATGTCAAAGGCCATCAATTTTCAGTTTTTAATAATCCTGATATTGGTTTTGGTGGTTATTTTGAATGATGATTTTCTGGTGAAGAACTCTATAGATCTCATAAATATGTTCTACTTAATTGTGAAGAAATGACATGATTTGTGTATTAAGTAATAATTTTATTATTTTCTTAATTTTTTTTTATAAAATACCTTTATTTACATTAATTTCTATGTAGACTATATGATGAATGTATCAAAAAATAATTTAAACAAATTACATCTGATACTCTTGAAGAATTTCATCAATAAAATTTTGCATATTGGTTTCAAATACTGGTAAGTTAATTTGATTTTGATGGAAAATAAATCAATTTTCAATGATATCTATTATTAATAATTTTTATTATTTGTATAAAAAACATGAAAATAGAATTTATAGTTGATTATTTTTTCCCAAAAACCCTCCATAAAAATTGGAAAAACCTTATAAAGGGTATGAAGTTAATGAATTTCAATTCCCTATACGCATATATAGCGACTCAAAGAAATCAATAAATAATGGTGCATGTTTGAAAGAATATCATTATAAAGAAAGTGAAGTTTAATTTTGTTGTATGTTGGATGAAATAATTGATTTATGTTATCTAGGAAAAAATTATGTTACAATGTATAAATATCATTAGTTTGATACAAATCAAGGGTTGCGAGTTCATCCACGACATGGTGACATTGACATTAAATAAAATAATCTTCTTGCATCAAATGAAACATTTATGTTGGCACATCAAACACATAAGGTTTATTATGAAAATTACTACTATGTTTCAAGATATTTGAATGACTCGTAGAGTGTGATAAAAATAAAATCACATGAAAATCAGTTCTTTGAAAATGACAATGGTTCTATGGAAGTGCAAAATATTGAATTTTTTCAATAAACACCCAAAAATATATATGTTACCCAATGAAATATAAATATTGATGATGAAACCCACTAACTAATGGATGATGATATATATCACATTGATGAAGTAACAAGAGATGATGAAACTGAAAGATGTATGGTAGTTTATGATACTGAAGATGAGGATGAAGACATTTTCCTCGATGAAAACAATGAAGAAGATGGCAATTGATGTATTATATTAAATTATTTATTAGTTTTTTTTTATATTTTATATTTTTATTAACAATTATATACAGCTCATATTTTTTCAAATTGATGGACCCGATGATCTATTCCATCCCTTTACTGATTCCAGTAATAATTAGTTTTTTTATATTTGAGATTCGTATTAACATTTATGGAAAGGTAATAATATTAAATTCTATATAATATTTATTAGTTTTTTATATTTGATATCTATATTAACAAATATTTATAGGTAATATTATTATTTTCTGGCATTTACTTATAGTTAATTATTATATTATGTTATTTATTAGTTTTTTATAAATGATATTTAAATTAAACATTTATTAATAGTAAGTTAATTATATTCTAGTATTTATTAGTTTTTATATTTTATATTTGTATTAAAAATATATTATAGGTAATATTATTTGTTTCAGACGGCTGGAGATACTCCCGATGATCTATTTTACACTCTCATTAATGTTGGACTTCCAATTAATGAGCCCGATTCATCTGATCTGAAGGATGCTCTGCCTATTAGGAGGGGGCGTAGTCTTACTTGATTGTTGATTCCAGACCTTGTTCTAGAGAGATGCCCATCTTTTTATTTTGATCCTTATTTATGGGGGTATGTTTAATTATTTAAGATATTAATTTTATATTATTTTTTTTATTAATTTTGTTAATAATATTCTAGTTATTTGTTTTTTTAATGGTTGGGGCCGAAGACTCATTTTTATTATTAAATCAAAGCAAATTCCTCTTTTAACTGGGTAGAGGGAAACCCATTACATATCCCGAAGGCCCAGTGGGCTTGTAGCCCATTACATATCCCGTAGGCCCAAATTCAAAGGTCAATTCACATTTTGTGAATAGTAACCTGCTACTACAGTACCGCACAGTATCGCCGCCGCATTCTAGTTATTTGTTTTTATTTGCACAATTTTTCACATTTATATGTGGGGTAGGATGGTGTGATTCTAATAAATTATTTTTCTGAGCCATGGGTGTCATGTGACCCTGTTCCCATCGCCGTACATCACCATATGTTCAACCATTGGATTGTGAATTATTAAATAATATATATTTTTAAAAAATTATTCAATTACTAACATATTGTTTTTATTTGTCTTATATAATTTATTTTATCTTATTGGTGATAGCCCATGAGATCCTATATGAGATACATGTGATATTTTTATACGTGAGAGATTTTTTTAGTTTTTACAAAACCTGATAAAGCAATATATGAATAAAGCTTATTCTACTATTTTTGAGCAGTCATGCATCTCTCATCGACCTGACTATATCTCAGTTAAGGTATGGGATGGTTTTTTCTCCTACTAGCTAGGAGAGACTTTTAGGAGGAGGTCATCATTTGGACGTCAGAGTCGGGGACAACATGAGGTCACACATAGGGATGAAAGTTTTACCTTTGGCATACATAAAAAATATATGGTATGTGATATTATTTATTAATGTATATATATTTTAGCCGTAAAATGTTTGTTATATTTATAGGATTATTCTGACCATATATTATGGAGTTTTAAGTTTATTAGAAGATGTACACTGATCCCTATTTAGGAGAAGTTGTAGGTGACCGACGACGCCATATTGTGGTTAGTAATTTTTTTTTAAAATTTCCCAAATATTAATTTTATTGTTATTCTAATTTTATTTATATTTGAAGGAAACATATGAGGCCGTGACTTATTATTCACAAGATAGTCAAGCCGAGAGAAAATAAGATGCCACTGGTGATTCAATTTTCAATGATGGGACCTGAATACAAGAAACTTTTCATGGTTACGAGAAAGGAGGGGTGATTGGTATTGGTTCTTGACTAACACCTTTGATTTATTATGGTACTTCTGTGATGTCATTGGTGAGCTAGAAGGGAGATCATGGAGAGTCATCATCGATGACGTCATCAGCTGCACAATATGAGAAGAGGTTGAGAGATCAGGATGAGATGATACATCAGATATAGAGAGGGAGGGAGGAGGAGTGTGAGAAGAAGCGTCAGAGAGATGAGAATATGTTGGAGTATATGCAACGACTTGTGCGTGGCAGTGGTATGATGTTTCCGCCCCTTGATCCTTTGAGTGATCCTTCTCCACCTAACACCAGCTGATGATATGTGTTGTTTTGTGGCTGTTTTGTTATTTGGGGTGAAAAACATATTATGTTTGAAATGATGTATTACTTTTATGTCTCTTTATTTATTATTTATTTTTTAATTATTATTTAATTTTTTTAATTATTTGAAAATTTTTATATTTATTTTAATTTTATTAAATATTTTTAATATTTTTTATTTTTTTTAAATTTTTTTAATTATATTTAAATATTTTTATTTCTTTTAATTATTTAAAAGTAATTTTGATTATTTTTTTATTTTTTAAAAATATTAGTATTTGCGATGGATGAACAGTCTGTCGCGAATAATATCAATTGCGATGGAACATCATTTTTGATCTTTTTTAAATAAAAGTGAAAATCATTTGTGATGAGTGTTTTATCCATCTTAAATGATTTCTATTTGCAGTGGTCTATCACAAATAACTAAATTTGCGACACCGTTTTTTGCAACAACGCTTTTGAGATGGGCTCCCATTACAAATGACCTTTTGCGATGAATGTCTGTCATAAAAACCCAAATATATAGTAGTGAAAAGTGGTAAGAGTTCTTTTTATAATCTAATTGTTTATCAAGATTATTTATAATTATTCTTCTAGTGATGAAATATTATGATATATCTCTCAAGAAAATCATGAATTTTATTATACTATGGTTATTTATAAAAATTACATGATTTTATTTTATTCTCCGCTCATTATTTAATCAAGAGGCTAAAATTTAGAATCATGTAATCTCCCTTTTTTTTTTAAATTTTTTCATTGGTCATTTGACCAAAGATCCACCTTCTTAAAAAAAATCAAGAGCCTAAAAGAATTATTTTTATGGAAAACAAACTTATTTTCACTCTTTAGTTGAAAATACTTTTTCTTCCATATCCATGTTTTCTAAAAATGTTTTACATAAAGTTCTTAATACTCTCCAATTATTTTTTTAAAAAAATTTCTACACATATTTGACTTTAAAAAAATGGTTTAAAAGGGATATTCTTATCATTTTTCAAACAAGGCCATTTTGGGTTTTACTAAAAATGTGAAAGGAATCTTATTTTTAACATGTATGACATGAATGTTATTTCCCGCCTTTCATGACAACTAAATGATTTAAATCTTCCTTTACAAGTTTCTAAGGTTATTAAAAATAATTTTCTTTCTTTAATATTTGGGAAGTTTTAAGATTTTAAGGAAGTTATTTCAAAGTGGAAATGGTATTTTCCTCAATAAATGTTCCAAGTGATATTTAAAAATCATTTTCCATCTAAGATGAAATCCTTTGATGTTACTTAATATTTAATATAGATATGATCCAGTGATACCATCCTTATTATTTATCTATATGGTTTATGTTTATGATGATAATATATTTATGAAACATGTTCTTTTTCCATAGGTTATACTTTGATGAAATAATGAAATGTTTATTGAACCTATTGCTTTTCCATGGGTTATGATATGATAAAATGTTTATGAAATCCATTTATTTTCATGGGTTTTGATATGATGAATGTTTTATGATCTTGTGGAACATATATATATGGTTTATTTATGTGACAGGTGGTTTCGTTATAAACCAATGATTGGTGGTTCTATTATAAACCACAGATGAGTGGTTTTGTTATAAACCAAGGATAGGTGTTTCCATTATAAATTGAGGATAGATGAGCATGTTATAGATCTCTAATGCATTGGGTAAATATGAATAACTCATGAGTTTATTATGTGTTGCATGAACATAATTTCATGTTCACAATGTTTTTTGCAGACCTGGTTTCATGTACATATGGTTATGTGTGGGCCTAGTTTCATGTACATAAAGTCATGTGTGTACCTAGTTTCATGTCTATAATGTTATGTGTGGACCTGGTTAAATGTCCATAAGGTTATGAGTGGACTTTGTTTCATGTACATAAGTTTATACAAGGGCCTAATTTCGTTTCCTTAACTTAAGGAGTGAACTTGTTTTTATTTATACATGTTCACAATGCTATAATCTTATGTTTTCCACATTCTTATATCTATTTTAGGCCCTCATTACTCATGTTTATTAATTTTCATTATGATTAATATCTTATAAACTAAAAATCTTTATGAAAAGATTATGTATTATGATCTATGTTATGCAGGGTATGATTTTCAAATGTTAATCTCATGTTATCATACTCTTATTCTCATGTTATTCTTATAGGATAATTTATATCTCCATTTATTATCCTTATTGACCATCTAAACTCACAATTTATTATGTTTCATTTTCCCCAGGTTATGGAGAAAGGTTTTAAGTAGGTCATGTCTATCAAGAGTACTAAATAGGTAGATATTTTTAGGAGATATTGAAGATATTTAATGAATTGAGAAGATTATGTATCTAGTCTCCAAATACACTACAACTTTATGGTCCTCAAGCATTAATTTATGAAATGTATTGAATATTCATCCAAAAAGATGTAATATTTATGTATGTAAATCCTAGGTCGTTACACCTCATGTAAGAAATCCTCATGGATCCTGAAAAATAGAGCTCATATCAACAATCCACAAAATATAAACGAAAGCAGCCACAATATACATACTTATATAACCTAAAATGTCCCAAAAAAACTTTATTTACACCAAAGTGTCCATACAGAGTGTTAGTATATACATACTCAGTTGGGAACCACTAACATACCTCAATTCATAAGTGAATAATCAGTTGTATGTGTGAACAAGTGTACACATTTACATATATATATATATATATATAATAAAATAGTGTTACTGATAGTTAATCATTAAGTAATGGTAATGATGAAAATAAAGTAGTTAATAGTTATAATAAATAACTCCCTGTACTATGAGGATTTATTCCTGCACAACATGCATTGGTTAAAAACATGATGTCTAAATACTACCTTCTTTGGGCTAATACCTAAGTGCTCACTATGTAACACTTAGCCCATGGTAGTTAGGGGAAACCCCCATCCCATGGAAAATGTAAGATATATACTTTGTTAGGGCCAAATATGATCCCGTGGAAAGGGGGAAGGGGTATATAATAGTCAGGGTGAAACACCCATCCCATTTAACCATGTTCATTAATGGATGATTAAATTAATAAAATATTTTATATGGAAAAAATATATGTACATATTTATAGCTAAAAATCATGCATATATTTTTATTTTTATTTTTATTAATTTTATTAAATAATTCATTAATTTATGATTATTTTTTTATTTAATATATTTATGTAAGTGATCTGATTATGGCGGAATTCGGAACAAATGGAAGAGATAAAGTGAAATGAATAATTCTTACCGAAGCATGGGAGTTGGAAAAATAAATAAAGTATAAATATTAAAAAAATGGGGTGATCTCTATTAACAACAAAGGAGATCGAGCCAACCATTATGAGGTAGCATACTAATGTCAATTGTGAAACATGGTTGGGTGAAATGGACAAAAGGAGTAGAAGTAATGGGCCAACGTGATACAGTTCTAGTAAGAGGAAGAGTGATAGTGTAGGGTGACACTGGAAATAGATTTGGGGTATAGGGAGGTACCCTGAAGAGGCATCAATATGCCTAGAGAGCCCATGTATATAAAGAGGTCACATGCCCAAGAAATTTTCAATGTGGGATTCAATTTTATATGGGTATTGTGGACTTACTGAAATTACATCATTCAAATTGTTTCCTTCTCATGAATGAGGTTCCTTTTTATCATTCCATTCCTAGTTTCATCATACACCACCCACAATTGTAGGATCAACCATTTTTGTCAAAGGGAAGATTTATCTCGATGTCATAAACCCTATATGAGGATGGGAAATTCCATAGATGCACATGTTGAGTCTTATTAAAGCTACTACATAGGACAATGCCGAAATTTAAGCACCAATGAAGCTCAGATGCTACCTTTGTGAAGATACAAGTGCCATACATGCAAATGAAACTGGGATGAAACCACTATGAAGATGATTGAGCTCACCCAAACCATGGTGAATCTAAGTATGCCTCATTAAATGACTTTTCCAAAATAAGTATAGTGTTTAAAACCTATAAGGTTGATAAAACCACTGTATGCATGATATTCCAGGATCGAATCACATTTAGTTCCTTCACGCTGCTACTGAACCACCATGGAAGTTGAGCAGAGAGCACGAATGCAAGAATATTTTTGGGAAGTAAAGGATAAGTCCACAACATGATAAATACATAATAGATATATGAGATCTATGTAAGAATCATGGCTGAGTACACATTATTCATGGGTGAATTCATAAGTATCATTGACTTTTCCCATTCTTGAAGTAAATTCTTGCTTCTTAGTGATTATTGATTTCACCATGAAGGAGGAGGAGGATTTGAGGTAGTGTTGAGGTAGTATAATTTGTGTTTGGTTCATGTAGTTTAGACATACTACCATGTTCCTATTGTAAATGTAGTGAAAATTAAAAAAATGGATGAAGTTGGTTTGTTCCATAAGGAATAGATCATACGGTGATAGTTTCAGTCAAAAAATTTCAAAAATAGGATCCTATGAGATTTTTGAGAGAGATTTGAGGGTTTTGATAATGAATCGTTAGGATGACTTGGGTGAGATATTTTTTAAGAACAATTTAGACCCTTTGAGGAATTAAATCCTATAAATAAAGAGGTCACTACTACTATTGAGGGGGATTGGAACTACAATGGGAACTGGAATCAGTTGGGCTAGATCTAGAGATGTTGTTTATTGTTGCAATAATTTTAGTTTTTATTAATTTTCTGAACTCCCTCATGACTAGAATGATGGGGAAAGTTCCTTAGTGACAAGTGATGTATTGAATAATTATTGTGTTAGTGAATTGTCTTTTTATTTTTAGTCTTTTGTTGGGTTGTGAATTCATCTTTTATTTCTATATCTTTACTCATATTCATTCCTGACCATTGTTATTTGAATAGAAAGTGTTTTTCAATGAAACAATTGACCAATTTGATTCATGCATGACCATTTCATGATTTAGAGTGGTTGAATAGCTGCTGAAAGTGGATAATATTTATTGTTAATATCTTAATATTTATGTGTTTCAAAGTCAATAAACATCATTTTTAGTACATTATAGAAATTGAACTTCATTTCTCATCTTAAGTGCAATTCACGTTTAAAATGAAAATTTGGGCCCAATAAATCATCTATTTGTAGAGGACGTTATATTCATTTTTTGAATTTTATATTTTGGGATATTATTGATCACTTTTTTCGGAACATTTTTTCTTTTAGGAATTATGAATGAATCCCAATAGATGATGGATATTTTTCAGCATGAATGAAAAAAAAAATTCTGGACAAAGCATCATGGGCCTAAGGCCCATCAAACAAAAGTGGGGCCCAAAAAACAATCCCAATGAAGCACAAATTTTTACTAAATAAAGATAAAAATATTGGGATCATTTTATTTAACTGTGGATAGAGATAATTCTTAAGTTTTCATGATGATAAAGGGATACGAAGTTGAGATTTAAATGGTGGGCCCAATATGAATGCACATAAAGTCATCCCACCATTTCGATCATAACTTCCAAATGGATGTACCAAATGACCCTAAATTTTTACATCTAATAGAGAACATATGAAAGAGAAAATGTCTCTTCTACAACTCTTATGGATTTGGACACCTGTAGTTACAAATTTACACATCAAAACGGGGGAGGAATCTGAACTAAATTTATGGACTACTTTGAAATGTTGAAATTCCCTTGATTTTCTCACGCTCTTTTGAATATCCCAATTAATAAGGATGAAATTTATTATTGGGGTGTATATCTAAGGCTCCAAATATTCCTATATAAGGAGCTGGTGGTTAAGGGAATTAACATCTAACATTTTTCTTTCAATCCAAGTTTTTCTTTCAATGAAAATCATTCTTTCAATTGTAATTTACCGCTTTCATTTTGTAATCGCGTTGTCAATTTTTCCCATGTTAGTTTTTCAATAATTTTAGTTTATTAATGAAAAGTTCTTATTATTCTTCACTTTTTATTTTCATTTTCTTTACAAATTTATACCGTTGAATCAAGGTGAGAATTTATTCACACCATCACTTGTGAATTCACTCACACAACGGTGGAGTGTTCGTTCTTTTAATATTTTTCATGTTCTTAAATTCTGCCCCCATAAGTATACTTCCCACTTCCATTAGTAGAATAGAATCAATGGATGGCCAGTCTCTTAAGGGTTGATCCAAGGGAGTATCAAGGTCATGGATTGAATGTTACTTCATATACTTAATATTTAAATCTATTCATTATTTTAGGATTTCCATTTGATAAGTTACATTCTTTATCATCTATTCCAAATTTAATGATGACACATTTTGAGTGCTAGTATGATCTATTTCCTTTGAGTAATCAGTAAAGTGATAATCAAATTGAATTGGTTATTAGCCATGGAATTGTGTAGGGTTTAAATTGGTGAATGATTTGGGAGAATTATCTCATTGTTTGGATATGTCTTGAATTAATGACATGAATTTTTTAAGAAAATAAATTCATCCAATCCACCCCAAGATAAACCCTAAAATCAACCCACCATCAATAATTTTTTAATTCAAATAATTTTTATTGTATGTTTTTTAAATTATATCATTATTTCTCCAATTAAAATCAACCTCAAAGTTGGCCACTTCATAGCCAATCCTCAAAAAAATCATAGTGTCTCAAGGATTATTCTTCAGTCCCTATGGATTCGATCACTACTTGTACTTCAATGACCGCTTTTACCGATAGGGTAAATTTGGGCACAGACAAATTTTGGCGATATTGCTGGAGACCCAAGTAAGTACCTTAGAAACTCATACTATTTTCTCACCCCAAATTCTATATTCTCACCCTAATTTGTCTTCTCTATTCCCCTTTCTATTTCTGTGTGTCCAATGAATCCCATAACATATTTTCAATCAAATCCAAGGGATTATCTTAAAAAATACCCATTGATAGACCAAGGCTATCATCAACTAGAAAATCAATATTTGGAATCACCTCACATAGGGAATTTGATTGACAAAACCTTGATTGAATACCCCACACCAGATGAGATGTACAATCAATGGGATACTGATTGTTTAAAGGATCAATATCCATCCCTCTCAAGGATGATTGAAGAGATCAAACTTAATGAAGTTCATTAGGTCCAAAAATCTATCAATCCTAATCTTGAAAAAACTCTTGAACATTTGTGTGAAAAAATGGTTAAAATGAATTCAGAAGTTTCATATCTGAGATTAGAAATATAAAGAATTGAGACTTATGAGGAACCCATTCCCACTCAGGATGTCATTTCCTCATCACTGATAGAAGAATATTTTATCCCAAAAATCACTCAGGAATTTAAAAAAGAACTAACCTTTGGATATGGGATAACTGAAGAAGAACAAAAAAATGTTGAATGGTCTTTAAATCAGGAGGAAATTGATTTTTTGGACTCAAAAGAGGAAAATTTGACATCATGGATTGAGTTTCCTGAATATAACTCCATTGATAAATTTTTAGAAGTTCCAATAATTGAACCATTATTAGAGATCAAAAATAATGAGTCTATATCCATTCCTGATATTCAACTGGAAAATTTTGGGGATGAATCATATTTTCAAAAGGAACCAATTCTTTCAAAATGGTTTGTAGAAGAAACAAATTTGGATTCAAATTTCCATTCTTCTTTGGGAAAATTCAATAAAACTAAAATCAAGGTTATAATAATACCTCCCCCACTCAAGAATCCCTCCATTTAGGATAACCAAGACCATTAAATTATCATCCATTTTTTTAAGAATCTCATGAAGTAGAAATGGACCTCGAAATCTTAGGAAATACTCCAGATGAAACTCAATCAAACATTACCAAAATTCCTTGGGCTTTCACACTCATTGTTTAGAATGGTATTTCACATGGAAAAAATTCTAAAAAAATAATTAATCTAAGTCTTTTTGTGGTGGATAAAAATGGGGTCCTAAAAATGATTAAAGTCATAATTGAATAATTTTTGGGGTTCATGTGGAGATAACGATGTTAAAAAAAAGAACTGCATGGGAAGCAACCCATGGTTTTCATTTTTCCAATCATTTTGAATCATTTTTTTTATTTAAAAAATTACCATAGGTTGTTGACCTGTTCTTATATTATGAGTATGGATGGATATGAAAGGGGAGCTCCATATTCATCTGTGTCACATGGCGTGAACTCGGAGTAATACCTTACCAAGAAATTTAAAAACAAGACAATGTATCATCAGTTTATTTTAATTTATTTTTATGTTTTTAGGTATATATATATAATAAAAAAAATTTAAACGACACATCATAGGACATGCGGAAAATCCCCTCACAACCGTCCAAGCCACTGATACTCAAACCCAGGATTAAAGGGAGACTATGGTACACACTTTCATCATCAACCACCAGGTGACTTCATTCCATGATTATCATTTTAAATTTTCTCCTTGAACACCTCTCCCATACCCCTTCTAAGTTTTCTTTAAACACTGGGGACAATGTTATTCAATGTTTGGGGGAGATGAAAAAAAATGATTTTTTGAATAATAACATGCATGAAAAGAAAAATTCCATTAACCTTGAACGGGATAACACACATTGGAAACTCTGAAATTGGATATTGAATAATTTTTCATGCCTTGATTCTAATTTTAATGAAAGTTTAAGTTCGTGAGCATAGTTTTTGGATAGTGCAGTTGTCCGATATCATTTTTCAAAATTTACATTTCCATCCTCTTAATCAAAATTCCACAATGCATGTGTATTGGATATTGGGTCCATTTTATTATAGAATAGGGTTCTGGGGTCACTTTTATTTTAATTTGAGTATAAAAAAAATGAAAAAAATAATGACCACATAGAAAAATGTTTTATCCAAATGCGTGGTGTCCGACACTTGGGGATCACGACTTCATAGTTGTCTTGCCTAGAGTTAAGCTTTATATCTCTATTATAGAGCATGGAATTGAAAATATGTGTGGCATCCGACACTTGGGAATCGTGACTCCATAGTTGTCTTGCCCAGAGTTAGTATTTTCATATCTATTATGGTTTAAAAAATCAATAAAAAAATAGAATAAAAAATATTGGATACTCATATTAAGCTTTAATGTCATACCCACCTAGCACTTCCATTTCCCTCCCTTGAACAAACAATGGGCCCCATGTCTTTTGTGATGCACAACACATCATCATGCTTAATTGAAGTTGGATGAAATGCGACAATGAATTTTAACAAAGGAATGGGCTTGGGCTTGGGATATGCATATGGACCTTTCTTTTTGTAAATAATTTTTATGGGTTTAATAATTTTTTTGGTATGAGGTCTTTGGGTGAGAAATTTGTATTAAAATATTTATGGAAAAGGGGATTCAAATTTCATATTTGAGATATATTTTTCTCGGGACTAGCAAAAATCAAGTTGGGGGGTGTGATTAGTCACTAAAAGTGGAAATATTCATTTTTAATAACTTAATATTTATGCGTACCAAAGTCAATAAACATCATTTTTAATGCATTATAGAAATTGAACTTCATTTCTCATCTTAAGTGCAATTCACATTTAAAATAAAAATTTGGGCCCAATCAATTATCTATTTGTAGAGAATGTTATATTCATTTTTTTAATTTTATATTTTGGGATATGATTGATCACTTTGTTTGGAACTTTGTTTATTTTAGGAATGATGAATTAATCCCATGAGATGATGGAGATTGTTTAGCATGAATGAAGAAATTTGCTGGACAAAGCATAATGGGCCTGAGCCCCATCAAACAAAAGTGGTGCCCACAAATCAAGCCCAATGAAGCTCAAATGTTTTATGAAGAAAGATAAAAAGATGGGGATAATTTTATTCAACCGTGGCCAGAGCTAATTCTGAAGTTTTCATGAAGATAAAGGGATCTGATGTAGAGATTTAAATGGTGGGCCCAATATGAATGCACATAAAGTCGTCCCACCATTTTGATCATAACTTCTAAAAGGATACACCAAATGACCCTAAAATTTTAAATCTAATAGAGGAGAGATATGTGAGAAAAATTATCTTCTAAGACTCCTTCGTATTCAGCCTACTGCAGTTACAAATTTACACATCAAAACGGGGGACGAATCTGAAAGAAATTTATGGACTACTTTGAAACGTCAAAATTCCCTTGATTTTCTCACACTTTTTGACTCTCCCAATTAATAGGGATGAAATTTATTGTTGGTGGGTGTATCTAAGGCTCCAAATATGCCTATATAAAGAGATGGTGGTGAAGGTAATTAACATCTAATATTTTTCTTTCAATCCATTATTTTCTTTCAATGCAAATCTTTATTTCAATTGTAATTTCCAGCTTTCATTTTGTAATCGCATCGTCAATTTTTCCCACGTTAGTTTTTCAATAATTTTAGTTTATTAATAAAAAGTTCTTATTCTTATTCACTTTTTATTTTCATTTTCATTACATGTTGATACCGTTGAATCAAGGTGAGAATTTATTCACACCATCACTTGTGAATTCAATCACACAACAGTGGAGTGTTCGTTCTTTTAATATTTTTTTTCTTCTTCAATTCCACACCCATAAGTATACTTCCCGCTTCCATTGGTAGAATAGAATCAATATAGAGCTAACCCCTTAAGGGTTGATCCAAGGGAGTAGCAAGGTCATGGATTTAATGTTATTTAATATACTTAATATTTAAATCTATTCATTATTTTAGGATTTCCATTTGATGAGTTACATTCTTTCTCATATTTTCCAATATTAATGATGACACATTTTGTGTGCTAGTACGATCTATTTGCTTTGAGTGCTCAGTAAAGTGATACTCAAAGTGAATTAGTGATTACCCTTGTAATTGTGTAGGGATTAAATTAGTGAATGATTTGGGATAATTATATCATTGTTTGGATATGTCTTGAATTAATGACATGATTTTTTTTAAGAAAATTGATTCATCCAATCCACCCCCAGAAAAACCCTAAAATCAACCCACAATCAATAATTGTTTAATTCACATCATTTTTATTGCATTTTATTTAAATTATATCATTAGTTCTACAATTAAAATCTACCTCAAAGTTGGACACTTCATAGCCAATCCTCAAAAAAATCATAGTGTCTCAAGGTTTCTTCTTTGGTCCCCGTGGATTCGATCCCTACGTGTACTTCAATGACCATTTTTATCGGTAGGGTAAATTTGTGCGCAATGAAATTTTTGCGCCATTGCCGATGACCCAAGTAAGTACCTTAGACACTCATCTTCTTTTCTCACCCCAAATTCTCTATTCTCACCCTAATTTCTCTTCTCTATCCCCCTTTCTGTTTATGTGTGTCCAATGACTCCCAAAAAATTTTTTCAATCAACTCCAATTGATTATCTTCCACAATACCCATTGATAGACCAAGGTTATAATAAACTTTAAAATAAATATTTGGAATCACCTCACATAGGTAATTTCATTGACCAAAACTTGATTGAATACCCCACACCAGAAGAGATGTACAATCAATGGAATGCTGATTGTTTACAGGATCGATTTCCATCCCTCTCGAGGATGATTGAAGAGATCAAATTTAATGAAGTTCATTATGTCCAAACATCTATCAATCCTAATACTGAAAAAATTCTTGAACATTTGTGTGAAAAAATGGTTAAAATTAATTCAGAAGTTTCGTCACTGAGATTAGAAATACAAAGCATTAAGACTTATGAGGAACCCATTCCCACCCAGGATGTCCTTTCCTCATCACTGATAGAAGAATCTTTTATCCCAAAAATCACTCAGGAATTTAAAAAAGAACTAACCTTTGGATATAGGATAAGTGAAGAAGATCAAAAAAATGTTGAAGGGTCTTTAAATCAGGAGGAAATTTATTTTTTGGACTCAAAAGAGGAAAATTTGACATCATGGATTGAGTTTCCTGAATATAAATCCATTGATAAATTTTCAGAAGTTCCAATAATTGAACGATTATTAGAGATCACAAATAATGAGTCTATATACATTCCTGATATTCAAATGGACAATTTTGGGGATGAATCATATTTTCAAAAGGAACCAATTCTTTCAAAATGTTTTGTTGGAGAAACAAATTTGGATTCAAATTTCCATTCTTCTTTTGGAAAATTCAATCAAACTGAATTCAACGTTATAATCCTTCCTTACCAACTCAATAATCCCTTTATTTATGATAACCAAAACCATTCAATTATCATCCATTTTCATCAAGAATCTTACAAAGTAGTAATGAACCATGAAATCTTAAGAAATACTCTAGATGAAACTCAATCAACCATTACCGAAATTCCTTGGACTTTCACACTCATTGTTAAGCATGGGATTTCACATGGAAAAAATTCTAAAAAAATAATTAATCTAAATCTTGTTGAGGTGGATAAAAATGGGGTCCTAAAAATGTTGAAAGTTGGAATTGGATAATTTTGGGGGTTCATGTCGAGCTAACGATGTTAAAAAAAAGCGCTACATGGGAGGAAACCCATGGTTTTCAGGTTTTCAATCAATTTGAATCATTTTTTTTCATTTAAAAAATTACCATAGGCTATTTACCTGTTCTTCTATTATGATTATGGATGGGTATTAAAGGGGAGTGCCATATTCATCCATGTCACGTGGCGTGATCTCTGAGTAATACATTACCCAGAAATTTAAAAAGAAGACAATGTATTATCAGTTTATGTTATTTTATTTTTTATGTTTTTTTAGGTAAGAAAAATAATATATTTATATATATATATATATATAATAACAAATTTTAAAGGACAATCATAGGTCATGGGGGAAAGACCGTCACAACCTTCCAAGCCACTGAGACTCGAACCCAGGATTAAAGGGAGACTGTGGCACACGCTTTCATTATTAACCACTAGGTGACTTCACTCCATGATTATCATTTTAAATTTCCTCTTTGAACACATCTCCCATACCCCCTTCTATGTTTTCATTAAACACTTGGGATAGTGTTATTCTATGTTTGGGGGAGATGAAAAAGAATGATTTTTTTATGAATAAAAACATGCATGAAAAGAAACATTCCATTAACCTTGAACGTGATAACACACATTTCAAACTCAGAAATTGTATATTGAATAATTTTTCATGCCCTTATTCTTATTTTAATGCGTCTTTAAGTTCATGAGCATAGTTTTTGGAGAGTGCGGTTATCCAATGTGATTTTTCAAAATTTACATTTTCATCCTCTTAATCAAAATTCCACAATGCACTCCTATTGAATCTTGGGTGTAAATTTTAGTTCTTGGGTCCCTTTTATTATATAATAGGGGTCTAGGGTCACTTATAGTTTAATTTGAGTATAAAAAAAAACAATTGAAAAAAAACAATGACCACATAGAGAAATGTTTTTTCCAAATGTGTGGCATCCGACACATGGGGATCATGACTCCATAATTGTCTTACCTAGAGTTAAGCTTTATATCTCTATTATAGAGCATGGAATTAAAAATATGTGTGGCATCTGGCACTTAGGGATCATGACTCCATAGTTGTCTTGCCCAGAGTTAGTCTTTTCATATCTATTGTGGTTTAAAAAATCAATAAAAAAATCAAATAAAAAAATTGGATACTCATCTTAAGCTTTAATGTGATTCTCACCTAGCGCTTCCATTTCCCCCCTTTTACAAAAAACGGTCCCCATGTCTTTTGTGATGCATGACACGTCATCAAGCTTAATTGAAATAGGATGAAATGTGAAAATGAATTTTAACAAAGGAATGGGCTTGGGCTTGGGATATGCATATGGACATATCTTGTTTTAAATGATTTTGATGGGTTTAATAATTTTTTTGGTATGAGTTATTTGGGTGAGTAATGTGTATTAAATTGTTTATGGAAAAGGGTATTCAAATTTCATATTTGAGACATATTTTTCTCGAGACTAACAAAACCCAAGTTTGGGGGTGTTATTAGCTGCTAAAAGTGGCTAATATTTATTGTTAATATATTAATATTTAAGTGTTCCAAAGTAAATAAACATCATTTTTAGTGCATTATAGAAATTGTACTTCATTTCTCATCTTAAGTGCAATTCACGTTTAAAATTAAAATTTGGGCCCAATAAATCTTCTATTTGTGGAGAATGTTATATTCATTTTTTGAATTTGATTTTTTGGGATATGATTTTTCACTTTGTTTGGAACATTTTTTTCTTTTAGGAACTATGAATGAATCATAAGATATGATGTGGATTTTTTAGGATTAATGAATAAATTTGCTGGAAAAAGCATAATGGGCCTAAGGCCCATCAAACAAAAGTGGGGAACAAAAAACAATCCCAATGAAGCTCAAATTTTTACTGAAGAAAGAAAAAAATATGGGGATCATATTATTCAATTGTTTCCAAAGCTCATTCTGAATTTTTCATGATGATAAAGGGATCTAAAGTTTAGATTTAAATGGAAGGCCCAATATGAATGCACATAAAGTCGTCCAACCATTTCAATCATAACATCCAAACAGATTAAAAAAATGACCCTAAAATTTTATATCTAATAGAGGACATATAGAAGAGAAAATATCTCTTATAAGACTCTTCCATATTCTGCCTCCCACAGTTACAAATTTGCACATCAAAATGGAGGATGAATCCGAACAAAATTTATGGACTACTTTGAAACGTCAAAATTACGTTTATTTTCTCACGCTCTTTTGAATCTACCAGTTAATAAGGATGAAATTTATTATTGGGGGGGGGGGGGGGTATATAAGACTCAAAATATTCCTATATAAGGATCTGTTGGTGAAGGTAATTAACATCTAATATTTTTCTTTCAATCCATGTTTTTCTTTCAATGCAAATCTTTTTTTCAATTGTAATTTCCCGCTTTCATTTTGTAATCGCATCGTCAATTTTTCCCATGTTAGTTTTTAAATAATTTTAGTTTATTAATAAAAAGTTCTTTTTCTTCTTCACTTTTTTATTTTCATATTCTTTACAAGTTGATACCGTTTAATCAAGGTGAGAATTTATTCACACCATCACTTGTGAATTCCATCACACAACAATGGAGTGTCCGTTCTTTTAATATTTTTCATCTTCTTCAATTCCACACCATAAGTATACTTCTCACTTCCATTCATAGAATAACATAAATGGAGTGCTAACCTCTTAAGGTTTTATCCAAGGGAGTAGCAAGGTCATGTATTTAATGTTATTTCATATACTTAATATTTAAATCTATTCATTATTTTAGGATTTCCATTTGATGAGTTACATTATTTCTCATCTTTTCCAAATTTAACGATGACAAATTTTGAGTGCTAGTACGACCTATTTCCTTTGAGTGATTAGTAAAGTGATCCTCAAAGTGAATTATTGATTGTCCTTGGAATTGTGTAGGTATTAAATTGGTGAATGATTTGGGAGAATTATCTCATTGTTTGGATATGTCTTGAATTAATGACATGAATTCTTTAAGAAAATAAATTCATCCAATCCACCCCAAGAAAAACCCTAAAATCAACCCACCATCAATAATTGTTTAATTCTCAACATTTTTATTATATGTTATTTTAATTATATCATTAGTTCTCCAATTAAAATATACCTCAAAGTTATCCACTTCATAGCCAATCCTCAAACAAATCATAGTGTCTCAAGGTTTCTTCTTCGGTCCCTGTGGATTCGATCCCTACTTGTACTTCAATGACCACTTTTACTGGTAGGGTAAATTTGGGTGTAACCAGTGGTTATCCTTAAAAATTTTATTGATTCACCAACTTCTTACATTACTCCAAGCATTTAACCATGAGAAAGTGGGAACTTTTGATGTATAGAGCAAGTACCAAGATCAAGGAACTTCTTAGACTGAACTCCAACAACAACATGGATAATAAATTCATATATTCACTTCAATAATACATGAAACCATATTTAATAAAATTGGTATGATTTATCAAATTGTTCTTTCTAACATCTCTTTTCTTTTATTCTCATTCACATTAATTTTCCTTAGTGTTTCTTATATCTATCTTTGTGGGTTTCACCTTAAATTACCAATTCTATATGAAATTTATTATTTAGTAGTTGGATGAGTAAAATAATGTAAATTATAAATTTATTACCATAGTATTTAATTACTAAATGTAGATTATTGAGTTTTTAGTGTTGTTTCCAGGGATATGTTTTAGGAAATTTTGGATAAGCATAACTTTATATATTCTCTTTTCAATTTTTTATTTTCTATTTTACACTGGGTGTTCTCATGTTTTGATTTGAAGATAAATATTTTGATGCCTAAGTACCCCACTCATGAAGAATTTAAAAAAGTTTTTGTATGTAACACTTACATGGAAATAATTCTGATAAATAAAAATAAAGAGGATTTCATGGCTATAACAGATCCAAGAGAGCAAGGTGCATGATGGGGTGTTCAAGGTGGATAGCTAAGAAAAATAAATCTAATTGAATATGGGTGACCTTAAACTATAGGGGTCCAGCTAAGAATATTTGTTCCTATAATAGAAGATAATCAATTTGAAATCAAGAAAGTGATCATATAAATGATCTGTAATTTACTTTAGTTTGTTGGGATACCACATGAAGATCCAAAAAAACCCGTAATTTTTTCTTAAGTCACGAGACACTTTTAAATTCAATAATATTTCTAGCGATGTGATAAGGCTAAGGTTGTTTCATTTTTATTTTAGAGATATATACTATGAGTGGATTCCGATATTGGTACCTCATTCCATTACCACATGAGATAATTTGGAAATAAAATTTCTAACAATATTATTTCCTATTTTTAAATTTATGAACATTCATGTTGAAATTTTAAATTTCTATCAATTTGAAAAAAAGTCACTTTATAGTTCATGGTAAGGGTTTAAATAATTATTATAAAAATTTCCCCCTCATGGAATTAAAATTTTAAAACTAATACAAAAATTTTAAGAGGGTATGTATTTGGGAAATAGGTTAATTATTGATGTCGCTGATGGATGATCCATAATGAAGAATATTTATAAAGAGATCTATATATTATTGGATGAGATGTCAAGAAATTGTTTTCAATAAAAATCAGAAGGAGCATAGAAGATAGGTGTACAAATGGTAAAGAAATTGATGGATGATAGTATAAATGGATTCTATGATAAGGAATATGGATTCCATATTGTATATTCCCCAACCCCAGGGTATGTACACTACATAGGTTAATTATGATTATTTTAACTATATTTTTTTTCTGAGGTAGAGGCCACAACAACCAAATCAGGGGTACTGTCTAAGAGTATCTGGGTTCTAAAAACCACAAGTAATTTCTCTTAAAAAACTAAATTAGTACCTTATAGGAGACTTTTAATACCATTATAAAACTAATAGGTATACCATTAAAGAATTAATAGACAACTCAAATGATCGGAAAGTGGCCACATTAATTATAGAATTCCAAGTTGGATAAATTTCCAACCACCTCAAGGAGAGGATTAGGGGATGATATTGGGTGATATAAATCACACCATTAGCTTGGAGATAAATTGTATCACCTCAAGGTATAGAAAAACTAAATAGGATAGTAATGAAAAAATATAAAGGATCAAGAAAATAAAGTTGAAAAACAAAATAAAACTGAGGAAAATAGGAAGGAAAAATAAAAATAAGATAAAGAAGAAGAAATAGAGGAAGAACCACTACCCTAAAAGCAACCATTACCCATTCCATAGTGGTAGAAGAAATCTAAAATTAATAAAAAATGAGGTAAGTTTTTAGAACCTTGTAAGAAACTAGATATTAAAATTTATTTTTCAGAAGCTCTATAAAACATGCCTACATATGCAAAATTCATGAAAGTGATGATGTCAAATAAGAGAAAACATGAGGGAAAAAGAATAATTCTTATCACAAGAGAGTTCTCAGTTCTGGTGTTGAGGAGTACCCTAAAGAATAAAAAACATATAAATATTTTTTCAATTCTGAGTCATATTGGTTATAATAAATTTGGATGATCTTCATTTATGATGATCATGAAATCGTATGCTTGAGGACAATTTAAGAGTGGGGTTATTTTATAAATATAATTAATTCATATAGTTTTTTTTGTAAATTAATTAATTTTATAGAATAATCAATTTTTTATTCCTAATTTGCATTATTTTAATATTTTTTTGGAAAGGATCTGATTCTAGTGGTATTTGGAATATAAGGAATAAAAAAAGTGAAATAAAGAATTTTGTAAGGAGCATGAAATTTGGAAAAGTAAATAAATTATGAAGATTAAGAAAATGGTGCTAGATCAACCAACAACATAGGAGATCAGGCCAACCAATGTGATGTAACTGACTTATCATAACCACAATGCACAGTCAGGAAACATGGGTGGGAGGTGAAGGAGAAATGGGCTAGCACGGGGTAGTACTGGTGAGAGGTAGAGCATTGGTGAAGGGTGGAATCCATAGGGTAGATAGAGTATGGGTTGGTATAATGACGATGCAAAAATATACCCTAGATTTCCTATGTATATAAAGAGGCCGCATTCCTAAGAAATTTTTGATGTGGGATTCAGTTTTACCCGAGTATTGGGAACTTACTAAAATAAAATCATTAAAGTTTTTACCTTTATATTCCTAGGGTTTATTCATATCATTACATGGTTTATTTTTTCATACCATGCTTATAATACCAATATCTCCCATTTTCACCATAGGGGAGCTTAATCCTGGGGCCATTGACCCTATGTGAAGTTGGGAAATTCCATGAATGCATTTATTGAGGCTTAATAAAGTTACTACATAGGATGAGATCACAATGAAAGAAGCACTAAATATTGATTGTTACCTCTATGACCATTGAAGTTCCATTCATATAATGGAAACATATATGTAACCACTATGAAGATGAAGGATCTTGTCACTAATAAGCCAAGTATACCATATGAAATTACTTTTTCACAATTTTATAGAGTTTTAAACCAAATAATATGATGTTATATGCTTTAAACAATGGTTTAATCCACTAAATTAATTAGGTATCAATCTTACACCACATTTGGTTCCCTTAGGATGCTAGTGAACTACATTAGAAGTTCAGAAGGGAGTAAAAATGTAAGAATATTTTCATTGCTCAAGTGATAAGTTTGTGCTGTGATAATTGCATAAGAATCATGCGAGAGCTATGTATGAGTTTCATATGAGTACATATGATTCATGGGTGACTTTATAAGTATAATTTACTTTTCCAAATGATGAAGGAAATTATCATGCTACAATGATTTGCGACCATGCCACAAAGGATGAGGATAATTTGATGTAGTGTTGAGGTTGTACTATTGGTGTATGGTTCTTTTTATCTAGATAGAATCACGTATCAAAATTGTTAATGTAGCGTAAAATAAAGTAGTGGATAAATTTTCTTTTTTCCATGAGAAATAGATCATTCCATGGAAGTTTTAGTCAATAAATTTTAAAAATAGGATCCTCAAAGATTTGGGAGATATTTTAGGTTGTTGACCACAAATCTTTATGATGACTTGGAGGAGATACTTTTTAAATAATAATTAATACCCTTAGAGTAATTTTAGCCTATACATAAAGAGGACATTGTTGCTATTGGTTGGATTGGAATTGTGCTAGGAGATGAAATCAGTTGGGATGCATCTGGAGCTTAGGGATACTACTACTGTTCATTTAGGTTATTTTATTTTCTACACTACTTTATTATCAGTATAAGGGTGCGAGTTACTTAGTTACAACCAATTTATTGAATTAGGATCATTTTATTGAATTATCCTTTTGTTTTACTCCATTTTTATGTTATACATTCATCTATATTTCTATCTCTTTCCTATTCTTATTTTATGACATTTTTTATTTAAATTGAAATGTATTTTTCAATGTTCCAACTCACTAGTTTGATTCATTCATGACCATTTCATGATTTAGAGTGGATATTCTTAAACATGAAATTGATTCACATACATATTATGTTACTATATGTATCTAAACATGAGAAAAATAAGAAATTTTGAGGTAGACATCAAGTACCAAGACCAAGTAATTTCTTAAAGTTGACTCTGACAAAAACATAGCTAGTTAATTCATCTTTTCACTTCCCTAACACATTAACTTGAATACACCAAACTTGGTATATTTTGTAAAATTTTGATTTATAACTTAGATTTCATTCCTGATCATTCACGTTAACTTTCCTATGTGTTTCTTACATCTAAATCTATGGGATAATCCTTGAACTACCAAATAATATACTACACATTTTAGTTAATAGTAGGAAAAGTATAGTAATATAAATTCTAAACTGGTTACCTATAGTAATTAAAGATGCACTATGGGAGATCACATAGACATAATATTATTATAATATTTATCAAGCATAAAAGAAATACCATTTCTCAAAAATTATTTAACCATAATGATCATCATTATCATTGATATAAAAATAAATAGGAATGATCCAATACCTACATTAACTACTATAACAAAATAACATGATTCAAAACACAAAAAAAACATGGCAAAAAACATATGTGAATTCATGGATTTAATATTATGGGAAAATAAAAGTTTATAAGCATAGGGATAATAGGTGAAAAGTCATGGTATTATATCCAGTTTTAGAATACATAATGTAAATTCATCATAATTTATATATATAGTGTGAATATAAACTCAAGGTCTATTTAAAACCTAGATACATGAGGTTATAATTTAACGTGAAAAACATCTAGTATGCATTAGTGGTAAACTAGGTAGAGGTTCAAGAGTTGTATTAGTCATAACCAATACATAATTATAACAACCCATGTAATAATTTCTATAAATGAAAGTGTTTAGAATAATATTCTAGTTTAAATTAAGGTTATTTTAAAAATGAAGAAGCATTTATTATATAAAAATAATTTAAGAAAACATTTTCTTTTGAGAGGGTGACACTTTAAAGTTAGGAAAAAGTTTCATATTTTAAAATTATACTACATCAAAATAATTTTTTATTAAAATAAACTATTACATTTTAATTTGGAATATATAATTTATCAAGAGTAATAAATTTTATTTTTTCCAAAATATTAGTAGTTTTATAAAATTTAGATGTAGGTTTAAGTCCCAAAACTACCAAAAATAACTTTACACTTAAAATAATAGAAAAAGCGTGTTTATAAAAATATTAAATTTCATTTATAAAAATTCTGGTAGTATAAGATAAACATATGTAACATCCATAATTTTATTCCATCTAACTAAATCTACCATCACCTCACCATCAATGCAACTCTTCCCTAGAATTATGTTTGGATCATTGAATTATAACTCATTCAGGTTATCATGGGATCAAATGATCTCAATTAGTGTTATATAGTAAATATTAAAGGAAATATGTTCTTAGAAAATTTTTCCACACTACTTGAACATTCAATTTATAAGTTTATCATAGTATTGGAGATAAAAGAAGATAACATACTTAATTGGCACAAAAACAAATAGAAGGTTTTGTAACAATTAAAAATTCAAACAAGGAAAATAATGAATTTTGGTTTATGAAGTTTCATATAAGAATAAGTAAAGATATTACAACCATTTATGAAAGCATTCTGTTTAATATATTTAAAATTTTATGTACTCAAATGGTACACTAACATAAATAATAAGGTTTATTTTCACAAAGTTTGATGACATTATTTTAAGGAAAGATAAGTTAAAATTCACCCAACACCTATCTTAATATAAAATTATATTTTAAAGGAATTTAATTTATCATATGAAAAAAATTGGAAAACCATTCCTTTATAGTTAGAGAAATAATTTTTCACCCTTAATTATTAATTTAGGAAAATATTAGAAGGTATACACTGAAAATGTAGTTAATAAGTTCAAAACCTGACCTTAAACAATGAAGAGATTTATCCATCCTATATAATCCTATAATATCCCATAAAAATCATTAAACTAGAATTAAATAACCAAATAACCCAATTAAAAAAGTCACCACAACCTAAGACTGTTTAAAACCTAATTAAAACATAGGCAAATAACCCCTAATCTTCACCTAAGATGAAACAAACTAAATCCCTAATAAAAAAACCAATTATATCTCATTTTTATTTCAAACCCATTAAATCTATAGAATAAATAACACCGTAATATTTTTAATTCAACCAAATATAAATAGAATAAAAAAAACTCAAAAAGGATTTCGTTAATAAGAAGTGTCATGGCCCGAACCAC
This sequence comes from Viscum album, assembly GCA_963277665.1. Taxonomy (NCBI): domain Eukaryota; kingdom Viridiplantae; phylum Streptophyta; class Magnoliopsida; order Santalales; family Viscaceae; genus Viscum; species Viscum album. The sequence goes on from OY728127.1 coordinate 750,893,675, forward strand.
CGGGGCCCACTTGATTGACAATGAATTGAGTGTGACACCCCAAGGATGCCTCCAATAGTATAGGGTCTTGTGAGAATTTATGAGTAGGCATATCATACATATGGGAGGCCTTACCATATGGTAATTTTATGCACACATATCTCTAAATACCCATACAATGTTGTGATGTAAAATACAACTGATACTATTGCATGCATACATCTATATCCCATAATAAGAGTAAGAAAAAAGTACCATAAATAATTAATGTCCAAATAAAAGCCCACAAAAACTAATAAAAGAGTCTAAAATACAGAGGAGGGGACTACTTTCAAATGCAACACTTGGTATAACCATGGCCTGTCTATCCCAAACTCTTCTTTTCTTGATCTTGGTCCTCCTAGGACTCTATAAAAAATATTTTCATTTTCATAAGACATGACATGTTAAAGAATATCCCATATAGGGGTGAGTATAACAATAACCACTATAGCACCCTGAAATCACCAAACATAAATCATCAAGAGAGTAATCATCTTAATACCATGAAAACATGTCAAGAGAATATGAGACATATAATAAGAACAATAAATTAGATATCCCATAACAGGTACCAAACCGGAAATAGATATCTACGAAACTACCAAACATAGGATTATTATTGAGGCTTCAAGTTAACGATCATCCTAGAGAAACTACTCCCTTAGAAATGCTATTGCTAATGGAACTCATCCAAGAAGTTGTGTTCATTAGGTCTCTCCATGAATAAGTACTCACTGTATCTTAGAATCCATTGATACATAGATATGGGATCACACCCAAGGATCATGGAAGACACCGAAAACCCTTCTAGATTAACCCACTAAGTAGGGGATCATACACCCATGTATGTTGGTCAAGATGATTCATCAAACCCCACCTAGGGAAAGATATATGATAGAGGATCCCACTCTAAGACTCATTAATGGATTCATGAAAACACTATCTAGTACTAATACCATAAATAGGATCACAATCCTATGTTGAGTATATAATTACACACTGTACCCTCATAGTGATAGACTAAGGAAACACACCCAATTGAGACTAGTCCACACTAAAGAGTTTGCAGGGCTCAAACTACCCTGAAAGAAGTACACAATGTGTACTAGGAGCACACAACATGTTCTCCCCCTGGGTTTTGCTATTTATTTTAGTCTCACAAGATATATATTTCTCCAAATACAAAACATGTTATTTTAGATACATAATGTGTAGAGGCTAAGTCGACACTCTATTCACTACCAACCCATTCTCTTGTAAATCTGTAAATTATTGTATACTTTGAGCTTTGTATATGTGATTTAAGCCATTCACATATAATGTGGCCATATCCAAGTACTGGGTTGTGCCCGGGTACTCTGGCTATTCCAATATACCTATCTGTGTCCATGCCTATGTACCCTTGGTGTACACTCTGAGTTTCCATCATTGGGCCACATGGTATGTGATATGTGGAATATGATGCATGATATTTATCAATTTGTGTAAACCCCAACACTACAGAATGAGGACTATACGATGTGTGTTATTCAAACTACACACCCTATAGTCAGTAATTTCATAGAAATTAAAGACTATTCCATATGTTCTCCCATGCCGATGCTTCTTTCATTTCCACTAAAAATAATGTTCAGAAATCACAGATCTAGGGTTGACCAAAATTGGTATCACCAGTGGCTAGATTCTGGCCACATCCTCTTCTCATGAATTTCCTCTTGTTTCTCCATGAAGAACATCACATGCTAGACCACAACTGGGGATCCTCAAGTCCAATCCTGGTTTACCTTTAATCATTTTTATTTACCATTGTACCTCGATCATTCCATTGACCATGAACCTAAACCCATAGTATCGAACCATTGTTCTAAATATCAGTTTATTAATGATCAATTATTGGGTATTGGTTGAACTAATGGCCAAGTAAATATTGGTTATGAACATGGAAAGAATAGGGGATAAATGCACAAAAACAAACAAGAGGAAAAAAACTCAATTTATTTTAGGTTGGTCTTGATCTATTGCTGCAATAATGATGAATGAAGAACCAAAATCAAATAAATCAATTCCTAAACCACAATAAGTTTAATCATCAACAAAAATCAACCATCAATTTTCAAACTAATATTTTTAGGTAAATTTGTTAATGTTACCCATTGGATAAAAAACAATATGAAACCAAATTCAGTGAATGACCTAACTCAAGTTTGGATTAATCACTAATGGAGAATGGTACTATGTCATCGTCATTGGCAAGATTAATGAGCTCCACTGTCATTAGTGATCCTTTCATCACTCTAATTATTGATCCATGAACCCAATATATGCCTATTTTTTCCACACTCTCCTCTAAAATCCCTAGGGTTATACAGATAACCACAGTGTTTTGTTATAAGAATTATTATATTGAGGAGTTTAGGTCGTGGTGATAAATAAATAAATAATAAATAAATAAATTTATTAAATTACTAATCCTCCCATGACTACACTTTTACGTAACACCCGACACTGAAAAAGGTTATGTCATGGCTAGGGTAAAACCCACATTATGGATTTAGTAGAGGTCTCAGATTTATAATCCAAGACAAAATTCAGGATTTATTCCATTATTTTAGTGAAAACATGCATACGTTATATAAAATATTTAATATTTTTATTATATCAACAATAAGGCTCACTAATCCTCGAAATATTAAACCATATCAATACCTATCTCTGAAAATAATCTTTAATATATTCCAAAGTCTTATAAGAAAAAAATAGAGATTTTATATTCTCTACACTGTAGGGATTTTCATCTCAAAAAAAATTATACTCAAAAGGATGAGGGTATTGGGATCATATCAGGGTCTCCCACTCTCATGTGATCTATTGAAGATTCACATGCTACCATCAGACATACACCAAGGGAATCACTTTCTCTCGATGGTTCTTCTCATGATGATCCTTTATCTCTATGAGTTACTCTACAAAGGTAGATCCATCCTCGATGCCCAGATCACCCAAGTCAATAAAATGAGATAGTACATGAACATACCTCCTCATCTACTACACATGGAATACATCATTCACTCAGTATGACTACAATGGTAGGTCCAATTTGTACACCACCTCACTAACCATGCATAGTATATGAAAAGGTCTAATTAATCTTAGAGATAACTTATCACCTAGACCCAATATATACAATAAACATTGATGTGAGGACTTAAATAACATATGGTCTGCTTCCTAGAACTCCAAAGGAGTCCATCATCGGTCTTCATAATACTTATAACGGATCTAGATAGTCTTTATCAACTATTGGATGATAAAAACCTTTTATATCATTTCTCACTCCAGCTATGGGTCCATGAATGATGACTCAATGGATCATTCAAACATAGTGGTGACCTAAAAAAGTTATCAAATGGTGTCATAACAAAGGTGGAATGGTAGTTTTTGTTCTACAAAAATCCACCAAGGGTAGGAAATCCTCCTAAATTTGGATAAATTTCAACATGAAATCTTGAAACATTTCCTCCAGAGTCTAAATGGTTCGCTTAGTCTGACTATCATTCTGGGGGTGAAACTCCATGATCAAGCATAACTGAGTCCCAAAGGCCTCCTAAAATCCTCTCCATAATCATGATATAAAGTGATTATAATGGTTAGAAACAATATTCAATGGAAATTTGTGAAGCCATACTATCTCCTATATGTGAAGGCATTCCAATCTCTATACTGAACTCTTCTATTGGACAATTACGAAGTGGGGTGTCTTTGTGATCTAATCTAAAATTAACAAAATAGAATAGTGGAATATATATTATTATGGGAACCCCATCAAAAAGTACATATATATACCATATGACTTCCACTATGGAACCTAAAGGTGTGTGATAAACTCATTGGAACTTGGTGCTCAACTTTTACCTGCTGACAAGTGAATCATCGAGGGATAATATCAGCTATACAATTGTTCATTCCTAGCCACCAGAACTGGTACCGAAGGTACTGGTATATCTTTTCAACCCTAGTATGTACCACTAAATTTTATTTATGAAGCTCCCTCAAAACCTCATCATGCAATATCACTAGTATCATCGTTCTTTCCTAGAAAAGGATGACGTGAACCCAAACTTCAGAAAATCCATATGGAGAACGTATAAAATATATCTATAAAAAAAGTTCTAAAAGTAAATAACTCTAATATGAGCCTCACTAACACTATCAGATCCTATTTTTTTAGAAATAAAACTTTTTTCAATAGCATATATGACACACAACACCGAGCTTAAACGAACCACAAAATATTATTATTTAAATATGACCGCTACAACCTAGAAATTACATTGGGGGGTATGAATATTATTAAAAGATTTATGAAATATATATAAAGGTCATAAATAATATAAATTTATAGATAAATTATTAATAAATAAGAAGACACCTTTTAATAAGATATTTTATTCAATAAAGAATACATTTCCTTTAAAAATTATTTTTTATTGTTTTTTGTGAGAAAAAATTAAAAATAATATATTTTACTTTTTGAAATGTTATTTTATAAAATTAAATTTATTTTTGAAATCAGAATATAAAAATTATCTTAGGGTGAAATTTTTTAATTTTTCTTAAATATTTAATTCTTCAATGAATTGTGAAAATTATAGATTTTTCAAATACTGTAATTTCTTTTCAATAAATCAAGCAATTTAAATATTCCATTATATTTTTGATTTTTTTAATAAAGTTAAATATGAATCATTTTAGTTATAATAATCTAATTAATTTCATTTTAATCATCAATTTTCATGATTTTTTCATAGGTTTATTTTTATGCTTAAAAACGCAGGTTTCTACAAACTATTTTTAAGTCCACAAAGTTTATCCAATTTAATTAATTAAAATAACCCCTATTAAGGAATTATTTAAATGTAATTAATATATTATGAATATATTTATATTAATTTAAATTTATATAATGAGTATTTATAGTCATATAGCTAATATATGATCATTTATTGCTTGAAAAATGCATTTCTTGAAAAACCATTTTTTGACACGTTTTGTAGGTTTAATTTTAAATAGAATTCTTATAAATTTTTTATTTTAATTTGATAAAATTAATTAAATATTTTTAATTATAACAATTAATCTTATATAATATGTTAAAGTTATTTTTTGGTCATAATAAATAGTAAAAACAATAAAAAAACTAGTTACCATGGTGAAAAACTGAATTGGTAAAAGTGAGTAACCTTAGAGGTAAATGGAATAAAATATTTAAAACACATTTATTTTTAAATTTTGGAAATTTGGATATAAATTTTCACCCATAAAATCCATTATTTATTAATTTTGGAGGTAGTTTTCTTGAGCGTGACTTCCCATTATTGAAAATGTTGGATATTTACAAATATGCCACTCCTCCTCAATTACAAAAGGGAACCACTAATTAAAAACATTCAAGACATTTTAATTGACCAAAAAACTAAAAATTTTTATCCCAAACATAATTATAAAAATTATAGATATAATTTCATTCCAAAAAGGCCAACCTTAGGGTCCTTAATAAGATATCCAAAGGAAGTTCTTCTAAGTAAAGGTAATCATCTTCACTAAGATCCTTATTTTTTTACTTCATCCCTTTCCACCATTAATTATGTATTCAAAATACCAATATAATAACACAACTATATAATATATAATTAGATTTTATTATGTTTATGTTATAATATTTACCCATATCATATTCTATCAAATGGGAAATGAAACCATTGTTTGTGTGTACAGTGGACTACCTCCTCACAAACCGATGTAATGTTTTTCCATCAGCACCTCTCATGGATGTTCATGATGATGGATTTAATGCTCATATAATATATTTATTAAATATTAATCATTATTTAAAAGTAATATATGACAAGCCTTCTTACCTTACGATCCATTTAAAAATGATAATATCGTTCGTGTGTACAGAGAACTACCGTCTCACGAAGTGAGGTGATTCATTTTTTTACTACCACATCACATGTATAGTATATGTGAGTATATTAAAAGAAATAATATGATATTTATGATATAATTATAATTTTATAAAGATAAAATAAAACTTATATTCTTTCCATTATGATCGGTGAAAGATAGAAACGTTACTCATGTGTATATACAACCTACCATCTCCATGATTGTAACATAGTTAATTTTTCATAACAATATTTCAGGGTTAGTGATAAAAGTATAATTTTTGTATAAAAATGATAACTATTTAATTATTATTATATAAGATACAATGTAACAATAACCAATTTTAAAATGGTTAATATACTAATGTGGTTTTTAAATTATGAATTGAACGCCCTCAAAACACCAAACATAGACATACCTAATTATGTAATGAAATATGTCATTAAAATAAATGCAGTAAATAGTTTAATTATAAGGGATTAAACTGGGAAAATGTTTCTAAAAAAATAATTTATATAAGTTTATTATACAGAAGATAAAGGACATACCCAATAATTATTAAATTGAGGTATGGGATTCCGTCTCAATTTCCTTTCATTGAGGCATATTTTAATGTTATGTACAAATTTATTTTATATGGAACATACACTACCCATTTCATATGTTATATCATTAATACTTCATAATTGATGATATTTTAAGTTTTAATTCAATTTCATTAATCTAAAAGGTATTTTACATGAATATTACCAAGTAGTAAGTGTTTAATAACTCAATTTTCTTTTATTGGGTTATATCACTTATTAATTGATTACATTATGTCAAGATTATATTGGAAATGGAAGTTTTTGATTTATACTGTATTTGGATTTTTTTGTGTATTAAAATTTGTTACACATAATCACTTCATCATTTAATTCTCAAGTCAACGTTATGATCATTATAAGGGGGTTTTTCCAACTTTTACTTCTATGATACATATGCCATATTCACCACTTATTTATTTTGTGTTGTGTATATACTACCTATTTGAATGTTATATCATGAATCTATTTATATTCATGGTATTTAATGTTTTATCTAAATTTACCTATTTCATTGGGGTTATGATTCAAACATTACCGAAGTGATAAGGTTTTATTTTATAATCTTATTATTATTCAAGACTGTTTATGTTTAAGTCTCCCTTAGAGGAATTGATTGTCATTTCTTTCATAAAACAAAACTATTTTCTTCTCCACTATTTATTAATGAACTTTTCATGTAATTTTACTATTTTCCTCTATTTGTTAATTAAAATTATTGAGATTTTTTAATAAAATAGTACTTTGTTTATCTCTTCAGTTGAAAATACATTTCCTTCCATATCCATGGTTTTTTAAAAAGTTTTTAAGAATGTTTTTAACATTATAAAAATGATTTATTAAAGACATTTTTACCCATGTTTTACTTTTTGAAAAATATTTTGAAAGGAGTCTTCTTATAATTTTTTGAACGAGTTACTTTTTAACATTTTTACAATAGTGTGCAAGGAATGTTTCTTACTTATACGGCATGTATGGGATTACCCACCATTATGACCAATAAATGATTTAATGATTAATTTATTTGTTTCCAAGGTAATTTTCAAAGAAAAGTATTTTAAAATTATTTTTTGAATTTTTAGTTTAAAAAAATTTAATTTCCAAGTGCAAATGGTATTTTTCTAAGGAAAAATTCCATATAATCTTTTAAAGATATTTTTATTAATGAAGTGAAACTTTCATGTTATATATTGATTATAAATTATGTATATATGTATTTAACACATATACCTAGATTATTATACCTTACTTTGATGAGTTAATACATTCCTTATGTTCACCTCTCATGTTCTTTCATTATGAAATAACATTTGATTATAATATGAAACAAGATCATGTAACCCATTTTCTTTCCATGGGTAATTATTATGTTTATACCTTATGAATGATTTCCATTTTGTTTCACACATAATAATGAACATTTTATGATGAGTAAACCAAGATAGCAGTCCATTATATTTGGTAAATCTTGAGTCTCATGAGGTGTCGTGCATAAGATTAGGGAATAAACCTAATATATTATGGTAATTTTTTACTCTATATGATATTGTCTAGGTACTTATCCTTGAATCATGTTTATTTCATGTTATATATTTCTTCAAAGTTTCCTATAATGACAAAATGTTATATTACCATGTTATTTATGTTATTCTCCCATGTGATTACTCCTATCCCTTCTCTTTTATGATATCATGTTATACTTTTGACACACAACTTATGTCTACTTATCATGTTTATTTCCTTATTGGAATTTTTAGCTCACCCATGTTATCTTGGTATTACCCAGGTTATCCTATGTAATTTTAGAATCTTAAAAGGATTTAGGAGATCATTATGGAGAATAAAATAAATAATTTTTTTAGTTTCACTTTGATATATTAAGAGCCTATTCCTGCAAAGACACTAGGACACTTGATCTTTAGGGTTTCACTTATTATTTATTTATGTTAAAAATCATGGAATTGTATGTGTAAAAGGCTTGGGCCTCTTTTTTGGGTATTAGATAAAGGTATAGTTATTTTTGGATATTAGGATAAGAATAAATTATTAATAACATTTTGAAAAGTATAAGTATTATCCTAATTGTAAGAAATATCCTGGAATTTTGGTGAAGCTTAGAGTGAGTGGTTTCCTAGCATTTACATCCTTGTTTGGATACTACAAGTGGATATGGATCTGGAATAGTTATACCTAGTGGTAATAACCCTGAAAATGGTGTATTGGGATTTTATTTGATCGTCACTTAGTGTACAAAAATGGGCCTTACTACATACTTAGTTTGACACTCTCATGGGATATTTTTTGGAAATTCAAAAACGCTTTAAAACCATTATAAAGGTCTTGAAAAAATCATTAGGATAAAAAATCCTAATAGGGAAAATTACTATGGATGAGCTAGATTGAAACCTAGAGACTCATAATTTAGGATATACTTATCATTTATAAGTTATTCCTTATAGGTTTATAAGTTTCCCTATTGTATGTTAATGTATTAAAACCTTGTTTGTTTTAGAATTTGTAGTTAATGGTGTAAAATAGGAGAAAACATACTAATAACCAATGTGGTGGTCAATTTAATGATTTCCATAATTATATGCTTATCCTAATGGGAAAAAAAGTTATACATCTTTTTATCATGTAAAATTATCTATCTAGAATTATGATTATCAACTGGAACATAGTTGAATTTCCACACACATCAATGAAGAGAAGGATGGAATCTCATGGAAGTTAAAGTGTTAAAGATGATAAAGAAAATGAGATTAAACTTCATACATGTCAAAAATACAGGAAGAGGAACTATGGAAAATTACTTGATGGAGATGTAATATGTTTTATGTATGGAAAAATAGGGAAAAAAGCAGATAATTTCTAAATAAAAATGAAGTGTTTGGTTAAAAAGATGTAGGAAAATAAAGTTCAAACTAAGCCACCACTAAAAGCTCAATTTAATAGATGTGGGGAACTTGTTCATTATCTGACTCAATGACCTAATTCAAGGATTAATTAAAAATGGATTATGTTATGATAAGCATTTAAGTGGAATGATTGAGGTTTTTAGCTGTGGGAACTTGATGATCATGTTATTGAAGTACTGAAATCAATTGTATTATGGATATAGGAATCATGAAACTTATAATTATTATTCTATAGTAGTTTTTCTTTAAGTATTTTCAATAATATGTTGAATGGTACTAATGACCTAGAAAGGTTACTTAATGGTAAGGTTATATTTTATGAGAAAACACATGATTGTGGAAAATATAATCTTTGATATGTGCTTGATGTTGAGGTAATTATAGTCAATTAAAATTATTTTTTTGTGTATAATAATGATCTCGATAAAAAACTTAGATGTTAAAAAAATGATTTGATGAATAATGTTATTTTTGAATATTTTCAACATATTCTTGATAATGTTACAAGAACAAGGTTAATTATGAATATGATTAACACATTTGTTTTACAGAGTTTTCAAAAAAGGAAAACCCGTAAACTGGGTGATAAACTTTCAAATATGGTAAGGCTGTGGGTTTTTAACTCACAATCAAAGGGTGATAAGGGTGAATTTCCAACCACTGGACTACATTATTCACTGTTAAGTATGGAATTTTTTCTACTAAAATTATTTTATAGATAAATATTATGTTGATATTGGTAAATATATTTTGTCATCAAATATATTTCAGTTTTTAGGATATTAATGATATTTTTGGAAATGTATCATTGGGTTGAGGTGTATGTAACCCTTTGTTCTAACATGATATTTAACATGAAAAATTGGCTGGGATAAACACAATTAAATTTTTGAACATTGATGTTATTTTGGATGTAAATTTATTTAATTATGGGATTATTTAATTAGAAATTTGTTTTTGGAGATTAATATGATGGTTTATACATTTTGGATCTTATCATACCTTATAGTGACCAATTCAGTTTTGGTTAATATTTAAATATAGGAGGAATATATTATTATCCTTTTTTGGATTATGTGATCTATTAGAATATTATTTTAGTGATTCAGGCATGAAAAATTTATCTTAAATACTCATTGTTTGGAGAAATAGACTATATTGTTGTGAAAAATGAGAAGGATGAAATTATAATTTTTTAATTAAGTATATTTCCTTATGTTCTTAGTCCAGATAGAAAAATAGTCCCCCAAAAATAAGAAAAGGATCTTGAAATAAAAATTGTCATTCATTATTGATAAATCGATGGTATCATCTCTCCTAAAAAAGTGTAATGTTATCTCCATAATGATTATTCTTTCCAAATGAATATTTTCACTTTCTTCCAATGTTCTCCTATATGAAAACCTTGTTATGACATAACCTTCATATTTCTTTTTTCATCTTTTCAAGATTATGTTTTATTTTCCCATTTTATGATATGTGATTTTAACAAATTGATTTTCAAATGTAAAAACATTGATTAATGATTTAAAGTTAAAATTTCAAGGAAAAAATTTATTAAAGGGTAGAATAATTTGACACACTACATTTTTAAAAATAAAATTTTGTTCGATAGCATATACGACACATAACACCGAGCTTAAATGAACCAAAAAACATTATTATTTAAATATGACAGTTATAAACTAGCTGTTAAAATGGTGGGTATGAATTCTATTAAATAATTTAAAAAATACATATAAATTTCCCACACAATATAAATTAATTGATAAATTCTTAATAAATAAGCACAAAAATTATAATAAGATATTTTATTCTACAAAAAATATGTTTCTTTCAAAAATGATTTTTATTACTTTTTGAAAGTCATTATTATAATTAATCTATGTCACTTTTAAAAATTTTATTTTATTAAATAATCATAATTATTTAAATTATCATATCAAAATTAACTTAGTGTAAAATTTTGGATTTTTTCTAAAATGTTTAATTTTTTAGTGAATAGTGAAAATTACTGATTTTTCAAATACTGTAATTTATTTTCATTTAATGAATTAATTTAAATGTTCAATTATATTTTGGATTTGGTTATAAAGTTAAATATGAAAACTTTTATTTATAAAATTATAATTAATTTAATTTTAATAATCATTTTTCATGATTTTGGAAAAAGCTTATTTTTATGCTTAAAATCACGGTTTTCTACAAACTATTTTAAGTCCATAAAGTTTATTCATTTTAATTTATTAAAATATCCCAGAGTAAGGAAATATTTAAATTAAATGAATATATTATAAATCTATTTATATTAATTTAAATTCATATGATGATGATTTCTAGTCATATAGTTAATATAATATCATTCATTGCTTAAAGAATGCTTTTCTTGAAAAACTGTTTTTGACCCATTTTGTAGGTTTAATTTTAAATTTAATTATATAACATATTTTATTTGAATTTGATACAATTAATTCCTTATTTTTAATCATAATAATTAATATAAGTTAATAATTTTATCTTATTGTTTGGTCATAATTAATAGTAAAAATTGTAAAAAAACTAATTACCATAATAAAAAAATAAAATTGTAAAAGTGAGTATACTTAGAGGTAAATTGAATAAAATGTTTAAAAAATGTTTATTTTTTAATTTTTGAGGTTTTTATTGACCACATCACCCATAAAATCCATTATTTATCAATTTTTTAGGCATTTGGATTGATAGTGACTTCCCATTATTGAATAGTTTGGGGTATTTACAAAAATTACACTCCTCAATTATCAAAGAAAACCTTATCCCCTAAATTATTCACACATATCAAGACATTTGGATCTAAAAAACCCTACCAAAATATCTTCCCAAAATACTTATCAAAATTAAATATCTGATGGTATACCTAAAAAACCCACCTTAGGGTCCTTAATAAGATATCCAAAGGACATTCTTCTAAGAGAAGGTAACCATCTTCATCGTGCTCCTTTTTTACTTATTATTTTTCCACATCAAATCAGGTCTTAAAAATTGAAATATAATAACAATAGTAACTCCTATATACTAATATGTTCTTATTTTTATGGAATAATATTTTCCCATCTCCTCTTATATCAATTTGTAAATGAACCCATCATTCATGTGTACGATAGACTACTCCCTTAAAAACCAATGTAATTCATTTTCCATCATCACCTATAATGGATTTTCATGATTATTGATTCATTTTTTATATATTATATTAATAAAATATTAATAATTCTATAAAATTAATATATCACAAACCCTCTTACCTTACCATCCATTAAAAAATGATAACGTCATTTGTGTGTACAGGACTATCGTCTCACAAAACGATGTGATTCCTTTTTCTATTATTATATCACATAGATGATATGTAAGTATATTTAAAGAAATAATATGATATATTTGATTTAATCATCATTATGGAAAGATAAAATAAAACTTAACTTATTTTTATCGTTTTCTTTGAAAAATGGAAATGTTACTTATGCGTACGTACAACCTACCATCTCCATAATGATAACATAGTCAATTTTTCAAAAAAATATTTCATGGTTGGTTATAAAAGTATAATTTATGTATAAAAATGAAAAATATTACATGATTAATATTATATATATGATGAAAAAATGACCCATTTGACCATTGTCAACACATCGATGCGGTTTTTAATTTTGGAAGTGAACATCATTAAAACTCTTGACGTGGACATAACTGATTAAGTAATTAAATATGTAACTAAAATAAATGAAGTAATAGTTTAACTATAAGGTATTAAACCTATAAATGTTCTTAATAAAAAAACATCTTATATAATTTTATTATAAAAGAGAAAAATTAAATACATGAAAATTCTGGACTTGAGGTAAGTGATTCCATCTCAATTTCCTTTTATTGTGGCATATTTTAATTATATGCACCAATTTATTTTTTATAGTGTAGACACTGCCGATTTAAAATGTTATATATATAATTAGTCAAACTTCATGGTATTTTAATTTTTAATTCAGCTTCATTCATCAAAGAGATTTTACGTGAATGTTACTAAGTGGTAAGTGTTTCATAACTCAATTTTCATTCATTGGGTTATATCACTTCTTCATTTATTATATTTTGTAAATATTATGTTGGAAATTTCCTTTTTCTAATTTATATTGTATTTACCCTTCTATTTTTTGTATTTACATTTGTTACAAATAATCAATTCATTGATTAATTATTAATTCAACATTATGATCATTGTAGGGGTTTTTAGTCCAACTTTTACTTCTATGAGACATATGCCATATTCCACACTTATTTCTTTTGTGTGGTATATATAATAAACCTAGTAATGTTTTAGCATGAATCTATTTATCATCATGGTATTTAACATTTCATATAAATTTACTTCTTGCATATGGGTTATTATTCAAAATTTACCAAAGTGATAAGGGATTATTTCACAATATCATCATTATTCAAGATTGTTTATGTTTAAGTATCCCTTGGAGGAAATGATTAATATTTCTATCATAAAACCAATCTATTTTATTCTAATATATTTATCCATGAAATGTTCAAGTAATAATACCATTTTACTCTCTTTGGTACTTAAAATCATTGAGACTTTTTTTTAAATAAAGGTTTATTTTATTTCTCTACTCGGTCGAAAATCATTTTTATTCCATATCCATGTTTTATGAAAATATTTTTAGGATTTTTTTTAAAAATTCTCCAAATTATTTATTAAATAAATTTTTACCCATTCATAACTTTTTGCAAAACCATTTGAAATTAATATTCTTGTTGTCTTCAAAGCAAGGCACTTTTTAACCATTTTATAACAATGTGAAAGGATTATATTTTTACTTATATGGTATGTACAAAATTACTCACTATCATGAGCAATAAATTATTTAAAGATTTATTTTATAAATTTCTAATTTTATTTCCCATGAAAATAATTTTCATAATATTTTGTGATTTTTTAGTTTAAGAAAGTTATTTTCAAAGTGGAAATGGTATTTTCCTCAAGAAATATTCCATATAATATTTTAAAGATATTTTTATCAATGATGATAGCCTTTGATGTTATGTATTTTATATCCATTATGTATATATGTCTCTCACATATATACCTAGCTTATTCTCGCTTAATATTATAGGGTAATACATGACTTAGGTCTATCTCTCAAATGCTTTCATTATGAGCTTTATTTTGATTATAATATGTGACAAGATTATGCCACCCATCTTATTTCCATGGGTAGTACTTATGTTTATTCATTATGGATGATTTCTATTTTTTGGCACATATAATCATGAAAATATTATAATGGGTTCACCCATATAACACTCTGATGCATTTGGTAAAGCTTCAGTCTCATGAGGCATCATGTATGGGATTAGAGAGTAAACCTAATCCATTATGGGACATTATCCACCATGTGATATCATCTAAGAAGTTATCATTGGATCATGTTTATTTCATATTATATGTTTCTTCCACATTTCCTATGATGTTGTGATGTTATGATACCATGTTCTTTATGTTATACTCCCATGTGATTACTCTTGAGCCTTCTATTTTATGATATTAGTTTATACTTTTGACTCAAAAGTTATGTTTTCTTATCACATGTATTCCATTACTGGGATTTTTATCTCACCCCTCTTGTCTATGTATTCCCCATTTTATCCCATGTAGTTTTAGGATCTCAAATGGATTTAGGAGATCATTCTAAATAATAAGATACATAAGTTTTGTTTTAGTCTCAGTTTGATGTATTATGAACCTTGTCTTCAAAATACACTAGGCCTCATGATTTTTGGGGTTGTACTTATTGGTTATTAATGTTAAAAATCAAGGGATATTATATAAAAAAACATTGTTCACTATTAAAAAATTACAGAAGAGATGTGGAATCAACTATATACTGGATGTAAGATTCACCATCCTCATCTATTAAGGATAACAATAAAAAGGGTACCTGCTCTGATGCCTCATTAAAAAAACTAAGAACAAGATCTCATGATGATATCATTAGCCACTATGTTCCCCTTCCTGGGAGTATAAACTCTCTCTAATTCATAATATTGGAGGAACTATAGCTAACACCTATACTTCAAGTTACTATTATTTTGCGAGAAGACACACATGAGACTCTTATGGTTAGAATAGATGATAAGTCACGCACCCATAAGAAAGTTTTGCCACATATTCAGGGTTAATACCTCCACTACAAGCTCCATATTATGAGTTGCTTACATTTTCTCACATGGTCTCAACTACTGAGACTCATAGGAAATCACCTCCGGACCCTACATTAGGACACATCTAATCCCTATCCCTAAGGCTTCAAAGAACACTACATACTCAACACCCTCCTCAGAAAATATCAGGATTAGAGAACCTACCGATATCTACCGCAACTCCTAAAAATCATGTTGACACCTCTTAGTCCAAACAAAAGGTTTCTGGTCAAAGAAGTCAAATGTTTTGATACCCTAGAGAAATAGGTCAAAAATCTATTTTAGTATCCTCCCAAACCAAATAATCTCCTCACCTCCGTCACACTCTTGGGTGGCTCCAAAGCTAACACTGTATCAACCATGGATGGGCCCATTGCCACACCCTCTACTGAGATTACATGTCCTAGAAAGTGGACCTCTTGAATCCAAAAAATGTCACTTTAAGATCTTCCCATAAAGACTGTGTTCTTGAACTATTTCTAGGACTATCCTCAATTGTCTCATGTGCTCCTTCTTGAACACTAAGTATGATAGAATTTCATCGATGAAGACCACAACAAACCGGTCTATGAATGGATGAAATATATGGTTCATGAGTCCCATGAAAAATTCTTCATTCTAAAATTCATCGCCAAGTAATAACAATGACCATAGAGACATCAAAATTTCATATTAAGTATATCCACATATCTTACTTAAAGCTGGTGATAGCTTGATCTAAGGTAAATATTTGATAACCACTTAGACCCTCTCAACTATTCAAATAATTCATCAATCATTGGTGGTAGATACTTATTATTCATGATCACCTAGTTTAGGAGGAAGTAATACACATGAAACCTCAAGTTACCATTTGACTTTTTTGGAAAATAACACTAGGTCTGTCTAAGGTGACATACCAGGTCTGATAATGCCCTTTCTCTTCAAGTCCCCCACTATAGCTTCAAATCATAATACACTACATGAGACATCTGATATATTTGAATAGATATCATGGATGTACTTGGGTAAAAGTATATGAAAAAGTATATCTCTTGATGGGGAGTTAAGCCCAACACATCCTTAGGATAGATGTCCTCGTACTCTTCCACAACTATAAGAAGATGAAATCCCATAAAATCTACTGATGCATGGGTAATACTAGCTAATTGATGAGTAATTGGTTGTATCCTCTAGAACACAAGCACATCCTACTCTTCCTGTACTTCCTTATCTCTGAAGAAGGAAAATACCGGTCTCATCATCATGGATTTTACACATCCTCCATCTCTGATATCCATCCTATGCATGAACCTTGTAGAGGTATTCCATACAAATTATGATAAGGAATCCTAATTGTTATAGTAAGGTCCCATGAGAAGATATTTCCTCCATGTTTCAAGTAAAACTATTAGTATAAAAGGGTGATCACTGAATCTACAATATTGAAAGTCTCCAACCATAATGGTTGAGTAAACATCTCCACCTAGAATATCTAGGTCTTAAACTAGAGATATATAAAGGAAAGAGTGTCCCACACCCATATCTACCATTACTGTGGATAAATTATAAATGACACAGAACATACATCAAATCACTCTCAGAGCCTTTGGTTCATAAACCTCAATGCCTACAACTACCCATGTCCCTGTCCACTAGCTTCCTGATCCCGGTGTAGATCACCTGAGTGTGGTGGTGGTGGTACCTCCCACCACTTTCCAAGATCCTCTTCCATGTCTATCACCCTATGAACATCCCTTCCCTAACCACTACCTCCTTCTAGGTAGTCTATTAACTACTTCCCTATCTTAAGCATGATGGGTAAGACAGTACCACATGATATGTTCATGTACACCACAATCATAACAATTCCTCTTCCTTGATAGACCATGATATCTCCAAGGTATTCATGAATGATGCAAACTCATGTTCAGGAACTACATCACATGCATACTATCCACGATTCATGATCATCCCGTATCCCAAGTGATTGTTGACATGTAAGTTCATGATATGTGCTCAACCCTTAGGATTCATCATCCAACACCAAAAAATCCATTCATGGATCAGTATGACATGTTGAATCCACCTAAACCACCAGATGTGGGTCTATGTATTCATCAAAGGGTGGATGTACTACCCGCTATCATTTTATAAGGACAACCGACCAGGCCCCTTTATGGAGGTTTCATCACTTATTATGTCATACTCTTGATTATTCTATGGAAACATCATTATATTTTGTCTTGGAAACATCCTTCAAGGAGACAAGATGTACCAAAATCAATGAGTAATATCTAGTGAATTTAATCAATAAGTACATGGAAACAAAACCCATTCCTATACGATGCATGTACCAATGTTTATCTATGAAACCATTGACAACATATACCAAGTCAAAATATAGGTTATTCGAGTTTTGGTGAATGGATAAGTCATCTAACACACCAACACTAGATTTCCCAGTCTGAGAGATGAACCCAAAATAATTTAATAATATTTACCTAACCCCCAAAATAACCTCAGAGTTATACAATCTCCAAACTTTGATCCTAGGATTAAAATTCTTTAATATCACTTTGTCATGAACCGACCCACTAGGGCCCATCGGTCCAGTGAGGAGTTGAGTGTGACACCCCAAGATCACTTCCAATTGGCCAGGGGTTGGTGAAAAGTGCTAAGTAGGAATTTTAAACACATGGGAGGCCTTATCCTAAGGTATCTACAAACACACACCTATAAATATCCATATAGTATTGTGAGGTAAAATAAAACAAATACCAATGACTGAATACATCTATATCCCACAATTTGAGTATAAAAAAATTACTATAAAGAATAAAGGTCCAAATAAAATCCCACAAAAAGTAATAAAATAGTCCAACCTACTAAGAAAGAGGGGACTTCTATCAAATGTAACACCCGATACAACCACAATATGCCTAGCCCAAACTATGCTATAATTTTTCTTAGACCTCCTAAGACTTCATAAAAAGTTCTGTCATCTATATAAGATACAAAATGTTTAGGAAGATCCCATTCATGGGGGAGTATAAAAATACCCACTAATACTCCCAAAAATTACCAAAACATAAAGAATCAAAAGTGTAGTCATCTCAACTCCATGAAAATGTGTCAATAGAATATATGACATACAATAAGAACAATAACCCAAATATTCTCATAATTGGTACTGAACATCCAAGAGGTCTCAAATATAATTCCATCAATAGGATTCTTTTTGAGGCTTCAAGGTAATAATTTTATATGAGAAACCACTCCATGAGTTATGATATCAGTAATGGAACTCATCCTAGAATTCATGTTTGTTAGGTATCTTCATGAAGAAGTACTCACTGGAACTCAAAAGAGATAAATAAATAGATAAATGATCACACATTAGGATCATGTATGACACTGCAAACCCCAACTAGATTAACTTACTATATAGAGGATCGTACACCCCCCTAAGTTGGTCTTGAAGGTTCCTCACTCTATACCAAGGTAAGGAGATATTATAGAGGATCCCACCCTAGGCCTCATAAAGGGATTAATGAAAAATTTATCCAAGACTAATCCCATAGATA
The DNA here is from genome assembly GCA_963277665.1 of Viscum album. Lineage (NCBI taxonomy): Eukaryota > Viridiplantae > Streptophyta > Magnoliopsida > Santalales > Viscaceae > Viscum > Viscum album. The sequence continues at coordinate 750,912,962 of OY728127.1, forward strand.
GGATCAAAATCCTATAATAAGGATTTAATGACACACTGTACCCTCATAGGGATTGACCAAGGAAGTACACCCAATTGAAACTAGTCCACATTGAAGATTTAGAGGGCCTCAACTTTCCCTAGAAAAAGTACAAAATATTTACTAGGAGTACAATGCGTGCATTGTCTTCGCCTAGGTATTCCCATGTGTCATCATATCACATGAAATGAATTTATTTAAATACATGGTTAGTTTCTAGATACATGAGGTATAGAGGCCTATCCAATACTTGGTGTGTTTCTATCCCATGTCCGCCTTCACCTGGCCATGCCTATGTACTTCGATCCTTGCTTGTGAACTTCGATCCATGTCCGTGTACTTCAGGCCATGCTTGTGTTCTTAGTTGTTTTTATGCCTGTGTACCCCTAGGGTACATATGGCATCCCACCTTTTTATCACATAAACTTTCATTACATTTTACAAAACCGAGGATCTTTAAGGTTTAGTGTCTTGGAAACCAGGAACTTAAAACATGAAAACATAAAACATTATTCTTAAACACTTGAAAGGATTCTATTCATGTTCATCCTAGGTTCATTACTGAATCTCATAAACTGGGGACATACATCAAAAGAAAGGGTGAGCAGAAGGCCCAGTAAGGGAAATAAGGGAAACATTTAACATGTGAACTTGAGGTACATCAATAAAGTCATGAAAAAGAACTTTAAGGCATGAGAAAGAAATCGTGAGGCATATCATAATAATTTTTTTTTTCATAACATGAAGATGTGGCTACAAAATTTAATATTGACAATCATTTCGTTTCACCCTGGTCCATCCCCAAGGTGTCATTAAAAATTACCAAGGTTATTCACCAAGGTATCCGTCTAAAAGGTCATCTTTAGAGATTAAGTCTTTACCCAATGCATTAGAGCGCTATCTGGGCGCACCCTTGAAATGTATTTATTATCATGTGAGCCACATATATCATCATCAATCATTTGATAAACAACCCATATAGCATAAAAGGAATGGGTTTCATTTCATAATCATAACGTTTTAAAAAACTTATTTAAAGACATGATCTTTGTGTCACTTTAAAACCCATAGAAAAGGAAGGTGGGTCTCATGTATGTAAATACCAGAATTTAAAATAGAAAATTTTGGTATATATGTGAATACCCCTATAGAAGAGAGAGATTTGAGTATTCACTTAATAAAATAAAAGAACATTAGAACAAGGGAGAGAGACATTTTGAGACGTAAATTCTGCAGCATAACGACTATGTTTCGGGGTTTTAGATAACATTGAAAAGAGAGGGGACATGGGTGAAATATTCATAAATGACCCATAAAACAGTAGAGGGACATAATATGAAGGATATATGAACATGGTAATGAAATTTTAAAGATATACCATACGAAATGAAAAACAGATAACGAAGACAAAAATAAGATTTCTCTTATGAAAATTTGGCAGCCTAACGGTGTCACTTAAACTTCAACAAAAATGAATTGAAAAGATAAAATAGGGTCTCTCATCATATGAACATAAAATATCATTATGATAGATATATAGATCATACCCCAACATAATAAAAAGGAACTTGAAAGACTTTACATGAAAGTAGAACTTGAAAACGAGAAGGGTGAAAGAACCACTTAAAAATTCGGCAGCCTAACGACGCCACTTAAAACATCAAAATATTGAATTGAAGAGATAAAATAGGGTCTCTAATCATATGAACATAAGAGTTCAGTATGATATATATAGAGATCATACCCCAACATAATAAAAAGGAACTTGAAATACTTTACCTGAAAATAGAAAATGAGAAGGGTGAAAGAATCCCTTAAAAATTCAGCAGCCTAACGACGCCACTTAAAACATCAAAATACTGAATTGAAGAGATCAGATTGGGTCTGTCATCATATGAACATAAGAGTTAAGTATGATAGATATAGAGATAATACCCCAACATAATAAAAAGTAACTTGAAATACTTTATATGAAAATAGAACTTGAGAAGGGTGAAAGAATCCCTTAAAAATTCGGCAGCCTAACGACGCCACTTAAAACTTCAAAATACTGAATTGAAGAGATCAAATAGGGTATCTCATTATATGAACATAAGATTTCAGTATTATAGATATAGATATCATACCCTAACATAATAAAAAGTAACTTTAAAGACATGACATGAAAATAGAACTTTGAAAAATGAGAAAGGTGAACGAATCCATTAAAAATTCAGCAGCCTAACGACGCCACTTAAACATTCTTAAAAGGAATTTATGAGAGAAAGAGGGGGCCTCTCATCATATGTACATGAAAAGGGAATCAAGATGAATATAAAAGAACATCCTCAAACATAAGAACATGGAGAATAAATGAAATGACATAAAAGAGATTACTTGAAAAGAAAGGGAGAGGTCAGATCCCTTACCTTAAAACGTAACTCTTAAAATCAAAGGTTGAGACCTTGAGGGCTTGGGGGAACCTTAGGAGGACTCTTTGGGAGGTAACGATATCATAGATTTATTGGGGGAGAGTTGGGAGTCGAATGAATGAGAGGATGGCTTGGTATTTATAGGGAAAGTGAAGGGACTAGGCATTAATGGCCAAGGGACACCTCATTGGTGGTTTTGGAAAAACCATTGGCTTGCCCATGGTATTTTCCCATGTTATTGGACACTTGGGACACCTCATACCTTATATTAATATTCATAAGTCTACCACATTTATTACATACTTAATACATCATTTAATGATGTCATTAAACACTCGTAACTTAAAAACAATATTTTCACGATTCATCGAAAATTCAACTTTCTCAGAAAAATCCCAAAATTTCACCTTAACCAAATATCAATGCTCTGATTTCAAAAATGAACTCCATTTTATAAAAATAATTTTCTAAATAATTTTAATTTAATTTTTAAATAAATACACTCTTCACCGAAAATTCATTTTTTTCAGAAAAATCCCCAAAAATTACCTTAACATAATATCGAAGCTCTGAGTTCAAAAATGAAATCCATTTTATAACAATAATTTTCTAAATATTTTTAATTTAATTTTTATTTAAAAAACACTATTCACACTAAAAAGCTAATACTTGAATAATAATATATGAAACCGTTATTTAACCATTTTATTGAATCTCATTACTTAATCAAGGTGCATAGATTATATTAATACTTTCTTTAAGTGAGATTACTAATCCATTTGGTCACATTACTAATCCTAAGCATAAAATCACTTTTCATAATTTACTATTCATCAAAAATCAAGTTAATATTATTAGACTCTAAATTTTGTTCTGAACATAATTGTAGAAGACCATTTTTTGAAAACCAGTACACATTTTTAATTATTTAAGGTTTACATAAACATTTTTTTTAAAATATCCTTTCTCTAAAATTCACCAAAAATATGCATACTATATTTATTAGGTCATTTGAAAATTCATAAACTTCATCATAAGAAGAAATCAAATTTTTTATTTAAAACAAAGGATTACACAAGGCAGTTATGGTCTCCTTAGATAGCCCCTTATCACACCAGCATAGGACCTAAGTGTAAGGTGTGCTAAGGTGAGAGAATCTGAGGGAGGCTCGACCAACATCGCATGAGTAGTAATTTATATCATTTTGAACTTCTCGCGAAGGCTATTCCGTTCTAGCTTCACACGATGAAGTTTGTCTTAGGTTTGGTCAAGAGCAAAGACCAGTGGTGCCACCTCCTTCCCAAGTTCTGTTAGATGGGATTCGATCGGTCCAAGACTACTGGGTGAGGCCATCAAATCTTCTTTCTATATTAATTAACCAAGATTACTTGTATTTAGAGACAATAATCGAAACGTTTAGTTTCCAGTGGTCATATTGACCAATGATCATATAACAGTCAAAACCCAACAGTCTCATTTTAATTATACTCATGTTATCAAATGAAACAGTTTTGTTGAGTATAAAAAAATAAAATAACACACAAAATTAGGAAACAAGATTTATTCAAAATTTCGGGTCGTTACAATCTTCCACCCTTAAGAAATTTCATCCTCACAATTTTTAAAAATTGGTTTTTGAAATTTCATTGAAAGTCCCACATCAGAAAAGGAGTTAGTAAAACTATTACTTTAAAAGAAAGAAAGGGAAATACAAAGGTCACCCGAGTTAACCCACACTAGGATTCCATGTAAGAAAACATGGACATGGAGGAAAAAAAACAAAGGGTCAAGTTCTGAGGGAGAGTGATAGAAAACATGATTAGGAGAAAGTTAACCACAAGAAAATCACAAAATTATGATGTGTGTAAACGGTCTTTGATTACCTAGTAGGAAACGTAAACCAACAAAATTTTTGTTTTACTCTCCTTTTCATAATTTTGAGGAATTTATTTACTACATAGAACAAAAACATAAGGAAATATACCTACCGTCATGTAGAGTTTCATCCTTTAATAAGTTTCTACCAAAACTAATCTTTTCTCCAAACGATGAGCATTCAAAAACACTTGGTCTCATCAAACGACAAGAATCATCTTCTTGAGAGTCACGTAATCCACAAAAGATTAACTATCAATTTCTTCTATCTTTAAACATTATCCCAAAAACATAAAAGGTAAGATAAAACAACTCTTCAAAAATAAAGAATCCTATAATAAGGGAAACTACTTTTAAATATTCAAAGTTCCATGGTACTACCCAAAGTTCATCATAGACCATTCCATAAATAATGGTCCTTAAAATTATTCAAAATAAACCAAACTAAGATTGAAACCCAAATACAAGAAGGATTTGATAACATAGTCTTCCAAAATAAACATCATTGTTCATATCCAAACAACATAAAACACTCCTAACATCTTATAAAAAAAGTAGCTAACCTAAACATATTTTACCCAAGATAGGTTAACCATTTCCATAAGTAAACTAAATTACTATAAGTCCACCTTAAATTCATAGATTATTCAAAATATAATTCAACCTTACTCCTCAATAAAAATACCGTAGTAATCTATTTACCTCAATCATATAGGGTCCCCAAAATAGTGAACTTCTTCCAAAATAATAATCATCTTTTAATCCCTTAATCATATTTATCATATTAATACTGCAATCGTCGAATTTCCTATCACATTGGTTGTTGGGACATTTTCTTCCATTTCCCACCATTAACTAAGAAGAGAAAGTATAATTAGGGGCTTAAATACTTAGCCAATAATCATGAAAAGGAACTTAAATCATATAAGGATAACTTGTAGAAGAAAAGTATACCCTAACTTGTGATCCACTAGGTTTCAAACTAGGTTGTCCATGATCATATATTCTTATGTGAATCTTTATTATATATTATCTTTGTTCCTTTAATAATGGTTCATACTAAGCTTATGAATTTACCAAAGCATATCTCCCAGGAGTGTCATAACCAAGAGTGCAGCAAGACCTGTTGTCGTGTACCAGTTCCCATTCGAGTCTAGCTCAAAGTGGTGTTTTTGAGTTTTACCCCTATGTACATCTGTGCCAGATCCACCTCTACCTGCTCGTATCCAGACAGGGATGTATTTTCTTGGCAACCCCTTACTCAATACTCACCAAAATACCCTGAAGATTTCCTATATTTAAACTTTTCTATAGGGTTCTTCCTATAGTTTTCATGTCCTAATTTACACAAATAACTAAACCATAATTTGATACCAAATATGGCATCCCGCCTTTTTATCACATAAAATTTCATTAAATTTTACAAAACCAAGGATCTTTAAGGTTTAGTGTCTTGGAAACCAGGAACATAAAACATGAAAACATAAATTTTTTTTCCTAAACACTTTAAAGGATTATCCTCATGTTCATCCTTGGTTAATTACTACCCCTCATAACCTGGGGACATACATCAAAAGAAAGGGTCATCAGAAGGCCCGATAAAGGAAATAAGGGAAACATTTAACATGTGAACTTGAGATACATCTATAAAGTCATGAAAAAGAACTTTAAGGCATGAGAAAGAAATCGTGAGGCATATCATAATAAAAATAAAATTTTTCATAAATTTAAGATGTGTCTACAACATTTAATATTGAAAATAATTTCGTTTCACCAAGGTCCATCCCCAAGGTGTCATTAAAAATTACCAAGGTTATTCACCAAGGTATCATTCTAAAAGGTCATCTCTAGAGATTAAGTCTTTACCCAATGCATTGGAGCGCTATCTGGGGGCACTCTTAACATGTCTTTATTATCATTTGAGCCACATATATCATCATCAATATTTTCATAAACAACCCATATAGCATAAAAATAATGGGTTTCTTTTCATAATCATAACGTTTTAAAAAAACTGATTTAAGGACATGATATTTGTGTCACTTTAAAACCCACAGAAAAGGAAGGTGGGTCTCATGTATGTAAATCACAGAATTTAAAATAGAAAATTTCGGTATATATGTGAATAACCCTGTAGAAGAGAGAGCTTTGAGTATTCACTTAAAAAAATAAAAGAACTTTTGAACAAGAGAGAGAGACATTTTGAGATGGAAATTCTGCTGCATTATGACTATGTTTCGGGGTTTTAGAGAACATTTAAAAGATAGGGGACATGGGTCAAACATTAATAAATGACCCATAAAATAGTAGAGGGAAATAATATGAAGTATATATGAACATGGTAATTAAATTTGAAAGATATACCATACGAAATGAAAAACATATAAGGAAGACAAAAATAAGATTTCTCTTATGAAAATTCACCAGCCTAACGACGTCACTTAAAATTCAACGAAAATGAATTGAAAAGCTAAAATAGGGTCTATAATCATATGAACATAAAATATCAATATGATAGATATAGATATCATACAACAACATAATAAAAAGGAACTTGAAAGACTTGACATAAAAGTAGAACTTGAAAACGAGAAGGGTGAAAGAACCACTTAAAAATTCGACAGCCTAACAACGCCACTTAAAACATAATTGAATTGAAGAGATAAAATAGGGTCTATTATCATATTAACATAAGAGTTCAGTATGATAGATATAGAGATCATACCCCAACATAATAAAAAGGAACTTGAAATACTTTACATGAAAACAGAACTTGAGAAGGGTGAAAGAATCCCTTAAACATTCTGCAGCCTAACGACGCCACTTAAAACATCAAAATACTGAATTGAAGAGATAAAATAGGGTCTCTAATAATATGAACATAAGAGTTCAGTATGATATATATAGATATCATACCCCAACATAATAAAAAGGAACCTGACATACTTTATATGAAAATAGAACTTGAGAAGGGTGAAAGAATCCCTTAAAAATTCGGCAGCATAACGATGCCACTTAAAACTTCAAAATACTGAATTGAAGAGATCAAATAGGGTCTCTCATCATATGAAAATAAGAGTTTAGTATGATAGATATAGAGATCATTCCATAACATAATAAAAAGGAACTTGAAATACTTGACATGAAAGTAGAACATTGAAAAATGAGAAAGGTGAACGAATCACTTAAAAATTCGGCAGCCTAACGGCGCCACTTAAACATTCTTAAAACGAATTGATGAGAGAAAGAGGGGGTATCTCATCATATGTACATGAAAAGGTCAGTAATATGAATATAAAATAATATCCTCCAATATAAGAACATGGAGCATAAACTAAATGACATAAAAGAGATTACTTGAAAAGAAAGAGAGAGGTCAGATCCCTTACCTTAAAACGTAACCCTTAAAACTCAAAGGTTGGGACCTTGAGGGCTTGGGGGAACCTTGGGAGGACTCCTTGGGTGGTAATTATACCCAAGCTTCATTGGGGGAGAGTTGGGAGTCGAATGGATGAGAGGATGTCTTGGTATTTATAGGGAAAGTGAGGGGACAATGCATTAATGGCCAAGGGACACCTCATTGGTGGTTTCGGCAGATTCATGGGCTTGCCCACGGTATTTGACCATGTTATTGGCCACTTGGGACACCTCATACCTTATATTACTATTAATAAGTCGACCATATTGATTACATACTTAATACATCATTTAATGATGTCATTAAACACCCGTAACTTAAAAACTGTATTTTCACGATTCATCGAAAATTCAACTTTCTCAGAAAAATCCAAAAATTTCACCTTAACCAAATATCAATGCTCTGATTTCAAAAATGAACCCCATTTTATAAAAATAAATTTCTTAATATTTTTAATTTAATTTTTAAATAAATACACTATTCACCAAAAATTCATTTTTTTCAGAAAAATCCCCAAAAATTACCTTAACATAATATCGATGCTCTGAGTTAAAAAATGAAATCCATTTTATAAAAATAATTTTCAAAATTTTTTTAATTTAATTTTTAATTAAAAAAACTATTCACCCGAAAAAACTAATACTTGAATAATAATATATGAAACCGTTATTTAACCATTTTATTGGATCTCATTTTTTAATCAAGGTGCCTAGATTATATTAATACTTTATTTAAGTGAGATTACTAATCCATTTGGTCACATTACTAATCCTAAGCATAAAATCACTTTTCATAATTTACTATTCATTAAAAATCAAGTTGATCTTATTAGGCTCTAAATTTCGTACTGAACATAATTCTAGAAGACCATTTTTTGAATATCATTAGACATTTATAATTATTTAAGGTTTACATAAACATTTTTTTTAAAATATCCTTTCTCTAAAATTCACCAAAAATATGCATACTATATTTATTCGGTCATTTGAAAATTCATAAACCTCATCATAAGAAGAAATAATTTTTTTTATTTAAAACAAAGGATTACACAAGGCTATTACGGTCTCCTTACATATCCCCTTATCACACCAGCATAGGACCTAAGTGTAAGGTGTGCTAAGGTGAGAAAATATGAGGGAGGCTCGACCAACATCGCACGAGTAGTAATTTATATCAGTTTGAACTTCTCGCGAAGGTTATTCTATTCTATCTTAACATGATGAAGTTCAGCTTGGGTTTGGTCCAGATTAAATCCCAGTGGTGCTACCTCCTTCCCAAGTTCTGTTAGATGGGATTCGATCGGTCCAAGACTACTGGGTGAGGCCATCGAATCTTATTTCTATATTAATTAACCAAGATTACTTGTATTTAGAGAAAATAATCGAAATGTTTAGTTTCTAGTGGTCATATTGACCAACGATCATATAACAGTCAAAAACCAATAGTCTCATTTTAATTATACTCATGTTATCAAATGAAATCATTTTGTTGAGTATAAAAAAATAAAATAATAGACAAAATTAAGAAACAAGATTTATTCAAAATTTCGGGTCGTTAAAATCTTCCCCCCTTAAGAAATTGCATCCTTGCAATTTTTAAAAATTGGTTTTTGAAATTTCATTGAAAGTCCCACATCGGAAGAGGAGTCAGTAAAACTATTACTTTAAAAGAAATAAAGGGAAGTACAAAGGTCACCCGAGTTAACCCACACTAGGATTCCATGTAAGAAAACATGGACATGGAGGAAAAAAACAAATTGTCAAGTTTTGAGGGAGAGTGATAGAAAACATGATTAGGAGAAATATAACCACGAAAAAATCCCAAACTTATGATGTGTATAAACAGTATTTGATTACCTAGTAGGAAACGTAAACCGAAAACATTTTTGTTTTACTCTCCTTTTCATAATTTTGAGGAATTCATTTACTACATAGAACAAAAACATAATGAAATACACCTACCTTCATGTAGAGTTTCATCCTTTAATAAGTTTCTACCAAAACTAATTTTTCTCCAAACGATGAGCATTCAAAAACACTTGGTCTCATCAAAACACAAGAATCATCTTCTTGAGAGTCACTTAATCCACAAAATATTAACTATCAATTTCTTCTATCTTTAAACATTATCCCAAAAACAGAAAAGGTAAGATAAAACAACAATTCAAAAAGAAAGAATCCCATAAAAGGGAAACTACTTTTAAATATTCAATGTTCCATGGTACTACAAAAAGTTTATCATAGACCCTTCCATAAATAATGTTCCTTAAAATTCTTCAAAATAAACCAAACTAAGATTGAAGCCCAAATACAAGAAGGATTTGATAACATAGTCTTCCAAAATAAACATCATTTTTCTTCGCCAAACAACATCAACCACTCCTAACATCTTATAAAAAAAGTAACTAACCTAAAAGTATTTTACCCAAGATAGGTTAATCATTTCCATAAGTAACCTAAATTACTAAAAGTCCACCTTAAATTCATCGATTCTTCAAAATATAAGTCAACCTTACACCTTAATGAAAATACCGTAGTAATCTATTTACCTCGATCATATAGGGTCCCCAAAATAGTGAATTTCTTCCAAAATAATAATAATATTTTAATCCCCTAATAATATCTATCATATTAATACGGCAATCATCGTATTTCCTATCACATTGGTTGTTGGGACATTTTATTCCATTTCACACCATTAACTAAGAAGAGAAAGTATAATTAGGGGCTTAAATACATAGCCAATAATCATGAAAAGGAACTTAAAGCATATAAGGATAACTTGTAGAAGAAAAGTATACCCTAACTTGTGATCCCCTAGGTTTCAAACTAGGTTATCCATGATCATATATTCTTATGTGAATATTTATTTTATTTTATCTTTGTTCCTTTAATAATGGTTCATACTAAGCTTATGAATTTACCAAAGCATATCCCCCGGGAGTGTCGTAACCAAGAGTGCAGCAAGGCCCGTTGTCATGTACCAGTTCTCGTTCGAGTCTAGCTCAAAGCGGTGTTTTCATGTTTTACCCCTATGTAAATCTGTGCTAGAGCCACCTCTACCTGCTCGTATCCAGACAGGGATGTATTTTCTTAGCATCCCCTTACTCAATACTCACCAAAATACCAGGAAGATTTCCTATATTTAAACTTTTATATAGGGTTCTTTCTAGAGTTTTCATATCCTAATTTACAAAAATAACTAAACCATCCATTGATACCAACTATGGCATCCCACCTTTTTATCACATAAACTTTCATTACATTTTACAAAACCGAGGATCTTTAAGGTTTAGTGTCTGGAAACCAGGAACTTAAAACATGAAAACATAAAACATTCTTCTTAAACACTTGAAAGGCTTCTCCTCATGTTCATCGTAGGTTCATTACTGCATCTCATAACTTGGGGACATACATCAAAAGAAAGGGTGAGCAGAAGGCCCACTAAGGGAAATAAGGGAAACATTTAACATGTGAACTTGAGATACATCAATAAAGTCATGAAAAAGAACTTTAAGGCATGAGAAAGAAATTGTGAGGCATATCATAATAAAAATAAAATTTTTCATAACATGAAGATGTGGCTACAAAATTTAATATTGACAATCATTTCGTTTCACCAAGGTCCATCCCCATGGTGTCATTAAAAATTACCAAGGTTATTCACCAAGGTATCAGTCTAAAAGGTCATCTCTAGAGATCAAGTCTTTACCCAATGCATTAGAGCGCTATCTGGGTGCACCCTTTACATGACTTTATTATCATGTGAGCTACATATATCATCATCAATAATTTCATAAACAACCCATATAGCATAAAAGTAATGGGTTTCATTTCATAATCATAACGTTTTAAAAAAACTGATTTAAAGACATGATCTTTGTGTCACTTTAAAACCCACAGAAAAGGAAGGTGGGTCTCATGTATGTAAATCCCATAATTTAAAATAGAAAATTTTGGTATATATGTTAATACACATATAGAAGAGAGATATTTGAGTATTCAATTAATAAAATAAAAGAAATTTAGAACAAGAGAGAGAGACATTTTGTGATGGAAATTCTGCAGCATAACGACTATGTTTCAGGGTTTTAGAGAACATTGAAAAGAGAGGGGACATGGGTCAAACATTCATAAATGACCCATAAAACAGTAGAGGGACATAATTTGAAGGATATATGAACATGGTAATAAATGTTTTAAGATATACCATACGAAATGAAAAACATAGAAGGAAGAAAAAAATAATATTTCTCTTATGAAAATTCAGCAGCCTAACGTTGTCACTTAAACTTCAACGAATATGAATTGAAAAGATAAAATAGGGCCTCTAATCAAATGAACATAAAATATCAGTATGATAGATATAGAGATCATACCCAAACATAATAAAAAGGAACTTGAAAGACTTTACATGAAAGTAGAACTTGAAAACTATAAGGGTGAAAGAACAACTTAAAAATTCGACAGCCTAACAACGCCACTTAAAACATAAAAATATTGAATTGAAGAGATAAAATAGGGTCTATAATCATATGAACATAAGAGTTCAGTATTATAGATATATATATAATACCCAAACATAATAAAAAGGAACTTGAAATACTTTACATGAAAATAGAACTTGAGAAGGTTGAAAGAATCCTTTAAAAATTCGTCAGCCTAACGACGCCACTTAAAACTTAAAAATAATGAATTGAAGAGATCAAATAGGGTCTCTCATCATATGAAAATAATAGTTCAGTATGATATATATAGATATCATACCCCAACATAATAAAAAGGAACTTTAAATACTTTATATGAAAATAGAACTTGAGATGGGTGAAAGAATTCCTTAAAAATTCGGCAGCCTAACGGCGCCACATAAAACTTCAAAATACTGAATTGAAGAGATAAAATAGGGTCTCTCATCATATGAACATAATAGTTCAGTATGATAGATATAGATATAATACCATAACATAATAAAAAGGAACTTGAAAGACTTGACATGAAAGTAGAACTTTGAAAAATGAGAAAGGTGAACGAATCCCTTAAAAATTCGGCAGCCTAACGACGCCACTTAAACATTCTTAAAACGAATTGATGAGAGCTAGAGGGGGTCTCTCATCATATGTAAATGAAAAGGGAAGTAATATGAATACAAAAGAAAATCCTCCAACATAAGAACATGGAGTAGAAACGAAATGACATAAAAGAGATTACTTGAAAAGAAAGAGAGAGGTCAGATCCCTTACCTTAAAACGTAACTCTTAAAACTCAAAGGTTGGGACCTTGAGGGATTGGGGGCACCTTGGGAGGACTAATTGGGAGGTAATGAGACCAGAGCTTCATTGGGGGATAGTTGGGAGTCTAATGGATGAGAGGATGGCTTGGTATTTATAGGTAAAGTGAGGGGACAAGGCATTAATGGCCAAGGGACACCTTATTGGTGGTTTTGGCAAAACCATGGGCTTTCCCATGGTATTTTCCCATGTTATCGGCCACTTGGGACACCTAATACCATATATTACTATTAATAAGTCGACCATATCGATTACATACTTAATACATCATTTAATGATGTCATTAAACGCCCGTAACTTAAAAACTGTATTTTCACGATTCATCTAAAATTCAACTTTCTCAGAAAAATACCAAAATTTCACCTTAACCAAATATCAGTGGTATGATTTCAAAAATGAACTCCATTTTATAAAAATAAATTTCTAAATATTTTTAATTTAATATTTAAATAAATACACTATTCACCGAAAATTCATTTTTTTCAGAAAAATCCCCAAAAATTACCTTAACATAATATCGACGCTCTGAGTTCAAAAATGAAATCCATTTTTAAAAAATAATTTTCTAAATAATTTTAATTTAATTTTTAATTAAAAAAAACACTATTCACCCGAAAAAACTAATACTTGAATAATAATATATGAAACCATTATTTTACCATTTTATTGAATCTTATTACTTAATCAAGGTGCCTAGATTATATTAATACTTTCTTTAAGTGAGATTACTAATCCATTCAGTCACATTACTAATCCTAAGCATAAAATCACTTTTCATAATTTACTATTCATCAAAAATCAAGTTGATCATATTGGACTCTAAATTTCATAATGAACATAATTGTAGGAGACCATTTTTTGAAGATCATTACACATTTTTAATTATTTATGGTTTACATAAACATTTTTTTAAAATATCCTTTCTCTAAAATTCACAAAAAATATGCATACTATATTTATTCGGTCATTTGAAAATTCATAAACTTCATCATAAAAGAAATAAATTTTTTTATTTAAAACAAAGGATTACACAAGGCAGTTACGGTCTCCTTACATAGCCCCTTATCACACCAGCATATGACCTAAGTGTAAGGTGTGCTAAGGTGAGAGAATCTGAGGGAGGCTCGGCCAACATCGCACAAGTAGTAATTTCTATCAGTTTGAACTTCTCACGAAGGAGATTCCATTCTAGCTTCACATGATGAAGTTCAGCTTGGGTTTGGTCCAGAGCAAATCCCAGTGGTGCTACCTCCTTCCCATGTTCTGATAGATGGGCTTCGATCGGTCCAAGAGTACTGGGTGAGGCCATCAAATCTTCTTTCTATATTAATTAACCAAGATTACTTGTATTTAGAGACAATAATCGAAACGTTTAGTTTCCAGTGGTCATATTGACCAACGATCATATAACAGTCAAAACCCAACAGTCTCATTTTAATTATACTCATGTTATCAAATGAAACAGTTTTGTTGAGTATAAAAAAATAAAATAACACACAAAATTAGGAAACACGATTTATTCAAAATTTCGGGTCGTTACAGTACATGTTGAGCCTATATAATAGGGTTACACTACATGTGTTATTTATATTTTCATTTAAACCCTAACACTGTAAAATGGGGACTACACAACATGTGTTCTTCGAACTACACATCATCTAGTTTGGAATTTCAAAGAAATTCCAAACTCTTCCATGAATTCTCCCAAAATTATAAATCTATAATTTTTGACACCAATAATTCATAAAAATATTATATTTGGGTTTGAACAACCTTTTTATAAAACCCTACGATTTTAAAAGAAGAAAATTAGGTTCTATAGCGTACATGACACACAACACCGAGCATAAACGAACCATAAAATATTATTATTTAAATATGACCATTATAACATAGCCATTGAAATAGAGGGTATGAAAAGTATTAATAGAACTGTGATATATATATATAGGACCCAATCAATAAAAAATTATTTATTAATTCTTTGGAAATAAGTACACAATTTTTAGTAAATTTATTGTATGCTTCAGAAATAGGTTTTCTTTAAAAAAGTTTTTAATTAATTTTTTTGAGAAAATATTATATTTAAATTATTTAAATTATATAAATTATATTTTATAAAATTAATTTCATTTTTTAAATAATCATATCAAAATTATATTAGGTTTAATTTTTTAATTTTTTTTGTAAAGATTGATTTTCCAATGAATAGTGAAAACACCGTTTTTATTGAAAATTGTATTTTTGTTTCAGGAATTTATAATGTTTAATTTTATTTTAAAATTATTTAAAACTAAAATTATTTATATTATATTATTAATAATTCAATTATTTTCATTTGAATCAATTTTATGATTTAATTTGTTATAAAAACATTTTTGTATATAAAATGGCATTTTTCTAAAAAACTTCTTTTCGTTGCATCTTAAAATTTGATTTTAAATTAAATTAAACCACTTATAGGTATTGAATTTAATAAAATGGATTAATTATTTTGAATTATGTGGTTCAAATTTGGTAAATAGTTCCATTTATTTTTTTCAATATGAATAGTAACTATGGTAAAATTTATCACCTCGGTAAAGGGTAAATCAGGTTAATCTTGGTTGAAAATAAATGATAAGGTCATAATATTTCATCTTAATTATTATTGGATGAATTCAATTCAAAAAATTTCACATTATTCTTGAAATTATATTTTTAATGGACAATTTTACATAAAATGACCAATATAATACTTAAATCAAACAAAGTTACAACATGTCACTCTCTTAGTTTTAAATATCTATTATGTGTCCTAATCTAGAGAAAAGTAAGTTATGAATGAATATACATGTTAATTTTGTGAATAATTAAATTATATTCATGATGATAATTTATTTATAATTTTATGTGATTATATAATTACCTGAAATTCTTACGCAATGCTAATAAAATATTTATTCAATTAATATAAAAATAAAATAAATGATATTAAAAATATTAAAAGTGATATAATTTGAGTGATTTATATTGTTAAAATAATTTTTAAGATTAATATTACATATTAGTGATGTTTAAATGAATTATATTGAAAATTTAACTTTTTTATTGATGTATTTGAAGTCAAATTAAAAGAATAGTGTCAAAATTGACATTAATGATAATTTATCAAAGTAATATTTTATTAAATTGGTTTAAAACCATTAAATTATTTAAATAAAACAAGGTGGATAATATATGGTTTAAAATATTACCCCTGGACATATATTCTCTATTTTCAACCTTATATTTAAAACTATATACTTTTAAGAGTGAAAAGGACATTTCCAGGATTAATATTAAAATCGGTTAACTAAGGGGTTAAACAAATATATTAGGATTAAAACGCCATAAAAACCTATAAAATTTTTATTGGTTGATGATATTTAAAACATATAATATACTAGGTTTTAATACATGTCCATTTGGATACATTTTTCTTGATAATGACTTTATTATAATTTAATATTTTATAAGATTCCCAAAGTACCCCCACCTCAATTATAAATGGACATCTCCTCCCTCAATAATTTACACCAATTTGAGCCTTATATCTTGAATAAAAACTACCAAAATACCTTATAAAATTATTTATAAAAATTCTATAGGTGATTTCCATCCCAATAGGCCAACCCTAAGACCCTTAAGAGGAGATTGAAATGATTTCTTTCAAAGGAGAGGTGATCACCTTAACTTATCACTTTATTTTTTTACATATTATTTTAACTCTTCTAAATATATGGTATTTATCATTAAATAAAAACTTAAGTATACTAAATATACTTAAATTTTATTATTATTATTATTAAATTTCCATTATCCAACCTCTTTCCCATCAAATGGGAAGTGAAGGTATCACTCGTGTGTACGTATGGCATACCGCCTCCACAATGCAATAGAATTAATTTTCCATAACCATATTTCATGGATGGTCATTATGATGGGTTTAATGTTTATATATGATAATTATTAAAAAATTATACACATTTAATGATCATATCATATATACCTTATTACCTTTAAATCTGTTGGAATACAAT
The DNA here is from genome assembly GCA_963277665.1 of Viscum album. Lineage (NCBI taxonomy): Eukaryota > Viridiplantae > Streptophyta > Magnoliopsida > Santalales > Viscaceae > Viscum > Viscum album. The sequence goes on from OY728127.1 coordinate 750,930,032, forward strand.
AATGCCACACATGTGTACATGTGGACTACCACATCCACGAATCGATGTGATTTGTTATTCATTTCCATTTTACTTGGATGGTAATAAGGATTAATTTGATTAATATATATAAATTATATGATATAATAATGATTCTGGTAATTATAAATATTATTTACCTTTCTTTCATTCCATCCTTCAAAAAATGAAAACAAAGTTCATGCGTATGTACGATCTACCGTCTCCATGAATGGTGTAATTCATTTTTCTATATATAGATTTTACAGATGAAATTAATATGTATATAATGAATATAAATGATAATTATATCATTATTAAATTTTTTTATATTAGAGAACCATGATAAAAGTACAATGAACAAAACTACAAAACCAAAATATACATGAAAAAGGAAGCAGTTATCACTCAGAATAGTGATTTTAATAAGGAATTATTAATAAATGGATGATAAAATGTTATAATTAAATAATATATGGTATGATATATATTAATATGGTTATTTAATAAATTAATAAAATATATATATTCATTATATAGGATTTTTGAACATATACAAAGGAATTCAGACCAGAGGTAAGTGTTTATTTCACAATCTCATCATTATTCAGGATTGTTTATGTTTAAGTATCCATTGGGGGAATTTTTTGATATTTCTATCCTAAACACAATAAATTTTATTATCCTATGGTTATTTAGGAACTTTTATAGAAATAGTACCATTTTCCTCTCTTTGGTATGTAAAATGATTGAGATTGTTTTTTGAAAAGATGACTTCATTTCTCTATTCGGTCGAATATCCTTTTTCTTCCATATCTATATTTTCTAAAAATATTTTAAAGAATGTTTTTAAAACTCTTAAAATTATTTATTAAATACATTTTAACCATGTTTTAATTTTTTAGAAAATAGTTTTGAAGGAATCTTCTTGTAGTTTTTCAAATGAGGCACTTCTATCGCTTTACTAAAAATATGATAATAATATTTGTTTTGATGTATATGGAATGAATGAAATTTACCACCATCATGAACATTAATTTTTTTGAATATTCCTATAAAATATTTATGATTATTTTTAAATAAATTGTTTTTCCTAATATTCTATTAATTTATAGTTTTTAAAATTTATTTTCAAAGTGAAAAGGTTATTTTCCTCAAGAATATTTTTAATGTCATTTTTATGGTATTTATATTTATCAATGACAAAAAAAACTTATTTTTATTATTCCACACTAGTTATATTTTTTAATTATACCATCATTATTTTTTTCTATATGGTTTATAAATAGTTTCATTGGGGATATAATATTTTGATACCATTCTCCGTGTTACTCTGGATGGTTTATGATTATAGGAAAATATTATCAAATCATATTCTAGTTTTTAAATATAAATGTTTAAATTGATTTTGTTTCACCCCATTAATATTAGGAATGAATTAGAATTAGTAAGTTATGGTAGGGGCCCACTATACTCTCTCGATGCATCAGTAGGTCTCATGAGACAAACTATATAGGGTTTTGGTTGAGATATTACACATTTATATAGATTTCATGACATAAGGATTTGAAAATATTTTCTAATGTCTTGGCTGAGGCCTCAATGACATGTTTCAAATATTTGACATTATGCATTCCATAATTATGAAAATAGTTATTGATATTCATGTGATTATTTTATTTGTTACAATATCCATGGATAAGTTTCTAGCTCATGAGATTATTTATACGACATTATTTTATCATCATTTATTATTTCCATATTATTTATGCCTTATTTAGCTTCTTTTGTATGCATATACTTACTGAGCATCTGAAATCATCCCTTTATTATGTTTCATTTTTTTACGATACCAGGAAGTTTTTTATGATTTATAGGAAGGGATATTCTAAACGGAACTATGTATTTATCAAAGAAATTACTAAGTTGAATTTTATGTTTTCAAATGTAATGTGAAACCCAATTATATATATGGTTTTCTAGGACTAGTAAAACATTCGGTCCATTGGGATATAGTTACTTTAATCTAGAACCAATGTAATAAAATAACTACCAACTCTAGGCTACTAATGTTTGGGTATTTATAGTTGGTATCATAGTAATTTTAGTAGAAACATTGAGAAATAGATTTATTAAAACATAGATTAGTGAACATAATCCTACGATGGACTTTGAGAATATTCCTAAAAAACCAATTTTATGATAATGATATTTTCTTTTATAAATATTTCAATTTATGTCAATTATTTCACTAGTTTTGGGATTTTACATTATGTTTTATAATGTTATGATTTAATCTAGTGCATGAAATTATTTAGAAATGAAACCTAGCAGAAGGAATGGAAATTGTATCAATGCACATAATCCGTTTAGGGATTTACCTCCTGGGTAAGTTAATGAAGTTGGAGATAGAGATATAGTTAAATCTGAACAATTTATAACTATATTGGGAAGATGATTGTGATTATGAGAAATAACCATGTCTTTATGGTGCATCCTGTGGATCCAAAACATAGTATAATAATGTTATACTGCTTTATGAAATAATAATTTCCATATTTTAATGGAACTATGAATCCATTTTTAGCTAAGAAATGGATAATTAACTTAGAGAATATATTTCTTACTTTGGGAAGTAATGAAAGGGATAAGGTTGTCAAGTGATTTTATCATCACTCAGGGTATGTGGATCAATGGTGGTAAATGATTCGAAACACTAAAAGTGAGGAGGAAATAAATATAACAAAATGGAAGGATTTTAAGGAAATATTATTGGAAAAATATTTTCCTCGTGAACAATGAGAGGATATGGAAAGGAAACTTTAGAGTCTGAGATTAAAATAAGATGAAAATGTTTTGAAGTATGAAGCTAACTTTATATGGTTATCAAGGAATGTCGTTGAATATGTATGTAATCCAAATAAAAATATTGAAAATTTATTAGATGGGTTAAAGGAAATCCTTTGAAGGGAACTAGTCTCTCAAACACTCTCATCATAATAGGATATAATATCATATTCTATCAAGATAGAGAAATAATTATCGAAGTCTTATAGTTCTAAAATAAATAAAGAGAAGAAGAGGATGGAAGAGAAAAAAATGGATAAGGGGAAGAAGAGAAAGAAGGATTTTCCCACATGTGATAATTGAGGAAAGAAACACCCTAGAACTTTCTTGAAGGGAATGAGAGTCTTCTTCAAGGTTAGAGAGAAAGTAAATTAGGACCATGAATAAAAGGGTAAGAAAGAATCCTATAATGTTTAGTGTTTTGACTATAAAGATATGGGTCACTACAAAAACGAATACCCCAAGAATCAAGGAAATTAGAGTAGAATAATCAAAGGGATCAAGGTCAGTTTTATGCTATTACTACAACCAAAGTGGAATTATTAACATTCTTGTGTATTTGGATTCAATAATTATGTTATTGAAGTATTTTATAAATGAAATAATGGTTATATGAATCATGAAATGTATAAGTATTATACTGTAGTAGTTTTTCTTAAGGTATTTTAAAGAGTATGTTGAATGGTACCGATAGCCAAGAAATGTGAGTTAGCGGTAAAGTGATATTTTTAGAAACACATGAATATGGTAAAAATGTCCCTTAATATGTTTCTAATATTGAATATTTGAATTGAAGAAGTAAATAAGATAACATTTATAACCTTGAAAATGGTTAATTATTTGATGACAAAGTAATTTAGAATATAGTTTACTATTTTTTTTGAATTTATGAAATATATTTGATAATATGAGATTTTATTTAAGGATTAAGAATAATGTTAATTATTGGAAGCATGCATGTTTTTATTAATGTTTTAAAGTGGTTCAGTATAATACTATGTGATCAAGGTATTTATATGTGGCATTAAGAGTCACTTTATGGGAGATTAATGATAAGTTTATTTTGGAAATTTAGTAATCTTATTCCTAAATTTTTGGAATTTTGAATTGGTCCAGACATATTTTAGAGGATCCTTAATGTTAACTACTTATGGAATGGATTAAGTTAAACTTTGGATTTCATTTTTTGAGGTTAAAGTATGATTTATCATATTGGATAAACAATGATAACCATTTTGATTTTGTTAGATGATCAGAGTTTGAAGGAATGACTTATGGATCTTAGGATTTGTTAAAGGATTATTTTAGTGCTTCAAGCATAAAAAATCATCTCAAATATCCATTTCCTGGTACAAGAGATGAAGTGGAAATTGATCAAATCACAACTAAAGGATGATATTTTTCTTATGAAATAGAAGTAAATCAAGTAAGTTGATTTTATTAGGTGATTTATCTGGATAGTAAAATAATCCATCAACTTTAAAAAAAATGACCTTAAAATAAAAATCTTATCCATTTACTTTTCTTAGGGAGAAATCAATGTCCTTTTAACCCATCACATATTTTTAGTTTTTTGATGGTTAAATTTCTCATGATAAAATTCTATATTACTCACTATTAATCCCTAGATGTTAGTTTTCTCTTCCATGTTTATATTTTCACTTCCCATTTATTTTATCCTATTTTGAAACCTAGTTTTAAGGTGAACTTCATAATTCTCGTTCCTAATTTTGAAGAGGAAGTTATTTTAGCCCTTTTTATGATGTGAGTTTTCCATAAAGGAATTTACAAACTGAAAACCCTTGATTATCAAGAACAAGTTCAAATTAATTGCATTAAATTTATTAAATGTGGGATAATGTAACACTCCAATATTTTTAAAAAATAAAATTAGGTTCGATAGCGCACACGACACACAACACCGAGCTTAAACGAACCACAAAATATTATCATTTAAATATGAATATTATAACCAAACTATTGAAATGGTCGGTATGAATAGTATTATCTAACTTATAATATATATATATATATATATATATAGTACCAAATCAATAAAAATTCATTGATTAAATATTATAAAATAAGTACTCAATTTTTAGTAAAGATATTTTATACTTTAGAAATACATTTTATTCAAAAAATATTTCTTATAACTTTTTTTAAAAAAAATATTATAAATAATTTTTGGAACATATATAAATTATATTTTATAAAAATATTTTTGATTTTTTAAATCATCATATAAAAACTATCTTCGGTAAAATTTTCCTATTTTTCTGAAAAGATTATTCTTCTAGTGATTAGTGAAAAGAATACAGATTTTTATTGAAAATTGTATTATTGTTTTAGGAATTCAAATATTTTAATATTATTTTAAAATTGTTTAAAACTAATATTAGTAAAATTATATTATTAATAATTAAATTAAGTCCATTTTAATCATTTTTTTGATTTAATTTGGTATAAAAACCTTTTTAATCATAAAATGACATTTTTCTAAAAAGCTGCTTTTCGTTGCATCTTAGGTTTTGATTTTAAATTAAATTATACCACTTATATGTATTGGATTTAAAAAAAATTACATATGTGTAATTATTTGGTTCAAATTTGGTAAATAGCTCCATTTTTTTTTCAATATGAATAGTAAAAGTGGTAAAATTTATCACCTCAAGAAAGGGTAAATCAAGTTATTCTATGTTAAAAAAAAGTGATAAGGTCATAATATTTCATATTAATTATTATTATATGAATTAAATTCAACCCATTTCACCTTATGATTCATATTTAAATGTTTAATGAAAAATTATCCCTGAAAATTCCAAATATAATATTTAAATCAAAGAAAGTTACAAAATCTCACTCTCTTAGTTTTAATTATCTATTATTTGTAAACATAGGGGAAAAATAATGCTATGAATGAATATAAATGTTAATTTTTTGAATAATGAAATTATATTAATTATGATAATTTTTTTTTATAATTTTTAGTGATTATATAATTACATTAAATGTTTGTGCAACACTAATATAATATTATTCAATTAATAGAAAAATAAAATAAATGATTTCAAAATTTTAAAAGTGAAATAATTTGAGTGATATATATTTTTAAATTAATTTTTCATATTAACATCAAATATTATTCAGGTTTAAATAATTATATTTTAAATGCATATTTTTCTTAATGTATTTGAAGTTAAATTAAATGAATAGTGTCAAAATTGACATTAATGATAATTTATCAAAATAATATTTTATTGTGTTATTTAAAAATAATTAAAATTTTTAATGTGGAAAAAGTCGTTAATGTCATGACCCGTCCCCTGGGGCCCATATCTCGACTACTCCAAGCTCGCCTTCTATAGGCCAGCGGCTGTCGACTAGGCCTGAAAGGCGTATTACCTAAAAACTGGGAAGACATTGCCTTTTTAACCTGTAAACTCACACAACTAAGGACATAGTAGTATAGAAGCACAAAGTAACCTATAATGTAAACAAGGTGTGTACAGAAAGTAAAGGAGGCCAGAATACAAGCCCAAATAAAAAGAACAAGTAAAACTTGAAAGTAAAAGTATAACTGAAAAAAGCTCCTATGAACACCCACCATGGACCCTACCTGAATGGTAGGTACACCTCTCGAACGACCATCTTTTCAGTACTCCTAGTATATGTTCCACCCTGAGCATCCTCTAGCCCTAGTACCCTCATCCTCGATCTATGCTCTCCGTCGTCTACACAAGACACAATAAGGTGCAAGCATAGCCCGTGCAGGGGTGAGTATAACGATACTCAGTAGGGAACTTGAGACCCCCTAAGGTCTCTCATAACCCACCAAGGATAAAACACAAATAAAGACCATAATAACAAAGCACAAAACAACAGTCAAACCTACTTAGGTATATGCCCATACATATACCTAAGTTATCAAGTATACCCATCTCAATCATGAGGGAACACAGGGCCCAACTCAAATCCCAAATCCCAAATGTTCTACGAAGGAATGAATAACACAAAGGTATCACCACAAAGGTAAGTACCACAATTGTAACGCCACACATAAGAATACCACATAGGTATCACCATGAAGGTATGTACCACAAAGGTAATGCCACACAGAAGATTACCACAAAGGTAAAGACTCATCTCACACCAGGTATAACTTAGGTATGGTAGAAGAGATGATTAGATGTAACTACTGAATCATCCAACTCTGTTTAGAGGCAAACCCATGTAGGATCCTAAATCATTAGACCCACATAGGATCCTAGTACAACATACCCACATAGGATACTAGAGTAGTCACACATGGATTCCTAGAGCGGATCCATGTGGGATCCTGTAACATAAACCCACGTAGGATCCCAAGCAGATAACAACGTAGGATCCAAAGGCATAGACCCACATAGGATCCCTTTCTCATGTTACAACTAGCTATAGGGTTCCCCCACTAAGCTCACTTGATTTCGGGAGGGTCCACTCCTCAATCCACAGGTCGATACTCCAACTTCCACGAATTTGCATGAAGAAGTATCCCAAAAGGGCCACCACGCAATAGGGGTCTCAACGCAACAGATGGTGCGTCAAATAGACGCCCGGTCAGTAAGTTATTGTCGTTTTAGTCCCGAGGGTCCGGTTGGATTCATGTTTGATCCAAACTAGACGTACCCCCAACTTTATCCAGAACTCATGTAGGGTATACCAAAAGGACCAACTCGATCTAAGGTTTCCGGTGCCATAGACGGTTCGTCAAACAAATGCCCGTAGCTCACGTTATGGACAAAAGAGTGGAAAGGGGTCAAAGATGGTCCAGGTTTGGTCCAAACTAGTCAGACCGACCCGGCCTGGGCTGACCCAAGTCCGACCCTGGGTGATCCGACCCGGCCCGTTGGGTTTGGCCCGGCCTGACGGGGTGGCCTACGCTGGGCGGCCCACAGAAGGGTCGCGACTAGGTGTCCCCGCTGTGGGGTCCGCCATAGCTGCCACCCAAGGGGGAGGCACCACCTGGGCACCCCAAATGACTTAGCCGTTCGGGTTGGGTGGCTAACCGGCCGGTGCCATGTGGCACCGACAACTGGCACGCGGGACCCGGGGTCCTGCTTGGCTCCCCGGCTGGTGGGGCAGCCATACCTCCTCCACGGCGTGGTCGCACTCCATTCCTCCAATGGTGGCCGATAGTGAGCTGGCTACCCCTCCCCTTTGCTGTCGTGGCCTCACACCACGACCCCTGCTAGCCCGGCGGCGCAGACGCGCTCCGCTGCCCCCTTCACGGGGCTGGCTGTGAGCTAGCCGCCGCCCTTTCTCCGCTACGGCCGACATGCCGTGGCCCTCCTCCGGCGGTGCGGTTGATCCACTACCGTCTTCATGGACAGATGGAGTGCCGGTCACCGCTCCCGAGTACTACAGGCACTGGTCGCCAGCACCGGTCGCCGGTGACGTTCGTCGAGTTACCGGGTGTGCCTCGGTGGCCTGATCTTCATTGCAAAGACTCCCACAGTCGTCTCGGGACGTCACCATCGATTTAGGACCACCACGATCGGGATTCTCTGAACCCGAAAACAAGCCGTGAAGATCACTAAAATCCACAAAGGTTGCCGAGGGGTTGGGACGGGTTTGTTTGGCCTACACCCTCCACATTAGAACAGTAGCAAGCAACATAGTTATTCTTAAATCTAGAAGAACGACAAGAATGGGGTAAGGGGTATAAAAAAACAACAATACCTACCTTGAAGATTCGTTGACGTCGGTGAGGAGAGGTAAAGGACAGATGTTGGTTCGTCGTTGTTGAAGGCGTTCCTCATTGGAGATCCTTCGACAGAGTTCTTCCTTCAGAGGATATTTCTCTAAGGCTCTCCTTTTCCAACAATTTCCCCAACCTCAAGAAAGGTGAGGATCCAACTTAATAAATTAAGTTAAGTTTATTAATTCAATTAATGTGGGCACATTTAATTAGGGAAATTCCAAGGGTTAACTCAGAATAAAGTTGAGTTCAAGTGGTCCCCACCACCAAGTATTCAAATGGGAGATTTCAAATAAAAATAAAAGTTATTGTTTTATTTTTATTATTTTTCTTTTAAATCTCCTGTGAAAATCTGAAAAATTAACTTCCACCCCAAACCAACTATGGTCAAGGTGAAGGTCTCCCTAAGCGAATATCGGCTCTGTGAGTTCAACAGTGTCCTCAGATTTCAATCCCGAGCACCGGTTCAAAAGTTACAAAATTCCGCTCGCGTGTTTACTGAACGTACCTAAAAAAAGTTTAGAAATTCTTTCCAAGCACACCGATCCTCAGAATCACGCACCGTCAATTTTCTCGGACTCGTACTAATTCCATATAATTTTAAAAAAATTACATGGAAAAATTCGGGTCTTTACATTCTCCCCACCTCAGGGCTTTGCGTCCCCGAAATCCACAACATAAACTAGGGAGAAAAGTGGGGGCACTGTGCACGAATCTGATCCTCCCGCTCCCATGTTCTCTCCTAGAGGTTCCTGTACTGCCAACGTACACGCACCAGAGGTATCGACCACCCATGAAGGACTCTCTCCTGTCGATCCTCAATCTCTACTGGAACCTCTGAAAAAGTCACCCCATCGTCGATATCTAACTCACTGTGGTCGATGATGTGTGATGGGTCATGCACGTATCTCCTCAGCTAGGATATGTGGAAAAAGTCGTGCACCCGGTGCAGTTTAGGTGGATGATCCAAGTGGTAATCCACTTCTCCAACTCTGCTGAGGACCTAAAAGGGTCCAATGAACCTCGAATATAACTTTCCACCTCATCCAAATCTCAGTAAAACTCATCGAGGAGAGACCTGTAGAAAGACATGGTCACCATCCTCAAACTGCAGAGGTCTCTGTCTCATGTCAGCATAGGATTTCTACCTACTCTGTGTAGTCTTCATCCGTTCCGGGATGATTTTCACCTTCTCCGTTGTAGCCCATACCATCTCTGGTCCAACGAGTGCTGACTCCCCTGGGTCAGTCCAGCACAACGACGAGCTGTAAGGCCGACCGTACAGAGCCTCAAATGGTTCCATCCCAATGGTGGAGTGATAACTGTTGTTGTATGAAAACTCCACCAAGGGAAATTTGTCCTCACAGCTACAACCGAAGTTGAGGATACAAGCACGCAACATGTCCTCGAGGGTCTAAATGGTCCAATAAGTCTAGCCATCCCTATGAGGAAAGAAGGTAGTGCTCAAATGAATCTTCATCTCGAAAGACACCTGAAACCCCTTCCATATCCAGGAAGTGAAACGTGCATCACGATTAGAGACAATCATTAAGAGTACGCCATGTAGCAGCACAATCTTCTGCACATAAAGGTTCCCCAAACTCTCTACTGATCCCTACTCTCTGATTGGTAGGAAGTGGGCCGACTTAGTGAGTCATTCGACGATCACCCAAATTGAATCATGACCCCTAGATGTATGTGGAAGCCCTATCATGAAGTCTATGGATATTCCATCCCACTTCCACTTTGGGAACTCTAAAGTCTGAACTAAGCCTGTTGGTACCTGATTCTCTGCCTTCACTTGCTGACAAGTGAGGCACCGAGAGTAAAACTCTGCTACTGCTTTCTTCATTCCCGGCCACCAGTGCTGTTGTCAGAGGTCTTGATACATCTTCACCACTCCTGGATGTACCGTTATAGGGGATGTGCAAAACTCCCTCCACACTTCCTTCGAAAGTGACATTGGTACCATGGTACGTCCTCTGAAACGGATGACATTCTCCCCACCTTCATAAAATCCATCAGGTGCCTGTCTTGTGGATATCTAAGCATGTCGAGCCTCTCAGTCAGTGTCCCCATGCTGCGTCTCCCTGACTCGCTAATGGAGTGGGGGAGTGACTATAAGAGACTAAAGAAAAGCTGCTCCATATCGATCCACAAAGGATATCTGCAAAGCATCCAGCTACTCCATCGCCTCTCCTAATAATTGTATACCCGATCTCCTGCTGAGTGCATCTGCTACAACTTTGCGTTTCCCAAGAGTACAAAATATCTTGAAGTCATAGTCTTGGAGGAACTCAATACAATGTCACTATCTCAAGTTTAGGTCCTTATGGGAAAAGATATACCTGAGACTCTGGTGATCATAGTAGACCGTAAAATGATCGCCCATCAGATAGTGTCCCCACGTCTTCAAAGCGAAGACCACTACTGCTAACTCAAGGTCATGGGTAGTGTAGTTCTACTCATGATATCTCAGCTATTGAGAACCATATACGATAACTGCTCACTCCTGCATTAGGACACATCTAAGCCCGGTCCCTAATGTGTCGTAGTAGAATACGTACCCAACGCCCTCTTTCAGAAGCCTCAAGATGGGGGCACGGGCCAGCCTCTGCCTCAGCTTCTGAAAACTCCACTAGCATCTCTTCGACCACATGAAGGGTTTCCCCTTCTTTGTCAATTCTGATAAAGTTTCTGCAACTCCGAATAAATCTTGTACAAATCTCCGGTAGTATCAGGTCAAATCCTGGAAACTCCGTACCTCCGTCACACTCCTGGGTGGCTCCTGAGAAAGTACCGCCTCAATATTCACTGGATCCACCGCGACTCCAGCCTTTGAGATTACATGCCCCAGAAAATGAACCTCTCGGATCCAAAACTAGAAATTAGAGAGATTACCATAAAGATGGTGCTCTCTAAGTGTATCCAAAACTACTTAAAAATGATAGGCATTCCCCTCTTCAGTAGCCGAGTATATCAGAATGTCTTCGATGAAGACTACTACATAGTGATAAAGGTATGGTTGAAAGATCTTGTCCATGAGTCCCATGAACAATTCTGGAGTGTTGGTCACACTGAATGACATGAACCAAAAACTCATAATGGCCGTACTGACATCTGAAAGCCGTCTTCTGCACATCCTCATCTTGTACTCTGAGCTGGTGATAGCCTGACCTCAGGTCTATCATTGAGAACCACCGTGCTCCCTTCAACAGATCAAAGAGGGCTTCAATCCTCAGAAGTGGGTACTTGTTCTTCACGGTCACCTGTTTCAGGCACTGGTAGTCAACATAATGTCTCAAGCTCCCATCCGCCTTGTTGGCGAACAAAATCGGGGCTGCCCAAGGAGAAACACTGTGCCGGATGAACCCCTTCCCCTGTAAGTCCTCCAACCGTACCCGCATCTCACAAAGCTCCGCAGGAGCCATCTGATATGCTAGTGTAGATATCTGTGCCATCCCAGGGTACAAGTCAATGTAGAAGTCCACCTACCTATGAGGAGGTTGACCCGAAACATCATTAGGGAAGACATCCGCGTACTGGTCCACCACTATAGGATAGTTTAGGCTCTCCACATCAACTGCTCTGAGGGTAAGGCTAGCCAACTGATGAGTGATCAGCTGCACTCTCCTCCGGGTAAGTCCATCCTGTTCTGTGAAGGCCCCCTTCTCACTAGTGAAGGTAAACCTAGTCCCATATTCATGGATACACCACACTTTTTGCCTAATGCAGTCGATCTGGGCATGGAATATAGATAACCAATCCATACCCAAGATGACGTCGTAAGGCCTTGACGCTGCTACTAGAAGATCCCACCCAAAGCTCTTGACTCTTATAGTAAGCCGACACTGCCGGCACTAGTGTGTAATTGTCAAATCATCTCCTATAAGAGTCTCTAGCTGTAAGGATCGAGCCAATGGCTCCACCGGAATCTCTAAGCTCCGAATGAGGGAAGTGGTAATAAAAGAATGACTGGAACCTCTGTCTATAAGTACTGCAACTAAGGTGGAGTAGACATAGATCATACCTCGTATCATCTCTAGTGTGCTGTGGTCATAGGCCTCAGCTCCCTGGAGCTGATCTCACCCTTGTCCACCTACTCCCTGTGGTTGGGGTGGTACACCGGGTGGTGGTGGCAGTAACACCTTGAATCGTCACCCACTGCAAGCTTCACGGCCAGATCCTCTTCCACATACACCTGCTCCCTATGGACCTCCTCAGTCGAACCTCTGTCTCTTCCTGGATGGTCCTTCAACCATCTGCTAATCATCCGTACGTCAGGTTGGGAAGTCACAAGCCATGTGACCCTGCCCACTGCCTGCGTAACACTACCTGCTCCTCGCATGACTGGCTCTGTCTCAGGTGCCCCGCACAACCAACCCTGAATCCTGTGGTTTTCCACCTATAGGTCTGGTCCTGTTGGACCTCTATGACACATGTCTACTGCCAGATGTAGAAGACTCCGCTGCATGATGACCGGTGGTGGGTCTCACTGCTGGTGACTACTCAGCAAGAAAAATCTCCACTAAGAGGGCTCTCTCTAACACCCCCTCATGCATCGAGATGCTGAGAGAAATCATCAAAGCCACAATATCCTGCCCGAGACCCTACTCGAAGGTCCAAGCCTTGAAGAATGGGTCCCGTACCATATCAGTTGAGTATCGCGAGAGGTCGGTGAACCTCACTGAGTACTGAGCCACAGTCATGATGCCCTATTGCAGATGAAGAATCTCCTATATGCACACTGCGTGAAGGGTTGTTGGGACAAACTCTACCCAAAACATGCCCTCAAAGTCAGCCTAGAGAAGTGTCACCACGTCGTGAACCTGGAGTGTCAAGATCCACCATCCACCATCTACTTCCTATAGAAGACTGGCAATAAGGACCACCATGATATTAGCTGGTGTCCATACCAGTTGAAAGACTCTCACCACAGTCTCCAGCCAATCCTCAGCCGCCTATGGTTCCATCTCACCCAAGAACCTGAGTGGCCTCTGGAACTAGAACTCATACAACGCGATCAAGCTGAGTGCACCCTCTATTGCTGGGGCTGGTGGCATCAGTGGCTCAATGGGTAATGGTACCGCTGGTGCCTCTACTGAAAAAGGCCCTACACCAAGGCCTCGTCACTCGGTGGGCTGTCACGGCATGATCTACCCAGAACCTGTGCTGGCTATCTACATGGAGGCATCCTGAAATGAAATAGGTACGCCACTATCATTATGTTATACCTGGTGAGCTGACTCAAAGTGATCGCAAATAAAACTTTTAAAAACACACACGCAATCAGTGTCTCCGTGCACTGAGTCAAAAATAAAAAGTCAGGGTCCAAGTGTATGGATACGTCATCCGCCACACCAATAATGGATTCCATAAACTGAAAACCACACTCATAACAATTAACACTACTATTGTTAAAATATCAGAGTCTAATGTTCTACGGTAGAATCGACTCATCTGATACCAATTTGTCATGACTCGTCCCCCGAGGCTAATACTATGACTACCCCACGACTGCCTTCCATAGGCCAGGGGATGGCGACAAGCACCGAAAGGTGTATTCCCTAAAAACCAAGAAGGCATTGCCATTTTAACCTGTAAACTCACACAACTAAGCACATAGTAGGATACAAGCACAAAGTAACCTATAATGTAAACAAGGTGTGTACAAAAAGTAAAGGGGGACATAATACAAGCCCAAATGAAAAGAACAAGTACAACTGGAAAGTACAAGTATAACTGAAAACAACTCATGTGAACACCCGCCAAGGACCCTACCTAGATGGTAGGTACAACTCTTAAATGGTCATCTCTGCAGTACACCTCATCTAAGGTCCACCCCCGGGAAACCTCCAGCCCTGGTACCCTCATGCTCGATCAACGCTCTCCGCCATCTGCACAAGAAAAAATAAGGTGCTGGTGTAGCCCGTGAAGGGGTGAGTATAACGATACTCAGTAGGGACCCCAAGACACCCTAACGTCTCTCAGAAGCCACCAAGGATAAACCCAAAAGAAAGACTGTAATCACAAAGCACAAAACTACAATCAACCCTACTTAGGTATATACCCACACATATACTTAAGTTATCAAGTATACCCATCTCAATCATGAGGAACCACAGGGCCCAACTCAATTCCCAAAGATCAACTGTTCCACGAAGGAAGGAATAACACAAAGGTATCACCACAAAGGTAAGTACCACAAAGGTAACACCACACATAAGAATACCACATAGGTATCACCTTGAAGGTAAGTACCACTAAGGTATTTCCACACAGAAGATTACCACAAAGGTAAAGACTCAGCTCACACCAGGTATAACATAGGTACTATAGAAAAGATGATTAGATGCAACTACTTAATCATCCAACTCTATTGAGAGGAAGACCCACGTAGGATCCTAAATCTTTAGATCCACGTAGGATCCTAGTACAGAAGACCCACGTAGGATCATAGAGTAATCCCACATGGATTCCTAGAGCGGATCCATGTGGGATCCTGGAACAGAGACCAATGTAGGATCCCAAGAATAGACCCACGTAGGATCCCAATGAACAGAACCACATAAGATCCTTTTCTCATGTTACTGCCAGCTATAGGGTTCCCACACTTAGCTCGCTTGATTCCGGGAGGGTCTGTACCTCAAGCCACAGGTCGATACTACAGCTTCCAAGAATTTTCACGAATAAGTATTCCTAAAGGACCACCAAATAATAGGGGTCTCAATGCAATAGACAGTGCGTCAAACAAATGACCGGTCTGTAAGTTATTGGCCTTTTCGTCCCACGGGCCCGTTTGGATTCATGTTTGATCCAACCTGGTTGTACCCCCAACTTTATCCAAAACACAAGTGGGGTAACCAAAAGGACCGTCTCGATCCAGGGTTTCTGGTTCTGTAGATGGTTAGTCAAACGGACGCCCGTAGCTCAAGTTGTGGCCAAAAGAGTGGAATGGGGATGAAGCTAGTCCGGTTTCGGTCCAACCCGGTCGGACCAACCCAGCCCAACCCGAGTCCGGCCCTGGGTCCGACCCGACCAACGGGATCTGACCTGGCTCGCTGGGTCCGAATCAGCCCGCCGGTGCGACTGGTGCTGGGTGGCCCATAGGAGGGCCGTGGTTGACCCGTGGATGGGTGGCCTCGCGGTGGGGTCCGCCCTATCCACCACCCAAGGGGGAGGCACCCCCTAGGAACCCCGAACGGCCTAGCCGTTCGAGTTGGGTGGCCAACCGGCTAGCGCCACGTGGCACCGACAACCAGCACATGGGACCAGGGGTCCCGCTCGGCTCCTCAGTTAGTCGGGCAGCCATCCCTCCTCTGCGGAGCGGTCGTGCGCCACGCCTCCACCGATGGCCAACAGTGAGCCAACTGCCCCTCCCCTTTGCTACTGCTACCTCATACCACAAACCCTGCTAGCCTAGTGGCGTGGACGCGCGCCACCGCCCCCTTCACGTGGCTGGCCGTGAGCCAGCTGCCACCCTTACTTCGCCATGACCGGCGGGCTATGGCCCTCCTCCGGCGGCGCAGTCGCACCGCCGCCATCTTCACAGTAGGCCGGAGTGCCGGCCGCTACTCCCGAGCCCTACCGGTGCTGGTTGCTGGCACCTGTCCCCGATGCCATTCCTCGGGTCACCGGGTGCGCCCTGGTGGCCTGATCTTCATTCTGAAGACTCCCGCACTCATCTCAGGATGTCACCATCAATTTAGGACCACCATGTCTGGGGTTCTCCCAACCCAAAAAAAATCCAAGAATAACACCAAAATCCATAAAGGTTGCACAGGGGTCGGGCCATGTTTGTTTGTCCTGCACCCTCCACGTTAGATGGTAGAAAGTGGAATAGTTTTTCTTAAATCAAGAAGAATAGAAATAACGTGGTAAGGGGTATACAAAAACAACAATCCCTACATCGAAGATTTGTTGACGTCGGTGAGGAGAGGGAAAGGAAAGACGTCTTTTCATCGTTGTTGATGAAGTTCCTAGTTAGAGATCCTTCGATGGAGTTCTTCCTTCAGATGATATTTCTCCAAATCTATACATTTCCAACAATTTCCCCAACCTCAAGAAAGGTGAGGATCCAACTTAATAAATTAAGTTAATTTTTTTAATTCAATTAATGGTGGCACATTTAATTGGGGAAATTCTAAGGGTTAACTCACATTAAATTTGATTTCAGTTGGTCCCCACCACCAAGTATTTAAATGGGATATTTCAAATAAAAATAAAAGTTAGTGTTTTATTTTTATTATTATTTTTAACTCCCCCATGAAAATCTGAAAAACTAACTTCCTCCTTCGACCAACTGCGGTCAAGGTGAAGGTTTTCCTAAGTGAATATCGACACTGCAAGTTCAACAGTGTCCTCATATTTCAATTCCGAGCACCAGTTCAAAATTTACAAAACACCGCTCGTGCGTTTACTGAACGTACCTAAAAAAAGTTCAAAAATTCATTCTGGGCACACCGGGCATCATAATCACACACCGTCAATTTTCGCGGACTCAAAATAATCCCATATATTTAAAAAAATTACATGAAAAAATTCGGGTCTTTATAGATAATATATGGTCTAAAATACTTTCTCTTGTAATTATATGATGAATTTTTACATTATATGTAAAATTATAGACTCATAAGAGTGAAAAAGATGTTACCAGAGTTAATGTGAAAATAGGTTAACTAAGGGGTTAATCCAATAGATAATAATTAAAACACCCCCAAAACCTTTAAAAATTTGATTTTTGATAATATTTCAACCATATAATACCCTCAGTTTGAATAAATTTCCATTTGGATGCATTTTTCTTTAGAATGAATTTATTATAATTTAATATTTTAAGAAATTTCAAAAGTTCCCACCCCTCAAGTATGAAAGGGGACATCCTCCCTCACTTATTTGAACCACATTGAGTCTTATAACATGGAAAACCCCTAAAAAATCCATTATAAACTTTCTTATACACATTCTATATGTTTTGTTTCATCCCAAAATACCAACCCTAGTATCCTTAAGAGGAGTTTTAAAGGAGTTCTTTCAAAGGAGAGGTAATCGCCATAACCGATCAATTTATTTTTTAATTATTATTTACTTTATATAAATATATGGTATTTATCATAAACTAAAAAATTAAGTATCCTAAATATAGTTTATTATTATTATTATTATTTAATGATAATTATCCACCTTCTTTCACATCTAATGAGAATTGAAGGTATTTCTCATGTGAATGTATGGATTACCGTCTCAAGAAAGCGACACAATTAATTTTCCAGCACCATATTTTATGGATGGTTATTATGAACAATTTAATATTTTTATATGATAATTATGAAATAATTATACCCTTTTAATGATAATGTAACATCTACCTTCTTACCTTCTAATTTATTAGAATATAATAACATATCTTGTGCGTACATGTGGACTACTACCTCCATGAATTGATGCATTTTTTTCATTTACTTTTTAATTGGATGGTAATAAGGATAGATTTGACGAATATATATGATTTATAAGATATAATAATTCTTTTTGAAATTATAATTATTATTTTCATTTCTTTTCTTCCATCTTTTTAAAAATGAAAACAACTTTCATACGTACATACGACCTACCATCCCTATGAACGATGTAATTCCTTTTTTATCTATAAATTTTATGAATGACCCTAAATATGTCTATAATTAATATAAATAATAATTATATCATTAATAATTTTTTATATGATATAACCATGAAAAAGCACAAGGACTAAAACCACTGTACCAAAACTTACATGAAAAACAAAGCAGTTATCACCCAGAACCGTGGTTTTATTAAATAATTATTAATAAATGTGTAAAAAAAGGTTATAATTAAATCATATATGGTATGATATATATGAATATTATTTTTTAGTAGATTTATAAAAAAAATATATTTGTTATACAGGAGGTTCAAACAAATATTAATGAAGTCAGACCTAAGGTAAGGGTTTATTTCACAATCTCATCATTATTTGATATTGTTTGTGTTTACGTATCCCTTGGTGGAATTATCCAATATTTATATCTTAAACCCAATCCATTTTATTATCCCCTATTTATTCATTAAATTTTAAATTAATAGTACCATTTTCCTCTCTTTGGTATATAAAATTATTGAGTTTTTTTTGGAAAATCTAACATCATTTATCTATTTTGTGAAATATCATTTTTCTTCTATACCCATTTTTTATAACAATATTTTCATGACTATTTTAAAAACTCTACAAATGATTGATTAAATAAAATTTTACCCATGTTTTAATTTTTACAATTTTTTAAAAAATGAATTTTCTTATTATTTTCTGAATGAAGTACTTTTTTCATTTTTCTGAACATATAAAAAAATCTTTATTTAACATATATGACATGACCCAAATTTTCTACCTTCATGAACATTATTTACTTCTAAGATTCCTATTCAATTTTTCATTATTTTTTTTAATATTTTTTACCAAATATTCTAGAAATTTATTGTTTTTAAATGTGATTTTCAAAGTGAAAAGGGTATTTTCATAAAGAATGTTTTTAATGGAATTTTTATGATATTTCTATTCATCAATGAAAAAAACTTATTTTACTTATTCTCCACTGGTTATATGTTGTAATGATACCATCCTTATTATTTTTGTGGATGGTTTAGGATTAGTTTGACTAGAGATGTACTACTTTGATTCCAATTTCCATATTACTCTGTCTGGTTTCTTATTATGGGAAAATATTAACATTTTATAAGCTAGTTTTTCAATTTGACTATTTATGTTGATTATGTTTCACCCCTTTCATATGATGAATATATTAGACTTATTAAGTGATTTTCAGGGTCCATTATAGCCCCTAGATCATTGATAAGTCTCATGAGACAAACTACATTATGTTTTGGGTGATGCCTTACCCATTTATATAGATGTAATGGAAAAAGGCTTTGATGGTATTTTCAGATGCCTTTTCCAAGGACTTGATAGTATGTTTCTAATTTTTATCATTATGTATTCGATCATTATGAAATTAGTTTTTTTACATGTTATTATTTTATTTGTTATGATATCCATGGATAATTTTCTAACTCATGAGATTATTTATTTGGCATAATATGATCATCATTTATTCTTACCATATTATTTATGCCTTATTTATCTTCCACTATATACATATCCTTATTGAGAATATAATATCAAACCTTTATTATGTTCATTTCCCTAGGATTCTAGTAAGTATTTTATGATTGATATGCTGAGATATGCTTAAAGGGACCATTGTGTTCTCAAAGAAAATACTATGTTTCATTTTATGTTTTTAAATATAATGTGAAACTCAAGTATGTATATAGTTTTCCAAGACCAATAAACCATTAATCTATTTGGTATGGAATTTCTTATATCTAGAACCAATTTAATAAAGTAACCACTGACTCTGGAATAATAGGGTCAATGTCTTTACACTTTCTATCACTGGTGACTAGATTCTGACCACATCATCTACTTGGTAATCACCTCCGGTCACACAATTCCACACAATGAACACAAAAACACAATGGGGGGATCCTCAAATCCATTCTTGGTTTACCTTCGTTCATACTTAATTTTTATCACACCTTTATCACTTCATCAATTTCAAACCTAAACCCATGGTAGTGATCTATTGCACCAAAGAACAGTTGTGTAGTGATCGATTATTGGTTATTGGTCAAACTGATAGCCATGGAAATACTGGTGATGAATATGTGAAGAAAAATGGAATAAATACACAAAAAACACAAGACTAATGATCATTTTCTGTTGTTTGGGTTGGAATTCATTTTTTTACATTAGAACTGTGAACATCGAACCAAAATCAAATAAATCAATTCATAAACTGTAGGAAGGTAAAATCATTGGCTGAAACCAACCATTGATCTGCAAACTAATTTTTAGGTATATTGGTTTGTGCTGACATTGGATAAAAAAATATGATGAAACTAAATATATAAAATTTCTTACCTCAGGTTTAGATCGATCACTTATGGATAATGGTACTACGTTGTCGCTGTTGGCGAGATCCAAAAGATCCATTGTCATTGTTGATCCTTATGGTGCTCTGTTCATTGATACATGATCCTAACATCCTCCAATACTCCTCCATGTTTTCCTCTCAAATCACTAGGTCTATTCATCTAACACTGGGGTTTTGTAATAACCATGATTATGTATAGGATTTAAGGTTATGGAGATAAATAAAAAATAATAATTTATTAGATTACTAATCCTCCAATAACTACTCTTTTACGTAACACTCAACATCGACAAAGGTTATGTCATGCCTAGGGTAAAACTCATGTTCCAGATTTAATGAAGGTTTCATATTTTTAATCCAAGACTCCACTATGGATTTGTTTCATTATTTTAGTAAAACCATGTGAGTGTGATATAATATATAATTTTTTTTATTATATAAACATCGAGTCTCATCAAACCTTGAAATCTCACACAATCTTAGAGCTTGGATCCAAAAATATTCTATAATATGTTCCCAAGTATTACAGGGAAAATATAGGGGTGTTACAATAAGAGAGGTAGCCTTATGTATTCCGATGAATTCTACCATGTTTTTGTGTAATTAAATCTAAATCCCTAACCAAGATGTAATGGAACATGTATAGACTAAAATGATTTATGGTCTTAGTTATTCCTTTTGGGTGTATTCCGATGAATTTTACCATGTTTTCTCTAATAAATCTTGCAATTGCTCCTTCAAATCTAAAAGTTCAATTTGAGCCATTTGGTAAGGGGGTTTTGAAATTGGCTTAGTATCAGGAACTAAGTCAACAGTAAACTCAACTTCCCGATCTGGTATTATTCCAGGAAACTCATCAGGAAAAACATCAGGATACTCATTTACCACTGGCACATCATTAATCTGAACAGATCCCATTCTTTCAATGATATGTCCAAGGTAACATTCATTTCCATCTTTTACAAGTTTCTCAGCCTCCTAATATGTTATCAATACTAAGGGTTCATTCTTGTACACAAACTGAAAGTATTTCTAAGAAGAAACTTCTTTAGCTCTACAGTCAATCTTAGCATGGTAAATAGAGAGCCAATCCATACCCAGGATAACATCAAACTCTACTAGAGGTAAAACAATAAGGTTTTCAAGTAGGTTATTTCCACGAATAAGGATAGGAAGATTATTATTAATTCTTTTTGCCTCAACATTTTCCCCAGGTGTTTTTACCACAATTTCAGGAGTCATTTCTTGAGATGGTATTCCCATTTTACTAGAAAAGTTTTCAGAGATGAAAGAATGTGTAGACCCCGAATCAAAAAACACACTAAAATAATCTGAAAAAACAAACAAAGTACCTGATACAACTTCATTTGATGGCCCAACATCTGCTGAAGTAGTTTCAAAGGATTTCACCACCCCTTTCTGCTTGTAGTCTAACTGCTTCCCATCACTCAAGCTATTTGTCGGACACTCTTTTGCATAGTTAACCATCTCATTGAACTTAAAACATATCACTAACTGTAAATCAAATTTGGAATTTCCATCACCTTGATCTTTTTCAGTGCAATCACGAGCCTTATGTCCCATCTTACCACATCAGTAGCACTTTCTAGAATTCAGAAGACATTCCCCAGCATGCCTTTTACCACATTTATCACAAACTTGAAACTTAGTTTTCTTATCGTCAGTCATTTTTGAAGAATTATTTCCTTTCTCCTGTCACCTCGTTCTCTTCTTCTTCTGGTTGATATAGAACACTTGATCATCGGAAAACTCCATTTCCACCTTCTTAGCACATCGAAAAAGATTTTCATAACTTTTGAACTCACGAGAAGCTGAAGCCCTTCAATATTTTGGCTTTAATTCTGAGTAAAAACGATTGATTTTACTATCAAGGTCCCGGATAAAATCTAGAGCATACCTTTCCAATCGAGTGAACCTTTCTTCATAGGCAGCCACTGAGTCTTCATCTTGCCTCAATTCCAGGAATTGTTTTTCCATCCTATGTCGAATAGCCTTAGGAAAATACTTCTCAAGAAACATACCTTTGAATTCATCCCAGTCGAGAGCATCAATCTCATCAGCGTCCCTAATATTTTTAACCATCGACCACCACTGATCTGCTTCACCCTCCAAACGATAAATAGCAAGACTATCCTTTTGATTGTTTGAACACCCCATGACATCGAAATTCTTCTCCAGTGCTTTAATCTACCCTTCAGCTAGCACATGGTCAGATGATCCTCTGAATGATGGGGGATGTTGCCTCATGAAATGTTCCACCACTGACATTTTCCTCTACAGTTGATCTGGCTGATCTCATGCATGGATACCACCACCATTTATCGCTTGAGTCAAATATTCCATTACTGCAACAAACTATTCAGTTCTAATTCCGACCATCTCAGGATGCTGATTCGGAAGGTTATTTCCTTCTATATTACTTCCTAGCACTGCTTCCCTCTTTCCTCTATGGAAAACCATTCTGAATAAACATGTCTTAGATGAAGCAACATGGTAATCCTCAAATTCTATATCATTTTCAATTTGACCAAAAAAAATATTTTCGGATAATCATTTAATAGAATTCTGACTCCTAAAGTTATCTAAACCGACCTCTGATACCAACTATAAGGCCCCAGCCTAAAAAGTTACTTAATCTTGAGTTACCTCAAGATTACACGTTGAGGATCTTTTTAGGTTTTGAGTTTTAGAGAATTAGATAATAAAACATGCATTAAATTCCACATTTAAACAAAGTGGTTACATAAAAGATAGTACTCATTTTTCCCATCAACGGAAACATATATAAAATAAAACATGGATTCATTCTTGACACTTCCTTGACACTATCATCACATCATGTACCTTTCCCTTGACCTATGAAAAACATTTCAAAAACTTGGCATGAGTATAAAAATCTTAGTAAGGGATATAAAAATATGGAAAGGAAACATGAGTACATGTATACGTAAGAATCAATGAAATCAGACTTTACTCATAAAAATTAAGCACTTTAACATACCTCATCAAATCATGAATAAAACATAGGAATCATAAGACATAAAGGTAACTTGAGGCATTCATAACATTCTTACGTATGGAGTAACCCTCTTGGTTACGTTTGGAATACCCATCACAGTATATTCCCTAAATCTCTTCGGGGAAACCTTAACGTTTAACCCCTTCGCATCACCCAATGCATTGGAGAGCTATATCGGGCTCACCCGCCCTTAGTTTATCACGGAACCACCCATCTTCATAACAATTCCCAAGAACCATAACATAATCCTATCACATAAAACATGCATAAAGGAAACATAACATTTCCACTATTCAATCACAAGATATCAATACAACACATTGATATAAAAACATTATGAAAATCATTTTCAATACCAAAATAAAATAAAAGTAAAACATGGTATTTATTTTTCATTCAAAAAAGTTATCGCTTGTAGAGGAAGCCGAAACTCAAATAATGGTCACGGCGGAGGTGAAGTCGTTGTCGCCGCATACGTACGACAAAAAAAAACATTCCATTTTGTCGTTTAGTAAACGCTTCGTATAAAAAGATTCCTTTTGAATAAATGTAAAATTAAAAGGGGTTTATACACCCTATAAAATAATGTTGTGTATAAAACAAAATATGCCTCAATGAAAGGAGATTGAGACGATGTCCCTTACCTCGGGTCCGACTTGACTCGATCGTTCTTTAATGTCCTGAATAATAAACTTGAGTTAATTTCTACTTGCTTAAGAACCTTTTTCAAGTTAATTGTTCCTTTTATATCACTTATTGCCTTGTTATTAATGTTATGTAATCATTTAAGTTAATAATGGTCGTTTTTTCGATATTTGGTACTTGAGTCAAAAGTGAACTTCTTATATTTACAAGTTATTCACATAGTCAAATATCCATTATCTCAAGAATGATATTCATGATGTAGATTCCATATATATCATACATATCCAGTATATACATGCATGTATAATATTACATAATCATTTAGAGGTAAGAAATGAAATGCATTATTCATGGAGACGGTAAGCCGTACGTATGCATGAACGCTACTTTCATTTCTATGCCATATTAATGGAATTAAAACTAAATGAGAGATATTTATATTTTAATTCCAGAATTATATTCATAATTTAGATGTAACATAAATCATATATATCCATTATATATATGTACTAATAATAGTACATTACATTTTGGGATAAGAAATGAAATGCACCGTTCATGGAGACGGTAAGCCGTACGTACACATGAACGCTACTTTCATTTCTATCTCATACTTTAATGAAATGAAATAATAATTATATAAAGGTATATTATAATTCCAGTATAATATAATATATAATATCATTAAATCTATCCTTTATACGTACCACATATGTTATTAATGAATCAAATCACTTTGAGGGGGTGGTAGTCCGCACTTCCTAAAATGAAGATATCGCGTTTACACATAATGGAAACCATAAAGGCATGCCAAAAATGAAAAATACAGAAGCTTAAGTAAAAAATAAACATATTATATATCATATATAAATATATTTACATCTTGATTGCCACCTTTGAAGGTGTTATATGAGTGTTGAACAATCATCGTTTCGTGAGGCAGAAACTCGCCATCCACAGAAACAGTATGTTCTTTAACCATTAGATGTAGGTGTGTGTAAGTTTAGCTCGAATAATTCTTATAAAAACATACTAGTATATTTATCATACTGGTTTTGTTACAAAAGAAATGAAAAAAAGAGTTTAGTGGGGGTTTGAGAAGCAAAATAAAACATAAGAACACAAGAGAAAACACTACCTTTAAAACGGGTAACTCTTTTTAATTTGAGCTCAAAGGCTTCCTTGGGAAGAATTCCGCCCAAACTGAGGCTTCTAGGAGTAATATAGGGATGTGGAGAGACAAAATGGGAAGGGGTTGGCTGATACAAAGGCTTGAGAGGTGTGTGTAAGGTGGTAGATGTGGGGGCCTTTTATAAGAGGAGAGGAGGGGCACTCTTGGAAAGGTATAAAAGGTTACTTTATTATAAAATGCTTTTCAGATTTAAAAGGTCCCAAAATTATATATTTCAAGGATAAGGTGATAAGAGTTATAAATCCACACATATAATAGGTTTTTGACATGTTTAGGTCTTATATTTAACATTATATTTAACATTATATTTTCATTTTATTTAACTTGTTAAATAATGAGGTAATGGCTGCATCATCATGGTGTCATAAATAATTTAATTTATTTAATGTATAAAAATTTAAAAAAAATATCATGATGTACGAAATATTTTTATATTTCTAATTAATATTTATAGTAAAAAATATGACTTGTATTACCCCATTTAAAAATTGTTTTAGTAAAACAACTCATGTTTGTGACATTTTAATTTTAACTTTAAATAAAAAGTTTTTAATGTCATTTTCCTAAAAAAGTGGATCCATGGGGTCCCCAAGTTTACCCATGTATTTTCTTGGTCGTCCATGACACATCCAATAAGGGTAGGACATGTGTCTAGTTCATTTCATATTATTAAAACATTATTTTTACCTTAAACTACACTAATTACCTCTAATCACGATTAAAAACATAAAAGTTACTATTCACCAAAAAATTATTTTAATCCCATTGAACCAAATTTTAATTCTTAATGAAAACCATGTATGTCTAATTTTTGAAATTCAAAATACAAAGGTGGTAAAATTTCATTTAAACGAAAAATCAGTTTTTTAAGTACCACTTAGTGGTTTCACTATTCATCAAAAATTGAAGTTTTTCAGAAAAATACCAAAAATTCACCCTAAGAAATATTTGATATTACAAATTCAAAAATGATGTCTATTTTAAAAAATTCAAAACATATAAGTTGCGTTAATTAATTTAATAATTAATTCCCGTTGTCAAAACAAATAGCGTGTTTTTATGAAACAATATGTATCAAAAGATTGACACTAGTTTAAGTCCAATTTAAAGGTGAAATTAACTCCAATGACCACTATTGGATTAAATGGTAAAAATATATTCTAATTTAACTTTAAAACCAATTCAAAATATAATCTAATCATATAAATAAATTAGATTAAAAAGTGGTTTTGAATTAAAATACAATATTTTTCACTATTCATTAAAAAATGAACTTTATCAGAAAAATACGAAGAATTTACACAAAGTAAATTTTGATGTACCGATTATAAAGAATAATTTTATTTGGTCCAATAGAATGTATAAGAGTGACCAGAACTATATTTATATATGTTTCTCCAACAAAAGGTGATAAGCCGACCTTTAGTGAATGTTAGAGTATATAGGCCTAAAATTGAATTCTTTTCATATTTTAAGCCTTTATCTTTTATTGGATAAATGTAAAAACATTTAAAAAACTTATATAATCATATTTTAGTTATTTCTATTTATTCCCGCCAATACAACAGCTATGTGTTAACTACCATTTAAAATAATATTGTTTTATTACTAGTGTGCAACGTAAGATTTCAAAGAAACTCTTTGTTGCGTATCAGGTACGCTATTGAACATAAAAACCCCTTTAAAGTAAAATTAATATTTAATTCGTAAATATAAATAAATATGAAAATGTTTTATTCTTTATTTACCTGGGATGTTACAGTAGGTTTTATCCTATACATGAGAATAAATACTAGATTTTCTATTGAAATGAGCTTGATTGTAAAGTATACCACTCTATTAAGAGGTATTATAGATAATTCATCTAGGAAAACATATCTAAAATGGTCCAAAACTAGAGAAAAATCTTTCTGATGCATCGTTTGATCATCCAGGAAAATGATGACAATCTGGGATGTCACTCATGCCATCCCACAATGCTCTAGTCTGGCTCGACCGATCTGAACATCCCACTCACCCTTGTTTACATATCTACTTCCCTTAAGTTATGTAAATGTCACCCTTAAAAAATAATAGTCAATGTGGGCGTGATAAGTAATAATCCAATCCATTCCATGTTTGACATCAAATTCTATCATCTCGAAAATAAATAAATTCCACAAGAAGCGATATCCTCCAACCTCAAGAGTATAGTCCTTACATTGGCATATACCCTGTGACCGTACACCCAATGATGTGTCCAAGGTCATCACCACACAAAATAACTAAATTTAAATCCCAATAATTTCCACAATCAATTAAAACACAATGTAGTTCAAGGAACCTATATCAAAAAAAGTAGATATGATAGTAGATGCTACTAGAATACTTCCTAGTATTGTAGAAGGTATTTCAATCTTCTCCTTGGATATCTATTATAATTCACGAAACTATCCTGATCCATATCCATGAGCTACATCTGGATTAACTTGAGTAGGTCTAATATGTTGGCGCTAAAAATCAGGAGTTTGACTATCTTGTCCATGACCTCTTCCTCATCTTGTTCGGATATAACTACTCCAACATCCTACCTGCTATGGAGTCACTGATCCTACTCCTAAAGGTGGAGCTGGTATAGTTTATATTTTGCAAGAAATACGTGGAAAGGTCCATAAAAACCATTAAATATGACCCATTCATCCATAAGTATAACACTCCAATGAGTATCTATCTCACTATGGATTCACATTCCCCTATTGTCCATACTGATAGCATAGAACAAATCTACAAGTGTGGATACTCTATCTACCAATATTCTGATGAGAATCATCTAGGTGATGCTTCCTACCACTGGAAGAACTACTACCATGTCTCAGCACTGACCCTTTGTTCCATGTACTATTAGCTTCCCTCATGTTGTGCTTGGTGATAAGAGCTTGTTTTATGTTCTAAAAAAATGAAAGATAGGCAGAAAAAATTAACTTAAGAGTAGATGACATACTCGATCCCATCCTTGAAGCGTCTATCTCATGATATCTCATAACTAGTAAGAAGCGACGCAAAGCGTTAAAGCTCAGTGAAGCATGATGAATAGTCCATGGTGGACCTAGCACTGTACTATATGTGAATGAACTGCTTAGATAGGCAAACTCTCAATATATGAGTGAAAAATAAATCATAGAAGGCAATCTAGAAGTCTTCCCAGATCATGCATTGATAACAGCTAGCCTGAGTAACTGTATCCCTCCAGCGCTTGGTAGAAGCTTGCAACTTTTAGGTGGTGAACTTGAACCTCCTCTACAGAGGAATCTATAGATGATCAAAGATAGCTAGAATGGATTCTATCCATGCCTCAATAGCCTAAGGACTACCATACCCTGAGAATATGAGAGGATACTAGTGCTGTAACTCATGAGTAAGGTTAGACATCACAGGTGCAGGCCACAGAGAACTCTATATAAACTGCATCAAGCATAGAAAACTTACTCAAAGGTGAGCATCACTACCCAGTTTAGGTACAACAAGCGATGACATGTGGAACTCCTAGAGGCAATACTGGTGGCTAAGGGACCACTATATATAGATCATGATCTTCACCCCCATCCATATACATGACTCGACATGATGGAATAACTCTATAAATTCCAAAAATACACCTCAAAACAATATTTGATAAATTTACATAGATACATGCCAATTGGAATAAGAAAAAGGCTCAAGGACAAACAACTAACATTCAATTATAACAACAAGGTAAATATAGGTGATCACTACCAAAGGCATAGTATCCTAACTACCGAGGTTTAAGTATAGGGTATTTGTAAGAATTTGAGTTCTTTATTTACATAGGTTTTGGTATATGGAGGGTCAATTGCAATTTAAGGGGAAAACACTCTTAAAATTTCACTTATCCTTCTTATTTATAGGCTACCATATCATTTATAAGTAAAAATATATATTTTAAGTCCTCAAGTGAGTTTATACCTAACATTAGGTTTAATTAAATGGACTTTAATTCCCCATTTATAAAGTCCCACACACTTTATAAAATGAGATTGAAACCCATTTAATTTCCACCACCCCCTTACATTCCATCATATAATTTAATGGATAAAGTAATATGGATTAATTATATGGATTACCCTTACCAATTTATAAAGGCCCATACACTTTATATATTGAAACGGGTAGTCATTAAATGGAATCCAAATCTTATCGCATGAAACCAGATGTATATGTCTTATATGGATCTAAATTGACTATTTAATATTCCACTATAAATCTATATAGGAAAACACCATTTAGTTTGATGATAAAATTTAAAAAAAATTACATTTCCTACTGAAGATGTTAGTGGAACAAACATATATCATAACCAAGGAACACTCAACAATCACATGCAACACATGAAATGCATATAATAAAATAAACCTATATGGAATTGAATATGCATGGAATGCGAATCCTAAGTTCTTATAATGATACATGAAGCAATGTTCTTTCCATACCAGGACAAGGTAGAATCTCCAGAAAGCATAAAAAATACCAAAATTCAAGTGCATCACCCAATGGTGTAAATATATCAACTGTAATAAGAAAAATATAAAAAAATTACCATTCCTAAGAAACTTGGTTCTTACCCCAAACATGAGTTAGGTACTTCTAGGCATTGCTTAAAAACAATTTTCTAAACAATCATAGTCTCTTTTATAAATTTCCCAAACAATAAAAAAGAAAAGAAAACCCCTTTGATACCACTTTGTGACACCCCAGAATTAGTTCACTATGGAGTAACCAAACACGATTAGCCATATGGACACAAGTGTGCCTCCCCATATTACATATATTTCAAACTAGTAATGATGGCCTAGGGTGTGTCCGTTGGGAGACTATTCCCTCTGGTTATAGTGAAGAACAATAGTGAAAAAGGATGATAAGAAACATAATTGTAATAATAATGAATACGGAAGAAAAAAAACATAGACATCAAAGAAATAAATAATCATAAAAAAGATACAAATGTATCATATACATAAGATGATGGAATGTATCTACAAAAAATAAAAAAATAAAAACATGTAAACATGGAAACTGGAAGATAATGGAATACATGATATATAAAATAATCTAAAAGGGAAAAAACTATCTAAGCATCCTGAGCACTGGCTTAGTTATCTACTACCAAGCTCCCATCCAAAAGCAGAAAGTTAGGTATCTAAAGCGGGATTCTTATATTTTTCCACACCTATGATGATATAATCCGCCCGAGTGCCTTTGGAAACCTAGATAGAGTGTGAGATAAATCTTAGTGGGCCACCACAAATGGTGTCTATAAAAATCCAGTCTGTGAATATAAATTGTAATAGTGCTCAGGTATATCAAAATTAAAGAAGTACTAATGTAAACAACCCATACCTACCTTATCCTCGTACATTTTTTCTAAAAATTCATTCATTTAATTAATTATAATTTATTTTATAATATAAACAATATAAGTAGATTCCATTTGTACTATAAAAGATAATGATAATAACATAGTATCTAAGGTGTAACCTAAGAATCTATGACCTTAGAAGGTTGAGACAGCTCAAGGTATAAAACCAAGAAGCCAAGCATAAGGAAATAAATTTAATGCAAGGGGTACACCTAAGGAATTACACTAGAGGAGGTTATAATTGAATCCATGGAGAAAACCCACAGTAAATATTGAGATAAGCATGACTTGGCCCAAGGAGAATGATCCAAGGGGTCACATGTTCATATAAATCAAGATGAATATGAGGAGTGTATCCAAGGCATTCTAATTTCTAGAGAGAAAGTGAAGCGATCCTACAACATCATGATGCCAATCTGCTAATAGAAAATGACCATGTTCCATGGTGGGTATCTCCCATGGAAATAATCTCAATGAATCTGAATGGTTTCCTTTGAGTGATCAAGGAATTCCCATGGGAATCCAAGTATGGATCAAGTCTGACCATTCCTATAAAGAAGAAAAAGGTCCATCTCTAATAGGAACCATATTAATATGTCATTTAAGTCCATGTAATACTCTTTCCAAATAAATTTTTATCTAGTTCATTCAATTACCTTTTATCATATTTGAAAAGGTGAAATAAGGACATACAACCAATTTCCAATTCAATAATAATTTATAAAGGTCAAGTGATAGCTATATTAATATATATTTTCCATTTAATGTTTAAAAGACTCATTTATTAAGTCGAAAATCTTACCTTTTAAAATTCAAGTAAAGTACACTCGAATGGTGTCTTAGGTAATCACAATATAGAAAACTAAATGCATAATGAATAAGGAACCCTATTTGGGGTAGTTAACATAGAGGTATCAACCTCTAATGATGTCAAAAGGTGTAATTAAGGCCTTAGGTTTCAATTAGTTGATTGAATTTAAGGCATATTATTTTAAGGGGAAACAACAAGTGAAACTAGTGTGGAAACAATATAAAAAATTTATAAATGGTGAGACTTTGAGGGAAAAGTTATGGACCACTTACCTTATTATTGTAGCATATGCCTCATCTATTATCAGTTGTTGGTTTATCCTGGAATGATAGAAAATAAGAGAATATATTAACAACCTAAAAATAGATTATATGATCTTTCACCAAAATAGCTCCAAAGAAAATAAAGTAAATGAGAGAAATAAGGAAGATGATCAAAGCTCTTACTGAGAGGGATCCAACAAGATGAATGGTGGCTCGATCATACATTAGATAGATAAGATCCTTCAAATCCTTGGTTAATCATGTGATGTAGATCAAAGGGGAGGAAGTTGTTGTGTGTGGGAGAGAAATCAAATAAGGAGAGATATCTTAAATGATAACAGGGGAAAATGGTAAATTCTCCAATTTTTAAGTGGTCTCATGGTTAGGAAACATGTTTTTCCAAACCATAAACCAAACATGCACACCCCACTTATGAGAGAGCACACCACACATAACTTATACTGCATGTTTTGGAAAACTATGTGAAACCAGTGCACACCCTCTATCTCAGCCCCACATGAACCAAGAATCCCTCATATGGTTTAGAAAAACTTTTCTGCACCCTTACAATGCTGCATGATTTGAGGGGCACAATTAGTACTAAATATGCGCTAAACCATGTGCCTCTTCTATTTTCTCCAAAGCGCAGAGCTACAGGCTCCGAAAAATCCCCAAACACTATCGATTCCTCCCATTAGTGATTAGGCATGTTCATAAATACAAAAAAAGATTCAAGTTGAAATTGAAAGGTTTTATACCTTAAAAAAATGGGTTCATATAGTTGAGGCTCTATTTGAATAAATTGTACACTATGATCATCTCTTCCTTTCCTTGTTCTTGCATAGTGGCTTATGAAGATCCTACTATGGTAGGATATTAATAGATATTTCTATTTTATTTATCTCTATATGTAGAATTAACATGGTTTTTCTTTAATTGGGTGGATAGTATGGATTAGATTAATAAATATAATGAAAAGGACTAATGGAAATTAATGGGAAGAGGTGATAAACAAGAGATTATATGTTCTATATTATAGTTCATATGTTTGGTGTTTGATTGTTATTAATGTGATAAGTTTTATTATTTATATGGATTATGTACCTTGATGTGGTTAGGTATTTTATTGACTCTTCATAAAAGTAAAATCATGTAAATATGGAAATAAAATTCTTTCTTGAGAACCTGCAATAATGGTAATGATGTTTTTGATAGTCACACTTAAATTGTTATAAAAGAATGATTTAAATTGGATTTATTAGCTTGAATTTCATCTATACTACTATGTTATTGTTTCTTATTGTTTTGATTTTGTGGGTTAATGAAATTTTTTGTTGTGATAACATTGTAAACTACTGTTCATATGCTTTCTACCATCATAATCAGATAAATCACATAGATTGGGTAATAAATTAGTCATGTGGAAAGATGTAATTTATAGTAAAATAGTTGGACTCTGAAATCTGTTAATAATGGAAGAATGGTATGTTGGTTGGTATCATGTGATTGAATTTAAAATAGGTGAATAATATATTGTTTCTGTTGGTTTGGAACATGTAGGATTTGTTGGTATGATGGTAGTGTGGTTGTGTTGATGATGTGTGATTGTGTTCTAAAATATTGATGGCATGTATATGATTGGTAATGGATGTGTAATGGGTAGAAATAATGTGAGGAATAAATAAATAATGGGTTTTCATTAAATATGGAATTGAATGGTATAATTAATACAATATGGTTTTTAAATGGGAAATCTAGAAATGGTTAAACAATATGATTAAAAAGGGAATTATGAATGGGTGTCATGAATATTTTGTGTGGAAAGTGGTATTGGCTTGCAATATGGTAAATGAAAGTGATGATATCATGTGGTGTTGATATGGTGATGGTTATGGGTTGCTTCAAAACCGATTTGGTGAGATAATTTTATTGGGAATGTGTGTTCTTGTATTATATAATGTATTTTATTATGATTTCATATGTACCCCACCCATATTGGATAACCACACCAAATCCCAAATATTTTGGGTTCTAGGTGTTTTTATAAAACATATAGGCTGGCGAGGGAAGTGATGGATGTCTACTACCTCTTCACATATCTCCCTTTCTGGTGTAGAATGAGATGTTACTATAGTATTGGTACATGGTGGGGGTCATGCATATAAGGAGGAGGGAACATGGTTGATTTACATATATGGAAGGGATGAAAGATTATAATGTCTGACATTAGTGCGTGTGAGTAACAAACCAATGGGTAACTGGTTGTAGGGTACACGTTTTCAATATGACTCAATATTATTTTATTATAAATATATATGGTATTTAGTGAATGATCTTTAGTGAGGCTTGGTGATAGTTGTTTTGATATGTGTTGGTGGGTTTTTCTATTTATTTACTAAAACATTACTATGCTTCTTCCACATTTTCATGAGATTTCTTGAGGGTGATCCTACTATGTGCACATGTATAATCACACCTATATACACATAAACTATTTTTCATTAATTTTTTTTTCATAATTAAACCATGACTAAAGTTTAAGGATTGGAATAGTTTAAGCATAACATGCGTGTAAAACTGAGTACTTAGCATAAAATATTGATTTTAACAATGAATTATTACTAAGTGGGTAATAAGAAATTATAAGTGAATGGTGTATAGTAAGATAAATATAAAAATGGTTATGATGTATATTTATAATAAATATAAATTTATTATATATGAGGTTAAAGAATATTCAACCAAGCAGATGTCTGAGCTAATGGGATTTTTTCTCAATTTCCTTTCATTAGGTTATATCACTTATTCACTGAATATGTCTTTCCAAGATTATGTGTGATATTAAATATAATTTATTTAGGTTTTATTTCCAATTTTTTATGTGAATTTATATTTTTTTAACATAATCACTTCATTGATATATTCCTACTTCAAATGTTACAATCTCTGTAAGGTTTTCTTGGTCTGAATTTTTATTCCTTGAGACATGTTTCATGTTGTGAAAAATGATTTATTTTATATGATGCACTTAATACACCATGAATGTGTTTTAAAATATTATATGATTTAATTAATGTGTTTTAAATAATCAAACCATTTTATTTGATTTAATGGATTTTTATTAAATCATCACCAAATTTGTAAGGGTTTCTTATCTCAAATTCCTTCTTTGAGATATGTTTCGAAGTATGAAACTATACCCATTTATATGGTGTATATAACACCAATTTGGCATATAATATCATGAATATATTTCTAAAAAAGTCATTTTAATTTGATTATAATGTTATTTCTTTCATTTTTTTCTTTTAAAATTCTAAGGGATTTTATTTGAAATCACTGATTTAAATTTTTTAAAGTCTTTTACCCAAAATATTTTTCTTACATGTGAATATTTTTTTTCAATAATGTTGTTTTATAAATATAAATTATTTATTAAATTTATTTTAAATTGGATTTTACTATCTTTTAAAAGTTTTTTAAAATTAATTTTATTAATTTTTTCCATACAGGTCACTTTTGACTCCCTCATTAAAATTATGAAATGAATATTTTTTAACATTTAAAGATTCATTAATTTTTTCCACAACTATGTCATTTATTAATTATTAATTTTTTATTCTAAATTTACTTGGGTTTTCAATGAAATTATTTAATCCATTTTTTCTGAATTTTTCATTTTTATAGGTCACTAAAGGAGGAGGACATTTCTTCTCGTTTTTTAAAGAATATTATTAATGATTTTATAAAATCATTTTCATTATTTCAACACCATTTTTTAATTTTTATGATTCAATAGGGATATTATATAATGATACCATCCAACTTATTACAATAAATTTATTATGAATATGTTTAAAGAAAATTTTATTGAAACCCATTTCTTTTTCATGGGTTAATTAATCAATGAATGAATGATAAAATGAATGATTTTACATATTTTATTCATGTTATGCTTCTTGGAAATTATATATGATGAATGGTTGGTATGATATATCCCTCAAATACATTGGGTAATGTGGAAAGATTAAAATTCTTATAAGTTACTCAAATGAGGTGGATATAGTTAACTGGATATAATTTACTCATATAAAGATGTAATGATGATAGAACTAACCAAATATAATCCACTTCTATGGAGAAGTTATAATTAACGAGGTAGGTAATTATATTTTAAGGGTTATTTTAATGACGATTGTAAGGATTATATACCAATATAAATTTATTGTTTTTCTATGTGTTCTTTTAATTTTAATGGTTTTATTGAGAAATGGTAGTTTTCACATGGATCCAGATTATTGAATCATATGAATTTTGTATTATGTTATAACATATATTTTTTCCATGATTCATGATTTATGAATCATGTTTTTATTGGTTATTAATCTCTTATAACATAAAATTTTATTATGTTATCATACCCTAATTATCATCTTATTCTCATTTATGATTTTCAATTGTTAACATAATTTATTAGACTTATGGAGAGTTTAAGATCACCCATATTATGTTTTCATTTATCCTGATTATGAAAAGGAATATTAAATATATTATTTCTAGAATGGCGTCATGTGTGGATATTTTTCTGGGATATATTCAAGAATTTATTAGGAAATAATAAGTTCATAGTATAGTGAAAAAATGTTCGTTGGATTATAAATTTATGAGTTATGTTGGTTAAATGTTTTTCCTAATTCTCTAAAATTCTAAAGCTAAAAATTATTTGGTATGTAAGTGACTCAATTATTTTCTTTCATAATATAATTATGGATAGATAAAATTAATTATCATATATTGGTATCAAATCCAGTATATAAATAATATGTTTTTAGCATCAAATCTAGGTGTACAGGGCAGAGCAATCTCAGTAGGTATTAAAGTAGGTTTTAGATAACTTTTGAGGTTAAAAAGTTATCTGATTTCAATAATATTAGAGTTTTATATACCATCATAGATTATTAATTTTATGTTATATAATAATTTTAAAGGTATTAATACCCTTTTTAAGTTTTCTGTGTTGGGATTTTGATTTTATTTATAATATTTTGGGAGCTGTTTATTGGGGTTTAAGGAAAATACAAGATTTATGTATAGATAATCATTATGGTTGTTTGATTATGGGATAATTATAAAAATAGGTTCATTATATTTTTGGTAACATTAGTTTCATAGTATAAATAACCATGGGATTGAAAATTTATCTGGTTATTACGTGTTTAAAGATATTCTAGAAGAACTTCACCATATTTTGGGGAACATTATTGGAATTAAGATGAATAAGAAATTATTGGCTAGGAATATTATTTTTTTTCAAAATGATTAATATTATTTGAGGAATAAATATTGAGTTTACTTATATAAACATATATGGTTTTGTTTTGGTTTTATGGTGATTTGAATTATTTTGGGAAATGATTAATATATTCTGTAGAATTTATGATTTGGGTTTATATATTTTTGTCGGTGACTTTTTGAGTGATTAAAATTGTTTGAAAATACATTTTAATTTGATTTTGGAAGAACATGTGATAAAATATTTTTGATTTTTGGGTTTTGATCTTGGTCATGAATATTTTCAAGTGTTTTAAGGTTAGTTATTTACGAAATGATTTAAGTTGAACTTTGGGGGTTATTCTTGAGGATTTAGAGATTAATGTATTATTTCTTTATAGTAACGTTTATTTATATTTCATTGGGTATTATCTTCACCTATGTTAACTATTTTTGTTTTTAGTAAATTTCTAGTGATAGGAGGAATAAATTATCATCCCTATTATGGATCTTATGATTCATCTGAATTATATTTTAGTTCTTCATGTATGAAAAATTTATCATGGTTATTTATCATTTAAAATATTTGATGTAGTAGAGATAGAAAACTACTTAAAAAATATCCAAATATTATGGAATGAAAATACTTCAAGTAAGTATATTTTACCACATTCTCTATCTTGATGTTCAGAGAATTCCTCAACTAAATAAAGAGGAAAATAAATCTTTCAAGATTTATATAGAAAATACCATTATTCTCTGAAGGTATTATATTAGAAACTCATTCAAAAGTATGAGTTTGATAATGATTTATACATGTTTTTAGAAATATTTAATTAATAAATACTATGTTTCCTAGTAGTGACATATAAATTTATTATTATGATCAAATATACATTAGATTTTATTAATATGTAACGATTCACTCATTTTTTATGAATGAATTAAAATTTAAAGGACACAATTTTGTCAAGGGGGAGAATATAACACCATGAGATTTAAATGTACAATTCATCTTCTAATAATACTATATTTGATAGCTTATGTTAAATGAATCACCAAAATAATGTGAATAATAATTTATTAAAATTCAAGGTAAAAATAGATAAATTATTAATATAAAATTTTAAAACAAATATTTTTTCCCTCATTGGTAATTGATATGAAATAAAGTTATGAACACTCAAAGTTTAGAAGGGCCATTATTCTATAAAAGTTATTTTTATTTATATATTTTATTTTTATTTAAAAGATAATTTTATGAATTATTGAATTTTGATTTTAAAAAATGAGCTTACATTTTTAATTAACCATGTTAAAATTATCTTACATATTTTTTTGGGATTTTTTAATAATTGTTGGTTTTTAGGTGAATAGAAAAAAATACCTTTTTCACAAACACTATCACTTTTAGGACATCATCATTTTATAATAACGACTTAAAAGTTTATAAAAAATTTATAATAGAAAAAAATTATGCTTAAGGATTAAAATAAATCATTTTAAAATATTATGTTTCATTTGGAAACCCATGCATGACATTTTAAATCTGAATTGATGTTTTATTCTAATAAAAGATCTATTTTTTATCATATTCTTTAATCAAGTAATTAAATAGTTTCATTATGTTTTGGGTTGGTTTTAAAGTCATGAAAATATCCATTTATTAGTTATAAACTGATAAAATTCATGGGGATCAATTATATATATGATTTTGGTGTAAATTCACCTTTAAGGTTAAAGGGGTGTTTTTCTAAAAACTATATTTCTTTTCATTTTGTGTACTAATATTAAAATTATGTTTTAACATATATAATTTAAAGAAAAAAAATTATCATATATATATATATATTATAAATTTTTAGATTAATAATCAATATATTTCACAAATAAATGTCTGTGGAACATATAGATTTAATGTCTTTGGAGTCTAGACACAAAATCTTATTATTTATTGAAATATCATCAACATGTCCCACAAAGATCTTCCAATATAGTAATTTTTTATACATACCCTACTTAAAACCATTCTTCATAACCTAGGGAAAGGAAACATAATAAAGAGTGAGATCATATGCTTAGTAAGGGTAAATAAGGGATATATCAACATATCACAACACAACAAAAAAACAACATATTAGAGGGGGTTATTTAGAGTGGTTATGCACAACCCCCACTAAATTCATTTTCTGTATAATTTTAGGGGGTTCTGCAAAACCACATCTAATCATTTAATTTAGAGGGGGTTATAAACCCCCTCTAAATTCTTTTTCTTTAAAAATTATGGGGGGGGGGGGTGATGTAGAACCCTCACTAATCATAGAATTTAGAGGGGGTTATGGAACCCCTATAAATTTTTTAGAATTATTATTTTTAATATCCAGTTGGATTTTATAGGGGTTTCAAAACACCCTCTAATATATTAAATTATATGGGGTTGAAACCCCTTATAATGTCTTAAATTAGAGGGGGTTCAAAACTACCTATAATGTCTTTAAATTAGAGGGGGTTCAAAACCCCCTCTAATTTATGTGATTAAAGGGGGTTGTTAACCCCCACTATTTAAAAAAAAAGAAACTTCCATAATATATATATATATATATATATACACAATATATAAATGTATTTAAATACATTATATGAACATATTATATAAAAATATTTTTTTGATTGTATTTATATGTATACATAAATATAATTGTATAATATTATGTATATTAATATATATTTATTTGTATAAATTGTATTTTATATAATATTAAGTATTTATAATATAAAATTACAATCATATTACATAAATATATACATAAATATAATCTATTTAAAAAATATATCATATAAAAACCCAAACTTGTAATTTTTATAATTTATAATATAATAATAATAAGTATATTTCTAAATAACATGTTTATGATTTCATATTATATATATTTAATATTATATGAAGAAAAATTTATAAATATATATATATATATATTAATGTACACAATATTATACAATTATATTTATTGAAATATGTATATATTAATGTATATAATAATAAATATACAAATTAAAGTACATTATATAAATATTTGTATAAATTATATTTCATATAATATTAATTATATATAATATAAAATTTTATTTCATATAATATTAAGTATATATTTTTATAAATTGTATTTCATATAATATTGATTATATATAATACACATATTAATTGTATATAATACAAAATTGTACTTCATATAGCATTATATAAATATTTGTATAAATAGTATTTCATATAATATTAATTATATATAAAATAAATATTTTTATATATTATATTTCATACAATAATAATTATATAATAATTATATATAATATTATATAGTTTATAAAGATAAATAAATATATATTAATGTAAATAATAATAAAAACATGTATTGGAATATATTATATAAATTTAATAAGTAAATACTTATATATATTTTCTTTAAATAAACATGTATATAATATATAAATATGTATTTAAGTATATTAATAATTAACATAAATATATAATATAAATGTATTTAATATACTACATGTATGATATAAATCATAAAATAAATGTATAATATTTATTAAATAAACATATAATTTGTATAGCTTAAAATATTGGTGTAATAACAATAACAATAATTAATAATATTATTTTTATTACACACACACACACTCATATAAGTATATAAAAATAATTAAATAAATTTATATTATAATTATATTATATCTATAAATATTATATAAATATATAAATAGACACACACAAATATAAATTTATTTATAAATATATATTTATATATGTAAATAAAATTATTTATATATATTATATAAATAAACATGTATATAATATATAAATATGTATTTAATATTATAAATAATTTATATGAATATATTTATAAATATATAAACATATGTGTATATACATATAAACATATAGTTTATATAAATTTATATATAGGTTATATATTTCAATGCATTTAAATATATTATGTAAATAATATTAATTAGAATAGATAATAAAATATATATAAATAGATTAAAGTGTACATATATATATTAAATCAAATTGGTATATTGGTAGTAGGGAAGGTGTGCAGGTGCTCAGGACTGGCTGGTCAGGGGTTCGAATCCCACCTGGATTAAATTTTACAGGGGTAAGTGAGGTGGGGGAAGTGCGTGGATTTGTAGGGATCTACGAGAGTTATTGGGCCTAGGCCTGGGAGTGTGCATGTGTGTAGAGACCCAAAGCTTGACGTACATGGACATTACATTACTTTTGCGGAATACTTAGTACATAACAAAAATAGACACATAAGGACCGTAATAGTTTAGTGTCTTTGGAAACTCGGAATATAATCTTCTAATCGTGGTGAAAGATCTTCAACATCTCCCATAAAGATCGTACTCTTTTTTTTGAACCTAAAACCTTTCTTTATATCCTGGGAAAAATAAAACATAAAAGGGGTGAGCTCAAATACCCAGTAAGGGTAAACATAGAGAACATAAAACAATCCATAAACATTTGAATGAAAAAACTTGAACATAAAATCTAAACATCAAAATCTTAAGCAAAGACATGAATCTTGGAAGTATGTAAGGCATATATCATAAGGGAATATCAATCATGATAAAATAGAATGGGAATAAAACATGTAATTGTGGCAACCATTCAGCACATGTTATGATTTCCATAGTAGCCAAGGCATTTCTTCCAAGACCATCTTAGTGGACAAAGTCCCTTTCTGAATCGAGTCCACTCCTCATTTCAGTCCTGTAACACTGAATCGGATTATCTTACCATTCCAGCCATGTCTATCTCATGAGATATAAATCTTTACCCAATGCATTGGAGGGATATATAGGTCCCACCCATCTCATAGTGAAATCATTCTTACTTGTGCCACAAAATAAACTTAAAACATTCATCATAACCCAAAGAATAAAATGGGTTTCATAAACATCAACCCATCATCACATAATCCATATAAAACAAATGGATATTTCATCATAAGAAAACTGAAACCATGTAAATCATCGAGACATTATACTTGAAACATACACATATGAAATAATGTTATCTTAGATAGAAAATGGTTTTGATAAAACACTTGAAATGAATTCTTGAGGAAAATATCATTTCTTCTTCAAAATCAATTTCTTTTCACAAAACCTCATGAAATTTTAAAAGAAAGAGATTTTTTTGAAAATAGTCATGAAATATTTTGGAGGAATATTCATGAAAATAAGGCTTTATAAAACCGTAAAAATCCATTCACGCCGTATAAGTTAAAAATAACATTCTCCTCGTACTTTTATCAGAAAAGTAAAAAAAGTACCTCGTAACGTAAACAAAAGAAAGATTCCTTACATAACTTGTAGTAAAAGTAAAAAATGGTTAAAAAGGACTTTAAGAATACATGAAAACACTTTTATAAAACATGGACATGGATGATAGAAATAACCCCAGTAAATATTTACGAATAAGCAATCTCGGATAAAAATGAGATTTGCAAAATTATCCCTTACCTTATGTCCGATATGCTTCGTATGTATCCGAACCTCCTGTATAATGATTTAAATAATGTCATTTACTTATTAAAGAATAATATTCATTGTTATGATATCATATATGGTTCAGTTATGACTTTATATTACCCATTCTTTTGTAAATTCCATGTTAAAGAGTGTTTTTGGTAAAATCGTTTCATTTGTCTTCCGTGTTTTGACTTGTAATTATTCATATGATCACTTAGCTCATGATTACTTAATTCCAGAATATGAAACATGATTTATATATAATATATATTCATAATATACATATATATAATAGATTGATAAATGGAAAGGAATACACCATTCATGGAGACGGTAGGCCATACGTACATATGAACGCTGTTTTCGTTTCCTTATTGAGTTGAATGTAATTAAGTATATGACATACATATATATATATATATATATATATATATACATAAATCCATTAGCTTTATAATTTCATATATTTCATTATTATTGCTTATATATACTTTATAATCATTCTTAAATGGTTAACATGGAGAATGAATCTCATCGCGTCATGGAGACGGTAGTCCGTATGTACGCACGAGCGATGATATCGTTTCCATCATTATTGAATTGAATTGGAGTGGATGATACAATATATCAGAATCAGTATGATATTATAATAACTATGTATAGTTAATCTGTACACCATTATACCCATCCATGTAAGGTGTTGGTGGAAAAACAGATTACACCACGGCGTGAAGATGGTATTCCGTACGTACGCACGCGTGGTGATTTTGTTTTCCGTAGGATGGATAG
The DNA here is from genome assembly GCA_963277665.1 of Viscum album. Classification (NCBI taxonomy): domain Eukaryota; kingdom Viridiplantae; phylum Streptophyta; class Magnoliopsida; order Santalales; family Viscaceae; genus Viscum; species Viscum album. The sequence continues at coordinate 750,973,598 of OY728127.1, forward strand.
AAGGTTAAATGGGGTTGTTTCATATTTATAATAACATATAAGTATATTTGTGATACTGATGTTATTACTTTATAATGAAACAACTAAGGAAGTATAAGTTGAAGAAGAAAGAAGCTTGAAAGAATCGGTAGAAGAAATTACCTCTTCTTCGATATGCCTCTTTTAAACCTCCTCTTAGGGAACTAAGATTGGTCTTTGAAGTAGAACAGGACCTCTAGGATGTTTCTAGGGAAGTTTAGAAGAGAATTTTTCAGGTGTTGGCTGAGCTTAAAGGCTGAAATTGGTGTGAGGAAGAGAGGGAGGAGGTTCCCTTTTATAAGGGAGGAGAGGGGCACCTTTGGAATAACTAAAAATATTATTTTATTATAAAGTAAAATTAGGTTTTTAATAGCTAAAAATTGATATATTTCGAAGATAAGGTGGGGATGGGTCGAAATAATCTCATCCAATAGAACTTAGAGAAGTTTAGGTCATTATATTAACCTTATCTTTTAGTTTTAACTCTTAGTTAATTAGATTGCAATTTACCATGTCACTTTGTATTTTTATATTATATAGTTAATAAACTTACCATATACATACAAGCGACCCCCAAGTGGTATAGTAATGATAAACCTATCATGATATAAGTATATTGGCTGAACCTTATATTTTTAGGAATAAAATAACAATAAATAATATAATATTTGTTTTAAAAACTATTTTATGTCAATTTTGACACTATTTAGTAATTGATTTTTGTAAAAATCATAACCGAATTATTAATTCGAAAAAAGTTAATTAAATCAATACTAACTTGCCATATTAACCTATAAAATTAATTTAATTCATTAAAAGTCTCCAATTACATTTATTTGGGTATTTATAACATCAATTATGTCAATATTTCATTAATAAGATAATTACTGCATCATCTTTGTGTCATAAATAAATTAAATTATTTAAAGTATAAAAATTACAAATAAACTACCATTATGTAGGAAATCTTTTTATCATTCTAATGAATATTTATAGTTGAATTTATCATATGTATAACCCTATACTAAAAATTATTTACTTATTAAACTTTGATTTTAACTATTTTAACCCTTCTTTAAATAAATTAATAATAAATGCCCTAATCTAATCCAAGTGGGCCTAAATGGTCATATTTTATTTATAAGATTGTTTTTGGTCGAATTACACTTATCCAACAGAATTAGGATATGTTTTAGGGTAATAATAATATCATTTTTACCCTTAATTACCCTATTTACTTTTAACCGTGGTAAATAAAAGTAAAAAGTTACTATTCACCAAAAATTATTTTCATCTCATTGAACCACATTTTACTTACTGAAATCAACCGTGTCTCTCAGATTTTTGAAATTCCACTCACAGAAGCGGTAAAATTAAGTTTTATGTAAATTTTCAAATTCTCCTAGGAGGTGGGTAAAAGACGGTGAAAAGTTCAATAAACTTTTTATATATCTAAAATTATTATAAAATTACTCTAATGAATTACATTGAACTTATATAGGTATTATGTATCAATTTTTACCTAAAATAAATTTAAATAAAATAAATAATTATTTAAATGAAAATTCAGTTTTTAAATAGTAACATAGTGTTTTCACTATTCATCAAAAATTGAAAGTTTCCAGAAAAATTCCAAAATTTCACCCTAGGATAATTTCGATATTCCGAATACAAAAATGAAGTCCATTTTGAAAAATAAAATTTACAAAATTTCAAAAAGTGGTTATTACTATTCATAATGGCTAGTTTTAATAATATTTTAATAGCATATCGTTGTTTAGTGAAAATCGGTATTGCGTACGACGCAAGCTATCGAGGAAGGTCGCGATTGCGTGTAATGAAAGACAAGTTAGGGTTGCGTGTTGTACAAGACTCCTTTATTGTTTCATATAATAGAATCCAACCATATTTCATTGAATATATATATATATATATTTATATACACTCAATGTTGCGTAGAATGACAATTATCAAACGAACATGAAATTGTGTATAACACAATCTAAGAATAGTGTTGCGTATACTACAAGCTAATACGGTGTTGCGTATAGCATAAGATAATATTGTTATAGCATAAAACACATGACATCAAATAAACTAAAAAGAATACTTATCAAAAAATATAGGGTTATTACATTCTACCCCCCTTAAAATGAATTTCTCCCTCAAAATTCATTGGGGTTATGCATGGTTTTCTATTTGAAAGTTTCTTTAATTAAAACCGACATTGTAAAATGAAATACCAAAACATAACATTAAAAACTAATGTATGAAACGTAATAGTTACCCAAATAAACTAATCACTGGGTTTCCACATAGGAGAACATAGGTAAAAATATGGATATGGAAGAGAAATCTAACCATCATGTTCTGATGGAGAGTGGTAGAGAACATGGCTATGAAAAATCCCATAATAACAAAGCCAAAAATTTATGATGATCTAAGGTACCATATGATTCATCGGATATAAGAGCACTAGGACAACATTTTTGGTTTTCAATATCATTTCCCTAAAGTTGAAAATTTTGAATTGGAAGAAATACTTGCTTGATTTTGGTATAATCTCACTGTTGTTCATGATTTGAACAATTTACACTTCATCTCTTAAAGAAATGAAGTCAAATTTGTTATTCATGAAGAGTTAGCAGATCATGTGATAGAATGATGGGTCATTCCATCTGTTTCAAACAAAAGTTATCAAATATACATAAGTCCATCTATGGCGAGGTTAATCATATATGGTTCCTAAAATGGACTTATACTTCATATATCATACTGCTTAATATATTAAAACTAGTTTCTACTAAACAGGGACTTCCTGTAAGCTAGTGGTAGGCGATAAAGGCCAGCCGCACTTCGGTTGTGGGTTCCATTCCCACAGCCTGTCCGACGTGATGGGTTGTTGCCCGTACTGCAGGTTGTCCTTTTTCTAAAACTACATTACTATAACATCCCATCAATAATATCGAAAAAAGTTCCATCATAAAACAATAATAACTTATGTCTAACATAATCCATTCTAATCTTTAGGCTTATCTAAAATACTTCAGTCCAAGCTCATAGTATAAAGAAAACAATTACTAGAAAGGTTATCTACCAACCATGTGAATACCATAATTTATCCCCCATATATCTTGTTGGTCACATTCCAATCATGTGAATACCTTAATCATGTATTTTATTGAAAAATGAATACCAATTAAACCTTAGTGAAAACATGAATGCTGTCAAAAGATAACTCTTTCCACATACCAAAATCCAAAAATTCTATATACTCAAACCATGATATCACTTAGTCCTTATAATAATCATGAGCTCATGAATACTATCAAACATTTCATTTTCTCCTTATCCCTTCATTATGCGCATATCATCTACTTTCCAAAAATATCTGAATAACCTTCCATGGTTACCGGTACCATTCAACATATACTTCCCAATACATTAGGAAAAAGAATAGTGTAACAATCCTTAGATGATTCTTTATTCCATAGTACCATACATTATTCTTTATAAACATACAATCATTCCACTAACTTCTTTAACCACTAGTTGAGCTTCATCATTTCATTCATATCATATTTCATTTGTAGTCTCTTCATCATCATCCACATAAATAATACCCGTATGACCATGCTGATTCTCTTTATGAGATTTTCCCTTAGGGAATTGGTTTTCATAATGCCCATACATTCCACATTTAAAACATCTAATCATTGTTGATGTCGTAGCAATACCATTATCCGTGTCCATGCTGTTAACTGAACCTTTTCCTTTTCACTTACTGGCTTTGTGTCCTTCTTTTCCACACCCAAAGAATCTTCTAGTTCCTTTGAAACAATCTCCCAATGCCTCTTCCCACATGATTTACATGAGGGAAATTGAACTTTCTTTCCTCTATGATCATCATGAAATGCCATATTTCCCTTATTATCTGAGTCAGGAAACTTATCAAAGTTGAGATTATTGATCATATTATGAGATTACTGATTAGGCATAATAACGATGTTTGGACTTCCAAATCCCATTTCATTTGGTTTCCCATCAAGAATATCATTCCATTGTCCATTATATCCTCCATTATCATGAATCTTTCTGTTTCCAGCCTTTTTCTAAAACCCAAAAAGAATAGTGTGAGAGGCAAAAATCATGCTAGGGAAAACAACATAGTAAAGGGGGAGAACCCTCAATATCTAACATCTTAGGTTAAATTCTAAGATCGTTACCGTAGTTCTAGGACTATATCCTATACGTATACCTATCCTTAGGGACATCCCTAGACATACCTTAGAAATATCTCCAGGGATCTCACTAAAGTTCTCGCATCCTAGTTTCCAAAGGTTGACTAAACCTTTCCTCTGATACAAACTGTAGATACCAGAAGCTTGACTTACATGGACATTACATTACTTTTTTGGAATACTTAGTACATAACAAAAATAGACACACAAGGACCGTAATAGTTTAGTGTCTTTGGAATCTCAGAGTATAATCTTCTAATCGTGGTGAAAGATCTTCAACATCTCCCATAATGTTCTTCCCCTTTTTTTAAACCTAAAACCTTTCTTTATATCCTGGGAAAAAGAAAACATAAAAGGGGTGAGCTCAAATTCCCAGTAAGGGTAAACATAGAGAATATAAAACAATCCATAAATATTTGAATGAAAAAACTTGAAAATAAAATCTAAACATCAAAATCTTGAGCAAAGACATGAATCTTGGAAGTACGTAAGGCATATATCATAAGGGAACATCAATAATGATAAAATAGCATGGGAATAAAACATGTAATTGTGGAAACCATTCAGCACATGTTATGATTTCCATAGTAGCCAAGGCATTTCTGCCAAGACCATCTTAGTGGACAAAGTCCCTTTCTAAATCGATTTCACTCCTCGTTTCAGTCCTGTAACACTGAACTGGATTAACTTACTGTTCCAGCCATGTCTATCTTATGAGATATAAATATTTACCCAATGAATTGTTGGGATATATAGGTCCCACCCATCTCATAGTGAAATCATTCTTACTTGTGCCACAAAATAAACTTAAAATATTCATCATAACCCAAAGAATAAAATGGGTTTCATAAACATCATCCCATCATCACATAATCCATATAAAACAAATGGATATTTCATCATAAGAAAATTTAAACCATCTAAATCATAGAGACATTATACGTGAAACATACACATATGAAATAATTTCATCTTAGATAGAAAATGGATTTGATAAAACACTTGAAATGAATTCTTGAGGAAAATACCCTTTCTTCTTCAAAAACAATTTCTTTTTAGAAAACATCATGCAATTTTAAAAGAAAGAGATTTTTTTGAAAATAGTCATGAAATATCTTGGAGGAATCTTCATGAAAATAAGGCCTTATAAAACTGTAAAAACCCATTCACGCCGTATAAGTTAAAAATAACATTCTCCTCGTACTTTTGTCGGAAAAGTAAAAAAAGTACCTCGTAACGTAAAAAAAAGAAATATTCCTTACATACCATGTAGTAAAAGTCAAAAAATGGGTAAAAAGGACTTTAAGAATACATGAAAACACTTTTATAAAACATGGACGTGTATGATAGAAATAACCCCAGTAAATACTTACGAATAAACAATCTCGGATAAAAATTAGATTTGAAAAATTAACCCTTACCTTATGTCCGATATGCTTAGTATATATCCGAACCTCCTGTATACTGATTTAAATAATGTCATTGACTTATTACAGAATCATATTCATTGTTATGATATCATATATGGTTCAGTTATGACTTTATATTAACCATTCTTTTGTAAATTCCATGTTAAAGAGTGTTTTGGGTAAAATCGTTTCATTTGCCGTCCGTGTTTTGACTTGTAATTATTCATATGATTACTTAGATCAAGATTACTTAATTCCAGAATATAAAACATGATTTATATATAATATATATTCATAATATACATATATATAATAGATCGATAAATGGAAAGAAATACACCGTTCATGGAGACGGTAGGCCGTACGTACACATGAACGTTGTTTTCGTTTCCTTATTGAGTTGAATGTAATTAAGTAGATGACATACACATATATATATACTTAAATCCATTAGCTTTATAATTTAATATATTTCATTATTATTGCTTATATATACTTTATAATCATTCTTAAATGGTTAACATGGAGAATGAATCTCATCGCGTCGTGGAGACAGTAGTCCGTACATACGCATTAGCGATGATATAGTTTCCATCATTATTGAATTGAATTGGAGTGGATGGTACAATATATCAGAATCAGTATGATGTTATAATAAATATGTATAGTTATTTCTTACACCATTATACCCATCCATGTAAGGTGTTGGTGGAAAAATAGATTACACCACGACGTGGAGACGATATTCCGTACGTACGCACGCGTGGTGATTTTGTTTTCCTTAGGATGGATAGAAGGTGAAATGGGGTTGTTTCATATTTATAATGACATATTAGTATATTAGTGATACTGATGTTATTAATTTATAATTAAACAACTAAGGAAGAAGAAGTTGAAGAAGAAAGAAGCTTGAAAGAATCGGTAGAAGAAATTACCTCTTCTTCGATACGCCTCTTTGAAACCTCCTCTTAGGGCACTAAGATTGGTCTTTGAAGTATACCAGGACCTCTAGGATGTTTCTAGGGAAGTTTAGAAGAGAATTAGGCAGGGGTTGGCCGATCTTCAAGGCTCAAATTGGTGTGAGGAAGAGAGGGAGGAGGTTCCCTTTTATAAGGGAGGAGAGGGGAACCTTTGGAATAACTAAAAATATTATTTTATTATAAAGTAAAATTCGGGTTTTAATAGCTCCAAATTGATATATTTCGAAGAAAAGGTGGGGATGGGTCGAAATAATCTCATCCAATAGAATTTAGACAATTTTAGGTCTTTATATTAACCTTATCTTTTAGTTTTAACTCTTAGTTAATTAGATTGACATTTACCATGTCACTTTGTATTTTTATATTATATAGTTAATAAACATACCATATACATAAAAGAGACCCCCAATTGGTCTATTAATGATACAACTATCATGATATAAGTATCTTGGCCTAATCTTAGATTTTTAGGAATAAAATAAAAATCAATAATATAATATTTGTTTTAAAAACTATTTTATGTCAATTTTGACACTATTTAGTAATTGATTTTTGTAAAAATCATAACAGAATTATTAATTTGATAAAATTTACTTAAATCAATAATGAAATGTCATATTAATCTATAAAATTAATTTAATTCATAAAAAGTCTCAAATTACATTTATTTGGGTATTTATAACATCAATTATGTCAATATTTCATTAATAAGATAATTACTGCATCATCTTTGTGTCATACATAAATTAAATTATTTAAAGTCTAAAAATTAAAAAGAATACATAATTATGTAGGAAATTGTTTTATCTTTCTAATGAATATTTATAGTCGAATTTATCATATGTATAACCCTATATTAAAAATTATTTACTTATTAAACATTGATTTTAACTATTTTAACAATTCTTTAAATAAATTAATAATAAATATCCTAATCTAATCCAAGTGGGCCTAAATGGTCATATTTTATTTCTAAGGTTGTTTTTGGTCGAATTAAACTTATAAAATAGAATTAGGACATGTGTTAGGGTAATAATAATATCATTTTTACCCTTAATTACCCTATTTACTTTTAACCGTGGTAAATAAAAGTAAAAAGTTACTATTCACCAAATATTATTTTCATCACATTGAACCAAATTTTACTTAATGAAATCAACCTTGTCTCTCGGATTTTTGAAATTCCACTTACAGAAGCGGTAAAATTATGTTTTATGTAAATTTGCAAATTCTCCTAGGAGGTGGGTAAAAGACAGTGAAAAGTTCAATAAAATTTTTATATATCTAAAATTATTATAAAATTACTCCAATGTATTACATTGAACTTATATAGGTATTATTTATCAATTTTGACCTAAAATAAATTTAAATAAAATAAATAATTATTTAAATAAAAATTTGGTTTTTAAATAGTAACCCAGTGTTTTCACTATTCATCAAAAATTGAAAGTCTCCAGAAAAATACCAAAATTTCACCCTAGGATAATTTAGATATTCTGAATACAAAAATGAAGTACATTTTGAAAAATAAAATTTACAAAATTTCAAAAAGTGGCTATTACTATTCATAACGGCTAGTTTTAATAATATTTTAATAGCATATCATTGTTTAGTGAAACTCGATATTGCGTACGACACAAGCTATCGAGGAAGGTTGTGATTGCATGTAATGAAAGACAAGTTAGGGTTGCATGTTGTGCAAGACTCCTTTAATGTTTCATAGAATAGAATCCAACCATATTTCATTGAATATATATATATATATATATATATATATACACTCAATGTTGCGTAGAATGACTATTATCAAACGAACATGAAATTGTGTGTAACACAATATACAAATAGTGTTGCGTATACTGCAAGATAATACGGTGTTGCGTATAGCACAAGATAATCTTGTTGTAGCATAAAACACATGACATCAAATAAATTAAAAAGAATACTTATCATAAAATATCGGGTTGTTACAATGTGAACATGAGAGGGGAGGTAGGATGAGCATAAGGAATAGGGAAAGAATCAAGGGAGTGGGAAAAGTGGACATGAAGAGAAAGGGAGGGGCGTGAGGAATGAGAGGGGAAGAGAGGGGGAACGAGAGGTACAAAAGAGGGGGGAATGATATTGAAAGGGAGGGTAAATATTTGAAAAAAATGGTCCATATTGTTATCCCAACTAGGTTAAATACCCAGGGGTAAATCACGATATGATAGAATAAAACAACTGACCCTTTGGATCTTGTATCGTCGTTAAACAAACAAATATTCACTCCATTTCTCATATCCACTTATGAAAAAAATTAAAGCTTTCCTGAGAAACAAAAATTTTACTTAGATCACCCTCACTGAACTATGTCCAAGGAGAAACTAACAACAATGTGCTGATGTACCAAATTCACTAAGATTCACTGCCAAAATAATGTTCGGGGTAGATCACTTTTATGCCCATGCTCACTACATTTACAAAGTTTAGGGACAACTCAATAATTCCCAAGTGTACCTCCATAAATCTCTCTTTATATGGATCACCACCGATGGAAAAGATCATCTTATTCCTCTTACTTTTCTCTCTGCTCTAGAAAAAATTGACCCACAATTTATGGGCATTTAGGTACCTTCATTATCAATAATTAATACAACCTCAGTTGTATATTGATTATCCATTTAAGTTACACTTTCATGCAATTTATGAATACCAATTTACCACAAATTTATTGGGAAATTATTTTTTAATACATTCGTGATGCTCACTACCTCCACAAATCTCACACCACCTTTGAAAAACTACTAAATTCTTCAAAGTATAAACTTCCTTTATGAACCCCACTAATTTCATGAAGCTCACCTCTTTCATAAATCTCAACCAACCTTTATGAAGAAACCTCCTTTAATGAAGCTCCAAAACATTCGAAAAGCTCACTTAGCCTTTGGGAACATCAATACTTCCACGATTCTTACAACATTCAGTCAGATTTCACAGCCTTCAAAAACTTCCCTTATTCATGATCAATTTCTCAAGAACCACCATTATGAACCACCTTTACGAAACCAAAGGATTTGAATATTCATTAAGTCTTTATCCACTTTTTCTAAAGGGGGAAGAGGCCTATTTGTAGGCATTGACTCTATTTATAGAATATTCTTTCCACATTATCTCATTTTCATAAATCTCTCCCATATCTTTCATGATGATTTCTATTTTCAAAAGTCACCATGGGAATCTCCCATTAATGAAGCTTCTCATAGTCATAACTATTATCATAAAATATTCATGTATTTATGATGCTCGTTCATGATGACCCATACCTTTGTGAAACATCCTTTTTGAAAACCTATCTTCATGAAAATCATGACATTTTTATATTTTTACTAGGCCTTCATGAAAATACATATTTCTTGATGCTTGAGTCGTCCTCTAAATTTTGGTCCCCAAAATTTTCTCAAACACTGGGAAATGGCGCCACCTTGTAGACATGTTTTTTTGTACAACTTCTAGGACTTCCATTCCTTTTTCATGGATCCTTTTCAATATACCATGTCAAAAATATCTCTGGAACTCCATAAATGACCATGGAAACCTGATTTTTCAATAAACACAATCAAACAAAAAATACTAAAATGCTAAATTGAGGGATTTTTGCCCAAAAATATCCCCCTTTGGGTTTATTGAAAGATCTTCACAATTTGATACCTCATTGAATATTATTCTATCTTCTACCAACATTTACTTCAAGTGATTCAGATAGTGATGAAATATTTACTCAACACATACTCCAAGCCCACATGATCCATTCTCAAAATGAGAAATAACAGTATCATAAAATTTTCATCAATGAATCTCTTCATTCTAAAACCAATCATATGCTTTTATCACGAACTTCAACTGTCATGAAATATAACCTTTGATCGATCCTATTTAGAATTGTCATATTTAAAACTCCCCCTAATTAAAACTCCCAAAACTTCACTACTCCCCTTATCAGCTTATCCCCTACATCTATTAGGACATTTTCTACACTTTTATAGACATAATTTCTCCCCCTTTGTCAATTAACCTAATGGTATATTTGTTGTGGAATGAAATAGGGTAAAGAACATAGATCATCACATTAGGGAAAAAACACCATACCTCAGGGATAGGGGGTCCCAAATCCATACTTTTTCAAGTGTATAGATTTGAATATACTCCCAGAGCTAGTCAATGTTGTTCAAATGCTTCTTTAGGTAAGTCCTTCGTTAGAAAGTCTATAACCTATAGTTCTATAGGAACATTCTCTAATATCACTAGCCCATGCTCCACATTATCTATGATAAAATGATACGATATTTTAATGTGATTTTTCCATGAGTAATGGAATAGATGTTTTCTAATATTTATATCACTTTAATTGTCTAATGGATTCTGATCAAAATATTTACATGAACTACCATATCATCAAGAAGTTGCTTCATCCATAGTAGCTTCATGTAAGCTTTAGTGGGAACAATATATTTGTCTTCTACAATGTTTAATGAAATTAAATATTTTTTATTTCTTAGCCAAGAAATACACAAACCACCAATATAGAATATACTACTAGACATTTATTTTCTATCATATGCTAAACTAGCCCAATATGCATATGTATAACCCATTTATTCTTGCTGATATTTGTCATTGTATAGAAAACAAAAATCCACCATTCCCATGATATACGAAATCATTATTTTAACTAAAATTAAGTGTATTTATTTGGTATTTCTTTGATATATTATTGCCCAACATGTGGAAAAAACAACATCAGGTCTTCTCGCTATCAATTATAATAGACTACCGATGATATTTTTGTGTATTCTATGACATTAAATGCATTTTGTTCATCATCCAATGATAGTTTTATTCAGTTCTCCCGCAAAGTCATCATCTCCATGTAATTATCCATGAAAAATATTCAAAAAACCTCCTTGTAATATTTATATTGAGAAATTAATGTTACATTCTTTCCTTGTGTCTGCTGTAAACCATGAAAAAATGTCCGTTCACCAATAATTGAAATTTCGAACTCACTTTTCACGAGTTTTGATAACCACTTTCACTAATATTCATTTGATCCACAAAATACTATTTCATAGATTCACACAATTACTATCATCCTTTTATTATTTTTATTGTTGACATAGAGATTGTAATCAACACCACCACCCTAAAAACTGAACTTCTCCAAAAACCGATCTAGTCTTGAATAAAATGCTCCGGGTTCTAGCTTCAAACCATATAACACCTTATTCATCCCAAAAAATATGTTCTCATCATCATGAATTATAAAACCATCTATATTCTCAATATAAACTTCTTATTCTAGAAAACCATTCATAAATTATGACATCATGTCCATCTAAGAAACTTTGAACCTTCTTTACACTGCTACGACCAAGAATAATATGATTATATCTAGCCTCGAAACATGTGAAAACGTTTTATCAACATCAATTCCATCTATTGGGGAGTACCCTATTCAAAATAATCATTCTTTTTTCCAAATAACTATGACATATTCATTCATATTATTGTGAAAGACCCATTTGGTTCCAACAACATTCTTATCTGTTGGTCTGGAAACAATCGCCCATGTCTGATTCTCTTAAATTTGGTAAATCTATTCATTCATATTTTGAAACTAGTTTTCATCTCCAACTACTTCTTAAAAACATTTATGATCTAAAAATGATAGTAAGTATACCTACTGTAACAAATTCATTCTTCATGTTTGAATTAGCACTACCTAATCCCCAATGATGTTATGCCTATCAATTTTATCTCAACTCTTCAGTATTTATGTAGATATATATTTTAATTACTCATTCTTATCATCAGTATCTCCTTCTAAATTATCCTTTTCTACTTTAACTCCCCTTGAGGTGCATACCTCCTCATCAATTTCATCAAGGAACTTTTCACTATGTTTATGAAGATTATATACATTCTCTACTATAGTGACATCACCGATTTCAAAAATATTTACAAGCCTCTTGTTGAAACATTTATATTCTTTACTATTTATTGAATATCCAAAAAATATACCCTCATCTCCTCATGATTAAAATTTAATATGTTTCTCTTTATTGAGAATAAAACATTTTCTTCCAAAGATTCAAATGTATTTCAATGTTGGCTTCTTTTCGTACCAAATATCATATAGATCCTTTTCTTCCTTTGGACACAACAAAGCCCTGTAAGATATATAGATCAATGTTAAGAATGATTCTTTCTAGAATTTATCTTCTAAGTCCTTTTCGATATGCAATTTTCTGAATATTTTATTAATGATCTGATTTATCCTCTCAACCACACCATTTTTTGAGAAGTCCTTACTACTGAAACTCGATTTATTTTTCCCTTTTTCTTGAGATAATATTATACTTAAATATTTTTGAATTCTATACCATTATCAGTACAAAAACATCATTATTTTTTATCCAAGAATCGTTTCTTATTCCCACTGATATTATTTTATGAAACTAAACATATTAGACTTGTGGTCAATGAAAAATACCCATTCCATCCTACTGAACTCATCAATGAAAAGAAGGTAATACCTCTCCCCATCAGTGGATCTTGTTGAGATAGGTCCACATACATCTTCGTGCACCAATTTAAGCACTCTGGTTTACTTTCATTCTTTTTCTTTGTACATATTTCAAACGATCTTCCCTTATTGACAAGAATCACACGTGTGAGTAAGATAAATTGATAGCTTGTGGAGATCTCGAGCTATATCAAATTTGAGTATATCTTCTTGGGATAGTTGACCAAGATGTTGAATCCTATTATAACACAACCTATTTTCTTCCTCTCTAGATATAAATCACATATATTCTTCTCCACTCATAAGGTATAGTTTCTCATTTTTACGCTTTCCTTGTAAAATAATTTCACCGTATTTTACTTTGATGATATATATATTTTTTGAAAATCTCATGGAATGTTCTGAGTCACGTAGTTGACTAACACTAATACAATTGTGACTGAGACCTTCAACAACTAATACATCAACACGTCTTATGCCTCTTCTTGTAAACTTGGATTTTCCTTAGCCAACAATCTTTATGCCTTCATCATCACCAAATATTACAATACCTTTTTTTATTGTAGTTTATTCTTGTCACTAAATCCTTATTTCATGTCATACGAGAGGTGCATCCACTATCAATGATCCATATGTCAGTGCGATCTGATGATTTAAAAGCAATCTCTACTACCACTTCCATATCCACTCTTTTTTTGATCCATTTTTTGACATCATACACAATATAGATTGATAATATTTATCTTCAATTAATTATTATGGACCATATTCATCTTATAGATATAAAAATATATTTTTTCATGTTAAACTCATTTGATGATACATTTAACTGCTTCTTATGACCACATTTAGTCTGATTTGGTACATTTCTTTGTAGTGTTCATGAGAAATATATTTTCATGCACCTGAATCCTGTATATTTGAAACAATGACCATAAAATCATATCCAAGAATATTGATCTCTATATGAATTCCTCTACTGGTCTTATTCACTTAAGCACCTCTTGGTTATGGAACATACATTTTGTGAGTGTCCCATCATACCACAACAATAGCATCTAATGAGATGTGCATTACTATGTGTCACTACTACACTGATCGTGTTCCATTGGGTTCTATAAATTTTATATATTTGATTCATACCCAAATCAATATTCAATCTTATAGTGGGAGCTTATAGTTTGACTTCAACCATTACTGCTTTCCATTTTCCATCAAGTCCTATACCAGCTGTATCATTACGATCTATCATTTTCTTTTCCTAATATTCCCTTGTCTATTTCACCATAACTTTGAACTCTACTTTTACAATTTTTTCTACCTTTTCCACTTCCATTGATGGAGTCAAAAATTTCTCATGATCTTTTACTTTCCTCCACAGGCTGATAACCTCAACCTATAGTTTTTGATGAGTTTTTATTGATATTTTTCTATATTATTAAAACCATAGATCAGCCATTTATATTATTTAATTTTTTATTTGTACTCACTAATAATATTTGAGTTCTCTAGATTTTTTAAATTTCATAATTCAGCTCATACTTCTCTTCTTACTGCTCTTACATAATGATTTTAGCATCATGAACCCGCCTATTGGATTTATTTGTATTGTATTTGAAAACAACTATCTCTTTAAGAGAATATTCTAATTTTACATAAAGTTAAAATATTCCTTTGAATTCACCTTTTAATTATCAATTTCTTCCTTTTTTGGGTAATTTCTAACAAATTCCACCATATCATTTTCTTCACAATCCTTTCATCTCTCAAGCACTTCTACCTTAGATTATTCTGAACTGTCATCTTCTTTTGAATGTAGATTCTTCAATTTAAAGAAATTTTTCTTAAAATTTTTCATAACACTAATATAGGATGAGGATTTATTCATGGGAAATTTGATCTGATCCTCACCATATTCTTGAAAATTATTAGGGAAAATTGCAGCAATATGTACAACCTTTCCACATATAAAGCATGAAAGTGGGAGTTTCCCTTTGAACTTTCCTTTTACTATTTGTAAATTTCATAAAAGTAATGACATGAATTCATCTATCTCTTCTTCTTACTTCCCATCTCCAATAGTGAACTTATTCATGGCCTTTAATTCCACATCGTTAGACTTCCCTTTTTCCATAGACTCATTATCATCATTTATCATCTTGTATGCAATAAGAGTACAATGTAAGCTATCCAATGTTATATCCTTTGTATATTTATCTTCTTGTATATAAATTTTTTGATTTAATTAAGGTTTATGTATTTTTAAGATTCTCTTGACCATATTTACATCCTCAATAATTTCTCTAAGACCACGCATGTCTTCCAAAATAGAATTTACTTAGTCAAAGAATACATTAACATACTCATTAGGGTGCATTCCAAGATCCTCATACCTATTCCAAAAAAACATCATATTTTCTTTTCTTACTTTTGAGTCACCCTCATAATTTTTTAGCATGGTAAACCGCATAACACATAATTAATTACAACACATTACCTTTATATATATTGAATTGGATAGGGATCCCCCTAAAGAATTGATTCATTTGGATTTAGCATCCAATTATCTTTGGTCAATATCTGATAAAGAACCACTACCCACACTAACCGAAAAACCATGCAAAACAAGTGTAAAGACATCAATTCCCAAATATTTCAAGTAGTTTTGTATCTGATTCTTCCCTAATTGAAAATTATTTCCATCAAAGATCATAATACCTTTATGATTGACATTTCCATTGAAATATCTTGGAGAGAAACATTAAAATTAACTCCTCTATCTGATACCAATTGTTAGGACACCTAGGTTGAATACCATGAGGGGGGTGGGGGGGGTGAATGAGGGTATAATAGATAAAAACAACTACCCCTTTAGGTCTTGTTTAATCATTAAAAAAACACCCTTATATCTCTTTCACATATCAATATCTGAATATAAATGAAATCATAAATGAGACATAATAATTTTACATGGGTCACCCTCCCTATGATATATCCATGGAGCATACAATTTTTTTTTTCCGATGTACCAAATCCACTAAGGCTCACTACCAAAATAATGTTTGGGCTAGATCACTTCTATTCCTAGTATCACAACCTTTACAAATATTAGGGACAATTCACTACATCTCAAGGGTCACTCCCTTAATATCTCTTTCTATTGATAACTACCGATGTAAAGGATCAACTTCTTCCTATTCCTTTTCTCACTACTCTATAATAGATTAACCCACAATTTATGAAAATGTAATTCACTTCATTATAAATAATGAATACATCCTCAGTTGTAGATAGATGCTATGTTGAAGTTCCACTTCCATCCAATAGATGAATACCACTTTACCATAGATATACTGGGAAATACATTTTTTGTACTTTTGTGATGCTCATTTCCTTCGTGAATCTCACACCACCTTCATGAAACTACTCAATTAATCACAAGCATAAACTACCTTCACGAACCCCACTACTTTCATGAAGCTCACCTCTTTTTCGAAGCTCAACCAACCTTCACAAAGAAATAGCCTTTCATGAAGCTCAAACACTTTGGAAAAGCACACTTAAACTTTACGAATATCAATAATTGCGTGATGCTTAAAAAATTTTGTTGGATTTCATAGACTTCATTAACTTCCTATATTCATGAAAAATTTAATTAGAACCACTTTTGTGAACCACCTTTGTGAAAAAAGATCCTTTGAATCTTTGTTAAGTCTTGCTATAATTTTTTAGAATAGGGAAGATACATATTAATAGGTGTTTCCTCCCTTTATAGAATCTTAGATCCACATCATCTTTTTTTCATGAAGATATCCCATCTATTTCATGATGCTCACTATTTTCACTAAGCACCATCATAATTTCCCATCCACGATTATTTTCGTAGATATTACTATCAAATCATTGTGCATTCATGATGCTCATTTGTGATGACCCATACCTTCACAAAACATCCTTAAAAAAACCCAATATTCATGAAACTCATGCATTTTCCATATTGTTACCAGGAATTCATAAAAATCCATATTTAATGATGGTTGATCCAACCTCCAAATTCTGGACCCTAAAAATTTGGAAAACACTTGGAAATGACACAACCTTGTTTATGAAATTTTATGTATCACTTCTATGGAATTCCTTCCATTTTCTTGGATCCTTGTCAAAATACTATGTCAAAAATATATTTGGAACTCCATAACTAACCATGGAAACCTAATTTGTAAACAAACAAAATCAACCCAAGAATATTCCAATGTTACCTTTATGGATTTTTTCCCAACACAACTTTATTGGAAGTTCTAAACACCCTTAAATAGTTGAGTTATTAGGGGTGGTTAAAAAAAACTCCCCTAATTTTTTTTCTTTCAAATCAATTAGCGTTAGTTCTAACCACCCCTAAATTGATAAATTATTTAGAAGGGGTTTAAAAAATTTCTAAATGGTCATTTTCTAGTAGATTTTTAGTTGAATAAGAAAGGGTCTAAACCCCTTAAATTCAACCACCAATAAAATACATCCAAATATACCAACATTTGATGAAAACAACCTCAAAACCCACATTATGTTCACTTTAGTGGTGTTACACCATAAACACTACTAAATCATTTAGAGGGGGTTATAACCCCCTCTAAATGAAAAAACTACCCATTCTAACAAAAACGTTTTTTCTAGTGTGAGATTAAGGGTATGAGAACATGAGGATTACATTTTAAAACCATACCATACATATAATAGATCATAAAATTGAGTTATGGAATAAATATATTCATTTAATAAGACACAAATCATAATGTAATCAAAGAAAATGATCCATTAGAACATAACATTGTAATGATAAATAGATTTGTGGCATATACATAAGCATATAAAGTCAAATGTCAAGGATACCCACCAAGACATTCATGACATGTTAGTCTTGAGATAACCACCTGTGTACCTGGTTTATCCTTAGGATAACCTCCCATGTACTCTCATTCCGGATTGGTATAATCTATTATGTACCCTCATTAAATCTTGGGATGACTTTTCATGTACCTTTGGAGATAATATATCATTAATCATCACCCATTTCATTTTATAGAGACAAAATCCCAACCATGACATGATGAAAATCATACACACATGTGCCAAAAGATTATAAAACATTAATCATATCAGAACCCATGAAAATAAAAGGTTTTCATAAAAATTTCATCATAGTATAAAACATGTAAAAGAAACAGGTTTCATGATCATTTCATCATTTCATGATAGCATAACCCATGAAAAAATAAGAGGGTTTAATAATAATTTCATCATGGTATAACTCATGGATGAAAAATTAGTTTTATAATTGTCATCATAAACATAAATCATTAAGATAAATAATAATAATGGTATCCTTGGATCATATCACCAGTAATGCATAAGTAACATGAAAGGATGTCATATTAGATGGAAAATTATTTTAAAATATCACTTGAAACATTTCTTGAGGAAAATAACCTTTATTTGAAAATAATATTTTAAAATATAAAATATTTTCAAAATAATTTTCTTTGAAAATAACCACAGAACATATAAAGGAATATTTAAAAATCATTTGAAACTTTTCTTAAAGAAAATAAATCTTATTTTAAAATAAATTTTAAAAATAAAAATTCATAAACCATTTTGGAAATAATTTTATTTAAAAATAAACTTTGAAGCATATAATGTAATATTTAAAAACAATGAGTTGCTCATGATGGAAAAAAATACCATTCATGTTGTACATGTTAAAAAAAGATTCCTTTCACATTTTTTTGTAAAAGACAAATGGTCATTGTTTGGAAAGCGACATGAAGATTAATTTCGTTTTTTTGTAAAAAGTAAAAAATGGGTAAAAATGTATTTAATAAATCATTTTTAGAATTTTAAAAATCATTTTTTATTTTTTTATAAAACATGATTTTGGAAGAAAAATGATTTCTGATTGAAGAGAGAAATAATGTTGATTTTTTATAAAAACATTATTTTAGAATATTGATTACATAAAAAGAAAAAAATGAATTTAAAACATGTATTCTAAAGAAATAAAAATATGAGAATAAAATTCATGGGTTTGTTGAGAGATAGTTCAAAATATTTCATCATTGGAAACATAATCATAAACAATCTTGATAAATAATGATATTGTATCAATAAACATTTACCATTTTAACATATTTTGAATAGTAGGACCCATTAAATAATAACATAAAATAAAAATTTAAATACCATGAATATAATTATATTCATGATATAACATGTCAAAGGACAATATATACAACTCATAAAATAAGACAAGTGCATAACATATCTAATGTTCCAAATATGAAAATTTGAGATAAAAATACCTTACTACTTTGATAACTTTTGAAACATAAACCCAATGAAAGATAGATACTCAAGTGGATATTTAAATCCCCATAATTTTTAGGATAATAATCATAAAATAAATTAATGGGAATTATATAAACCATATAAGAGAAGCACGTGGTGAATATGGAATGTGTCTCACAAAAAACAAAAGTGAGACAAAAATCCCTCACCACATTAGTAATATTTTGAATCATAAAACTATGAAATCATAACATAAAATGAAACTTTAAAATATCATGAAAATAAGTATATTATTCATTATATAAGATGTAAAATTTTAATCACATACACCACACAAAAGAAATGATGAGTGAATTGTAACATGTCTCCCAGAAATAAAAGAGTGACCAGAAATACCTAACATTAAGTCTCAAATTCATTTATAAAAGTTAAAAACTCATGTATAGTAATTATATTTTTATTATAAATGTATTAGATAAAAATAATTATATATACCATACTATATATTATTTACCTATTACACTTTATTACATTTTTATTAACGATTCCTTGTTAAAATCACATTTTAGATAACAACTGTTTCTTATTCGTGAATGTTTTGATTAGTTATTTTTTATCCTATTAATTTAGTCATTGTAACACAATATATACAATGTTAAAAATTATATAAAAATATAATATATTAATTATATATTTATTTAGATTAATATAAAATTAAATACACCATTCACGGAGTTGGTAGGCCGTATGTACGCATGAATGCTATTTCCATTTTCTCGACGGATTGAAATAAATAAGGGTAAATAATATATTTCCATCATAGAATAATTTTTATTTCATATATATCAAATATATTTATTTAAACCATTCCTTATTAACTTCCTTTTAATGTGTATGTGAATAAAGGATCACATCGATTCACGATGCGGTAGTCTGCTGTACACATGAGTGACATTATCATATTCTCACAAAGTGGAAAGTAAGAAGGTATTTGTGATATAATTATTATATAAGTATAATAATATAATAAGTAATATATATATATATATATATATTAAATCCATAATTATATCCAGCCATATAAGTTCGTTATGAAAAAACTAATAACAAGAGTTCATGAGGTGGTAGTCTACCGTACGTAGGAATGATGATTTCATAACCCATTTAATGGAAGAGGAGATGGATATAAGTAATTAAGTATACATAATAAAATATTATTATATGGTAGATAATTGTGTTGTTATATTTTAATTATTAATACATTAATTAAGGTGATAAGAGGAGGAGTCAAAAGAAAGAGTTTAATGAAGAAAATTACCATCACTTAGGAAAACCTCCTTTGGATATCATATTAAGGACCTTAGGGTTTGATTTTTTTTGGATGAAAAGATGCTCTAAAACATGAATAAGGATTTTTGGGAGGTATTTTAGTTGGGTTTGGTCAATAAAAACGTCTTAAAATGTGTTTATAAGATATGATAGTAGAGGAACTTTTGCAAGTGGAGAAAGGAACCCACATGGAAAATGCTTGGAAATTTCCCAAAAGGATCCAAAATGATAAATTAATTAACATGAAAAAAATATTCCAAATGAAACTATATTATAAATTTAAAAGGATAATATTTAATTTTTTTTCATAAAATAGGATTTAGAAAATATTATATGGCAATATTACGCTTATATTTTGAGGTTAACCCACAATAAACTCATTTTAACCATAACAGTGGTAATTATATTTTATAATTTTTACTATTAAATATAGAATAAATTAAGTTGATCATATTTTATAATATTAATAATTATTTTAAAAAATATGGAATCTATTTTTATAAATTCCATTCACATAATTAGAAAATTTTAATTTAAAAATAAACTCCCATATATGATGAGTAATTTGTTTTCCAAAGAGAAAATCTTGAAAAGTTCAAAATATTTATATATAAAAATTCAATATGAAATTTATTCCAATGAAATCAATTGAATTAATAGATAAATAATTGAATTAATTTTATTTTAAAAACCATATTAAAATAATTTTGATGTTTTTAAATGCATTAAATGAAATGGAAATTCTTAATATAAAACAGCATTTTTCACTTTTTATTGAAAAATTTATTTTTCAGAATAATATCAAAAATTGAATCCAAGAAAAATTAGATATGATGATATAAAAAATTAAGTTTATGTTTTTCAAATAAATTTTTTAAAAGTTAAAAAATTAAATTTAAAATAAGTGTGCCGAAGGAAAAAAACTACTTTTAGAAAATTACAGGTTTTAAGCATAAAATTGGATTTATTATTATCTCTTATCTAGAAAAAAACATAAGATGAATCTTAAAACTTTTAATGAATATAAAATATATAAATTTCATTAAAATTATTCACTGAAAGTTATTTGTTTAATTTATTAAGGTAAAACTCATTTGAGTACATAGAAATAGTTTTTAAGAAAAATATTTCCTTTTTTTCAAATATTTTTATTTTAATTTATAATTAATTGGTCACCAAAGAATTAATTATATATAAACGTGTAAACCATATATTTTCATAATTTAATTAATACTATTCCTATCTTCCATTATAATGGCCAGGTGATAACTATCATGTTAAATAATAACATTTCAATAATATGTCGTATTTTATTAAAACTCAGTGTTACGTGAAATAAATGCTAAAATTGGTGTTGTATGTAATGAAAACTATCAAAGAAATTAACTTTATTCAAAAAAATATTTCATAAAATCTGAGGGTTTTAGATATAAAAATTTATTATTATAAAATTTATTCCATATTTTAAATCAGGATATTAAAATTATTTAATAAGTTCCACTTCATTTTCAGTAATAAAGAATATTTACTATGATAAAAATTAGTCACCACTATAAGGGTTAAAAGGGTTAACAAAGGGGTTAAAATAAAAGATAATGCAACAAATGTCACTAAAAACAATAATTTTTTTTATGAGTGTATTTAGACCCTTAATTATCTTATGTTCTAAACTTTGGCCATTTGGGCCCACTTTTGTGTGTGTTATACATTGCTTTTATATTATAAAATTAATATTTACCAAAATGCCACTCTCACTCACTTAATAATTTTTCATGATAATTATAAGGATAAAAATACATTATTAATATTTCAAGATCATAATATATATGATTAATAAATTAAATATATTTTTGATAATTTATTTTTAATTTTAAATGATATTATAATTATTTAAAATGTTTACCCAGCATCGACACAATTCTTGTGAAAAATTATAAAAATCAAATAATTGTTTTTAAAAATGTTTAAAGTTATTGGATTTGGATGAATTATTATGTTCCAAAAATTTTATAGATAATTTCTAAGGATAAGTGATTAATTAAGTGTCTATATTTTGACTCTATTGTTATATTTATATTTTTAAATTCAAATTAGGTTAACAATCCTGAAAACGACTTTAAAGGGTATTTAATGTCTAAAAAAATTTATTAATTGATTTTAAATTCCTAAAAGTACTATATTTAGTAACTATTATGAGAATTATTCTATTATACCACTAAAATTCCATTAATAAACTATTTTCCATGTTTAAAATTATATTATATACCCTCAACAATTGAATATTTGTGAAAAAACTATTGTTTTTTACCTTTAAAAGGTGACTTAATCTACCCGATCCAAAGTCATATATGAGTTTATTTTTCCCTAAAAATTCTTACCAAATAACTCAAAACACTTCCCATACCAAATCCCCATGAACCTAGTGTCACTATGAACCTCTCCTCCAAATTCCTTCAGTTCAATCAAATGGTAGATACCAAAATAAAATTTAGCCATCATTAATAAATAAGTTCAAGTTTCTTTCTTATCAAAACCACTAAAACTATTATAAAACCAAATTAAAATAATAAAATAAGTATCATTATTTTATCAAAATTATATTATGTTGATGTGAAAATAATTATCTCTCACCTTCCCTTCTCTTGGAATATGAAAACTTCGCTTGTGAACACATGTTGACTACCACCTTCACAAATGGCGTATTTCATTTTTCATCACCGCCTCACATGAATGGTTATAAATAAGGATTTAATGAATAAATATCATTTCAATGTCAAAATTATAATTCTGTAAAAATAAATAATTATCTACCTTCTTTCCATTCCATTGATTGAAAAATGAAAAAGTCTCCCGTGCGTACGCGTAGATTACCGCCTCCATGTATGTTGTATTTCATTTTTCAAAACCTACTTACATAGATGGTTCTAAAAATGGATTTAACCAATAAATATGACATTTAAAAAATTATTATTATTTTATAAAAGTGATATGATCATTATATAATAAATTTTTTTTACCCATTCAATCATTATATCATGTTCTTATTTTGGTCAATTTTATTTATAAATTCAAGCCTTTTGTTAATTAAATAATCCCTGAGAAATGAAATTTTTTAGTGCTCCAATAGAAAAATTAATATAAGTTACATAAATTTAATATATAACTCTATAAATATGTTAAAACCATTCTATAATTTTTCATGAAAATTTAGTATATAATAAAATCCTGACCAAGGTGAAAGTACCAAAACCATCAAATATGGACATGTATAGAAAACTGAATAGTTAGCCCAAAAATATTAACTTTAATAAAGAATTATTACAATGTTGATAATAAGAAATTATAATTGAATCATATCTAGTAATATAAATATCAACTATTTTTTAGTTAGATTTACAATAAATCAAAATTTATTATACATGATGTTATAGAATGTCAAACAAATCAGAAGTCCGAGATAAGAGGATTTTTAAGTCATCCTCCTTTCATTAGGTTATATAAATTCTTCACCATGTTAATAAAATATTATGTGCATTATGATGTATATTAATTTTATATTTTTTAATTTTTTATGGATTTAAATTTACTTTAGATATCCACTATATTTATTTATTTCTACTTTAAATGTTACGATCTTTGTAAGGGTTTCTTGGTCTCAATTTCAACTCCTTATGAAATATTTCATGTTGTGAAACATGATTTATTTTATATGGTGTAATTAATACCCCATGATTGTGTTTTGAAATATTATTTAATATAAATCATGGGTTTTATAGAATCATATCATGTTTTTTCATTCAAGGTCTTTTTGTTTTAAGAATTACCAATTTTGTAAGAGTTTTTCATTTCAAATTTCCTTCTTTTGACATAATTCAATGTATGAACCTATATTTGTTTATATGGTGTATATACTACATATTTGAATATATAATATCCTAAATACCTTTCTAATCATGTAATTTTAAGTTCCTTATCATGTTATTTTGATGAGTATAATTTATATATATTTATTCCTCATTAACTATGTTGACTTAATGGCCATTCATGTGTAATTTCAATTGTTTTAATTCATAATGGAATAAAAATAAGAATATATTTTTATGATAGTTTAATTATTTTTTGTTTATTTTAGGATAAATCTATTATAATGTGTTAATTTTCTTGAAATATATTTTTTTCTATGTTCGAAGAAGAAAAAAGGGAAAAATCCAACAAACACCAGGCCAACCCTCAACCATGGGGAAAGACACCATGCATTCCTGAAGGGAATTAGACCAATCCCCATGGTAGAGTCATGTAGGTACAAAAGGAACCTTATTGGGTCATCATAGGGGTAGGTGTGTGAATACAGATAATAGGTTGAGTAGGTACATCGACACATGAGAGGAATGTCCATGCAGTAGCGGGAGGATGACTTCATAAGCATGGGGTAGCACCACCAGTGGCTTGGAGTCCTATGAATCTAGGTACATATTGTTTTGAGTTAATGGTTCCATATAATTACTTATTAACTGGTGGAAATAACTTCACAACTCTGATGGGGGATGAACGAAAACCATTCACTATTTATTATATATTTAAGTAGCATCGTTCTATTGCCGCACTCATCAACCTATACTCGGACACCACCTTCCACTGTCTACATAAATTCCTAACACACAACCACCACTACATAGACACTGTAACCTACTATGGAAACATTCATTGAAGATAATTTTCACCATATCCACCCATTTTCCATGGATAATACTACTGCACTTCTAGGGTTTTCCCTTTCACCAAGGAAGAACAAATCTTGGAGCGTGCATGAAGAAGTAAATTTCATCATGGACCCTAAATTGCACCACCATATGTTACATGTAGATAGTTGTGATGTAGGGATTAAAGTTACACCATAGGAAGGTAGGTTTTTTTCCTTGTAATGGAGAAATTTTCACTACATCATATTCATAATTACATAAAGTACCTCATTTTGGTAGAGAGATTGATCATTATAGAGAAGATGATTACACCATATCCACTGTATTGTGTTATAGTGTTGTTTTCTAGAATAATTAAAAAATGGAGAGATTGGTGGAATAAATAATTTTACATGAAATATTGTTGGTAGTTTAAAATTAGGATATTTTAGATCTCTATTTACTAAAGTTCTTTGTTGTAGAGTTTCTATAACAATCTAGGCTTTACATACATAAATATTAATTTTTTTGATGAATATTCAATACATTTCACAAATACACACTTAATGACCATAAATTCTTAGTGAAATTGGAGACTAGATACAAAATCCTCTCATTTCATGAAATATCTTCAACATCTCCCTCAAAGATTACCTAATTTAGTACTCTTCATAGATGTACCCTACTTAAAACCATTCTTCATGATTCAGGGAAAGGAAACATAATAAAGTGTGAGATCAAATGCTCATTAAACGAAATAAAAGGTGATATCAATGATCCCATAATCATTACATGAGCATAAGGTTATGAGAACATGATATTAACATTTGAAAACCATACCCTTTATAACATATATCATAATAATGAATCATGGCATAAAGATTTAAAGTTTATAATGTAGGAATCATAAAATCAATAAAAATAGGTCATGAGGGAATAACATAGACATAGGAATGTTAAAAAAATGTATGATTATAACATTGTGAACATGTATAAATAGAAACAAGTTCACTCATTATGTTAAGGAAATGAAATTAGTCCCTCACATAAAATTATGGACATAAAACTAGGTCTACTAATAAACTTATGGAAATTAAACCAAGTCCACACAAAACCTTATAGAAAAGAAACCAGGTCCATAAACAACCTTATGAACATGAAGTTGGGTCGACACATAATCTTATGGACATGAATCCAAGTCGACACATAATCTTATGAACATGAAACTAGGTCCACATATAACATTGTGAACTTGAAATAAGGTTCACACATAATTACATAATTAACTCATGGGATATCCATCTGTACCCAATTTATTGGATAGATATAACATGATCACTCATCAAAACTTTATAATAGAAACCCATCCTTTTTTATAACAGAACAAACCATCCTTAGTTTATAATAGAACTACCCACAACTGATTTATAATGGAACCACATATCATATAAATAAACCATAAATACGCATTCCAAAATATCATAAACCATTTATCATACTTAAACCCATAAAAAGAAATGGGTTTTATAAACATTTCATTATATCATAACCTATGGAAAATAAATGTGTTCAATAAACATTTCATCATTTCATCAACGTATAACCTATAAAAAAGTAGTAGGATTCATAAAAATCTTTTCAAAATAAACATAAACCATCCAGAGAAAGAATAATTATGGTATGATTATATTATACCCCCAGTAAATAATAATTAACATTAAAGGATGTCATATTAAATAGAAAACTAATTTAAAATATCACATGGAACATTTCTTGAGAAAAATATTATTGGGAAAAAATACCTCAAGGTAACATTGCAGTGTTTTTGGGTTTATTGTGTTTGTTGAAAAAGCAGGTTTCCATGGTGGATTGTCATGTTTTAGAGATATTGTTGACAATCAATGTTGACGAAGAACCATGACAAAGGAATGGATGATTTGGAGGTGGTACAAAAGTGCAGTACAAGGTGGCGCCGTTTCCCAGTGTTTTCCAAATTTTTGGGTTCCAAAATGTGGAGGTTCTTGAGCATTACAAAAAGTGGATATCCTTGAAGATCTTATTTAAATATGTAAAAGGAATGAGTTTCTTGAAGATAGTATTCATGGATTGAATTTCTCAAAGACAAGAATAATGTTGAAGGTGTTCTTCGTGATTACATCAAGCTTCACGAATGGCAGAGGTTGAAGTGTATCGCGGTGGTGAAATTCTTTTCGAGGGTGCTTCATGACGAAGGTGTGAAGAGATTGATGGTGATGATCCGCGATTACGTTAATCTCCGTGATTGGAAAATTTCCATGGTGCTTCGCGAGATTGAGAGAATTTCGGCAGAAACTTCAAGGCTTTGTGATTTGTGATGAGGCAGTGTTGACTTTGCGCGGAGGGATTGAGGGTCGGTGGAATCGCCTATAAATAGAGGTCGACCTCCTCGAGAGAAGTAGAGAGATTTAGAAGAAAATATTTTTCTCTCGGTACGCGAAGGTGGTTCATGAAGGTAGTGTTCTTCGTGAAAGAGAGCTGATTCACAGTGGCTAATCTTGCTCCGTGAAGGAAGTGTTCTTCGCAACGCCGCATGCTCTAAGGAGTGTTCTTCGTGAAGAGGCAGGAGCTTCACAACGACCTAAGCATTAAAAATGCTTGAGATTCGCGAAAACTCAAGAGCTTCGCGAATTCTTGTTTGAGCTTCGCAAAATTGGGAGCCTAGTGAAGTAGGGTGCTTTGCAAAGGTGTTTCCAAAGTGAGTCACCCGGTGTTCAAGGGAAATGGGGTATTCATCAGTGGATGAAATCTGTACTTCAATAGAGAATATACAAACAGGTGTGCATGCATTCATTAGTTGTAATGAAGAGACCTACAGGTCTATAAACAGTGAGTGGATCTTCTGAAGAAGTAGTGAGCTCACTTCAGCTGAGAGAGTAGTGAGTTCTCAAATTGTGAGTGGTTGTAAACCAGGAGGGACAGTGAGGCCGCTTCGAACATGTAAATAGTAGTGCGCTTGTAGTGGAATTGGTACATCGGAACACTGCCCGTGTATTCTCATTGGAATTATCCTAGTGAGGGTGAACCAAGTAAAAATCGATGTATCCTGTGCATGCTTTAAGGTTTTTTCATACTCTACATCAGGAAGGAGAGAGAAGAGAGTTTTGTCTAACAAAAAAACAAGATCAAAAGGGGCAGTCGTTTTAATCTGTCATACCCTAATTCACCCCTCCTCTAAGGGTATCTAGCCTAGTGGACCTAACAAATATCCTTTCCAATTTGAAATAAATTATTTAAAAACAGTAAACATCACAAATATTAAATAAACAATTTTCTTTAAAAATAACCTTGTAAAATTTTAAGTTAATCATCATATAATTTAGTGGTCATGATTTTGAGAAATATGGTTCTTTCCATACATGTTAAAATGAAGATTTCTTCCACATTTTCGGTAATAGAAAAAAGGGTCTTTTTTAGAAAATGACAAGAATATTAATTTTAAATTATTTTTAAAAAATTAAAACATGGGTAAAAATTTATTTAAACAATCATTTTAGATTCATAAAAAATATCTCTAAAATTTTTT
Organism: Viscum album; assembly: GCA_963277665.1. Classification (NCBI taxonomy): domain Eukaryota; kingdom Viridiplantae; phylum Streptophyta; class Magnoliopsida; order Santalales; family Viscaceae; genus Viscum; species Viscum album. The sequence continues at coordinate 751,002,723 of OY728127.1, forward strand.
AGAAAATATGTACATGAAAGATAATGGGTTTTCGACCAAAGAGAGAAATTATGTCAGTTTTCCTTAAAAAATTATTTTGGTCTATTAAGTAGATAAAGAGAGGAAAATAAAACTAAAACATGTAATTTATAGAAATAAATATAGGGTAATAAAACTAATTATTTTCTTGAGTGATATATCACATGATTTCATTATTGAATGCATAATTGTAAAAAATCCCAATATAAAATAAGATTGTAACATAAAACTCTTAACACTTTGATAACCTTTGAATAATAATCCCACTGAAATAAAGAACCATATAAGGATATTTAAATTCTATAATTTTCTTTAGAATAATCATAAGATACATTTATGGGTATTATATACACCATATAAAAGAAACAAGTTGTTAATTTGGCATGTGTCCCACAAAAATAAAAGTTAGATGAAAATATCTTACCACTTTGGAAACTTTTGAATCTTAAGAACCATTAAAGAAAAACATAAAATGAAACATAAAATTTAATTAAAATTATTATATTCATGATATATCATGTCAAAGTGTTAGTTTATACACCACAAAAAATAAATGAGTGGTGAATATGGCATATGTATCCCTAAAATAATAGAGAGACTAGAAATACCTTAACTTATGTCTTGAATTTGTTCATAAAAGTTTGGAAATAATGTAAAATAAATTTAGGATTATTATACATAAATTAAAGGACCATATTCATATGTATTATTCCATATATGATTTACTTATGACCTTTTAATACCCGTTTATTAATAATTCATTCTTAAAAACATGTTTTAGGTAATAACTGCTTCATTTTTCATATTTTTTTTTATTTTGGTATTTTCATTAATTTTACTTTTATCATGGTTAAATAATATCCATATCATTAAAATTTTTATAAATATCATATAAATTCATTATACACATATTTATATTCATCCATAAAAGTTATATATATAAAATGAATTACACCATTCATGGAGACGATAGGTCGTACGTACAAATGAATGTTGTTTCCATTTTCTTGACATATAGAAGTAAATAAAATTAAATAATATATATACTCTCTAGAATCATTTTTATTTAACATATATAATATTTATTTAATAAATATTTCCCTATTACCATCCATTTCAAAATAAAATGAAAAATGAATCACATCGGTTCATGGAGGTAGTAGTCCACACATACGCACGAATGACATTATAATTTTTTAAAAGGCTTCAAGGTAAGTAGGTATATGTGATATTATAAATAAAGGATTTTATATATGTCATAATTTTCATATTTAAACATTAAATACATCATTATATCCATTCATGAGATGTAGTTATGGAAAATGAATTGCATCAGTTCGCGAGGCTGTAGTATGCCACAAACATGATCGATGGTTTCCTTTTCCATTTGACAGAGGAGGATATGAATATAGGTTATTAAATTAACATAATAACATATTATTATATTGTATATAATAGTTTTATTTTATTTTAATTATTGATACATGAATGAATGTGTAAGAGAAGAAGTAGAAAAGAAAGAGCTTAGTGAATACAATTACCTTTTCTCAGAACAACCTCCTTTTTGATATCTTATTAAGGACCCTAAGGTTGGTATTTATATAATAAAAATATATCTATAATTTGTAAAATTATGTTAGGTATATATAGTTTTTATATTTTTTTGATAAAAATGTATTAATAGGTGTGAATAAGTGATGGGAAGAGGTGTCCTTTTATAATTGAGGAGGGGTGACGTTTTTGTAAGTACCCAAAATTATTCAACAATGGGAAGTATCCCACAAGCCATGTGCCTAAAAAATTGATACATAATTTAATTAATGGAATATATGGTCTATAAACACCTCTAATATAAGAATTTTTTTTAAGGTTCCGTAATATGTGCTTCAAGGTAAGTTAAGAAAAGCCTTGGTCGTGGGGACGCATCCGACCACAAACGAACCAAAAAATAATCTAAGGGGTTTGCCTTGTGAAGCTAATTCATGAAGGTCCCTCACTATCATGACCATGCCAAGGAAAGAGGTAGGTGGATTTGTCAGTATGATGATACTTGTGACCACGTTAAAGACAAGAGGCGGGTGGCTCTACGAGTCTGATGAGCCCCGTGACCATGTTAAAGGTAGGAGGTGGATGGATCAATGAGTTCGAAAGACCATGCCTCTTCCTTGAGATCTTTTTTCTTCATCGTCATCCTCTGATAATCTCCATCCCCCTTTTCCAAAAAATATCCCGCCCAACCCACCTTCAAACCATTACTACCCCAACTTTTCAACTTCCAATCTCCCATTTCATGAAGCTCCTGAGCACCACAAAGTCAAGATAAAAATAAATCACCCAAGGTATTGGAGCATTGTGAAACACACTTTCTCTTATTACTATTTACCCCTTCATATGTTAGGTATTCCCTTTGTGAAGACATATTCCCTTCATGGAGGAGGAAGGCCCTCCGGGGTACGTGAGGCTTCATGAAGCATTAAGTCTTCACAAAGTACTCATTTTCCAACTCATTCCTTTATTCTAAGGAAATATCACCCTAACTCATAGAGATCCTATCTTTATGAATCCCCTAACCTCTAAAAAGAATTGGAGCTTCATGAACCACCTCTCAATGAGTTCCCCTTCTTCTTGAGAACATCTTCCATGTGGCCCTCCATGATTTTACATAGTGATTTCTTGTTCCCTCATACAATGTACCTTTTTGAGTTACCCCACCTTTTAAATTTCCGTATAGGTACACTAATGGATATTAAATTTTGGAATAGATATGATAACTTGGAACCCACTATTGACCAATCCTCCACCTCTATAAGGCCCCAGCCTTAAACCTTACTTAATCTTGAGTTATTACAGGATTACACATTGAGGATATTTTTAGGTTTAGAGTTTTAGAGAATTAGATCATAAAACATGCATTACATTCCACATTTAAACAAAGTGGTTACATAAAAGAGAGTATTCATTTTTCCTATAAACGGAAACATATTTAAAAAAACATGGATTCTTTCTTGACGCTTCCTTGACACTATCATCATATCATGTACCATTCTCTTGAACTGTGAAAACATTTCAAAAACGTGGGATGAGTATAAAAATCTCAGTAAGGGTTATAAAAAATATGGAAAGGAAACATGAGTACATATATACATAAGAATGAAATCATACTTTACCCATAAAACATATGCACTTTAACATACCTCATAAAATCAGGAATAAATCATAGAAATCATAAGACATAATGGTAACTTGTGGCATTTATAACATTATTACATAGGGAGTAACCTTCTTGGTTATGTTTAGAATACCCATCACAGTATATTCCCTAAATCTCTTTGGAGAAACCTTAACGCTTAACTCCTTCGCGTTACCCAATGCATTGGAGAGCTATATCGGGCTCACCCGCCCTTAGTTTATCACGGAACCACCCGTCTTCATAACAATTCCCAATAACCATAACATAATCATAGAACATAACTTAATCATAAAGTAAATATAACATTCCCACATTGCAATAACAATATAACATTTTATGATATTGAAATAATGAATCCATTCTAAAAACCATTTTCAAATCCATTTAAAAATTTAATAAAGAGATTTTTGAATCAAAGTGTCCCATACCACTTTGATGCTTTTTACATTTTAAACCATTAATATCCATATAAATAAATACTTAAAACCATTTTGAAAACATGGATATTAATGAGAAATATTTATAATATTAAATCATTAAAACATTTAAAACGATATTTTAGTTAAAGGGTTTTTAACAAAATGAAAGACACTTGAATACAATAATTGAGCAATAATATTTAATAAAAACTTTATAATATCATGAGAATAAATGGATTCATGATATAATATTCCAAATGATATTATATACACCATATAAGAGTGAATTGGTTCATAACAACAATGAAGTATCAATGGAAATGTAAATTGAGATGAAATCCATTATAAAGATGGTATCCTTAAATTAAAGATAAATCAATCTCATAATTATGTGATAAAAATATAAATACACCCAATATAATAGGTTATTAATTGTAAAATAATAAAAGGTCATTCACACATATTCAAAGGATGAAATATTCAATAACTACATGTTGAACCCAAAGAAATCGAAATTGGGTTAAAAAGTTCCCTTGACAGCCTAACAGTGTCACATCAAAATGAGTTGATGACAGATAAAAAGGGTATCTCATCACTTGGAAATAAAATTTAAATCAATAAGGATATAGAAGAAAATATCCCAACATAACAATATGTAAATTAAAAGACCCAACAAAAGAAGCCTTTTAAAAAGAGGAGGGTGAAAGGTTCCCTTACCGACTTGGGTATCTTTCGAAACATACACCCCATGAAAGAAGGACAATACATTATTGATGTAAATACTCATAAACGAAAGTATATTACACAAATAGTAGAATAATGGGAAGTATATATACCACTCAATAGAAATGGTGGCAAATGTATCATAAATCTCACAGGAATAAAAGTGAGATGAAAAATCCCTTACGAAAACTCGGCAGCCTAACAACGCCACTTAAAACATCCAAAAATGGATTGATGAGATCAAATAGGGTCTCTCATATTATGAAAAAAAAATTAAAGAATTACGAATATAAAATAACATCCCCAAACATAAGAAATATGAGCTTAAAAGAAATGACATAAAAGAGAGTACTTAAAAAGGAAGAGAGAGGTAGGATCCCTTACCTAGGGTCCGACTTGACACGATCGTTCTTTAACGTCCTGAATAATAAACTTGAGTTAATTTATACTTTCATAAGAACCTTTTTCAAGTTCATTATTACTTTTATATCACTTATTTCCATGTTATAAACATTATGTAATCATTTAAGTTAATAATGTTTGTTTTGTCGATATTTGGTTCTTAAGTCGAAAGTGGTCTTCTTACAATTACATTTTGTTTGTGTGGTCAAAGGTTCATTATATCAAGAATGATATTCATGATTTGGTTATCATATATATCATATATATATAGAATATACATTTATTTATAATAGTACATAATCATTTAGAGGTAAGAAATTAAATGCACCGTTCATGGAGACGTTAAGCCGTACGTACGCATGAACGCTACTTTCATTTCTATCTCATATTAATGGAATTAAAACTAAATGAGAGGTATGTATATTTTAATTCCAGAATTATATTCATCATTTATATGTAACATACATCATATATAATAACTTTAAATCCATCCTTTATACATCCCACATATGGCATTAACGAATCAAATCACTTTGAGGGGGAGGTAGTCCGCACTTCCTAAAATGAAATTATCATGTTTACCCACAATGGAAACCATAAAGGTATGACACAAAAGAAAAATAAATAGGCTTAAGTAAAACATAAACATATTATATATCATATATAAATATAGTGACATCTTAATGGCCACCTTTGAAGGTGTTATATGAGTGTTGAACAATCATCGTTTCATGAGGCAGAAATTCTCCATCCACAAAAATAGTATGTTCTTTAACCATTAGATGTAGGTGTGTGTAAGTTTAGCTCAAATGATTCTTATAAAAACACTCTAGTATATTGAATATACTAGATTTGTTACAAAATAAATTAATAAAAAGAGTTTAGGGGGTTGGAGAAGCAAAATAAAACAAAAGAACACAAGTGAAGACATTACCTTAAAATCGGGTAACTCTCTTTGATTTGAGCTCAAAGGCTTCCTTGGGAACACTTCTGCCTGAATTGAGGCTTCTAGGAGTAAGAGAGGGATGCAGAGAGGTAAAATGAGCAGGGTTTGGCTGAGACAAATTCTTGAGAGGTGTGGGTAAGGTGGTAGAGGTGGGGGCCTTTTATAAGAGGAGAGGAGGGTCACTCTTGGAATGTTACAAAATGTTACTTTATTTTCAAATGAGTATCAGATTTTAATGGGCCCACATTGATGTATTTCTAGGATAAGGTGGTAATGGTTCTAAATATACTCATCCAATAGGTCTTTGACAAGTGTAAGTTATAGTTTTAACATTATATTTTCATTTGATTTAAATCCTTTATTAATGAGGTAATCGCTGCATCATCAAAATGTCATAAATAATTTAATTTATTTAATGTCTAAAAATTATAAAAAAATATATCATGATGTAGGAAATCTTTTTATATTTCTAATAAATATTTATAGTCAAAAATATGACTTGTATAACCCCATTTAAAAATTGTTTTTGTGAAACATCTCATGCTTGTGACATTTTTATTTTAACTTTAAATAAAAAGTTATTTATGTCATTTTCCAACCAAAGTGTCTCCATGGGGTCCCCAAGTTGACCCATGGATTTTCTTGGTCGGACATGACACATCAAACGAGGGTAGGACATGTGTCTAGGTCATTTCATATTATTAAAACATTATTTTTACCTTAAATTACACTAATTACCTCTAATCGCTATTAAGAACATAAAAATTACTATTCACCAAAAAATTATTTTATTCCCATTGAACCACATTTTACTTCCTAATGACAACCATGTATGTCGGATTTTTGAAATTCAAAACACAGAGGTGGAAAAGTTTCATTTAAACCAAAAATCAGTTTCTTTAACTACCACTTAGTGGTTTCACTATTCATCAAAAATTGAAGTTTTTCAGAAAAATACCAAAAATTCACCCTAAGCTATATTTGATATTCCGAACTCAAAAATTATGTCTATTTTAAAAAATTAAAAACATATAAGTTTCATTAATTAATTTAATAATTAATTCCCACTGTCAAAACAAATAGCGTGTTTTTAAGAAACAATATTTATTAAAAGATTGCCACTAGTTGAAGTCCAATTTCATAGTGAAATTAATTCCAATGACCACTATTGGATTAAATGGTAAAAATATATTCTAATTTTAATTTAAAAACAATTCAAAATACAATCTAATCATATAAATAAATTAGATTAAAAAGTGGTTTTGAATTAAAATACAACATTTTCACTATTCATTAAAAAAATGAACTTTATCGGAATGATACAAAAAATTTACACAATGTAAATTTTGATGTCTTGATTCTAAAGATAAATTTTATTTTGTCAAATATAACACATAAAATTGTTAAAAAGTGGATTTAAAAGAGGTTCGCCATCAAAAGGCGGTTAATCGACCTTCTAAAGAATATTAGAATGATTACGCTTAAAATTGAATTCATTCACATTTTTAATCCTATAACATTTATTGTAAAAAGTAAAAATATTTTACAAACTTATATAATAATTTTGTAGTTAGTTCTATTCATTCCCTCCATTACAACGGTTAGGTGTTAACTACCATTTAAAATAATATTATTTTAGTATTATAGTGCAACGTAAGATTTCAAGGGAACTCATTGTGGCATATTGGGTAAGCCATCAAGAATAGCGCTCCCTTTAAATCTTTTTTATTCACAAATAGGGATAAATATAAAAATGTCATATTCTTTATTTACCTGGGGTGTTACAACCTCACTCCCCTACGACATTGCAGATGCCTTCCCTTCCCAAAGTGTGGGTTAATTTCAGTTATGTAAGTCCAATGGGTGAGGAGTGAATTCCCCCACATCCAAGATGTAAGACGTTAAACTTCATAGTACCAATTTACTCAACACATGACATTAAACAGGGGTTTCCCCCTATATGGAAGGTCTATGAAAATAAAATAGGGGTTGGGATTGGGAAGCTTTTGCTTCCCATCTTCTCAATCCACCTCCTCTCCCTCCATTTGGGATTTTTCTCCATGTTAGCATCTAGAAATATCTATGTAAGACCTAACACACCTTGATAGGGTTCTCTATGTATGACTGAAATGTAATGAGATCTTCCTCACACATAATGTGACCCTCCTCGTACAACAAGACATCCTCCTTGGGATGCTTCCATGTGTAAGCCCCATTCCAACCCTCACTGATGCATATTTTTGCGACATAATAGTTTGTTATAATTATTCCACTTATTTTTCAAAACAAGTATGACTAACATGGTCTTATAGGTTAGTAGTGACTATGATACCATTCACACGGGATTCTTCCATACATAATACCCACACCATCATCCATCTGAACGACACAGTTTTTGAGCCCTATCTTCTAAACAAGGTATGTAGGAAGCCTCCATGAGGTTCAATCTGACCAATGATAAACTTAGGTGCCCCCTCTTAGGGGTACACCTCCTTGATCTGCCTTCAGTGGTTTCTATTTAAGTATTCCCATGGGCCTCCTCCTTAGGTATATGACCCAATTCCCCTCTTTGAACTACATGGATTTTGATCCTTGTCTTCTAAACAAGGTGTGTAGGAAGCCTCTCTAAGGTCCATGCCCATCATCTATATCCATATTGATATCTTCTAGGTCATAACCCTAGTAATATATTTCCCTTCATCTTGGATACCTTATCTCTTCCAGGATCATTGGTATGCTTCTATGCATAATCCCCATGCACCCTTTCAGAACTATGTGTAATTTTATTCCCAAACCATTGGGATATGTAGGAAACCTACTCAAGGTTTAAGCCCAATACCCTCAACAACTCATAAATTTCATCCATTTATGCCACCAATTCTGCATCAATCCTAATTATTACTCTGGACGCCACATCTCGGTGGGATCACACCGTTTTTCCGGGCGGCTCCTATGTGTAATCCCAAAACATCTGCTTTGTCACCTCACCCTTATCCTAGTGATATCATGTCATTATTATAGGCCATCATTGTGCCTAAGTCCAATTCAACCACCTCATTTCCTCTCCTTGTATCATCCAAGAAGTCTCAGTGCATATGCCCCAAATCACTCATCATCCAACCAAAAGTAATCCTCTTACAGAGGGCAGTCTCAGTGCATAAGCCCCATTCCATCATCAATCCAAACTACACGGGTTTTGATCCCAATATTCTAAAAAGGGTATGTAAGAATCCCCCACAAGGTTCAATCCCAACCAATGGTAAACCTTGGTGTCCCCCTCATTGGGTTATAACTCTCTGATCCACACTCAGTGGTTTCCTGATTGGCCTTTATGGTGTGAAACCTTACCTTTATGAGACATGACATCCTAGGGTCCATCCTCTTTGGGAATCCTGATCCATTCATCTGGTAAACATTCTAGGTTCTCCCTCCTAGGGATGAACATATCTGATCCACCTTCACAAGTGTTCTAATCAGTCCATTACATCTCTACAAGATGTTAAAACCATGACCCCCCATATCTTCTATATTTTAAACTCATAAACTACCCCAAGTTAAACATGAGATGCCTGAGGAAAACCTTATAATACACAACTTTGGAATAAAATACCCCACAATCGATGTGTGATTCCTCATGTTTCTTCACCCTTGAGAATCCCTCTTATGAGGGAGAATATTGGTGTACCAATGATCCAGTGCCCAAACATGTCATCGATGCCCACCGTGACTACCCTTCTGACTGAAGGTTGTAAATCTGACTTGAACCCTTGGAATAAAAAAACATAAGAAGAATAATTAACTGGTTTCCACAAAGATATGGAACTGAGAAGGATTTTCTTGAACAAAATATTAATATTTAAAGGAGACCTAGACTAGGTGATGAATTCCGAGGAGGAATACCTGGAGGGAGGGACCGAAATCCCATCATCTTGTTTTGATCAGGGAAAAAAAACCTCTAAAGAAGTGATGAATGTTGAAAAACTTTAGAAAGTGGGAATATAGGGTACAATGCACCATTAGCAAGCAATAAACATGCTTCAAGGTGGTGTTCCCTAGGGGAAAGTATCCGAAACAGAAATGGTTAACTTAATGTGAAACATTTCTCCTTAGTATAGGTATTAGCAGCATTTGAGACATTAGTAGATAAGTGTGTCATCAGATCCAGCTATCCAATGCCAGGACCCACAAAGAAAATAGTTTTTCCTGGAATAGAACTCACTTGGATTTGGGGTAGTTAATCTTTGGTCATTACAGTCTGTGACATCATCAGCATGGATATCTCTCTCCAACCATGGAAGACTGAATGACACTGGGGTATTGGACATTGATGTACTAATATCCATACTGATAGTTGAATATTACGGCATTGTAGGACCCAAGATATAGGAAACTAATAACCCCCACCTGAAGATGTAGGTATAGGAGAAACTTCAATGCAGAAATACTGCATGACTCCACCTACGCCATAACTTCATCCACGACTACAACTATTAGGTTCCCTCACCCCATCTAACCCTCCGAAAATTTTCAGAGGAGGGTGATATATGCTCTTGTTTGATGATACGAGTAGGAGGGGGTCATTCTCATGAGGGACATGTACCAAAAGGTCATGGAGGATTTTATTACTTTCCATCACTGATGTCCCCAAGGGTTGCATAGGGAGCTACTACTCCCCAATCCAATATCTGACCATTTCAGGGGCCTCTCCCCAGAATGTTTCCATGACTAACTCCCATATACTGATGAGTTAAGGGATATCTGTGTCATCTTGGCTATAATAAATACCTAGGAGATACCAAGGAGGGATCCCACTAGGCCATGTCAATGTCACTAACCAGTCCCTTAGGCCAAAGAACAGGCAGTATACACCCCCTCTCTACAAGTTCAAGTCCGGATGACCCAAAACCAACATCAGGGACAAGCTTAGGAAGATACCCATCCAGGGGCTTCATCTTCTATGGTTTCAGTGTCCCACGCCACCCCCAGTGTGCTCCACCATATCTCTACAACTTTACAGGAGGGAATCCTCAATGACTGATCAAGATCGAGACCTCAGCCACCCCACAGGCAGGCTGAGTTGACTCTTTCCGTCATCGTCACATCCAACAACTATCACGGGCTGACCCATGATGATGAGATCCATTATTGAGGCCATCCCCATACCATCATCATACAGAGTGGAGGTAATTACTCCTATATTATTCACCACCATAGAGGACCTCCCCACACATCCATCATCATTCCAAGTAGAGGTCCTCCTCATCTTGTCGATATCTGGTATGAAGGTCCTCCCTATGCCCATGATTCCTGATATGAAGATCCTCCCCATGTCACAGATTATCTACACAAATTTCCTCATCACATCATCTAAATATCAAGAGGAGGTCCTCCACACTCCAGTAACCATCAAATAGGCGGTCCTCATCGATTATTCAATAACCAACACTGAGGTCCTCCCCATGTTTAGTTCAATCAGTATGAAGTTACTCCTCATGATACCACTTCCAACCAGCACAGAGGTCCTCCCCATGCTGCAGACAGCCAACATGGAGGACCTACCATGTTCTCACCAGCTCCAATGAAGGTTCTCCACACTCAAGCACTCACAACCATAGAAGTCCTCCCCATGTGTCCAAAAACTAGTATGGAGGTCCTCCCCGTACCCAAGCTCACCAACACATAGGTCATCCCCATGTCTCGTTCATCATTTTCTTAGGTGCACCTCACACCTGAGATCACCTAAGAGGAACTCCTCCCCAATTTTATAATCAACATGGAGGTCATCCCCATGTCCTCGACAACTCTAATAGAGGTTATCCCAACTACACCAGTACTCATAGTGGAGTTCCTCCAAATTATCAAAATAGTCCTAGTGAAGGTCCTCCCCACTTTGAAAACAATAAATATGGTGGCCCTCCTCAAATATCATCCATATCAAGCAGAGTTACTCCTTTCTCTAGAACCAACCTAAATAGAGGTCCTCCACATGCTGAAGAGCTAACCTACCCTGAAGAGATTTCCCATGGAAGAAGGAAGAACCGTCACTGCCGAAAGAACTCCAAGAAACTCTAAGTTGTTGTGAATCCATTCCAATTTTCAGATTTTGATGTAGAATGTGACTCAATGATGGATCCTCCACCCTGACCCTATACATCAGAGTCTTGGGTATGAAAACGACATCTGAGTTTCATTATCCTATAAGGTGATATGTATTAGATCCCTCAAACCCTCTTCAGGTACATATAGGAGGAGGCATATTTGGATCCCTTCTAGGGTCTGTCCATGAAATAATCTATATTTTTTCAATTTCATTATATACCTCAACATAAGATCATAAAGAGTTATTAAGGGGTTTGTTAGACAATACGAACCATCTAGATCCACCATTAACGGTCACTGACCTCGCATAAGATGCGGTGGACAACACCCTGTCCTATAGGGACATGATGACGTGGTTGTTACTACCTCTGAGAGATGACCTAGTGAGAATTAGCTAGTCATCTCATGTGGCGTTTTCTCCACTAGCCATTCTATATCCACAACGGTGCACATAAGTTCCATTTATAGTTCCTTAGGCATCCCTATTTAAATAATGGTGCAACCAAGATCCAGATCCTACTTTTAAATAGGGAATCTTATGGGATACTCTCACCGCTGATCAGTTGTACGAGATGTTTTGGTCGATTTCCAACCCTGACTTTGACATCCCAGAGTATCTTACCTAAGATAAGGTTGTGTGTGTTTGTCGTACCATATGGGTGATGAATTTTTACCTCTGTAATCTTCATTTGGCCTATCCAAAGAGCCAAGAGCATTTTAGTGATATCATCCAGCAATGTCACGTGGTTGAGCTAGCAGCACTTCTTGTGGCTCATCACCCAACACAACTCAGTTTTCACTAGACCCTTAAACAATTAGGCATTTATATATTTATTTCTCTCTATATAATTATTGAATAGGTGACCCCACACATTAATATTCATGGTTGAGTACAATATGAAACTCTCAAATTTAGTCCCATCATGCGGCGGTTGGACCTTCCTGGTGAAATTGAGGATATGTCTCTTAGGACTATTGTAGTAAACATGGTTGTACCTAAGATACACCTACAAGGGGGAATTTCCACATGGTTTGATGGAGGGAACCCTCCCCCTGGGGTAGAAAAACATCTGATGGACCACCAAGTGTTGTCACTCACCAACAAAGGAAGATACTTGGAATTAAATAGACCTCCGAGTCATTTCCATTTAGTAAAAATGTCAGAAAAGGTAAGGAGAAGATAATGAACTCTAAGACCTCTAACCCATATAGTGTTTCACAGGAGATAAAGATCAATCTCAATATGACTGCCTTTCTATAGAAGATTAAAGATTAAAGGAGACTCATCGACGAGCTCCTTATTGAGATAATTGTGGAGTGGCATTCATACTATGGTGATCCTCAATACAATCCTTTCCTTCCTCCACTAGGGAAGCTGGGGTGTCCACAATCCCTCCTTGGCTAGTTTCCTCCCATCAATATCAATAATATCATGCATCTCGATAGGCTAGATACCATTTCTTATTGAAATAGACAATAATTTTTATCTACAAATCTTCAAGAGTTTCTTGATAATCCTCCTTGAGACCTGGTTCAGGTCATTCCTCTTGTGGATCCTCAGGCCATTCTTCCGGCAATTCTTCTAGTAGTTCCATGAGTCACTTCATGAGACACTGAGTATGCTTACAATGTTGATGAGCCTATGAATGAATTGGTGGTCAGGGATCCTCACCGAGACTGTAATCCTGCGAGGATGATCTGATATCCACTCTCACTACCCTCCTCAAGGTTTTTGAGACCTTACAGGTGGCAATCCCACCTGATGAAAATCCCTATCTGATATGGATGGATGACATATAAGCACCCTCATATTTTTGGGACTAACACATTCATCCCTTTCAATGGGATAGGAGACCCACTATAGTATCTGACCCACTTCATATCAAGGTGAGGACCCATTCTATAAATTCCAAAGTAGTAAGAGGCATCCAAGATCTAATATTTCATGGAAACATTGGAAGGGTCTGTATTTGTCTGGTACAGTCAGCTACCCATTGGTTCTATCACTACTAGGAAGATCTTCATGGGAAGTTTCTCTATTAGTTCATCTCTACCACCCACAAGATCAATATTTCTGACCACTTCAAGTGAATTAAATTTCCAGATAAGCGAGTCATAGAATTTTCCCCAGGTGGAAAGGCCTCAAGTATTAACTCAATATACCACTAACTTAAGAACCATGTCAAATGATGTGCATGGGGAATGTCAAGAATGAATTGGTCCCATCCCCCATCACTCAGAATTTACCAAGTGGATTTCTGGATTTTTTTGACAAGGCTCAATGCCTAGAGGAATTCTTAGAGCAAGTTAAGCAGGTATGCCTATTTCCTCTTCAATATCTTGGAAAAAGATCTGAAAAGGTAGATATTACTTCCATAACATAGATAGAGGTACCTATGCCCCTATAGTTGTTATCAGAAAAGCCTAACCCATAACCTCACCAAAGACAATAGCCATTGGTCCAGCCTTAGGCTCAGCATCACCCACTGTAGAATCGGCAGGCATAACCACGTAATGCCACATCTTCACCTAGGGGGAAAAATCAGGTTCTGACCCCTCACCTGGATCCAGCCCCCAGTAGGGCTAGGATCCTTGAGTTTTTTTTCTTGGATAAGTGTAACTAGAAGAACTCATTAAATGAAGATCAGGTTCCTGGTTATTTCTAAATTTTCTTGGATTGAGGTATTTTGATGTTTCCATAATGCTGGAAGCTCTGAGAGGCTGATCTTGCTAATCACCCAGGCTACTTCCTTTATCACAGAATCCTTGGACATACCATCAAGTGATGATATGTGTTCAAGGACTGGATCAGGGACTAGGTTGATAAAAATGTAGTGATATTGGTTGAAGCCCTGTAACATGTGGAATGCATCTCTACAAATCATGACATCGATAGTAAAAGTGAACAAAAGCATGTATCCTGCTGCGAGTCTTAGAAGTATGACGATGGGTTGGCACAAAAGTCAGTTTCTCACACCCATGGTGTCGTCTATTCCTATTTGAATCATGTTGAGACTCCTGATGTTTCCAAACCTCCTCCGGTTTCTTCTTATGCATCCACATCTAAGGCTTATACTTCTCAGAAGTGTAGGAACCATCAATGCAAGGGAATGAAAATCCCCCTTCCTGTGAAGAATTCGTCTCGCACTCTCGACGAATTCATGACCCCAAAAATGGGAATCACCCCCAGAATTCTCCTTGTATTAGAGGATTCCTTAGGTTATGATCAGGAGTATTCCTCAGGGAATACCATTGAGATGGTGGAATCTTACATGGTTCCCGATGACGAGGAGTGTCAGGAAGGTCCTTATAATATCTTTGGTTTCCCATCATCATCGTGGCTGTGGATATGTGAATCATCAGAATGAAAAGTCCAACACTTTCAACCAAACCATGTTTGCTACCGAGACCAGACAGTAGGCTCAGCATAGATCTTATCATGAAAAATCATCTCATATCATCTCATCAGATTCACTTCCACTTTCATTTGTGATAATTGACCGGATAGATATACTAGGACCACATCATGATTAAACGCGTCTAGCTATAGAAAAAACACAGTCATCCAACAATTAGTAGATAATAATTTTGCATGGTTTAGAAAGTGACCAATAGGATATTCCCAGCACTATCCAGAATCAACATGTTCAACCAACAACACTTGGAAAACCTCCTTCCAAAGATAAACCTCTTATTAGTAGAAATGTTCATCTAGCACTGAAGTATGATGTTATTAAGAAACTCAATACTATTATTGCAAAGCTCTCGACTCCCTAGGACCTATTCCTATTGTATTATATGCTTGAATCTCTCATAGAGGACTTCAAGACCCCCCCTCCAGTTTGAGATAGAGGTAGCGACCACATAATCCTTCCATACTAAAGAAGTTGAGTAATAATAATTCCAAGACATCATCTTATTATTAGGATAATATTAAGGATCTTCTGTATAGGGGCACACTCACCCACTATACATCACTGGAAAGTTAAATAGAATGGATGTCCACTACTGTCTCATTGATATAGGTTCTGGGATCAATATCATATCGACCTGTACACTCTACAATATTAGACTCACTGAAGTATATTTGAGTCCCTTTGACATGAATATTCAGGGTTATGATAGGACCGAGAAGACACCGTGTGGAAAAATTCACCTGAATATCAAGTTTGGTAGTCTGATTGAAAGCACTGAGTTCATGGTTATCTTTTAGGATACCTCCTACAATGCATTGATGGGTAGACCATAGCTCCATCTTCACACAGTATATCCCTCCTCATATCACTAATGCCTCCAGTACCACCTAAATGGTCAAGTGGTAATGGTCCAAGGTGATGTATCTCCCTTTCCTCTTGTGAATCCCACTATTTGGATACTGAAAATTACAAGATAAAGGAAATGTAGGTTCATACCAATGAGGTTGAGAACACTACCATTGTGTATGACCCATGGAAAAACATGGACAATGCTTTCATCCCACCAATTCACCGGCTGGAGGCCACAACCCCAGAAATGGGACATTGCTTTTTCATTTCTGAAAATAGGGGGAAGTGCATTCCCTAGTACAAGAAAATCCATAAGAATACATCATACTCCTACACAAATTAGGATCAAGTGATACCATAACCCCTTACCCTATCAGGTATCAGGATGTTCACTCCATGGAAACATCTATACATGGTACTTTCCTATTCTACTAAGCTGGGTTGAACCAACATAAGTTGACGTGCCACTACTACTTTGGCACCATCAAGCATGGAACCCTTGGTCCAAGGAATAATGAAATCGGGTTGAAATCCTTTGTTTCCATGGTTTCAGTAGTACATAATTCTCCCAGTGAAGATTCCACATCTGCACAAGCAAGAACCAATGTTTCCCCTAGATCAAATGGATTGGATGAAACATTTATTCCAATAAATTCCCCTACCTCAGACAATGAGGATGATTTGGAAGATGCTCCTACCTCATTCAAAAAGGGTGTCTCATCCACCGTCGATGAGTTGGTACAAGTGAATCTTGGTATCGAGGTAGACCCTAGTTCAACACTAATCAGCCTAGCAATGCCTGTAGAGGAATAGAAAAAGTATATGGATTTATTGAAGCGACATAATGATGTATTTGTCTGGAGTTATAAATAGATTCCAAGACTAGATCCTTCATTCATCTTACATCATCTTAGTCTCCCGGTGAGTCATCACTAGTTCAACTAGACTCCTAGAAATATGAACCCCTCTCATGGTTCCATAATCAAGGATGAAGTTGATAATCTCATCAAAGTCAATTTCTTGAAGGAATTTCAGTACCCCAGATGGTTATCTAACATTATTCTCATTTGAAAAAAGAATGCATATATCAAAGTCCACATCAACTTCTAGGATCTCAACTACCACTGTATAAAGGATTATTTCCCATTCCTCTAATAGAACTATTGATCGATTCCAACACTGGGTTCTAGGATCTCTCCTTTATGGGTAGGTATTATGGTATAACCAAATCAAAATGGACCCCAATGATGAAGAGTCCACTTTATTTTGGGATACCCAAGGGACCTTCTGCTATCCATTAATTTCCATTTGTTTAAATAAGGCAGGACCCACCTATCAGTGTGCTATTAACCACATATTCAAACTGATCCTTAGGTACTAGTGGAATGCTATGTGGATGATACGGTGGTAAGATACCACTAGATTCAGGACCATCTCATAGATCTTGAGAAAGTGTTCAACATCCTATGCTCTCTCTATCTAAAGACAAATTCTTTGATGTTCGCCTTCAGGGTCACCACTATGATGTTTCTCAGCTTCATCATCAGATATAAAGGCATCATAGTTGACCCAAAGAAGATCAATGCCATCAGTCAGATGCTTCCTTCAAGAAACCTTCAAGAGCTCTGAGGATTTAAAGGCCACTTAGCCTAAATATGCGTATTTATTATGAATCTAGAAAAAATGTAATCCCCTTTCCTGGATCACAAAGAATGGTGTCTTTTACCAATGGGATAAAGAGTGTCAGACCAAATTTGAGGAGATCAAGAATAATCTGTTATAACCTCTAGTTCTGATGCCACCAGTCTCTGAGAAGCCATTGTTCCTCTATTTGACTGCCCTATAATGATTGATTAGTGCCCTTATTGACCAAAATAACAACAAAGTGATAGAGAAAAATTTATACTATCTCAGTTGTAGACTCCATGAAACAAATTCCAACTATTCTTATATAGAGAATAGCTTCCTGGAACTAGTTTTTACAATGAAAAAGTTTCTGTATTATTTGTAGCATCGTGAGATATAGATGGTGTCCCGTGTGGATATTATAATGTATATTATGAACCACCCTATGTTTATAGGACATCTATATCATTGGGTGGTTATCCTTCAGTAGTTCAACATCAGGTTCATTCTACAAAAAGATATCAAGGGCCAAGTGATGGAAGACTTCTTGGCTCCCCATTCAGCCCCCACAAAGCAGTCATTGGATCATGATTTTTCAGAAGAGTGTATCCTATTAATAGATCAAGTTATGAATGTTAGCAGATTCACTTATATGGAGCCTCCCTAATCGTGACTAGTAAAAGGTTTAATGATTCAAGACTCAAAAGAGTAGTCTTGGGAATTGTCTTCATCATGCCAACACATGTTGTCTTTCCTTATTCGTTCTTATTGTTAGAAGGTTGAAATAATAATGAGGCTGAGTATTAGGATCTCATTACTTGTCTTGATCTAGCCCTTGAGATTGATGTTCCCCACCTACATGTGAATGGAGACTCTGATCTAGTCATCAAGCAGATCAACGGTGACTACGTTGCTAGGAAGTTGGAGCTCGTGCCCCTGTTATAGTGCGCTCAAATACTGATGGCCTAGTTCCCTTCTCATTCATAGGTCACTCTTGTTCCTCAATCATAGATTGTTCAACCCAATTACATATCCATCCTAGCTGCATCTCTCATAGATCCTGACTCAGATGACTTGATTATTGATGCGGCACATCGAAGGTTCATCTCTCCCATCACTCCGGATGATGATGAAAACTAGTAGTTAGGCCAACTTATCACCGGTACTTCCAGATAAGGACCTCCATACCCCTTCCACAATAGAATAGACCTATGATTGGATGAATACCTTTGTTGAGTACCTCTAGTATGGAAATATCCTATCAAAAAAGTCCGATCATGAGCAGATCCATCGGCGCGTAGTATAGTTTACCCCGAAGATCTGTCCCATCCTTGAGAATATCGTATACAATCTTGGGTTCTATGTAATTCTCCATTGTTGTATTCAAGGAGAAAATATTCCCTAGGTTATGTAGGAATTTCATGACAGTTATTGTGGAGCTCATTAGGAATGGTTAAAAATATCCCACCATATTCAAAGCCTTGGCTACTTCTGGTCCACCATGGTCTATGACTGTATCAAATTCATCATGAGGTGCCACACTTGTTAGATTCATTATAAATTTGTGCATAAACTGCCAGAGCCCCTGTATTCTTCCAAGTTATCATAGCCCTTTGTGGTATGGGGACTCGATGTCCTAGGACCATATCCACCAGCAACATATTTCTATTGTAGATTTATTTTGACCATGATAGATTTTTTCCAAGTAGGAAAAAGTGACTCCACTTAAGGAAGTCAAGGTCCATTCTATTTTTGAGTTTTTGAGCTCTAACACCAACCATCGATTCAGAGTCCCTCACACTGTTATCACTGACAACAACACTAATTTCCAAGAAGATGATTTGATGAAATAGTATGCTAAGTACAACATCCAATCCAAGCATACTTCTCACTATCATGCGCATGAAAATGGATAGATCAAAGAATTACATAACAACCTAAGCAAAATTATGAGAAATATGGTGGGATAGAATAATAAAAGTTAAGCAGACAAGCTCCCCAAATCCATATGGGATTATCAGATGACAAATCATAATTCCACCCAGGTGACTCTATATTCAGTAGTGTATGGAAAAGAGGTGGTCCTGAATATCAAGATTCATTTTCCATCATTATAAATAGTTTTATATGACCAAAATAAATCAAACAAGATATTTGAGTTCCATCTAGAATAATTGGATTCCCTCGACAAAAATAGGCTCCAAGCCTTGCATAATCTAGAGAGACACCAGAACAAGATAGCTAGAGAATTCAAAAAGAATGTTCATCTCTGATCCTTCATGCAAGGTGATACAATATAGGCCCTCAGAGTTCCAATGAAACCTGGTAGGAATCCACCGAAGTTGTAACCCAAATGGTATGGACCTTACATCATTCATAATTTTTAACCCAATGGTGCATACTCATTGGTCACCATTAATGGGTAGTGAATCACTCCCCCAACAAACACCAAGTTCCTCAATAATAACTTCATGTGAATGGGGTATGACATCCTAGTTGAATAATTCTAAAATTCATAATGATGTTAATCTATGATAAATGATGTTAAAGTATAGAATAACATCTCTGTCTGAGATGCAGGACATAAAATTTCATGACAACACCGTCTTTACCTCATGAAGTTAAAATGCACAGACCAGTCCTGTTATATGACCATAAACTACAACATCATCATCCCAACCACATGATTAAAAATGGCACAACATCATGGTATTCTCACTTGAGAAGACATCAACCTTTGGAACTGGTCACTCACCATGCCATCTATTAGGAATTATGTATGTCTTGATTCCTATCGTTGTGGTATATGTAGGAACACCTACAAATTTCATCTTTGGGTCCAGCTTTAATTTCATCCTCTCAAGCCATTTTCCTGAGTTCTCTCTTGGGAGTGTGTGGTGTGGTGTGGGACTCCTTTTTCCTCACTCATGTTAGGTTGTTTTTCCATTCCATACACATCCCCTTTGGGATACCTCTCTACCCAATGTCTTAGCCACACAATAATAAACTGCATCACAACCCTCTTGATTACTACATGAAGTTAAACTAAATGGAACTCAATAACTACGTACGGCTTAACTTACATCATCATGGGATATTTAGTAAGACCCAGACATTTTGTCTTCAGGTCCAGCCCCAGGTTACTCAACCTTTTTGGCCCTTCAACCTCTTCTATGGTTCAAACTATAGAACCTTAAACAGGGTGATCAAGTCTAAGTATCACGACTCTAAACTCTATAAATGTATCCTTAGGAGCATTTGGTTTGAATATGGTCCTCCTTATTCCTCACTCACATTGGGTTTATCACCTCACTATGCTATGTATATCCATTAGAGAATCACCATAGGGTCCAAAATGTTCGAACTTAAACTAGAACCCTATGTCTAGGGATTATGTCTTTAACCTATGAACATGCCTTCCATGAGAACAAATGGCATACCATGGACTTCCTTGGTCCTCATTCATGTCGGGTTATAATGACCACATCATATTTATTCCTTTGGAGGTACCCCCCTTAACATCCTAGTCGCATGAAGATAAAATTCATTACATTCATCATCCTAGCTACACGACAATAAACTAAATCTCAACTTGTGTCCTTATCATATGAAATTAAATTTCATGGAATTTAGGAACTATGTAAAACATGATTATGGGATTCGTAGGGATTCCTAGACATTTTGTCTTCAAGTCCAGTCCTAGGTTCATTAACCCTTTTACCCTTCTTCATCCTATACATTTGGAATTAGTCCACTACCATTCCATATCCAAGAGCTACCTCGAGATCTCTGTCCATGATATGAGGTTTGAATCCCTCTATCTAATCTGCCTCATTGATTTTCTCAGATATAATTTGAGTTATGGAATGTAGTGTTGTATTTTTCATGTAAATTCTCTCATTCCATATCCATGCTTCACATGTCCCATTATTTGAGTCTCCATCATCTTTAAAATCTAAAGGGACCCCCTAATCGCATGGTGCCTGCCCATATGGATCACCTACCATCCCAGGAAAATGACTCAGAGGACTTCGAACAACATTTTGAGATAGTCCCAACATTTCGAATATGGTTAGCGGTCGACCCTCATTTGTATGTTCCCATCCAAGGTAACATGATATGGAAACTATGTTTTGAACAAGGTCAGTAGTTATACTATATAGTCTTTCCACCTTCATTGTGCCCTAAATATCGGGCACTGTGATTCACATTCCAACTCCTTATGTTTTGGAGGAAATCCAACACCCTTGGTGTTACCCCTCTATGCATCTTTGTGTGTTGAACAAGTTGGTTAGCATTGTTTGGATATCCTTAACTCGACTTCTCCATTACCTTTCTACATGTTTCCACGTGTTATGGAAATCCTCTTTACTCCTTGTTTCCCACACCGATTATAGATAATGTGGGATTAGGAGTCTTGTTAGGGTTTGTACCCACACGAAAGAGCTACAGAATCCATATGTCCCATACTCTAGAACCTTAAATTAAGAGTTTACTTCCTAGGAACATGATGTTAAACTTATAACCCAAGTTGAATCCTTATGAATTTAAATTGTACATGGGTTCTTTTTAGGAATGTGTGATGTGGTGCATGCCTCCTTGGTCCTCATTCACGTTAGATAACTTATTGAAACCACACTACATATTTTTTCTTTGGAAATATCATCCTCATGATCTAAACTATATGACCATAAAATAAGAGCTTTTGGTCCAAGAAATATGACCTTAAACTATTTGTAATGCTATGTTATTCTATTCTTAATTCAGTTGGGTCCTACCACTGGCATTTCTGATGCACTGAGGTGAGAGACCTAAGGTGTCAAGTTCAACATGGACACTTCCATGGCTCATATCCATACATTGAGTCTTTTTGAGTTCGGGTCTCCACCATGTTTCACATCCATATGGACCACCTAATAGGAATAGTCTCATGTCGCTTCAGCTCACCTCCATTCTTGGGCCAACAACCTAATGGATTTCCAATGAAATATGGTTAATCCTATGTTTCGAACATGGTCAACAACTGATTCTTCATTTTCACATCCCATCCTTGACTGGGGAAGTGTTCAACCCTATGTTTTGAACATGGTCAACATTTTTACTTCCTATCAGTCTCCCATTCTATAATTTGGTTCCTAGAGGATTATATTTATGTCCTTCCCACCTCCCTATATTCTAATATAACTATAGAACCTCTGGTGTTGACCCTCCATGAATCTGTGCACATTGTGTGGAACTGTTGGTATCGTTAGGTCATTCTCAAGTTGACATTTTTTTATCCTTGTCGTATTATTATTAACATGATAGGGAAAAGAAAACATTTATCCTTATTTACCACACCGAGAATGGATCATGTGGGCTAAGGAGTCTTGGTAGTGTTTGTAACCACATAGAGGAGATGTGAAATTTCAATCTTTCATCCCCTTATCCTATGTTTCCCTCAGGATTACATGGTGTGGAATGAGGCCTCCCTGGTTCTCATTCACATTGGGTTGTAACAGCTACACCATGTATTTCCCTTAGGAACACTCCCCTCCCCATCGTCTGAGTTGCATGATGAAAAACCGCGTAACATTTTTTTTGAGTCTAGGAATTTGGAATTTAAACTATATGAAGGTCTCTTTAAGATTGTGTTGTGTGGTTTTGGGCCTCCTTGGTCCTCATTCATGGTGGGTTTTCCATGGAACCATGGTACAAACATCTTCTTTAAGCCCTTCTCTCTAGGGTCTAAACTCTATAACCTTAAAGTAAGAGCCTATGGTCTTGGAAACATGACCTTAAACTATCCATAGCAGGTCCAAGAATTATGAACTCACACTATTTGCAACCCCTAGAGTTTGATCATCATGACTCTTAACCATATTTCTATGTCATAGCCACATACTGATAAAATACATAGCAACTGGTGTCTATACCGTATGATGTTAAAATGAATGTACCAATCCTGCCACATGAACTTAAACTGCAACATCAATATCCTAACCATATAATGATAAACTACATAATGTCCACATTCGAGCTACATGAATTTAAACTACCTAACATTGATGGTCCTTTCTATATGAACAACAAAGGAACAAACCCAAGACTTAGTCACATGACTTTAAACTGTATTACAATTATAATCCTTGCCTCAAGGAAAAAAACGGTACAACGTCATGGTGTTCTTGCCTAAGAGGGCATCACCTCGACATTGGTGATTATCCATGACACATGCAATAACCATGTATGTTCTTATTCCCATCCTCATGGGGTACATAGTGACACCATGAGTTTCCATCCTAGCCTAGAACATTAAAAAACAAATGAATTTAAAAGAAGAAAAAAAAGAGATCCCCTCTCCTTGTGAATGTGTTAGACCTATGGAATGTGATCAACCGAGAACTACTTGTAGATTGATTCCTACCCTCACAGGATACATAGTGACACTCGAGATCAATCCTTGGGCCCATATGCAACATTTCCATCCATTCACATCAGATCAAATTCATCCTCAACACATGATATAAATCAAAACATGATCTTAGAACTATTTGTGGATTGATTCTTACCATCAAAGGATACGTAGAGACATCCAAACACTTTGTATTCAGACCTAGAGACAGATCCATCAAAACTTATGGTCATTTTCCCTAAATATATTCCAGCCAACAGGACTTTAAACTGTATAAAAATCTTCCTTTGGAATTAGTAGTGTGGTGTTGGGCCTCCTTGGACTCATTCACATCTGTTTTTCCATAATGCCTCACTACAAATCCACTTGATCTACCCTCTGCGGTCCAAACTCTATGAACCTAAACTAAGATATTATCTCCTCTGCACAACTATAAACTGCAACCCTACCTTGACCATGCTCAAGATGCCTCATGGAAATAGTGAGAGGTTTTGGCTTCCTCTCCAGAGATAATTGCCTCTCTAGTGTTGGTATACCACCACACTGTGATCTATAACTATGTTCGACTTGATTCCCATCCTCGTGGGATATGTAGAGAATCCCTTACATTTTTTATTTGGGCCTATCCATAGGTTCATTAACAATTTTTTCCATTTAGCCTCAGCTACAATATAATAATTGTGACTATAAAAATTAAACCACTTTTCCTAAGGTTTGTATTAAACATGTGGGACTTCTTTGCCTCATTCACATTGAGTTTTACCTAACTTGTGCTGTATGCATTCCCTAAGACCGAACATGTTTTGATAGTTCGAGAAATAGGACTTTAAACCATTTTCCATGGTCCATGCAATACAACCTTAAATTTTTTACACACTTAGGTCTGAATCCCCCTCCCAAATATGTTCAATCCACACTTAGATTCCTTGGTTTAGATTTATACCATCCTTCAAATCTAGATATACCCCCTAATGGTTATGGTCTCATGCCACCTCAGCTCACCTCCCATCTTTGGCCAATTCCATAATAGATCTTCGGAAGTTGGTAGCAGATCCTGTGTTTCAAACATGGTCAATAGTTGATCCCATATTTTCTCACCCCATTCTTTCCTGGTGTAGTTATTTTCCCTGTGTTTCAAACATGCTCAATAGCTGGCCCTCACTTGCCAGTCTCCCCTTCACCCATGCATTGGAATTCTCAATTTACCTCCTTTCCACATCCTTGTATCATAGTGGGACTTCGTCCTTGGAGTTTCTCCCCTAATATATACTATCATATGTTAGGTAAAACCCCTTTACCGTTCCTTGTTTCTTACACTGAGCCTAGATCACATAGGATTAGGAGTTTTTGGTAGGGTGGATACCATAATGGTTGAGCCACATGAGGAGTCCTAGTCTAAAATCTATGAACTTAAACTAAGATCCTTACTAGGAAAGCTGGTGTGGCCCTAGTCCCCTTAGGGCCTCATTAAAATTAGGTTTATTACCCCACCAAACCACGTATGCTTGTTTTAGGAACCACCTTCCTGTCTATTCCCTATTACTTATGTGGTGTGTAAGCCTCCTTTGGTCCATTCACATCGGGTTCATTTCGTCTGTTCTACACAAATATCCTATGGATATACATTCCTTAGTCCATGTGACATGACCTTAAACTATTTTATAGGGTTTAGGTAGTTTGAACTTAAACTGTGTGCATTGTTCTAGTCACATAATATTAAACTATTCCATGCATCATCTTTACCGTACAACATTGAACTACATGTTAATCTTCCTTAGTTGACATGATTTAAAACAGTGAAGCATCTCAGGACTCACCTAAGAGGTCTTATTCCATGATTCTATTAATATACTACATCATTCACATCTTTAGATATCTCTTGACATTCAAGATGATTCTACCCTGTAAGATAGGTTTGATGTTTGTTTAGACTAATGTGCCTACAACAATGTTCTTTAAGCTACAGTGGTGCAATTCCAAGATTGTTAGAAACCATTCAGAAATTACATCACTCCACTTCCAAAAATCATGTAAGTATTATTTGGATCCTTATCCTCTTTCATTTATGAAGGGACCCCCTAATGACATGGTGCCTGGACAAATGTCTCACCTACCATCTTGGGCCAACACCCAAGAATAATTTGGACAAAAATTCATGATAGGTCCCATGTTTCAAACATGGTCTGTGGTTGAACCTTGTATATTTGTTCCCAATTTTGGATACGCAATATGGATGTTATGTTGTCTAACATGGTAAAAAATTATCCCATATTGTGATGCTTTTCCCATTGTGTTCAGAATTATGGATATCGTGATTCAAACATCTCACTCACCTTTGTTCAGATAGATTCTAACACCCATGGTGTTATCCTCTTCACGCACTAGAGCACATAGGGAAAGAAAATCTTCTTTATAAGAGATCCCTATTCTACAGCCACACCCTCTCTCATCCTAAACACTCCTAGTGGTCATTAAATAATAGAGGACCCCAAGTATTCGATGATTATCTAGTACTCTCATTAAAAGGTGGATAATTATATGATCACCCCTTGTTTCACACACTGGGCATGACCCATGAGAGCTTCAGGATTTATCATTAGTTGTTTCATAGATATGATTGATATGAAATAATTAAAGTAATAAAAAGTTTATTCATACAAATAGACATATCAAAATTAATGACATAACAATTCATTAGTTTGGAAAAACACAACCCCTAAGGATCCACCCCGTAAATGGAGTGCTTAAGCTCCGCCTCCCTTTGTCTTGTGGAATCCGGGATCCATTTTTGTCATCTGAGATCTATTTCTTATTCATCCAATTCTGATCAAAGATCATATGACATGGTTTTTGCCTAGTCCAGCTCAGTTTAGAGGAAACAGATCTTCTGTTCAGCCTCCCAAAGCATCCTAGTGCTGACCGACTTCTCTTGGTTCCAGCTGACATCCAAATGGACATGGCTCTCTCATAACTTTTCAGCAAGGTAGTCCCAAATGGTCATGTCTAGACCTCATGCATCCACCCCACCAATAAAAAAATAACTCAACCAGAGGTGAATTGATCCCTTCTGGATTATCCACTGTGGTTTTGGAATATTATTGATGAAATTCTTAACCAACTTCTATGACCAGTATCGGGTAGCCTGACTATCCTTGACTGCATCAGATCAAAATCATCTAACTCCTCTGAGTTGATTGGTTTATAATCTCAAAATGTGTCCATGAGTTCAGCAGTAGGATCTTCCTCTGGTATCCGGTCTGATGTATCAAGATCCATATATGGAGTTTGATCTTCATCACTTGACCCCACCTCGATATGGTTGTCCCTATCAGCCCTACCAGTAGCACCAACATTATCCATAATTGACTAATCATGAGAGTCCATGGCCTGGTCTGTCACGAACCAGCCTGAGATTTCATCCGACCTAACATACTACCTTATACGCGGCATGGGTTGAGGGGAGTTACTGATCCCGACGACTAAGAAACTAGTGTCAGGAATCAAATATAAACCAAATGAGAATGATTTCAACCCAAAAAAAGGATCAAATAAGATTAAATGAACACATAGATAAACTACCACTGATCATATAAAAATATCCAAATGGTCTAGATACAAATATAACTGAACAAAAATAAATTGAAACGGAAACTAAACCAAACTGAACTGTACTGCTACTGGCAATCACTGTGTGACCTCAAATTACCAACCATCTCAAGACTGAACTTCTGTAAGAGCCATCTCTTACTAGATAACCTGAGTAGGAAACTAAAATTGAAAAAAAAATCAGGTCTATCGACACTGAATGGTGCAAGTAGGGTGTGAGATAATAGCTCAATAGGTACTCACTAAATAATCCATGTATTTTCCTATCCCAAATACATTCCATTAACACTAGTTTGAAATAAATTCATAAAAATAAGTTTTTTCATACAAATATATCTTCTTGTTTCAAAATCCAATACACGCCACATTTCATTTTCAAAACAGACTATCCTTTTGATAAAAAAACTAAACCAAACACCTAATCAAAACAATATAGTCTTGTGGTGAAAATAAATAAATAAATAAGTTTGCAAACAGTTCATGATGAAACTAAAGGCAATGAAAAGTAAACAAGTAGATATAAAAGTTAACATGGGTGATCCTAAACATCCCTAGAATACCCCTATCCATACTTGGTTCGGAACCACATATCGGCGTATGGTGAAGCTCCTAAGTCTATAACCAAAGGACCGCCCTCAACTAGCCAATTGAGTGGAACATCCTACCTAGCCTATCTGCAATCCAAGGTGAACCAACCCGTCTAATCATGGCTTAACAGTAACCATCACTCGACCCTCTAAAATACACCAAAGAAACCATGGTAGATATACATAAACCGTGTATGTAGGAGTCCATCACACACATAAATCACCTTATCATCCATCACTACACTTGCCTACCCCAAACATGGACACCCTATATGATAACCCATAAAGGGA
This sequence comes from Viscum album, assembly GCA_963277665.1. Classification (NCBI taxonomy): domain Eukaryota; kingdom Viridiplantae; phylum Streptophyta; class Magnoliopsida; order Santalales; family Viscaceae; genus Viscum; species Viscum album. Next base: position 751,031,289 of record OY728127.1, read on the forward strand.
TATCCCTCCTACAGAGGTTCCCTATATATACACACACATATTCTTATATCACATCAAACATGGACAACTGGGCTGTCACTTTATTTATACATTTAAATCAATTATTTGAAAGCACAAAAGATTCCAAATGGGAATTTAGTTTTACATAACCAAATTCCTTTACCAAAAACATTTACAGACTACTTACAAGACAACATCAATACCACTTTTAAATTTGCAATTCCAAATAGGCCCTTAAGACAACCCAACCAGTTTCATTTACGAAAAAAATTTCCCAAAATTTTCTAAAAACCATGAGGATGACTATGTTCCTAAGGAATTACCAAAATAACCTTTCCAAACTTTTGGAAAAAATTCAACTCTACAAAACATGCCAAATGGACCCTTATGTAGAATGTTTTCAAAAACATACTCTAAATTCCAAACAACATCAATTTTTAAGATTTTATTTCAAACATTCTTTAGAAATCATATAAGAGAACCGATACCACATAGAAAAAAAAGGTCATTTAAAGATTCATGTTTTAAGGAGGAACACCATTTTAATGTGTCATATTCATTTGAGGGAACATCCATGTGCGCACCTCGTGCACCCATGGATGTTCCAAAATCCAATGGAACACCTTGATCAACTAAGAAATCACTTAAAAACCATTTTTACAAATTCACTATTTACAATCAACCATCCCCAATAACTCTATTTAATTCCAAAATAAAACAATACCTTTCAAAATAAAGAGTATCCTTTCAGAAACATAACTACCCCCATCCTCAAGACTTCAAGGATATACAATTCACACATTCCTAAATATCCACACATTAATTCTAATCTATCGAAACATATCATGGAAATTAACTACTGGAAATATCATATTTCCCAACAGTTCAGAACCGTTGGTATATCTTATACCAACGGTTCTGCCAACCGTAGGAAAGTAAGCCGTTGGGAAAAAAATTTCCCAATGATTTATGTAGAACCGTTGGGATAGGTTAGTTACATTAACCTATACCAACGGTTTGGTTGAACCGTTAGTATAAGTTTTGAAAACAGTTCAACCAAACTGTTGGTAAAACCTCTTCTAGGAACCTTTTCCAACGGTTCTCATAGAACCGTTTGTAAAAACATCCTACAAAATTTATACCAACAGTTTGAAACTGTTGGAATAGGCTATAATGTGAAAATTGCACAGCAACCTTCAATTTGCACAATAGGGTCTGAAATCTCATTCCTGCATGTCGTAATTCTGTCCATTGTGTTGTAATTCTCCATTCCCTCTCCTTTCCAATTATTTAACATATAAAGCATACACATTTAACATTGAACCCTAGAACTGTACACATTTAGAATTAAATCATAATTCATAACGTAATTATAAACATACATAATTGATTTAGAATTCAAATTAAAACATACATGACAATTATATATCGAATCTGGAATTCAATTCATAATTGAATACATACATAATTTAATTATCAATTATCAATAAAAAACATAAAAAACTAAATAAGTAATTATATGCGTTATACACAATTAAGAATACATACAAGTGGTTTTTACTTAAAATGATGTCCATTTTAAACATTATACATACACTTGGAGTAATACCGGCCACAACATGTCTCAGATTGTGGTGGGGTTGACTCGTGCATGTCACATATGACCCATGGATCACTATCCTAAAGTATCAACATATTCCGAAAGCGTTTTTTTGGTCACAAAAGAGAGAAACTTTTAGTTGTTCTAGCCACACCATGCCTCATATTGAGGCAAGGTTGAGTCGTACATGTCACACATGACCCATGGATCGTTCTCCAAATGTCTCAATAGAATCCGAATGTGTTTGGTCAGTTTTCCATATGCCAGCTGTACTTTTCACTTAAAATGTTGTCCATTTCAAATAAAACTGAGACACATCGAGTTGTGACGGCCACACTGTGCCACAGATATAGTCGAGGTTTAATCGTACATGTCACATATGACTCGTGGATCATTGTAATAAATCTTAAATGGAATCATAATCTGTTTGGTTGGTTTTTCGTATGTCAGTTGTTTTTTTCACTTAATATGATGTCCATTTTAAACAAAAGAGAAACACTTTGAGTGGTGCCGGCAAAACTGCCCCTCAGATTGAGGTGGGGTTGACTCAGACACGTCACAAATGATCCATGGATCTATTTCCTAAATTTTCTACAGAATCTGAATGTGTTTGGTCAGTTTTCGGGAAGTCATTTATTGTTTTCACTTAAAATGATGCCCATTTTAAACAAAAGAGAGACACTTTGAGTGGTGTCGGCCACAACGTTCCTCAGATTGAGGTGGGGTTGACTCTTACATGTCACATATGACCCATGGATAATTTTTATAAAGTTTCAACATAATCTGAATGCGTTTGGTCGGTTTTCCGTATGCCAGCTGTTGTTTTCACTTAAAATGATGTCCTTTTGAAACAAAAGAGAGACACATTGAGTGGTGTTGGCCACACCGGGCCTTCGATTGAAATGGGGTTGAGTCGTACACATCAAATATGATCCATGGATCATTTTCCTAGGGCATCAACATATTACGAATGCGTTTGGTCGGTTTTCCGTATGTCAGTTGTTCTTTTCACTTAAAATCCAGTCCATTTTAAACAAAAGAGACACAGTTAGGGAGATAGCGGCCACACCATGCCTTGGATTGATTTGGGTTTGACTCGTACACGTGAAAAATGTCCCATGGATAGTTTTACTAAAGTTTCAACAAAATCCGAATGCTTTTGGTCGGTTTTCCGTATGTGAGTTGTTGTTTTCACTTAAAATGATGTCCTTTTGAAACAAAAGAGAGACACTTTGAGTGGTTCTGACCACACCGGTCCTCGTATTGAGGCTGGGTTGACTCTTACACATCACATATGACCCATTTATCGTTTTCCTATAGAATCAATACATTCCGAATGCATTTGGTCAGTTTTTCGTATGTCAGTTGTTCTTTTCACTTAAAATCCTGTCCATTTTAAACAAAAGAGACACAGTTAGGGTGCTACCGGCCACACAGTGCCTCCGATTGATGCAAGGTTGACTCATACATGTCACAAATGTCCCATGGATCATTTTACTAAAGTTTCAAAGGAATCCAAATGCGTTTGGTTGGTTTTCCGTATGTCAGCTGTTGTTTTCACTTAAAATGATGTCCTTTTGAAACAAAAGAGAGCCACTTTGAGTGGTTTCAGCCACACCAGGCCTTGGATTGATGCGAGGTTGACTCATACACGTAAAATATGACCCATGGATAGTTTTCATATAGCATCAACACATTCCAAATGCGTTTGGTCATCTTTCTGTGTGTCAGTTGTTCTTTCACTTAAAATCTCATCCATTTTAAACAAAAGAGACACAGTTAGGGTAATACCGGACACACCGTGCCACATATTGATGTGGGGTTGACTCCTACACGTCCAAAATGTCCCATGGATCTTTTTAATAATGTTTCAATGGAATCAGAATTCGTTTGGTTGGTTTTCCATATTTCAGTTGTTGTTTTCACTTAAAATGATGTCCTTTTGAAAGAAAAGAGAGACACTTTGAGTGGTGCTGGCCACACCAGGACTCGTATTGAGGTGGAGTTGACTCTTTCATGTCACATATGACCCATGGATCGTTTTCCTATAGCATCAACACATTCTGAATGCGTTTGGTCAGTTTTCCGTATGTTAGTTGTTCTTTTCACTTAAAATCCCGTCCATTTTAAACAAAAGAGACACAGTTAGGGTGCTACCGGCCACACCATGCCTTATATTGATGCGGGGTTGACTTGTACACGTCACAAATGTCCCATGGATCTTTTTTCAAAAGTTTTAATAGAATACCAATACATTTGTTTGGGTTTTCGTATACCAGTTGTTTTTACTAGAAATGATGTCCATTTTAAACAAAATACATACACTTTGAGTGATACTGGCCACACCGTGCCTCAAATTGAGTCGAGGTTGACTCGTACATGTTACATATGACCCATGGATAGTTTTCCTAAAGTATAAACATATTCTGAAAGCGTTTGGTTGGTTTTCCGTATGCCAGTTATTGTTTCCACTTAAAATGTTGTTCATTTCAAAAAAAATGAGACACTTTGAGTGGTTCCAGCCACACCATGCCTCAGATTCAGGAGGGGTTAACTCGTAAAAATCACATATGACTCTTTGATCGTTGTGCTAAAGTTTCAACAAATTCAAAATTCATTTGGTCAGTTTTTCATGTTCCAGTAGTTGTTTTCAATTAAAATGTTGTCCATTTCAAATAAACGTGAGAAACTTTGAGTGGTTCCAGCAACACTGAGCCTCGGATTGAGGTGGGGTTGACTCTTACACATCACATATGACTCATGTATCATTTTACTAAAGTTTCAATAGAATCTGAATGCGTTTCATCAGTTTTCTGTATGTTAGTTGTTGTTTTCACTTAAAATGATGTCCTTTTGAAACAAAAGAGAGACACTTTGAGTGGTTCCATACACACCACACCTCATATTGAGGGAAGGTTGACTCTTACACCTCACATATGACCCATGTATCATTTTACTAAAGTTTCAATAGAATACGAATGCGTTTGGTCAGTTTTCCGTATGCCAGTTGTACTTCTCACTTAAAATGTTGTCCATTTCAAATAAAACTGAGACACTCTGAGTTGTGATGGCCACAATGCACCTCAGATTTAGGCAAGGTTGACTCGTAAACATCAAATATGACCCATGGATCATTGTCCTAATGTTTAAATGGAATCCAAATGTGTTTGGTAAGTTTTCCGTATATCACTTGTTGTTTTCACTTAAAATGATGTCCATTTTAAACAGAAGAGAGACACTTTGAGTGGTTCCGGCCACAACGCATCCTCATATTGAGGTGGGGTTGACTTGTACAAGTCACATATGATCCATGTATCATTTTAATAAAGCATAAACACATTCAGAATGCGTTTGGTCAGTTTTCCGTATGTCAGATGTTGTTTTCACTTAAAATGTTGTTCATTTCAAAAAGAAGAGACACTTTGAGTGGTTCCGGTCACAAAATTCCTCAGATTAAGCAACAGTTGACTCGTACACATCACATATGACCCATTTATTGTTTTTCTAAACTTTTACCACATTACGAATGCATTTGGTTTGTTTTCCGTATGCCATTAGATGTTTTCAATTAAAATGTTGTCCATTTGAAATAAATGTGAGACACTTGGAGTGGTGCCAGCCACACCAGGCCTCGTATTTAGGTGGGATTGACTCGTACACATCACATATGACTCATGGATCGTTGCACTAAAGTATCAACACAATCAGAATCTATTTGGTTGGTTTTCCGTATGTACCTAAAATGTTGTCCATTTTAAACAAAAGAGAGACACTTAGAGTGATCCCAACCACACTATGACTCGGATTGAGGCACAATTGACTTGTACATGTCACATATGACCCATGGATCGTTTTACTAAAGTTTCAATATAATCTGAATGTGTTTGGTCAGTTTACCATATGTCAGTTGTTGTTTTCAATTAAAATGAAGTCCATTTTAAACTATAGAGAGACACTTTGAGTGGTGTCGGCCACTCCACGCCTCGGATTGTGGCTGGATTGACATGTACACGTCACATATGACCCATGGATTTTTTTCCTAAAGTTTCAACTGAATACAAAAGCGTTTAGTCAGTTTTCCATAGGTCAGTTTTAGTTTTCATTTAAAATATTGTCTATTTCAAATAAACCTGAGACACTTTGAGTGGTTCCAACCACACCTCGCCTCGTATTGAGGCGGAGTTGACTCGTACACATCAAAAATGAATCATGGAACGTTGTCCTAAAGTTTCAACAGAATATAAATGTGTTTGGTCAATTTTACGTATGTCAGTTGTTGTTTTCAATTAAAATGATGTCCATTTTAAACTATAGAGAGAAACTTCGAGTGGTGCTGGCCACTCTGCACCGTGGATTGAGGTTGGGTTGACTCGTACACGTCAAAAATGACCCAAGGATCATCGTCCTAAAGTATCAACACAATCCGAATGCGTTTGGTCGGTTTTCCGTATGTCAGTTTTTGTTTTCAATTAAAATGAAGTCCATTTTAAACGATAGAGAGACACTTTGAGTGGTTCCGGCCACTCCGCGCCTCAGATTGAGGCTGGTTTTACTCATACACGTCACATATGACCCATGGATCGTTGCGCTAAAGTATCAATACAATCAGAATCCGTTTGGTCGGTTTTCCATATGTACTTAAAATGTTGTCCATTTTAAACATAAGAGAGACACTTTAGAGTGATCCCGACCACACCGCAACTTGGAATGAGACGGGGTTGACTCGTACACATCACATATGACCCATGGATCGTTGTGATAAAGTATCAATAGAATCCAAATGTGTTTGGTCAGTTTTCGGTATGTCAGTTGTTCTTTTCACTTAAAATCCCATACGTTTTAAACAAAATAGACACAATTAGAGTTCTATCGGGTCTATATACACCAAAACCACTAAAATACATCAACATCCATGAAAAAAACAACACATAAAAATAACTCAACTCCAATACTATACTACGGGTCTAGATAAAACCAACAACTAGAATAGATTAAACATCAAATCTCATTAATATTAGTCAAAAATGTAACGGATCAACTTATCCCACATCACCATCACCATCATCACCATCATCATCACCCTCGTCCTCATCCTCCTAAATGCCCTCCTCCTCTCCCTCGCAATCCACCTTTCCCTCCTCCTCGCCCTCGCCATCCGCCCCGCCCTCCTCCTCTCCCTCCTCTAACGCATCAGACTCCTTGCCATCATCATCGTCAGGATAGACATCATCTTTAACACCAATAGAACTGCCACATGGTGCACCATATATAGAACTTATCGACGACATATTCATCAAAAGCTGGGCTGGCCTTTGGTGGAAGTGTTGGACGTAGAACTTTAATAAATTTAAAAAATGCACTGTTTTCCCTAGCAGACTGTTCTGCCGTCTCTATGGCCCTTTTGTTAGCCTGTTCTGCATGTACCCTAACTTGATTCCGCTCAGTGTAACTATAAATCATACTTGAGGAGGGCCAATACCTCGTCTGGGCTATCCTAGGTCGACAACGTATTCTTCCAGGATGCTCCTCTCCCAACACCTGATGTAAGTGATCAGTTGGCCCAAAATTGTCTGGTTATTGGGAATCGAGGGCCTATAAAGAAACCTATTACAAATATAAATATATTATTAAGTTAAAAAATAAATATTAAAATATAAAATCAAATGATTAAAACATACAATCTATAACTGAGTCACTTCATTGATGACACTTCCATCCTTTTTCCTTCTACTCAAGAAAAACCATTTTTCTCGAGGTACAAGTCCTTAAATATTATGTATTTTCCTCTACAATGACATTGAAAATTAAATTCATATGAAAAATTTAGCAAACGATTAAATAATTTAGGAAATAAAAGAATGTGTACGTCATAAAGAAAACTTATAAACAATTGTCATACCTGCTTCCTCTCATGATCTAGCATCGTAGTACGTCCCAGTGTGTGGAGGATTTTTTTTGTATCAATGTTTTTTTTTTCCAGATGATTCCTAAATAAAATTCGATAAATCAAATATAGTATTAATGAAAAACATTAAAGTTATTATCTAAATACATCAAATGTAATTAATACCTTAAACTGGGTAGTCGTCCAATGAGTAATCATCTGACGATACTGCTCTATAGGACAATCATCCACAACTGGTACCGCCTCTAACTCAATGCCAACTCTAGCATGCCAGCCAATATACAACTCATTCTTGTAGGCTCTCCAAAGCTCTCCTAAATCCTTTAGATGTTTCGGTCGTGCACCCTCACTATTAGAAAAATTAAATCAAAGCTGACATCAAAATATTAATTCATATAAATACAAAAATAATTCATGGAATTAAATATAATAGATTTTTTACTCATATCTCCGCCCAAGCTCTATCCTTGACCTCATGTGGAAAATGTATCCATGATAGCGGGCTGACGGGAATGATGTCAGAGTATTTGGAAAGCGTCACCAAAAAATTCCGACATTGCTGCCCTGTTTTCTCAACCATTTGGTTGTCTTCATTGTAATCCACCATAACCTATGTGTGGCAGTTTCACATCGCACACATGAATGTACGCCCCCACCCCGCCTCCTGTCAGTAGATGTATCTGTCATGAAATAAAAACAAATATTTTATCAAAACATGTTATAATGAAAATAAATATTGCTATAAAAATTTGTTAGGGTTCTATAAATATATCTGCGCCAGTCTGATCTCTATGCACCGCTGGATCCATAGAAACTGATAGAACACCCTGTGGTGGAACAGGAGTCGAAGACGATGGAATATAGAAGTTCAGAGAGATAGAAGAAGAAGGAAAAGAAGATGAGATAGTTGTATGAACAGATTATGACTAGGGAGTGGGAATCATCATGGGATATGAAAAAGATGGGCCATAAGATGAAAAAGGTGGCGAAAACATGGGAGGCCTAAATATCCTATGTGTCCCTAACGACACACCGGGATCAGAATGGTGGAAGGATGAAATGTCAGTGGGAGGGATAGGGTCTAGTTGGGTACGCAAAGCTGCTAGTCCACCTCTAGTACGAACTCTCCTCGTACCACCGGCCTGAGTACTAGGACCAGTAGTCGGATCCTCGTCGAATAACTATCGACATATAAGTGGATCCTACAAAAATGTTTACAAAAAAATTAATCACATGACATTATATATTCTTTAAATATATATAGTTGAAATAAAGTACTCACTGTAGGCACTAATGGTAGAACGCCCATCTCCGCCATTCGACGATTGTTCTCTATCATTTTTTTCCTTAGTCTCTCTTCAATTGGCTTCATTTCCTACTTTTGAAAACAAATATGTAATTAATTAGAAAAAGGAAACTAATGTGTAATAAAGTACTCACTTTAGGCACATTTTTAGCACTAATTATATGCATTAATCATGAACCACCTCAACAGCTCCCAGTTTTTACCAATAAACTTATAATATCTCCCATGATCACTGTATGACTTAACACCAATAGGTAAATATCTCAAAATATCTTTAAAACAACTCATTAATAGGCTCAAAACGTAAATATAATCTTGAACCAACCATGGAATCTCTTTCACAACACATTCTCACACACATTCTAACACACTAGTTATATCATGTGTTACTAAATACCAAACATAGTCACATAACAAGTGTACTATAAAAAAACACATTACAAAAGACTTATTAAAAAAATTCCCATTTTAATAAAACAATTTTCTCAAGATTAAATCATTTCTGAAATATCTTTCGAAATCCATTTTAAATAATAAAATCCCTTTGAGAATTTTTAACCAATATTTGGAGTATTATCAAGGCACCCCCATTTGGAAAAGTCACATTAAATGCCCAATTTCCACGCCAAAGCATTGAAAAAAATTAACATGGGACAATAATCGACCACAAATAACTTAACTAGAAATTAAAAAAATAGAAACCAAATGTGATATATAATTTAATGTTAGGTTATGGGAAATGAGATTAAATAGAGACAACAACAACATAAATGGTTCAAACATCATAAATTTTGATTAAAACCACCCATAATAGGAATGGGAATGCCTCACACACCTAATCCTTAATAAAACAAACCAAATCTCCAATTAAAACATTGAATTTAGGGTTTCCACCTTCAATAAAATGGATAAATATGTAAGATAAGTGGAAAATGATAAATAAGACATGAAGATTTTGAACCATCCCATATAACCTCATGGGAGAGTCTCACCAGATTTGATGGAGTTCACCTGGGGGGCGTGCGTGAGGGTTCTGCAAATTAGGGGACATGGGTTCTAGAAATTGGGGGAGAAACGAGACTGGAGGACCGACTGCCCGATCTGAGTATTTCTGGACATCCTTTCCCAACGGTTTTTAAAAACAGTTTGGAAAAGGATGCTTTCCCAACGGTTTGAACCAAACAGTTAGGAAATCATTGGGAAAGTGAATACACCCCGAGTATGAAAATTTCATTTTTATATTAATTAAAAATACACAAGCATCAATAGAATGAATTGGAAAGTAAAACCATGGAAACACATACCTTAAAGGGGTGTGATTGCGTCAAAACCTCAATGGAAGGGAGAATATATCCTGATGTATGATTAAAACACCCTAGAATAGAAGGAAAACAACCAAAAAATGAAGCCCAACCTATAGGTTTTATCCAAACCAACTCCCACAAAAGGGTAACTAATAAATAAAGAGGGGAGGGAGATATTCAATCGAGGGGGAGCTGGCCGCACGAGAGAGAAGTCATAACTGGAGGAAGGAGCTGTTGTACAATGGAGGTCCATCAGAGGCTTAGTCGGGGAAACCATACATGATCAGGAGGAAACGTGAGGGAGAGGGAACCACACAAGGAAGAGATGGATGGAGGTGTGGTCACTGGAAGATGCTTTGACTAGAGTGGAGGCCGTCAACAGTGTCACATAGGGAGGAGAGGGGGGATACCAGTGGGTCACGCCAGAGGGTGTTGGGGGAGGCGGTGGTGTGTGAGGGAGGTGAGGGAGAAGGGGAGGGGGGGTGAACCAACCCTAAGAAAATAATAATAATAACTTTGTACTAATAACAATAATAGTAATAATACTAATAACAACAACAAATTTTTTTAATAATAATTATATTAATATTCTTATTAATAATAATAATAACAACATTCTTAATAAAAAAAATTATTATTATTGTTATTATGTTTCCCTTTTATTTTATTTTTCTCTCATTTTGTTTTATTTTTCATTTAATATAATTTATTAATTTTAAAAATTGGGCAACTTTGTGGTCCATGCATGGTTACCTGCGGCCCAACACACAGTTGTGCAATACATGTTCAAATTGCACCACCCAACACTTCTAACATATAAAGATTAGCCCCACACTTGTCACACTGTTTAATAAACAATGCATATGTTGTGTGCCTCAACTCAGACCCACCTCGGCACCACATAGTTACCCCAAACCATGCAGGCTAACCATGAAACCATAAAAAGGATTCATTTTTTTTTTGAAATTCGACCCTACATCTACTGAAACTTAAAATAAAGACTAAAAATAATTAAAGTAATTAATTTACATGGTCAGGGTGTGAAAATTATCCCTACCACAGAAACTTTCTATCCCTAGAATTTCAACAAGCTGAAATATAACCAATCTCGAGTCCATGCCCGAACAAAACAAAGAGTGAAAACAAGAACCTCAGGGTGACTATTCAATCAACAAGTCATAACCAAACGATCAAGAAGAAATCAAAGCATAAGAACAAGGGGATGACATTCGGGGGTTCTCCTCACCATAATAATTCAACTAGATTGAGAACTTGAAACCCAAACACACCACTCCAGGGAGGGGGACATCATCAGAATTCACAACCGATCTAAACCAACCTTCATAGCATGAGAAAAAAACCCCACCACTAGAACTAGTATCTTTTCACACACCAAACAGACCCCCAATATTTGGGGAAAAATCATGAAAAGAAACTTTGACTAAACAATTGACCAGAAACACCATTCACCTATCTCACAAAACCCAAACATCTCAAAATGAGCACCACTAAACTAAAACCATCCCCTAAAAGGGCCAAACACACATTAAAAAAACACAAAATTTAGAAAACCATATTCAAATGGGAATAACTACTTGAATTAAGATAGAATGAGTTCTTCACAACATCTCAAAAAATGAAGAACATTCAACCGTAAGGAAATGGGAATAAGAAAACCTTAAATATTTCCATCGTAATGATTAAAGAAAAAATTGGGCTAAGGTTTTTGACACACCTCCAACAGCTCCAGACTGTGCGTGAGCTTCACCTTGAGACCTTTGGATGAGGATCTAATGGATAAATCACATCCTTACTCATATTAAGGTAGAATAATCCCTTGTTCATAACCCCTTATTCGAGTAATTCTTCCTAAGAAACTTTTCTAGTTGACCCAAATGGCCACAACAACGTCAAGTCTTAAGAGGGATGTGAAAATATGGCTTTGAATGCCTGGAACAACCACACTTATGGAACACTAGAATGTGGTTTGAAAAACTAGAAGTCAGAACCAATGAGGATAACTCCTTAGGATCAAGTTTCTCTAGCTTCATCTTCTCGCCATATGGACAACCCTCACTGACAAAAAGAGGCACCAGATACCAACCATATGCACTCTAAAAACCGACTCATCCACGAATTCTTCATTCACTAGATTCTCAAAACAAAGGTCCTTATAAGAGAGTAACCACTCCGTGATCATTGGACAAAGACCTCTAATGAAAATAGAAGTCTTCATCCAATTTTGCAACACCATGACCAGATAAAAATGAGACAAGTATTTGAAATGATCAACATAGGCCTTCATCGTTCATTTGCTTTATTGATTACACATGAACTATTCCCTTTTCTTAGTATTCACATATTTAGGTACGATATATCATATGAAGTTGAATTTAAAGTCATCCCACTTAATTCCAACTTTAATTTATGATGGGGAGAACAGATCCCATTCATCCAGAGTTGGAACTTCAAACAAAACCAAAACAACACACACTTTGACAGCTTCGGGAGTTCCCAATACCCTGAAAATACACCCCACTTCCTCAATCCACTTAGCTGCCTCTAACTGACCCCGATCACCTCATAGGATAGGTAGAACTCGTGAATAATTAGAAACTAGGAATGAATCATCATAAACATTGGGAACCTTTTTGAGAGGTATTTTTTGAACAACATGAGACACATAAAACCAAATCCAACATCAATCCGAAATATAATTGGGAAGAATATCCCAATAAAAAATAATAGGATGATAATCCAAACACACATAGGTCTAACCAAAACATCTCTTTTCAAAATCCACCATTTTTATTTAAGTTTCAAAACTACCTTCTTCTAAGGACACTTTTCAAAATACCAAAACCCACTTTTTAAACCAAATTCAATTTCCAAAATCATCTCCCATTTAAAAATAAATTTAGAAAAACAAGGCCAAGTATTTGATCTCAATCAAACACCTAATAAATCCCATGAACCATTCACAAGTGTTCATATGATTCCATCCATACATGCCAACACGAACATTCCATAGACACCCTCACATGTGAAAATGTTCATAAGGAGTAACCAAGGTTCCACTCGGACCATTTCTTTACCAATTACAAACAAGTACCAAATTTTCAAACTCTGACATTTTATTTCAAACCCATTTCACCAATTTAAATCTTTTTGGATGAAATTATTTCCTTTTAAAACCCATTTAAATCTTCAAAAGATCACTTACACCAACCAAAACGAAGAAAAAGTATAACTTACACTAAAATATCCGAAGGAGGGACAAGTGTCTATGCCTAAATCAACAACATGGTAGTCGGACATGCCCCAAGTAGGTCATAAAAATAAGAGGGACTTGAACCATGAACCTAGACTCCACATGGTTCACTACTCCATGTGGGATCACAATGTGAGACCCAGTCACCTTTATTTTCATCCCATAATCCAAAAAAGGTAGAAAACTCAATTCATAGACTACCCCTGGAAACTCATGGTTTGGAGTGAGCAAGGGTTCATGACCCCCTTCCCGTACCTACCTTCTGAGTCGTGAAGGTTCTAATCTCCATCTATCAGACACCTTAAATAATAAGGGACTACTTTGATACCATTTGGTCATGAACTATTCTGGGATGTAATCTAACCAAACACTCAACCTGGTATATGGCATGGCCCGAGGGGCATTCCCGATCCCCACAGGCTGGCAACTAGTGCCGAAAATCAAATATAAACCAAATGGAATCATTTTCAGGAAAAAACAAGATAAAATAAAATGAAAAGAACTTACAAATAAAAAAACACTGATTATATAAAAATACCCAAATAGTCCAGATATAAATATAACTGAATAGAATCAAGTTGAAGCTGAAACTAAACCAATATGAAATGAACTAGTACAAAAAATCCCAGGGTGACCTAAAGGTCACCACCATCCCAAGACTAAACCACTATAAGAGAAATCTAAAAACAGATAACCTGAGCAAGAAACTAAACCTGTAAAATAATTCAGGTTTGACACCGAATAGGTCGAGTAGGGTGTGAACTAATAGCAAAATAGGCAATCATAAAATAATCCATGTATTTTAATATCAAGAAAGCATTCCATCAAAACTAGTTATAAATAAAATTATAAAAATATTATTTTCATGTTTTGTTCAATAAACATAGCTTCCCATTTCAAAATCCAACAAACAAAACATTTCATTTAAATAAAACTATCCTTTTTATACCAAAAACTAAACAAAACATATAATAAAAACAATAAAGGGAGGTACTAAAAATAAATAAAAAATAAGTTTTTAAATAGGGAATATTGAAACTAAATGAAAAAAGAAAGTAAACAAGTAGATATAAAATTAAACATGGGTGATCCTAACCATCCAAGGAAGACCCCTGGACCTACTCAGTTTGGAACCACCTGTTGGCGCATGGTGAAGACCCTAAGTCTATAACCAACTTGCCAGCCTCAACTAGAAAATATAGTGTCACATCCCACCTAGCCGATCTTAAATCCAAGTGGTACCAACTTGTCTAATTTGGGTTGATCAGAAATTGCCAATTGACCCTCTTAAAGATACCTAAGGACCCATGGTAGATATACATAAACTGTGTAAGTTAGAGGCCCTCACATGTCCAACTCACCTTACCTGCGATAACCACACTTGCCTACCTAAAACACGGACACCCTATATGATAACCCATAAAGGGATATCCATTTTATAGAGGTTCCCTATATATATTATATACATATGCATATATCACATCAAAGAAGGTTCCAATTGTGCCGTCAGTTTATTTAAACATTTAAATCACTTATTTGAAAACACAAAAGTTTCTAAGCAAGCCTTTAATTTTACATAACCAAATTCCTTTACCAAAAACATTTACAAACTACTTATAAGACATCATAAATACTAATTTTACATTTTCAATGCCAAATGGTCCCTTAATTTTACCCACCCAATTACATTTACCAAAAATATTTCCAATACATTTCTAAAAACCATGAGTAACACCATGTTACCAAGGACATACCAAAAAATCCTTTACATGCTATTAGAAAACATACAACTCTACAAAACGTTCCAAAAGGTACCTTATGTAATTTTTTTTCCAAAAAATACTATAAATTCAAAATGAAATCCCTTTTTAAGATTTCATTTCAAAATATCATTAGAAATAAAATAAGAGAACCAATACCACTTGGAAACCAAAAAGGTAATTTAAAGAACCACATTTGAAGGAGGAACACCATTTTCATGTGCCATCTTCATTTGAGGGCACATCCATGTGGGCACCTTTTTCACCCATGGATTTTCCGACATCCAATGAGACACCTAGATCATTCATGAAAGCACTTAAAAATAATTTTGACAAACTCACCATTTACAATCAACCAACCCCAACAACTCCATTTAATTCCAAAAGAAAACAATCCCTTAAAAAAGTGTATCCTTTCAAAAAGATAACTACCCCAATCCTCAAGCCTTAAAGGATATACAATTCACACATTTCTCAATATACACACATTAAATCTAATTTACCAAAACATATCAAGGAAAAATTCTATAACAAGGTTTGATTTCACTTTTAAAGAACACAAAACATTTTATCAATACAATAGGTGCATAAACACATAAGCATATTCAAAGAATCTTATGAAATCCTATTTTTATAAAAAACCTGCACTTCCAAAACATCAGAATAGGCTAGAAAAAGATACAATAGAGGTGAAAATCATATATAAAAAATTATTGAAACAAAATTGGGCATTTAATCAACACATTTAATGGTGACACACATGAGTATGAACCAAGGATCAATTAAGAAGACATTTTTTACAATTTTTTCCATCAAAAAACATCTACACATGGCTAAGTGAATACACTATGGGTATGTGAATCAAATTTTCATATTAATTAAAAATACACAAGAACCAACAGAATGAATTATAAAGGAAAACTATAGAAACACCTACCTCAGAGGGGTGTGATTGCATCAGAACCTCAGTGGATGGGAGAACCGAGCTCGACATACTATTAAAACACCCTATATTAAAAGTAAAACAACCAAAGAACTTAACCCTAACACTTAAGGTTATTCCAAACAAAGTCCCACCCAAGGTCAACCATGAAATCAAGAGGGAATGTAGATTCTCACCCGAGGGGGAGCTGGATACGTGGGGGAGAAGCCACCAATGGAGGAAGGAGGTGTAATGCAAGGGAGGTCCGTTGGATATTCGAATGGGGTGACCACATGAGAGGAGGAGGCTACATGATAGAAGAGGTTCCATATGAGGGATGTTCAAAGGGAGGTGCGACCTCCGGATGAAGCACCGACCAGAGTGGAGGTCACCGATGGTGTCACATAGGGTAGAGAGGGGGAAGCCAGTGGGTCACTTATAAGGGTGTTGGGGGAGGGGATGGTGTGAAAGGGAGGTGAGGGAGAATAGGAGAAGGGGGGATCCAACTCTATGAAAATAATAATAATAACTTAATAATAATAACAACAACAACAAAATTTTAATAATAATTATTATAATAATAATAATAATAATAATAATAATAATCTTAATAAATTACTAGAATTATTATTAATACATTTACATTTTATTTTATTTCCCCCTCATTCTTTTATATTTTTTATTTAATTAATTTATTCATTTTAAAAACTAGGCAACTGCGCGGTACGCAAATGTTTACCTGCGGCCCAAAGCATGAGTGAGAAAGCTGTGCTAAAACTGCACCACCCAACACTGCTCACTTATAGAGCCAAGATGCACAATTGTCACATAGATTAATAAACCATGCACATGTTGTGTACCACAATTCATACGCACTTGGGCACCCACACGTGCACTGCATGGTTACCCCCAACCGTGCGGGATAACTGTGCAACCATAAAAGGCTTCCATTTATTTTTAAAACATTCAACCCTCCAACTACCAAAACACAAAATAAAGACTACAAATAGTTAAAATAATTAATTTACAAGGTTGGGGTGTGGAAATTATCCCCACCACATACAATTTCTACCCCCATAAAGTCACTAAGACAAAAGATAATCAAACTCGTATCCATGCCCGAACAAAATCAAGAGAGAAAAAAAGAACCTCAGGGTGGCTAGTCACTCCTCAAGTAACACTTGACCTATCAAGAAGAAATAATATAATGATAAAGAGGGTAGGAAACACAAGGGTTCTCCCCACCACAAGAATTCAACTAGCACAAGAACTTGAAACCAAAAGACACCACCCCGAGGAGGGGGCCAATATGGGAACTCACAAATGATCCAATCCAACCTCCATAGCATGATCGAAAAAACTCCACCACTAGAACTAGAATATTTTCACACACCAACCAGA
The DNA here is from genome assembly GCA_963277665.1 of Viscum album. Taxonomy (NCBI): domain Eukaryota; kingdom Viridiplantae; phylum Streptophyta; class Magnoliopsida; order Santalales; family Viscaceae; genus Viscum; species Viscum album. Next base: position 751,048,758 of record OY728127.1, read on the forward strand.
CCCCCTATATAAGGGGAAAACTCATGAAAAGGAACTCTGACTAAACAATGAACAAGAAACACTATTCACATATCTCAAAAAACCAAAACATCTCTAAACGACCACCACTAAACTAAAACCATCAAATACAAGGGCCAAACACACTTAAAAAACACAAGACTCAGAAAACTATATTCAAATGGGAAAAATACTTTAATTAAAATATAATGACTTCATCACACCATCTTCCCCAGTGCTGTTCGACTTCCTAGTGGGGCTTTGGACTGGCGGGTTCGTGGCACGCGACATTCACTATAGCAACGTCGTCTCGAATATCATGATGATTTGACCATATTATGGCCTTCCTCATGCCCTTTGTTGGACATGGATCTTAGTAGGCATAGTGACAGTCCAATGTTTGAGTTTTCACTTATTGCGGTGAGGATACTACCATGATTCCGCTTTGTCTGAATGCGTTGGATGGATCTGGTCGTAGTGTGTGTTCTTGAAGGCGGCGGTGGGTTTGTGGTGGGTTTTCTTCTTTCCCCGGTTCTATGATTCAGAAAATGGTAGAGCGTGAAGGATGTTTGAATGGGTTTTCAAATATTATGCAGTATGAATGGATAAGTTGCAACTGGTTTTGTGTAACTCTTGGTTGATTGTGTTGAATTGTTGGAATGTTTTCTTGGCATTGTGAATTCTTGTGGCACTGTGGTTTGAGGTTGGTGGGTTGATGCATTTGTCACACAAGGAGTTTCTCCAAATGAGGTTTAGAGAAGAGATTTTTCTTCTACTCTTCGCTCCAAAATTGGATGTTTGAGAGGGTATGGCTTTTCCATCAGTTCTGGGACCATACATTCATGCACAGAACAGCTTGCTGGCAGCGAGGAGTAGATGGAAACTGATCTTATTGTTTTTGATGCTGGGTAGGGGATCTTCTGTGTTTTCTTGATGTTTTTTGGCCTTACATTTTGTACCATGGTGGTTTTTTTTTGTTTTATGTCATTAATTCTTGTACGGTTTCTCACATTTTCCTCAAAAGTGTTTGAATAATAAACATTTAATTTTCATTCAAAAAAACCAGGCCTTGGTTTTTCACACACCCCCGACAACTCTTGATTGTGTGCAAGCTTCTCCCTGAGACCTATGTCTAGGAATATGATGGCTGAAGCATATTTTGCCTCATAGTCAGGTATGAGCATACTTCAGTCATAACACATTCTTCGAGAAATGCTTCCTATAAAACATCTACAGGTGACCAAATGGGCACAACGATGAAATGTATTTTGAGGGATGTGACAAGATGGCTTTGAATGACTGTACCGACCACACTGATGGAACACCAGAAATTAGTCTGAAGAACTAGAAGTCAAAACCAATGAGGAAAACTCTTTAGGATTAGGTTCCTTTGACATCTGCTCCTCCCCATATGGGGAACCTTCACAAATGATGAGAGGAACCAGATTACCAACTATCTGCACTCTGGGAACCAACTCAGCCATGGACACTTCAACCACCATCTTCTAAAAAAAATCTCCTTAGAAGAGAGGACCCACTCCTTTATCTATGGAAAATGACCCCAAGGAAAATAGAAGTCTTAATCAGATCATGCGACACCACCACCAGAGAAAATGGAGACAAATCTTTAAAATGGTCAATATAGGGCCATGTTGAATACACATGATCTCTTCCATTTTCTTCATCATCACCTCTTCAGGTATGAACCATCATATGAAGAAGGATTTAAAGAAATCCCATCTCATCCCAAATTTCATTGGTGGTGGGGCAAAAAATCCCATTCATCCAGAGATGAACCTTCGAATAGACACAAAATGGAATGCACTCTAATAGCTTCAGGACTTCCCAATACCCTAAAAACACACTCTAATTCCTAAAGACACTCTACTGGCTATAACTAACCCCGATCACCTCATAGGATAGGCATAACTTGATAAGAATCAAAAATAGGCATGAATCATTAGAAATATTGGGGACATTTCGGGGCGGCATTTTCTAAATGACATTGGAAACATAAATCCAAATACAACATAAATCCAAACAATTATTGGGAAGAATATCCCAAGCCAAAAAAACCAGATGATAAGACAAACACACAGAGGCCTAACCAAAATATCTCTTCTCAAAATCCACCATTTTCATTAAATTTCAAAATTTCCTTCTTCTAAGGCCAATTTTCCAAATACCGAAACCCACTTTTTAAACAAAATTCAATTTCCAAAATCATCTCCTCTTTCAAAATAAATTTAGAAAAACAAGGAAAATTATTTTGTCTCAAACACACACCCATGGAATAGCATTAACCATTACACATGTGTTCATCCACTTCAATCCATATGTTCCAACACACACATTCCATACACACCCTCACATGAGAAAACGTTCATAAGGATTACCCAAGGTTTCACCCAAACCATTTCTGTACCAATTCCAAATAGGTACCAAATCTTCAAACTATAACCTTTTTTTTACAATACATTTCACAAATTTAAAGCCATTTGAAAGAAATCATTTCAATTTCAAAACTATTTTCATCTTCAAAAGCACACTTACACCGACCAAAACCAAGACAATTCACAACTACTACTAGAAGGACGGACTGGCGTCTATGCCTAACTCAACGACATGGTAGTGGTCCATGACCCAAGTAGGTCATAATTCTAATAGGTACTTGAACTGTGCACCTAGAATCCACATGGGTCACTATTCCATGTGGGATCACAATATGACACCAGATCGCCTTCTTTGTCATCCCTAAATCTAAAATAAATGCAAACGACTCAATTCCCGGACTACCCCTGGAAACTAGAGGTTCAGAACAAGAAAGGGTTCATGAGGCCCTTCTCATAAGTACCTATCGTGTCCCAATAGTCCTAATATCCATATATCAGACAACCCAAATAAAAATTTCCTTATATGATACCATTTTTTCATTATCCAACCTGGGATTTCATCCAGCCCGACACCCGAACCAATCTACGACATGGCCTAATGGGTGTTCCCCATCCCCACAGGCTAGAAACTAGTGTCAGACATCAAATACAAAACAAATGGGAATAGTTTCATACCAAAAAATAGGGTCAAATAAAATAAACTAGACAAGAAGATAATCCACCAGTGATTATACAAAAAATACCCAACTGGTCTAGATACAAATATAAATGAACATAAACGAAATAAAACTGAAACTAAACCAAACTGAACCGAACTACTGCCAGTAATATCCGTGTGAACTCAAGGTCACCACCATCTCTAGAACAAACCACTACAATAGATAGCGTCAACCAGATATCCTGAGCAAGAAACTAAACCTAAAAACAATTCGGGTCTACCGACACCAAATGGTGAAAGTAGGGTGTGATCTAATAGCTCTATAAGAAATCACCAAATAATCCATGTATTTTCCTTTCTTGAAAACATTACATTAAAAATAGTTTGAAATATATTTATAAAAATAAGTTTTTCACATTTTATTAAATAAACATACCTTCCCGTATCAAAATCAAAAACATGCCACATTTCATTTTCAAAGCAGACTATCCTTTTGATACCAAAAACTAAACCAAAAACCTAATAAAAAACAGGGTTGTGCTGAAAATAAATAAATAAATAAGTACATAAAGAGTGAATGATGAAACTAAAGGCAATAGGAAGTAATCAAGTAGATGTAAAAGTAACCATGGGTGATCCTAAACATCCGTAGAAGACCCCTGGACATGCTTGGTTCAGAACCACCTATCGACGTATGGTGAAGCTCCTACACCTATAACCAACTAGATGCCCTCAACTATCCAATCCAATGGAACATCCCACTTGGCTTATTTTAAATACAAGGGGTACCAACCTATCTAATCAGGGTTTATCAACAACCATTAGTCGACCCTCTAAAATACACCCAGGAACCCATGGTAGATATACATAAACTATGTAAGTAGAAGTCCCCCGCATGTGTGAATCACCTTACCTACCATCCTCGCACTTACCTACCCCAAACCCAGACACACTATACGATAAACTATAAATGGATATCCCTCCTATAGTGTTTCCCTATATATATATATATACATATGATTATATCACATTGAACAAGGTGCCAACCGGGCCATCACTTTATTTAGAAATTTAAATCACCTCTCTGAAAATACAAAATTTTCCAAACAACCCTTTAGTTTTAAATAAACAAATGAATTTAACAAAAACATTTAAAAACTACTTACAAGACAGCATCAATACTAATTTTACATTTGCAATTCCAAATGGGCCCTTAAGTTTACCCAGAAACTTACATGTACCAAAAATATTTCCAAAACCTTTCAAAAAACCATGTAGAACACCACCTTCACAAGGAATTACCAAAAAAGACTTTCTATATTTTTGGAAAACATGAAACTCTACAAAACATTCCAAACATTCCCTTTTGTAAAACATTTTCCAAAAAAATACTATAAATTCTAAACAAGCCTTTCCACTGTTTTGGAAAACATGAAACTCTACAAAATGTTACAAATGGGCCCTTATATAAAATGTTTGAGAAAACATACTCTAAATGCCAAACGACATCCCTTTTTTAGATTTAATTTCAAACTCTGTTTAGAAAGAACACAAGGGATCCAATACCACTTAGAAAGAGAAAAGGTCATTTAAAGAACCATGTTTTAATGAGGAACACCATTTTCATGTGAAATATTCATTTGAGGGCACATACATGTTTTCACCTTATGCACACATGGATATACCAACATCCAATGGAACACCTAGATCAATCAAGAAATCACTTCAAAACCATATTTAAAAATACACTATTTACAATCAACCAACCCCAAAAACTCCATTTAATTTCAAAAGTAAACAATCCATTTCAAAAAAAGAGTATCCTTTATAAAACACAACTAGCACAATCCTCAAGAATTCAAGGATATACAATTCAAACATTCCTAAATATCCTCACATTAAATCAAATTTACGAAAAAATATCAAGGAAAAATGATAAAACAATGATTGATTTCACATTTAAAGAACACAAAACATTTTATCAATACAATGGGTTCATAAAAACAAAGGGATATTCAAAGAATATTATGAAGTAAAATTTTTAGAAAAAACTACAATTTACAAAACATCACACTAGGTTAAAAATAGATACAATTTAGGTGATAATCATATATAAAAAATTATTGAAAAAAATTGGGAATTTAATCAACACATTTAACAATGAAACACATGAGTATGAACTAAGGATCACTTCAGAAGCCATTTTTCACAATTTTTCCATCATAAAAACACTACACAAGGATAAGTGAATACACTATGGATATTATAATAACATTTTATTATTAACTAAAAATACACAGTCACCAACAAAATAAATTGGAAAGGAAAACCATGGAAACATGTACCTCAAAGGGGCGCGATTGCATCAAAATTTCAATGGAAGGGAGAACCCAGCCTGAAATATGATTCACACACACCAGAAAAACATTAAAACAACCCAAGGAATTGAAAATAATCTCTAGGATTCATCCAAACAAAATACCATGCAAGGGAAACCATGAAATCAATAGGGGAAAGAGATACTCATTAGAGGGGGAGATGGTCGCGTGAGTCAGAAGCCACCACCGGAGGAAGGAGGTGTTGTGTAAGGGAGGTTCGCCGGAGGTTCGTCCAAGGTGGCCTCATGCGAGAAGGAGATAGTGTGGGGGAGGTAGAACCATGAAAGGGGGGGTTGGTCATATGGAGTGTATCCACTGAAGGAAGTACTTTCTGGAGAGGAGGTCATCGACAGTGTCACGCATAGAGGAGAGGGGGGATGCTGGCGAGTCGCAGAGGAGAGTGTTGGGGGAGGGGTTGGTGCACGATGGAGGTTAGGGAGAAGGGGATAAGGGGTGGGTGTTGCGTCAACCACAAGAAAATAATAATAGTAACTTAATAACAACAATAATAATGATTTTTTAATAATAATTATATTAATGCTCATAATAATAGTAATAATATTCTTAATATAAAAATTACTATTATTAATAAATTTCCCTTTTATTTTATTTTTCTCTCATTTTGTTTTATTTTTCATTTAATTTAATTTATTCATTTTAAAAAATGGGCAACTACACGGTCTTTTCATGGTTACTTGTGGCCTGACGCACGGTTGAGCTAGGTGTGCACAAACTACACCACCCGACACTGCCCACTTACAGATCCAAGCCACATACTTTTTGAATAGTTTAATAAACAGTGAAAATGACGTGGAAGACTATTCAGACACAACTGGGCACTCGTTCAAGCACCACATGGTTACCCCCAACCGTGCAGGCAAACCATGCAACCCTAAAAAGGCTTATTTTTTTTAAATTCGACCCTCTAGCTACCAAAACTCAAAATAAAGACTAAAAATAATTAAAATAATTAAAATAATTAATTTACATGTTTGGGGTGTGACATGGTCATCTTGGACGCATGAATCCATATAAACTGGTACCCATGTTAGGAAAGGGGCCCTGGGTCCTTTGGCCATTCTCACTAGTAGAGCATGCACTACTCTTAGGACTATTCAGAAAAGGACCATACGAGTCAGTCTGATCAAGTAAGAAACAAGTATAACTCTTTGAGGAAGGAAACCTATAGTGTCCAATTTATGGATCCTCATGATCTTCGATTTACATTGTTGGGATACTAATATGTGCCTTCCATACATGATCTAGGTCTCCAAAGCATCAAAAGTGGCTACCATAGCCTCCCCATCACTCTTAGAACCTACAACTACTATCACCCCATACACAGATCTAGGTACTTAATTCTCCACACCCATTACCACAACTCCATCCCGATTAAATGGGATATCTTGTGCATGATTCTCCTATACAGAATAGATGTCAATCGAGGAATTAAGATAAAACATTAGAGAAGTGGAAGCATTGGGGAATTAGTTAAGACTTACTTTGATAACTTTAGGGAATACTTCTAAGAAAGTTTCCTCTAAGGTTGAGACATTTACATCCTCAAGAGGTATCCCTGTGTTCGCATCTTCCCCCATCATCTATCTGATTTTTCGGGCAGGGAAAAGTGGACCACCATCTCATCTAATGACAACTATGATGGATATCTCAGATCCAATAGTACTTTTACTCGATCCATCATGGGATGCACAATGCCCTGTGAATGCACTAGGTCCTCTAATTCTGTCACAAATTGCACTCCCTCTGCCTAAAATGTGAGGAAGCCTCCCTTAGTAGAGGTGATTCCCTCAACTTCCATCCCATTATTGTTAAGATGATCCTAAAGGATACTGGTGTTGAGGAACTATTTTAAGAAATCCCAGGCTCTCCAAGCCCTAGGATAAATGGAGTTATTATGAATCTATACATGACACATGTTTTTCCCAGGATCCTAGGTAGGCATCCTTAGGAACCCCCTTAATGGATCTCATATTTCCTGGGTTCCATCAACTGGGAGCACTATTGTGACTTCATCACCACGATGAGCATCATCCCTACTTCCATGATGCACTCTCATAACCATTTGACCTAGAACTCGAGGTGAAGGGGCCACTCTTTCATTGGCCCATAGTTCCTTCCCCTTCACAATTTCTCCTAGGTAGGAATATTTCCAGCTTAGTGCATATGCATGGACCAGTCTCAAAGAAGTTGTGGATGGCGGAAGATCATTCCACATATTTCCATCATCACATGTGAACATTATCTAGAGCTACCTCATCACACATGGGTGGTCTTAAAGATGTACTCCTAGGAACACCATTGGGATCAACCTCTACAGACACCTAAATTGTCTAAAAAATCAGTGCGGGTGTACGATTAACATATTTGATCACAGTCCACCTGCACCACCAGAACTCCACCTTGAAAGGCTAAGAGATATGAACACGAATCTTCAGTTCCCATTAAATCATTGGTTATCACTACCATAAGTAGTGGAAATGGGTGAAAGTTGAAATGATATGCTTTCCCAATCTTTATCAACATATCTATCGAGATCTACTTGAATGGGGAACTCCCCATGATATTCAGAGTCATTGGGAGAAATTTTGTATCGAGAGTGGAGATGGGGTTTTGATATTCATATCCTCCCATATGTGTGGCCACCCAGGTGTACAAAAATTGCAGTGTCCCCCACATGAACAATGGGTTTTCCCCTTGCTGATATGCCAGAGCACCTTATACAGCTTCACCAACAGCAAGATTCTTATATTTATGCACTAACCAATTTCTATAATCACTTCCATGATAAACGTTCTTGTTTGTGCCCCCATGTACAAATCCATCTCCATCAACATCCACCCATATATGAGTGCCACAATGAATCTAGGTAGCTTGACTATCGATTGATGCACATTTTTTTGTTATACCCCCAAAACTACCACTGTCTATCCTCCAGGATCCACTAGTAAGAACCTTACCTATCTCTATTTTACCTTATTAGATAGGTATGATTCCTTTTCAGAAACATCATGGGATGATCCTCACCCTTTGACGACACCTCTGCTGGGAAGTTTAGAAAGTATCCAAACAAATGCTTAAAGTGGACACCCCTTGTTGTCTGTTTTTTGTCATCTGTGCTCAGCACTAGATTCAATAGTTCCTTCTCTAGACATGGAATATACTATTCATCATTCCAATCATTCTCCACAGGGAGAAAATCATAGTACATGGCTCCTTAGATGGGGATTCTAGCCATATGATGGAGATTCCTGAGAAAATTCCGACCTCTCCAAGATTAAAATAGAAAGTATTGGTATCTAATTACCATCTACTCAACAGTTCTATCATGATGTACCTCGGTTGATAAATGTGGAACTAGGAATCCCATTTCACTTCATACATTCCAACTTGCCTCAACACCCTCTTGAAATCTGCACAGGATGCACATGCCCAACAATCCTAGGCAAATTCCCCTGTGAAGTTTCAACCCAGGTGGAAATACCAAAAGTCCTTCCACCCTTTCCCTAGGTCCCCTAACCGCACCTTGAGGATTTTATTAAATTTTGGTGGAGACATTTCTTCCTCCAGTGTTTTCTAATCGAAATAGTTGAGATGGTTGTAAAGGTAGTCTGATGTGATATGGGAGTGATCCTTTCCAATGTGTCCATCAGTAGCCCGACACCATTGGTATTTCCCCAGTGTAACATTGAACCCGTAAGCTGGTTCATCCCTACTTTCCACAAGGATGGAGACATCATCCCTCAGACTAAACCCTTATAATGATAGCCTATTAAATAGGGGTTATTCCTTATGCACTTCTGACAGTTTCTTTAGTAGCGATTTTTGAACTGAATGGCTCTGGACGTACTCCCCAATATTGATATTTTTCATTATATCTTACCTTTAGGAAACATCCGCAAGGACCTACAGAGTAGCTTCCTGAGAGGTCATTGATTTAGGACATTGTCAATTTTCTTGAACTTATTATCAAATGTTGTTCACAAAGAATGTTTTTGGAGAAACAAATTGTGAATCCACGATGGACTCTACGCATATCACAGAGCGACAGAGGCACTACTGTAAATTTAGGCTATAGAAACAGTTTGAAACCGTGGCTATAAGCCCAAAAATCATGGCTATAGGTTATATCCATGGTTCAATGAACTGTGGCTAGTATTGACATGGTTATAGGCCAAGAAATATAGCCACGGTTTTAAAACATGGGTGAAATCTTATAGCCACGGTTCAAACCTGAGATAATGCACTATATCCATGGTTTAAAACCATAGCTAAAGCCTTATAGCCACGGTTTGAAACTTTGGCAGAAGGTAAAACACAAAAAGTCCTTATATCCATGGTTAAAAATAGTGGCTATAGATTAAAGTTCCATAAAAAACACAGCAGGCCTACAGGCCTACCTTCCACCCCCTGCCCCTACTAGTCCCCCTACCTTCCACCCACCTGCTAGTCCCCCTTCCACCCCACCCTGCATGTCTCTCCCCTATTTTCCATCTGTCTCTGCCCCTTCTAGCCCCCCTACCTAGTTTCCCCTAGTTCCTCACCCCCTTCCAGTCCCCCATGTCTGTCACACCCATGGACACACCCCCACCCCCTCCCCTGCACAGACACCCCCCACCCAGGACATCCACCCCCCCCCCCCCCTGGACAGATAGAAAACACTGGACACCCCCTCCTCTGGACAGACCACCCCGGAAAGACACCCCCTCCCCTGGATAGACCCCCCCAGACAGACACCCCCCACCATGGACAGACACCCCCTCCCCTGGATAGACCCCCCCCCAGACAGACACCCCTGGACACCCCCCAGATATACACCCCCTCCCCTGGACAGAACACCCCCTCCCTAGACTGATACCCCTAGACACCCCTCCCTAGACAGATACCCCTAGACACCCCCCCCTCAGAGAGACACCCCCTCCCCTGGACATACACCCCTCCCCTGGACAGACCCCCCCTGGAGACTCCCCCTCCCTCTTGTACATCCCCCACTCCCCTGGACAGAAACCCCCCTGGACACCCCCCCCGGACACGCCCCTCCCACCTCACTCCTAGACACCCCCTCTCCTTGACAGACTCCCCCTAGAATACTAATAAAGTTGGCTATGAAATTTGAAATCAAAGAACAAAACTAAAACAAAAGATATTGAAAATCCCCCCTTCCAAGATACTCTCCCCTCCTGGACACCCCTCCGCCCCCCCGCCACCCCCTCCCCTAGAAAAACACCCCCTGGTGACTCCCCTCCCTCCTGGACACCCCCCTCCCCTAGACAGACACCCCACCTAGACCCCCCTGGACACTCCCCCTCCCCCTTCCTCTTAGAAACCCCCACCCCTGGATAGACACCCCCTGGAATGCTAATACAGTTGGCCATGCAATTGGAAATCAAAGAAACAAATAAAACATAACACATTACAAATCCCCCCCTCCTAGACACTCCTCCCTCTACAAATCCCTAAACACCCCCAACCCTGGACAAACACCCCTAGAATTCTAATACAATAGGCCATGAAATAAAAAATAAAAAAAAAGAACTAAAACAGAACACATTGAAACCCCCACCCCTAGACAAACACCCCCTGGAATGCTAATACAGTTGGCCATGTAATTTGAAATCAAATACCTAAACTAAAACAGAACACATTTCAATTCCCATCCCCCCTATGTTACTCATTATATCATTTTAAGGATAAAAAATTCATAATGGGTTCACCAATCCCTGAATTTTATTCCCAATGATACTCATCCTCTATATGTTGAAGGAGAATGAATTAATCATAGTTTCGTCAAATTTTTCGGTAGGTTTACTTCAATAACATTGTGTTAGACTATACTAGGATAGTCATGATCCTTGTCTCACATGCCTGATTTTTTAAGTCAATTATCATGTCACCACAAGAGTGATGATGATGGAACCTTTCATTGAGATGTGAGTATGGGAGTTTAAAATATATCTTTATGGTTTTCATTTTTGAGTAAATATTTCTCTTATATAATTAACACATGTCCATGAATCTTTTTCTTGATTCCATCTTCATGTGGAAATTAATTAATAATGTCACTTTATTCCTTATCAAGGTGACAACCTAATGATAAAAGTTGACTAGAATTTTAATTAAATTGTATATTTAGACAATCCCATAAATATCTTCCTCATTTCTAGAAGTGAGGGAATATTATTCTTGCCACGTATAAGTAAAGGATGGATCTTCAGTTATGATCTGGGTTGGAAGGTGTTATATCTCCTTTTGTCAAGCCATATAGACATCTTAGGAATACGTAGTCAGTGGAATACTTTGGAAGCTATTTGTGAGTACCTAATGAAGGAGAGAGAAACCGTGAGACCTTTTTTTTGCTGTAGGACAACACTAAAACAGCTGCGACACGATCATAGCTAAAAAAAGCAAGCACTGTAGGAAAGTGCTTGCATTATTTATGACAATGCCGACAACGTTCTTTGCTTTTCCAATAATGATGAACATAAACAAATCCTCTTCCCATTTCATAAAAAAACCAGCCCCCCTGAACAACAGCCAGCCCCAACACATCCCTTTCACCCCTTGCACACCCCTTTCCCCCCTGCTGGACCCCCTTGGATAGCATCCCCCACCCCTGCTAGACCCCCTGGAGAGAAGCCCCCCCCAGCTGGACCCCCCTGGACAGTAGCAGCCCCCTGCTGGACCCCCTGGACAACAGCCCCCCCTGCTGGACCCCCTGGACAAAAGCCCCCCCCACTGCTAGACCCCCCTGGATAGTATCCCCCTGCTATACCCCCTTGCACCACCCTTGCTGGCATAAATTGTGATTAGTCAGTCTCAACATTGATCACAAGACTCATTGAATACTATCACTGCTAACTGTCGCAGGATGTCGTCCTGGAGTAGGTCCAAATCAAGACATAACCATGGCCTGACCGCGGCATGACCGCGGAATGACCGCAACGTGTTGGCCCGGTCCAACAACATCTGCGGGGAAACATCTTCCGGCCAGGAGTGAAGGGAGTAGGAGGATGCGAGGCAACATTCCAGCCGTCGCCCCGCTGGTAGAAATTGTGATTAGTCAGTCTCAACATTTATAACAAGAATCATGGAATACTATCACTACGAACTTCCACGGGGTTTCGTCCTGGGGCAGGGCCAAATCACGACATGACCGCGGCGTGTCCGCGACATTACCGCAGCATGACCGCGACAGGACCACAACGTGACCACGGCGTGACCGTGGCATGACCGCGGCGTGACCGCAGCGTGACCGTGGCGTGACCGCGGCGTGACCGCGGCGTGACCACGGCGTGCCCGCGGCGTGTTAGCCCAGTCCAGTGACATCTACAGGGTAGCATCTTCCAGCCAGGAGTGAAGGGAGCGGGAGGAGGTGGGGAATATTCTGTTCATTGCCCCACTAGCTGAAATTGTGATTAGTCAGTCTCAACATTGATCACAAGACTCGTGGGATACTATCACTGCGAACCACTACCGGGTGTCGTCCTGGAGTAGGGCCAAATCACGGCATTACCGCGGCGTGACCATGTTGTGACAACGGTGTGACCGTGGCATGACCGCGGCGTGACCGCGACGTGTTGGCCCGATCCAGCAACATCTGCGGGGCAACATCGTCCGATCAGGAGTGAAGGGGGCTGGAGGAGGCGGGGCAACATTCTGGTCATCGCCCCACCGACAGAAATTTTGATTAGTCTGTCTCAACATTGATCACAAGACTCAAGGAATACTATCAATGTGAACTGCCATGGGGTGTCATATTGGAGCAGGGCCAAATCACAGCGTGACCACGGCGTGACCATGGCGTGACCACGACGTGACCGCGGCCTGACTGCGGTGTGACCGCGGCGTGACTGTGGTGTGTTAGCCCAGTCCAACGACATCCGCGAGGTAGCATCTTCTGGCCAGGACCGAAGGGAGCGGGAGGAGGTGGTGAAACATTTCTGTCATTGCCCTGCCGACAGAAATTGTGATTATTGAGTCTCAACATTGATTACAAGACTCATGGAATACTATCACTATGAACCGTCGTGGGATGTCGTCCTGGTGCAGGGCCAAATCACGACATTACCGCGACGTGGCCTCAGTATGACCGCAGCTTGTTCGTGGCGTGACAGTGGTGTGACTGTGGCCGGACCATGACATTTTGGCCTCGTCCAACGACATTCATAGGGAACATCTTCTGGCTAGGAGTGTAGGGAGAAGGAGGAGGCGGGGAAACATTCCAACCATCGCCCCACTGGCAGATGATAGAACAGATCAACTATTTAATATGCTATAATAAGGGATCTCCAGATAAAGTTGTAGTGAGAGGCACAATGACACAAAGTCTAAAGGGAAACCAAATGATGGAAAAGAATCATACACCCTACACAAACCATTTAAAAATTCATTCACTTTTCCTAAACATGGAAATTTTTTTTATAATATTCAAAGCATGAAATGGAAAGTGTCATGGTCAAGGCATATGCCTACTCAGGGAATGTCATTTGAGTTAAATGAGTATGATAAGCCAATTTATATTATTCAAAGAAAACAAAAACTAACTATCCACAAAACAAACACCAACAAGAGGCATATGAAAGACTCAAACCAAATCTAAACATGATACAAATAACTATCACTAATCTTTGGTTTAAAAGACTGCGCATCTCCGTTGGATGGGTTTTATTATAAAATCCTGGAATTTCTTTATCACACAATTCATTTAATTATATTTAACATTTATTTTAAAACTCATTCAGCACATATCAAATGCAATAATTTAAGGAACTAGATCAACATAACTATCACTGTGAGTTTTCGCAGATAGCGCACCTCCGTTGGAAGAGTTTTATTATAAAAGAATGGATTTATTTATCAAATGAAACAATTATATTAAAGAACACCTATTCAAGATATACAATTCAATATAATTAAGCAGAATTAAGAAGGAAGCTATATTCAATTTAAATCATTCATGAATTAAAGAGGCTAGAAGAGGGATCCTACCTCAAGGGGGAACCAAACCGTCCACTTCGGCTCTTGGAGCTTTCTAACTAAAAGTTTTTTCTCCCCCACAGGGTATACGCACCTTCACACACTTAAAAGAGTTCCAATAAGTGGCAGCATGAATGAATTGCTCTAAACATGTAAAAACCAAATTAAGTACTCCCCTGTGATGATATTATGTAGTTTTCTTATTTTTAATCAGCCAACCATCTTCTTATATTTTTCACTCAACATTGATGTTCTCATTGAAGTACATAAAAAGAAAAAAAAATCAAAATCAGATTCCCATAAATCTCTTCCTCATTAGATAACATTAAATAATCAGACCCCCTTTCACCCCCACTCCTGGACACCCCCACCCCTACCTTCTTGGAAAGATCCCCTAGCACCCACTCCCCTCCTTCCTGGACAAACACCCCCACCCTACACCACCCCCTCATTTCTAAGCTAATCTATTTCCACTTTTAAATTCAGGGATTATTGACATATTACTAGGACCTGCTTCATTATAGAAACTTCTTGAAGAGAGGGGCTAGGGTATACTGGGTATGTTTGTCATGTCAGGAATTTTAGATGGATATATAGTGTGTTGGGATTTATGAGCCAACATAGTGATCAAAATTCCACATCTACAATAATCAAGACTTCATTCCAGAGCTGCTGAGAAATTAGACAGCAAGAACAAACAAAATTTTCCTAAATCATTGGGAGGTCAGAAATGGTGTATGGGACCTCTACCACTTCATGAGAATATATATCTAGGGAGATATGTATGATGAGATCCAACTAGATAAGTATGTCTGCGATGACAAGGAGGAGAAGCCAATGATCACATGGGCGTCACAACGCTTGTCCTAGGGGAGAGTGACAAAAAAATATGGATGATGGACATCCATTTCCCACAATGTTTTGGGTATTTTCAGAATGAATCAATGGACATACATATAGGGATGTTGTGTCATTATCTAAAGGATATTTAATAAGGCCAGGAGAACTCATTTTACAAAATACTAGAGAAGAACTGATGGTAGTTGTGGGGATAAAACATGAAACTCAAGGATCCCATAGTCAGGTTAGCTAAATATTTTACTATTATGATTTGTAGGTGGATGATATCGATTTGGGATGCACACATACTGGTGTGGTTGCGTGACCTTATCATGGAAGAGATGCTAGAGATTAGGTAGGGAAAAAACCTAGTAGTCCCAATGCATGAAAAAACATGTTTTGATACTAAATAGAATGTATAGAAATGTATGAACAAATCCGACACATCAATATTGTAAACTCACCTGATTATGTCAATTTATGAGTATCACATTGGTTGAGGAATGCTTACCTTCTTTGGTCAGGAATGGTAAGTTCCACAAAAATTAATAGCTCCAAAAATGACTACAACAAATGGAAAGAGAAAAAAGAATAAAAAAATTAAATACCCGTGATTTGATGATCACATGTTATTCATTGTGCCATATTTTCTCAGATCCTACAAGAAAAAAAAACACAAGTTTTAAAAATTCTCAGTCCATATAAATTAACACCCAAAAAAACATTTCATTAAGGAACTTATGAATGCCTTCTTAGCAATCATAAAGTATAAGAAAACACCTCAAAAAAATCCATCATGAATATTCACCATTAATGACCAATACAAGTGTCATATAATAAATGGGAATAAGAGTAAAATAAGGTACAATTTAATTTGTTTCATTTTCCCAAAATTATAACTCTGATGCAATGAATGCAAGTATTGGAAGTACTGTTAATAATAGAGATTTCATGTCAATGACATTAGACATTAAAAGTGAGCAGAAACATAGTATATTAATGAATAAAGTTTATACAATTTTATCATGTAGATAAAAAAAATTTAAGAACACGTTACATTTTTGATAAACTAAAATTGCATTATATATGTATAGAAAATGAAAGTGCATACAAAATATACATACAAAAAATTCATTAAGAATATGAAAAGTGGAAAGCTCTTAATGTTGAGAACCCATGTGTATAAAAAATTTATATATATAATAAATATATAAAAAACATATGTATAAGAACATCAAAAGTGTACAACTCTTAATATTGAGAACATTTTTTTGGATTTTCCTGGCATCAAATAATTGAAATTGATTAAATTTTATGGTTAATGTCGCTGGAGGATCCACTGCTTCTGAGGTTTTCCAAGGCCATCAACTGTGGTTAAGCTCTATTTGGACTGAAATTATCTCTAGACAAATGTGGGTGATTTTTAAGGGATGAAAAGCATCAAGAAAGTGAAATTTTCTTTAGGATCTCTAATGTAAACCCTATATTCATCTTGACAGTGTAGAAACTAGAATTTGTTGAGATGCGTACTTGATTTGGAAAAGTTATTAAAGAAAAATTTTCATTTTTTTATTCACTGATCATTTAAAATTTGTGGTTTTAATCATCTTTATACTAAAGAAATTGGTAATTTTAAACCAATATGGGCGTTTATTTTTAGAAAAGGCTAAATGGAACAAGATTTTGTGGATTTTAGTGGTTCTTATACTTCATGATTTAGAATTTAATACATTGACGCTGAGTTTTTGGCTGCTATAAAATTAGTGAATTCAGAAAATCACAAGATTCCAGTTCAAAGTTAATTTTATTATGGATTATAATTATTCTTATTCTAAATTTGGATTTAATTTTCTAGACCATCTTTGAGGAATATATTATATACAAAATAAGTTGTACGTATACAAAACACGTTAAGAGAAAGAGAAAATAGACATAAAATAAATAAATATATATATAGAGTAGACCGAATGTACATAAATATATGTGGAGGATCTTTCCTAGAAATTTGAATTATAGAAATGGCTGAAGAGTGATTTGGAAGATGTAGAAGATGAGGAGATTACAAAACTTCAGCATGACTAGAAAATTATGCTGAAAAAGTGGATGAAACATATGAAATATTTGTCAGCAAACAGGAAAAAACACAAACTTCAGCTGTAAAACCAATCCTTGTTTTTTCAGATGATTCGATTGCACAAAACACTATCATAATGGAAACAATTGAAACAAAAGTTGATAAGCTAATGTTAATTCAGGAATTTTCACTCTCAGAGAAATAGATAACTGATGATTTTGAAAGGAAATAAAAAAATACTTGAAACAATGTGAAGGTAGAAAAAAGAAATTTGAAGAAATTGAAAGGAGAGTCCATCAACTCCAGGATTCTCTCAACAACGTGCATTAGGATGATATACTCCATGTCTAGGCAATGTCAAGAGTTAAAAATTATTTTATGTGCCTCATCCTCCACTTATGCATCTATTCCTGATGACCATGAAGTTGATGTTAGTTATGATATCTATGAAAACTCATCAACCAACTCTGAGTTCACATTTCCAACCCTATCTTTAATAGCTAGGAATAAATCTCCCTTCAATCCTAATACTCTATAGATTCTAGTTCCGGACATGCCAGTGACTGAAATTTCAGGTTCTGAAAACTGTGCAAGTATTACAGAGGTTGGATTTGATGACTTCTACTTATGAATTACTATTTTTATACAATATGTCGTAGTGTTTATGTCCAAACTAATTAAATGTGTTAATATAGTTAACATTACCCTCTATCCATGAGGATAAGGCTAGCAGAAGATAGATTTGTACAATGTACAAGTCTGATGGAAAATATCAGCTGTCAAATTATTCATTTTTCCTTGTTCGTTTGAAGGAAATGAGTAGGAGGGTGACTGTAAATCACCATTCATGATAATCATGAGTTCAAATTACACTAGTAGGCCTGTAAACTATCTTTTAATGAAAGGGAGAATAAAGGATTTAAAAGTAACAATTATGATACATAATTAGTTTGTTGTTTTGATAACGGAAACCTTATCAATTGGCTAGATGAAGACAGTGGATCTTGAGAACCAACAACATGGACATGGCTAAGGGAAACATAAAAAGGTATCCAATCTTATTTCATGGCATCCAAGTAATACTCATGTGTATTCTACAAGAAAACATTAATGCCTGCAAAAGTTTTTATTGGTCACATATATGTTCATAGAATGGATAGATTAAGGCAGTTGTCATCGTCATTTGTTTCATTGTTTTCTTTTTTAACATGATATTAGACCTAAAACAAATCCCACTATCCCTAACACTTGTCTAGTTTCACCCCTTAACTTATGTGGTGCAAAAAAAGGGAGGCGTAACAATATTACAATAGGTTCTTTGACTTGTAAAAGATACAGATAAGACGAAGATTCCATAGAAAACCTAGTTTTGGTGAACATCAGGGGGTTCAAATATTTCTAAATCCAAAACTAATAAATCCCAAATGACTTCAACATCAACGATGATTACATAGAACTTTTATCACTTAAAAGCTTTCTCTATCCTCTTTTCCAATGATGTATAGAGGTCTATCACATAAGGCATCAACATAGATCATAGTCCCAAGGCATCAATCAACATAGATGATATAAATTAATTGGATACACATATGTCAAATAAATATAAATATATATATAAAACAATGAACATCATCCCTCTGAAATTTGACGGCCCCACATCTAACTCATATAGATTATTATTTCCCACATACAAGTGCCTAGGCTCAGGCCCACTCTAAGATTTATTCAAAAAATGACAGTCCCTTTCACTTAAGAATGAGATCATGCTCCCTTTGATGCATTTGACTGTACAAGGGAACCCTTGGCATTAGTGGACCCTACTTTACTACCCTGAAGAAATGACTTGAAATAACACTGAATATGTACCAAGAATATATACTGGTTTAAGGTCCTTATAGTTTCTTAGAAATATTGTTTGGTATATATTTCCCTCCCACACTGATAACACACGACTTTCTTTTTACTTGAGGAAGCTACTGGAATAAGGTTTGCAGGACATTATACACTCCCACTACTATCTTGATTGAATTACTTTCACTTACTATTTTTACCTAAAGAGGAACTCTATATTAAAACCATAATAGTTAGATAATGGCTCAAACTGATCAACCCTGCAATATCTACAATGTCAATAACCACCTTTTTTCTACTCCATCAAGGTGGGAAAACACAATAGAATAATCCTGGACCAAATTCCTAAAATCAAACCCATTTTAAAATGATGTTCTTTCATGTATTAATTTGAATGGATCTTGGGTTAAAGATGTACTAGTTTGGTAAATTTATTGGGATACTTCATGATGGATCAGTCACCCTTCTCCAAAATCATGAGCTCTTTGGCATTCTCCACTCTTAATATCTCCAGGTAAAATTTCTATTCAAACAATTTTTTTGTAAGGACCCATCCTCAGTTTCCTGGAGCTGGTGCCTTGTTTGATTACATTGGCATACATACAAGGAATACGAATCCCAAAGGAACGAGTAGTTTAGTATTATTGGAAACAAGATTCTTACATAATTTTAATATTACAACTTGAAGAGAAATACAACGTGGAAAATCTTTAGACAATACCCATAACTTCTAGGTTATTTCATAATGTCATTCATAATAAACTTCTTCATGTCCCAAAATAAATGATACATAAGAAATGGGTGAGTTAAAATGCTCAGTAAGACTAATCAATACAGTGGAAGATAATATATACATAAGACATGGTGCATAATTGAAAACACATGCCTTTAATAATAAACTTGAACACAATATGGTAGGAAAATAATTTGAGCAAATAATGCCATAATAAAACATAATCATGGGTATTCTAATAAAAGAATAACCACATGGAATATCAATAGTAGAACTCGTAATCATGGAATGCATAATGCCGGACATTCTGAATTTTTTTTTCAAGGCCTCACCCAAGACATCTAATGATTAAGACCTTGGCCAAAATCCATATCACATTGGGAAAGGCCTCAGCCAATTCCACATCTATTTGTCTAATGAGACCTACTGATGCATCGAGGGTCTATAGCAGGCCCCAATCTTAACATAATAAGTCCAATTCATTCCTCATATGAGCGGGGATCAACATAAACAACATATACATTCTTATTGAAACTATCATATGAAATGTAACTAACTTTCCCCAATTATTAAACATAAAACACCAACCATTCAGAATAATATGGTGAATGGTTTTAGGATAGATCATCCAAAATAAAGTTAGTCATAAAACATTCAATAAAATATGGTATATGACATCATAAATTATTAACCCAAACAATCAATAAGACTGTTGAATCAAACAAGAATAATCTTCCAAAATCCTTAAGCAATTGTTGTGATAAATACTCTTTTATTTTGAAAAGTAGAGTTCTTTTGGAAAAATATTTGTATATAACCAGAAGTCAATTAAGATATTATTTCATGATAAAAAGATTTTTTTAGATGGATAATGGTTTCAAAAAATAGATTATAGCTTGCCCTTGAAAATAGATATGAATTTGAGAAATTCTCTTATATCGGGCTCGTATTTTGGAAACAGTTTTGAGAACATCTTTTAAAACATGTAACTATCTTGAAAATAGTGAAGGATTCTGCTCGGTGTACATTTATAGAATACTAAAACATAATTTATGAGGAGTAAATAACAATACATAATAATTTCATTAAGGAAATTAGACAATAAATGTAACCCGAATGAAAATGGAAGTTCGGGTGAAAAACCCTTACCTTAACTCCGAATGTGTTCCGATCTTGTACTTAAGTTCTTGGAATATGAAATTATACTTATTAATAACTTATTTCAGAACCTATTATACTTTTATTTAGTTTATAATAATTCTGGTTAGTTCATTTATTTCTTTATTGATTAGTCATTGTATTGACTTTCGTCGTTCCGTAGTGTTTGTTTCTCTTATTTTCATATTCAGTTCACTTGTTTTTAAGTAATGAAGTGGAATGGATGTAAATCTATAGAATTGAAATTATATATTATTTATGAACATAAATATGTGTTATTGTTCATTTATATAACTTGGTTACATGGAATGAGGATGAATTATCATATAGAATTTTAATGATAATTGTTTCGGTTAATTTGTGGGTTTAGATTACAACTAACTCATTTTTCTTTATAACCTAACACCATTTGAAGAAATGGATTACAGAATATTAAATAGGTTATATTATATATAATAATCTGGTTCAACCATATCAAGAATGGTTTCATGACCAGAATTTAGAATGATAAAAGAAATCAAAAGTCCATCATCCTTGAATGTGTAAAATTGACACATCTTGGATGGTGTTCTTGCTACTAGTATAAAAGAAGGTAAAAGGGGGAGATAATGATAACTTATTCCACTATCATTAAAAAATTATAGTACATATAAGGTAATGGAGTCATCACAAAATTTGGATAAAGAGAGGTAATATAAAAATAAAACAAATTAACTTGAAAGGAAAGACAAAGAATTGAAAAGAGGAATTTACCTCTCGAACCAAACTTCCTTGAGAACCTCCTTAAGGGAGAGGTTTTGGTATTTTAATGAGACCAAAGATTTTTGGACGTGGGGTATATGGTTTGGAGGGTATTTTTCCAGAATTTGGAGAAGGCACAAGGCTTTAGAGGAGTGATTGGAAGTGGGGTGAGAGGGGGTTTTTATAGTGGAGGAGAGAGGGGATTTCTTAATATAAAACTCATTAATTTATTATTTCTTCAAAAGACAAGTAATAGTAAGTATTCCATGACCAAGAATAGTAATTTCATCATGTGAATTCTTATTAAGGGTGGTTACATCATCCATGATTCTAGGAATAGTCTATTTATATTATAATGTATATATACGGTAAATTACCATAATATACTATTCATCAAAAAATCAAGTATTTCAGAAAAATCCAAAAAATTCACCCTAACCATTTTTTGATGTTTAGAATCCAAAATTGAAGTCCATTTTTCAAAAAATAATTTTCTAAATATTAGTAATTTAATATTTTATTAAAATCATAATTTATTATCAGAAACGAGTTTTAAAACATTCATTAACTTATTCTAAAATATAGGTATATCATACTTTCAACTTGAATATTATTTATATATTATCATAGTTAAGGTTACTATTCAATAGGGTATATCACTCTTCATAAGGGTATGTTACTATTCATAAGGGTAGGTTACTATTCACCAAAAATTAATTTTTTCTTATTGGACTCTAAATAACTTACTGATCGTGACTGTGTATGTCAGATTTTTGAAATTCACATCACAAAAGTGACAGAATTATGTTTTAAGTGTCCCATAGCACTTAGTAGTTAATGTGATTATGAAATATTTATAAGAAAGTAATTTCCTTTAAAAAATATTGGGTCGTTACATTTTTAACCCAATTCAAGTAAGATATTCCTGAAGTTTAGCCATCACTACCAATTCCCACTATCATCTCCTCATCCCATGTAATATATAAGTTTCAAATCACACCATTGAAATCATAGGGTTATTGATTAATTAGAAGTTATGTTCAATATTTTCTATCCATTCTTCTGATTATTGAGGCCCCAGATCACCCTTAAACACAAGAAAATTTTTCTTTGTGAACTCCTGGGACAAATCTATCAACTGGAATTTCACTAATTCAAAACTTTTCTTAAGAGACTAAATGTTTCTGATCACTAATTTTTTGAGATAAGGTTCTATAGGAGGATCGGTTGTTGGAGTGTTCTCTATAGCTTCCTCCCTCTAGTTCGTAAAGTTCGTTGAATATGGCATGATCTAAATATATAAAACAAAAGAATCCAATAAATACATAATATATTTAAAATGGATTATAATAAAAATATTCCAGTGAATCAACCCCAAAAAAACCTAATAGAAATAAATAATATCAAATTTCCTAAAATTAACCATTACAAAAGGCAACAACACAAAATCCCAACCGCCCTAGTAACTCACAGTCCAGAAAAAATAAAATTTGGCCAAAATCTCCCCCTCACCATCACTAGAGTCCTGAAATTATTAATCCAAACTACCACACTACCCCTGATAAATAGATGGGTTCAGATAATATTTTTCAAAAAAACAACCCTAGTCAATATTCCATGTCACTTAAGTCATCTCTCTACATAGCTCAAAGTGTGTTCTCGATCACCTAGGGATAAAGAGTTGCACTAGGGTAATAATGCTAACCCATGGGAAAAATTTCAACCTCAAAGTCAAAGAAAATATTCCAAGAATTCCATTCATATTGTGAAACAACAATACAGTGGGATCCAAATAAGTAATTATTATAGGGAGAAAATCATAAAATTGTATGTTCATGGAAGAAATATTTTTGACAGTCTAACTAAACACATATTCTAACAAAATAAAAATATGTGTATATGGGATCTGGGATTGGGGAAAGATAAATTCATAAATATAATTCATTTGCAGTGGTAAATTAGTGGAAAATATATAAAAAACCACCTTGTTAACTATAATCTTCTAAAAACAAACTGTGAGGGGAACCCTAGCATGTTATGCAGATGCAATTCAATAGAGGGTATTAGGTAGGGATTTTTCATGAACAATTGCTGAAGGGAGGATTTACCTAGTGTCTAGGTTAGTGAGAAATCGCATGAGGAAGTGGGTCTTGAGGGTAAGGATGGGTTCGTGTAAGAAATCAGGGAGGTGGGGTGGCCACGTTGGAGGAGGACGATCTCATAGTGTTGGGATAGTTGCATCATAAGAGGACAGCCAAAGCTGGTGTGGCCGAGTAAGAGCAGTGGTGAGCAGCGGTGAGCTGCATCGGAGGAGGAGGGTTGTAGTGAGGTAGGGGGCATCGGATCCACGTTAGCAGGGAGGTGGGGAGGTCGTGTCCATAGGGAGGTTGGCGTTAGA
The DNA here is from genome assembly GCA_963277665.1 of Viscum album. Taxonomy (NCBI): domain Eukaryota; kingdom Viridiplantae; phylum Streptophyta; class Magnoliopsida; order Santalales; family Viscaceae; genus Viscum; species Viscum album. The sequence continues at coordinate 751,072,973 of OY728127.1, forward strand.
GCCTCGTCGGGAGGGAGGCATCAGAACCGTGTCGGAGCCACGTCGGCAGGGTGGTGTGATGACTGCGTCAGAGCTGAATGGGGAGGAGGAATCGTGAGGGGAGGATGTGGAAAATGGGGGTAGGAATGGAAAGGGGGGAGGAATGGTGGTGGAGTAATCCTTGAGGTAGGGAGAAGGGTTTTGGGGTGGGAGAGGAAAGTCGTGATTGAGATAAAAAATTTGACGACCTATAACCACACCCACCTTACAACCCGTAGCCATATTTCACCTTATAGCCACGAATCATTTAAACTGTGGCTATATATCTATGGATATAAGTTATTTTTATAGTAGTGAGGATCGTGGTTACCTAGTTTTCTAAGCATAATTCATATAGAAATTGTTCAAGAAACCCAGTTGATGAAGACACCTTCATGGGGTGGATAAATTCATGAAAAGAGATATCTGACATATATTTTCATGGAGATAACGTATGAAATATTGGCCCCTCATTCCCTATTTATAAGAGGTGAATGACTGAGATTCACGATGGCCTTTGTGCCCCAAGTTTTTAAGAGACCCCACACCACCATGCATCGCGCACCCTTCATCGTGAGGCTACTTTGGGATCACCCAGTGTTTCTGTGATTTAGCCTCAAAATCCATCCCTCCTTTTCCAATTGGCTCCCATTCAAGGAGGGGGGGGGGTCATCAAAATATGTGCTCCAGGGTAAGTTAAAAAAATCCATTTCCATCAGGATGCATCCGAGCATAAACGACCCAAAAAAATCATCTAAGGGGTCTTCCTCACGAAGCTTCTACATGGAGGTCCTTCACCATCACAAAAAAAAACAAGGTAGGAGCTAGGAGACTCCATAAATATGAATATCCCTATGACCATGTTAAATATAGGAGGCAGATGGCTCTGTAGGTTTGATGAGCCCCATGACCGCATTAATAGCATGAGGCAGATGGATCAACGAGTCTGATGGATTGTTCCTCTTGGAGGAGATCATTTTCTCTTCACAGACCACCTCCGAGCATCATGAGCCCCATTTTCCTATAAATACCTATCTCACCCCACCTTGAAACTATCTATACCCCGACCATTTGGCATCTGATCTCCCATTTTGCGAAGATCCTGAGCACTGTGAATTCGAGAGAAAAATGAATCACCAAAGGTACCAGAGCATCACGAAACCAACTTTCCCTTATTCCTATTTACCCCTACCTATGGTAGGGATTCCCTTCATGATGGAATACACCCTTCATAGAGGAGGAAGTCCCTCTCAGGTAATTGAGGATTTGTGAAGAATTATTCCATCATGAACAAATCCTTTTCCAACTCATGCCTTTATACTAAGGAAAGGTCACCCTGCCTCATGGAGATCCTATCTTCGTGAATACCTTAACCTCCATGAAGAACCTGATCTTCACAAAAAACCTCTTAGAGATGCCCCCTACTTCACAAGACCCACTTCTATGTGTCCCTCAAGGCTTGTACGTAGTGATTTCTTGGTCCCTCGTGTAGTGTCACTTGCAGTGTTTCCATACATTTTTCATTTCATCATAGGTATGGTAATGGATATTTCATTTCATCATTGCTATAATAACATTGATCCCACTATTGATCACACCTTCACCTCCCCCCTATGACATTGTTGATGCCTTCCCTTCCCCATGTGTGGGTTGGTATAAGTTATGTATATCCAAGCAGTGAGGAGTGAGTTCCCCCATGTCCGAGCTGCATGAAGTTAAAGTGATAACACCAAATTCCTCAACACATGATGTTAAAATATGGCTACACCATGTGTGGAAAGTATGATAGTATCATATAGATTTTTGGACTAGGAACCTTTTCACTTCCCATCTTCTCAATCTGTTATCTCTCTCTCCCTTTGGGATTTGTGTCCATGCACGCCTTGGGTAGTCTCCACGTAAGCCCCAACACACCTTGATAGGGTGATCTATGTATGGATGACATATAATGATATCTTACTCACACAGAATGAGATCCCCCTTTTACAAAAATACATCCTCCTCAGGATGCTTCAATGTAGAATCCCCATTCTATCCCTCACTGATGCATCACTCATGATGCGACTGTCTGGTCTACTAATTCCTGGTGTTACTCACACTGATAATGATTCACATAGTATTAGATGTTAGTAGTGATAGTGAAACCATTCACATAGGTTTCTTTAATGCACAATACACACCCCATCATCCATATGAACTGTGCGGGTTTTGATATCTATCTTATAAATAGGGTGCATAGGAATCCCCCATGAGGTTTAATCCCAACCAATGGTAAAATTTTGTGCCCCCTACCAGGGGTGAAACTCTTTGATCCACCATCAGTGATTTCCATAAAAGTGTTCACATGATCCTCCTCCTTAGTTATAATCCCCAATGCTCGTCTCTGTACTATGTGGAATTTGATCCCAATATTTTAAATAGGGTACGTAAGAAGCCTCCCTGAGGTCCAAGACCATCATCCATAACCATCTTGATCTCTTCCGGGTCATATCCTTGGTAAGATTATGAAATTCACATGGTAAACCTTATCTATTCCAATTCCATTGGTAAAATTCTACATGTAAGCACCGTTCCCCCCTTCCATAACTATGTCGACTTTGATTCCAAACCAAATGAGATACATAAGAAACCTCTCTGAGGTTTGATCCCAACACCCTTAACAACCCATCCATTCCATCAATTTCTCCCACATCATTCTCATCTATCTTGGTTATTACTGAGGCTAAAACATCCAGGAGGTATCGTTCCATTTATATGGTCCCCTACTATTTATAATCCTTGACCATATGCTTTATCAACTCACCCTTATCCTAGTGGGATCACATCATCCATATTGGCTGTCTTAGGGTGTAATACCCATTTATACACATCATCATTACTCCTAGAAGAATTAAAGAAGTCTCAATGTGTAATAACCAAATCAATCATCATCCAACCAAGATCAATCCTCTTGTGAAGGGAAGTCTCAGTGCTTAATCCCCATTCTATCATCCATCCTAACTATGCTGGTTTTGATCCCTATCTTCTAGAGAGGGTATGAAAGAAGCCTTCACGAGTTTCAATCCCAAACAATGGAAAAACTTGATGAACACCTAACTGGGGCATACCTATTTGATACACCCTTAGTGGTTTCTAGATCATCCTTCATGGTGTGAAACCTTCCCTTTATAGTACATGACATCCTAGGGTCCATACTCACTGGGCATGATGATCCATCCATCCGGTAAATGTTCAAAGTGCCCAATCCTATGTATGAACTTATCTGATCCACCTTTACAAGTGTTCTGATAAGTCCATTACATCTTCACAAGATGTAAAACTAACAACCCTCTATATCCACTAGATGTTAAAACCATGGCCTACCCTGTTTTAAACATGGGATGCCTGAGGAAAACCTCAAAAGAAATTTCTCTCTCATAAAATACCCCACAATTGATGTGGGATTTTGTAGGTTTATGTGACCTTGATAAGACCACTTATGAAGAAGAATACATGTGTACCAATGTTCCAGCGTCTAAATATTCCATCGATGCCCAACATTAATACTCTCCTGACCGAAGGTTTGCACCCTAACTTGGCCCCTTGGAATGTCCAGGTAGAAGCATCATAATTAACTAGTATCCAAAAAGAGATGACACTAGGAAGGATTTTCACAAACAATTTATTAATATTTAAGGGAGACCCAAACTAGGTGAAAAATTATAAGATGGAATCCATATAAGGAGGGATTGAAATCCCATCATCCCGTTTTGATCAAGGAGAAAATATCTTTGAAGAAGTGATGAATGACGATCGCCATTAGAAATTAGGAATGTTTGGTTAAATGAACCCTAATTGAGATATAAACACAATTCAAGGGATAGAACCCCCTCATAAAACATCAAAAATAGTTTTAAACATTATATTCCTTTACCCTATAAGTTTACTCACTTTTACCATTTGAGTTTTCACTACAGTAAATAGTCTCTTTTTATTCAAATAGGAAATTTACCATTTAAGGATAAAAATAAAATGACTATTATTAGATAATTTTTAAAATATGTTTGTAAACATAAAATCAAATTTACTAAATAAAAAACCTATGTGTTCAGAAAATTAATTTTAACACATGTTTGTGTAACGCACAAAACCTGGTTTTAAATATAACCACAATAATTAATTTTTTGATATATTTACAATTCATTACGACCAAAATTTAAGTTGAGATTATTATATAATATTAATTATTATTATTCCAAATATGAAATACATTTTTCCAAATTCAATTAAAATAATTTAAAAACTTAATTAAAAATTAAACTCGCAGACATGACGAAAAAGTGGTTTTCCAAAGAAAAAAATTCTTATAAGCGTAATATGCTTTTGTATTAAAAATTAATATAAAATTGATTAAAATTAGAAAAATTGGATTAATAATATTATAATTGAACAAATTTTTCCTTTAAAACCATATTAAAAAAATGGAACCTATAAATGATTTAAAATAAATGACAATTTTTAATAAAAATCAGAATTTTTTACTAATCATTGAAAATTTTTTATTTTCATAAAATTATCCAAAATTTACTCTATGATAGTTTATACATATTGATTTAAAAAAAGTTTTTTTAAAATATAAATTTTCAAAATGTTTCAAAAATTACTTTTATTATTTTTTTTTACAAAAAGTGATAAAAACATATTTTGAGAGAAATTATTTTTGAAACATAAAAAAAGATTTACTAAAAATTAAGTGCATTTTATAAATATTTTATTTTTTATATAAATAAATTAGACATAAATTTTAGAATGGGTTTATAAATATTCATATTTCCAAGTTTAACTGTTAGGTTATAATGGCCATATTGAAATAATAACATTAATAGTATGTTGTGGTTCGTTAAAACTAAGTGTTGCATGTATTGAAAACTATCGAAAAAAATTATATTTTTTATTTCATAAAATCTTAGAGTGTTACATTTTCCCCCCCTTAAAATTAAATTTTCCCTATAAATTATATCATTTTGATACAAACAAATAAGGATACTTCGGCCTCATCCTATACTTATGTTCTCACATAGCATCCTCAAGTTGGCGGTTTCGCCATAAAACATTGAGAATGTGAGTGGTATTGTTTCACAAAACGTTATCTATTTGATCCAAGATGTTCATATTTTATTCTTCATAGGAAAGATAATTATATATTGGTATGAACTTTTAGTTTAATACATGTGAGGGATTATGTATGTACTTCTTCAATATAGATACATTGGACACATTGTGAACTTGAGAGAGGTTTTGTGGAAGTGAAAAAAATAAGAAACTATCCCTACTAGATCAAGAATCTAAAAAGGAACAATATACCTAGGGATAAAATTTTCTTTATTTATGAATCTCATAATATTATTCTATGTAGAAATTAGTAGTAACAACTTATCACTAACATCAAATTCCAGATCATTCCGATGATTATTAATATAACTTTTCTATCAAATTTGGGTTGTCCTTATGTGTTTCTTAATAATTCTAACCATCTCTAGAATTTTTTCAGCTAGCTTAGGTCCCAATACATTTATTTATCTAAATTAAGCCTAACATGTTAGAGTTTTACACTTCCTTCTATAGAGGGATTCAAAAGGATCTATCTAAATTCCTGAGTGAAAGTTATTATTGTATAAAAAACTTGACTACAGGAAGGTGTTGATCCCAAAACACATTGAAATCCATAAAAAAGATCTCAACATATCCTATAGGGTTTGAATGGTTCTACCAGATTTTCCATATGTATAAGGATAATAAAAAATTCTAAAACTCAACTCTATATCAAGATCCAACTGAAGGGTTATCCAGATCATTTAGGTAAAACTCAGATCCCGATCAGATATGATTGATATTGATACTCTATGATTACCAATTCCGGAACGTACAACCAAGTAATATGGTAAATATAAAAAATATTTTATAATGTATATGAAGTGTTCTAACTTCATAAGGTGATTGAATATAACAAATATAAAATTGTTCCCTTTAGATGTTTTTGGGGAGTCTGGTGACAAAATATATGGTGATATTTTCCTATTTTTATTAGGGTATGGGTGATGATTGTTACACCCCCTAGACTTTGGTCTCTCAACCTTAACTTTATGATATATTAGGCACTGATAGATGATCATAGGTTGATTTATAATATCTAATGTGATTTCATTATTCCAAAATCTATGTAGAGAGAGATAATAATTACATATAAATGCATAAAATTTCACTAAAGGATAAAAAATATATTTTGAAAGGGATTATTCATACAAACTCCAATATAAAATTAAGAAGTCTAGGGTAGAGGATATGTTTTCCCTAATTATCACGATTCAATTAAACTATTGGGATTTCATAATATTTCCCTTTTTAATTTGTCTTTAGAGGTATTTGTGAATTAGAATCCTTATTATTCCTTATATTAGGGCATTGATTTTCATAATTACAAAACTCCTTCAATTTGAAGCTCTAAAGTGTGGGTGGTTAATTATATTGATCTCTCTCTCTCTATTAATTTCATTTATTTTCCTATTCACATCTCTTATAAATTATTTGGATCAATATCTAGGATTCCCACACTTAAAAAACCTTCTTATTCCTTTTAAAAATTCACTTCATAGATCCTTCCCACATTTTTTTCAAGTAGGAGTGTCATGACCCGTCCTCGGGACCCGTGTCGTGACTAACCCAAGCCCGCCTTCCATAGGCCAGGGGCTAGGGACTAGCACCAAAGGCGTAAATCCCGATAAAAAGGTAAGGAATTGACTTTATAAGGTAAACAAACACCACAGAGTAAGCAAACTAAAGTAAACACTAAGTAAATTGGGTACAACTGTAAGTGCTGAAAAGTAAATGGGCTAGAATACAAACCCAACTGAAATAAAGTACAACTGAAAAGAAAGTACAACAACTGAAAAAGTAAAGCAGCAACGTTGAGCCATCCTCTGGGAATCCCACCTGAAGGGTGGGTATAGATAGCCTCCTCATCTCCTTGGGTCCAGCCGTCCGCTCCGTGTATGTCCCACCCAGTGGTCCGCCTCCAGGTACCGACTGGCTCCACGATCATCAACCACGATCAGCATTGTTCGTCGTCTACATCCAACACAACATAGTGTGGGAATAGCCCGTGCAGGGGTGAGTATATGCTACTCATTAGGGACCCCGAGACCCCCAAAGGTCTCCCAGAATCCACAAAGGATAATCCACAAAGGAAATATACAATCACGAATAACAACCAACTCTACTTAGGTATATGCCCATACATATACCTAAGTCATCAATTCCAGTTCGTCTCCATCATCCGAGCCCAAGTTCGATCCATTCCACACATGATAGCACAACCAATCCACACAAGATAACAAAACCCGATCCACAAAGGAAAGCAAGTCAATCATATCGAAGATATTGATTGAAAGTCAAGACTCACCTCACACAGGTATACTTCTTCGTAAGGTGATAAAGATGATCAGATGTAGCCACTGATTCATCTAATTGGGACCTACATAGGATACTAGACCAGCTAAGCTATTGGACCCACGTAGGATACTAGACCAGCCTCTCTGTCAGACCCATGAAGGATACAAGTACAGAGTCAAATACTGCAGGACCCACGTAGGATACAAGAATAGTAGTACTGCCGGACCCACATAGGATACAAGAATAGTAGTCATCACTGTCGAACCCACGAAGGATTTCAGTACAGTCTTCGTCGCTGCCGAACCCATGGAGGATTTCAGGGCAGTCGTCGTCGCTGCCGAACCCACTGAGGATTTTAGTGCAGTCGTCATCGCCGTTGCAGTCGCAGCCAACTCTAGGGTTCCCGCACACAACATGCTTGTTTCCGGGAGGATCCGCTCCATGAGCCAAGGGGGTCGATACATCAAATGACACATAGTCCGGATTTTATGTATCCCAAAGTTCGTTCTCTTCGATAGGAACTCAACACGACAGACGGCACATCAATCGGACGCCCGATCTGAGAGTTATTGGCTTTTTCGTCTCAGGGGCCTGGTTGGTTTTTAAGTCAAAACCAACCCTACCGTACTCCAAATGCATCTAAACCTCGATCGGAGTAATCCAAAAGGTCCGTCTCAATAAGAGGAATCCAAAAAACTCAATTGCACGTCAATCAGATGCCCGAAGCTTAGTTTTTAGGCGTTTCCGCTCCGAGGGCCCGGTTAGTTTCGTGTTCGAACCAACCCGGCCACACCCAATGTTTTCTGAAACCCTGGGTGTAATATACCTGACCGACCGTCTCGATACAAGGATCGCATTGCAACTGACGGTGCATCGATCAAAGGTCCGTAGCCCAAGTTACGAGTGTTTGAACGAACTTGTCCTTTTTAAGGGGGTTTTGGGCCCGGACCGACCCGGCCCAAGACCCCCTAGGTCAGCCCGAACCGGGTCAACCCAACCTGGGTCTGGGTCCGGCCCAAAAGGGCATGGCCCGGCCTAGCCCGGCGCGGGAAGCCCAACCCGGTGCGGCCGGTCCGGCCTGGGCGGCTCGGCGCTGGCCGAGCGGACGCGCAAAGGGGGGTCGCGCTGCCCCCCTTGTTTGTAACGGCGGTCCCCCTTTTGGGGGACCGCTCCTTTTTCCAGTCGGGGGTTACGACCCCCTTTTTTTCCGAAACGGCCGGCCTGGTTGGCTGGCTGGTGCCGCCGCCGCGGGACCCCGCGGTCCCGCCCCTCCGAAGCGCCGACAACCCGTGATTCCAGCCACCCTTCCCTGCACCGCCGCGGCCCTTGTCCGAACGGCGTGGCGCGAAGGCGCCGCGCCCCTCCGCCATGGCCCAACTATGGCTGCGGCTTCTTTTGGCATCAACGGTGTGGCGCGACGGTTCTGCTCTTCTTCACCGTGTTCCCCCTTGTTTTCGCGCAGTGCCGTTGCACCGCGCCGCCTTCATTCGGGCCGCAACGAATACAATCACAAAGGGGGAGGAGGATCGGCCGTGTTCGGGCAATCCAACCTCCTCCCATTAAAATTGATAACAGGCGGCCCAAAAATTTAACGAAGAACACAAATAATTTTCACGAACAAATATTCAAACCCCTACCTCGATAAAGTCATCGAATGAGGATAATCACGGGAAAAGGACGCCGCGGAAGACGACGTCGCGGAAGATGGCATCGCGGATCGAGGCTCCGTAAGCGTCGTCGGTGTTTGCCCGATAAAGGATGCGACATGTCATCGTTCTCTAGAAAAGGCGTATCTCACCAGCTGCGAAGGGGAGAGAAGACAGCACGGTGATCTCCCCTTGCGGTGACGGAGTTCTTCGTCGTAGACTCGGCGTTCTTCGCGAAGAAGATGAAGTTCTTCAAGAGTGTGAGCGTTCTCTCTATTCCACACAATGAATCAACCCCCAATAAAATAAGACATTTTCTTATTTTATTATCACACACACATGCCAACTTTAAATTTGAAATTTTTAAAAAAAGATCACATTCAATTAAATGACTTAATTGAAGAGCGTTTAATAATCCAATTAATTTCGAGAGTTTACATGTCATTTAATTGGGGGAGCCGGTGTGTTACACAAAAAATTGAATGAGGGAGGTTTAATGTAATTGAAGAGGTGGGGCTCGTGTGGGCCCCACTTCACTAATATCCTACCAAGTGGAGTTAGGATATAGTGGGCCCCACTCCAACATCCATGAATAGGTTAAAACTACTTAGAATAGAAAATAAAAATTATGGAAATTTTTTTTATTTCATTCTTTAGTTAACCCATTTATTTAATAACCTCACCCGAGCAAAAGAAAATCCAGAAAAGGTGTTCCTAATTAATTACTGGCGCTATGATTCCATCGGTGCCCGCAGATTTTGATTCCAAGAACCGGTTCCAATGTTAGGAAAACCCGCTCATCCGTACACTGAAAGTACTGGAGCTAAACTTCGGAAAATTATTCCGGTCACACCGTGCCTCAGAATCAGGTTCCGTCAGAAACCGCGTGCTCATAAAATAATAAAGAAAATTAAGAAAAAATTTCCCTTTAAATTTAAGGGTCTTTACATTACTCCCACCTCTGGGCTTTACGTCCCCATAAAGATACATCACAAACTTGGGGAACAAATGAGGGTACTGAGAACGGATCTGAGCCTCCCACTCCCAAGTGCTCTCATGGAGGTTCCCGTGTTGCCATCTGATGCACACTAGAGGAATCAACCGCCCATGTAGGACCCTCTCCTTTCGATCCTCGATCTCCACTGGGACCTCCTAAAAAGTCTCCCCATCATCAATGTCCAGCTCCCCATGGTCGATGATATATGTCGGGTCGTGCACATATCTCCTCAGCTAAGATACGTGGAAGACATCGTGCACCCAGTGCCACTGAGGTGGTAGAGCCAGGCGATAAGCCACCTCGCCTATCCTGCTGAGAACCTGAAATGGTCCGGTGAAGCGTGGAGATAACTTGACGCCCCAGCCAAATCTCAGTAATCCACGTCGAGGTGAGACCCATAAGAATACGTGTTCGCCATCCTCGAACTTCAGTGGTCTCCGCCTCCTATTAGCATAAGACTTCTGTCGGCTCTGAGATATACTCATATACTCCTGGATGACCTGGACCTTCTCTGTCGTGGCCTGGACCATCTCTGGTCCAACAAGTGCTGAATCCCCAGGGTATTTCCAGCACAGAGGTGACCTGCAAGGTCGGTCATACAATGCCTCGTATGGTGCCATCCCGATGGTGGAGTGGTAGCTGTTGTTGTACGCAAACTCCACCAAGGGTAGGTGGTCCTCCCAGCTGCAACCAATGTCGAGGAAACATGCACGGAGCATGTCCTCGAGAGTCTGAATGGTCCTCTCCATCTGACCATCTATCTGAGTATGAAAGGTGGTGCTCAGACGTAGTTGCGTCTCGAATACCTCCTGCAACCCCTTCCAATGCCGGGAAGTAAAGAGAGCATCTCGATCGGAGATGATAGTTGATGGTACACCATGAAGCCTCACAATCTCCTGAACTTAGAGGAGTCCCAAGCTCTCCAGTGAGCCCTGCTCTCTGATGGGTAAGAAGTGGGACGACTTGGTGAGTCGGTCGACAATCACCCAAATGGAGTTGTGACCTCAGGAAGTACGTTGTAGTCCAGTCACGAAATCCATAGATATTCCATCCAACTTCCACTCTGGGACCTCAAAGGGTTGTACCAAGCCTGTTGGTACCTGGTGCTCCACCTTCACCTACTGGAAGGTGAGGCATCGAGAAACGAACTCTGCTATAACCTTCTTCATACCCGGCCACCAGTGTGTCGTCTGAGATCCTGGTACATCTTCACCACTCTTGTATGTACCACTAAAGGGGAAGTGTGAAACTCTCTCAGCACCTCTCCTGTAAAGCAGCTGGTACCATGGTACGTCCTCTAAAAAGGACGATGTGCTCTCCTCCCATAGAAAAACCATCAGGTGCCTGTCCTGCGGAAATCTGAGCACGTCGCGTCTCACAGTCAGCATCCCCAAGCTGTGCCTCCCTGACCCACTTCAGTAGTGGAGGAGTGACTGTGAGTGACCGGTGAAAGGCTGCTCCATCTCTATCCACGAAGGATATCTACAAAGCAGCTAGCTGCTCTGTCTCCTCCCCAAGTAGCTGATTGCCCGTCCTCCTGCTCAGAGCATTAGCTACTACGTTCCCCTTTCCAGGAGTATAGAATATCTCAAAGTCAAAGTCCTGGAGGAACTCGAGCCATCGCCACTATCTCAGGTTCAGGTCCTTCTGCAAGAAGATATAATTGAGACTCTGGTGGTCAGATTAGACTATAAAGCGCTCACCCATCAGATAGTGTCACCACATATTCAGAGTGAAGACCACTACTGCTAACTCCAGGTCATGGGTAGCGTAGTTCTGCTCATGCTACCTCAACTGTCGTGATCCATAGGTGATCACTGCCCGCTACTGCATCAGGACACATCCGAGTCCTGTCCCTAATGCATTGAAGTAGACTACAAACCATGCTCCCTCCTCCGGTAGCCTCAAGATAGGTGGGCTGGTCAATCTCTGTCTCAGCTCCTGGAAGCTCTACTGACATCTATCCGACCATAATAAGGGTTTCCCCCTCTTCGTCAAAGCTGAATGTGGTGCCGCAACTCTAGAGAAGTTTGGAACAAACCTCCGGTAGTATCCAGCTAGACCCAAGAAACTCCGCACCTCCGTCACGCTCCTGGGTGGCTCCCAGGATAGCACTGCCTCGATCTTGGCAGGATACACTATAACTCCTGCCTCAGAGATGACGTGTCCCGAGAAGTGGACCTCACATAACCAAAACTGACACTTCAAGAGCTTACCATAAAGCTGGTGCTCTCGGAATGTGTCCAGTACAACCCGCAAGTGGTAGGCGTGCTCCTTCTCAGAAGTCGAGTATATCAAAATGTCATCAATGAAGACCACAACAAATAGATCAAGGTATGGCTGAAGGATCCTGTTCATGAGACTCATGAACACTTCTGGAGCGTTGGTTACGCTGAAAGACATAACCAAGAACTCATAGTGGCCATACCGACATCTGAAGGTCGTCTTCTGCACATCCCCATCCTGAACTCTGAGCTGATGATAGCCTGACCTGAGGTCCATCTTCAAGAACCACCGTGCTCCCTTGAGCTGATCGAAGAGGTCATCAATCCTCGGTAGCGGATACTTGTTCCTCATGGTCACCTGGTTCAGGCGACGATAACCAACACACAGTCGCAAGATCCCGTCTGCCTTCTTGGTGAACAAAATCGGGGAAGCCCCTGGTGAAACATGGGGTCAGATGAATCCCTTTCTCTGCAAGCCCTCCAGCTGTACCCGTAGCTCTCGAAGCTCAGCGGGAGCCATCTGATATTCTAGAGTGGATATCGGGGCTGTCCCGGGGTACAGGTCAATATAAAAGTCTACCTCTCTATGAGGAGGTAGTCCTGAAACGTCGTCTGAAAAAAAACATCCACATACTGATCCACCACTACAGGAAAACTCGGACTCTGCATGTCAACTTCTCCTAGGACGAGGCTAGCCAACTGATGAGTGATCAGTTGTCCTCTCCTCTGCGTGAGTCCATACTGAGCTTCTAAGGATCCTTTCTCATGAGTGAAGGTAAACCTACTCCCATTGGTGTGAACAAACCGCACCTTGCGCCTAATACAGCCAATCTGAGCATGGATTTTATATAACCAATCCATGCCCAAGATGACGTCGTAAGGCCTCGACGCCGCTACAAGAAGATCCCAACTGAAGCTCTCGCCTCCTAGAGTAATCTCACACTACCGGCACCAGTGCGTAATCGTCGAGTCTGCTCTCGTAGGAGTCTCTATCCGTAAGGATCGATCCAACGAATCCGTCGGAATCTCCGAGATCCGAACAAGGGTAGCGACAATGAAAGAATGTCTCGCTCCTGTGTATATAAGAACTGCAAAAAGGGAGGAGTAGACACAGATAGTACCTCGAATCATCTCTGGGGCGCCATGGTCGTAGGCCTCCACTGCCTGAAGCTGCGCCTGCCTCTGCTTTCCAGCTCCCTGTGGTCAGGTGGACCTCCTTGTGGTGGTGATGGTAAAGCCTCAAAGCGTCTCCCACCAACTGCTGCTCAGCCAGCTCCTCTGCCTCGTATGCCTGCTCTCTGCGGACCACCAAATTCAACCCTCTGCCTCTGCCTGGGGATCCCCTCAACCGTCTGCTGCTCCTCTACACGGAGGGTCAGGCAGTCACGAGCCATGTGGCCCTTCCTGCCGCATGCGTAGCACTGTCTGCTCCTCCTAAGACTGGCTCTACGCCGTGTGCCCTGCACCTCTGAGCCAGTGTCCTGAGGTCGCCTGCCTGCTGGTCTAGTCCGCCTGGACCCCTGTGACGTCCGTCGACTACCAGCTGTAGAAGACTCTGCTACGTGCTTCCCTACGGTAGGCCTCACTGCTGGTGTAGGCTCAGTAAGAAAACTATCTATGAGAAGGGCTCGCTCCAGTACTCCTAACTGTGTCAGAATGCTAAGGGAGATCATCGATGACCTGATCTCATGCCTCAGTCCCTGCTCGAAGGTCCGGGCCTGAAAGAATGGGTCCCGTACCATGTACGTCGAACAACATGAGAGATCAGTAAATCTCGCCGAGTACTGGGCTACCATCATGCTGCCCTGCCGCATCTATAGTAGCTCCTGAATGCGCACCGCACGGAGGGTGGCTGGGACGAACTCTGAGAGGAAGAGGCTCTCAAAGTCCGTCCAAAGGATAGATGCCTCATCGCCCACCTGGAGCATCGGGCTCCACCATCTTCCTACTGCCGCATGCAGGAGGCTTGCTGTAGGGATCACCATGAGGTCAACTGGTGTCCCCACTAACCTGAAAACTCAAACTACAGCCTCCAGCCAATCCTCAGCTGCCTAAGGGTCCGTCTCCCCGCAGAACCTGGGTGATCTCTGATGCTGGAACTCGTGCAGTGCACTAAGGTGACGTGCACTCTCATTGGCTGGGGCTGGTGGCATCGACGGCTCGGTGGGTAGTGGTACCGCCGGTGCCTCCGCTATAAAAGGGCCCTGTACCGAGGCCTCGTCGCTCGGTGGGCTGTCTTCTTGTACAAAGCTCTTAACCCTAGCTGGATACTGTCGAGGGGCCATACTAAAATGAAAATGGTGTGCCATGGTCAAAACATTATACCTAGTGAGCTGACATAAAGTAATCACAAAGAAAACTTTTGAGACACACATGCAATCAATGTTTTCGTGCACTGAGTCAGAAATCAGAAGTCAGGGTCCTGGTGTATGGATACGTCGGCCGCCGCACCAACACTGGACTCCCTGGACTGATAACCACAGTCAACACCCTTAACCCTATTGCTTCACACAGAAGAAAGATCAGAGTCCTGAGTTATGCGGTAGAACCGAACAGCTCTGATACCAATTTGTCACGACCCATCCTCGAGACCAGTGCCGTGACTACCCCAAGCCCGCCTTCCATAGGCTAGGGGCTGGCGACTAGAACCAAAGGTGTAAATCTGGATAAAAGGGAAGGAATTGCCTTTATAAACTAAACAAACACCACAGAGTAAGCAAGCGGAAGTAAACACTAAGTAAACTGGGTACAACTGTAAGTGATGGAAAGTAAATGGGCCAGAATACAAACCCAACTAAAGTAAAGTACAACTGAAAAGAAAGTACAACAACTGAAAAAGTAAAGCAGCAACGCTGAGCCGTCCTCTGGGAATCCCACCTGAAGGGTGGGTATAGATAGCCTCCTCAGCTCCTCGGGTCCAGCCGTCCGCTCCGTGTATGTCCCACCCAGTGGTCTGCCTCCAGGTACCGACTTGATCCACGATCCTCAACAATGATCAGCGTTGTCCGTCGTCTGCATCCAACACAACGAAGTGCGGGCATAGCCCGTGCATGGGTGAGTATACGCTACTCATTAGGGACCCCGAGACCCCTGAAGGTCTCCCAAAATCCACGAAGGATAAACCACAAAGGAAGGATACAATCACGAATAACAACCAACTCTACTTAGGTATATGCCCATACATATACCTAAGTCATCAAATCCAGTTCAGCTCCATCATCTGAGCCCATGTTCAATCTAGTCCACATAGGATAGCACAACCAATCCACACAGGATAACACAACCCAATCCACAAAGGAAATCAAGTCAATCATATCAAATATATTGATTGAAAGTCAAGAAGCAGCTAACACAGGTATACTTCTTCGTAAGGTGATAGAGATGATCAGATGTAGCCACTAATTCATCTAGCTGGGACCTACGTAGGATACTAGACCAGCTTAGCTATCAGACCCACGTAGGATACTAGACCAGCCTCTCTGTCGGACCCACGTAAGATTCAAATACAGAGTCAAATACTGCCAGACCCACGTAGGATACAAGAACAATAGTACTGCCAGACCCACATAGGATACAAGAACAATATTCATCGTCGTCGAACCCACAGAGGATTTCAGTACTGTCATCGTCACTGCCGAACCCACAGAGGATTTCAGTACCATCCTCGTTGCTACCAAACCCACGGAGGGTTTCAGCGCAGTCGTCATCATCTTCGCAGTCGCAGCCAGCTCTAGGGTTCCCGCACACAACATGCTCGTTTTCGGGAGGATCCGCTCCATGATCCAATGGGGTCGATACATCAACTGACACGTAGTCCGGATTTGATGTATCCCAAACTTCCGTCTCGTCGATAGGAACTCAACACGACAGACGGCGCGTCAATCGGACGCTCGGTCTCAGAGTTATTGGCTTTTTCATCTTAGGGGCCCGGTTGGGTTTTAAGTCAAAACCAACCTGACTGTACTCCAACTATGTCCAAACCTCGAGCGGAGTAAGCCAAAAGGTCCGTCTCACTAAGAGGAATCCAACAAAGTCGACGACACATCAATCTGATGCCCGGAGCTCAGGTTATAGGCGTTTCCTCTCCGAGGGCCGGGTTGGTTTCGTGTTCGAACCAACCTGCACATACCAAAAGTTCTCTAAAACCCTATGTGTAATATACCAAAAAGACCGTCTCGATCCAAGGATCGCATCACAACTGAAAGTGTGTCGATTGGAGGTCTGTAGCCCATGTTACGGGCGTTTGAACGAACCTGTCCATTTTTAGGGGGTTTTGAGCCCGGACCGACCCGACCTGAGACCCCCTGGGTCGGCTAGAACCGGGTCGACCCGACCCCGGTCCGGGTCCGGTCCAAAAGGGTGCAGCCCGGCCCAGTGTGGGCGGCCTGACCCGGTGCGGCCGGTCCGGTCTGGGCGGCTCGGTGCTGGCCGAGCGGACGCGCAAAGGGGAGTCACGCTGCCCCATTGTTTGTAACGGTGACCCCCCTTGTGGGGGCCCGCTCCTATTGTCAGCAGGGGGTTACGACCACCGGTTCTTCCAAAACGGCCATCCGGTGCCGCCGCCATGGGACCCCATGGTCCCGCCCCTCCGAAGCGCCATGGGCCGGTGATTCCGGCCACCCTTCCCTGCAACGCCGCGACCTTAGGCCGCGGCCCTTGTCCGACAGGAGCAGCGCAACGACACCGCACCCCTCCGCTGCGACCTCGCTCCGGCCGCGGCCATTTCGTGGTCCTCCGGCGCAGCGTGACGGCACTGCGCCCCTCCTCCACGGCCTGACTCCGGCCGCGTCTTCTTTCGGCCATAGCAGGATGTCACGAAGGCGCCACACTTCTTCTCCGCATTCCTCCTTGTTTCTGTGCGGTGCCGCTGCACCGCGCCGCCTTCGTTCGGGCCGCAACGAATACAATCACAAAGGGGGAGGAGGATCGACCGTGTTCAGGTGGTCCTACCTCCTCCCGTTAAAATTTATAACAGGAGGCCCAAAAATTTAATGAAGAACACAAAGAATATTCACGAACAAAAATTCAAATCCCTACCTCGATGAAGTCGTCGAACTAGGATCGTCACGGGAAAAGGACGTCGCAGAAGACAGAGTCGCGGATCGAGGCTTCGTAAGCGTCATCAGTGCTTTCCTGATGAAAGATACAACACGTCATAATTCTCCAGAAAAGGTATCTCTCACCGGTTGTAGAGAGGAGAGAAGATGGCATGATGATCTCCCCTTGCGGTGATGGAGTTCTTCATCGTAGACTCAGCGTTCTTCGCGAAGAAGATGATGTTCTTAAAGAGCGCGAGAGTTCTCTCCTCTATTCCACACAATGAATCAAACCCCAATAAAATAAGACATTGTCTTATTTTATTATCACACACACATGCCATCATTAAATTCGAAATTAAAAAAAAATATCACATTCAATTAAATGACTTAATTAAAGAGCGTTTAGTAATCCAATTAATTTCGAGAGTTGACATGTCATTTAATTGGGGGAGCAGGTGTGTTACACAACAAATTTCATAAGGGAGGTTTAATGGAATTGAAGAGGTGGGGATCATGTGGGCCCCACTTTACTAATATCCTACCAAGTGGAGTTAAGATGTAGTGGGCCCCACTCCAACATCCATGCATAGGTTAAAACTACTTATAATGGAAAATAAAAATTGTGGTACAAATTTTTATTTCATTATTTAGTTAACCCATTTATTTAATAACCTCACCCGAGCAAACACAACTCCAGAAAAGGTGTTCCTAAGCAATTACCGACGTTGTGATTCCATCGGTGCCCTCAGATTTTGATTCCAAGCACCAGTTCAAACGTTAGGAAAACCCGCTCATCCGTTCACTGAAAGTACCCGAGCAATACTTCAGAAAATGATTCCGGGCACACCGGGCCTCAGAATCAGGTTCCGCCCGATACCACGTACTCGTAAAATACCAAAGAAAATTAAGAAAAAAGTTCCCTTGAAATTTACGGGTCTTTATAAGGAGGGTGAAATGATTTCTTCCTTTCATGTGACATGTCATTGGAGCTTCCATGAAGCCCATCTCCATTCTCTTTTCACCAGAAATATGATGGTTTCCATATTCAATTTCAACTTTGAGTGAACATTGAACTATTTATTCATACCTCCAAAAGTCCCTTATGGATAAAAAACTTCAAATAATTATTTTTAATCCACTCTATGGAGTCAATTTATAATTTCTTCATCGAATTATTAATGAGAATCTACCATTGATCTAATTTTCCTTAAAAATTATTAATAGAAAAAATAAATTTTTCATGCACTAAGTAATGTAAAACCAAAAATATTTTTCAATGATTCTAATCCCTTGTTCAAAATCTATTGGATCGATCAACCCAATAAAATAAGGTGGATATATCCTCATGAAGGATTAAAAAAATGTATTTACCTCCATTGATTGTTTAGATTCTCAGCATGATTCATGGATTGATAATTGTTTTGAGAATAACAATAATTTATTTCATTCTATCTCCCACAAAATTCAGTTACTCAGGTGGAAAATCATTGAATTTTCCATCACATTCAACATTAACATGGTTCCTTCAGGTTCTATCCATTTAATGAATCCAAAAAATCATAGTCCATTCAACACTGATCATAGTGGGAAACCAAAAAATCCTGAAAAAACATTTATAGGATGTCTAAATCATGACACCCGCTTTTCAATATATGACACCATAGGTTTAACCTAGGTCATCTATGATTACCATTTATTTAAATCCTTAAAAATAGTTTATAAAGAAAATGTGAATTAAATTTATAAAATCCAATAGGAGTGTTAAAATATGCATACAAAAGGCTCTATTGTCATGTACCAGGTGATGATTGAGTCAAGCCTAAAATACCCTTTTCAGAGTAATTACCCCAAAGCAAAATAATTCCATAGACACATCAACTTATATTTTATAGAAATGGATTTATTTATAGAAAAAATACATATTATCTTCCTTACAAAAACATTAGGATTTCACCCTATACTTAGACTTATCCCCAGTATTTTTTTGATAAAGGTATCTAACCATAATCTCAAAATACTGACTAAACCCTTTATCTGATACCAACTACAATGAGACAAAATTTTCATAGATAAATATTACATATTTTTAGATGAGTATTCAATAAATTTTAAAAATACACACTCAAGGATCATAAAGGATTAGTGAAATTGGATATTAGATACAAAAACTTATCAATTCTTGAATTATATTCAACATAACCCATAAATTTCACCCCATTAAGTACAATTATTAGACATACCCTACTTAAAACCTTTCTTCAAGACATGGGGAAAGAAAACATATGAAAGGGTGAGCTCAGATGCACAATAAGGGTAATAAAGGGCGATATTAATGACCCCATAAGCAAAAAATGAACATAAGGGTATGATAAAAAGAGAATAACATTTGAAAAAAAATCACATAACATAGATCATAATCCAAAATCCTGGTATGCTGCTTAACAGTATATAAGAATAGAATTAAAATCCAAATCAATAAATATATGTCATTAGGGAATAACATAGACATAGAAATATGGAAAAAATTTAGATTATAACGTTGTCGACATTTATAAATAGAAACGAGTTCACTCATTAAGTTAAGGACATGAAATCAATCCATCACATAAACTTATAGATAGGAAACCAGGACCACTCATAACCTTATATATATGAAACTATGTGCATAAATAAACTTATGGAAATGAAACCAGGTCTACACATAACCTTATAGACATGAAACCAGGTCTACACATGTCCTTATATACATGAAACTGGGTACACACATAAAATTGTGAACATGAAATAAGGTTCATGCATAAAATAATTAAATCATGAGTTAACCATATTTACCCAATACATTGGATAAATATAACATGATCAACCATTCATGGTTTATAATGGAACTACCCATCCATAGTTTATAATGGAACCACCCGACCTTGGTTTATAATGGAACTAACCATCCTTGGTTTATAATGGAACCAACTATTACTTAAAGAAAAAAAATACATATGTGATCCATAAGATCAAAAAACATTCATCATCTAAGAACCTATAAAAAGAAATGGGTTTCCTAAACATTTAATCATATTATTACCCATGGAAAAGAAATGGGTTCAATAAACATTTCATTATTTCATCATAACATAATCTATTGAAAAGGATTGAGTTTCATAAAAATATTTTCATCATAAACATAAAAAATACAGAGAAATAATAACGATGTTATCATTGTACCATATGCCTATTAAATCTTAAATAACATCAAATTATGTCATTTTAGATGGAAAATGAATTTAAAAGATCACTTAGAAGATTTCAAAATAAAAATATACTTTCCACTTTGTAATCACTTCTTTAAAATCATAAAACATACCAAATATTTAATAAAACATTTTTTTTAAAATAACCTTGGAAACTTATAAAGGAATAATTAAATCATTTGGTGGTCATGATGGTGTTAATTAAAATTAAATTCATACACATTAAAATGAAGATTCTTTTCACATTTTCTGTAAAATATAGAAGGGACCTATTTTAAAGAAGACAAGAATATTAATTTTAAAACATTTTTTAAAATTAAAGAATCGGTAAAACTTTCATTAAATAATCATTTTATAGTAGTAAAATCTTTCTTTAAAACATTTTTATAAAACATGGACATGGAAGAAAATGCATTTTCATTCCTAAGGAGAAATTAAGTAGGTTTTACTTAAAAAAATATTTTGATATCATGAGTACATAAAGAGAGAAAATTTAAAGAAAAGAATTTAATTTATATAAATAACCAAATGATAATAAAATTCATGATTTTTTTGAGAGATAGAAAATAATAATTCATCATCGAAAGAATAATCATAAACAATATGGATAAACAATGAGATTGTAACATATAAATCTTACCAATATGGTAACTTATTTATCATAATCCCCATGAAATAAAGAACATATTTGGATATGTAAATACCATAATTTCATGAGAATAAATATAAAATAAATTCCTGAGTAGTAGATACACCACACAAAATAAACAATTGGTGAATATGGCATGTGTCCCATGGAAATAAAACTGAGACAGAAATATCTTACCACTTTGGAAACATTTGAATTGTAATCCCCACTAAATTATAAAACCAAAAAAAATTTAAATATCATTAAAGTAATGAGATTTTTAATATATCATTTCAAAGGGAAAATATATACACAACACAAAATAAGTGATTGGTGAATATGGAACACATCTCCTAGAAGTAAAAGAGAGACTAGAAATCCCTTACCTCAAGTCTTGAATATCTTCATAAATATTATAAAATACTATATACAAAATATAGGTTTATAATAAATTTATTAAATTACAATAATCATATATTTCATACCATATATGATTTACTTATGACTTTTTATTACCCATTTATTAAAAATTCCATGTTAAAATCACATTTCGGGTAATAATTCGGTTTTCATTTGTGTTTTGGTTTGATATTTTTAGTACCTTTACTTTAATAATGGTTCCATAATATATATAATTTTAGGAATAATATAAATATCATATAAATTCATTATATACATTTTTATATTCATCTATAAAATTTAGAGATAGAAAATAAATTACACCATTCATGGAGAGGGTAGGTCATACATACGCAAAAATATTGTTTCAAGTTTCTAGATGGATGGAATGAAATAAAGGTAAATAATATAAAACCTTTTAATAATAATTTTAATGTCATATATATCATATATATTCACTAAATATATCCTTATTACCATCCATGTCAAAATAAAATGAAAAATGAATAACATTTCTCCATAGAGGTTGTAGTCCACACATACACACGATCACCGTTATTGTATTTAAATGGATTGGATGGTAAGAAGGTATATGGGATATTATAATTACATGAGTTTAAAATTTAATAAATATAATATGTAACCATTCAGTCAATAATTATCTCCATCCATGAGAGGCAGTGATGGAAAATAAACTATATTGGTTCACGAGGTGGTAGTCTGCTGTGCACATGATTGATAGTTTCAATCACCATTTGATGGAGGGGGAGATTGATATAGGTTATTAAATTATCATAATAATATATAATTATATGTAATATAATGGTTTTATTATATTTTATTTATTAATATATGAATTAATGTGATAAGGGAATAAGTAAAAAAGAAAGATCTTAGTAAATAAAGTTACCATCCATTTGAATAACATTATTTGGATATATTATTAAGGACCCTAGGGTTTTTATTTTGGGATGTAAATTAGCTATAAAATTTGAATAAGGATGTTGGAGAGATATCTTTTTTTTCAGATTTTGGTTAAGAAAAATGGAATAATATTAGTGAATAAGTGATGGGAGGAGGTTCCCTTTTATAATTTAGGAGGAGTGAAATTTTTATAAATAACAAAAACTATTCAATAATGGGGAGTTAATCTAAAGAAATGTGCCTCCAAAACTGCTAAATAATTGATTGGTTGAGCCAAAAATATAATATAATTTTTTTAAACATATTATCCTCTTTACCTCTATGTTTTTTCACTTTTATCATTTGAGTTTTCACCACGGTAAATAGACTCTTTTTATTTACCAAGGTAATTTATCATTTAAGCCTAAAAATAAAATTATACTTATTAGAAAATTTGATACCAATGGTTCTAAATATAAAATGAAATTTAATAAATAAAAGTCTAATGTGTGTGGAAAATTAATTTTAACACATGTGTGTGCAACACGAAAAACTCCGTTTTAACCTTAACCAGAATAATTAATTTTTTGATTTCTTTAATATTAATTATGACCAGAATTTGAATTGAACATAATACATAATATTTATTATTCTGATTCAAAATATTCAATAAGTTTTACCAAATTCATTTCATATAATTTATAGAATTTATTATTAAATTAAACATATAAGCACGATGTAAAACTGATTTTCTAAAGGGAAAAAACCATTATAAGTGTAAGATGGTTTTATGTGAAAATTGAATATAAAAGTGATTAAAATGAATGAAATTTCATTATTAATAATAAAATTGAACTAATTTTACTTATAAAATTATATTAAAACAAAATTGGTCTTCTAAATGTTTAATCAAAAAGATAGTTTTTAGTAAAAATCAATATTTTTCACTATTAATTTAAAAATTAATCTTTTAAGAAAATTCTCCAAAATTCATTCTGAGATAATTTTTACAATTTGATTTAAAAAATTAAGTTTATTTTATAAAATATATTTTCTAAAATTGGAAAAAAATAATGTCAATATTTTTTCACAAAAAGCAATAAAAAATATTTTTTTTTTGACAAAAAGTGTTTTTGTAGAATATAAAGGATTTAATAAAAATTAGTTTACTTTTATTAGTTTCTTTTCTTTATAAAAAACCATTAAAATTAATTTTCAAAATTAGTTTATTACTATTCAAACCACTAATTGTCACATCTAGGTTATGATGGTCATGTTTAAATAATAATATTAATAGTATACCGTAGTTCGTTAAAACTCTGTTTTGTGTGTAAAACAAGCTACCAAAGAAATTAAATTTATTTGAAAAAAATACTTCATTAAATCTCTTGGTTTTATATTCTACCCCCTTAAAATTAATTTCACACTTGATATTATATCACATTGATAGAAATAAATGAGGAAACGTATGCCTCATCCTATCGTCAGGTTCCTACGTAACTTCTTCAATTTGGTGGTTTGACCACAAAACATTGACCAGGAAAGTTGTATTATTTTGTAACACTTTATCTATATGATATAAAATCTATATAGGTTCTTATTTATAGGAATTATCATGATCCAACAGTTTTAAATCTGACTTCAGTACATGTGAAGGATCGAGTATGTACTTCCTCATGAGAGACACATGGAACACATCATGAACTTGAGAGAGGTTCAGTGGAAGTAAAAAATGTTAAGGGACCATCCCTTTCTGATAAATAATATATAATGTACAAATATTAATAGGGATAAAATTTACATTTTTTCTTAATATCATAACCTTGTTCTATTGATTAAGTCATAAAATATCTTCTCACCAATTTTATATCCCAGATCACACCAATAATTATCAACATAACTTCTATAACATCTTTGTATTGTTATTTTGTGTTTATAAATGGACCTAACCTTCTCTCCTATTTATTTAGATATCTTAGGTCCCAATAGTAAGTTTATCCAACTTTATCCTCGTACTTTTTAGTTTTACACTTATTTTTATAGAGGTCTTTATAATAAGGCATCTGAATGCTTGAGTGAAATCTATTGTTGTATGAAAACTCAACTAGAGGAATATGTTGATCACAAACAAATTTTATATCCATAAAACAAGATTTAATAATTTTCTCTAGGACTTTAATGGATATCATAGAGAAAAAATATTTTTGAGGATGATACTCAGATCTAAAAATCTACTTTGTATCCAAATCCTTCTAAACCTTCTATAGAATATTGAGGTAATCCTCATATCATGATTAGATATGATTGATATTGGTACCCCATAAAAACTTAACACTTCATTAATGTATAAATAAGTAATATGTTAAATATAAAAAATATTTTCAGATGGAAATGAAGTCTGTTAATTTCATAAGGTGATTAGTTAAAACCCATCTAGAATTGCCCCCTTTATATGTTTTGGGGAGTCTAAAAACAACAACCATGGTGATTTTTCCCATTCCCATTCTGGTATGGGTGATGTTTGTCACATCCCCTTGTAATTTTATCTCCCATCCTTAACATGTTGGAATACCAGGCACTAATAGATGATCAATGGATGATTCAGAATATCAAATTTGATTGAATTATTCTAGAATATTTGTAGATAAAGATAATCATATCTTATAATTACATAAAATTTCACCAATGAAAAAAAATATTTTCATAGGGATAATTTATAAAAACTCCAACATTAAATTCACAACTCTAGGGTGGAGGATAAGTATACCAGAATTATCACGATTCACTTAAACTATTGCAATTTTATAAGTTTTATTTTTTTCCTTTTGGTTTATAGGTTCCTGTGGTATGTATCCTCATTAGATCCTAGATTAGGTAATTGATTCATATAATTACCAAACTCCTTTCATTTAATACACTAGAGTTTCAGTGGTGGATTCTTTTGTGTTATATCTCTATTAATTTAATTTATTAGCCTCTTCACATCAGTTATTCATTCTTTTAATTTATGTTCAACCTTCGCACACTTGAAAAACTTTCTTTTTTAAATTTTGGAATTCACCTGAGTTCCAATTACCACATTTTTGATAGGTAGGGGGTGAAAATTTTCTTCCCTCCATGTTCCATATCAATGGAGATTCCATGAAACCCAATCTTCCTTTTCTTATCACTAAAACTATGAAGGTTTCCATATTCCCTTTCCACTTTGAGTGCACCTAAAATGATTTATTCATAGATTAAAAATTCCCTTATGGATAATTCACTTCCAAGACTTGGTTTTAAGCCACTAAAGAATCGATCAACCTTACTTTCAAGTTGGGTGATAATATCAGAATATTACCTCATAATTATTGTAAAATTTTCCTCAAAGGTACCAAAATAATCATCAAATTTTTTCTTATTCTCAAGGAATTTATTCTCCATTTTAGTAAAAAATACAAGGAAATTATTTACTAATAAATAATCTATTAGACTAATCCCATGCTATAAATTAAAGTTATTCTCACTGCACATTACTCTTAATAATATTCCACCATTGATACACTTCACCATCCAAATGATAAACTACCAAAATAACTTTTCCAGGTTCTGAACAATGGAGAAAAAAATAAATTTTCAATGGTACTAATACATTTATCAAAAATAGTGGATCAATCAAACGACTAAAATAATATTGATTTTTCCTCACAATCGATTAAAATAACATTGTTCCCTCATTTCATAGTTGAGATAATCATCATGATTCATAGCTTGAGAAATCTATTTGATCATAAAAATAAGGTTCTTCATTCGATATCCCATAGAATATGGTTTATCAAGTGGAAAATAGTTGAACTTTTCACTAAATTCAACATTAACATGGTTCATTTAGGTTTCTACCATTGATTGAAACCAAATAGTATAGTGTGATCAACATTGATCATAGTGGGAAACTACATAATCCTGAAAAATCATTTATATGATATCTAAATCATGACACCCTATTTTCAATCTATTACACCTTAGGTTTAACCTTGGACGTATGTGATTATCATATATTCAAATCCATTAAAATGGTTCATAAATATAATGTGAATTAACCTAAGCATATCCTTTGGTATTGTCAAACTAGGTGTGTAGAAAGGCTTGTTGTCATACACCAGGTGATGATAGAGTCAAGCCCAATTCACCCTTTTCAGAGTTATTACCCTAAGGTACAACTATTCTAGATCCACATACACTTATAATATCTAGATATAAATTTATTTCTAGGAAAACCACAATATATCTTATTTGAAAAAACATTACGACGTTACCCTATACTTAGAATTATCCCTAGGATTTTTAATAATGTTATCAAACCCTAATCTCTAAATATTGACCAAATGTTTTCTCTGATATAAAATTTAATGACTCAGGCTTTCCATACATAAATATTACATCTTTTTATGTGAATATTCAATAAATTTTACAAATACATTTCTTAGGACCATAAAGGATTATCATCTTTAGAGACTAGATACATAATCATCTTATTTTATGAAAGATCTTGAACATCTCCTGCAAACATCTTCCCATTTATTACTCTTCATAGACATGCCCTAATTCAAACATTTATTCATGACATGGGGAAATGAAAAATAAGAAAGGGTGAACTCAGATTCTTAGTATTGGTAATAAAAGGAGTTATCAATGATCCCATACATGAGGATAAGGGCATGAGAATGTGAGCTTAACATTTGAAAACCACACACTGTATAACAAAGATTTTATTCTCAAATCATGGCATAAATATTGAGGACTAATAAAACATGAATTAAAATGAAAATAAATAAAAATATGATATAATGAAATAATATAGACATAGAAATATAGAAATATGTAATGTTATAAAATTGTTGATATATATAAATAGAAACAGGTTCACTAATTAAGTTGAAGACATGAAATCAGGCCCTTTCATAAACTTATGGACATAAAACTAGGTCCACTAATAACACCATTGAAATGAAACTAGGTCCACACATAATCGTATGAACATGAATCTGGGTCCACACATAGGCTTATAGACATAAAACTAGGTTTACACATAATATTATGGACATAAAACCCATTCCACACATTACATTATGAACATGAAATCAGGTTCACTCATAACACAATTAACTCATTAATTATAATTTTTTTCCAATACATTGGATAGTTATAACATGCTCACCCATCATTGGTTTAGAACTAAACCACCAATCCTCAGATTATAATGGAACCACCTATCCTTGGATTATAACAGAATCACCTCTCCTTGGTTTATAATGTAACCACCCATAACATAAAAAACTATACATCTATACTCCACAAGATCATAAAAAATCATCATATCAGAACCCATGAAAATAAATGAGTTTCAAAAACATTTCATCACATCATAACCCATGGAAAATAAATAGGTTCAATAAATATTTTATAATTGCAACATAGCATATCCTGTGGAAAAATAAATGAGTTTTAAAAAATCTTTTCATCATAAATACGAACCATCAATAATAATAATATTGACGGTATTATTGGATCATATCCTTAGTAAATCTTATGTTAAAAAGGATGTCATGTTAGATATAACATTATTTAGAAAGATAACTTGGGACATTTCTTGAGGAAAATACAATTTCCACTTTGAAATCACTTATTTTAAATATTAATACTTCAAAAATTTTAATGAAAAAATTTTCTTTCAAAATGACCAGATAAATTTATAAATAAAGCTTTAAATCATTGAGTGTTAATGATGGTGGGAAATAATAATCAGGACTTATACATTGTAATAAAGATTCCATTCACATTTTCAGTAAAAGCCAAAGGTAATTGTTTGGAAGATGATAAGAAAATTAATTTTATATTTATTTTTCAAAAAAATAAAAAATTAATAAAAATCACTTTAAACAATTATTTTAGAGTAGTAAAAATGTTCTTAAAATTTTTTTTAGAAAACAAGGGCATGGAAGAGAAATGGTTTTCTACCGAAGAGAGGAATTAATTCTATTTTCCTTAAAAACATTTTTTTGGTATCTTGAGTACATAAAGATAGGAAAATGAAATAAAATAATTTAATTTATATAAATAACCATAGGATAATAAAATTAATGATTTTTTTGAGAGATGGATCCTAGTAATTCATCATTGAAAGAATTATCATAAACAATCGTGATAAATAATGAGATTGTAACATAAAAATCTTATCGCTTTAGTAACCTTTAAATAATTATCCCAATGAATGTAATATCCACATATTGATATATATATATATATACCATAAGTTTCATGATGATAATAATAAAATACATTCATGGGTAGTATATAAAACACAAAAAAAAAACAAGTGGTTAATATGGCATGTGTCGCATGAAAATAAAAGTGCGATGAAAATATCTTACCACTTTGGAAACTTTTGAATCGTAAGACCCATTAAAGAATAAGATAAAAATAAACATTAAATATAATTAAAATAAATATATTCATGATATTTCTTGTAAAAGGTGTGGTATATACACCACAAAAAAGAAATAAGTGGTTAATATGATATATATCTCTCAAAAATAAATGTGAGACTAGATTTATCTTACCCCCAGTCTCGAATTTATTCATACACATTAGAAACTCATGTATAATATATATAGTTTTATTATAAATATATTATAAAACCATAATCATATATATGATACCATATATGATTTACTTATGACCTTTTATTACCAATTTATTAATAATTATGTGTTAATATTAGGTTTCAGGTAATACAATCTTAATTTTTTATGTACATTCTTGTTTGGTATTTTCAGTCCTTTTAACATGATCATGGTTAAATCATATAAATAATTTTAAACATTATATAAATATCATATAAATTCTTTATATACATATTTTTAGTAATCCATAAAAGTTAGAGATGTAAAATTAATTTCACCCTTCATGAAGACGGTAGGTCATACATACGCATGAACGCTGTTACCATTTTCTTGATAGATAGAACACAATAAAGGGAAATAATATATAAACTTTTTATAATAGTTTTTATTCCATAAATATCATATATATTCTTTAAATCTATCCTTATTACAATATATGTGAATATAAAATGAAAAAAAATAACATCGCTTCGGGGAGGTGGTAGTCCACACTTATGCACAAGCTAGGTAATCGTTTTTCAACGAATCTGAAGGTAAGAAGGTAGATGTGATATTATAAATAAATGAGTTTAAATATATTATAAATATAATATATAAAAATTAAATCCATCATTATCTCTATTCATGAGTGGTGTTTATGGAAAATGAATTTTATCGGTTTGTGTCGTGGTAATACTCCATACACATGATTGATGGTTTTGTTTCCTATTTAATTATGGTGGAGATGAATATAGGTTATTAAATTAACCTAATTTGGATTCACTTTCAAGACATGTTCCAGAAAAATTAATAATTAATTTATTATTGGGAATATATGGTAGAGAGATAACTCAAAAAAACACAGGTTTTAAAAATGTTTTCCCCGTAGCCTCGTAGTTTACTCACTTTCACCATTTGAGGTTTCACCATGGTAAGTAGTCTCTTTTTATTTAATTTGGTAATTTATAATTTAAGCCTAAAAATGATCATTATTATATAATTTGGACCCAATATTTCTAAATATAAAATCCAATTTATTAAATAAAAATCCTATGTATGTGTAAAATTAATTTTAATATATGCGTGTGTAATTTGAAAACCCCCATTTCAACCTTAACCATGGTAATTAAATTTTTACAAAATTTAATATTAATTATGAACATAATTTAATTTGAACTTAATAAATAATATTAATTATTTTCATTAATCATATAGAATCCAATTTACCAAACTCAATTCACAGAAGTGTCTGAATTTGATTAAAATTAAACCCACAGATGCAATGAAAAAACAGTTTTCTAAAGAAAATAATTCACATTAGTCTAAGATTATTTTATATAAAAATTTAATATAAAATTGATTAAAATGTAAAAATTGGATTAATAATAATTTAGTTTATGTAATTTTACTTTTAAAACCATATTAAAATAGAATGGGATATGTAAATTCCTTAAACAAAAGGACATTTTTTAATAAAAATCATTATTTTTCACTTTTCATTAAGGAATTAATCTTTTTATAAAAATCTAAAAAATTAATTCTAAGATAATTATTACATTTTTATTTGAAAAATTAATTGTATATTTTAAAATAAATTTTATAAAAGTGTAAAAATTACTTTTATTAATTTCTCAAAAAAAAAAGAAATTAATTTTTTTCCAATAAGTATTTTTAAAGTATATAGAGGCTTTACTAAAAATTATGTATTTTTTATTAATAAATTTTATTTATATAAAACCATTATAATTAATTTTAGTAATTTTCTTATTCATATTCATACCCACAAGTTTAACAGCTAGGTAATAACAACCATATTTAAATAATTATATTAATAATATATTACAGTTTGTTAAAACTTAGTGTTGTGTGTAATGAAAGCTATCAATGAAATTAAATTTATTTGAAAATTTATATTTCACATAATCTAGGTGTGTTGTTGTTCCATATTTGAATACAGAGGAGCTCACAATTAATTTTTTGAGGGGAATATTTTCAAGCCTACGGTGTGGTGGTGGTGTCTATAGCATGGTATTTCTAGTTAGTTGATTTTATAAGTACAAACACCTATATTTTAGGAGTGTATTTATGGATTAGTTAAATTAGTTTTTAAATTGAAATTATTGGATAAAAGTTACACTTAATATAAAAAAAGAATAAAAATAAAAAACATACCTCAAAATTGGATCAATACTTTTTATGAGAAAATGGAAAGAGTGGATACTTCACCAAGGGCTGCTGTGTTGTTAAGTTTTTTTTATTTTTTTTGAAATACCATTCTTTATAGATTAATTTTTATTCCCTCTTCTATGTTTATTAATATATTCATGAGCGACGAACAATCACCCATGACTAGATAAACTCATAGAAGTGGGTGGTTTGGATTTGAAGGGGATGTGTGTGTTAAGATTTAAATTCATCATTAGTTAAGAATTCTTCTAAATTAATTTTTACTTCATTTTGATTAATATTTATTAGATCCCCTAATATTCTTGTGAGAGTAATGATTATTAGGGGATGATACCCAATTTGATAGGGGCAGTGAGGGAGAAAGAGCTAAATCAACTTCACATATCACTTAAATATTGATCCTAGTGCACTTAGGTTTTCAAGATAAAATTGAGGGAGTTATCAGATAACCTTGGTATTCTAGTTTTTTATAAGATATAGGTCTAATTAATTTAATGAGTCTTGAGACATTTAATTATATTTAGATCACAAGTTAAATAGAATCATTTTCGGTAAATATAAACCATCCATTGACACCATTTATCCTCTATCAATCCCCTCTAACATAGTTTAATTATAGATCATGTTTTGGTTATTTTTATTTAATTTAGTTTATTTAATTTTTAGATAATTCCATTATTATTTTAGTGACATAATTTTGGATACCGAATAATTAGTTCTAAGATTATCATTGGGCTTCCTACTTCCTCATCTGATTGACCCCACACTTTCGACTATTCTATAATTTTGTAGTCAGTGTATTTTATGTTGAAATTATTTATTAACCTCGATATTCCATTAGAATAATGAACCTTTTAGATAATTTCATGTTTTGGACACCATTTATGGGGAACGAAAGATAAACTAACTATGGTCTATAAACTGATTTATTAGGTCAAGTTTTTTCTTACCTCATTTCTATTTTCTAATTTTAAAATGGGTTTTGTTTTTTTATTTGTAATATACTTAAATGTGGTGGTTATAAAAATTTATTATAGTATATTTTATATCAAGAGGATTCAAAATCATTGGATATAACAAATTTATCATGGTGGTCCCAATAATAAACAAGATGAAGTGATCTATACTCAGATGAGTATGATGAATTACCACACCAGAAGTTGATTTTCACTAACTAATACTCACCATATGAAGGGGTTATTAACTTTCAAAACATACTATATGAATTTATAAATGATCATAATTATGAACTTCAAGGGCTGTAAGAGAAAATTACCCATGAAGAGATGAGAAATACACCCTTGAGGTACAATGCGATCAATGAAGTGAAATTAGAGGAGAATGAAACCAAATTTAAAGATCCTAATGAGTCAACTGATATAATAAAAACATTATGTAAGAATATTAAGTTATATTTTGAGACCATGTTTTCATATATTTATGCAAGGAATAAATTTTTTGAAGAAAAAAGGAAAACTGGAGGAAGCAAAGGTGGTTATACTAGAAAATGGAATGAAGGAAACAATGGTCATTATGAATTTTAAATTTCTAAATAGTAACCTATAAACAATTAAGAAGAACCTCCAAAAGAATAAGTAGATTCAAAATAGGTCTATAAATATGAAAACTAATCAGCACTCCTATGTAAGAAAAAGGAAGAAGAAATGGTTATAATGGACCTCACAAAAAAATAGTGCTCGAGAGAGGAGAAATCCTAGGTTGAGAGTAAAATTATAATTAAAAAAGAAAAACATCTTGGGACATGTTGAAAATTTTAAGGAAGAATAATACCACATCCTAAAATTTAAACAACACATCATGGAACATAAAGGGAAATAATAGGAATTTTACATGGTAATAATAGAGAAAGAGGAGAATAGTGACCTATTATCCATAAAAACAAAAAACATTTGGATGAGAAAGAATAATGGGAATCAATAATATAATTTTATTATGAGGAGACCCCAACCATAATGGATTTAATCAATGAAATAATTGATAAAAGGAATACAATTTCTAGAGCTGAGGGGGAATCCATCTTTAAAAAGTCTATATGAGATAAAATGAAGGAGGAGATTGATGTTTGTAATAATGATAAATGGTTTAAAGAGGTTGAACATCCCACACTTTAATAATAATGTTTCAAGGTTGATAAAATTCATAGGTGTCTCATTGATGTTAGGGAAAAATAAATAGTGTATGAGATGGAGTTTTCAAATCTGGCTAGATACTTAAGGATAAAAACATCCCTAACACCTAAAATTGATGTAAGTACAACTAAAATTCTAGGTTACATTACAGAATCAAAATAGAGAGAACCATTATCATAATTAATGGTGGAAACAATAAATTAAATCATTTTCCATCACAAAATTACATGAGTAACATAGAGATAAAGTGTTCGAGGAAGAATTCAAAGAGATAAATGAAATTTTAATAAGAAACCAACATTTTTAACATTATATTGATGTAATCATGACTAATTTTTCTTGATGTAAATCCTCTACATCACCCTAAAAAAGAAAAGGAATAAATAAAACTCAAATATTCATTATAAAATTATAGGATAAAGAACACATATCCTAGAAATTTGAGGGAGATTTTTTGAATCTTTCTAAACCTACTATGACTATAAGAGAAGGAAATCTTATATCACCAAAAAAGTAATTATTGTTCTACTGAAAATTCTAGTATTACCTTAACATTAATATAAAAAAAGAAGGAATATGTACTCGTTACCCTTATATTTAAAAAACCAACTATTTTTTCAATAAATATATACCTTTTTCCTGAGAAAATGAAGACAATGATGCATAAAATCTAGGGCCCCTCTATGAATTCAACTCCACACTAAAGGAAGAATATGTGGTGGTGGTGGAGGCATTATACATCATTAGTTATGGAAATATGTAAGCATAGTAATGTAAAAAATTCCAGCGTGAATGGGTTTTTTGAATAAGGGGTGCATAATGGGTGGGGTGGGCCAAAATATTTTGACTATTAAGAGTGAGGGAAAATGATGGTTGATCCTGTGCAAGTATGGGATAAGGAAGATTGATCCCTTTTAGGTGCGTGCTTACCCATTGGCCTAATTTCAAAAATTATTTTATTTTTAAAATATATTTTTCTTTAAAATTTGAGTTTTTAATAAAAAATCACGATTAAACCATGAAATATGATTTCTCACCATAATTGTCATACTAATTTACCATTAATTAACTTGCCAATTTTAAATAGGTAAATATTTATTAATTGAATATGATATTATAAAATTTATATTGTAATTATTAACCATATTTACATGGTTTGTCATCCCACCTCTCAAAAAAATTGGAACCCATACCCCTTGCATAAGGATTCAATTGTAAGAGTTATTATAATCATATTATTTTTGGGTCAATTTATTATTTTTATCATTTAATTTTATTTTAATTAATAAAATAGGAAATAAACTCATGGAAATCTTAATAAACTCCTATAAAACTAACCATTACCTGGAGAATAATTATTCATTCACAGGTCTAGCTATCCACATCACCACACAACCAACATCCTCATTTATTTCCCCTCACTAATCACCTGCACACTTTGCATTGAAATAGTTCACCACCTCATATGGGTCACGTCAATCCACTATTATCACATCCATCATGTGTATGTGTGGAATAATATCTCCATGAAGTTCAATGATTTATTACGGATTTTTTTTAAAAAACATGATCTATGTCATATAAAAACTAGAAGGATGTAACCATATAGACCTTATGGAAAAAGAATCACATTAAACTCTTGATGAGCGGGAAATTACTAAAAAAATTAACATATCCAACACAATACATAAAGAAGAAACTAAATAAGGAGTGGTGAAATTATGTGGGAATATTGATACTGATGAAATTATCATGGAAAGAGAACCTTTGCCACTTAAAAATGATAAAACAACTACTAAAATTATCTTGTTTGTCACAAAATTCACATGTGAGGAAGACTATTAGGAGTTTAATAAATATTTAAAGAAGAATAATCTCCAACAACTAAAAAATAGAAAAATAAAGATTCTATACTTTATATCTGTACCCTAGAAATTAAAGAGAAGGAGAAGGAAGAGCTTCCTTAGGAAGAGTGGTTAGGAACTGCTGAAATTGTTAATGAATAACCCCAAGAACATGTAAATGAGAACGAGGAAGAATTTAGACCTCAAAGTCATGTAATGAAAATAAAAAATATACAACATTAATAAGAGTTACATTGGTATTTCTACAAGGTATGTTCATACCAATATCTACTTTTACACTCATTGGAGAAAAAACCAACTACATAATTGGAAAAGAGAATTATAGAATTTAGAGAATTAAAAAATTAAAAAGTGAAGGTAGTGTAGTACTAATAGTTTTGGATAGTCCACACACTATTGTGGAATACCATTGGGTTTCCAATGATCTGTTACATTGCTCAAGTAGGTGTTATACTAAAATTTAGTTACAAGAGGAGAACATTAAACCTGGATGATTAGAATTTCAATACATTTATTAATAAATACCAAGTAATAATATTTCACACTCCAATTACATTAAACCTGAGGTATATGTCTAAGCATAAATACCTAAAACAAAGTTATTTTGGGAAGAAAATTAGGTTTTTATATCTTTTATGATATAATTTTAATCTTAATTTTAGTTTGAATTTGAATTTGAATTTTTTACTTAAGGATTTCACTTGGTTGTTGATTTTAAATCTCATTTATTTTGGAACATTAATGAATGGATTCTTAACTTTTACAGCTTAATATATTTTTATAGGTCCAAATATTTCAAAGAGTGAAGAAACAAACTATCATGTAAATAAATAATAAGAACTAAAATTGAAACAGAATTAATGCTAAATCAATACATTCAGGGATCTAGGAAAAGAAGATACTTTAATAAGGGATTCATTTGGATTCTAGCATTCTTTTTGAGACATTCATATTCTACACATAAGTTTTTCTTTCACCCCCCCATCTAGGTTGAACATCATGGATGATTTTCATCTTAACTGTGAGGTAGGAATCCTTAGGTACCCCACAACTATATTTTTGGCCTTATTAGCTAATCAAGGATATATCCTAACTTAGGAATTTTTTTGGTCTATTAGAAAATTTTTAATTTTTAATTACAACAATTAGAAAATATATGGGTGGAGATTTTTGGAAGTAACATTATTTTTAAAATTTTGAGTTATTGAAAAAATATTATTAACATGATTTTAATTATTGGCTTCAATTCTTAGAATTTTTCATTTATTAGACAATTGTTCATGTTCATGATAAGAATTGATTGTCTAAATTTTTTTCAACCCATTATTAAGAGTATTCTATGAAATTTTTTTACATATTCTTTCACAAAATACCTTTCTTGAGATAACTTTCTATGTGCAACATAACTAGAAACTGATTATTTTTCTTTTCAAAACATGATGATTTTGAACATATTAAAAATTATAAAGGTATCAATTGATATTAGTTGAGTCCACTTTACCCTAATACCTACTCTATATTTATCATTTTTAAACACAAAAAATCCATGGTATTCCTTGATAGTAAGCCAATTTAAAAAACAATCCATCATTCCCACCCTATTTGTTTAAGTGTTAATGCACAGTCATTCATTTGATCATAAAATGGGAGTTAAGTATTTTTATATAGATTCTTGTAATGAAATTAAAAGTGTGGTTTAGATTTTTTATGTTATCGGAATA
Source organism: Viscum album (assembly GCA_963277665.1). Taxonomy (NCBI): domain Eukaryota; kingdom Viridiplantae; phylum Streptophyta; class Magnoliopsida; order Santalales; family Viscaceae; genus Viscum; species Viscum album. Next base: position 751,110,065 of record OY728127.1, read on the forward strand.
AGGTACCTTATATTTCTAATTATTCTTTATTTTATCACCTACATTTTGAAATAGGAAAAAAAGAAGTATAGAAAATTATGTTTTGTATTTGGAGGGTAAAAACCACCATTTCATGACCAATGAGCCAGATTATTTGGGCTTGGGTGGGGGATTTGAGACCTGTATCAAGAAAAAATTTTAAAAAAAGAAAAAATAAATAAAATAAAGTTCAAGAGGAGATTATTCAATGTTTTCATGGTGTTGTGAGCCTTAATTTGAGATCAAGGAGTGATATGTTGTATTTTAAAAGAAGTTTAAGGATGAGAATATTCAATTGAGTTTTTCTTGAATATCATGATTTATAATTTTAGAAGTTATACCTCATTTTGTTACTCTGAATTTTAAATTTTACATCATTACCTACCCACCTTGATCCTTAGAGATAATATTGCCTTAATGGAAATTCCCTCATGATTTTTTTTATTTTAAATTTTATGTGGATATTCAGAAAAATTAAAAAATTATATATAGTGCACACATACATGAGATTGATCATAACTCCATTTCAAATATTCTTGAGTGATGAGTGATTTTCATTTGAGTGAGATAAATCCTAATTATAATGTGTATATAATTAATTTTTTAATGATGTTAGTTAAAAAAGCATTCATGAATTTTAAATTTTAAAGGAATCATGATTTTGGAACATGATTTTGGTTATGTTTTTTATTTTAAAAAATTAAATTATGAATTCTTTTTATGAGAATGATCATTTGAAAATTTCTCGTACTAAATTTCTGACCCTTTTTGATTTTAATGTTGTGATTTTTTCTTTAGGAAAAGAAAAGGTTCAAGAGTCGGGGTGTTTCATCAGTATAATTTATAAGTATTTATTCCTTATTAATTATATTGATTTAATGGTAATTCATGTGTAATTGCAATTATTTTAATTATTTACAGCATGGAAATAAGCTTATTTTGGTTTTATGATGGTTTTATGTATTTTAGGTGATTTGGGGATAAATGTATTAAAATATTAAAATTTTCTTAAAACTTAATTTTTGGATACGTCTAAAGTAGAAGGAAAAGATTTTTTTCCAACACCTAGCTATCCTTTAGCCAAGGGGATATCCACCTAACTACTTTGAAGGGAATCCAATCAACCCCCAAGGGAGTGTTGTTCAACTGTGATAGGCCTATGAAACGGTAAGTGCAAGGGTAGGCATGTGAATGAGGCTCACAGATCGAGAAAGTACACTAGCACATGAGTGGAATGTCAATGCAGTGGAGAGAAGATGACTACACTGGTGCGGGGTGGTTAGAAGTCCTCTAGCATTAGGTCCACCTTGTTCGGAGATAATAATGTTATGGAATCAATTATTAAGAAGAAGAATCACTCCCAAACTCCAATGTGATATGCATGGAACTGAGGAATTATTTACCATTTACTGAATTGGAACCATTATGCTGTTACACCCATCGACCTCTATTTAGGAACCACTCTCCACTACCTACCTCTATGCCTGACACTTGACCATTGCTAGAGGGGAACCAAAACCACCCATGGTTTTCTTATCTAGAAGATTTCATTTCACTATAGATGGTAGTCTATTATAGGGAGAAGACTATTGTTCCATTTGGGTTTGAATTACACCATGTCATAATAGATCTTAGTTCCTGCATTGAGAATACTACAACACCATATACCTTGAAATTCACCATTTTTTACTACATGGGGATGGCTGTAGTGTAGGTGGGGAAGTTTTTCCATTTGGCCTTGTCATGGAGAAAGATGTTCCCTAACCTATGCAAGATGAAATTTATAATACCATTTTAGTAGGTATATTGATTTTTGGGGAGGATAAGAGTGTTCCATATCCAGTATATTGTGTCATAATGTAGTTTTAAGGATGAATTTCAAAAGGATTTGATTAGTGAAAGAAAGATGTTAGCATGAAAGATATCAATAAGTCTAATATGAGGATATGTTGATCTCTATTTATTGGATTTATAAACCAAAAATTTTCACTTTTCACCATCGATGAGTTCAAAATTTTATTTTTGAGGAGGATATTTTCTAGAAAATGGAATAATGGTAGTGTCTAGACCACAAGATTTCCAGTTAGTGGATTTTAAAAATCCAAAGTCTGATCTTTTGGGAGTGTATTTAGGGAGTCATTGGCTCTGTTTTTAAAGTGTATTCTACGATAAAATTTCCCTTGAGGAGAATAGAAGAATAAAATAAAGAAACATACCTCAAAAATTGTACAAAATCTTTGGAGGAGGAGGAAGCGTGAGTGGATTCAATACCAAGAGATTCTTTATAGTTAGGTTTTCTTTTTTTCCTTTCTGGTTTTAACTATTTAACAATAGATTATTATGATTATTGTTAACAAGAAATTAAGTAAGTTTTCATTATTTTTAAATATATTTTAATATATTTTAATTTATATTCCATATTACATGTTTCTTAGTTTGTCCATGATAAATAAAAAATCTCCCATGACTTGAGAAATTCATAGAATAGGGTGGTTTTTATTTGAAGGGGATGTGTATGATATGATTTATATTCTTAATCAGTTATGAATTCTTCAAAATTATTTTTTATTGCATTAATATGATTGTTTATCTCATCCCATTATCACCTATTTAAAGTGATAATTATTAGGAGATGAGACCCAATGTGATAGAGGGGAGTGAGGGAGAGAGAGCCGACTGGACTCCACCTATTACTTAAATATTGAACCTAGTGCCCTTAGGTTTTGAAAGATCACCTTGAGAGATGGATTAACTAACCTATATAGTCTAGTCAATGATGAGAGGTAAGACTAATTAATTTAAGGAGTCTTGTGACATTTAATTAGATTTAGTTCATGAGTTAAGTTGAATCATTATAGGTAAAACAAAACCATCCCTTTAAATAAATTCCACTTTCTTTATCCTATCTAACGTAGTTTAAGATTATTTTAAGATTATTTTATGTTCAGTTTAATTTAGTTAATTAAATTTAGTTTAGTTAATTCCCTTTATAATTTAGTGACATATTCACAGATACCTAACATATAGTTCTAATATCATTAATGGAATTCCTACTTCATTTTGGGATTGACCCCAAAAATGTAATTATTCATCCATTTTTTAGATTGAGTAGGCTGGGTTGAAATAAATTCTAAACTTTGATAGTACTTCAAAATAATGACATCATCAGAGTATGTTATATTTTTGGAACCATTATCAGAGAAAGAAATGGAAACTATTGATGTTCTACAAACTTATTGATTATGTCAATCTGTTTCTTACCTCATTTTCATTTTCTGATTATAAGAGAAGTTTTATTTTTTTTGTTTTATTTTACTCATTACATGTTTGGTTATGGTGGTGGTATTTAGGTGGATTACACGATTCAAGAAAAAAACACATTTATTAAAGTGTCTTTGATATCAAGAGGAGTTAAAATCATAGATAATACTAATTTCAGCATGGTTGTCATAACAAGAAATGAGACAAGTTGATTCATACCTCTTTAGGTATGATTATTTCCATAACCCACAGTGAATTGAAACTAATTACTACTCACAATGAAAATAAGATCAAAACTTTCAGAACATCTAAGGTGAATATATGAATGAGAAGAAGTATGAACTTCAAGGTTTATAAGAGAAAATTTCTCATGAAAAGATTATACACATACTCTTAAAGTAAACTACAATAAATAAAGTAAAAATCAAGGAGCATGAAACCAAATCCAAAGAGCCCAAGGGGATGATTTATATGAAAAAACATTATTTATGAATATAGAGTTATGTTTTGAAAAAATATTTTCATGTATTGATGCAAGGAATAAAGTCTCTAAATAAAAAAGGAAACTAGAGGAAACAAAGGTGGTTATAGTGGAAGGTGGAATGGAGGAAACAATTCTCATTGAGAATGATGAAAATTTTAAACCACAACCATTAAAAAATAAATAAGAAATATGAAAATCATAAGTAGAATAATGGACTGTGGGTAATATTACCAATCAGTACTCCTTTGTATTAAAGAGGAAGAAGAGAAATACATGAAAGACCTCATTCAAGAAATGGTGCCTAAGAGAGAGGAGCAGTCTAGTGCTAAGAGTATCATCATAATTAGAAAGGAAAAATGATTTGGAAATAATGAAATTTTAAAGAAAGAGGAATACCACACCTCATAGAACATAGAGAGAAAAAATAGGAATTTCACATGGATATATTATAGAAAGATGAGATTAATGTCCAAATATCCATAATACTCACTAAAATTATGGAACAAGAACAATAATGAGACTCCCTCCCATAATTTCATCTTGAAGAGGACCTAACCATTATAGATTTCAAAAATGAAATAATGGGGAAAAAACACATACTATAAAGCTAAGGGAGAATCCAAATTTAAAAAGGATCTAAGAGATAAAATAAAGGTGGAGATTGATTTTTGTGAAGATACTAAATGGTTTAAAGGTGATGGAAATATCACACCTGAATAAGAAGGTGTAATGGATTCTAAAATTCATAGGTGCATCACTAAAGTTTATGAGAAAAAGATAGTGTTGATGATGATGTTTTAGGATATGTTTGGATACTTCCTATAAGAAACATACCGAAAAGATGAAATTGATGAATGAATAGTTAAAATTTTAGGTTTTATCAGAGAATCAAAATAGAGATCACTGGAAGAACAATAACCAGTGTCCAATACTGCTCAAATCCATTTTTATATCACATAATTACATGAAGAACATTTAGACAAAGTGTTTAGGAAAAAATCTAAAGAGAATACTGGAATTTTAATTAGACACCAACATTATTCACATGAGATTGATGTCACAATGACTGGACTATTTTTAAAAAAAACATCTCCACCACTTAAGAAAGGATAAGGAACAACTGAAACGAAAATATTCATTGGAAAAGTATAATATTAAGAAAAAAATGCCTATAAACTAGAGGGATATTGGTTGGATATTGCTGAACATGCTATGAATAATGGAGGAGATACCCTTCCAACACTCAAAAATGATTATGGAACTACTGGATAATCTAGATTCACATTAATAGTAAATTAGAAAAATAAGGAAGAAGTGGTGGAAACCCTTTTATTCAAATAAGCTACTAATATTTTTAGGAAAGACACACATATAACCCAGAAAAAAGAATATAATGATGCATGGACTCTAGGATCTATCTGAGTATTCAATCACACAACAAAGGAGGAACTTGTGGTGGTAGAGACATGCTATAAACTTAGTCCAGGTGTGGCAGAATCACCTAAAACACATGGAATTTTGGAAAAAATTAATGCAATTCAATGATTCATCTAGGAATGTTTAAAGGAAAACATTGTCGAACTGATAGAAAAACCATAATGCTGCAACCCTATTGGATTTTGGAAAAAAGAAACAATTTAAAAACATGGATTGTAGGAAATTAATAATAATTTTACGAGATCTAACACAAAACTTAAAGAAGAAATTAAAGGGGGCGTGATGAAAGAAATTGGGAGTGATGAGCCTGCTGAAATTATCATTGAAGGAGTGTCGCTAACACATAAAATTGACAACATAAATGTTGAAATTAAAATGTTTTTCAAAACCTTCAAGGGAGAGGAAGATTATTTGAATTTTGTTAAAAATTTAAAGGATGTAATTCAAAAAAAATATAAAAAATGAAAAGGAAGCTACTGAAAATCACATATTCACTTTTTAATTTAAAGAGAAGGAGAAAGAAGAGGTTCCCAAGGATGTGTTCTCAAGAACTGATAAAATTTATAAAGATGAACGTCAGGAATTTAGAAATGAGGGTGAGGAAGATATTTTAACTCAAAGATATGTCATTGAAATTAAAAATCATCAACATGAATAAGAGGTACATGGGGAGTGATACAGGGTTTGGTCAGTCCATGTGCTACTTGTTCACCCATTAAAGAAAATTCCAGCTATAGAATTGGAAAAGTGTATTGTAGAATTTAGAGTATTCTAGAATTTAAAAGTGAATGTGGATGAGTTCTATGAGCTTTGGATAGTCCAAAACCTATTGGTGTATACATTAGGGCTGTCCATTTCTTGGTCCACTATAGAAGATGGCGCCACACTGTAATAAAGGTAAAGGAGGAGCACATTCAACCTAGATGATCAAAATTTTAATTCATTCATAAATAAATACCGAGTAAAAATATTTCACACTCCAATTACATGACACTCAAGGTACAAGTAATTACATAAATTTCTAATGTAATGCTCATCCGGGAGGCAACGTGGGTTTTTAATGTTTTTTATAATTTAATTTTAATTTTAATTTTAGTTTTATTTTTAATTTTATTTATATTTTTTAGGAATTCTATTAGTGGTTGATTTCAACTCTCATTTATTTATTAATGTTATTGAATAAAATATAAACTTTTACTACATAATATGTTTTTTAGTTGCATATATATTAATAAGTGAAGGAAAAAATGTCATGAAAAAAATAATAAGAACTAAAATTCAAAGGGAATTATTTCCAAATAAATGCTTCAAGGTATCTAGGAAAAGAAGCTAATTTAACCACGAAGATTTCCTACTTTTATCATTATTTTTGGGCCTTATTTGTGTTTTACATAATTTAATTTTTTTCACTCCCTTACAATGGTTTAACATCAGGGATGATGTTTAGTTTAAGTGTGGGTGAGGAATTCATAGATACCCCACATTTGGATTTTTGTCCCTATTAACCGACAGATGAGACATCATCACTTAGAAAATATTTTTGTACCTATTGTTTTTGTAATTATTCATTCCCATAAATAGAATAGATATTATTTGACATTTTTTGAAGTCACATGATTTTTAAAATTTTGATTATTTGGAAAATTATTGCTGACATGATTTTAATTCTTGGATTTAATTATTAGAAATTTTCATTTATAAGACCAATTATTCGTTTCCATGAGAATAATTGATTGTCTAAAATTTTTAAATCTCATTCCCAATAGTATTCTAAGACACTTTTTTACAAATTATTTCTCATGATTACTTTCTTAAGATAATTTAGGATGTCTTCCACTACTAGAACTAGTTGTTTTTCTTATAAAAAATATGACTTTGAACTGAAATAATGACTGAGTCATTGATTGATGTTATTTGATCCCATTTAACCCCAATACTTAAACTATATTTATCCTTTAAAAAACCTATATAATCAATTAAATTCATTGATAGTAAGACACATTATAAGAAAATACATCCTTCCCACCCTATTTATTTGAGTATTAATGCATGATCATTCACTTGATATTAAAAGGGGAGATGAGAATTTTCATAGATATTCTCGTGAAAAAATTGAAATTGGGGTTTGGTTATATTGAGTTATTGTTTTATGGTTCCTTATATTTTTAATTTTACTTTATTTTATCCCCTATATTTTGAAAATTTAAAAAAGAAAAAAGGAAAACATTTTGGGTCGTTCCATTAGAGGATCAACACTCTCCATTTCTTGACCAATGGTCTCGATTATTTGGGTTTGGATGGTGGATGTGAGAGTAGAATTAAATAAAACTTTTGAGAAAAGAAAAAAATGAAAATAAACAAAAAGAGAATATTATTTAGTGTTTCATGGTGTTGTGATCCTTACATTGAGTTTAGGGATTGGGAAGTTTTCTTTTTAAGGAGTTTAAGGAGGGGAATATTCCATGGATTTTTTACTTGAATATCATTCATTTTAATTTTAGAAGTTATCCCTATCATTTTACTTTTAATTTTTACATCATTACATACCATCCATAAGCCTTAGAGACATTATAACCTTAACACAAAACCCCTCATGATTTTTTAGTTTAACTTCTAAGTGTAGATTGATAGAACTTGAAAGCTTATAGATATAACACATATACTTGATATTGATCATAAATACATTTTAAATAGTTTCGAGCGATGAGCGATTTTCATTTTGGTGAGGTAAATCTTAATTGTCTTGTATATATAATAAATGGTTGAATTACGTGACTGAAAAAAGGAAAAAATGTATCGAATTTGAAATTGTGAAGGAAGTATGGTCTTGGAACTTGATTTTGGTTATGGTTGTGCATTTAAAAATCTTTAGTTAGGAATTCATTTTATGAGCATGTTTTTTTTAAAATGGACCCTTTATGAGTTTAATATTTATATTTTTATTAACTATGATAAGATTTTTAAGTGTGGGGGTGTTTGATTATTATAATTTATATGTATTTATTCATTATTATTTATGTTGATTTAATGGCCAATCTTGTATAATTTTAATTATTTTAATTATTTATGACATTCAAATAAGTTTTTTTTATTTTATGATGGTTTTATGCTTTCTGGTGATTTGGGAATAAATATGTTTGAAAACTAAAATGTTATTGAAAACTATTTTTTTGATTATGATAGGGGTGAAGAAATTAAAAAAAAAATCATCTAACACTAGGACGTCCCTCAACCAAGGAGAAAACACCTAAAAATCCCGATGGTTTACTAACCAAGCCCGAAGAGAGAGCTGTCTATGTGAAAGAGGCCCCTACACAGGTTGGTGTAGGGGTAAGTGTGTTAATGTGAAGCATAGGTTGATCTGGCATACTGACATGTGGGAGGAACTGTCGTATAGTGGAGGGAGGATGGCTCCACCTGTTCAGGGCTGCACTAGTGGCCTCTAAGAGTCCTCTAGAAATATTTCCATCTTTTTCTAAGATAATGGTGATGTGAAATCAGTTATTAAGTAGATGAAATCACTAAACAACTATTATGTGAGAGACACAACACCTAGAAACTATTCATCATTTACTGAAGTGGTGTTGTTCCACTTCCTCGCCCATCACCCTATGGTAAGACACTACTTACTGACACCTACCTCGATTATAGACACATGACCACAATTATAGGTCCATTAGAACCCACAATAGATGCTTGTATGGATGATTGTTTTCACCATATCTGACCATCTATGGTGTGGATAAAAATATTGTGCCATTGTGGTCTTCTATTTCATTGTGGATGAGCATAGATTTGGGCCTTCATGACGAATCCCACTATACCGTGGATCTTTCAATACTCAATTATCTATTATATAGAGATGGATGCAGTGTAGGGTTTGATGTTTTTCCACTAGAATGTAGGGTTTAGTCTTGATCAAGATAAATCTACACCATAAACTATGAATGATGATGAAGAGAACCTCATTTTGGTAGGGTGGTTGATCATTGGAGAGAATATGATTTCTCCATAGCAACTATATTATTCTATCATATAGTTTTGAGAAAGAAATTAAAAAGGATGATATTAGTGGATGAAAGTGGTTTTCATGTGAGATATCAGGAAGTTTAAAAGTATAAAATTTAAAATATATATTTACTAGAGTTATACTTAATATATTTTCACCTTGTACTATGAAGAAGCTAAAAATTTTAGTTTTTAGGAAGAAATTTTCAATCATTTAGCATGATGGTGGTTTCCATGCCACATGATTTCTGGTTATTGGATTTTAAAATACCAAATTCCTATATTTTTGGAGTGTATTTATGGATTTATTATCTTGGTTTTAATGTCCATACTTGGAAAAATCTACATTTAGGATAATATAATAAAAAAATCAGAAACATAACTAAAAAATTGGATTGACACTTTGGAATAGGAAGATGAGTGAGTGGATTCTTTACCAAGAGATACTACATAGTTTGGTATTCATTTCATTTATACTATTCACTATGAAATCATGGATTCTTATGTAATTTGTTATCAATAAATCTTGTAATTTATCATCATTGTGCAAAACATTTATTTATAATTTAATTCATATTTCCTATTTCAGGTTTCTAAGATTTTTCATCAGTGATGAACAATCACCCATGAATGGATAAACCTATAAAAGTGGGTGGATATGATTTGAAGGGGATGTGTATAAAATTATTTAAATTAATTTTCATTTATTAATTCTACTAAATTAATTTGTATTTAATTGTTCTTAATTTTTAATTTATACCCTAATTTCCAATAAAGACTGATAATTATTAGGGGACAAGACCCACTGTGAAAGAGGGGAGTGAGGGAGTGTGAGATGACTAAACTTCACGTCTTTCTTAAAGATTGAACCTTATGAACATAGGTTTTCTATATCACCTTGATTGAGAGGAAATATGAGCAAGTTAGTCTCGTCTATGTTGAGATCCCACACTAAATAAATTATTTAGAATTATGATGTTTAATTAGTTTCAGTTCATTGTTGAAGTAGAATCATTCTAGGTGAAACAAAACAGTCCCTTGACACCAGTTCCCATATCTTGATCCTATCTACCCTCATTTAAGTAAAGTTTAAGATTATATTTTTTAATTTTTATTTAGTTAATATAATACAGTTTAGTTAATTACATTTATAATTTATTGACACAATTATTGAGACATGACAATTAGTTCTAAGATTATCACTCTGATTCCTTCTCTCTCATGGATCAACCCTACACTTTCCACTATTATATGATTTTTTATTTAGTGTAGTTTAGGTTAAAATAAATTCTAAACTTTTATAGTCCATCATGTTAACAAAATAGTCAAATCCTATCATCTTTATTTCAAAGGGGGTTTTTATTTTAAAATTCAAAGGAGTATTTCATGAAATCACTGATTTAAAAGTTTTAAAGTATTTTACCCAAACACCTTTTCTTCCACATACTTATTCTTCATCTTGTTTCAAGAATTCAATTTTCTATACTTAAATTATTTATTAAAGTTATTTTACATGGTCTTTAACATTATTTTAAAACATATTAAAATGAATCTTCTTAATGTTTTCAACACATTTTATTTTTTACTCCCCTTAAAAAAGTATGAATGTTTTTAGAATCTATGGTTTGATATCCTTTTCCATAAAATATTTAATTTATTTATTATTAATATTATTTTCTATGATTCCCTTATTTTTCAAAGAAACTATTATATCCATTATTTTGTTAATTTTTTATTTTTAAAGGTTACCAATGGAAAAAGACATTTCTTCATTTTTTAAGAATATTTTTATTTATTTCATAAAAGTATTTTTCATCTATATAAATATAAATTATTGATTTTTATGGTTCAATGGGGATATTATCTAATTATTCCATCTAAATACTTTCTCTAGAGGGATTATGAATATATTTAAAGAACATTTTCATAAAAATTAATTCATTTTCAAGGGTCAATAAAGCTATAAATGAATGATAAAATGCATGATTATATCATTTTTATTCATCTTAAGGTTTTGGAAATTATATATGATGAAGGGTGGGTTTGATATATCACTATAATGGACTTGGTAATGTGGATCGAGTCCGGTACTTATAAGGTACTCATTTGAAGTGGATGGATTTAACTTGATATTAGTTACTCCTATGAAGGTATAATAATGATGAATCTAGCTAAACATAAGAAACTACTTTAAATAAGATTAAATTAATTGTAAATTTTATTCCATTATAAGGGTTTTAATGGTTTCTATAAGGTTATTTATAAGGACAATGTCTCAATATATCTTCCCAGTTTTTATATTCTTTATATGAGTTTTAATGGTTTTGTTCAGTGAGGTTGGATTTTATACGAATCCCGATTATTGAATCATATTAATTTTGTATTATTTTATGAAAAAGATTTATGCCACAAGTCATGATTTATGAATTATGTTTTTTTGGGTATGAATCTATTATTCTAGTCACATTAATTATGTTCCCATACCCTTATGATCATTTTATAGTCACCTATGATTTTTGATTGTTAATTCCTTTGTTTAACCTTACTATGAGTTTATGTTCACCCTTATGTACTTCCATTTCCCAAAGTTATGAATAAGAATATTACATATGACTTTTCTAGATAGTTATCATTGGTAGAATATTTTTTCGGAGATTTTTAATAATTTTATTGTAATTTAGAAGCTCTCAATATAGTGGAAAAAATTTCCATTGGATGACAAAGATATGTGTTATGTTAGTTAAAGGTTTTTCCTAATTATTTAAATTTCTAAACCAAAAAGTTATTAGTTATGTAAGTGAATCAATGTTGGTTATTTATAATGTGATTACAGATGGTAGAAATTGAGCCACATTTGTTGGTATCAAATCTAGTATATAAATAATACGTTTTTAGCATCGGATCTCAGAGTATGGGCCCCAAGAATTTCAGTTGTAATCAGAGCTAGGTTTAGATACATTTTGAGTTTTGTAAGTGAACAAATGTGGATAATTTGATATTTTGAATTACCATACTGAATTAATAAGTTTAATTTTGATCATAAGTTTGAAGGTATAATTTTGTGTCGATTTTTCATATTTTGGGAATTGTTTGTTTGGTTTTAAGTAAAATTCATGACTGTGGGATAGATAATCATCATGGTTTTCTGATGATGAGGTAATTATAAAAATAAGAATATACTATTTTTGGGAATATGTGTTTTATATTATAGATAACTTTTATATTGAAAATTTATTTGTGGATTAGGTCATAACAATTTTTTTGGAATAAGTTCACTATATTTTTAGGAACATTGTCGGAATTAATTTGGATAATAAATTTCTAGATAGGATGTGTTTTTTTCTAAATTGTTGATATTATTTGAGGAATAAATATTGAGTTAAAGTTTTGGAAACATTTTTTTGTGGTTTTATGGTGAATTAGGTTATTTTGGAAAAAAAATTAATATATTTTAGAGAATATAAGGTTATAGAAAAAAATACATTTTTGGTATGTAACTTTTTGAGAGATTAGTATTCTTTGGAGATAAATGTTAACTTTATTTTAGAAGAAAATGCGATGAAATATTTTTTATTTTTTGGTTTCAATCATGCTCATGAATAATTATATGATTTTTAAAGTTTGTTATTTATAGAATGATTTAAGTTAAAATTTTGGTTTTATTTTTGAGGATTTGGATATTAATGTATTGTTATTTATATGAAGGTATATTCATATTTCATCAGAAATTATATTTATATATGCCAATAATTTTTGGTTTCAAAAAATGTTTATAGAGAGGATGAATAACGTATTATCCATTATATGGATCTTATAATCAATTAAAAATTTATTTAAGTGCTTCGAGCAAGAAAAATTCATCATGGTTATTTATGATTTAGAATATGAGATGAACCGGATATAGAAAAATGATTGAAACAATAACAAAGGAATAAATTTTGCTTATAGAATAGAAATAAATCAAGTATGTATATTTTTTAATATTCTTTAACAATATTCTAAGAGAATTCCTCAGATTAGAAAATAGAAAGATAAATATATCACCTCTTATGTGGAAAATAACACTCATCTATCAAGGTATTCCTTCAGAAACTCATTCAAAATTATGAGTCTTATATTGATATATTCAAGTTTTTAGAGATATTTAATTAAGAAATACTATGTTTCCTAGAAGTGACTTAAAAATAAATTGTAATAATAAAATGTACATAATATTTTGTTACTATTTGAGTTTTAACTCATTTTTTCATGGTCAAATTATAATTATGAGGAAAAAATTTATTTAATTGGGAGAATGTAACACCCTAGGATTTCAATATTTAATTATCTTTTAAATAATACTTTGTTCGATAACTTATGATACATGAAACAAAAACTAAAGTTAATAATACTTTATTAAAATTAATCGTAAACATCAAGATATAATTAATAAAAGATGGGTAAAAAAATAAATTAATACCCATGGTAATTAGTATGAAAAATGTTAAGAACCCTCTATTTTTAAATGGGACATTCTTATATAAAATAATTTTTTAATTATATTTTATATTTTCATTTAAAAGGAAATTTAATTATTTTTAGAATTTTAATTTAATAAAATTGACATCATTTTTTAATTCATCATTTCAAAATTATGTTATAGTATTTTTTTGGATTTTTCAGAAATAGTTGATTTTAAAGTGTATAGTAAAAATGTAATTTTTAGAAATATTATCATTTTTATGGCATCATCATGATATAAGAATGAATTAAAAGTTTATTAAACCATTCAGATAGACCAAGTATATATTTAAGGGTTAAAACAATACATTTTAAAATATTATGTATAATTTAGAAACCCTTTTATGATATTATAAATTTGAATTGATATTTTATTCTAATAAAATAATTATATTTGATTATTATCTTTAATTAAATAATTAAGAGGGTACATTTTATTAAATGGTTTTAAAGTCACATAACTCTCTTTTTATTATTTATAAAGTAAAAAATTTAATGGGAATGTATTTTTGAGTTGATTTTGGTGTTAATTTATTTTTATGTTTAAAAGGGGTGTCTTTATAAAAATAGTTACACATTGTGTTTTGAATAATTATATTAAAAGTAATTTATACTATCTATAGAAATTAAATTAGGTAAAATTTATTATATATTTAAAATTAGTATATTTATGTTATTTAAGAAGGTACATTTCATTTATGTTTTTAAATAATAGTTACTATGATAAAGATTAGTCACCATGGAAAAAATAAAATTGGTTAATGTGGGTGTTAAAATCAGAGATAAGGCCATAAATATAACAAAAATTTTCTAAATTTTATTGAATGAGTATATTTAGACCCTCCATTATCCTATATTCCAAACTTTGGCCATTTGGTTCCACTTTTTTAGCATCCGGCCCCGAGTGTCTCTAAAACGGTCCCTCAGATGGTGGGCCACAAGACCTCAAGAACATCTACCCAAACGCATGAGGCTTCCAAATTGTAGTGAGGGCCTTGTATAAGTATATGGGGAGACTATTCCATCATAGGATAATGTATTACATGGTAGAAAATATTATATAATCACGTAGTATAATCAATGAGAAGAAAAAGACAACAGCTGAAGCGGATAAATGATCCAAAAAAATAAATGAACCATAGAAGATAATTAATCATAAAAAATAACATGATAATTCCAATTTATGATTCCAAATGTAATAATAAAAGTCCATGGTTAAGGGGTACATGAAAATATTGCATCTTGAAAAAACTATGAAAAGACCAAAAACTACCACACAACATCCAAATCTTTCGATCAATCCTCTACCCCAAGCTCCATCCAAAACATTAAAGAAATCAGTCATCAGAAGAGACATGATTACCTATATCCACAAATTCAAAAAATAATGTATAATCGGGTACCAAACCACAGCTGAACATGGTGTGAGAAATAATCTCAGCAGGCCGACACCGACATTGTCTAAACCTTTCCATTTCATGTTGTAAGCAAATAATAGTGTTCCATATATAATAATGAAATCTTTTAAAAAAATTGAAAAGGACTATAACTTGGTCTGAGTTCCCAAGTGCACACCCATCCCATACAACCTTCTTCGGTCTAAGCCAAAAGTCTAAATAAGATACCCGGTAAAATGGAAAAGATATTGCATGGCCTAAGTGACATAATAAACCACAGAAAAGGTGCAGCACCCAAGCTTCTGATTTGTATTAGTTTCTAATCTAGATATCAAAACTAGGCACACTGAAGGCATAATAGAGGCATAAATAATCATAAAGAAAAATCTATGCTGCATCAATAAAATAGTCTCAAGCATTTATATTAAAATTGATAAGTATAGAGGTAGAGTAGTGAGATGAAAAAATGGACCCCTTCTCTCTAGACTCTACCCTTCTGGTCCTATGCTTCTCCTAGGGTTTCCTATTGAAACCCTTCACTAAAGATTGACCATGCACCTTCTTATTCATGATCACCACCTATTTCACCTCTCCCTCCCCCCCTTCTTCGACGCGATGCTCCTTAGTGAGATATGTCCCTTGTTTATTTTTTATCGACTGTTCTTCTCCATTTTCCATTTTATATCTTCCGTACTTGCTCAATGACGCTCAGTAGTGGGATACCTATGCATTTCACCTCCCCTCTTTCGTCCTTTCCCTATGCATCTGACCTCCATGTTGGGTCAATGTGCGGGCGTTTCAGGTGGTTTGGGTTGGTGATGATGGTGGAGTTTGTCTTTCTTCATCTCCTCTTCCCTTGTTGTCCAACCTGCTGGCCTCAAAACCATCTTGTTCAGGCTCAATGTATATTTTAGAACCTCTTAGGATGGTGTTGGAGAAGTCCTGGTGTCATTCTTAGTGCTTTCTCTTAGATGGTGTCTTTTTTCTCATATTTTTGGTTCTTTCCTCTCTTCGGCTTCTCTGATGTTTCTTTTTGGATATGCCTCTCAGTCCTTATGATTTCCTATTGGATTTTTTTTTATTCATTTTTTTTATGTGGTTTGGGGTTAAATCTAGCTATGGGTTGTTTTTTTTTGGCCCCCCTCAATGACGATACCGATGCTGCTCGTGTTGTCTACACTGAAGATGTTACAAGTTTTTGTGATCGAAGTTTGTTTGTATGGTGTTGTTTATGAAAGAGTAAATCGTAGTTTGATGTTTCGTTAGGATGCTTTCCAACTGAGGTTCGATGACCGACATTATCAATGATGAATTCAGTTATAGTGGTGGATAACAGTGAAGTGGACGACGTAGATAGAATGGTGATGAAAGTGAAGTACGATGGTGACAATGGTAATCCTGAATTTTTATCTTGATATATATTGTCTTGTGGACCATGTGGTGGTTCGATTTTCAAGTTTTAATGTAGTTCTATTGGTTTTTTATTTTCAAATTCCAATTTTGAAGTTTTTAATGTCGCTACTATTTTTTAGTTCTAAAATTTTTCGGTTCCCACTAACCCATAAAGTGGATTTATAAAATTTCAAAAAACGATAGATTTGGATGGACAAGTATAGAGGTAGAGTCTGAGCCAGTCCCGAAGGTATCACTGTGGCACATCCAATCAATTATCTAATTCTACCAAACCTGACCAAGGTTATCCATTTCAGAATCCTAGGTATCGATTTTGTTATGGTAAGCATGAGTTCATACCAAGTATCGAATATAAGGGATCAAGTCTCAGCCGAGGCTTGGTGTATCCATCTTGACAACTAGTCCATCCTTGGTTGGCCCTTCGGTAACCGATGTCACTCAATTGTATATGAAAATCCTCAGGGAACCCATGCTCGGTGAGCCTAAAACATTGCTTCCCCGATGCATCATGTTACAACCTATCGAGCCCAGTGAGTCCAATTGCGAGTTCTTAATGCAGAACCCACATCCTCTCACCATCCAGATTACCTTTAAACAAAAAGGGATGCACATATAATTATATCTCATTGAAATAATTATTAATTTTATCCATTTAGGTAACCAATCAATTCCAACATCATAACACATGATAAACATAACATGACATTTATCAGCTTAAGCATAGGAAACAACATTTAAACAAAATAACGGAACAACAAAACTTATAACCAAATTATTTAGGCAAACAATTCACCTAATGCAATTTTATTAAATTTAAACTTCAACCTAAAGTATCACAAAAACAAAATTAGCTAATAACTTAAAGAACCAAGGCTAACGATAAAAACCTGCCAATTATATTTGCAAACTCGAAGGGGCGTCCAACGGTATGATGAAAACCTAGGAAGGGTTCACATTAATAAAAGGCCACAAAGATCAAGGATAAGTAGTTTTGTTAAATTAATAGGATTAAATTGAGATTCACCGACATGAACCAATGAGTGGCACATGGTGAGAATGTAATAATGCAATGAAACAATGATAAGGATCATAGAATCCCTACCTAATAATCATAGTATTTCCCACGTCCTACAACAACCCTTTATTTATCCTAAAATAGAATAAATTAGAATTTTTTTGAGAAACCCCAATTTTGGGTAAAAACCATCTGTGGTAGACTGCACGACGAAGATTAGATGAAACTCTATGACACATGGTGAGAAATATTTCCCTTACCAATAACTTCACATTAATTTTGACGAAGTTGAAAAATGATAAGAGACGAAGGTCCAACAGGCTTTCAAAGTGGTGAGGGGGGGGGGGGGTCGTGCACAACCTGGAGAGGAGGGGGGTATGGCACACAAGAGATGAGAGGGTGAGAAGAGAAAAGAAACAAAAGAGAAAGGAAAGAAATAAGGAAAGAGAGAAAAAAAAATAAAAAAAAATACAAGAATAAAATAAAATAAAATAAAATAAAAGGGAAGATAATTGAAAATAAGAAAAAAATTATAAAAAATGGATAAACCCATTTTTAATTTTGTTACTCTTCTCATGTTCACATTTTATTTTACTATTTATTTTTATTCATTTTTCATCTATTTTTATTTCTTTATATTAATTTTTATTCCTTTTTATTCATTTTAATTATTATTACCTTACCCTTGTGCTAGGGCACGATGTATTATTTTACATAAATCCCATGAAACTATTTAAATAATGTAATAGATGCTCGGGACCCGCAACAAGCAGCCAAGTAAGGAAGATATATATATATACATATTTACATATCCGTTCACACATAAATAAATAAATAAATAAAGAAATATTCTATATATATACATATATACAAACCAATATTATTTTCCCTAATTAATTATAATAATAAAACTAATATTTTATTTTTATTATTAAATCTATGTCATATTTATTATAACATCCCAAGTAAGTAATGAATAATATATATTTTTATCTATGTCTACTAATTAATTAGATAGTGTTTTAGAGGCTTAAAATGAGAATAAATCCAATCTTAAGCATGAAATACACAAAAAATTTTAAAAGATTGTTTTACTGCCTTTTGATGACAAACCATTTTTAAATCTATCTTTTGACAATTTTATAAGATATTTTTGTCAAAATAAAATTATTCTTTATGATTGGGACATCAAAATTTACTTTGTGTGAATTTTTGGTATTTTTCCGATAAAGTTCATTTTTTAATGAATAGTGAAAAATGTTGTATTTTAATTCAAAACCTCTTTTTAATATAATTTATTTATATGATTAGATTATATTTTTAATTGGTTTTAAGTTCAATTAGAATATATTTTTACCATTTATTCCAATAGTGGTCTTTGGAATTAATTTCACTTTGAAATTGGACTTAAACTAGTGTCAATCTTTTGATACTTATTGTTTCATAAAAACACACTATTTGCTCTGACAGCAGGAATTAATTATTAAATTAATTAATTCAACTTATATATTTTGAATTTTTTAAAATAGACTTCATTTTTTAATTTGAAATATCAAATATAGCTTAGGGTGAGGTTTTGGTTTTTTTCTGGAAAACTTCAATTGTTGATGAATAGTGAAACCACTAAGTGGTAGTTATAAAAACTGATTTTTTCGTTTAAATGAAATTTTACCACCTCTGTGGTTTGAATTTCAAAAATCCAACATACATGGTTTTCATTAAGATGTAAAATGTGGTTCAATGGGATTAAAATGATTTTATGGTGAATAGTAACTTTTAAGTTTTTAATCACGATTAGAGGTAATTAGTGTAATTTAAGGTAAGAATAATGTTTTAATAATATGAGATGAGATTGAAACATGTCCTACCCTCATTAGATGTCTCATGGACGACCAATACAATCCATGGGTCAACTTGGGGACCCCATTGGGCCACTTTGGTTGGGAAATGACATAAATAACTTTTTATTTAATGTAAAAGTAAAAATGACACAAACATGAGATGTTTTACTAAAACAATTTTTACATGGGGTTATACAAGTCATATTTTCTACTATAAATATTCATTAGAAATCTAAAAATATTTCCTACATCATCCTATTTTTTTTATAATTTTTGGACATTAAATATATTAAATTAATTATGACATCATGATGATGCAGCGATTACCTCATTAATAAAGGATTTAAATAAAATGAAAAGATAATGTAAAATCTATGACCTACACATGTACAAAACCTATTGTATGGGTATATTTCGAACCCTTATCACCTTATCCTCTAATTATATAAATGTCGGACCTTTTAAATCTGAAAATCATTTTAAAATAAAGTAACATTTCTTTACTTTCCAAGAGTGCCCCTCCTCTCCTCTTATAAAAGGCCCCCACCTCTACCTTCTTACCCACACTTCCAAAGCCTTTGGCTCGGCCAACCCCTAACCATTTTGTCTATACACATCCCTCTATTACTCCTTGAAGCCTCAATTTGGGCATAAGTCTTCCCAAGTAAGCCTTTGAGCTCAAACCAAAGGGAGTTACCCAATTTTAAGGTAATGTCTTCACTTGAGTCCTTTTGTATTATTTTGTTCTCCGACCCCCTAAACTCTTTTTATTCAATTCTTTTGTAACAAATCCATTAGCTTCAATATACTAGGATGTTTTTATAATAATTATTCGAGCTACACTTACACACACCTACATCTAATGGTTAAAGAACATACTGTTTCCGTGGATGGCGAATTTCTGCCTCACGAAACGATGATTGTTCAACACTCATATATCACCTTCAAAGGTGGCCATTAAGATGTAACTATATTTATATATTATATATTGTATGTTTATGTTTTACTTAAGCGTTTTTATTTTTCATTTATGGAATATCTTTATGGTTACCAGTATGAGTAAATGCGATATCTTCATTTTAGGAAGTGCGGACTACCGCCCCCTCAAAGTGATTTGATTCGTTAATACCATATGTGGTACATAGAAAGAATATATTTAATGATATTATATACGATATCATACTGGAATTAAAATACTATTATGTATCATTTTGTTTTAATTCCATAAAATACGAAATAGAAATGAAAGTAGCGTTCAAGCGTACGTACGGCTTACCGTCTCCATGAACGGTGCATTTCATTTCTTACCTCTAAACGTTATGTAATATTATAAATGCATGTATATACTATATATATATGATATATATTATATATACGTCATGAGTATAACTCTGGATATAATGGATACATGAAAAACTTGTAATTATAAAAATCATATTTTGACTCAAGTACCAATGATCGTTAAAATGACCGTTATTAACTAAAATAATTACATTGTCTTCATGACATGGTAATAAGTGATATAAAAGGAATAATGAACTTGAAAAAGGTTCTTAAGAAAGTAGATATTAACTCATGTTTATTATTCAGGAGATTAAATAACAATCGAGTCAAGTCGGACCCAAGGTATGAGACTTTGTCTCAATCTCCTTTCATTGAGGCATATTTAGTTTTATACACAACATTATTTTATACGGTGTATGAAACCCTTTGACTTTTACGTTTATTCAAAAGGAATCTTTTTTATAAGAAGCGTTTACTTTATGACAAAAGGGAATGTTTTTTTGTCGTACGTATGCGGTGACAATGACTTCTCCGCCACCATGACCATTATTTGAGTTTTGGTTTCTTCTACAAGCCATACTTTCTTTTAAAGAAAAATAAATACCATGTTTTAATTTTCTTTTATTTTGGTATTGAAAATGGTTTTCATAGTGTTTTTATATCAATGTTTTGTATTGATATCTTGTGATTGAAAGGTGGAAATGTTATGTTTCCTTTATGCATGTTTTATGTGATACGATTATGTTGTGGTTCTTGGGCATTATTATGAAGACGGGTGGTTCCGTGATAAAATAAGGGCGGGTGAGACCGATATAGCTCTCCAATGTATTGGGTAATGCGAAGGAGTGAAATGTTAATGTTTCTCCAGAGATATTTAGGGAATATACTGTGATGGGTATTCCAAACATAACCAAGAGGGTTACTCCCTATGTAAGAATGTTATGAATGCCTCAAGTTACCTTTATGTCTTATGATTTATATGATTTATTCATGATTTTATGAGGTATGTTAAAGTGCCTATGTTTTATGGGTAAATTATGATTTCATTATTATGTATATATGAACTCATGTTTCCTTTCCATATTTTTATATCCCTTACTGAGCTTTTTATGCTCATCCCAAGTTTTTTTGAAATGTTTTTCACAGGTCAAGGGAAAGGAACATGATATGATGATAGTGTCAAGGAAGTGTCAAGAAAGAATCCATGTTTTATTTTAAATATGTTTCCATTGATGGGAAAAATGAATACTATCTTTATGTAACCACTTTGTTTAAATGTGGAATGTAATGCAATTTTTATGATCTAATTCTCTATAACTCTAAACCTGAAAAGATCCTCAATGTGAATTATTCATTTAATTCAACATTAAGTAAGGTTTAAGGCTAGGGCCTTATAGTTGGTATTAGAGGTCCCTTTAGATAACTTTAGGAGTTATAATTTTATTAAATGATTATCCAAAAATATTTTTTTTATGGTCAAATTGAAGTGATATAGCATTTGAAGATTACCATGTTGCTTCATCTAAGACATGTTTGTTTAGAATAGTTTTCCACAGAGGAAACATGGAAGTAGTGCTAGGAAGGCATATAGAAGGAAATAACCTTCCGAATCAGTATCCTGAGATGGTCGGAATTGGAACTGAACAGTTTGTTGCAGTAATGGCACAGTTGACTCAAGCGATAAATGGAGGTGGTATCCATGCACGAGATCAGCCAGATCAACCGCAGAGGAACATGTCAGTGGTGGAACATTTCATGAGGCAACATCCCCCATCATTCAAAGGATCATCTGACCCAATTCTAGCTGAAGGGTGGATTAAAGAACTGGAGAAAATTTTTGATGTCATGGGGTGTTCAGACAATCAAAAGGTTAGTTTTGCTATTTACCGTTTGGAGGGTGAAGCAGATCAGTGGTGGTCGATGGTTAAAAATATCAGGGATGCTGATGAGATTGATGCTCTCTACTGGGATGAATTCAAAGGTATGTTTCTTGAGAAGTATTTTCCTATGGCTGTTCGACTTAGGATAGAAAAACTATTCCTCGAATTGAGGCAAGAGGAAGACTCAATGGCTGCCTATGAAGAAAGGTTCACTCAATTGGAAAGGTATGCTCCAAATTTTATCTGAGACCTTGATAGTAAAATCAATCATTTTTACTCAGGATTAAAGCCAAAATATCGAAGGGCATTAGCTTCTCGTGAGTTTAAAAGCTATGAAAAGCTTGTTCGATGTGATGAGAAGGTGGAAATTGAGTTTGCCGATAATCAAGTGTTCTATAAAAACCAGTAGAAGAAGAGACCGAGGTGGCAGGAGAAAGGAAAGAATTTTTAAAAAAGGTCTGATGGTAAGAAAACTAAGATTCCAATTTGTGATAAATGTGGTAAAGGCATGTTGGGTAATGTCTTCTGAATTCTGGAAAGTGCTACCGATGTGGTAAGATCGGACATATGACTCGTGATTGCACTGAAAAAGATCAGGGTGATGGTAAGACCAAATTTGATTTAATGTTAGTGAAATGTTTTAAGTGCAATTAGATGGGTCACTATGAAAACGAGTGTCTGACAAAGAGCTTGAGTGATGGGAAGCAGTTCGACTACATGCAGAAAGGGGCGGTGAAATCCTTTGCAACTGCTTCAGCAGATGTCGGTCCGTCAAATGAAGTTGGATCAGGTACTTTGTATGTTTTTTCAGATTATGCCAGTGTGTTGTTTGATTCGGGGTCTACACATTATTTCATCTCTGAAACCTTTTATAGTAAAATGGGACTACCGTCTCAATAAATGACTCCTATACTTTTGGTAAAATCACTTTGGGGAAATGTTGAGGAAAAAAGAATTTATAAGAATCTTCCTATCCTTATCCGTGGAAATAACCTACTTGAAAACCTTATTGTTTTACCTATAGTAGAGTTTGATGTTATCCTGGGTATGAATTGGCTCTCTATTTACCATGCTAAGATTGATTTTAGAGCTAAAGAAGTTTATTTTCAGATAGAATTTCAATTTGTGTAAAATAATGAACCCTTACTGTTGATAACATATTAAGAGGATGAGAAACTTGTAAAAGATGTAAATGAATGTTACCTTGCACACATCATTAAAAGTAAAGGAACTATTCAGATTAATGATGTGCCAGTGGTAAATGAGTATCTTGACGTTTTTCCTGATGAGTTGCTTGGAATAATACCAGATCAGGAAGTTGATTTTACTGTTGACATAGTTCCTGATGCTAAGCTAATTTCAAAACCCCCTTATCAAATGGCTCAAATTGAACTTTTATATTTGAAGGAGCAATTGCAAGATTTATTAGAGAAAGGTTTCATTCAACCTAGCACATCACCATGGGGTGCTCCTGTTTTATTTGTCAAAAAGAAAGATGGTTCTATAAGACTTTTCATTGATTATAGAGCCTTTAATAACATCACTATTAAGAACAAGTATCCTTTGCCTCACATCGATGATTTGTTTGATCAGCTCCAGGGAGCTCAGTATTTTTCAAAGATTGACTTGAGATCGGGGTACCATCAGCTGAAGGTAAAGGAAGAAGATGTTCCGAAGACTACTTTTCGTACAAGATATGGCCATTATTAATTTTTAGTAATTCCTTTTGGGCTAACCAATGCACCTGATGTATTCATGGACTTAATGAATAGAATTTTTCACGAGTTCTTGGATACGTTTGTGGTTGTTTCCATTGATGATATTTTGGTGTTTTCTAAAAGTAAAGAGGAGCATGAAAGACATTTAAGGGTTATTTTTCAAACCTTAAAAGAAAGGAAATTGTATGGGAAATTCAGAAAGTGTGAGTTTTGGTTGCAACAAATTTCTTTCCTTGGTCATATTGTTCCAAAATATGGGATAACTGTTGATCCTTCAAAAAGAAAGGTTGTTGAAGAATGGCCAAGACCCAAAAATGTAACTGAGATTCGTAGTTTCCTTGGTTTGGCAGGCTATTACCGAAGGTTTGATAGAAATTTTTCACGGTTATCTAGTCCAATGACTAAGCTAACTAGGAAGGGTGTTAAGTTTATCTGGACAAAATAATGTGATGATTGTTTTCAGGAGTTGAAAAGAAGATTGGTGAATGCTCCAGTTTTTGCACTACCTTCCAGGAATGGTGAGTTTGTTATCTACAGTGATTCTTCATTGAAAGGACTTGGTTGTTTCTTTATGCAGAATGATCAGGTAATTTCTTATGCTTCACGTCAGTTAAAAACTCATGAGGTAAATTATCCTACACATGATTTTGAATTAGCTGCTGTTGTTTTTGCTTTAAAATTTTGGAGGCATCATTTGTATGGAGTAAAGTGTGAAATATATACCGATCACAAAATTTTAAAGTATATTTTCACTCAGAAAGAATTGAACCTGAGACAAAGGATATGGCTAGAATTAATCATGGATTATGATTGTACAATTCATTACCATCCGGGAAAGGAAATTAAAGTGGCTGATGCTTTGAGTTGAAAAAGTAATGCTTCATTAACCATGCTACGTTTGGAACGAGATACTTTGGTTTTTGATTTGATAAACTTTGGAATAGAAGTTGTTGGTGCATGAAGTTATTCTGTTTTGTGTCAGGTATCAGTGAGATCATCTCTATCAGACAGAATCAAGCAAGCATAGAAGCAAGACAGTGAGTTGCAGAAAAAGGTAGAGCTGGTTCAGAAGGGTAAGTTGCCTGAATTCAACATTGATAGTGATTGTGTTTTGAGATTTTAAAAGAGATTGTGTGTGCCTTGTGATTCACAGTTGAAGAGAGAGTTGTTATGTGAAGCTCATAGTTCTCCATTTTCAGTTCATCCTGGTAGTACTAAGATGTACATAGATCTGCGGGAGTATTACTGGTGGGATGGAATGAAAAGAGATATTGCTGATTTTACTGTGAAGTGTTTGACTTGTCAGCATGTTAAAGTAGAGTGGCAGTTACCGAAAGGGATGCTTCAGCCTTTACCAGTGCCAGAGTGGAAATGGGAGAATATATCCATGGACTTTGTTATGAGATTACCAAAGACATATCGAGGTAATAATGCATTCTGGGTTATTGTTGATCGCTTGACCAAATCTGCTCATTTCCTTGCTATACGAGATACTTTTTTCTGAGATCAACTTTCCCGTTTGTATCTTAAAGAGATAGTCAGGTTAAATGTAGTTCCTCTCTCCATTGTATCTGACCGTGATCCCAGGTTCACTTATAACTTTTGGAAAGGCCTTTAGAAGTCGTTGGGTACTGAATTAAATTTTAGTACAAATTTTCATCCTCAATCAGATGGGCAGTCAGAACGAACGATCTAGACTTTGGAGGATATGCTACGTGCTTGTTCGATGGATTATCAGGGAAGTTGGGACCCACATCTTTCTTTGGTTGAATTTTCTTATAATAACAGTTTTCATTCCAGTATACAGATGGCACCATTTGAGACGTTATATGGGAAGCGGTGCCAAACTCCATTTTTCTGGGATGAAGTGGGTGAAAGGAAGCTGATGGGACCAGAATTGGTAGAAGAGTTGATAAAAAAAGTTCAGATGATACAGAAACAAATGAGAACAACCCAGGGCAGGTAGAAAAGTTATGCGGACAACAGGAGGAAGGATCTATCTTTTGAGGTAGGTGATCATGTTTTTCTCAAAGTCTCACCATGGAAAAGTGTGATGCGATTTGGTAAGAAAAGAAAGGTGAGTCCAAGGTTCATTGGACCATATGAAATTCTGTAGAGAGTTGGATCAGTTGCTTACCGAGTGGCTTTACCTCCAAGTTTATCTCAGGTGCACAATGTTTTTCATGTTTCGATGTTGAGAATGTATATGACAGATCCATCTCATGTTTTGAGTCCAGAGGTAGTTCAGCTGGAAGAGAACCTATCTTATGAGAAACAACCAGTCCAGATTCTTGACCATAGGGAGCAAGTGTTACAGAATAAGGTGATTCATTAGGTAAAGGTTTTTTGGAAAAAACCACATGATTGAAGAGGCAACATGTGAATATGAAAATGCAATGAGGGATAAATACCCCCACTTATTTGATAAGTAAATGAATTGTGGGGAGACAATTTTCTAAAGGGGGGAAGGATGTAACATCCCAAGTAAGTAATGAATACTAGATATTTTTATCTATGTCTACTAATGAATTATATATTGTTTTAGAGGCTTAAAATGAGAATAAATCCAATCTTAAGCATGGAATACACTAATATTTTTAAAATATTGTTTTACTGCCTTTTGATGGAAAACCATTTTTAAATCTATCTTTTGACAATTTTATAATATATTTTTGTCAAAATAAAATTCTTCTTTATGATTGGGACATCAAAATTTACTTTTTGTGAATTTTTGGTATTTTTCTGATAAAGTTCATTTTTTAATGAATAGTGAAAAATGTTGTATTTTAATTCAAAACCTCCTTTTAATATAATTTATTTATTTTATTAGATTATATTTTGAATTGGTTTTAAAGTTTAATTAGAATATATTTTTATCATTTAATCCAATAGTGGTCGTTGGAATTAATTTCACTTTGAAATTGGACTTAAACTAGTGTCAATCTTTTGATACTTATTGTTTCATAAAAACACACTATTTGCTTTGACAGCAAGAGTTAATTATTAAATTAATTAATGCAACTTATATATTTTTAATTTTGTAAAATAGACTTAATTTTTGAATTTGAAATATGAAATATAGCTTAGGGTGAAGTTTTTGTTTTTTTTCTGGAAAACTTAAATTTTTGATGAATAGTGAAACCACTAAGTGGTACTTATAAAAACTGATTTTTATCGTTTAAATGAAATTTTACCACATCTGTGGTTTGAATTTCAAAAATCCGACATACATTTTTGTCATTAAGAAGTAAAATTTGGTTCAATGGGATTAAAATGATTTTTTGGTGAATAGTAACTTTTAAGTTTTTAATCGCGATTAGAGGTAATTAGTGTAATTTAAGGTAAGAATAATGTTTTAATAATATGAGATGAGCTTGAAACATGTTCTACCCTCATTTGATGTGTCATGGCTGACCATGAAAATCCATGGGTCAACTTGGGGACCCAATGGAGCTACTTTGGTTGGGAAATGACATAAATATCTTTTTATTTAATGTAAAAGTAAAAATGACACAAACAAGATATGTTTTACTAAAACAATTTTTACATGGGGTTATAAAAGTCATATTTTTTACTATAAATATTAATTAGAAATCTTAAAATATTTCCTACATCATTATATTTTTTTATAAATTTTAGACTTTAAATATATTAAATTAATTATGACATCATGATGATGTAGCGATTACCTCATTAATAAAGGATTTAAATAAAATGAAAAGATAATGTAAAATATATGACCTACATATGTACAAAACCTATTGGATGGGTATATTTAGAACCCTTATCACCTTATCCTCGAATTATATCAATGTGGTACCTTTTAAATCTGAAACTCATTTTAAAATAAAGTAACATTTCTTTACTTTCCAATAGTGCCCCTCCTATCCACTTATAAAAGGCCCCCACCTCTACCTCCTTACCCACAGTTACAAAGCCTTTGGCTCGGCCAAACCATGCCCATTGTGTCTCTACGCATCCCTATATTACTCCTTGAAGCCTCACTTTGGGCATAAGTCTTCCCAAGGAAGCGTTTGAGCTCAAACCAAAGGGAGTTACCCGATTTTAAGGTAATGTCTTCACTTGATTCCTTTTTGTTTTATTTTTCTTCTCCAACCCCCTAATCTCTTTTTATTCATTTCTTTTGTAACAACTCCAGTATCTTCAATATAATAGGATTTTGTTATAATAAGTATTCATGCTACACTTACAGACACCTACATCTAATGGTTAAAGAACATACTGTTTCCGTGGATGGCCAATTTCTACCTCACGAAACGATGATTGTTCAACACTCATATATCACCTTCAAAGGTGGCCATTAAGATGTCAATATATTTATATATTATATATAGTATGTTTATGTTTTACTTAAGCTTCTTTATTTTTCATTTATGTCATATCTTTATGGTTACCATTATGAGTAAACGCAATATCTTCATTTTAGGAAGTGTGGACTACCGACCCCTCAAAGTGATTTGATTCGTTAATACCATATGTGGTACGTATAAAGGATATATTTAATTATATTATATATGATAACATATTTGAATTAAAATAATATTATGTATCATTATGTTTTAATTCCATAAAATATGAAATAGAAATGAACGTAGCGTTCATGCGTACGTACGACTTACCGTCTCCATGAACGATGCATTTCATTTCTTTTCTCTAAAGGTTATGTAATATTATAAATGCATGTATATAATTGATATATATGATATATATGATATATACATCATGAGTATAACTATGGATATAATGAATACATGAACAACTTGTAATTATAAAGAGCATATTTTGACTCATGTACCAATGACCGTTAAAACGACTGTTATTAACTAAAATAATTACATAGTGTTCATGACATGGTAATAAGTGATATAAAAGGAATAATGAACTTGAAAAAGGTTCTTAAGCAAGTATAAATTAACTCAAGTTAATTATTTAGAAGATTAAATAATGATCGAGTCAAGTTGGACCCGAGTTATGAGACTTCGTCTCAATCTCCTTTCATTGAGGCATATTTCGTTTTATACACAACATTATTTTATACAGTGTATAAACCCCTTTGACTTTTGTGTTTATTCAAAAGAAATATTTTTTATACGAAGCGTTTACTAAATGACAAAAGGGGATGTTTTTTTTGTCATACATATGCGGTGACAACGACTTCTCCACCGCCATGACCATTATTTGAGTTTTAGCTTCATATAAAAGCAATACTTTTTTTAAAGAGAAATAAATACCATGTTTTACTTTTCTTTTATTTTGGTATTGAAAATTGTTTTCGCAGTGTTTTTATATCAATGTGTTGTATTGATATCTTGTGATTGAAAGGTGGAAATGTTATGTTTCCTTTATGCATGTTTTATGTGATACAATTATGTTGTGGTTTTGGGAATTATTATGAAGACGGGTGGTTCCGTGATAAACTAAGGGCGGGTGAGCCCGATATAGCTCCCCAATGCATTGGGTAACGCGAAGGAGTGAAACGTTAAGGTTTATCCGAAGCGATTTAGGGAATATACTGTGATGGGTATTCCAAACGTAACCAAGAGGGTTACTCCCTATGTAATAATGTTATGAATGCATCAAGTTACCTTTATGTCTTATGATTTCTATGATTTATTCATGATTTTATGAGGTATGTTAAAGTGCCTATGTTTTATGGGTAAAGTATGATTTCATTATTATGTATATATGAACTCATGTTTCCTTTCCATATTTTTATATCTCTTACTGAGATTTTTATGCTCATCCCTAGTTTTTTTGAAATGTTTTTCACAGGTCAAGGGAAAGGTACATGATATGATGATAGTGTCAAGGAAGTGTCAAGAAAGAATCCATGTTTTATTTTAAATATGTTCCCATTGATGGGAAAAATTAATACTATCTTTATGTAACCACTTTGTTTAATTGTTGAATGTAATGCAAGTTTTATGATCTAATTCTCAAAAAATCTAAACTTGAAAAGATCCTCAATGTGAATTATTCATTTAATTCAATATTAAGCAAGGTTTAAGGCTGGGGCCTTATATTTATCACCGCAAAAAGTTCAATCAAAAATTTCATTAAAACTGTGAAGTTAATGAGTTTTCCACATAATAGAATTTCTTGTGGGCAATTAATAATATTTTATCTAACCCAACAATAAATAACCACCCATATATATATACAAATATTATATGTATATATATACGCATCTGTATATGTATATATATACACCCACAGATGTATATATATACATATATATTTAATCCCATTATATATATATACATCACATATATATATATATAAAAACACCAATGCTTTTGACCCAATCTAATAATAATAAAAATAATAAAAATAATTATAATTTAATACCACCCATCAATGATACCATTAGTATTTTAATGACAACATCCATTAAAAACTGATAACACCTAATAAATTAATATTGATTGCTTATTTTTATTTAATTTTCCAATCAATAATATCACAATTATTACATTTCTCACTTATTATTTACACCACAAAACAATTTATTAATTGTGGAAGTAAATTTTCATTTTTTTTATTTTCAACACAAATAATAATAACATTAATAATAAAATTATTATTACTTCCAATTTCCCAACAAAATATTTAAAAAACTGTTAAATTATCTTCAGGTGTGATCTAACTAAACATCTAATTCTCACAAAGGTTATACCCCACCTAGGGTAAAACCGATGTTATGGGCTGAACAGTGGTCTCATATTTCTCATAGGTCACCCTATTTGTGAGAAATTAATTAATTAATATAAAAAAGTCATATTAATAAATTAATTAAATAAAAAAGTATTATCGTGTGTGAGGTTTCTAAACACCCGACATATATTAAAGTTTTAGTCTACCTATGGTAAAACTAGCGTTCAGAAACTAATGGTGGTCTCAAATTTCTCATACGATGCACCATTTGATATTTATTTAATTTTTTTTAAAAAATATCACATGCATATGAATAAATATATTTAATATTTTTTATTCTATCAACAGTGAGAGTCTAAGGACCTCATAATCATACACTGACTATGCATCTAACTCTTTCAATATTTCGTAGAATAATTCAAAGTACTGATGAATTATTTTTCACTTCATTTAATTTATTTCCATTTAAATTTTGATCTATTTACTTGTATTCAATTTCTTTAAAAGACACATCACAATGTCAACTATCAAAAATAAAAATTTACGCCGGTTTTTTTTAAAACGTTTATGCCCATCTAATGGAAAAAATTTAATTTCTTTCACTTTTCCATCTAGTTCAAAACATAGGATAATAAAAACTTCCAACCTTAGAACGTCTCATCCTTGATAATCCTTCAGGAACAACATAACCCTCACCCAACCTACAAGGGTTGTGATGTCTCTCCCAAAAGGTCACAGTGCTTCTCCAAACTCCCAAAACACATTCAACCATTGGTTAGGCAAGAGGAACACAAACAATTAAGATCTGAGTCAATGCTCATTATCCAATCTAAACAAAGAGATGGCACTTATTTGGGACCATTTAGCTAGAGACACGATCATGTCATCATATCATTAAACATCTGGATAAAGGTAATTCCCACCTTAGGCTTTAAATTTAGAAAGGGGAAAA
The DNA here is from genome assembly GCA_963277665.1 of Viscum album. NCBI lineage: Eukaryota > Viridiplantae > Streptophyta > Magnoliopsida > Santalales > Viscaceae > Viscum > Viscum album. The sequence continues at coordinate 751,141,948 of OY728127.1, forward strand.
TTCCAAGCCATGACACCTTCCACCATCGAAATTTCCTACTAGACACACCTTTAATCATTCTGGAAACAATTCTTGCATGATTTCCAAAACTGATAAAAAGGTTGATTCCCCATTGTCCTCAAAGACCATGTTGATACAGATTTTCATGGAAATCCTTGGAGGACACAAACCACACTCATCTCATCTATGGACCTGTCTGAGATGGTCCTTCACTGATCACTCTATTGAACAAGAGAGACAACTAGTCGAGCCACTCAAATTGACTATTCAATAAGATGATTAGCCTAGACGACCAATGTTTTTATTAAATAAATTGTGATTTATTGTTCTAATATATCTCACATTCACCATGTACACATCCACCAAAGATAGATATCAGTATAAAGCCAAAACATCCACATCAGAGCATTGACTGAGCCTAGAGCGACATTGGTCTGGTAGCCAAGTTATAAGAAACAGAAGGTGTAAAAGAGTTCATCCAATGGATTCGTACATGGGAATCTAAAGATAACTCAATACTAACCAACCATTGATAATAACCATGCGTTCAACATGAACCTAGATAGAGATTATCAAAAAACATTTAGAATTTATCATGACGTAAGACCGAAGCTCTCTTAGTGCATCAAGGATGATGTCAAGATAGTGGAAATGATTTTTAATAATCTAGAGAAAAATAGGAGGATTTTAAATTTTACAATAATGAAAATGGTAAAACCACTACTGGTCAACACCTTAGAAGAAACTCAGCTTCACCTGCGGCTACACCATTATAAACTGATCACCAAACTTTTTCCTCCTGAGGCATTTCATGATCATTCAAGATTAACAATTAAAGTCCACGCATGGCCAAAAAAAATTCAAAAATGTTTCATAAACATCCAACCACACCAACATCATGCTACCATGCATGAACCAACATGATTTAAATTTTACAAGCTTCACAACAGTTAATCCATCTCAACTATTCGCTAATGCTCCTCTTTGGTTGAGTTCCTTCTACCAAAAAAGACACATAATTAATAAAACTGACATGAAAATCACCACCTTAGGTGTGTTATAATCATAAAAAGGAAGAGACAAACTAGTCTCTCAAAAGTTTTCTAGGATAGTTCTTCCATAAAGGAAAAAATTTAAATAATTATCATGAAAACCCAACCAAACTGACCAACATGTCAAAACGGCAGTCTCTGGAAGTCATCCTGAGCATTGGGATGAACTTTATTCCTTTAATGCACAAGTCACTCTACCATAGAGATGACCCATGACATATTTAACAACATAAGGATTAATGATGACACTGAACCCATCCAGTTTGTATCAATGATAAGCACTCAACGACCCTATGTATGTGAACTTATACTACCCTAACGTGATACTGAAGCAATATGAATTTTAACTTGGAGGAAGACGTACCGAGTCACCCATCACTATGAATATGATAGGGTTGAATGACCGATGAAGCAGCTAACCATCCCTAAGGCATGTCTAACATACTGAAAAAATGAGCATTACCCAATACTCAATATTGAAAAAAAGTCAATTATACAATGTCTACCTATCCGAACAATGGGGTAATTTATAAAGTAAAAGTCCTAGTAGGTACATTGACATGCGAAAAAAACCTAAAAGATATAAAACTCATGGAATTAGTATGAATTTTATGTTATAAGGTTGGTACCTATAACAAGATTTCCCCTTATGATGAAAGATTGTTGACCATAAAATTGAGTCATGCTTAAAAGAATTCACTGGGCTAAAGACTGATTATTTAAGTCATTGCTAAAAGAAAGAGAGCCTATGAAAAATGCCTACACTTCAATTCCAAGAAAACTAAAAGAATATTTATCTACCCTTAAAGAGGGTCTTAAATAGAGGACACCACTACATGTTCCATTTACAAGCTCTTTACATTTAAACCCATTTCATAATAAAATATTCACATGTTCAATAGTCCAGTCATATGGGCGTCCATCTACCAATCAATAAAGCACCAATACACTTTATAGGTGGAATTTGGATCCCATTTAATTGTAAACAATAAATTTTAGAAAAGTAAAACAATTACATTTCAAACAAGATAGCATGCCAATGTAAGAAGCTAACATAGATAAACATGATGAAATCATATACGCATGAAATTTTATTCATAGAGACGTTCTATTAAGAATAGAAGCATGATACAAGGAAAAAACTTATATTAAATAGGAAACATAGAAACATGATACCATGAAAAATATATCACCAAAACATGGTTTCAAAAAAGTGTTCTAAATAAATACTAGACATAGAATATATTCAAGGAACACAATTTGAATCAACAGGAAAAATAAAATGTACCTACATGGAATGGAACTATGTATGGAATATGAATTTCGATGTGCATTATATGATGCATGATATACTTCATCCTCGATGAACCAATCCAAGGGTAAAATTACATAAATTCCATAAATCCATAAGCATCGAAAATTACACCAATCACTCAAGGTGAAATCATATCAACGGTAATATCAAAAAGCATGAACATCAATTGTTAGACATACCAACTTGGTAATTTCCAGTATATGGGGTGATTAGTATGAGGAAAGACTATTAACCAAGGGCCAACACATTCATAGTTTCCAGTCTAACAACCCAAAATATTAATAGAAAGGAAAATAACTTCCTCTGATACCAGTTTATAGTGTCCCGCCCTAAGTGCCTCTAAAACAGACCCCAAGATAGTGGTCCACAAGACCTCATGAACATATCCCCAAATGCCAGAGGCTACCGACAAGCAATGATGGCCTTGGTTAATTCTATGGGGAGACTATTCCATCAAAAAATAGTGTATTACATAGCATAAAATAATATATAATCATGTAGAGGAAGAAAAAATAAAAAAAATAGACAACAACGAATGTAGATAAATGTTCCAACAAAATAAATAAACCGAGGAAGCTGAATAATCATTAAAAATACCAAGATGATGAAAATGCATAATGAAATTTGTAACAATAAAAGTACAAGGGTATGAGGTACAAGAATAAACATCATTTTGAAAAAAACTACCAAAAGTCCAAAAAAATCCACACCGAATCCCAAGCATAGGCTCTGTCATCTGCCCCCAAGCTCCTTACAAAATAAAAAAGAAATCAATCATCAGAAGCAACATGCATCTCTGTATCCATACATGCAGACATAAAGTCTCCTTGGGTACCAAACTATGCCCAAGCATGGAGTGAGATATAATCTCAGCAGGCTGGAACCCATAGTTTCTAAAAATTTCCATTTCATGCTATAAAAAATAACATTGTTCCATATATAATAATGAAAGCATTTAAATAAATGAAAAGGATCATAACTCGGTCGAGGTTTCCAAGAGGACACCCATACCATAACACTTGCTTCAGACTGAGCTAAAAGATTGAATATGATACTTGGTAAATTGGAAATTAAATATAGAGTCCTACATATCATAATAAACCACATAAAAATTACACATCCCAAGATTGTTCTTTGGCTTGGGGTCTCATCTAGATATCAAAACTAGGAACACTAAATGAACAAGAGAGGAATCACAAAGCATAAGGAAGAATCTATACCGCACCAAGAAAATCATCTCATTAATTTATATTAAAATTGAAAAGTATAGAGGTGGAGTCCGAGCCCATATTGAATGTATCACTACAACACATCCAATCAATTATCAAATGCCACCAAGCCTGACCAAGTCAATCCATTTCAGAATCCTAGGTATCGCTTGTGGTATGCTAACCATGAGTCTATTCCAAGTATCTTACATACGGGATCAATTATTATCCGAGGCTGGGTATAGCCATCTTTCCAACTGGTCTGTCCTCGATTTCCCCTTCGGGAATTATTGTCCCAAAATAGTATTTGAAAAGAGTGGGAGAGCCTATGCCTAGAGAGCCTAAAACATCCCTTCTCCGATTCATCGTATAACCTAACGAGCATGGTGATTCCAATTTTTCATTTCTTTATATGGAAATCACATTATCTCACCATCTCGACTAACTGCAAACAAAAAGGGAGGCACATATACCTATATCCCAGAGCAAGCATTCATAATTTTAGTCATTTAGGTAACCAATTAATTCCAAAATCATATCTCTGGTTAAAAAGAACATATAATTTTCAATGTAAGCATAAAAAACAAAAATTAAATAAAATAATGTTACAAAAAAACTCATAACTATATTATTTTGGAAAAAAATTCACCATAAATAATTTTATTCATTTTAAACTTCATCATAAAGTATCAAAAAAACACATGTAGTTGATAATTTAAAGAATCAAGGATAACAGTAAAAATAGAACGATTATGTTGGTACACCCAAAGGGGTGTCCAAAGATATGGAGACAACCTAGGGAGGGTTCAAATTAATCAAAGGTCACAATGATAAAAGCCAACTAGATTAATTAAATTAATAATCTTAATTGATATTCTTCGGTAGGCATGAATGATCGGAATGACAGTGTGAAATGAATAATAAAAATAAATGACGGGAAATATCATATAAGCCCTACCTTGTAGTCGTAGTATATCCCACGTTCCTTGAAAACCCATGATTTGATCTAAAACAGAAGAAATCAGATGATTTTTTGAGAAACCCCAATCTCAGGTAAAACCCTTCCACGGAAGATTGGGAGAAGGAGAGTAGAGGAAACTCTAAAAATTCTTGGTGAAGAATATTATGCTTACTGCGAGATTCATAGTGCTTCTGATTGTGTTAAAAACTGAGAATAGATAAAGGTGGAGTGGGCTTATGAAGTTGTGATGGGGGGTGATGCACCACCTAGAGAGGAGGGGGGTGCGACAAACAGGAGATGAGGGAGAGAGAAGAGAAAAAAAGAGGATGGAAAGAAATAAGGAAAGGAGAGGTAAAAAAATAAAAAAATGAAAAGAATTAAAAAGGGAATGAATAAAATAAAAAAATAAAAGGTAAGAGAAGGGAAAATAAGAAAATAACAATAAAAATGTCTAAACCCATTTTTAATTATTTTTACTCTTATCATGTATGCTTTTTTATTTTTTTATATATTTTCATTCCTTTTTCATCTCTTTTGATTTATTTTTGATTTATTTTTATTACTTTTGATTATTTTTAATTATCGTCACCCAAAACATTTTTAGGGAATGATGTATTATTTTACATAAATCCTGTGCAACTATTTAAATAATATAATAGCTTCTCAGGACCCACAACATGCTTCCAGTTAAGGAAGAAACATATATTTATTGATTTATTTACACAAAGGCACACGAACCCATATATATATATATATTCCATATATATATACAGACCAATATTATTTTCCCTAATTAATAATTATAATAGCACAAATATTTTTGTTATTATTAATTCTATGCTATAATCATCACCATGAATAGTTCAATAAAAAATTTCATTAAAATGGTAAAGTTAATAAATTTTCCACACAATAGCCTTTATATGGGAAATTAATAATGTTTCATCTTACCCAATAATAAATATGTATATATATATATTATATGTATATATATATACATATATATTTAATCCCCATATATATATACATTATATATATACATCAAGTTTTTTGTCCCAATATAATAATAATAACAACAGTTAAATTATTATTATTTAATACCACCCATAAATAACACCATTAGTATTTTAACGACAACAACCATTTAAAACCGATAACACCTAATAAATTAATATTGATTTCACATTTTAATTTAATTTTACCAATTAATGATATTGAAATTATTACATTACCAACTTATTATTTACCCCCAAACACAATTTATTAATTAGGAAGTACATTTTTTTCAACACAAATAATAATAATATTAATAATAAAATTATTATTATATTTAAATTCCCAAAAAGAATATTTAAAAACCTATTAAATTATCTTTGGTTGTGATCTTACCAAACGTCTGACGCACAGAGATGTTATACCCCGCGTAGGGTAAACCTAGTGTTCCAAAATGTTTAGTGATGAAACAATTACCTTAAATCCTTACATAATACCAACACCTAACGATAGTCTTATATTTCCCATATAACGCACTGTTTGTGAGAAATTAATTAAATATTAAAAAAATTAGAATAATAAATTAATGAGATAAAAAAACTATTATCATATGTGGGGTTTCCAAACACCAAACACACATTACTATTGTACTCTACCTAAGGTAAAACCGGCATTCTCGACCTAATAGTGGTATCAAATTTCTCATATAATGCACTGTTTGAGAGTTATTTTTTTTTGGAAAAATCACACACACATATGAATAAATATTTTTAATATATTTATTATATCTACATCGAGGGTCTAGGAGCCTTGGAATCCAGAACTGAATCTTTTTCTAAATCTGAAAATATTTCATAGAACATTTCAAAGTGCTAAATATGGCTTTTACATACATTTAATTTATTTCCATTTTAATTTTAAACTAATTAATTTTATTCAATTCCTTTAAAAGACACTTCACAATGTGATATATTGGGAAAAAAAATTTCGACGCACAGTTTTAAAATCGGATTGCCCAGCTAAAATAAAAAATTTAATTTCCTTTTCTTTTTATTCTAGTTCAAAACAAGGGACATTACAAGTTTCTTTTATAATGAAATTTACTTTATATTTTAAAAATAAAATATACAAGTGTCACTATCACCCACATAATACTTTATCAAGATAATTATAAAGATAAAAATACTTGTTTCATGTTATTAAACATTATTTATTTTATATGGTACAACTACTACCCCTGAATTTTCTTTGAGATATTATTCCATGAAAATTATATATTTTACCAAATAATACTACATTATTTTATTCAATGGATTTTTGATTTATGTATTTCCGAAGTTCTAATGGTTTGTCATATAAAATTTTCTTCGTTGAGATAAATTTCAAATTATGAACCTATATTCATTTATATAGTGTATATATTGACTCTTTAATATATAATATTATGCACTATTTTCGATAATTTTATTTTATTTGTTTATCAAGTTCTTTCTTTCAAATGGTTTTTTGATTTTAAAATACAAAGGGGTTTTATTTAAAATCACTGATTTAAAATTGTTAAAGTCATTCACTCAATTTTTTTTCATCCATGTACATATTCTTAAACCTATTTAAATAGTGTTATTTTGAAAACTGAAATTATTTGTTAATGTTATTTTCTATATTATTTTAATTTTTTTAAATGGTTTTAAAAGGAATCTTGTTAATGTTTTCCTCATGGGTAACATTTGAACACCTTTATAAAAGTTTGAAATGGATATTTCTTTTATCATTTACAACATGATCTAATTTTGCCTCAAATATTTACTTTTTTCATTATTAATATTTCTTTCTATGTTTCCATGGTTGTCGAATGAAATTCATATAGCCATTTGTCTGTGAATTTTTCATTTTTAAGGTTACCAATGGAAAAATGACATTTCTTATTGCTTTTCATAGAATATTTATAATGGTTTAATAAAATTATTTTTTATCTACATCAACATATCTTAATGACTATTATTATTCATTGGGGATACTCTATAATAATACTATCCACCTTATTTATTTGAATGTATTATCAAGACGTTTAAAGAAAATTTTCAAAAAAACAATTTCCTTTTCATGGGTAAATTAAGTTATGAATTAATTTTTAAATGTAATCTTCTATGTTTTTCAGTAATATTATGGTTATTAGACATTTTATATGATAATGGGTGGTTCTGATATATCTCTCTAATGCATTAGGTAATGTGGACATAGTGAACTGGTTATAAGTTTCATAATCCAACCTTTTTCAACCCTGAACCGATCACCCAAGCCGATCTATGGCATGAACCTAAGGACATTCCTGATCCCCACGAGATGGAAAGTAGTGCTGGAAATTAATAGAGTACACAAAGGGAACAATTACCCCCAATAAATAAATAATGAAAACTAAACAACTGAAGATTCACAAGAAGACCAATATATAAATAGAACTAAATTGGATGTCATTTATACAAGAAAATTTATATACAACTTTTCTACGCAAGGAAACTAACCATAAAAGAAGACTACACCATATCCATGTGACCCTGAGGTTCACTATCCAACATAAGATCAACCATCTCCCATAGAGACCAAACTCAAGATGAAACCTACAAAAGGGATAAAAATAGAAAATAACTATAGGTATGATTAATAAAACTCAGTAAGCTAGTACGATAAACTATTTCCCAATGCACTTCCATTAAAATAAAAGAAACATCAATTTCATATTTGAACTAAAATATATAAAATTATGCCTTTCTGCAAATATTACTTAAAAAAAAGTAAAATCCATTGACCTTATTTATTTCCAAAACCAATTCTATTCCATTAGTGTCACCAAAACTCTTTCAAGGGGAATGTGATGCTTAAATTTTTTAACTTTCAAAAATAAGGACAAAACAATATTTTCTTTTAAAACAATTTTCATAAATGTTTTTAAAACCAAAACATCACTTCTAAGAAAACACTACACAAGAAGGAACAATGATGATCATAAAAAAGGGCAATGTAAATAATCATACAAGTATCACATTCATCACTTCAAGAAACTAAGAGCCAATAAACATATTTAAACCCATGAGATCAAGAATAATCTAGAACATAGTAATACATGAGACCCAATCCTCAGTAGCATGCCACACATGATGGAATAAAAATTACCTAACACTCTCAACCACCCTAACTCAGGACAAGATGAGGGGAAAATACCATAACAATATACCCAAATATATCCACCTACTATGGCCCACTGACTAGTGCGTAAACTAGCAAGTGAAACAATAGTTCACAGAAAATTCTCTCAATATTCCAAGTTCCTATATCTCATGTATATAATGGGGGTGAGACAACACATCCCATCAATGAATCAAATCACAATATATATATATATATTAATAAATAATCATCATGAATCACCACGAGCCATCCTATTGATTTATCTCATTCCATAGAATAAATAGAACACAATGAGTCTAAACTGAGGAACTCTAATAATGGATTGTAAGGATTCCACAATGAGGAAATCCAATATATTATATTTAGAAAAGGCATGACAAAACATCCATAGGGGGTTTTTATAGTAAACACTATCAATTATTTCAAAAATCTTCCAAATGGGCCTTTAATCATTTTACAAAACCAACATTTATCGAAGATATGAATCCAATTTTCATAACCGATGTAAAAAAACAATTTACCATTTCAAAATAATTTACAAAATTCCATTAAAATATTCACGTTACCCTTTAAAAACAAAACCATTTTTATCAAATCCCAAATAGGTCATTTACTGGAAATACATGCCAAAACATGCTAACAACTAATACCCATTTATTTATAAAACCCAAAATCACTTGGGAAACCAATGAAAGGAACCCAAGACATAATTTCACATATTAAAAATACATTTAAAAATCTAAAACATGCATTTAAAATCAAAAATCACCTACAAAGGCCAAACAGGAAAATATTCAACACCTGGTGTGTGCCATTTACCAAAAAAATCTAGTTATAACAAAACAAGGTTTAAAACATTAATTTTAAGAATTGAAAATTGAAACAAGGATCATACATAAATATTTATGAATTAAAGAAGGTGCGAAGAGAAATGAACTAATTATTATTAAATTAAAAAGGGAAATGCATGAGAAAACCTACCTTGAAACCATGGAACAATAACAATGCACCTCTGAAAACACTGAACAGGGGTTCCAAAACCCTAGATATATGAAGTGAAACCCTTAATGAGAAATAACCCCAACATATTCAAAGGTAAACACAAACCCTAGGTCAAAATGACCATGTGAGAAGAGAAACCCTAGAATAGAAGATAGGAGAAGGAAGAGGGAGATGAGAGGAGGGGTTTACCTTGAGAGATCCAACCAAATCCTTGATGATTTCCACTTGAAACTACATTAGAAAGAGGTGGGAGGCTTGAGGAAGAGGGGAGAGGACCCCTAGGGTTGATTAAACCATATGGGAGAGAAATGGAGTGGTTTTTTTAAAATCTAAAAAGGGGTATAATTGAAAACCCTAATATAAAAAATTAGAAAAGTCACATGGTTAGGCTGAACGATTTAATAAACCATGTAGTTACCGTACGATAGCCACTACTCACAGATAAAATACCCACAAGTTACCTGGGAATTTAATGAATGGTTTCCCCAACTACATGGTATCAGTGAAGTTGGTTGTTTAACCTACCACATAGTGTCCTAGACCAACCACACGGTTAGCACTAAACATGCGCCAACTACGTATTAGGGTCTACCAAGGACAAAATTCCATTATTTCTATAAAATTTACAAACAAGACAAGGATTAACCATGAGTAATAAACTTAGACAAGGAGAAACTCAAAAATTTATCCCTTGTCACACCTGAAACCCGAGAAAAGACCGTAAATTACCATCAAATCGGAGTATAATACAAAACTAGAAAAACTGGGTGTGAAAATTCTCCCCACCATTAATTCTTTCCACCCCAAGAAATCCACAATAGTTTCTAGTTAATTAATCAAAGACCATGGATTCCACATCAACACGATCACACCTCTTATGAAAAGAACATGTGACCCACCATTAACAGAAATCAAACTCGAAATAGATCATCTACATCGGGGAGGCCTTAACCGAATTACCACTGTTAGAAATAAACTGACACCTGATGAATTATTAAGAGAAAAATCAATGATACCCATAGTGGGTATCCCCACCATTAAGGACTAACTAAGAACAACCAAATGAAAATTAATGTTGAACTAGAATCGGTCCATTCCCACACAGGCCAACCAAAACTTTTGCACCACGACCTACCCTAGATAATAAGGACAGAATTTAAGAATAACACTCAAAGATAATATAAACTGACCACTCTATAAAAGAGGGGATATGAAATGATCCAACAATCCCACATAGAAAAAAACCCTCACCACATGGGGAGGGGTGGGAAGGGACCTAATGATTAGACCACTGAAACCACATCCACCAACCACCCACTGCTCTTCACCTAAGTATAGATAAAATAAAAAACCACACCTGGTTCATGTGGGTGATCCACAAAAGAAAACTGACCAGAAAATCACATCAAAGAAGGAATTGTTGTGAGGATGTTCTACAACTGGCTCAAATATCTCCTAGAAATTTATAAAAACACACTAAAAAATACTCCAAAACCTATCCACCTATAAGATTTCATCCAAAGAAACAATAGAGGTATCACATCCGGATCACGAGGAAGCATACCAAATAAAAACAAATTTTAGGACATAGGAAAAATAATCCATATAACCAACAGTATACAAACCACCAAAATTTATAGCTTAAAAAACTTTTGAAAAATATAACAAATCAAACATGGTAGATTTTCACACTCACAAATGGTGTTTCATTGGGTCTCACTCACATGAAAATTTCCGTTCCACCTCGGGAACCCATCCACTATGCCATACTGAGAATCCATACACATTTCCATATAAAACCATTCTTGTGATCACCCATGAAAACACCAAAGGATAAAACAAAACAACCTCATTTTCCAAAACTAACCATTCAGATCAATTAAAAAATCAAGTACCATCCCAAGGAATGCTAACCACCAAGTCAAAAACAATTTTTAGATTCTAAACAACAAACCATATCAACATACTTGAAAATGATATCCAACAGATTTCTCTCAATAATCCTTTTTTGTTTCATTTAAAACATTTTCAAAAAGTTTATCAAATTCCATTTCATCAATTCCATTTGATCAAATCCCATTCCTTTTTAATTCAAAAAAATTTCAAATCACACATTCCATTTAAAATAACCATATTTCATTTTTAAAAATTCACCAAATCCTCTTTCCATTTTCCACTAGACAAAACAATCAAAACAACTTTTCAATTGTACAATACCCTTTCAGAAAAAAAAAACAGTTCAAAAAAAATTTCTAAAACCAATTTTTATAATTCAAACAATTTTCAACAAGTCGTGCTTTTCAAAAAAAAAACCCATGCTTTCCAGACATTGTATTTCAACAAACCATATGTGTAGATTATGGAAATCCAATTCTATTAAACCATTTCTGCTTCAACCCAATATTTTTTTTATAAAAACCCAAATTTCTAAAACCTTTTTTTAAAGTAAATTTTGAAAATCCATATTCCACTTTTTAAAATCAAACCATTTCATGAAAAACAATTTCTACAATTTTCACATAAGGGTTTTCAATTTTTTTATTCAGAACTCAAGAAGATTCAAGGAGACCCACAGGAGGAAACTAGTGGTAGTGGGTGACTTGACCTTATGATTGGAGGCCATATTCCAAAGACACCATAAACATGGAGAACCTTATGGGACCATGCCCCTAGATCCACATTTCTTTCCATGCCCTATGATCTTATGGAGACCATTTTCTCAACTCCCCTTGTCATATCCCAATCACCAAAAAATCCCTAAAGACCAAAGAAATAAATAAAAATGGACTTCCCATGGAAAACTGAGGATCAGAATGAGTAAGAGTTCACAATGCTCTTCCCACAACTACCTATCAACTCCTGGCAATCATACTCCATCTACATTGACATCCCCAACTAACAATGGTTTTTCTAAAAAGAAATTTCTTCTAAGAGCCAACCTCCTCTCATACCAATTTGTCACGACCCAACCCTGGTCAACCATGAACTGGTCACCTGAGCCAATATATGGCATGACCTGAAGGGTGTTATCAATCCCTATATTATAGAAACTAGTTTCGAGCATCAATAGAGTATGCAATGGGAATAATTTCTCCCAATAAATAAATAATGTAAACTAAATAGCAGAAGATGCACAAGAAGCCCAATATAAAAATAAAACTAAACTGGATATCATTTATACAAGAAAATAAAAATACAACCAAGATACACAACACAACCCACCAGACAATAATACTACACCATCTCCACGTGACCATGAGGGTCACTCTCCAACACAAGATCAACTATAACCCATGGAGATTGAACTAAAGTTGAAACCTGTACAAGGGATAAAAACATAGATGAACTATTTGAATGAGTATTAAAACTCAATAGGCTATCCTGAAAATATTTTTCCCAATTCACTTCCATTTAAATAAAATAAGAATTAATTTCAAGTTTGAACTACAATATATAAATTTTTTATTTTATACAAATTTTACTTAAAAAAAAAGCACGATCCATTTCCCTTCTTCATTTACAAAACCAAGTCTATTCTATTAGTGATACGAAAACCCTTTCTAGGGGAAAGTGATGCTTTCATTTTTCAACTTTCAAAAAAGAGGATAAAACACTATTATATTTAAAAAAAATTATAAACCTTTTTAAAAACAACACATAACTTTTAAGAAATCACTAAAAAATATAGAACCATTATGAACATATAATAAGGGAAATGTAAATAAGCATACAAGTATCACATTCATCACTCTAGGAAACTAATAGATAATAGATATAGGTGAAACTAGTAGATTTAAAATATTCTAGAAAACACTAATATATGAGACCCCATTACTGGTAGAATTACACACATGATAAAATAAAAACTCCCAATCACTCTAGGACACCCTAACTTAGGATAGTCCATGTGGAAATCCCATATAAATAAAACCAAATATATCCACCAAATATAAGCCACTGGAATGTTCGTAAACTAACTAGTGCAACAATCGTTCCCAGAAAATTCTCTCAATATTCTAGGTTCCTATGTATCATGTATATAATAGGGGTTAGCAAACAAATTCTAGCTGATAATCTAATCACAATATATAAAATAATAAATCAACAACATGAATCACCCTCAGCCACACCAAGTATTGATATCATGCCATAAAATAAATAGAACACAAAGAGTCCAAACCAATGAACACTGATAATGGATCATAAGGAATCCACTATGACTATAATGACGCATAATTTGCATACATTGTAATTAATTCAGAATTTAAGCATACTTATTACAACATCTAACAAAACTATGGTTGGATCGTATATGTATAGTGTCTTTAGAAACTATAAAACCTAAACAACTGGTTCAAAAATCATCTACATTGTCTCCCATTTATTTCATCATATCTAGAGTCTCTTTTGGAATATCCTACTTAATACCCTTCTTCCCGACCTGTGGAATAAAAACCATACAAAAGGGTGAGCTCAAATGCTCAGTAGGGGTAAACAGAGGAAATATCATATTCATAAGAACATAACATTTTGAAAATCTTAACCTGCAAAATATATCATAATATCATAACATGGGATAAATCATAGTAGTGAAATGTAATCCCAATAATCATAACATAAAACATGAAACTTTGTGGAATACACACATAATCATAGAAAATCATTTCTTATTAGTAAAGACTCATTTCTAATACTATCATAGTGGACAAAGTCCATTTCTGAACCAAGTTCACTCCTCATTCTAGTCCTGTATCACTGAACCAGATAAACTTGAAATTCCAGCCATGTTTATCTCATGAGATATAAATATTTACCCAATGCATTGGAGGGATATATGAGTCCCACCCATCTCATAATTAAACCATTCTTATGTGTTCTACAAAATCATAAATCATATAGCATAACCCATGTAATAAAAGTGGGATTCTTAAACATAATTCCATCATAACATAAACCATATAAGATAAAAGGAATTCATAAAAATAATTCCATCATAAAATAATAAAATCAATGTAAAAATAGGGATAGAAACATAACCCTGTATTATCTTAGATGGAAAATAATTTTGATAATACACTTGAACTCCATTCTTGAGGAAAATATAATTTCTACTTCAAAAACATTTCTCATTTCTTTAACATGTCATACAATTTTAAGCTAAATGAAGTTAATTAAAAATAAAACTTGAAAACTTGTAAAGTAAGATTCATGGAAATAATGTTCTTTGAAATAATAAAAATATATTCATGCTGTATAAGTTAAAAAAAACATCCTTCTCATACTTCGGCCGGAAAAGTAAAAAATTATATCTTACTAAAAACGAAAAAAGATTCCTTTAATATCTTTTACTAAAAAATCACCAATAGCTAAAATTGGATTTAAACAACTATAGGAGGATAGAAATAATATTACATATTGAGTAAACATGGATGTGTATGATAAATATGCCCTAGTAAATTCTAAAGTATAAACAATCTCGGATAAAAATGAGATTGTGAGATTTTCCCTTACCTTAGGTCCAATATGCTTTGTACGTATCCGAACCTCCTGTATAATGATTTAAATAATGTCATCGACTTATTAAAGAATCATATTCATTTTTATGATATCATATATGGTCATATTCCTATCTTCTTATTGGTAATATTTCATTGTTACTCGTTATTCAGGTGTTCACTGCTTTATGTTCTTATGCGTGTTTTGCCGAATAAATTCTTATTCATATTTTTAGGTTATAGATATATCATTTTAATAATGGTTTTATTATAATATATATCATATTTATTAATTCAATTCATTTATATAATCATT
Source organism: Viscum album (assembly GCA_963277665.1). Taxonomy (NCBI): domain Eukaryota; kingdom Viridiplantae; phylum Streptophyta; class Magnoliopsida; order Santalales; family Viscaceae; genus Viscum; species Viscum album. The sequence continues at coordinate 751,157,476 of OY728127.1, forward strand.
ATTCAATGAAGATCAGGTCAAACGAGTCGCATCACATCGTGGAGACGGTAGGTGGTACGTACGCACGAGTGATGGTATCATTCCCATGATCTTGGAATTGTATTGAAGTGTATGTATAATATTTAATAATCAATATAACTTTACAATAATCATATATAGTTATTTATTTACACCATCATACCCATCCATGTAAGGTGGTGGTGGAAAACAGATTATACCATGGCGTGGAGATAGTATTCAGTACGTACGCATGGGCGGTGATTTCATTTTCCGTAGGATGTATAGAAGATGAAATAGGGTTGTTTCATATTTATAATAACATATCAGTATATTATTGATAATGATGTTATTATTTTATAATGAAAAAACTAAATAAGAGGAAGTAGAAGAAGGAAGAAACTTGAAAGAATTGGTAGAAGAGATTACCTCTTCCTCGACGTGCCTCCTTTAAACTCCCTCTTAAGGGACTAGAGTTGGTCTTTTGAGAAGACCAGAACCTCAAAAATATTACTAGAAAAGTTTAGAAGAGTAATGGGCATGGGTTGGCTGATCTTGAAGGCTCAATGTTGTGTAAATAAGAGAGGGAGGAGGTGCCATTTTATAAGGGAGGAGAGGGGAACCTTTGGAAACCTCAAAAATATTAATTTATAATAAATTCATACCCCACTTAAAAAATTCTAAATTGACTCCAATATGAATATTAGATGTGATGGGGTAGTAATATCATCAACCAATAAATTTTAGACATGTTGGGAATTTATTTTAAACGTTATAAACTTGATTTATCCTTATTTAATCTATTTAATTTTATTTGTGGTAATAAGATTCTAAATTTTAAATTGTTATAAATAATTACTTATATGTTTTTAATTGTCCATAATTGGATAATATATGATATTTTAGACCATATAAATTTTAATTTATAATTTTATATATTTTTGTGATTTTTAAACAATTTTATATTATGTTATTTTATAAAATAACAATAGTGTCAATATTGACAGTATTCATTTATTTGAATTTAAATAAAATACACACAGAAGATATGTTCGAACTAAAAGATTTAGTAGATTAATAACATGTAATATATATCTATAAAATTAGTGGATCACATTAAATAGTTCATACAATATTTATTTTAATATTTTTTAAAACCATTTATTTTATATTTCAATCAATAAAATAATTTCTACATCACTATTGTGTTACCTTTAATGAAGATTATTTAATCCCAAAAAATTATAAATAAATTCACATGATGTATTTAATTTTGTTGGATTTATAGAGAATATTCATGTTCTAAGTTTCAGGAAGTTTATCACTAAATTAAAATTATTATACTTATAATATTTAAGAGAGTGACATGTTGTCACTTTCTTAGGTTTTAATAATAATTAAATTATTTCCATGGTAAAAAGTCCATAAAATGAATCTATTCTGATCATTAGGTGATATGGGTAGACTTTAAGTCATCCAATAGATTTTGTTCAGGTGTTAGGGTAATTTTATAATCTAATTTTTCCCTTAATTACCCGATTTACCTTTAATTCCAGTAAATAAAAATTATCGTAATTACTATTCAAAATATCAAAAAAATAAAAGTAACCTATTAAAAAAATTTAAACCCCCTGAATTAAAATATTGAATCCTTTTTTCAAAATTCAAAACACAAAATTTTTAGAAACTAATTTAAAATTAATCCTGTTGTTAAGAAAACTGGTTTTAAAAGTTAAAACATTGCCAAAGATTGAAATGATTTTACCTATGAATTCAATGTAAAATTAATGGTAATTACATAAATTATATTAAATGGTGAAAATATATTTTATTTATACATTAAAACAATTCAGTATTATAATTTGACCATATAAATTATTGCGATGAAAAAAGTGGTTTTTAATTAAAATATTGTGTGTTTTTACTATTCATTAAAATATGAAAGTTATCAGAATAATATGAAAATTTTATCCAAAGTAAATTTATATATCTTGATTCCAAAGATTAATTTTATTTTGTCAAATTGAACTTATAAACATGTTAAGAACTAAATTTAATGTGGGTGCACCATCAAAAGGTGGCAAAACTGCATTTTTTTGAAAAATACTTATTTTACCTGAAACATATATTTTGTTGACATACCATGTTCTAGAAAATGTGTAAGATGAATAATAATGTTATAAAATTTAAAATAAAGTTAATACTATTCATAAAGTCTAGTCCATAATAATATTATAACAATATATCATTGTTTAGTGAAACCTGGTATTGCGTACTACACAAGCTATCGAGGAAGGTCGCAATTGTGTGCAACGCAAGCCCAGACAGTGTTGTGTATAGTGAATGACTCCTTTGGTGTTGCGTATAACATAAGACATAAAAAAAATATTTATCCTAAAATCTCAGAGTGTTACATTCTACCCCCTTAAAAAGAATTTCTCCCTCGAAATTCATCACTTCGTAACAAACAGATGAGGATACCTCTCTCTCATGATATCCTAAAGTTCCCATGTAGATTATTCTAATTGGTGGTTCCTCCATATAACTTTAACCAAGATTGTAGTCTTGTTTCGTAGAACTTTTTTTCTACAATACAGAATCTCCATTGGCTGTTCTTCATAAAAAAGATCATGCTCCAGCGGTATAACTTCAAAGCTTAGTACATGTGAAGGACCAGGTATGTACTTTCTTAGGAGAGATACATGGAACACGTCGTGAACTTGAGAGAGATTCAGTGGAAGAGGAAATCGGTAAGCTACCTTCCCAACATGATCTAGTATCTCAAAAGGACCAATATACCTAGGGATCAACTTTCCCTTCTTTACAAATCTCATTACTCTCTTCCAAGGAGATATTTGTAAGGACACATTATCACCCACTTCAAACTATAGGCCTTTTTATAAGTTGTTGGCATAATGTTTTGTTGACTTTGAGCTGCTATTATGTGTTGTTGAATAGATCTTACCTTTTCTGCCATCTCATCAACAAGATCAGGTCCTAATAGCTTTCATTCCCCAACTTCATCCCAGAAAGTTGGAGTTCTACATTTCTTTCCATAGAGAGTTTCACAAGGAGACATCTGAATACTGGAGTGAAATATATTATTATAAGAAAATTCCACAAAAGGTAGGTGTTGATCCCAAACACCTTTTAAATCCATAGAGAAATCTCTCAACATGTCTTCTAGAGTTTGTAATTGTCCTCTCAGACTAACCGTGTGTATGAGGATGATAAGAAGTGATGAAACTCAACTCTGTATCTAGAGTATGCTGAAGACTTCACCAACACATCAAGGTAAACCTTGGATCCTAATCCGATATAATTGAAAGTGATACTAAATGAAATCATACCACTTCCTTCACATATATCCAAAAAATCTGATCAAGAGAGAAATATTCACTAATAGTAATGAAGTGTGCTGAATTTGTAAGACGATCAACTATAACCCAGATAACATTATTGCCTTTGGATGTTTTAGGAAGTCCAGTGGCAAATTCCATAGTGGTGTTTTCCCATTTCCATTCTGGTATGGGTAATGGTGGTAACATCACCTTAGAATTCTGTCTCATAGATTTTACTTGCTGACAAACCAAGCATCAAGATACATATTCCGAAACACTTATTTTCATTCCATCCCACCAGAAGTACTCCTTCAGGTCCCTATACATCTTCGTGCTTCAAGGGTGAATAGAGAATGAAGAACTATGATCTTCATCCAATATTTCCTTGTTTAATTTTAGGATGGGAGAAACACAGACCTGATTCCTGAACCTTATTATTTCATCACAATCAATGTGAAATTTAGAAATATTTCTCACCTTCTTTTATAACTCTACATCTTCTTTCTCTGCCTCTTTAATCTTAACATGTATAGATCGTTGAACATTCATTTGAGAAAGATAATATTTTCCCTATCCATTATAATTCCAAGATCTATCCTTTGTAAATCCATAAATATTGGATCTTTTGTGACCCTCATCATGGATAAGCTAGCATGGTCTTGTCGACTTAATGCGTCTGCCACCATGTTTGCTTTCCCAGGGTGATAATGAATTGATAAGTCGTAATCCTTAATCAGATCCAACCATATTCTTTGATTCATATTAAGCTCTTTTTGTGTGAAAATATACTTTATGATTTTATGATCAGTATAAATATCACACCTTTCACCATAAAGATAATTCCTACAAATCCTTAATGCAAAGATTACCAAAACTAATTCCAAATCATGAGTTGTGTAATTTTTCAAATGGATTTTCAAATTTCGTGAGTCATAAGATATCACCATATCGTTTTTCATGAGAACACACCCCAATCCCTTCTTGGATGCATCGCTGTAGATCACAAACATTTCTCCACTATAAGGCAGTGTGAGCACAGGTTCACTTTATAACCTTCTTTTTAACTCCTTGAAATTCTCTTCACACTCCTCCGTCGAAACGAAATTTACTCTTTTTTTAGTCAACCTGCGGACTGGATTAGATAATTGTAAAAAATCTTTCACAAAAACATTGATAATATCCATCCAAACCAAGAAAACCTCAGATCTGAGTTACTGTTGTTGGTCTCGACCATCTTTCGATAACCTCTGTTTTTGCTGGATCCATATATATACCCTCCTTTGATGTTTTGTGACCCAAAAATGAAACTTTTTGAAGCCAAAATTCACAATTGGTAAATTTGACATAAATATTATCCTTTATCAGGGTCTTCAATAAAATTATTAATTGATCTTCTTGTTCTTCCTTCCTCTTTGAATAGATAAGAATATCATCTATAAAGGATACCAAAAACTGATGAAGATAGTCTCTAAAGACTCTATTCATTAGATCCATTAATATAGCAGGGGAATTAGTAAGACCAAATGACACCACTATAAATTCATAGTGTCCATAACTTGTACGGAAATCCATCATTGGTATATCCTCCCTTTGAACCTTAATTGATGATACCATGAACGAAGATAAATCTTGGAAAAGTATTGAGCTCCATGTAGTTGTTAAAATAAGTCATCAATGCGTGGGAGATGATATTTTTTCTTTATAGCGATCTTGTTAAGTTCTAGATAATCAATGCAGAGTCTCATTGATCAATCTTTATTTTTAACAAAAAAACATGTGCTCTCCAAGGTGATTCACTAGGGCGTATGAATCCCTTATCAAGATTCTCTTGGAGTTGCTTCTTTAATTCCTGTAACTCAATTGGGGCTATTCTATAAGGTGTCTTAGAAATGGGAATATCACCCGGTATAAGTTCTATTGAAAAATCAGCTTCATTATTTGGTGGAAGACCTGTCAATTCATCTAGAAAGACATCATCAAACTCCCGTACAATGGGCATATTCTTAATCATGAGTTTCTCTCCAACCATTTGAGATAAATAACCTTCATTTATGGGAATCAAGACCCATAAGATGGATGAAATTTCCACTAGAAGGTTATATTCATCCTTTCATCGATAGATGATCATAGATTTATCGGGAATATGAAATGTGACATCCCTTCTTTGGAAATCAATATGAGCTCCATATATGGAAATCCAGTCCATTCCATGAATCACATAAAATTCCACTATAGTAAGGATCACAAGATTTGCAGGAATCACTTTCCCATAAACGTCAATTGGAGAATAATTATAAACTTTTGATGCAACCATTGTGCCATTAGGAGTTGTCACAGCTAACTCAATAGCTAATTGTTGAGGTAGTACAGTGATACCCTTGGAAAATTCTTCAGAAATAAAAGAGTGGGTGGATCTAAAATAAAATAAAACATTTTCTACTTTATAGTGGATGGTAAGTGTACATTTAACCACTTCTTTGTCGTACTCCACATCGCCGATAGAAATTGCATGTGACTTTACTTAGTCTTTGGGCTTAAGAGTTTTTTGAAGTCGATCATCTTCAAAAACCCTTGGATTAGGGCATTGATTAACATAATTCCCCATTTCCTTGCACATTTAACATTGAAGTGTAGGAGGTGCATTTTATGTATCCTTTCCTTTGTTTGCACCACTAGACATCTTTTTCCCATCATTGCGGCATTCAAATGCCTGATGACCTTCTTCTCCACTTTTGAAACATTTTCTTGTCCATTTAAGACAATTCCCTCCATGTTTCTTTCCACACATTGAGCATAAGGGAAAACTCATCTTATTTTCCGTGTGGTCTTTAGATTTCCCATTGAATTCCACTTTCCTCTTCTTATCAAACCCATATGACTGATGGGTTACTCTAATATCCATCTCAACCATGAGAGCACATAGAAAAATTTCCTCATAGCTATTGAAGTCCCTTATGGCTAATGCCCTTCGAAGTCTTGGTTTTAATCCACTAAAGAATAGATCGATCTTACTTTCAGGTTGGATAATAATTCCAAAAGCATACCTTGCAAGTCTTGTAAAATTTTCTTTGTAGGTACCACCAGATTCATCATCATTTTTCATTAGTTCAAGAAACTCCTTCTCCATCTTTGTTCGAAGAATACATGGGAAGTACTTATTGAAAAATAAGATCTTGAACTTGTCCCATCCCATGGACTCAATTTCGTCTCTTTGCCTCATATTATTGATAAGATTCCACCAGTGATCAGCTTCACCTTCCAAATGATATACTGCTAAGATGACTTTATCATGCTATAACATTGAAGAACTGAAAATATCCTTTTTGTGGTACTGATCCATTGTTCAACCACTAATGGATCTGTAGACCCGCTGAATGAGGGTGGACGCTACTTCATGAAGGATTCAATAGAATGTTGCTCCAACCTTTGCTCGTTTGGAAGTCCTGCATGGTTCATAGCTTGAGAAAGTTGTGTGATCATGGAAACAAGATTTTTTATTCCATATCCCATAATGTTTGGTTGCTCAGGGGGACAATCATTGCATTTCTAGTCTCATTCAGTATTAACACAGGTCCTTTGGGGTCCAGCTATTGACTAAAACCAATAAGCATAGTGTGAGAAACACTAATCATAATAGGAAAACCACATAATCAAGAATAAAATTTCACACTTAAGGTCTTATCATAGGTTATTCATGGCCATTTCTAAAACACTAATTTTTTGTTCTATTCTTAGACATATCATTAGGGTTCTTACTAAGGATTTCACATCCTAGTTTCCAAAGGTTGACTATACCTTTCCTCTGATACAAACTATAACGACTCACAATTTATATACATTGTTATTACATCAGAATTTAAGTATAATTTTTAGAACATTTAACAAAACCATGGTAGGAACATATAGGTATTGTGTCTTTAGAAACTAGGAAACATAAACAAATGGTTTAAAAATAATCTACATTGTCTCTCATTTATTTCATCATATCTAGAGTCCCTTTTGGAATATCCTACTTAATACCCTTCTTCCAAACATAGGGAAAAGAAAACACACAAAAGGGTGAGGTCGAATGCTCAGTAGGGGTAAACAAAGGAAATATCATATTCATAAGAACATAACATTTTGAAAATCTTAACCTTTAAAAGAGATCATAATATCCTAACATGGGATAAATAATAGTAGTGAAATGTAATCCTAATAATCATAACATAAAACATGAAACTTTATGGAATACACACATAATCATAGAAAATAATTTCTTATTAGTGAAGACCCATTTCCTAGACAATGATAGTTGACAAAGTCCAATTCTGAACTGAGTTTACTCCTCGTCTCAGTCCTGTATCACTGAACAAGATTAACTTGCCATTCCAGCCATTTCTATCTCATGAGATATAAATCATTACCCAATGAATTTGAGGGAGATATAGGTCCCACCCATCTCATAATAAAACCATTCTTATGTGTTCCACAAAATCATAAATCATATAGCATAACCCATGTAATAAAAGTGGGATTATTAAACATCATGCCATCATAACTTAAACCATATCAGATAAAAGGACTTCATTAAAATAATTCCATCATAAAATAATCAAATCAATGTAAAAATAAGGACAGAAGCAGAACCCTATATTATCTTAGATGGAAAATAATTTTGATAATACACTTGAACTCCATTCTTGAGGAAAATATAATATCTACTTCAAAAACATTTTTTCTTTCTTAACATTTAATACAATTACAAACTAAAAGAAGTTAACTAAAAATAAAACATGAAAACATGTAAAGGAAGCTTAATGGAAATAATGTTATAATAATTCATAAAAATACATTCATTCTATATAAGTTATAAAACATTATTCTAGTACTTTGGCCGGAAAACTCAAAAAATATCTCGTACTGAAAACGACAAAAGATTCCTTTCATATCTTTTACTAAAAATTCACCAATTGGTAAAATTGGATTTAAAAAAATTTTGGTGGATAGAAATAATATTACATATTGAGGAAACCTGGATGTGGATGATAAATATTCCCCAGTAAATTCTGGAGTATAAACAATCTCGGATAAAAATGAGATTGCACTACTAGAAACTACCCCTTTCCCAACACTTCTTTACCATCTGTTTAAACAAACCATTGGTAAAGAAGCCCTTTCCCAACGATTTTAAAAAACCATTGGGAAATGGGTGTCCAAGGAACCCTTTACCAATGCTTCAAGAGAACCATTGGGAAATAGCTACCCCTTTCTCAACGGTTTTCTTGAACCACTGGTAAAGGCGTGTCCAAGACACCATTTCCCAACGGTTCTACAAGAACCGTTGGGAAATGGTCACCCTTTACCAATGGTTTTTTTAAACCATTAGTAAAGGGTATCTTGGACACCCCTTTCCCAACAGTTTTTAAAAACCGTTGGGAAAGATTTTCCCAAAATACAGAATCGGCCACTCTCTCCCCCATTCACAACAGATCCCTAATCTGTCCACGACTCCGCTGCTCTCATGACTTCCCCCATCTGAACCTGCCAAAATACATCCAAATCATCTCAAATCCGGCATTCTGTTCTTCATACACATAAAATATTTAAGTGCTACCTTGTTTTTATTGTTATTCATATCATATTTTAGTTTTAAGTTTTGATTTTGATGTGTATATCATTTTTTGTGTTTTGATTTAATCTAGACTTTATCCATTCCAATCAATTTAATTAATTACATCCTTAACCCTCCATTGAAGAAGAAGCATCTCAAATTCATTTCCGTTGGATTCTAGATTTTCTAAGTATGTGTTTTTATGATTTTTTCCAACCTGTAATTAATTGTTACTTGGAAATTTATTTATATGTGTTTAATAATTTTTAGCAATGTTTTTATGAATGTTTTCCTGAAAATTCCTTGAGGAAAGTGTTTTATTAAAATGATTTTTTTAATAAGGCTTGTGTAATGTAATTTGTTATAGTACACTATGTGACTATATTTGGTATTTAGTAACACATGAGATAACTGGTGTGTGAGAATGTGTTGTGAAAGAGATTCCATGGTTGGATCAAGATTATATTTACGTTTAGAGCCTATTAATGAGTTTTTTTAAAGATATTTTGAGATATTTAACTTATGTTTATTGGTGAAAACTAGGAGCTTTAGAGGTGGTTCATGATTAAGACATATAATTACTACTAAAAATGTTGATAAACCGTTCATAGTAGTTAATTCAGGAAATTTTTGTTGTTTTTAGTCCTTTTTTATTTAGAGTTTCTTTTGATGGTGATGTTTATTATTGTTACCTATGATGGAAATTTATTTTAGTTTCTAAATCGGCTGAGACTCCCCCACCATGCACAATGTATGCAACCTCTACCCTTATTTAATCATTCTGTTTACACAGCGTATGCACCCTCTACCCTCATTTAATCAGTGAACTCAAGTCATTAATTTAAGCCTTCATTCTCACTGGCATGTAAGAAATTGAATGATGTAAACCCATCCTCACATGATTTCTTACCTTAAATAGTGTCCAACATATGGAATACGAGCTTTTGAATTCATCATTTAACCAGGATCATATATTCCATTTCCCCCAAGATGACTGTACTAATATAAATTTAGGGTCAACTAAATATGGTTCTCATTGTATGTTGTATATTATGTGTCCTTCGTGGCCAATACTCACTTTTATGAGGGTGGGGTGCTTTTCACTACCCATTCAGGCATGTGTAGACAACCATAAAAATGTTAGATAAGTCACTAGTTTAATTCAGTAATGTTGCTATCATTGAAATACTTTATTAAGAATTTAAAATTTAAAAATAAATGTTTTCGTCTATACTTAATGAAATTAAATCTTTTTACAAGCCATGAACATCCTATTAGTGTAGAAGCCTAAAATTTATTCACCCATGGGGTGCGCTTGACTTGGAGAAGTAATTGGGTAATGAAAGGTATGGCCATAGAGGTGTCAATAATGAGTTATTGAACATGAGTGAATGCTTTGGGATGCCTATAACACATGATGGGACCTGTGGCATGTGCCTCTTATAGACCTAATGAAAATGAATATAAATAAATTTTAATTTAATTTATGACTACTTTTTCTTTAAATTATTTTAATAGTTCACTACATCGACTAGAAACTTCTTCCTTTATCGTTTACTTAAATGTATTTTCTATTAAAGTTCAATCCTATTGAATGGTTTATCAAAAAATGACTTATATAAATTCTTTTTACAGAATGGACAGAAGTTGGATGTTTGAAACCGATCAGATCTCAAGAGATTTTCAAAACAATTTGGAGAGCTTTATAGATTTTTCATTTCATAATGCTTCAGATAGTGGTCGCATAAACTTCCCAAGTTCCAATTGTGTTGGTAGACCTTGGTTGAGCCGTGAAGAAGTCAACTACCACATAACCAAAAATGGTTTTCAATAAAACTACTTTGGGTGGTATCACAATGGGGAGAAAATAAAATCTCAAATTGGTGATGATTGAAATGAAAGGACTGGAATGGAGAATTTGTTAGATGATCAGTTTCCGTTTATTCATCATCATGAAAAAGAAAGGATTTCGACTCAAGAAGACTTAAATATGAGCACAGCTGATGAATCTATTGAAATTTATGATATTGATAGGGTGAAAATATTGAATGATGCTGCCATGACTCCAGTATATCGACAATGCGATAAAATGAAAAGGCTGTAATTTTTAATCCGATTGTTTCATGGGAAAACTATGTATGGGATTTCTAATACAGAAATCGATTACGTTCTTATCCTATTAAAGGATTTACTTCCAGATGATACAGATATTCCCTCAAACAACTATATGGCATGGAAGTTAGTTAAGGAACTTGGATTTTCAAGAAACAAAATTCATGCTTGTCCGAAAGATTGCAGTTTATTCTGGGAGGAAACCGCTGAACGAAATGATTGTATAAAATATGGCACATCCCGCTAGAAGTCAAAATATGATGGAACACTCTCCTAAATTCCACAGAAAGTAATGTGGCACTATCCATTGATCCCCAGACTCCAGAATCTTTTTATGTCTGATGACATATCAATAAAAATGAGATGGCATGATACCGAGAGAAAGAAGACTAATGATGAGTTGGTTCATCCTGCAGATGGATTTGCATGGCAGAGATTTGATGCTCGACATCCTGATTTTGCAGCTGACGTGCGTAATGTGAGGCTGGGTCTTCCATGCGATGGTTTTAATCTGTTTGGGTAGATGCTTACTTTGCACAGCACATGGCCAGTTTTTATACACATTTATAATCTTCCCCAATGGTTGTGTATGAAAAAACATTTCACTTCCATGAGTATACCTATATCTGGTCCTTCTAATTCCGACATTAATATTGATATATACATGCAACCTTTAATAGAAGATTTGAAACTTATTTGGGATGTGGGCATGCACACATACGATGCATGTTCAAAAGACATATTTCAGATGCGTGCTGCGCTTATGTGGACGATCAATGACTTTCCAGCTTATGCAAGGATGTTTGGATGGAGCATGAAGGGAAAACTGTCATGTCCAGTTTGTATGAAGAATACATGATCCCAAAGACTGAAACATCTTTATAGTTTCAGTTTTATGGTACATCGACGATTCTTGCCAAAGGATCATCCATATAGAATGAATCGTCGAAGATTTGATAAAACCACAGAGACTGATGATCCGCCTCAGCATATTTCTGGAACTGACGTGCTTAATGAATTGAAAGATTTCAGTTTTTTTGTCCGGGAAGGGTGAAATGAAATCTGGAAAGAGGAAGAATGTTTCCACTAAAACATGTTACAATTGGAGGAAGAGGAGTATCTTTTTTGATTTGCCTTATTGGTCAACCAATTTGTTACGTCATTTATTAGACGTAATTCATATTGAAAATAATATATGAGAAATGTTGCTTTCAGTTCTTATAAATGTCAAGGGGAAGACAGAAGATGATTTACGATCTCGGCATGACTAGGTGGATTGGAGCATCAGACCAGAATTGCATCCTGTGCGTATCAGTAAAAATAAATGAAAACTTCCATCTGCTTCTTATGTGATGACACCTACGAAAAAAACAATTTCTGGAATTATTAGATACTATTAGAGTTTCTGATGGCTATTTAAGCAACCTATCTAAACGGGTAAACATAAGAGAGTTGAAGCTAAAATCATTGAAGACTAATGATTATCACATTCTACTACATGAGTTGCTTCCAATAGAAATCCATCATCTTCTGTCCAATAATGTAATGGTGGTTGTTATTTGGTTGTGCCATTTGTTTAGAGATATTTGTGCTAAGAATTTGTCCAAGTCTTTCTTGCAAAAAATGGTGACAGTTGCCCCATTAATTTTGTGTGAGTTGGAGAAAATATTTCGTCCATCATTATTGACATGCATGATGAATCTGACTATCCATATTACCACTGAAATACTTCTCAGAGGACCTGTTTCTTTTCGTTGGATGTATCCAACTGAAATAAATATGTTCACATTAAAGTCTTATGCCTGAAACAGAAATCATCTCAAAGGTTCTATCGTGAACGGTTACGTGGCTCAAGAATGTATGGATTTATGCTCGATGTATTTGTATGATCTCAGTACAAGATTGAACAGACTAATGAGAAATGAAGAAGAATAGTATGAGAAAATTGAACCCAGTTATCCATCACTTCCTCAAACATGAGGAATTCATGGATCATATAAATTGAAGACATTAATCCATGAAGAGTGGGAGATGGCACATCACATAGTTTTGTTCAACTGTTATTTGTTCGACGACTATATCAGGTAACTAAATTGATTATGTATATCTTACATATATATATATGTTAAACTATTCATATTTTCTATCTATAGGGAACATAAAACAATGATAAATAGGAAGCATCATTCTTTATCTTTGAGAAGGAGAGAGACTTTTCATAGAAAGAGTTCTCTTCTTGGTTAAAATTGAAGGTAAAAATATTAATGTTTAAAATAATTATATCAATATTTAATTAATTTTAATAGTCATTTATATTGCAGGTATTGAGTTTGTCTACTGACTCTGTCTCTAAGGAAATAAGAGCTTTGGATTTTGGTCCTAATACCATGGTTCTTGACTGTAAATCAATTTTTATCAATGGGTACAAATTTATTTTCATTGAACAAGCGAAGAACATGATAATTCAACATGATGGTGTTATGGTTACTACCACAACATATTTTTATGCCAGTCCATCATATAGTAGACCGTGATTTGAAAATTTGGGTTATTATGGTGTTGTTAAGAAAATAATAATATTGTATTATTACTCTCATGGACGAGTCACAATGATGAAATGTCATTGGTTTGATTCTATGATGAGACATGACACAATTATTGATGATTGTGGATTTCGAGTAATTAATATGACTCGCACTCTTGCTACCGATGAACCATATGTGTTGGCATCAATAGATAAACAAGTTTTTTATGTCAAAGACCAACTTCGACTTGAATTTGGTGTCATAGTTGAAGTAATTCCAAGAAATATTTTTGATGATGGTGATAATGTAATTGACACTGTCCCTAGTTCCATTGGAACCAATCCATTTATTTCTTTTGATGAATCCAATAGCTCAATTTTCAGAGTTGATTGTGAACCTAAAGTTGTGGTTGAAAATATATAGAATCATTCATCCATGTTCTCAATTCTTTTGGTTTACCTCGTGTTGGGTTGTTAATGTTGGTAATATTCAAATTGATTTAGTATTGATCACAAATATGTTTTAGCTACCATGACCGTTAGGTGAATTTTCAATGTTTATTGGTTGTAGTTCTATTTGAATTACATTTTCTAATTTGGAATTAAACTGTATTCAAACCTAGTCGAACAATATTTCTAACTTGGTGAACATTACAACATGTATGATTTATTAAATCCATTCAATCTCTTCTAAAACAATTGATAGTTGACGTGACCGTTATGTAAATTTTCAATGTTTATTGGTTGCGGTTTTATTTGAATCGCATTTTCTAATTTGGAATTGAACTGTATTGAAACATAGTCAAAAAATATTTCAAACTTGGTGATCATTACAACTTATATAATTTATTAAATCCATTCAAGCTCTTCTAAAACAATTGATAACTGAATTGACCATTATGTGAATTTTCAATGTTTATTAGTTGTAGTTTTATTTGAATTGGATTTTCTAATTTGGAATTGAACTGTATTCAAACATTGTCAAACAATATTTCTAACTTGGTTAACATTACAAATTATATGATTTATTAAATCCATTCAAGATCTTCTAAAACAATTGATAGCTAAATTACTAATGAATCCCCCTATTCCCTCATATATTTAGTTTTTTAGGTTACACATTAGTTTCCTTTTTCTAATTAATTACATATTTGTTTTCAAAAGCAGGAAATGAAGCCAATTGAAGAGAGGCGAAGGAAAAAAATGATGGAGAACAATCGTCAAATGACGGAGTTGGGAATTCCATCATTAGTGCCTGTAGTGAGTACTTTATTTCAAATTGATATATTTAAAGAATATATAATGTCATGTGATTAATTTTTTTTGTATACATTTTTGTACGATTCACCTATACGTCGACAGTTATTCGACGAGGAGCCTAGTACTGGTCCTAGTACTTAGGCCGGTGGTACGATGAGGGTTCGTACTAGAGGTGGACGAGCAGCTGCGCGTACCCGACTAGACCCTGCCCCTCCCACTAACATGTCATCCTTCCCACATTCTGATCTCGGTGTGTCGTTAGGGACACACGGGATATTTAGGCCTCCCATGTTTTTGCTACCTTCTGCATCTTCTGGCCCATCATTTTCACATCCCATGATGATTCCCACTCCCCAGTCAGCATCTGGTCAGACAGCTCTCCCATCTTCTTTTCCTTCTACTTCTGTCTCTCCAAGCTTCTATATTCCATCATCTATGACTCCTGTTCCACCACAGGGTGTTCCATCAGTTTCTGGGGATCTAGCGACGCTCATTGAATAGACCGGAACATGTATATTTATAGAACCCTAACAAATTTTTGCACAAATATTTATTTTCATTATAACATGTTTTGAAAAAATATTTGTTTTTCTTTCATGACAGATACATCTACTGATAGGAGCCGTGGGAAGGGTAATACATGCATGCGTTTGGTGTGGAACCACCGCACACAGCTTATGGTGGATTATAATGAAGACAACCAAATGATTGAGAAAACAGGCCAACAATGTTGGAGTTTTTTGGCGATGCTTTCCAAATACTCCGACATCATTCCCGTCAGCCCGCTATCATGGAGAAACTTGCCACATGAGGTCAAGGATAGAGCTTGGGTAGAGATATGGGTAAAAAATTCTGTTCTATTTAATGTCATAAATTATTTTTGTATTTATATGAATTAATATTTTGATTTCAGCTTCGATTTAATTTTCCTGATGGTGAGGGTGCACTAGTGGAACATCTAAATGATTTAGGCGAGCTTTGGAGAGCCTAAAACCATGAGTTGTATATTGGATGGGTTGCTAGAGTTGGCACTGAGTTAGAGGCGGTACCAGTGGTGGATGATTTTCCTATAGAGCAGTATCGTTAGACGATTAATCTTTGGACGAGTACCCAATTTGAGGTATTAATAACATTTGAGGTATTTAAATAATAACTATCATGTTTTGAATTAATACTATCTTTTGCATTTTCAAATTTTATTTAGGAATCATCTGGAAAAAATAAAAATAAAATTGATGAAAAAAATACCACCAAACACTGGGACGCACTACGATTCCTGATCATGAGAGGAGGCAGGTATGAAAATTGTTTATAAGTTTTCTTTACGACATACACTTTCTTTTGTTTCCTCAATTATTTAATAGTTTGCTAAAATTTTCATATAACTTTAGTTTTCAATGTCATTGTAGAGGCAAATAGAGAATATTGAAGGACATGTTCCTCGAGAAAAATTGTTTTGCTCGAGTAGATAGAAAAAGGATGGAAGTTCCGTCAACGAAGCGACTCAGCAGAAGATTGTAAGTTTTAATCTGTTGAATTTATATTTTAATATCTATTTTTTAACTTAATGATATATTTATATTTGTAACAGGATGCTTTAAAGTCCCTCAATTGCCAAGAATTAGACAATTTTGGTCCAACAGATCACTTACATCAGGTGATGGGAGAGGAGCATTCTAGCAGAGTACGCTGCCGACCTAGGATAGCCCCAATGAGGTATTGGCCCTCCTCAGGTACGAGCTGTAGTGCCACCGAGCTGCACTAAGTTAGGGCACATGCAGAACAAGCTGAGAAAAGGGCCACAGAGATGGAAGAATAGTCTGCTAGGGAAAATAGTGCATTTATGAAATTTATTGAAGTTATACATCCAACACTTCCAGTAGAGCCCAGCCCATCTTTTGATGAATATACGTCGTCGATACATTCTATATATGGTGCACCAAGAGGTAGTTATAGCGGTGGTCAGGACGATTTCTATATTGATGATGATGATGGCGAGGAGTCTAATGCGGAAGAGGAGGGAGAGGAGGAGGGCGAGGCGGGTGGCGAGGGAGAGGAGGAGGGCGAGGGTGAGGTGGAGGGGACCGAGGAGGGCGAGTATGATGATGGGGACGAGGACGAGGGTGATGATGATGGTGACGATGGTGATGGTGATGTGGGACAAATTGATCCATTACATTTTTGACTAATATTACTGAGATTTGATATTTAATCTATTCTAGTTGTTGGTTTTATCTAGACTGATAGTATAGTATTGGAGTTGAGTTATTTTAATATATTATCTGTTTTTATGGATGTTGTTGTCTTTTAGTGGTTGTGTGTTTGGGAACACCCTCATTCCTGGACCCTGGACACCCCCCCACCATCCTCCTTGGACCCCGGACACCCCCCGGACAGCCCCCAGACAGCCCCCACCCTCCTCCCTGGACCCCGGACAGCCCCCTGATAGCCCCCCGGACAGCCCCCCGGACAGGCCCCCCAACTCTTCCTTGGACCCGGGACAACCCCCCAAACACCCCCCAAATAGCCCCCAGACAGGCCCTCGAATAGCCCCCCAGGTAGCCCCCCAGACAGCCCCCATCCTTTTCCTTGGACCCCGGACAACCCCCCGAACACCCCCCAGACAGCCCCCCGCATAGCCCCCCCCACCCTCCTCCTTGGTCCCCGGACAGCCCCCCCGAACACCCATA
Organism: Viscum album; assembly: GCA_963277665.1. NCBI lineage: Eukaryota > Viridiplantae > Streptophyta > Magnoliopsida > Santalales > Viscaceae > Viscum > Viscum album. The sequence continues at coordinate 751,174,993 of OY728127.1, forward strand.
GGACAGCCCCCCGGACAGCCCCGCTGGATAGCCCCCCCACCCTCCTTGATTTCATTTAAAACAAAAAATCTATAATATATATTTTATTTATTTTCATCATGACAATCAATGTAAATCACATTTAAACATCTAATCAATATCATAGATTCTGGGTATGTTATAAAAGAGATGTATTCATTGGGCATGACATTGTTAGCTCCGAAATGTTTCATAGCATGATAAACTAAAATCTAATCCATTCTAAGAATGATATAAAAATATTTTATATGAATGTCCACAAGATTTTAAGTAAATACCATTCCACTAATAGACACATGAGGATTCTCATAAAATGGACAACATTTTAAGTACATATGGAAAACCTACCAAACACATTCAGTTTCCATTGATACATTAGGAGAAAGATCCATGGGTCATATGTGACGTGTACGAATTAACCCCACCTCAATCTGAGATGTGGTGTGGTCGGCGCCACTCAAAGTGCATGTATTCTGTTTCAAAAGGACGTCATTTAATTGAAAAACATCAATTGGAATACGGAAACCGACCAAACACATTTTGTTTCCGTTGAAACTTTAGGAGAACGATTCATGGGTCATATGTTACATGTACGAGTCAACCCCGCCTCAATCTGAGACACGGTGTGGCCGGAACCACTCAAAGTGTCTGTGTTTTGTTTCAAAAGGACGTCATTTTTAAGTGAAAAACATCAACTAGCATACGGAAAACTGAACAAACGCATTTGGATTGTGTCACTACTTTAGAAAAACGATCCATGGGTCATATGTGATGTGTACGAGTCAACCCCGCCTTAATCTGAGGTGCGGTGTGGCTTCCACCACTCAAAGTGCCTGTGTTTTGTTTAAAATGGACCACATTTTAAGTACATACGGAAAACTGACCAAACACATTCGGTATGCGTTGAAACTTTAGGAGAATGATTCATGGGTCATATGTGACGTGTAAGAATCAACCCCACCTCAATCTGAGACATGGTGTGGCCGTCACCACTCAAAGTGTCTATCTTCTGTTTCAAAAGGACGTCATTTTAATTGAAGAAAATCAACTGGCATACGAAAAAATGACCAAACGCATTCAGATTGTGTCGATACTTTAGCCCAACAATACATGGGTCATATTTGACGTGTACGGGTCAACCCCACCTCAATCCAAGGCACGGTGTGGTTGCCACCACTCAAAGTGTCTGCCATTTGTTTCAAAAGGACGTCATTGTAATTGAAAAACATCAACTGGCATACGGAAAACTGACCAAACACATTCAGATTGTGTCAATACATTAGAAAAACGATTCATGGGTCATATGTGATGTGTACGAGTCAATCCTGCCTCAATCCGAGGCGTAGTGTGGCCGCCACCACTCAAAGTGTCTGTCTTTTGATTCAAAAGAACGTCATTTTAAGTGAAAAACATCAAATGAAATATGAAAAACCGACCAAATTCATTCATATTGTGTTGATACTTTAGAAAAACGATCCATGAGTCATATGTGATGTGTAAATGTCAACCTCACCTTAATCTGAGGCACAGTGTGGCCGGAATCAGTCTAGGTGGCTCTCTTTTGTTTAAAATGGACAACATTTTAAGTACATATGGAAAACCAACCAAATGCATTCGGTTTCCATTGAAACATTATGTGAATGATTCATGGGTCATATGTGGAGTGTAAGAATCAACCCCGACTCAATATGAGATGCTGTGTGGCCAGCACCACTCAAAGGGTCTGCCTTTTGTTTCAAAAGGACGTCATTTTAATTGAAAAACATCAACTGGAATATGGAAAACTGACCAAATGCATTTGTATTGTGTCGATACTTTAGCACAACGATCCATGGGTCATATGTGACGTGTACACGTCAACCACTCCTTAAACTGAGTTGTGGTGTGGCGGCCACCACTCAAAGTTTCTGTCTTTTGTTTAAAATGGACAACATTTTATGTACATATAGAAAACCGAACAACGAATTCAATTTTCCTTGAAACTTTAGGAGAACGATTCATGGGTCATATGTGATGTGTACGAATAAACCCTGCCTCAATCTGAGATGTGTTGTGGCCGGAACCACTCAAAGTGTCTATCTTCTGTTTCAAAAGGACGTCATTTTAATTGAAAAACATCAACTGGCATACGGAAAAATGACCAAACGCATTCAGATTGTGTCGATACTTTATCACAATGATCCATGGGTCATATGTGACGTGTACGAGTTAACGCTGCCTCAATACGAGGTGCGGTGTGGCCACCACCACTCAAAGTGTATGCCTTTTGTTTCAAAACGACGTCATTTTAATTGGAAAACATCAACTGGAATATAGAAAACTGACCAAACGCATTCGGATTGTGTTGATAATTTAGCACAATGATCCATGGGTCATATGTGACGTGTATGAGTCAGACCCTCCTCAATTCGAGGCACGGTGTGGCCACCACCACTCAAAGTGTCTGTCTTTTGTTTCAAAAGGATGTCATTTTAAGCGAAAATCATCAACTGGCATACAGAAAACTGACCAAACGCATTAAGATTATGTCGATACATTAGCACAATGATCCATGGGTCATATGTGACGTTTATGAGTCAACCCCGCCTTAATATGAGGCATAGTGTGGCCGGAATCACTCTAAGTGTCTTTATTTTGTTTTAAATGGACAACATTTTAAGTACATACGGAAAACCGACAAAAATCATTCGGTTTCCATTGAAACTTTAGGAGAATGATTAATGGGTCATATGTGATGTGTAAAAATCAACCCCCCTCAATCTGAGGTGTGGTGTGGCCGACACCACTCAATGTGTCTTCCTTTTGTTTCAAAAGGACATCATTTTAATTGAAAAACATCAACTGGAATACCGAAAACCGACCAAATGCATTTAGGTTGTGTCGATACTTTAGCACAACAATCCATGGGTCATATGTGACATTTAAGAGTCAAGCCCGCCTGAATCCGAGGAATTTTTGGGCCACCACCACTCAAATTGTCTGTCTTTTGTTTCAAAAGAAAGTCATTTTAAGTGAAAAACATCAACTGGCATATGAAAAACCGACCAAATGCATTCGGATTGTGTCGATACTTTAGAAAAAAAATCCATGGGTCATATGTGACTTTTACGAGTCAACCCCGCCTTAATATGAAGCATATTGTGGCCGGAATCACTCTAAGTGTCTCTCTTTTGTTTAAAATGGACAACATTTTAAGTACATACAGAAAACCGACCAAACGAATTCAGTTTCCATTGAAACTTTAGGAGAATGATTCATGGGTCATATGAGACCTGTAAAAATCATCCCCGCCTCAATATGAGACGCGGTGTGGCTGACACCACTCAAAGTGTCTGCCTTCTGTTTCAAAAGGATGTCATTTAAATTGAAAAACATCTACTGGCATACGGAAAACCGACCAAAACACATTCTTATTGTGTTGATACTTAATAAAAACGATCCATGGGTCATATGTGATGTGTACGAGTCAACCCCGCCTCAATACGAGGTGCGGTGTGGCCGCCACCACTCAAAGTGTCTGCCTTTTGTTTCAAAAGGACATCATTTAAATTGAAAAACATCAACTAGCATACGGAAAACTGACCAAACGCATTAGGATTGTGTCGATACTTTAGAACAATGATCCATGGGTCATATGTAACACTTAAAAGTTATCCCCACCTCAATCTGAGGTGCACTGTGGCCTCCACCACTCAAAGTGTCTATCTTTTGTTTCAAAAGGACGTCATTTTAAGTGAAAAACATCAACTGACATATGAAAAACCGACCAAACACATTCAGATTGTGTAGATACTTTAGCACAACAATCCATGGTTCATATGTGACATATACAAGTCAACTCTGCATTAATCTAAGGCACGGTGTGGCCGAAATCACTCTAAGTGTCTCTCTTTTGTTTAAAATGGACAACATTTTAAGTACATATGGAAAACTGACCAAACGCATTCGGTTTCCGTTGAAACTTTAGGAGAATGATTCATGGGTCATATGTGATGTGTACAAATGAACCCCGCCTCAATCTGAGATGCGGTGTGGCCGGCACCACTCAAAGTGTCTGCCTTTTGTTTCAAAAGGATGTCATTTTAATTGATAAACATCAACTGACATACGAAAAACCATCCAAAAGCATTCAGATTGTATCGATACTTTAGAAAAACGATCCATGGGTCATATGTGATGTGTATGAGTCAACCCAACCTCAATATGAGGTGCAGTATAGCCGCCACCACTCAAAGTGTCTGTCTTTTGTTTCAAAATGACATCATTTTAAGTGAAAAACATCAACTGGCATACGGAAAACCGACAAAATGCATTCATATTGTGTGGATACTTTAGCACAACGATCCATGGGTCATATGTGACGTGTATGAGTCAACACCGCCTTAATATGGGGCACGGTGTGGCCGGAATCACTTTAAGTGGATCTCTTTTGTTTAAAATGGACAACATTTTAAGTACATATGGAAAACTGACCAAACACATTCGGTTTCCATTGAAACTTTAGGAGAACGATTCATGGGTCATATGTGATGTGTAAGAATCAACCCCACCTCAATCTGAGATACGGTGTGGCCGGCACCACTCAAAGTGTTTGCCTTTTGTTTCAAAAGGACGTCTTTTTAATTGAAAAACATCAACTGCCATATGGAAAACTGACCAAATGCATTCAGATTGTGTCGATACTTTAAAACAATGATCCATGGGTCATATGTGATGTGTAAGAGTCATCCCCGGCTCAATACGAGGTGTGGTGTGGCTGCCACCACTCAAAGTGTCTGCCTTTTGTTTCAAAAGGACGTCATTTTAAGTGAAAAACATCAACTGGCATACGGAAAACTGACCAAAAGCATTCGTATTGTGTCTATAATTTAGCACAACGATCCATGGGTCATATGTGAGTTGTATGAGTCAACCCCGCCTTAATCAGAGGTAGGGTGTGGCTGAAATCACTCTAAGTGGCTCTCTTTTGTTTAAAATGGACAATATTTTAAGTACATATGGAAAACCGACCAAACGCATTCGGTTTCCATTGAAACTTTAGGAGAACGATCAATGGGTCATATGTGACAAGTATGAATCAGCCACACCTCAATCTGAGACGCAGTGTGGCTGGAACCACTCAAAGTGTCTCTCTATTGTTTCAAAATGACGTCATTTTAATTGAAAAACTTCAACTAGCATACAGAAAACCGACCAAACACATTCAGATTGTGTCGATACTTCATCACAATGATCCATGGGTCATATGTGATGTGTACGAGTCAATTATGCCTTGATCTGAGGCGCGGTGTGGCCAATATCACTCCAGGTGTATGTATTTTGTTTAAAATGGACATCATTTCAGGTAAAAGTTTATGGTATACAAAAAATCGATCAAATTATGAATTAACTTCTGGATTCCACATATAATTGTCATATAAATTTTTAATTGAACTCTAAATGAATTATGTATGTTTATAATTATGTTATGAATTCTAATTTAATTATGGATGTGTATAGTTCCAGGATGCATTATATGTTAAATGTGTATGAATTTGTTCTCTATATGTATGTGTTAGTTGGTTATTGCAGGTACAATAATTGTATATGTATGTGTTAGTTTATTACAGGTACAGTAATTGGATTTAAAATGGGAGGGCACAAAATGAGGCCTGCTGTGCAAATTGCAAGCTGTTGTGCAATTTGCACAGCATAAGCTATACCAACGGTTCAAAACCGTTGGCATAGCATCTTGGTTACTTTTTTTACCAACGGTTCATTGAACCATTGGTAAAAAGCCTTTCCCAATGGTTCATAAAACCATTGGGAAAGAGGGGAATCCTTGGTACTTCCTAACTGTTCAAGCCAAATTGTTGGGAAAAACTATCCCAATGGTTTTGCACAACCGTTGGCATAGGTTAGGCTTTCCCCAACCTATCCCAATGGTTCACAGTAAACCATTGGGAAAACCATTCCTAATGGCTTACTTCCCTATGGTTTACAGAGCCATTCGTATAACATATACCAATGGTTCTGTAGCCTTTCCCAACGGTTCAGAACCGTTGGGAAAGGCTGTATTTCCAGTAGTGTTGTGAGATTTTCCCTTACCTTAGATCTGATATACTTCATACGTATCCAAACCTCTTGTATAATGATTTAAATAATGTAATTGACTTATTAAATAATCATATTTATTGTTATGATATCATATATAGTCATATTCTTATCTTCTTATTGGTAATATTTCATTGTTACTCATTATTCGGGTGTTCACTGCTTTATGTTCTTATGCGTGTTTGGTGGAATAAATTCTTATTATTATTTTCAGGTTATAGATATATCATTTAAATAATGGTTTTAGTATAATATATATCATATTTATTCATTCAATTCATTTATATAATCATTATTCAATGAATATCATGTGGAACAAGTCACATCACATCGTGGAGACGGTAGGCCGTACGTACACACGAGCTAGGATATCATTCCCATGATCATGGAATTGTATTGATGTGTATGTATACTATTTCAGAATCAATATCACATTACAATAATAATATATAGTTATTTATTTACTCCATTATACCCATCCATGTAAGGTGGTGGTGGAAATCAAATTACACCACAGCGTGGAGACGATATTCCGTACGTACGCACGCGCGGTAATTTTGCTTTCCATAGGATGGATAGAAGGTGAAATAGAGTTGTTTCATATTTATAATAATATATCAATATATTAGTGCTACTGATGTTATAATTTTATAATGAAACATCTAAATAAGAGGAAGTAGAAGAAGGAAAAAACTTGAATGAATCGGTAGAGGAGATTACCTCTTCCTCGACGTGTATCCTTTAAAATTCCACTTAAGGGACTAGAGTTTGTCTTATGAGAAGACCAGAACCACTAGAATATTACTAAGGAAGTTCAGAAGAGTAATGTGCAGGGTTTGGCTGAGCCTGAAGGCTCAATGTTGTGTAAAGAGGAGAGGGAGGTGGTACCCTTTTATAAGGGAGGTGAGGGGCACCTTTGGAATCCTCAAAAATATTAATTTATAATAAATTCAAATCCAACATAAAAACTTCCAAATTGACTTAAATACGAAGCTTAGATGATATGGGGTCTTAATCTTATCAACCAATAAAATTTATACATTTTGGGAATTTATTTTAAACATTAACAACATGATTTATCCTTATTTAATCTATTTAATTTTATTTGTGGTAATAAGATTCTAAATTTTAAATTGTTATAAATAATTACTTATATGCTGTTAATTTTCCATAATTGGACAATTTATGACATTTTATAGCATATAAATTTTAATTTAGAATTTTTAAATATTTTTTGATTTTTAAACAATTTTATATCATGTTATTTTATAAAATAACAATAGTGTTAATTGTTACACTATTCATTTATTTGAATTTAAATAAAATCCAAACAGAAGATATGTTCGAAATAAAAGTTTTAATAGATTCATAACATGCCATATTTATCTATAAAATTAGTGTATCGCTTTAAATAGCTTATAGAATATTTATTTTAATATTTTTTAAAAACATTTATTTGATATTTCAATCAATAAAATAATTTCGACATCACTATTGTGTAACCTTTAATCATAATTATTTAATCCTTAAAAATTATAAATAAATTCACATGATGTAGATAATTTTTTTATATTTCTGGAAACTATTCAAATTCGAAGTTTCATGAAGTTTATCACTAAATTAAAATTATTTTACTAATAAAATTTAAGAGAGTGACATGTTGTCACTTTCTTAGGTTTTAATAATAATTAAATTGTTTTCAGGGTCCAAAGTCCATAAAATGAATATATTCCGATCCTTATGTGATATGGTTATACTTTTAGTCATTCAATATTTTTTTTTCAGGTGTTAGGGTAATTTTATAATCTTATTTTTACCCTTAATTACCCGATTTACCATTAACTGTACTAAATAAAAATTACCATAGTTACAATTCATAATATCAAAAAATAAAAGTAACATATTAACATAATTTGTTCCCACCGAATTAAAATATGGAATCCATTTTTCAAAATTCAAAACACTAAAGATTCAGTAATTAAATGAAAATTAATCCCGTTGTTAAGAAAACGGGTTTTAAAAGGTAAAACATTGCCAAAGATTGAAATGTTTTTACCTATGAATTCAATGAAAAATTAATGGTAATGAAATAAATTATATTAAATGGTAAAAATATATTCTATTTATACATTAAAACCATTCAATATTATAATTTAACCATATAAATTATTTCGATGAAAAAGCTGTTTTTAATTAAAATATAGCGTGTTTTTACTATTTATTAAAATATGAATGTTATCAGAATAATATGAAAAATTTATCCAAAGTAAATTTTTACATCCTTATTCCAAAGAAGAATTTTATTTTTTCAAATTGAACTTATAAACCTATCAAATACTAGATTTAAAGTGGGTAAGCCATCAAAAGGTGGAAAAACTGTATTTTTTGAAAAATACTTATTTTACATGAAACATTTATTTTGTTCACAGACCATGTTCTAGAAAATGTGTAAGATGAATAAAAATGTTATAAAACTCAAAATGTATTTAATACTATTCATAACGTCCAGTCCATAATAATATTATAATAATATATCGTTGTTTAGTGAAACCCGGTATTGCGTACTACACACTCTATCGAGGAAGGTCGCGATTACGTGTAATGCAAGCCAAGCTAGTGTTGTGTATAGTGAAAGATTATTTTGGTGTTGCGTATAACATAATAAATAAAAACAAAATATTTCTCATAAAATCTTAGGGTGTAACATTCTACCCCACTTAAAAATAATTTCACCCTTGAAATTCGTCACTTCGTAACAAACAGAAGAGGGTAACTCTCCCTCATCATATCTTCAAGTTCCCATGTAGCTTCTTCTAATCGGTGGTTTCTACATAAAAATTTAACCAAGTGAGTGGTATTGTTTCCATGAATCATTTTTTATGACTCTTGTTTTTATTTTTTATTATTATATTATGTTATGATCTTTGATTATGTTATCATACCACAATTCTTATCTTATTATCACTTATAATTTCCAATTCACAATTCCAATATTTAGTATTATTGAGAATTTGAGGTCACCCTTCATACAATTCCATTTCCACATGTTATAAAGATGCGTATTATGCATGATATGTTTAGAAAGGTATAGTTTGTGGAGAATTTTGTGGGAGATATTGAAGAATTTACTGGGAAATAAGAATTCTCAGTATTTTTCAAAAACTATATGAGAAATATATGGGTCATGTAAGTTAATTTTTTATCCCAAATCTCAAAAATTATAATCCAAAAAAGTCTATGATATGTATGTAACTTTATGTTGTTTATTTATTATGTAATTATAGATGATTAAAATTTACTCCAATATATTGGTATCAAAGCTAGTATGTAAAGAATTTGTTTTTAGCATTAGATCTAGGAATATAGGAATGAGGAATCTCAGTTGGTATCATAAGAGGGTTTAGATAAAATTTGAGGTTAATAATTTATTAGATGCGGATAATTTTAGAGTTTTAGATACCACTTAGAGAAATTAAGATATCACATTGAGATCCATCTTATATGGGGAGATAAATGACTAACCACTTATGTAAAAATTTCAAGATATAACCTTAAAGGAACTCAAGGGTATCCCATTTGTGAACAATATAGACAGTAAATTAGGTTGATACATTCATCAAAGACTATTTTTCTAGAACATCACATATTTCTTCCTTGAAGACCTAAGTACTGATCGTTGATGACATCATTCGATGGAAGTTCAACAGAATATACTACATCATCTCCCATAAAAGGATATCAACTATTTGAGAAAGAAAAATATGTGGACACTTATTTTGGTAAACCATTATTGAAAAAAATTATGAAAACCCATTGAAAAAATAAATGTTTTTTTTGAATTAATATAATATAATTGTTTGTATGTAATATATTTTATTGATGTTATGCATGTTGAAAAAAATGTATCTAATAGTGTAATTTTCACGTTACTAAATGAAATTGAGAAATAGATGGAATTAAGGCTAGGTTGGAAATGATTTACAAGGGAATGCAGGTAGAGTTGGCACTAGTGAAGGGTGAAAAATGAACCTTTCTTCCTCCAACTGCTTACATGCTTTCCATTTTGGGGAGATATTAGTTTTGAAACTTATTTAATTATGTAAAGGTTCTAGAGGGGTATTCATCGATTATGAAGAATATATTTTCAATGAATGATTTAAATTTAATGGGTTCAAAATCACATAAATTCCATGTTTATATGGAAGGTCTAATTCTAGTAGCTTTAAATTGCATTTTCCCCAAGAATTTCTGAAATAAATTAACCAAGATCTATTTATTTTTTAAAGTTATACACAGAAAATTTATGGACCTAAAAAAATTGTGGACTATGGAAAGAGAAATTACTATCATATTATATGAATTGTAAATACTCTTCCTACCAATATTCTTTGATTTGATGGATCACATGATGGTTTACTTAGTGAGAGAGATTCAACTATGTAGTCTAGTATACTATAGATATATGCACCCCATTGAACGATATTTGAATATTTTTAAAGGGTAAGTCAAAAATACAAGTCAGAAAAAGGGTTTTATTATAGAGCGATATATTATTGAGGAAATAATTTTATTCTTTACTGACTACCTATCATGTGTGGAAAGCAATGGTCTACCAAAATATCATCACATCGGGTGGATTATGGGTGAATGAATTATTGGAATATATTTTGTCATAATAAATATTATTGACCAAGGGATGGACCACCTTTATGTTTTTCCTAATAGTTTGGAGGTTACCCCATTTTTTGGAACACATAAAAAAATTATTAGGTATCAAAATACATAATGGTCTAAATGATGGATATCAAATAAACATAATCAATTGTTTAATAGATGGTTTTAGAAGCATATTTTAATTGAGTCTAGTAAAAATCCAGATTAAAATTCAGAACAACTTCAATGGAAAGCCAAAGGGGCAAGTGTGTATGTATTATCTTACAATGGTTCTGTAATTAATGGTTATACATTCTATAAAAATTAACATGAGGAAGGTAGCACCATGAAAAATATTAGAGTTACACTTGTGGCTAAAGTGATTCATGTTTTTGGTTCTAAGGACATAAATCCAATTTACTTGAATATGTCATAATTTAGAATCATCAAACAAATCTAGGAGTTGGATTATACAACATTCCTTGTACCGATTTTTCAATGCATGTGGGTTGATAAGAGGATTTCTGTTAAAATAAATGAATTTGGATTTGTGAAAGTGGATTTCAGTAATGAAGGGTATACATAAAAACAATTTATAATGGTATCATGAAGATATAAGTATTTGATATTCTAAATCCCAAAAACTGAAAGTATTCAATTGTTCTATTATCAACCAAAACCACTGAAGGGCCAGATAAAAACTCAACTAAGGAAGACCCATTTATCAAGACATCTTAATCATTTCACAATGGTCCCAATGTAGATTGGGTTTTTATGTCATAGGAGACTACAATGAAGGTATTTGGATACTCAATAGAGGGGTCAAATCTCTTCATCCTTAAATTTTTTTAATAATCAGGTTATAATTTGTTTTGTAATATACATTGAATTACCTCATTTTATTATATGTTCATTGCTGTTTTTATGTTATCTAAATTAAACATTAATCCACTTTGGAAAATAATTAATTCTTAAACATACCTAATGAATTTTTTTACACAGATAGCATGAAGATGTGACTTTCATAGAAGAAATGGATTGTTTCATATTTATGTATAATTAATTTTTTTTAATATTAATCACATTATAATTGTTTTCTTATATAGGTGGGTTAAGTTTTTTTGAGTCGGAGTGGTTTTTTTGAAGATGCTCATGCTTATGAGGGATTGGACTTCAAGGCTGTAACTAAGATAATGAAAACAAATAAATGGGTCAAGAATGTATATGACCATCAGGAAAAGGTGAATTATTACTACTTATTTAATTAATTTTGTCATCATTTTATCTTCTATTTGTAAGTTATTTTCCGTTTAATTTTTATCTAAAAAATATTTACTTTTTTTTTCAAAGATATTATGTGAAGTCATATTTTTCTATCCACTATCTGAAAGAAAACACAGAAGAGATAACATGTTCCATTTAGCCAATGTTATAATGATTTCCATTTCTTTAATTTATCAATATTCCCAAACTGCATATTGAGTCAATATTATTATCCAAAAAACCATTCTCATTTTTTAAAAATAGATGAGTGGAGGAAGCTATTATTTATATTGAGATGAATTCTCAAGATAAAATAGGCAGATGATCTTCCTTTACTCTTCTAGTTTCTAACACCAAGAATGTTTTTTATCTAAGAACATTGAATCAATTTGTAGTGTAGGAAAATTGACAAAGAATGAAAACGGTAATCATGGTAACATTGGAATTTAAGATTTTTTGAAACCTTGGGACGTGTAGGACTTAGACACACTTCAATATGACATATGGTGTGACTGGTACGACTCAAAGATATTTTTCTATTTAAAATTGACACTAATTTTATTAGAAAATACACCGGACAAGCTCAAAAATAAGTAAACATATTCATATTGTATTTATACTTTAATACATCTTTCCACAAGTCATGTGTGACATATAATAATTAGACGCACCTAAATAAAATACACTATGTTCTTGGAATCACTAAAAGTGTCTACTATCTATTTAAAATGGACATTTTAGTTCAAAAAGTGTTACTCATTGAAAAATATTCCAACAGAGTTCGATTTTCTTGATAATTTTGGACATCTATTTATAAATAATTTTGGATGTGTTGGAATTTTTTATGTCTCATATTTCTCTAGTTTTATATTTTTTAAATTAATTGGTAAAGTTCTAAAGCCAATAGCGGAGACGGTGTGTGATTCCGAGGCCTGGTGTGCCTGAAACAATTCATTAAAAAATGTTATGTTTTTATTAGCACATACAAAAGGTTTTATGAAAAAAGTGGAATAAATTCCAAATGGGTGCTCAGATCAGAAATATGATGGAATTGTTTTATTCAGAAGAGAAATCTAACCTTAGGAGAGGCCCAATATTGGCCATTTTGGGTCAACTATAAATATTATATTTTGGACGTAATGGGAATAAAAATATTTTAATAAAAATATTTTTTTTCGATACAATGATGATTACTTTTTAGTAAACCTTTTTCAGGGGATTTAGGGTTATAACTACGACCCTATAAATCATCTGGGACAAGGAGAAAGATATCTCTCCAAAAAACACAGATAGACTTGTGAATCAAGAACAATGAACCTTGGATTCAAAGGATATTTCCCATTATAATGACGTGATGCACATTATTCATTAGCGATCAAACAAAATCGAGGTAGGTAATTCCTTTTAATTTGATTCCTTCCCCGTTCTTTATTTCCTATTAAAGACGTCAATCAATCGATGAAGAATTTATTCATGAGTCGTCCGTATTGTGGGATTTGGGATTTAATTTTTAGGTTGATTACTAGGGTTTATTTTTGTTAGAGATTTGAATTGTTTACTCTTCATTATTCATTCTAATATGAATGGATCGAGGCTGACAAGACAATGGACATGATCTATTCTTTGATAAATTTTTTGTATTTATCTCTCTCATCCAATTTTCATAAATTCTTTGTTCTTAGTGGGATATGAACAAAGGATCGTTGTGACTTCTATTCATGGTGCGATGATCCAAGATCATAGAACCAATGTCGGGACGACCTACAAGAGGCGCGATGAAGACAAAAATAGACGAATCATGTAGATTTAGGAGATATCATCGTGTGAATTATTTTCTTCTTCAGGATGAATCGTGATGTTGATCCGAGCCCAAGGAAATGAACAACACAACCCAAGGAGTGAAGATATTCCTCTGTTTTGAAAAAAGGAGCACCATAGCATGACCGGTGGCCTGTGGAAGATGCAGGGTTATCGGTTAGTGTAAGTCGATGCATGGTGGTGAGGCACGTTAGCACCGCATAGAGGGAGTTCCGGCCACATGAAATTTTACTTGACCACATTTGGTGTCCTGTGATGGTAGTAGACCATTGGGGAGGTGGATGCGGTTGTCCCACCACGTTGAACACAACAGCACCACGTCGACTAGGGGAACACGAGTCGGGCAGACCATTTTCCTGTGGGCCATTCAAGGAATCCAGGCTGATTCAGGAAAGAACAGGTCAAACTAGGTTGGTTTGGGCAGCTGGATGGGGTTGGGCTGACCAGCAGGTCAGGTCAGGTCCAGCCGTTTGGGTTGGACCCTTATTAGACCATGATCAGGCCTTTTCACTAAAATGTCCATATCATTCAAACCATACATCCGATTGATGATCCATCAACAGAATTAGAACTCTCAATATGAGATAATCCTTGTGAGACTAATAGTGGGTATTTTCTCAAGAATATCAAGTGACATGGGCCGTTTTCAGGGGTTTCACCTGAGGTCAAGAGACACAGAGGGTGTGACTAATACTCACCATGCACCTTCCTCTTCTATGTGAATTGTTCCTCTCTTCCACCATATCTTGGATGAGATTAATTGGATTTAGTTATTCTTATATTTTCACCATAGTTATGTTGGATTCGTTTCCTACTCACACGAGTTTGATCCAATCAACAAGACTTCCTAGATAGATTTTTTTTATTCCACTAATAGGCCTGGTGCGGGATCCTCCATTTTGTCATCATTACCTAGGTAGAGTCCTTGGTATTGACCTGACCAATCCTACTAGAACATCAATCCTTTACTTATTAGGTTATTCTCTAAGGAGTTTTTAGCATACGCCATGGACTAGGCTATGATCCTCCACTGATGTATCACACTCTCTTCAGATCTTTCAGCATATCACTCTCACTCTCATGGTGGTTCCCCATGAGCATCACCTATCATATGGACATCATCAATGATATCAAAATTAGGAGTGTGTTATCTTAGATGAGTGCTTCATGGAATTCCTTAGTCAAAATCCCTACCATTGGAATGCAGTGGTTATGAATTATCCTATAGGGTGTGGTATGGTTTGAGTATATCTATATGTTCTTTTTATATACTATAGACATATACTTGTGTAGAGATGACTGTAATTTTCCCTTGTGTATTACTTTGGTGTTTTGGGGTGTCCTAATGGGCATTTTATACATACCCCTTCATGGAGTTTTCCAACACGTGTTGTATCTTGTATAGATGAATGAACTTTTGACAAAGTCTAGAGTGGACCAGGACTAGATGGAACATTGTGGAATTCGACAGGCCAAGGTAATAATATGACATGAAATAGTAGTTTCAATTTCCCACCTTCATATCAGATATGATAGTGTTTTTTTGTGGATGAGTTTCAGGAACTTGTTTACAAGATTTCATATGGTGGGAAATTATTCTGTCCTAGTTTACCTTTCTAGACTTTACATTCACTATTATACTCTAGTTGTGGGATAGAGTTTTTCATGCATGGTTTACTTAGTGTTTTTACCTTTCAGCATTTGTGGCTTGGAGATGTGTGTGTGTGTACATGTACTAAAGAAATGCCTCAAATGTTAGTGATATTCTTACTCATTGCTAGTCACAAGACCCTGTCCTATTGGAGGAGGGATTGGGGAGTTTCTACATAGGACCTACTAAGATGGATTATGATAGAATTCATCTCATATCAAACTAATACACAATGTGACCATATGAGTGAAAGTGTTTGTTTCTATTTAAAAATGACATTTTAATAAAAAATACAAGTGACGTACTAAAAAAAACATATTTTGATTTTTTTGATAATTTAGGAAAATGATACATTATTAATTTGTGATGAATAGGAATTAGTATTACCTCAATACGATGCATGGTGTGGCTGGTATAATTCCATGTGTGTCTATTTAAATAAATATAACATTAAATTAATTAAAAAAGACAACTAACATACTCAAAACTGAGAGAAAAAATCAAGATTATTTATATACATTAGGAAAATGATCCATAAGTAATTTGGGATGTGTAGGAATCAGGATCACCTCAATTTGGTGCACGGTGTGATTGGTATAATTTAAATTGTGTCTATTTATTTAAAATTGATATTTATTTTAGTAAACAGAAAAAGTGACATACCATAAACCGATAAAATATGTTAGGATTGTTTGGATACTTTAGGAAAATGATTCATCAATCATTTTTAATGTGTATAAATGAACTTCAACCCAATCCAATGCACGATGTGACCATTATAACTCTAATTGTTCCTTTTTATTTAAATTTTAAATTTTTTTTAATAAAAAAACACATAGGACATACTCAAAACTGATAACACACATTTAGAAAATTTTTATACATTAGGAATATAATGGATAAGTCATTGTTAGTGTGTAGGAGTAAGAGGAACCTCCATCCCACACACGGTGTGACCGATATAATTCCAAGTGTGTATATTTATTTAGAATTGGAATTAATTTTAATAAAAAACACAAATGATACCCTCAAAACTAAGCAAACACATTCGTATTATTTTGATAGTTTGGGAAAACGATCAATCGGTCATTTTTGACATGTAGGAATCAGATGTATCTCAATTCGATTCACATTGTGATCAATATAATTCAATGTGTGTATATTTATTTAAAATTGAAATTGATTTTTATATAAAAGACAAGTGACATACTAAAAACTGAGAAAAAACATTCATAGTGTTTCGATAATTTAGTGAAATGAACCATATGTAATTTTTAACATGTATGAATCCACTTCACCTCAGTCTAATGCATGGTGTGACCAGTATAATTCAAAGTGTGTCTAGTTATTTAAAATTTACATTAATTTTATTAGAAATAACAAGTGATATGCTGGAAATAATGAAAAAATATTCATATTATTTTGATACTTTAGGAAAATAATCTATGAGTAATTCAGGGAATGTGGGAATCAACCAAATATCAATCATATGCACGGTGTGATTGGTATGACTCAAAGTGTCTATTATCAGTTTAAAATTGACATTTTAGTTGAAAATGTATGTTATTCACTGAAAAACAAGAAAACACACTTGTTTTTTCTTGATAATTTTGTAAAATTTTTCATAATTTATTTTTCATGTTTAAGAATCAGTATCACATCAAACTAACACACGAAATAACCAGTATGACTCAATGCGCATGTTTCCAATTAGTAATAACATTTAGTGAAAATGCCATATATTGAAAACTGGGTAAACACATTCAGATTGTTTTGATACTTTAGGAAAATAATCTATATGTAATTTGTGATGGGTTTGAATTAGATTCACCTCAATCCAACCCACAGTGTGACTAGTATAACTCTAAGAATGTAATTATTTAAAATTGACATTAATTTTAGTAAAAAGATTAAGTTACATAATCAAAACTAATAAAATGAATTCATATTGTTTATATATTTTAGGAAAGAGACCCATAAGTCATTTATGATGTGTAGGAATCAAAACCACCTCAATACAATGTATAGTGTGACCAGGACAACTAAAAGTGTTTCTTTTTTATTTTAAATTGACATTTTATTAATGTATTCTTTCATATTAGTGTTTCATATTACTGTTTGCTGATAAAATATTCTTTATCTTATATAGGTGGATTATTTTTCTCGTGTTGAGGTGATTTTTTCAGAAACTAATACCATGGGAGGATTTTTTCTAGAGGGGATCAGAGGTGCCAAAGAAGATGAAACAATAATGTTTTTAAATGTTTGTGGATAATTTTAAAGGTAATAATACAATTTTTTGGAAATATATATAGTATTTTTTTTGATTCAGATTTCAATTTTATGTTAATTAAATTATATATTTTCCATACACAAGTTATATGTTTTTTTGGTGTATTTTTATATAAACTACACTATGTAGTAGGTTAGACATTTATCAGTGCTATTTCTAGCACTAAAAAATGCCTCCCATTATTAGTGATAAACTATTGCTGATACATGGTGGCCTTTATCGTACTTTTTTAGCACTGATAAAGGTCCCCCATTATCAGTTCTTTTGAAGTGCTGATAAAAGGAAACCCCTTTAATAAATATGATATTAACACACATTTTTTAGAGTTATTAAATTTTTTTACCACTGTATAAAAGAATATCTATAGTAGTGATGAGTTGTGTACTTCACCATCATGAAACATGTTTACTTTCATACACTATCATTTTGAAGAAACCATTCCATATTCCTCTCTTTTCACAAAAAAAATAATCATATCAAAAAATAACTTTATTTCCTTCATAAAAAATTCGTAAAACACTCAATAGGTTTTATTTAAACCCATCAACAAACAAGGATATCTTTTATTTCATCTATTTTTCCCAAAAAATATTGGATCCAACACCTTTGATTATGAGAGATCCATCATTTACAAATTACAATGTTCCTTCATTAAAATCTATCACATTCTTCAACAATCTCAAATCTCCCATCACATGAGAAGAATACCCGCTATAAAAGATCTTGGGTCGTCCTCCTTTTGTTTCTTTGAGAGGGATTTCTATAATAACAAAATTTTCCTTCCCTTTATATTCTATCACATCCTAATTCATAGAATTTTTATAAATAATGTGTTTTAATGGTAAAAAATAAAGACACCCCTTTTCAATATTTCTATATTGTTCACATATTTCAAAAATAGTTTCCAATGGAAGGAATCTATTTTCAACATTCAAAATATATTTATCAGAATTATTTCTTTGAGAGGATTGAACCCCCCTCAAAATTTTCTTTCTATAACTCATTTGATAATAATAATATTTTTGGTTAAATTAGAAAATAAATTCAATAATACGAAATCTACCACAATACTAGTAGTAACCATAGAAATAATATTCACCTCTATTACTTTCATGGAAGTGTGAGCATGTTTCTTAGAAAATTTGTTATCTTTCACGTCATAAATTTGCTATCACTAAAACATTATAAAATCACACATAATTGTTTTTCTGAAATATATATATATTTTAACATTATCCGAAACAGAATTAGTAACATATTGTGTTTTGGAATCATAATTTTTTGAAACTTTTGAATTATCAACTTTTTTGATTTTTGGAAGATACACAACATTAAAAACATTATTCTTCTTAGGAACAAATTCAAAATTACTTTCAACCTTTAATGGTAACTTGTATAGATCCTTATCATCTTTAAACTTTACAAAACATTTAGAAACTCTAGTGATATAGTTATTGAAACTTTTAACTGCATGATCATCTTTAGAAAAAAAAAAATTAAACAAGTTACAACTCTTCCTCCTTTGACTTTGACTTTACTTCAGGATGTTCATTCAAATTATTTTCCTTATCAAGATACTTCTTCAAAAAAGTAATATCTTCAAGTAATATATATTTTCTTCAGTAATATATCCTTTATTGTTTGAAATTGGACTTTATTTATTTAACTTCTTGATTCCAATTCGAAGTATTAGAATTTTTCTGAGATATTATTTCAAAAATATTTTTTGAAGAATTGGAGCTGAGTCACTTCTTATTCTTCTTCTCTAGATATAATAATTCAAATCACTTCATCATAAAATATTGAAATAAAAGTATTTTCTCCAGAAACTTTAGTGAATTTATTGACTCTAGCTTCACTATGTTCATCATCATCATCTTTAGATAGATTACATAACCTTTTTGATTTGGATAAATTTTCATCATTTCCCCTAGAACAATATTTTGATCTTTCACCATGTTTCATCCAAGATATGGTTAAGATTATATCATCTTCCTCATTATCTTCTTATTTCTTTATTTTAAGAAAATACCCAGTAAAGTGACCAACAACTCCACATTCCAAAAATTTCAAAGTAAGCTTCCATTTTTAATTTCTTGTACCCTTTTCACATTTTTATAAAACAAGGTTAAAAACTCATCAGGACTTTTACTAACCTCATTTATGGATTCAGAATCACCAACATTCTCATCTTTAAGTATATTCATAGTCTTTCCTTTCTTGGAAGACTTGAAAGACATTTATCGATCATAATTTTATTTTACTTTCATGACTTTCTCCAATATCATTTCATAAGTAATGAGAGTACAATGAAGATCATCCAAAGATATAGTCTCAGGATCTCTATCTTCTAATGATTAAACTTTTTCATCTAACTTTTTAGGAATAAATCTCTAGATTTTTTAAATAATAGTTTAATAATCCAAATTCTCACCAGTACATATTATGGTGTTAATAATATCATTCATGTTTATAAATAAGTCCTAAATAGATTAATACTCACAAATTTTGAGAACATAAATCTTTACCATCCAAATTTTTAAATTGGATTTCTTCACTTTTTTA
The DNA here is from genome assembly GCA_963277665.1 of Viscum album. Lineage (NCBI taxonomy): Eukaryota > Viridiplantae > Streptophyta > Magnoliopsida > Santalales > Viscaceae > Viscum > Viscum album. The sequence continues at coordinate 751,195,347 of OY728127.1, forward strand.
TTTCCTTTATAAATTTTCTCCAACTTTTCCCAGATACCTTACATAGTAGAAACAACCTTAACTCAAAGAAATTTACATTTAGAATATGAAGAGAATAATAGATTCTTATTTCTTTAATAATTATATATATTATTATTATCATCAACATATACTATAGGAATATAAAGAGGAGGAAATACTTATGTAGCTACTTCTGAAACATCATACACAAAACAAATAAGATAAATATACATTATATATTTTCAGATATGATAGTTCTTTCCATTGAAGACCGGAATCCCCTTACTATTCACAAAATTTTGATTATCCATAAAAAATTCTATTTAAAAACACTTCATTAAAGAGTAAAAAAGGGAACCTTCTCTCTAATAGAACTTAAAAATGCCCAACCAAGATCAATGTATCACTGATAGTGGGAGTGGGTAAATCAGTGAGAAATTTTTACTTTTATGTTAAATTTTTTGAGTAACAACCTTCATCTCCTGTAAAAGAATGATCAATTTAATGAAAAAAACCTCGGAACTTTCAAATTAATTAAAGTATATATAAGGTTATCAAATCAATAAGAGTATGTAGTCCTTGGAATGGTTTGAAAATAATACAATACCACAAAATCCACTAGAAAAAATTCTTTTGTGTAGATTAAATAGGTTGGAAATACCCTTACACTTGTATAACACTATAATCAATAAAAACGTGCATGTGATTCTTCTAGCATAAATTATGTATAAGGATTTCATGAAACAAGTTAAGAAACCTTGATAAGTTAGTTAAAAATCAGTCACTATACTACTTTAATAGCTTATACTTTTATAGAATCTTCAAAAAGAAATCTTCAATTTTCTACCCTATAAGAGGTAGAAACAACTTTCTAGACTTTATATGAAAACTTAGTCAAGTTGATAAGTCCAATTACAATTTCTAATAACTCATTATGGAAAAAATATAAAAAATAATACTCTATTAATAATTCTAAACCACTTTATATTTCCCCCAAAACGCCATTCTGGTGGTTCAGTTTGATTTGGTAACCTTTTCCTTCTTCTTCTACTTATTATATCTAGAAAGATTCTTTAGAAAAAATATATATGAATAATATATCTCTAAAAATAAATCTCTTTCTCTCTATGTATTCTATATGTTAAAAATGGAATCATTATATGAAATTATAATGTACTTCTTTATATTTATTGCAGATCCATAAGTGGAATGGGTAGGAATATGAAAAGTTTTCCCATTAAAGAAAATTTCCTAAAACATGAATGTGAATTTCTATTGAACTCCATTATTTACATATTTTGTGATTCTCAAATATTTTATTTTCTTATAAAAGATTCTTTAATATTCTCACAACTTTAGTTGAAAATGAATGTCAAAATTTTAAACTATTCTTCAGTATGATTCAGATGTCATTCTAATATAGTTCTTTATTATGATGAATAAATATGTAAAATTTGAGTCCCTCAATATATTAATCAAATAAATTTTAAAAAATCTAAATGAATTCCTATTCCAATGGTTCATACCAACTGAAAATTTGAAATAGATATTCCATAAACATTTTTGAAACTTCATTAGACTTCAGTTTGTTTACATTGGCTTTCTCCTATTAATGGATCTTCTCAACCAATCTAGAAATCAACTTGTATTACTCATCCCAATAAATTTTAAATGGTTCTTTATATAAAAATAATTTAAAATTATAAATATTCCAAAAAATTCTTGACAACACATTCATAGAATGTTCAAACAGTTTCACTATTTTTTTTCATTTTTTGAACAATTTTATCAGACCTACGATCCCAAATCCAATGTACTTCAATGTCCAATGAAATATTGGTGTCAGTATGTGTCTGATAAATCTATGTCTAATTCCTTCATATGAATCAATATTGTGTCTGTTCTGATAAACCTTGACCCACTTTAGAGTAAAACATTATTTCTATTTATCTTGACCCACTGAAAATTACTCTTCCTGAATTATCATTACGATGAAAATGGGTGACTATGTTTTTGATCATCATTCAACATATCGGTATATCATCCCAATTATCATGAGTCTCAAAAACTCCAACAACTCTGGCCTACCTACAATTGGACTTTGTATTCAGTTCCCCTTTGAAACCAAAACATTTTTGGATAGAACAGTGTTAGGGATTCATCGATGGATTGGTGGCAGTAGCAACTACATTCTTTTCAACTACTGATTGATCCTTTGGATTTATTAATTTGGTGGATTGGACAGTATGATGAATCAGATCATCTGATAGATCAACCAATTCATACATCAACAACTTCAAACATCATATCCTTTATAAAAAGTATGCATCTGGTGATTCTGAAATTGATAAATTGTGATAATAATACATCAACTTCATCGACCTTCCTCTCCCATAAAATCGTTGTAATCACGACTTCCTCATAATATTTAGAATATTAGGATTGATTTAGAATCATCTGAATTAAAAAAAAATTCATCTCATTCCTTACACAAATCTTGTATCACAAGTTTTGATTAAATTGTGATATTTAAAAATTACAAATCATAAATGCATCATCATATTTAGTATGGAGACATTCAGACTTTGTAAATCTTCTTAGTCTAACCTGGAGTATTATTCACGAACCAATGTCAGCCCAAAAAAAAATTCACTGCAAAAAAATTTCATGGACAGAAGAGAGAAGTTGATTATTTTTCTAATGAAAATTTAATTCAATCCACTAATTCTAGTACTCATTCATATGATCACCAATACTTAAAAAGTTAATTTTTTTATTTATAAAAAATATAAAAATTTCATCAAAAACTTCTTACAGCATCATAAAAACAATTTCATCTAACATGATCCCAATGATGGACACCACAAATATTCAAAATTACATTAAAAATAGATTTAGATATCATAATAACACTTGGAATTTAGAAATGTTACAATTTCATAAAAAAACAATTAATAATAAATATAAACAATGACAAAAAAACATGACCATCGATGAAAATATCTCGAATAAGAAATAATACCTCCTTTATAAGACAAAAGTGACCCAATCTATATTTTAGAACCATCCCAAACACAATCCCTATCTTACACAATGAAATGGGGTTCCAAGAGAAAGAAGAAAACTTAGAAAGAATGAAGGAAGATAAATCGAGGATAAAAAATAAAATATTCTCCTTAGATTGACTTGGGAGACAATAATGAAGAACTAAGATTGAACAGGGAATGAGAGTAGAGCTCCTCCATGGGTTCCCAATGGCTGGATGTCATGAATGGGTGGAGAAAGTGGTGAAATAAATATTAATTTTAAGTGGGAAAATAATAAAAACTATAATCTATGTTATTTTGGGTTGGCCACATGGTTTTATAAATTGTGTTATAACCGTGTGCAAGTCACTACCTATGTCAAATCCATATACATGGTTTCTAGGAAGATCCTTGTGATTTTCAAACCATATGAGGCTTTGAAAATCCTCATTGTCTCTATGATAGTACCCCATATATGGGAATCATAGATTTATTCATCACCATGAAATTAAACCACATAACACCCATAAAGACTCCAAAACATAAGAAAATCCTACCTAAATATCAAAAAATAAAAAATAACACAAAAAAACACAAAATAAGAAAAATTAAACCCTATAGTGACATATGGGTTTTAAACTCCTACCCATGAGGACAATTTTACCCCCATAAATTAGATGTTAAAAGATAAAAGGTGATAGGGTACCAAATACACAAATAGGACTAAAATCAAGAGGAACTCTCACACAGATCCAACCTCAAATCCTAATGAAAAAAATACTCATAAAATTTAACCAATCATCCAAAAATATTCCCAGTCTTCTCCAAGAAGAATCAAAACAAAATCCACATACCAAAAGTCTTATAAAGAAAGGGATAAATCATATCGTCTCCTCACCCAGTAGAATTACTTTGACATGGTAAAAACAAAGTAAAATACTGAGAGACATGTCCCCAAAATATCCGAATAACCATGAAAGAAACTCACTCTCAAATTAAAAACACTTACAAACCAAAAGAAGGAAGAAAGATAAATAAATAGACACAAGGAAATGAAATGGGATTTAAAATTGTTCCATAAAATAGATGGGTAACCTAGGGTCACAAGTTGGATCAAACTCACATGTTGAATCTATAATAACTCAATCCAAACACATACCAGTGTATACTCTATGGAATCCCACTATTTTATTACCTAAAATTTTCATTACATGGGAGAAAATAGAGGGTCTTTTAAAGTATAGTTTCTTATAAATTTATAACATAATACAAGAAAAATAAATATTCTAATAAAATTTAAATACATATTTATGGTTTTACCCTTGGTTGCATTTACAACACCTCATATCTTGGGGACATACATCCTAGGAAAGGGGAAAGAATGAAGCCTATTAAGGGAATAAGAAGGGGCGACATATAACATGTGATCATAAGACAAATCAATAAGGCATTGATGCATAAAAATAAGGCACGAACAAGAGGCATATAAAAATATTATGAACAAGAACCATAACATGGAAATGTGGATACAACATTTAAATGAGACATTTATAAGCATATCACCAAGGTGTCATAAATCAAAATTACCAAGGTCATTCATCAAGGTACGGTAAAATGTTTCATCTCGGTATGAAAATATTTACCCAATGTAATGGATAACTATCAAGGAACATTGATCATATGTATTAATTTTATGTGATCCACATAGATCATAATAAATCATTTAATTAATAACTTCTTTAAAATAAAGAATGTGTTTATTACAAAAATAATTGTGTAGAAAATTGATTAAAGGCATGATCATTACATCATTATTATACTAAGAAAATGGAATTTGGGTCATTTACATGAAAATAAAAAAAAATAAAAAATATAATTTTAAATCTTGGTGAATACGCATGGAAATATAAGATGTATATGTATTCACAAAAAAATGAAAATTTCTCAAGTAAAAGATAGAAATAAATTCAGCAGCTTGATATGTATAAAACATGGATTTAAGAAAGGGAAAAGAGGATGGGAAAATGTTATAGACTTATTAAAAGACTATTAATATAGTAGTTGGATAATATAAAGTGTAAAAATGGAATTATTTTGGAAAATATAAGATATATTCCAAAAAGGGAACTTGAATGGAAAAATTTACCTTACCCTGAAGAGTTATTCCTAAATCATGATTATTAGAACCATGATTACTTAAGAACACATTGGGAGGACTAATTGTGAGGAAACATCTCCATAAATTCCTGGTGTTTGGATTGGGGGTGATGAGGAATGTTGAAATGGGTGCGTATTTATAAAAAAATTGGAGGAATTGTTCGTTAATCTCAAAATATTGGACTTACAAATATAGCTTTTGGAAAATGAAAAAGCTTTGGATTACCCATGGGTTTTTTCGTGGTTTTAGATATTTGAGTCAAATTTTATGATATTTTAATCCACTATAACCAAAAACCATTTTATAATACTTCCTTTGTATTGGAATGTATATTTTTTACAAAGTAATGTTTTTAAAATCAAATTTTCTACTTTAGACTTTAGAAAGTCACTTATTAGTTTGGAAATTGTTTGAAATATTTTCAAAAACCTAATATTAATAAAATAAAATATTTCCCATTTTTTATTCAGATTAACTAATTATTAAATAATAATGAGATAAATATGATGTCATATAACATATCGACAAAAAAAACTATATTTTTTACTATTCATGATAAAATAAAGTATTTTAGAAAATTTTAATTAATTCACCCTAACCTAATTATGACATGATGATTCCAGTTATAATGTTTATTTTATCATAATAATTAAATAAAAACGATAATTTTATCTTTTAAAACTATAAAATCCATTTTTATTGGAAAATAGAAGTATTTATGGAATAATCATGTTTATGACAATTATAAAACTTTCCATGGACATTATAAAACTATAATATCATTTATATTTAAATAAGAGTTTTTTTGAAAGACTATTTAATTTTAAAAAAATATTATTTTTAAAACCTTAGTTTAATATAAAAATGTATATCTTTTCTAAAAAAATCAATTATGTTTTATTTGTGTCTAGATATCAATTAATCAAATTCCTAAAAATTAAACATATTTTTTATAGGGAAAAAATATTATTAAAATGAAATTGATGTAATTAAAATTTTATTAATACAAAATAATTAATCTTCAATTTAATAAGGTGTAGAAACATAACCCCTTGTAACACCCACTTATTCCCTAAGGGTATGGTGTGAAATGAATGGAGTTTCATGCAGTGGTCCAGATAATATCGATTGAGTGGTAATATCTACTAACTTGAAATTCTACCATAGGTGATTTCATTCAAGATTCTGTTATTTTTTCTTGTCGTAGGCTTGGTCAATGGAAAACCCTAGTGACACTACCTCCCTCCCATGTTCTCAAAAATGAGATTCAAATGATATGAATCTACTGGTTGAGGCCATTATCTCTCATTTCTACAACATTTATTATTTGTAATTACCAATTATAAACACTAATTATAGTGGTAAAATTATCAAAAATGGTAATAGTTATCAATGGTCAAATTTAACTATGATTATATTGACCAATGACTATTTAATGGTCAAATATCAATAGTCATATTTTCCTTTATACCCTATAAATACAAATCCATTTTTTTCACTCAATAACCAATAAAATTCCTCCCAAGATATATATCTTAATTTTACAATATACTTATTGGTTTTATAATAATTTACTTCATTTCAATAATGTTGGTTGTGGGGGAGATGATTCTAACAGATTGTAGAGATTAAAATTTTCCCATTTTATATTTTTAATTTCATATTTTTGTCCACTTGTAATTTTTGGAATAATAATTTGTTTCATAGTTGACTAATGTAATGATCAATTTTAATGAGATAAGGTTTTCTTGGTTTCTTATTATTTTATATGTGTATAATATTATATAATATAATATAAGAAACATTTTCTTATAAAAAATATCATTTAAAAAGCCTGGTTTATTATATAATCTCTATTGGAAAATCTCCCACCTTCTTTATCTAATTACGCACTCAATGGCCATTACATGTACAAATTGTGAGAATCTAAAATTATCATAACCAAAAACTAACATGAGATAAAAATCTCAAGAGGGGGAATCAATCAATAACAATTAATGAAAAAACATCCCTCAAAACCAACCAAAAATAAAAAAGGAAGGCCCAAAAATGAAATTCAAGTCATCCAAAATAATCATCTTTAAAATAACCACCCATTATATTCTAAAATCAATAAAACAAAAAATTCCTAAGAACAAAACCAAAACATAACCATAATGAAATTTTTTCTAAAAGATCCATCCATAAATATATATAACCTAAGAGCTCTTCTGAATACATATCTTAATTTTTTTGAAGATGACATAAATGGACACAGTGGAGGTGAAAACTTTAATACTTAAAACTATAATGATTAAAGTGCTTAAGAGGCCCAAAATAGAAGTAAACGAGATAATAGTTATTTCGTAGGTAAATTATAGAGTTTTAGGAATGTATACCCTTTTTCATCTATATCCTCAACACTGTACAAATCCCAATTGCACTCACTGCCTATCGGGTTACCATAATTTTCTATTTTCCTTTACTATACAACTTCAAAAAAAAAAAAAAATCTTCCTAAAAAAAGCATGAAATTAAATCATGATTGATAAAAGAATATTTCTCAAAATCATTGAAAAGAACACATATGAATAAATAATATTTCTCAAAATAATTAACAATTAGATTAAATGAGAAGATGACCAACTCTAAAAAGTGATCAATATACTCATTAACTAGTGTCCCTCCCTAATAAAGGATCACAATCTCGAGATCTCTCCACACTATCACATACATTAGAAAAACAACTTGAAAAAAACCATTTTTAAAATAATCCCAAGACATCCCCTCACATACCTAAGTAAACACCAAAAAATTCCACCACACATGACTAGATCTGACATGCAAGCTTACTATAGCTCTCACCCTTAAAACATTATGTGTCTGAAAAGTATTTAGGATCACCTGAATCCCTTAAAACTACCATAAAAATTCTGTTGAACCTCTACCACCACAAAATAAGGATTATTATAATTAATGCAGTCCAATATGGGGTTTGAGAATCGAGAAGGTTTCATGTCCACCAATCTAATCAGAGTCTTGGCTGGTTTGGGAATGGGAGAAACTTCTTCTAAGAAATGGGAGGATTCACGAAAATGGAATTTACATAGAGACCTGAATTTTACTTTCTCATTTCATAATTTTTGGAACATTCAAAAAGAATTGAATACATTAAAAAAATAGGTATTTTATTCAAATCATACACCAAAAAATCAAATAACATACCCCTAAACATATCCAAAAATAAAAAGTCACCAAAGAAAGGTATGTAAATTTGAATCTAAGAAAATAAAATTTTATTTTGAAATTTCCAACCAACACTAAGGAATTTTCAATACACACTACCCCAGTGAATATTATTTTAAAAAAATCTAAACACCTTCTTGAAAAAAAATCTGACCAAGGTATGTCACACATTACAAAAAAAAAACAAATATCACAAAACCCACAATTGTTTCTCAAAATAAAAACATTTCAATGAAAACTATTATTTAAAAACAAATAAAATTCAATATTTCACTTAAAAAACACATTATGAAATAAAAAAAATAAAAAATTTGAAACATCATAAAATTCCTTTTAAGCATTTCCCAAGGACAACTATAGAAATAACCACCTTATAAAACATTTCCTAAAAATAAAGTGAATTTCTAACTCTTTAAAAACCTATGAAAACCAAATTTTTTTGTTAATAATTATAATAAAATTCCTTATTTATTTAAAAAATAATTACAACCATGAATAAATAAGTAAATATTAAAAAATAAAATTAATTTCATAAGATCCATATCCAAATAGAACAAAAACACTATTCAATACAACTCCAACAAGTGGAAATATCTTTTGGATCAAACTGAAATAAAGAGGATTTTCAAAATTTGACCAGGGGAGAAAAAGTTATAAATATGATTTGGACTCATGGATTTTAAAAACATAGATCAAATTAGAAACATGATATTAGAAATTTATTAACCCAAACCAAATGATAGTCACATGATTAGACTGACCATGTGAGAAAACTGTGCTACTAGATTTATCCTCTATTTTCACCTCAAAACTAAAGGGAAACCCCAAAAATAACATATATACTAAATGGGAAAAGATATTTATTCATTTAAAAAAATAGTAAAAAAATAGAATGCACAATTCAAAACCCCAAATCCCGTGGTACCTTGTGGCTGAATATGACAAAGGGATAATAAAACACTCCCATCCCTGACCACTCGGGCCTCAAAAACCATAATATCCTTTCTACCCTGAAATCCCAAAATAAAAAGAAGGATACTAACGAAACATAAGTTTTCACAAAATTAAGAACAAAAACTTTATTCTGTTTTGTAATGAACTAACCTAGGCTAGAGATACTTAGCTCTCAACCTAACTATCCATAAGGTCTAAAGAGTTTTGTCAGTCCCGATAGGCTGACAACTAGAGATTGAGAGTATTAGAAGACCGTATTGGGAATAATTGTTCCCTTAATTAAAGTAAATATAACATAACATTTTCTAATTATATTTTAGACAATTAATACATTAGAAATATATGTAGCATAAAAAATATAATAAACCAAAATAAAAAAACATATCAAATGGGTCATAAACAAGAACATTAATAAAACCCATTTTCATAATAAAAATGATCATCCATAACCAAAATGACACAACATAGTATAATTATATAAAACAAATATAAATGAATGTATCTATAAATATATATATCTTGGATAATAAAATTTTTACTACAAATAAGAAAACATGTGCCACACCAAAAATTATATCCATGAAACCGCTGGTTTCTCACCTCCTCCAAACTCACCCAACATTATCCATGAGAATGAAACACAAATCTGTTTCACTATCTATAACCATAAATATATAGTTTTAAGCTAAATAGCATGGTATGACACCACCTTATGAGTATATGAAATTCATTACATAATGAAATTTTGAAATTATAGTTTGAAAATATAACTAGATTATAGGATTTTCAAATATAAAATCATTAATAAACAAAATTAAATTTAAGGAATATTTATAATACATTGATTTTTTAAAAAAAATTTAAGCAAACACTTTGAAAAAAATTCACACGACAAATCTATTTTATAGTAAAACTACAATGTTGAGAATCACATTAATACCCAAATATAAGAGTCTTTAAATTCAAAATAGGTATTGAGAACATATTTTGAAACAATTTATCAGAAAATGACCCTGAACATGGTTGGTGAAACACACACACAAGAATGCACCACATGTAAAAGGAATAAAAAGGAATATAAATAAGAGAAAGGTGCCTAAATAATATAATTAAGGGAAATATAAATTAATAACAAGTTTAAGATCCACTATATAATCTCCAAGAAAGAAAATAATGTTTCATTGGATCTACCATGAGAATTTAATGAGATATGTGTCTAAATTTATTAAATTATCACATAACAACTACCAAAATATACTCAGTATAATCCATAATCCATCTAACTTGTCCACGCAATCCTCATAGGAAATGGAAACCCCTCATAAATTTTTTTCCTAAAATAACTAGAGGGAAACTAGAAGTGTTCGAACCAACTAGTGAAACATAAAAATATACCTCCCACTAAGTACACAAGTTTCCATGTCTAATAGATAAGTGAGTAGAGTGAACACCCAAACCAAGATCAACCAACAAGGTATAAGAAATAACTCTCCCTCAACTTCATCACCCTAATATAGAAAATACCTATGTTATAAAACATAGATTCATAAAATTAACAAATCATATCCCTAAAAATTGGGAGAAAAACAATCACATAGTGATAATGACCCTTGAATGGTGGAAACATGGATCACATAGTGATAAATTACCAATACAAGTGGTATCACAAACCAAGGGGAAATTAAGAGGGTCTTAAAATCCTTATATATAACTTTTTTAATGTCTTAACTGATCCTTTACTATAACAATGGCTCAGAATTCCAAACCTATTTTATTTAAAAAAATCACCACTTTTAACATCCTATAGAAATCAATTGAAACCAAATACACTATTTCCATTAAAAAAACACCCATTAAAACATGGTTTTTACTATTTGGAATGAAAAAATACAAATTTTCCTCCATTTCCTTCAAAATTTTTAAAAAAATCATAAATTAATTTTCTATGGTGTAAAACAACACACCCATTTCAAAGAAAAAGTTTTAAAAACACCAGATAACCATTTATAGAATAATATTTTTGTAAGTATCTCATTATAAAGTAATTATCTTATTAAAACTTCATTTCTAATCCTTGAAAAATGAAAACATATAAAACCACACACACACCATCAAAACCTTTCAAAATTCCTCATAGGATTTTCCAAATTTCTTGGCTCATAAAAGATTCTATTTAAAACATGGAAACCCTTTATACCATTCCAAAACCTCAAGGAAATTATTTAAAAGAATCACATGGATACCCCATATATTATTAATTTCAATAAAAATATATTTTGAAAGCACCATAATACATTTAATTCCAAAAAGAAACAAATTCAATGAATCAACTACTTAGAAGAAATTGAAAACAAGGAAAACCATGTATCCTTTGATGGACACCACTTGAATAAGAAAGAAAAAGTATTTTATAATAAATAAGACACTAAATACCTAGGATATAATGACAAAAAATGGAATCCCCATTTTATATAGAAAAATCCGGTTCCAATAGAAAAGAGAATCCTCAGAAAAAATAAAAAAGAGGAATAGAGTGTAAATATGGGCTTATTTACCATGGAATCACTTGGAAAACAACAAAAAAGACAAAAATTAAAGAGTGATGGTGGGTGGATCTTCTACTTTCCCCCCCAAGGGTTGGAAAAAACACATGGGGTGAAAAATTGGTGAAAAAACTCTTTATTTGAAGAATTAAAAATTTTAAATCACACTTTTAGTGATTCTGTGTAGGCTACATGGTTTGGACACACAATTTTGAAAACCATGAAAAAACCATGTACATGTCTCTTACTAAGATAAAATAACCCACATGGTTTCTGGGAATCCCCACAGGGTTTGAAAATAATATGGAGACTATGGAAATTCTCACTATTACTATGATAGTACCCTCTACAAGGGCACCACACTGTTACCCCTCACCACGAGGTTAAACCAAGAAACACTTAACAAACCTAAAATACCAATAATACATTCCAAAAATCACAATAAATCAAAATGACCCAAGATAATACAAAATAATAAAAATTAAACACTATAATGACATATGGGAGTTAGAAACTAGAACATACATAATAGAAAAAAGTATCATAATGTGAACCCACATTACAATGTCTGGAACTTAGTAGAACAATTGAACCCAAATCACTACACCAAAACACAAAGTATCAAAATGAGAGTATATAAGAATAATCAGAAGAAAAATATATAATGAAATAAAAAACACAAGAATAACACAAGTTTTAACAAGGTTTATACTTGCATCCTAATCCATGGGAGGAACATTACCACTCATTTATTCAATTAACCAGAAGATGATTATGATTTATGAAGTTCATCACATTTAACTAATGATCCAAAATACTTTTTACAGAATGATAAAAATGGTTCATATGTTAGTTTTCACCTCCTAATATTTTTATGGAGAAGCCCATCTAATCAAATATTAATGAATAAATTCTCTATTTAGTGAAATATTTTCATTACCACTACATGACCTTATGATGAATAGTTCTTGCCTTTGAATATCATATAGAATGAATCCTATATGACCTCTATAATGATACTTATATAGTTTCCTTTTTGTCTGATATACTAGGAAACTTAATCTTACATAACATCCATAGAATTTCCAACAACACCTCCAACAATTGAGTCAAGGATTGATTTCCAATGGCACCTTTAGGCTGCATATTTCAGTCCACACCACCCAACTAGCATAAATTCCAATCATACATCATTAAGAAACCTAGTCTCCAGTGTATACTAGTCAACCAAAATAATATATACCATAATAAATTATAGCTTTATATTTTACCATTTAGTAGTTCTATTCAGTTATTCAGAAATTATTTTTATAGACGAGTCTCATTAAAATTACAATTAAAATAAGGATGTTTGGGTATAATTAATGAAAAATTAATGATTTATAATTTAAACTCTATAATTATATCCCTAATAACCAATTTCAAACTATTCACATCTTAACTCCTTCGTATTCTCAGATCATGTCTACATAATAAAAACTTCAACAAAAACAATTTTTCTTCTTCTCTTTACTTCATTTGAATAATCATTTCTCATCTATATTATTTTTATATTAATAGTATACATATTTGAGTTTTGAATTTAAAGATTAATATTTTAACTTCATCATGTTTTGTAAACTTCAATTCCTAATTTTTGAAGGTTTTACCTTCCATATTTCTAGACTTAATACTTCTCCCCAAATCATCTAACAAAACCCCTTCCACTCACAATTGATTTCAACTATTATATTGAATTTTAATTATATATATGGATGTTTTGGGATTCTAGGATTGAGATGTGGATATATATATAAATTATTTTAATGGATTAAAATGGATTAAAATAAAATTCAGAGGTTAATATAGATGAAAATAGAAGGTTATTATAAAAAAGTATTCTAAAATGATACCTCATTCATTTTTAACATAACTCATAAAATCTAAAATATATGAAAATGAGAAAAATGTAAATAACAAGATTTCATAACATCACTCAAGAATCATAAGAAAAATAAAATTGTAAGAAGATAAGAAAATGGCTTAGAACCCTCCTATTTTTTTTATTTGTGACATTGGATAGTACTATTGCACATGGGTTTTATATTTTATAAAAGCTTATTAAAATCATAGAATCAAAATCCAAGAATAAAATCAAAATTTTAAATAATTGAAATAAATAATTTAAAAAATTAGTTTTTATAAAAATAACAATATTATCTAAATTTTCCCATATATTAATTTAAGGTCAATGAATTATATGAAATTGAAAAAAAGTAAAAAAAACTCCTAATAATAGTTGAAACTTCCCTACACATAAATGAAGCTAATAATACCAATTAATTCATAAATACCATGTATATCCAATATATGTAAAAAATAAAATAAAAAAGTGAAATAAAAAATGGTTTTATTAATTACTTGATGAATTTATTTATTCTTCTAAGAACCACCTTGTTTAACCTAAATGGAAAAAAATAAAAACATGATAAATTACTCAATGTCAGAATAATGAATATAAGAAAGAGGGAATGAAGAGTTATATCTATTGGTTTAACCCTGAATTGGGTACCCTATTTTTAATACTCCTCATGAGGAAGTTTTATGAAATTAAACCTAATTAGATTGTGATTTTGGTTACTTTGACAAAAACCACCACATATGTTTTCTCTGAATGTCCATAAGTGGAAAAGGAGAGTGGGGAGCTCTAAGTGCGAAGTAAAATTTCAAAATCATTGAGTTAAGAAAATATTTAAAATTTAATAGGAGAGAGTTAAAATGTTAGGGGTTCCAACTCACTGATATTTTAAAATAATAACATTTTTTTCAATAGTTTAGGTGATAAGAAACACCAAGATTAAACAACCTACAAAATATATTTCTTTAAATATAATACCTTAGATAGCTTACAAAACACACAACCCCAAGATGAAATAAACCAAAAAATATCAAACTGTTATAACCTAATCATTAGAGTGATGGGTAATAGTAATACTAAATAAATTATGAAAATTAAGAGTCATTTAATAGATTTTGTTTCTAAAAAACTATAATTTTTTTCTAAAAGAATGTTTAGTCACACTTTTGAAACACAATTTCAAATTATATTCTTACACTTGTAGAATATTTAATTAATAAATATTTTAATAAGATACTTTATTTCAGAATCATGTTGTTCTCCTTTCTTTTATTTAATAATTTGTGTCTCGATCTTTGACCGAGGCACCGACTCTTTTATAAGAAAAAATTAAAATTAATAAAATAAATTTCATTTTTGAAATTATAATATCAATATTATCTTAGGGTGTATTTTTTGGATTTTTCTAAACTGTTTCATTTTTCGATGAATAATGAAAAATATTATATTTTAGTTGAAAACTGCATTTTTTTAAATTATTTATAAAGTTAAAATATGTTTTTAATTTGTTTTAAATTTAAATTCCTTAAATAATATATATATTAATCTATTATATGACATTGGAATCATTTTTATATGAAATTATGATATAAAAACCCTATAAACATTTGAACATTTTCTCTTTGAAAACTTACTTTCTCGCCGCATCTCTGATATTAATTATAAATTATAATTTTACACTTATATTAATTAAGTTTGAAAAAATAGATTCCATATTTTGAATCATCATGGTTAATACTATATAATAAGTCCAACTTTCTTTTTGACCATAATGAATAGTAAAAAAAGTAAAAATTATTTACGATAGTTATAGTGAAAATAGATTTATAAGGATGTTAAAATTAAAATATAAGGTTTAAAATGACATATAAAATTTGGTAAAATTTTTTTTATAGTCATATCTAGACCTTATCATGTCTAAGGGAAAAACATATATTTTCTTACCCTTTTTGCATCCGAAAAAACATGCGTATACCCTTTTCCTTTCAAAAACTATCAGTGTTCCACTAAACTCATTTAAAAAAATCTATCCATATCCTAGATTATTCAATACTTATATAAAAAACCATGATTTCACATATTTTTACTTTTTAAATTTAACCTCTTTGGTATCTTACGTTTCACGCAACACCCACCTTAGATAAACAATGAAATATTATTTTGTGATCACTATAACCTAGCCATTAAATTATACAGAATGAATAGTATTTAAAACATTTTTACATAGAAAATTGTAATAGTTATTTTTAATTTAGTAATATATTCTCTTTTAATAAGAACATTATTTTTAGTGAAATCATTTTATGCTTAGAAAAGAATTTCTTCGAAAATGGTTTTATTTTATTTTTATGAGTAAATATTATAATAAATTACTATAACTAATATATATTGTATTTTATAAAAATAATATAAATTTTAAATCATCATATTAATATTATCTTATGGTTAATTTTTGGTAATTTTCTGATAAGATTGATTTTCTGGTCAATATTAAAAAATAATGATTTTTATAAAATTATCAGTTTCATTATATTAAAAGTTATTTTATGATTTTAAATTGATATCAAGTTAACATAGGTAATATTTATTTATAAATTATATGGTTAATATCATTTTAATATCTCTGATACCTTATTTTATGATAAGTACATTTTTTGATTTAAAATTCTATTTTCAAGAAAACTGTTTTTCGTTGCATTTTGTGGGATTAATTTTAAATTATATTATGAGAAATTTTTAATTTGAATTTTTTAAAAAGGATTCAATATTTTTATTCATATGGTAAAAATTTATTAAACATGTCCCTTTTATATTTGGCCAATTTGAATAGTGACCTTGGTAATTTTCGTTACCATGATAGAGAATAAATTCGGAAATATAGGTTAAAAATAAAATGACAAGGACTAGAAAATGACCTTAGAATTTTCCCCAATTTTATAGGATAAATAATATTCATCCATAATCATTATAATTTTATTTATATAAAAATTTATGTCTATTTTTATGCGATTATATCTTTTATAAAATTTTATTTAATGAAAAGTCAATGTTGTCACATTCATGATTTTATTAAGAATAATATTTTTAATATGGTGTTATTTATATGATATCTCTTACTATAAATATTAATGGAAAAAATAAAACATTTATCCAAATTATCTTATTTTTTTAAAATTTTTTGGGATTAAATAATTACATGAAATGCTTTCGCAACACTAATGAATTTATTATTTAATTAATGTGAAAATAAAATAAATTATATTAAAAATATTAAAATAAATATAATTTGAGATAATTAATGTCATAATTTTTATAGATATTACCTTTAAAATTTAAATATGTATTAAAATATTTTTTTCAAAGTTATCAAGTTTTATTGATTTTTTTACAAGTCAACATAATGAATTGTGTCAAATTTGATATTAAAGATAGTTTAAAATGAATAATAATTTATAAAATGATATAAAATTATTAATAATATTAAATTAATCCAATTTTTTATAAGATATAAAATTTCATATATGATCTATTTAGGGGTCTTTTTCTTTTTATAATAAATATATCAACCCTAAAAATATAAAAATCCATGTTGTCATGGTATGAGTTAAAGTGGTTAAATAAGGGTAAAAACAAAATGATAAGTAAATAGATATTGTAATTACGTATCTAAATATTCTTTTATGATATTATTTAGACCAACAATCTTCTTCTCTTAAAAAAACATACTTCTGATGCATTTTTAAATGAAAGTTAATTTATATTAATTTATAATTTTAAGAATTTCCAAAACACCCCCACACCTCAATTATAGAAGGGAACCCTTTATTTCAATTATTTACACCACATTGATACATATTTCTCCAAAAAAATATTACCATTTATATTATTGACATCATTTTACATATTATAATGGTTATGTTCATTTCAAAAGACCAACCCTAGTGTCCTTAATAAGTGATCTAATCAAAATTCACCAAAGAAGAGGTAATCATCATTAGTGACTATTTCAAGTTTATATCTTCTTTTAATTATTCTTCTTGTTTTGTGTCCATACAAAAATAAAAAATTCAGTATCATATATAAAATTAAATTTTTATTATTATTATGAAATTATCATACTCTACCTTTTATCCTTCTTATGAAAAACTAAATCACCGCACATGCATATGTACAACTTACCGTCTCCATGGA
This sequence comes from Viscum album, assembly GCA_963277665.1. NCBI lineage: Eukaryota > Viridiplantae > Streptophyta > Magnoliopsida > Santalales > Viscaceae > Viscum > Viscum album. The sequence goes on from OY728127.1 coordinate 751,213,341, forward strand.
GGGGTGTAATTTATTTTTCATAAAAAATTTACATAGATAGTAATAATGATAGAAATAATGGATATATACTATAATTATGAAAATATATGGATTATAGAAATTTACATATCATCCACTTCCTTACCTTTTCAACAATTTAGAAATGATATCGTCACTCGTGCGTACGTACGACTTACCGTCTCCACAAAGCGATGCGATTCATTTTCTATGTCCACCATTAATAAAATGATTATAAAAATATATATAATGAATAAATATTATATCTATAACATTAATATAATTATTTGGATTATCTAATTACATCATATGCAGAAAAATTGGCACTTACGTGATAAAACACGCAATTAAAAATGAAGTAATTAAAACTCGAAACAAGGGTAATAAAGAATTATAATAAAAAATGTGTGATAAGATGATATAAGAAGATCATATAAGATATCATAAATATGAATATGGTTTTTTTATAAATTAATAACATTCTTTTAAATATTATAAAGGAGGTTAAATAAAATTTATCTAAAGGAATGCAGAAGGTAAGGGATTTCATGACTCAATCTATATTCATTAGAATAACATTATACTTCATTGATTATTTCATGCTAACATTATGAATTAAATCACTTTTTATTATCTTATATTGTATATACAATTGTTTTGTGTCTATTTATAGTGGATACACATAATCAATTCATTTTATTAATGCTCACTTCAATTGTAGGATTTTTGTAAGGGACTTTGTCTAAATTTTATTTCATTGAGGCCTATTTTAATGTTACACACATATATTATTTTATGAGGTGTATATATTAAACCTTTTTAATTTTATATCATGAATTTATTTATTCAAATTATATTTAATATTTTTTAAAAATTTATTCATTCATGGGGCATACGATTCAGTTGTTTTCAAATTGGTAATCGTTTATTTCACATATCCCATCATTATTTGAGATATTATAGGTTAAAGTTTCTATGGAGGAATATGTATCTTCCATTTAAATTTTCTTAAAATAATTTTTTCATAAATGTTTAAAAAAAAATTTAAAATGATTTATCAAACAAATATTTTACCATTTTAACTTTTTACAAATTATTTAGGAAGGAATCTTCATGTCGTTTTTTAGACAATTCATATTTCTCTTTTACAAAAAATATAAAATTAATATTTGTCTTACAATGTTTGCAATGAATTTAATTTCCCTACCATCAGGATAATATATTTTTTTAAATCATATTTTACTCTTTTTCTAAATATATATTTTAAAAAATGTATTTTCAAATTATTTTATGAACTTATAGTTTTTAAAAATAAATATATAAGATGAAAAGGATAGTTTCATTGTTTAGTTTTTAAAGAAATTTTTATTCATAAATATTTTTAACCCATGAATGGAATTATTTTCCACTAGTGATATTTTTTATTTATAAAATCATTATTGTTTATTTGGATGGATCATTATCTGTTTGACTCGAACGTATTTTGAATTACTAGTTCTTCCAACAAAAATAGTTATTGATTTTGGTAAGGCATTTTAATTCTGTTGTGAGGAATCAATCAGACATAGTAAGTGATGGGTGGGGCCTTCTATATCCCCTCGATGCATCATTATGTCTAATGGGAAAAATCATATTGGGTTTTGTTCAATACCATACACATTTATTTTCAAATGTCTTGACCCTGGCCTCGATGATATTTTCAGATGTCTTGGAAAAGGCCTCGATGATATGTTTTAAATGTCCCACATTATTAATTACCTAATTATGATATTATTTATTAATATTACTAGTTATTATTAGATTATTATAATATCCAAGATTAAGTTTCACTATCATGTGAATAATTATATTGAAAAATTTTATCATCTTTTATTGATTCCATATTATGATTAAGTTATTGATTAAATGAAATGTGTTTAATTAATTTACCTATCCATATTAATTATGAATTATTTACTCATAGTTTCCAATACAAGATTACCTATAAGGATAATTTTATGTCACCCCTTTCTTATGATTCCTTTTCCCCCTAGGATAATAGGAAGTGTTATGTGATTGATAAGCAAGGATACACTTTAAGGAACAATAGAATTCTCAAAGAAAACTCTATGTATTGTATGTTTTAAAATGTAATTCCAATTTCAACTATTAACTAGTTTACCAACAATATAAAACTAATTTGTCCATTTTTATGTGGTTAATTACATCTTATTCCAATGTAATAAAGTAACCACCAAATCTAAAATACTAGGGTTGGGGTATTTATAAATTCAAACCCATTTGGTTCAGGAAATCTATAACAAATATCTTCTCAACTTTCATCCTCTTATTCTAGAATCCTTTCTTTGGTCAAAAAATCCAACATTGGAAGGATTTTAGTGAAAAACTAAGGAGGTTACATGAGGAAGTGGTAAAATTATTTTTTGAGTTATTTTATTTTATTTCTTCCTCCACCACCTTCAATCATTATTAAACAATCCTAATATAATAACCTTAGTATCTTCCATATAATTAGATGTTTTTATGTCATGGGAATGACCTAAAACCATCCCCACTTCTAGAAAAATGGTTACGAAATCATCATTCCTGTGTATGGTGGACTATTTCCTCATAAAATGATGTCATTCATTTTTCCATTACCACATATCATGGTTGGGAATGATAATGTATCAATATCATATACCAAATAACCATAACTTTAATGGAAAAATAAGTATGAGAAAACAAGTCTATTAATACCCAAAACAATGAAAATAATGAATGATTAATAATAAATAGGTGATAAGATGTTATAATAGGATATATATGATATTAAAAATATTAATATGGTCTTGGTATAGAAAAAAACATCATTAAAATCATTATTTTTTATTTTAATTAACGTTCAACTAAAAAGAAGTGTGAGGTAAGGGATTCTATCTCAATTAACATTCGTTGAGTCACATTTGTATGTTATGTACGATTTTCATTTATATGGTGCATTCACTACCCATTTCACATGAAATATCATGAATAATTCATACATAATGGTATTTTATGTTTCAATTTGAATTATTTTATACAATTTTATTTAAAATGATTATAACGATTTTGAAAGGGGAATCATCATAATTTCCACTCATTGAGGTATATTGTAATGTTGTGTACAAAATTTATTTTATATAGTGAAAATAGTACTCATTTTAAATTTAATAACTTGAATTCATAATACATATGGGTATTTTGTGTTTAAATTTGAATTATTTCATCCAGTGGAATATGATTTGAAAATTTAAATGTTGTAAATAATTTCATAAATAAATTTGTTTTAATCGTGTTATATTAATTGTTCATTGTGTTTGATATTATTATCTTATGTATGTAATGAATTTTTAATATTTAATATTTTATTTAAACTTATTTTGGTTTGATCTACATTTTAGACAAATAATCTAATTATTGATTCATTCCCCCTTCAACTTTATGATATTTGTAAGATTTTATTTCACAATATCATTTTAATCGGGATTTTTTTAACTTGAGCTTCCATTGAAGGAAATTATTTGATAATAATTAAATAAATACCTTTCTTTTTCTTCCCCTATCATTATTCATGATGTTTTTAGGGAATATTATCATTTTCCCACTCTTTGGAACTCAAAATGATTGAGTTTTTTTGTTAATAAAATACAAATTTACTTCTCTCTTTGGTTGGAGATAAATTATCTTCAAAAAACAAGATTTATAAAAAAAATTCAAAAATATTTTTGAAATTAATAAAAATGATTTATTAAATAATCTTTACCCACGTATGAGTTTTTTATTTTTTTGAAAATTTTTATTCATGCCATTTTACAAACAATTATAGTTTGTATTTTTCTGAAAAATTGAGAGGAATATTTATTTTAACATGTACAGAATTTATGAAATTTCCTACCATCATGACCACTCAATGTTTTACTGTATAATTTATAAGATACAAAATTTATTTTCAAAGAAAATTATATTAATTTTTTTTTGAAATTTTAGTTTTAAAATATGATTTTCAAAATGAAGAGGATATTTTCTTCAAGAAATTTTGTAAATATATTTTTATGATATTTATATTCATCAATGACATCATCCATTTATTTTAACCATGCTCCACTGGGGATATGTTATATTGATACCATCTTTATTCTTCCTATGGAAGGTTTATAAATGTTTTGGTCATAGATATGATTGACACCAACTTACTTGATTCATTTTTATAGTTATTAAATCTTTATTGAATTATTCACTTTCCTATGATCCTTGGAAATTAAATTTATCCTAAATTTCCATAATTTTTATCATGGATATACTTATTTACTAAACTATATCTCATTTCAAGATATGGTGTTTTAATTTGAAAGTTATTTGATTGACTGGGGAGAATTTTATAATCTGTATTATTTCTTCAATACCAATATTCAATAGTAAGGGATAATGTTCAAAAATTAAATCGATTATTTGATATATGAGGAATAAATTGGACATGAAGATATTGTTGAGGTCAAGTTTTAGATTTACCCTCGATGCATTAGTAGTATCATTAGATGAATCAATTATATAGACTTAGTTAAAAACGTTTCTACCTATAGTTTTAAATTGTCTTGTGGAAATATCTTAACAATATTCATCTTCATGATACCTGAGATCATGTAATCCAACAATTAAGAATTTCCTTCATCATGATTTGAGTGATTATTATCAATGAGATTATAAATATCATATAATCTTTGGATTAATTTTATCCTCAGTTTATCGATTAAATGGATTGTGTTTTCAATTATTTACCTTTGAATATTTATTATTCCTTACCCAATTATGATGGTCATGTTATTGATTAAATGGAATGTGTTTTAGTTATGTATTTTTCATATTTATTATTCCTTATCTAATCATGATAGTAAAATTATTTAAATGGAATGTGTGTTAAATTGTTTTCCATTCCATGTCATTTATGAGTATTGATTCAGGATTGCTTTTGTTATACTTTACCCTTACCGATCATAGGATCTCACACTTATTTTTTCCTTTTATAGGAATACATGAAGTGTACTAATACTTACATGTAAGGATATGTTAGAGATAATAATGATTTTCTTGAAAAAAAATTAATTTATAATTTTTGTTTTAAAATGTAATATGAGAGTCATGTATGTATTTAGGTTTCCAAGAATAATACACTATTTAGTCCCTTGGGATGTGAATATTTATATCTTATACCAATGTAATAATATAATATAGTATCTCTGGGTTATTAGAGTTTGGGTTGTTAAAATTGGTATTAGATGATGTTTAGTAGAAACCCTAAGATCTAGATTTAGGAAAACATAGATTATAAAACATAACCCTATAAGAAGTATTTAAGAAATGTATAGAAGAACATCATAAATTTTTGGTAATTTAGATGTTATGTTGTTGTTCTTAAAAATAAATACATGTCTCGATAATGTAAGTTGATGTGGTAGTTGGACAATTGTAACTAAGTGTAATAACTATTAAAAGGGAACATTTGGCCTAACCCTATCATCACCCTATGTATGAAAATGGGGCTTACTGCACTCTTGGTTTGACACTCCCAGGGGACATGATTATAATAATTAAAACTTTCATTTTAAACACTTATGAATGATTTAAATATACTATGAAAATGAATGACCTGGGTTAAACAAAATGTTTCTTGGATTAAAAATATGGTGTTATGATTTAAACATCCTATAAGTTATTATATGCTTTTCCCACTTTCATTATTATTATTATTCATAATATGCTTTTTAGTTTTATTAAAATGATGGAAACCAAAATAATCATTATAACATTGAATATTATAGGCAATGTGGTGACTATGAGAAATCAAAAGGGTTAATGAAAGGAGTAAAAGATATCATGAATATGAAAAAGAAGTTATAAAATAATATAGATTTTGATGGTGTACTGATTAGTCACTTAAAGTGGATAATATTCATTGTTAAGTTTTTAATATTAATGTATTTAAAAGTTCATAAACATCAATTTTAGTCCAATTCAGAAATTGAACTTCATTTCCCATCATTGTGCAATTCATGCTTAAAATGTCAATTTGGGCCCACTCAATAATTTGACTGTGGAAATTACAATATTCATCATTTTAATTTGAAATTTTGGGATATGATTGGTCACTTTGTTTTTAACATTTTATCTTTTAGGTCCGATGGATGAATCCCAAAGGAAGATGGAGAATTTTGCGCCTGAAGGCAGAAACATGCTGGAAAAAGCATAATGGGCCTAAGGCCCATCAAACAAATGTGGGGCCCAGACACCAAGCCCAATGAAGCTCAACTTTATACAGTAGAAAGATAAAAATATGAGGATAATTTTATTCAACTGTGGCTGGAGCTAATTCCGAAGTTATCATGATGATAAATGGATCTGAAGTTGAGATTTAAATGGTGGACATGACATTAATGCTGAAAAATCCGTCCCACCATTTCGACTATAACATCCAAACGGCTAAGCGAAATGTCCTGAAATTTTTACAGCTCATAGAGGACAGATGGATGAAGATATTTCCCTTCTACAGCCCCTCCGGATTCTGCCTTCCTCAATTTCTAATTCACACGTCAATGTGGTGGACGAATCTGGACAGTTTTCCGGGTCAAATTCGAAACATCAATTTCCTTTTGATTATTCACCCTCTATTTGACTCTATTAATTGTTGGGGTGTGAATTAATTGTTGGGGGATGTACCTAAGGCTCCTAATATGCCTATATAAGGAGCTAGTGGTGAAGGGAATTGGGGTGGAAAATTTTCTTATCATCTTGGATGCTTTGTTTCATTGTAATGTTTTGCTTCCAAATTTCCTTTGTAATGTTTTCCATTTCCATGTAAGATTTTTTGTATGTTCTTAATCAACTTCTTCTCTTATATATTTTCCATTTAATTTATTAAAACTTTATAATCACAAAGAACAATGATATATCTGTGTTTTTGTGAATTAGTTCACACATAGGTGTGAATTTCATTCACACACACGGAGGAGTGCTCGTTATTTCCGCGGTTTTAATTTCTTCAATCCAATTCTTGTTAGCCATCTTCTACCCACCATTGAGAGTATACCACCAATGGAGGGATAAACCCTTAATGGGTTGATCTTAGGAGGATGAAAAGGCTGGATTTAATGTTATTTTATGGACGAATTGTTGTTAAATGGATAATTAATTTAAGACATCCATTCTTCAGTTATTTCTACTCTTCATCTTTACTGTGTTTGAGCAAAATAAATTCAATTACTAAATGACCATATTCCTCGGAGAGATCATGAATTTGGTTCTCTAAGTGTATAGGGGATTAGTAATTGTGTTTAGTAAGCACCAAACTAGAAAATGATGAAGGTAGTATTATTTTTGAAGAATGGATTCATCAAGAATTAATAAAACCAAAATTGTTTAAAGAAGTAAAATTCATTCAATCCACCGCGAGCATAATCCTAGATCAACCGATTTTCATTAAATTGAATTCACGTAGGTGTCTTAGTGTTATTAAAAACATCCAAATCAAAACCAAAGTTGGCTACTTCATAGCCCATCCTTCAACAAATCATAGCGTCTCAAGGTTACTTCTTCGGTCCCTGTGGACTCGACCCCTACATGTACTACATCGATCGCTTTTACCCGTAGGGTAAATTTGGGCGCAACCAAATTTTGGCGCCGTTTCCGGGGAACAAGTAAGTTCCTTAGACCAAAAACCTTCTTTTCTTAACCCCATTCTTCTATTCTCATCCCAATTCTCTTATCTTTTCCCTTTCTCGCTTTTTTTTTCTTTTGGCGCATGTCCGCCTACACCCGCGATAACTCAAACAGATTAGTTAGGGTGGATACTCCTAGGGATGGGGAGTCAAGCACTAAAAGAGGTCTATTTCCTTTAGATCCAAATCTTCCTAATACTCCAAATTCAGACGTTGAGTTCGATACAATGGAGAATATCCCACAAAACCAAATCATAAACCGGGGAGGGAACCAAAATAACGGGCAGGACCCTAACTTGGGAATTGTTGCAGACCCGACAATGAATGACTACCTCACACCAACCTGGACCAATGCACCCTCATGCATTAGGCATGATAACATAGGATATGCCCAATATTTTTTCAAACCCCATGTCCTGAACCACCTTCCAACCTTCCATGGGATGGAGTCTGAGATGCCTTACCTTCATGTTAAAGAATTTAATGACATTGTCGAAACCATGTGCCCACCAAATCAAATTGAATCTGCTAAAATGAGACTTTTCCCTTTTTCCCTTAAGGACCGAGCAAAGAATTGGTTAAACAATTTGAGACCAGCATCCATTCACTCTTGGGACCAGCTTCAACGAGAATTTTATAAAAAATACTTCCCCCATCACAAAACAATTGCACTTAAAAAGAGCATACAAAACTTTTTTGAAAGAGAGGGAGAAACATTCTATGAAACATGGGAAAGGTTCAAGGACACATTAAACATGGTACCACACCATGGTTTCTTAATCCCAGAACAAGTGAGAATTTTCTATGAAGGGTTGGGTCCCGGAAACAAACAATTCATTGATATGATGTGTAATGGAACCTTCAAAAAAAAGCCCCAAATGATGCTTACGAGTATCTAGAAAATCTTGCTGAACAAAACCAAACATGGGGAACATCACCATACTATGAGAAGCCACCCAAATCTGGTGGAATGTACAATCTTGAAGAAGAAGAAAACCTTAGAGCAAAACTTGCTGCACTCACGAGGAAAGTTGAGGAGATTGATCTTAGGAAGGTCCACAAAACCCAAACTGTTGAGCTTGTTTGTACAATTTGTGACAAGAATGACCACAAGACTGATAATTGTCCAACCATTCCTTCCATCAAGGATGTTCTTTTAGGAGGACCACCAGAAGAAGTTAATGCAATGAACTTTCAAAAGCCACAATTCACGAACACCTTCAATCCAAGGTATAACGACCATCCGGGCTTTCGTTGGAAGGACAATCAACAACCAACACAACAACAATGTATCAACCCATACCCTCAACAAAACTTTCAACCTCATAATCAGTTCCAACCACAACCGGTCCAATTCCAAAATCCTCATGTCCAATATCAACAACCTATCCAACAACCAAAGTATCCTCCTGGAATAAACCCACAAGCTCAAGCACCAACCCAAAATGTTCCACAAAGCCTACTAGAACAACTGTGCCAACAAATGGACAAAATGAACTCAGAATTCTCATCCATTAAACAAGAACTTCAAACCATAAAAACTGGAAAGGCACCCATGCCCACACAAGCCATTCCACAATAGACATCAAGGGGAGAGACAAGTTTCACTCAAACAACTCACGAACAACTAAAGGCTGTGACATTTTTAAGAAGTGGTAAATCAATTGAAAAACCTGAACAGATAAGTCAAAAAACATGTGAAGCTTCAAAATCTACTGAAAATTCAAATGAAATACAAGATCAAACTGAAGAAACTGATAATAATGTGAATGAAACCACACTTCATCAAACAACTCCACAATCTGCACCATTTCCTCAACGCATGAGGGGGAAAACCAAGCCTGAATTGAGTGAAACATTGAGGGAAATCTTCTCACAAGTCAAGTTGAACATTCCCCTTCTCGATGCCATCCAAACCATACCTTCCTACTCAAAATACCTTAAGGACTTGTGCACTTTTAAAATAAAATTTTCACCTAAAAACCAAGTCCTTTTGGATGCTAATGTGAGTACCACCATTCAAGGGACCATTCCTCCTAAGATGAAAGACCCAGGATGCCCTTACATAAATGTTGAACTAGGAGAGAACAAAGTTGTCAAAGCCTTGTGTGATCTAGGTGCTACTGTGAACTTCATTCCATATGCCATGTACTGTCAGTTAGGGCTCGAAGAACTCCAACCCACATCTGTCACTCTTCAACTTGCTGATCGTAGTGTTCGAGTTCCAAAGGGGATCTTAAAAGATGTTTTGGTGAAGGTTGAAAATTTCATTTACCCAGCTGACTTCATTGTTTTGGACAATCACCCAAGCTTAGGTCCTAGGGAGAAAACCCCAATCATACTTGGTCATCCCTTCCTTGAAACAATCAACTCTGTAATCCGAGTTCGAAATGGGAACATGACCATCACCTTTGGGAACATGAGCTTAGACTTGAACATCTACAATGCAAACTCTCAAATTGGGGATGATGAAGAGATCCATGAGGTTAATTGGATTGGTAGTGTTGATAATGAACTCAATGAACATCAAGGAGTTACCAAAGGATGGTTAAGTCAAGAAGAGAATGATTTTCTTTATTCAAATGTGGGAAATTTTCCTCCTTTGATTGAATCTATTTCAGACAGCTCTATTGATGAATTTATAGAATCACCAATCAATGATACCATGGTTGAAATCAATAACATTGAGTCCATAGCCATTCATGACACTACTCTGGAAAATTTAGTGGATGAAAATTCTGTTCACAAGGAACCAATTTTGTCAAGAAATCTGACCAAAGAAACTAAGTTCAATACAAAGTCTCATCCATTCATGGAAAGTCATGACCAATCTGATCATGAATTTAAAGTCTTACCTTCATCACTAAAGTATGCTTTTTTAGGGGACAATCAATCCTTTCCTCTTGTCATTTCTTCCTCCCTTGAATCCGATCATGAGAGGATGCTTCTAGATGTTCTTAGGAGACACAAGAAAGCCATTGGATGGACCCTATCTGATATCCCTGGGATTAGCCCACTTATCGGGACTCATAGAATTATTCTTGAATCTGAGTCAAAACCATGTCGTCAATCTCAGAGGCGACTCAACCCTAATCTCATGGAAGTAGTGAGAAAAGAACTTTTGAAATTGTTAAAAGCTGATATCATCTATCCTATAGCTGAGAGTGAGTGGGTTAGCCCAATCCATGTGGTTCCAAAGAAGGCTGGAATCACAGTAATAACCAACAAGGATGGAGAGATGCTTCCAACAAGGGTCAGTAGTGGATGGAGAGTTTGTATTGACTATAGGAAGCTCAACTCTTGTACCAAGAAAGACCATTTCACCTTACCCTTTATTGATCAAGTCCTCGAGCGAGTGGCAGGTCATCAATTCTATTGCTTCCTAGATGGATTCTCAGGGTATAATCAAATCGAAGTCTCCTTAGAGGATCAAGGAAAAACAACCTTCACTTGTCCATTTGGAACTTTTTCCTTCAAACGCATGCCCTTTGGGTTATGTAATGCCCCTGGTACCTTCCAGCGGTGCATGATGGGAATATTCTCGGATATGGTGGGGGATTTTTTAGAGGTCTTCATGGATGACTTCTCCATCTTTGGGGATACTTTTGAGGGATGCCTTATAAATGTTAAAAAGGTTTTGTCAAGGTGCGAGGATAAGAATCTCATACTAAATTGGGAAAAATGCCATTTCATGGTAAGGGAAGGACTTGTTCTAGGTCATCTGGTATCAGGTAGAGGGATTGAAGTTGATAAAGCTAAGGTTGACATCATTCGTCACCTTCCCTCTCCTAAAACTGTTAAGGAAGTGAGGTCCTTCTTAGGAAATGCTGGTTTTTATAGAAGGTTCATTAGGAATTTCAGCTCTATTTCTCGACCACTTTGTCCTCTATTGGTAAAAGATGCTCCATTTTTATGGACAGAAAGCTGTGAGGAATCATTCTCTACACTCAAGTCAACTCTTATATCTCCACCTATCATGCAATCTCCAAATTGGAAACTTCCTTTTGAGCTCATGTGTGATGCAAGTGATTTCGCTGTAGGAGCAGTCTTAGGACAACGGTGTGAGAAAACTCCACATGTAATTTCTTATGCAAGAAAATCTTTAAATGATGCACAAATAAACTACACCACCACTGAGAAAGAGTTGCTTGCTGTTGTCTTTGACTTAGAGAAATTCAGGTCTTATCTCTTAGGATCACCCATCATTGTCTTCACTGATCATTCAACCCTAAAATACCTTTTCCAAAAACAAGATGCCAAGGCTAGATTGATTAGATGGGTCCTTCTTCTTCAAGAGTTCGATTTAACCATTAAGGATAAAAAGGGTGTTGAAAATATTGTAGCTGATAACCTCTCTAGGATGGAATTCAAAGACAACTCACACCACCTCTCTGTGTCTGATTCATTTCTCGATGAGCACCTCTATTCAGTGAGTGATTGCCCTTGGTATGCTGACATAGCAAACCATTTGGTGACGGGTGACATTCCAAAATTCATGGGGACCCAAGCTAAGGGTAAATTCCTTTCTGACGTAAAACACTATGTGTTTGATGATCCTTACCTCTTCAAGTTCTGTCCTGATCAAATCATCAGGAGATGTATTCCTGAGTCTTAGCAAGAGTCCATTCTAAAATTTTGTCATGGAGAGGCATGTGGAGGCCACTTTTCTACAAAGAAAACCACTGCAAAGGTCCTCCAAAGTGGTTTCTACTGGCCAAACCTTACTAAGGATTCCTTCCAATTCTGCAAAAGTTGTCCTCAGTGTCAGAAATTAGGATCCATTACCAAAAGGAATCAAATGCCCCTCACTCCCATTCTGGTCGTTGAAATCTTTGATTGTTGGGGAATTGATTTCATGGGACCCTTTCCAAACTCTAAGGGATACCTCTACATCCTCTTAGCTATTGATTATGTATCAAAATGGGTTGAAGCCATTCCCACCAAGTCCAATGACCACCATGTTGTGATCCGATTTTTGAAAGAGCATATATTTTCTCGATTTGGAATTCCTAGGGCTATAATCAGTGATCGTGGAACCCATTTCTGCAACCACCCATTCGCTTCACTCATGTCTAAGTATGGTATTACTCATAAAGTTTCCACTGCATATCATCCTCAAACCAACGGTCAAGCTGAGTTGGAAAATAGAGAAAATAAACAAATTCTTGAAAAAACTGTCAATCCCTCTAGGAAAGATTGGACCGAGAAACTCTTAGATGCCCTTTGGGCATATCGAACTGCTTTCAAAACTATCCTAGGCATGTCACCGTATAGATTGGTTTATGGAAAAGCATGTCATTTACCTGTAGAAATTGAGCATAAGGCCTTTTGGGCAATAAAAAAAATGAACTTTGACATTTCTTTGGCTGAAACAAAAAGGAAATTAGATCTTAATGAACTCGAGGAACTTAGGATGGAGGCTTATGAAAATTCAAGGATCAATAAATCTAAAGTTCAAGCCTACCAATCTAGGAATCTCAAAGTCAAACACTTTGAACTGGGAAAATTTGTGCTCTTGTATAGTTCAAAACTTCATCTACACCCAGGAAAGCTAAGGTCCAGATGGTCTGGTCCATACCTAGTGCATCATGTGTACCCTCATGGGGCAATAGAGATTCAGGATCCCATAAGTGGTCATGTCTTCAAAGTCAATGGTCATAGGTTAAAACCATTCATTGAATCATTCAATAAACAAGAAACCAAGGAGGATTTAACTGAGCCAACATATGAACCAGAGAAAAATTGATAGATTGAGGGTACAAGTCGGGCTAACGACGTTAAACAAAAGCGCTGCACGGGAGGCAACTCGTGGTTTTCATGTTTCCAATCACTGGGAATCATCTTTTGTTTCCTTCTGCTTAATTTTGTTACTTTTTTTTATATATAGACTGTTGACCTGTTCTTCTTTTATGAGTAAGGATGGGTATGAAAAGGGAGCACCGTATTCATCCGTGTCACGCGGTGTGATCCCTGAGTAATACCTTACCCAGAAATTTAAAGAAGACAATGTATCATCAGTTTATTTTATTTATGTTTTTGTAGGTTTAAAAAAAAAATTATTAGACTCTTGACCTGTTCTTCTTTTATGAGTATGGATGGGTATGAAAGGGGAGCACCGTATTCATCCGTGTCACGCGGTGTGATCCCTGAGTAATACCTTACCCAGAAATTTAATGAAGACAATGTATCATTAGTTTGATTTAAAAAAAACATGAAAATGATGGTACTTGGAATTAAATAAATCATTTTGTTGTTTGTTTTGTCTGCTTTGTCCTTCTTTTTATGGTTCAGGAACTATTTTTGGTGATACATGTTCAATCAAGGAGGTGCCTACATCCCCAAAGAGATCAAAGGAGTAATTTGGAGCATCATGAACCTCAACTTTAAAAACCAGGTGAATTTGATCCATGTTTTTCATTCTCAATTTTATCTTTGAACTCCTCTCCTACCCCCTTCTAAGTTTTTTTTTCTTTAAACACTGGGGACAGTGTTATTCTAAGTTGGGGGGGGGGAATAAAAAATGATTTTTTTTGAATAAGAACATGAAAAAAAAATTCCATTAACCATAAACATGATAAATACACATTGCAAACTCTAAAATTGGATATCAAATAAATTTTGCATGCCTTGATTCTGATTTTAATGCAAGTTTAAGTTCATGAGCATTGTTTTTGGAAAGTGCGGTTGTCCGATGTGATTTTTCAAAGTTTACATTTTCATCCTCTTAATAAAAATGCCACAATGCACGTCTTTTGGATTGTGGGTGTAAATTTTAGTTCTTGGGTCCCTTTCATTATAGCATAGGGTTCTGGGGTCACTTTTACTTTAATTTGAGTATCCAAAAAAAAACAAAAAAAAAAGACCACATAGAGCAATGTTTTTTCCAAATGCGTGGCGTCCGGCACTTGGGGATCGTGACTCCATAGTTGTCTTGCACAGAGTTAGGCTTTATATCTCTATTGTAGAGCATGAAATTGACAATATGTGTGGCGTCCGGCACTTGGGGATCGTGACTCCATAGTTGTCTTGCCCAGAGTTAGTCTTTTCATATCTATTGTGGTTAAAAAAATCAAAAAAAAAATCAAAAAAAAAAATGGATACCCATCTTAAGGTTTAATGTGATTCCCACCTAGCGCTTCCATTTTTTTCCCCTTGAACAATAAAATGGGCCCCATATCTTTTATGATGCACAACACTTTATCATGCTTAATTTGAATTGGATGAAATGTGGCGATGAATTTGAACAAAGGAATGGGCTTGGGCTTGGGATATGCATATGGACCTAGCTTGTTTTAAATGATTTTGAAGGGTTCCATAATTTTTTTTTGGTATGAGATCTTTTGAGTGAGAAATGTGTATTTAAATGTTTTTGGAAAAGGGGATTTGAATTTCATATTTGTAATTTATTTTGCTCGGGACTTGCAAAACTTAAGTTGGGGGGTGTGATTAGTCACTTAAAGTGGCTAATATTCATTGTTAAGTTTTTAATATTAATTTATTTAAAAGTTCATAAACATAAATTTTAGTCCAATTCAGAAATTGAACTTCATTTCCCATCATTGTGCAATTCATGCTTAAAATGTCAATTTGGGCCCACTCAATAATTTGCTTTTGGAAATTACAATATTCATCATTTTAATTTGAAATTTTGGGATATGATTGATCACTTTGTTTTTAACATTTTATCTTTTAGGTCCGATGGATGAATCCCAAAGGAAGATGGAGAATTTTGCGCCTGAAGGCAGAAACATGCTGGAAAAAGCATAATGGGCCTAAGGCCCATCAAACAAATGTGGGGCCCAGAAACCAAGCCCAATGAATCTCAAATTTATACAGTAGAAAGATACAAATATGAGGATCATTTTATTCAGCTGTGGCTGGAGCTAATTCTGAAGTTATCATGATGATAAATGGATCTGAAGTTGAGATTTAAATGGTGGACATGACATTAATGCTCAAACATCCGTCCCACCATTTTGACTATAACTTCCAAACGGCTGAGCTAAATTTCCTGAAATTTTTACAGCTCATAGAGAACAGATGGATGAAGATATTTTACTTCTACAGCCCCTCCGGATTCGGCCTTCTTCAATTTCGAATTCACACTTCAATGTGGTGGACGAATCTGGACAGTTTTCCGGGTCAAATTCGAAACATCAATTTCCTTTTGATTATTCACCCTCTATTTGACTCTATTAATTGTTGGGGGGTGAATTAATTGTTGGGGGATGTACCTAAGTCTCATAATATGCCTATATAAGGAGCTAGTGGTGAAGGGAATTGGGGTGGAAAATTTTCTTATCATCTTGGATGCTTTGTTTCATTGTAATGTTTTGCTTCCAAATTTCCTTTGTAATGTTTTCCATTTCCATGTAAGTTTTTTTGTATCTTTATGTTCTTAATCAACTTATTCTCTTATATATTTTCCATTTAATTTATTAAAACTTTATAATCACAAAGCACAATGTTATCTCTGTGTTGTTGTGAATTAGTTCACACATAGGTGTGAATTTCATTCACACACACGGAGGAGTGCTCGTTATTTCCGCGGTTTTAATTTCTTCAATCCAATTCTTGTTAGCCATCTTCCGCCCACCATTGAGAGTATACCATCAATGGATGGCTAAACACTTAATGGGTTGATCTTAGGAGGATGAAAAGGCTGGATTGAATGTTATTTTATGGACGAATTGTTGTTAAATGGATAATTAATTTAAGACATCCATTCTTCAGTTATTTCTACTATTCATCTTTACTGTGTTTGAGCAAAATAAATTCAATTACTAAATGACCATATACCTCGGAGAGATCATGAATTTGGTTCTCTAAGTGTATAGGGGATTAGTAATTGTGTTTAGTAAGCACCAAACTAGAAAATGATGAAGGTAGTGTTATTTTTGAAGAATGGATTCATCAAGAATTAATAAAACCAAAATTGTTTAAAGAAGTAAAATTCATTCAATCCACCCGAGCATAATCCTAGATCAACCCATTTTCATTAAATTGAATTCACGTAGGTGTCTTAGTGTTATTGAAAACATCCAAATCAAAACCAAAGTTGGCTACTTCATAGCCCATCCTTCACCAAATCATAGCGTCTCAAGGTTACTTCTTCGGTCCCTGTGGACTCGACCCCTACATGTACTACATCGATCGCTTTTACCCGTAGGGTAAATTTGGGCGCAACCATGTACCAAGAATCATGACCATATTAGGCTTCAGTACTTCCTTCAATGTTCTGATGGTATTACTATTCTTCTTAGGTTTCTGCTACTTTATCGATATGTCTCAGGTGCTTCATCCCTGATGATGATTTCATTTATATTTTTTTTAATTTTTTTTCTGATTAGTGATGATCTTATAAGATGTTGTTTCCTATGGTTTTATATCATGTTGGTATGTAATTTATATCATGTTGACAAAAAAATTTTTGGGATGTCTGTATGTTTGGTTTCCCCATGATGATGTGATTTTCTCAGGTGGTCGGTGGTGACGACATGCATGTTAACTCTCAGTGATACTATATACATGGTATGGTTGGTTCTATTCTGGTGATACCCTATAAGGGTATATTGGATTGTTCAATTGATGAGGGTCTGATGGGTTTCTTATAGTGAGATGATGACTAATGAGTTCTCACTGTTAAAGTAGAGACGGTGGTCAGTGTGAGGATGGTTCAACCCAATGGAAGGAAATGGTGATGATAATGATGTTTATAGTGGATGGAGGAAATTTGATGATGAAAAATAAGATGTGTTTATGGTGGTGATGATTTAGAAGGCATAATAGACATGACGTCTCTCAACTTGATGCAAGGTTTCGACGGCGAGTTTCTTGATTTGTGGGATTTGTTGTTTACACGGCCTCTCCATGAAAAATACAATTTTATTTTGATTTTGAATTTTGAACTTCATTCCTACTGAAATGTGTGATTATTTTCACAGTGTTCAAGTTCCCACTATACCCCTTGAAATTGGTTTTATGAAAAAATTTATTTAGAGGAGTTATCCAAAAATATGATTAACAACCAATTCAATGCCTATCTCTCAAACTCACTAAAGAAGAGAATGATGGATTTGACTAAGGGTTTTAGTGGGGGAGTCCACGGGGGATAGATGAATCGATTTTATTCATTTTAGAAATGTGGAAAGAGATACAACCGAAATTTTCTAAAGGAAACATGAAAATGATTTATGTGTGGAATAGAATGGAAAAAAGTAATGAATATCCAAGAAAAAATGAATAGTATAAAGGAAGGAAATAAATTTCATCATTGGGATATATTTATAGTTAAATATCTTAAATATAAAGAACCTGGGTATTATCTAAGTCAATGAATTATTCTAAATTTTAACCCCTAGACCAAGGAAAGACCTATGTTGATAAAATGGTAAATTTATTTATGTATTTTAAATCAAGAATGAAATTGTATAAGTATTTTTACAAATGAAATTTTGGTTATAAGAATCCTGTAATATATGAGGAACGTGAATTTTTTTTGAATAATATATGTCTTCATTAATTTAAAAGTTATGGATATCATCATAGGATTATGAGTTTAAGATTTTTCATAAGTTCAAATAATAAAACACCCCTTTTAAAAATTTATTTGGTGGGAATATAACATGAATAAGGAAATTTTCAGAAAAAAATCATGGGAATTAAAAATACTTCTTTAGTGTATAAAAAAGTTTTTTGAGGAATAATTCCTTTACATTTTGGAATTAATATTTAGTATATTTGGAACCATTATGATTTATCTTATCGTTTTTTTATATTAATTATGTTTCATCACAATTTGGGACATTATAGGAATTAGATTTAAATTGTTTTGGAAAAGGACAACTCATTACATCTAGATAAGGCCACATGGATTGAACCCACAAACGTACGATGATAAGGGTTTAGAACCTTCTACTCAGTGATTTGATGTTTTATTTAATATTTCATTGTTCTTATAAAAAATATTTGATGAATAAATATTAACGATGAACCACGGATATTATTAATTTGGTTTAGAGATTAATGTATTATATTGGATAACTTTTGCTAACCATATTGGTTTTTGAAAATAGTTAGAGACATATAGAGATAATTTTCACTCCCTTTTTGACTTTACGATATATTAAAATTTAATTTTAGATCTTTAGTAATAATAAAATCATTTTTGTATATTCATTTCATGGAGTAAGTGAGGAATTATATATTTTTCAATGTACAACAATGGTATGAAATTGTTCTTATAAAATGGAATCATATAATGTAAGTATATTTTATTATATTTATAAACAGTGAAATAATTACAAAAAATTGTGAAAAGGATCTTGAAATAAAAATGTTATCCTATTTCCTTAATATACAAAAAATCATATCATCTCTTAAATCTTCATATATTTTTGGTTTTGAGGTCCTTAACTTTCTGTTGATCACCCACTTTCTTGTGATCATTAACCTCTATTACTTTCTATAAATACTTTCTATTTTCTTCCGTGTCCATATTGTCACATTACACTAGTTTTGCAAACATGTAATCTCAGTTGTGTATTATTCCTGATGACCTATATACTTATTTTCTCTCTTGATAAGATGATATTTCATTAACTCTTTTGCGATGTGGACTTTTAAATAATGCTATTTCCCAATGTCAAACCATTGATTATTGAGATCAAAAATAATTTTTGATTAATAAATTTATTTAATTTTGAGATAATTTCAAACCCTGATATTTTAATTGAATAATTTTTTTTAGTAGCATATATGATATACAACACCACGATCTAATAACCCACAAAATATACTTCTCAAAATTTAGTCTCTTCGATTGCTTCCATAACATACAAACCTGAGTTGAAATGAACTATAATATAGTATAATATTATAACATAATAATTAAATTTGAATGTATTAATATTACTAGATAAATTATGAAAATTGTGGATATCTTTTGATTAATAAAATAATAATCATTTAAAAGAAAAAGACAACGTTTTTTCAAAAACAATTTTTTTTTTCTAAATGACGGTTTAGTAATTCTTTGAACATGAAATTTAAAATTAAAATTTTACACTTTTAGAAAATATATTTGATAAAATTAATATAATTTTTAAATAATAATACCAAAATTATTTTTGGGATGAATTTATTAAATTTTTCTAAAATATTCAATTTTTCATTGAATAGACGAAAATATTGAAGTTTATTTGAAAACATATTTTTTTGTTTAAATTAATTATAATCAAATTATTTTTTACTATTTTTAAAGAAAAATTACTTAAAAAATATTTATATTAATCAAATTTAGGCTAGTTTATCCTTTTCCTATTGAACTTTGATATAAAAACTCAATAATATTTTAATATTTTCTCTTTGAAGCCTAGCTTTCTAGTCAGTCTATAGGATTAATTAAAAATTATATTTTCCCCTTATTGAAAGTTATTTTGAAAAATTTATTCCATATTTGGAATCATAATAATGTATATTATCTTATAACATCAACATAATTTCTCTCCATAATGAATAGTACAACTGGTAATAATTATTTAACACGGTTATAGAAAAAATGGGTTTACTGGTCGTTAAAATAAAATGATAAGTGTTAAAATGAACTAAAACATGTTTAAAGATTATGTTATGGTCATATTTCGACCTTATCATGTCAATTTATCTAATATACTCTATTTTTTACACTTTTGGCATGTGAAAAATGTGGGTACACATTTTTCTTTTCAAATATTACAAGTTTTCCACTCACTTCAATTATAAAAGGTCATCCCTTATCCTCTATTATTCACACCATAAAACAATTTTGGTTTGGCCAATACCTACCATAATCAATTATAGACACACCTCATCTCATCCTAGAAGCCTTATTTTGGTCATGAGTTCTACCTTGGAAGGCTTTTGGGGAAAAACTAAAGAGGTTACATGATGAAGAGGTAATGTTCTTTATTGAGCATTTTTATTTATTCCCCTACATCAATAAATTATTATTAATCTATGAATATATAATAACCTCTGAATCTTCAATATTCTATGATGTTTTTAATTTAGGGGAATTACCTACAATCATCCCCACTTCCATTAAATGGTCTATGAAATCATCATTCATGCGTACGACATACTACCTCCTCATGAACTGATATCATTCATCTTTTCATTACCAACACTCATGTTTGAATATGATTATGGATCTATATAATTTATCTCTGAACCAAAACATTCATCACAAAACATATATGAGAAAACAAGGAGTTTAACACCCAAAATAATGAAAATAATGAAATATTAATAATGAACATGTGAAAAGATGTTATTAAAGGATCATATTTGATATTATTAATATGCATATGGTTTTTTTATAAAATAATAAAAATCCTAAAACTATTATATAGGATTTTAAATAACAATCAACCAAAATAAATCATGAGTCAAGGGATTCTATTTAAATTTCCATTCATTGATGATTATATGTACGTTATGAAATAATTTCATATATATGGTGTATATATGGACCATTTCACATTTATTATCATGAATACTTAATATTTCATGTTATTTTAAGTTTCAATTAGAATTATTTCATCTAGGTGTATTTAACTTTAATATTTCCAAGTTGTATGGGACTTCGTCACAATTTCCTTCATTGAGGAATATTGTAATGTAATGCATCAAATTTATTTTATTTGGTGTATATACATACCATTAAACAAGTAATATCATGAATACTTAATAATTTTTGTTATTTTTTGTGTCAATATGAATTATTTAATCAAATTAATGTTTACATAAAAATTACAAAGTGGCAACGAATTTCATTCAAATTCCTTTTATTATGTTACATTACATCTTAGTTATTTTTAATATTATCAGATTATGTGTGTAATGAATTATTAATATCATACACTTTATTTCCAAATATTTTAGGTAGATTTACATTTGAATCAAATAATTCAATCATTTATTAATTCTCAATTCAACGTTATAATCATTTTTAGTGTTTATTTTACAATCTTATTTTAATAGAAATTATTTATACGAGAATAACATTAAATGAAATTATTTGAAAATTATCTTATAAACCCCTTTAATTTTATTCTTATCTAGTTATTCATGATTTTTTCAAGAAATAGTACCATTTTCCTACTATTTTGTACTTAAAATGACTCAGAAAATGATTTTTTTATAAAATCTGACTTCATTTCTCTTTTCGATCAGGAATAATTTTTCTTCCAAAACTATGATTCCTAATAATTTTATCAAAATTATTTTTGGAATTCTTATAAATGATTTAGTAATGATATTTTTAACCATGTGTTACATTTTTTAATGAAGTTTTAAAGGAATCTTCATGTTGTTCACCAAAAAATTCCCATTTATATTTTACCAAATAAGTGAGAGGAATCATTTTTTAACATGTACGACATGTATAGAATTTCATACTATCATGAAAAATAAATGTTACGATGATTTATTTAAAATTTTCAAATATAATTATTTTAAAAATGTATCATGGAACATTAGTTTTAAACGGTGATTTTTAAAAATAAAATTTTATTTTTATAAATAATGTTTTTAGTGGTATTTTTATTGTATTTATAGTCTTCAATGACAAAAAATCATTATTTTAAACATGATCCACTTAGGATATATTGTATTGATTCCATCAATAGTTTTACTTAGTACTTTTTATGAATATAGTAAACAAATATATTATTGACATTCACTTCATCATTAAATTTCCCTTCAGTTACTCACTTTCCTATGATCATTGGACATTAATTTTTTTTTTGTAAATATCTATATTATTTAACATGGATTTTCTTATTTCTTAAACTATACCTCATTTTTACATACATTGTTTTACTTTGAGAGTTATTTTATGTACTAGGGAAATATTTCTAATGTGTATTATTTCATCGATATAGATATTTAATAGTAATACATATTATTCATGAATTAAATTGATTATTTTGATATATGAGGAGTAATTTAGACATAAAGATACTGGTGGGGACCATTTATAGATATCCCCTTAATAAATGGGAAGTCTCGTTAGATGAATTAGATATCTAGACTTAGTTAAATGGGTTTTAGACTATAGTTTGAAACTGTATTGAGGAAGGATCTTGACCGTAGAGGTTTTGATGAAGCCTGAGGTCATGAAATCTAATAATTTATCATTTCCTTCCATGAGAATCCTGTTATTATTATCCATAGTATTTTCACAATAATATAATCACTAGACGAAATACATTATTATTTTTTCAATTAAATAGAATATATTTTAAGTTATTTAACTTTCCATAATGATTATGCATTATCTATTAATTATCGCCAAGTTATTTATTAAATGTCATGTGTTTTTATTTATTCACCATTACATATTGATTATTTTGTATCTAATCAGTATAGTCAAAATATTTATACGGAATGTGTGTTCATTGTTTTACTATTCTAATTTGTTTATGCTTATTGATTCATGATGTATTATTTTATACATATCCCTTACTGATCATTTGAGATCACCCTTACTTTTCTTCCTTTCCCAGGAATCCATGAAGTATACTATGATTGGTATTCGAGGATATTCTAGATTGAATAATTTTATTTTCATAAAAATTATGTTGTAATTTTTGTTTTCAGAAGTAATGTAAGAATAATGTATATATATAGTTTACCAAGAATAATAAAGTATTTGGTACTTTAGGATGTGTTTACATGTATCTTATTCGAATGTAATTTAGTAAGACTCTCGATCCAGGTTATTGGGGTTGGGGTCATTACAGGTACCTCCCATTTATTTTTTGTTTCTACCTATGTATAGTTGTATTGTTCTTATTGTCAGTCTGTGGTATTAACAAGAGGTCCTAGAGCATAATATAATTGTTTTTATTAATTTATTACTTAATCAATCTAGTCTTGGAGATTTGTGTCCATAATAGACATAATTTACACTAACCTTCCCATCTATATTTTTTTCTCATTGAGTTTTTGGTCTAGTAGAAAAAATATAGTTATAAACTATTTAATACAATATATTATAGGTTCTTTTTAATTTTAATGATGAAAGTTCTTATGATTTGAATGTTTATTAGGTTCATTAATTTATCATCTACCATCCTCCCATCCATTTGTGTACTCCAAAGGTTCCTCATCTGGATTACCTTAATTTTTCTCCTTGGGATTCATTCGAAAGATAGATTAATAAATGATAAATATTTTGTCTAGGTGTGAATCCATGACCTTTACATAGATTTATAAAATCTATATAAATGTTGAATATGTTTTTGATTCATCAAATAATGGTCCCACTATAATACCCAACCACATTGGATATAGGGAAACAAATAAGTAAAACTAAGAAATAACGAAAACAATGGAAAAAAATTTAAAAATGAACTAATTATAGATTTAAAAAAAATAGTTAATTTCTCACTATGATCCTCTACAACAATACCAGTGATGTGAGGATATTGGGGGACTCATAAAAATATTTATAACTCTCAGATTGTAGTCTATTAGGACTGACCAAGGTCATGTTGCAAAGGGATGAGCTAAAATTTCACCCTTCAATACATTTATGAATGATTTGGAGTTTTTAGTATATATGATTAAAATAATTGAATGGGGATATGTTGTAGTGTGTTCCTATGAAAATAAAAGGGAAAAATAGAATCCTATAACAATATTATCATTGAAATAGGTAAATATGAGGTCAAGAAAGCATGATTATTTTACTATCTATAAAATTTTCCCAATACTCTTCTATAATGGGATAAATTAAAATTTCATTGATCACAAACATAAAGTTATTTTGGTAGGGTTATTTAATTTTCATAAGAATAACAATTACATTAAGTCTCACCTACTCCATAAGGCTATGTGATGAAAATTCTATAAGAAAAGGCATGAAACTACTCTTCATTAAATCACACCATACAATGTTCACCCCCCCATAATCCATAGAATCCACCATATGATGTATGAACCAAGATAATTAAGGGGAAAATATTTTTTGAGATTATAATTGGGACATGATAATTTCCAAAATAAAGCGTTGAAACTCCTAAAATTCCCCTATCAAGTCTACTACCTCATCACAACATAATCAAATAAATAAATAATATTAAATATAAAGGAAAAGGGAGAACCATGAAACCTCTCACAAGACTAAAAATTGGGATATATATCCATTATAATGGATTTATAATATCATATGGGGTAAGAATAACACATTAGAAGAAAAAATTGAATTATATTAATAGTTAAAAAAATTAAAAAATTAAAATCCTAAGCTAAATCGGATGGGTGATAAATTCCTCAAATCTCATCCCATTACAACGAGATATACTATTTCTTTTAATAGGAAGTATTAATGCTCCTAAATCATTTATACATGCCATAACATTTTATTATGAGGAAATTTATTGAGTAGTAGGATTCTTCCATATAAGTATCAATTTTCCTTGATTTTTTATCATTGATGTCTCCAAAATATTCCATTATCATTGGTCTTAATTTAAAATATCCCTTAGATTAATGAATATATTCAATAATATGAAAATATATTAATGTAAAAATATTTTATGATTCCAGACATAATATTTCTGATCATGTTCTTTTAAAAATTTATTTTCCAAATTATATGTTGTTCTTCTATTTTTTTAATGGAAATATATTTTATATATCACCTAATAATTTTCTAATGTCCTATTTTCGTATATTTTTATCCATCTTGTAACTACTTATTTAATTACTAATTAAACTAATACACTTATAGAACATAATATCTCCATACTCACACCCTGAAATAAACATATTCCCTATAGTGATAAAACCCTATCCACAACATGACGTGTACCTCATGATTATTATATTTCACATTATCTCCATATATTCTTCTATATAGTTGAACATTCTTCTGTTTTCGTAGTTAAAAGGGTTTCATGGTCTTATAAACCTGAAATTATATGAATATACTCTTACATATTCCCTACTATACTAAATTCAGAATTTCATATATTATTTATCACCACTGAATTCTTCTTTCCCCTAGAAAAGTATAAACCCTTAAATGGAAAATTTGATAGATATTTATATGAGTAAAATTAATTTTATACATCTGGTAATACTTGAAAAAATCTGAAATATAATCTACGTTAAGTCCAAATTTAAAAAATTCATGATCAGAAGAACCCTTAAGTATGATATGGAAACAATTATATATATGTTATTATATAGATAAGGAATTTGAATCAAATATTGAATATCTCTAGTATCAAATAATAAACTCTTAAAAATCATAGGGAGGCTCTATAATATATCATGTATAATCTATATACATATATAAGTCTTTTACTTCTTTCATTATCATTTAATAGGTTTAGAAAATTAACCCTTATATATAGACTTTTCAAAATTCTTAAGAGATTCTAAATTCCAAATTACTACTGTGTATCATCCTTTGTCAAATTCAAAAAAAATCAAGATGTAATTCACCATAATTATAAACTTTACCTAACTTTAAAAAAACATCCATAAACATCAAAAAACTTGAAACGATGTTTTCTATGACAAAAACATCCAAATGTTTAATAAAAATAAATTAAAATCATGAATTTAGGCCATTTTCACAAGATAACAAAAAATATTTCAGAAAAACTAAATAATTTATAATTAGACCAAAATATGAAATTCAAGGGGAATAATATATTATATTGCAAAGTAAAAATAATAAATATATAATATGTATTAGGAATATAGAGTATCACCTTGTTTTTTTCAGTTCAACCTCAATAACATGATGGAGTACCATCATGACATGGAATTTTCATGATGTTACCCCAAAATAACATTTCAAGGGGATCATCTTCAAGATTTTTTATGTAATTTTATAAAAACTACCACAATATTGGAAATGAAGTCATAATATTTTCTATATTTTACCACAAAATCAGCCATATAATATTGTATGGTCTTCCCTAAAAATGATTTGATAATGTACTTCATGTAATGTTGTTATGTAGATATAACATTCTTCATGAAAAAGGGAATTAATTTGTAAAATTTTACCCCATAGGTTTACTTAAAGTTAGTGGACTTGACATCCCCAAGATCCATCTGGGTATGGTAATAACCATACTTCTAGTCTATATTGGAGGGATCCTAGAAACCATATATTGCATCGATCAACAATTTAGTGGTCGGTACTAGGAAAACACTATTTTAGAAATGGAGTTTCAGATCCTTGAAGTTAATACAAATAATGATTTGTACAATTTTTTATTTATTGATAAGAAAAATATTATCTAGATAATTTAGGTATTAGACCATTTAGATTCTAGACTTGAACAGTCTTCTAACCTTAGAATACACCATGGATTCATGGGTTAGATACATTCTATTTATTTTCTTTTTATAGTAATGGTATTCCTTTGACTGATCCAAATTATGGATAACTAGTATAGGATCCAACCTTATAATTTATCTTTCATTTAATGAAAATAAATCATTGTTCTTCTTCAATAAAGAGATATATTTTTCATTTTCTTGGTGATTTATGGTTACATTGACCAACATAGGCTACACATATTCTTTTTCACATATATTGAACTATTTTATATCATCAATGATGGTTGAAGAACATTATTCAAATGTCAATGGAGCATATTTGATTTCTTTCTCTTCCTATTCTTATTCACCATTACTAGGAGTATATGTTTTACAAGTACCATAATATCTTGGAGATGACATAGGGCTATAATCAATTTTATTAGGATCAAACCTTTCTATATAATATATGGGGTTTTTATAGTGTAGATTACACCATTATATTGGATAAATAATTAATAAACCCCATATTTTTCTTCTATAATCCAAATCCATCCAATTTTACATCCTTAGTTGTGTCATCATATTATCATCTACAGATTGGCCTGAGTAAATATGCTCGAAGGTATGATTGATACACATGGAAAACACATAGGTCATTTCCCCTATCAGTTTTGGCTACTCAAAAATTTCTCCCACTTAATCATCATATGATAGGAAAGTAATAGGAACGTTCAAACACTATTAGAAATCAAATGTATACCAATAGAGGTATACCAATGGTTTGATTTTTTTTGGTGTAAGATACCTAAGCCATTTTTTTCAAAAACATTGATATAGGGTATCCATATACTAATGATCCAAATTAACCATTGGTATATTTTTCCTATACTGAGAATGAAACACATTCATTCCTAGCACAATTTTCACTACCCCTACAACCAGTTTCTCTATCCCCTTAAATTATTGTCAGTCTTCATTTTGTCATGAACATTTTTTCAATGATTTTTAGGTGTCATATTCAAGTTATGTTTCATCCCTTTACCCTATTTATACTTTTGTTATCCTCTATATGTATTTTCATGCCTAAGAATGTAACTATGGACTAGGGTTTCATGTTTCATGAATTTAATTAGGGGTTTTATTTTATTTTTATAGGTCATAATCATTACATAAATACCTTTCTTAATTTCTCTTAATGGAGTAAAAATAGGAATAATTGGATTCCTCATTTAAAGTAAGTGGTTCTACATAACTCCTTTTTTTTGTTAACCAAGACTTCTTACATTAATTTAATTATGTTTTCATGAATATTAATGTGTATTTATTGTAGATTCTGAAATGGTGATAGTAATATCTTGAGTTTGATTTTGATTTAATGTGATAAATAATGGTTTTTATAGAAAATTATCTAATACTAATTTTAAAATAATACTGCACACAAGGTTCTTGAATAAATTCAATTTTCTAATGAAATAATAGATATTGTGCATAAAAATTAATTATGGGGTTTTACAAACAACGAGTTTCTGGATCTCAATTTTTTTTCCATATACGATGAATTATTTTTTATTAATATAAATGTTGTGTGCGTTTGTTAAAATAAAGAATTGATAGAGGTTGTTTTTAATATCATTTTAAGGGATATTTGTAAATGTTAGGAATTATTTAGGGGGTTTCATATATATAGAATATTTTATTATTATAATAATTTTTTTAATATAAATATTTTTGATATGGTGTTTTTTAATTTTATTTAAATATTAAATCATTTTATTTCAAATTTCAAAGAAAATATCTATATTTATGATCGTTAATATAATGTCAAAGAGGGGAATTTTAATTTTTTGGGAAATAATTTACAATTTTAATGAATATTTTCCATAATAAAAATATAATTGAAGAATATAACATTAATGATATGTCACGGTGGGTGGTATAAAAAAATTGATTTTTATTTTCATATTTGAATTGACTATCTACACGCATCCATTCTCCTAAAACATCACATCCAACCTTAATTTATCCAATGTTTATTTAAATTCATTCCATAATAAAATTAGAACCTATATATAGATATTCTATTTGGTCTAATTATAATGACCCAATCACGATGTATATCAATATTACATCTTTTTATATGAATATTCATTATATTTTACAAATTCACGCCTGCAGTCAGTAATAATGTACTGCCTTTCGAAACCTGTAATACATTATTTTACTTGTGAATGATTTTCAACATCTCCCATAAAGATATTACACTTTATTACTACTATGTAAATAATTTCTTTATAAAAATAGGAATAGAAAAATAATAAAGGGTCAATTAGATGGTTATTAAGGGTAAGAAAACAATAGATGAACATATGAATGTAAAAAACATGAACATACCATTTGAATATCAAAATATTGAGTCATGAAATAAATCCTAGCAGTTTATAAGCAATAAAACATAAAGGAACATTAACCATGAATTCATAACATTGGAAAAAAACATGAACTTTTGGAAAATTCATAATCAATTAATATCATTTCTATATTATGCAAGTCTCAAAGCCAAGACCATCATAGAGGATAAAGTCCACTACTCATCTAAATTTACATGTCGTTCCAGATTTGTATTACTGAATCAGATTTACTTCTCATTCTAGTCATGTATATATCATGAGATATAAATGATTACCCAATGTATTGGAGGGGGATATATCCCCCACCCATCTCATAATGAAATCATTCTTACATGTGCCATAAAAACACAAACCATTCATCATAGCATAACCCAAGGAACAAAAAATGTACTTCTTAAACACCATTCCATCATAATCCATATAAAATAAATAGATTTCATAAAAATAATTTCATCATAAATACAATAAAATAAATTTAATAACTGGTATAAAAACATAACCCTATTTCATCTTAGTTGGAAAATAATATTGATAAAATACTTGCAATTAAGTCTTGAGGAAAATATCCATTCTTCTTCAAAAATGTTTTATTTTATCAAAATGACATGAAATTTTAAAAGAAATGGAATTAATTTAAAATATAATTTAAATCAGGTAAAGTATGATTCTTGGAAATAAGTCATTATAAATATATAATAATCTATTTATGCTGTATAAGGGAAAAAACATTCTCCGTGTACTTTTTCCAGAAAAGTCGAAAAGTACCTCGTATTGAATAAAAATGAAATATTCCTCTTATACCATTTAATAAAAATTCAAAAATTGGTATAATTGTATCTATTTTTTTTATAATAATATAAATAGTATTACATATTTAAGGAACTACTATGTGGATTATAAATATATCCCAACAAAAACTTATGAATAAACAATCTTAGATAATAATGAGATTGAAAAATTATCCCTTACCTTAGGTCTGATATCCTTCATATGTAACCTGAAACTCCTGTATAATGATTTAAATAATGTTATTGATTTATTATAGAATAATAATTATTTTTACGATATCATATATGATTATATTATCATCCATTTTTTAGTAACATTTCATTGATACTCGTTATTCATATATTAGATGCTTTACGTTCTTATGGAATTTTTGTCAGATAAGTTCATATTCCACTTATTATGTTATAGTTATATATTTTACAAAATGATATTTGTATAATATATATCATATTTATTTATTTAATTCATGTATAGAACCATGTTTTAATGAAGATCATTTAGAATGAATCAATGACATCATGGAGATGGTAGGTCTTACATATGCACGAGTGTCGATATCATTCACTTAATGGTTAAATGGTATGGAATTGGATGGTATATTAAATTTAAAGAACAATTATCATGGTATATTAATTATTTAATTCCATCAAACTCATAATTATTCCCATCAAAATTAAGCATTTGTGAATAACAAATTACACCATGGCGTGAAGACAGCAAGTCGTACGCACGCACGCATAATGATATTGTTATTCGTATAATGGATAAAAGGAGGTATTATGTTGTACCATAATTACAATAACATATTATAATGTAAAATATACTGTATTTATTACTTTAGTATGGAAACAACATAAGAAAAGGAATTAGAAGAAGAAAAGAATTTTGAAAGAGGTGATAAAACAATTACCTCCTTTTCAAGTATCTCCTTTTGATTTTCACAAAAGGTCTCCTTAGGATGGATTTATAAAGAAAGTGCTGCCTCTAAGAGGAAGGTATGTATGTTGGGAGCTTAATTTTTTAGAATTTGGAAAATACAAGGGGCTATAGAGGTGTGACTAAGTGGGTAGATGTTGTGGCCTCTTATAAGATGGAGGATGGGAACTTTAGGAAAGTCTCGAAATATTATTTTATTATCAATTGATTTTCAAACTATAATAGATCTAAAGTGATATATCTTGAGTATAAGATTATTATTGTTCAAAATAATCTCATATAATATTTTTTTACACGAATTTTTTTATTTTAAACCTTATCATTAAGTTAACCCATAATTACTCTCTTTTAATTTTAATTGCGGAAACATCTATTTAATTATTAAGAGACTATTAAGTTTACTTATATGGGGTAAATTTACCATAATTGGAAAATTAATTAACTTTTAGACCTTTTCAAATCCACTTTTTAATTTTAAATTTTTTTTTGGATTTATAAATAATTTAATTAAATATTATTTTAATAAAATATCAATAGGGTCAATTTTTACACTATTCATTTCATTGAATTTAAATGAAATCCAAATATAGATATAACATTGAACAAAAGAATTAAATAGTATTATAAAATTTCATATTGCCCTATAAAAATATTTGATAATCTAAATTATTTCAAATTATATTTATTTTACTATATATAATATCATTTATTTTATATTTCTCTTAATTAAATAATTATTGTATCACTGTTGTGTCAAAATTTATAGTTATTATTTAATATATAAGAAGTATAAATAAATTATAATGATGTATATAATTTCATTATATTTTTTAAGACAATTTATGTTTGATGTTTTATCATGTTTATCACAACATCAAAATTATTATACTTATAAAAGATAAGAGAGACATGTTGTCACTTTCTTTGGTTTTTAATTATTATTACATCACACTCACGGAAAAAAGTCCATTAAATGAATCAATTCCATACCATAAGTGATATTGGTCATCTTTGATTCATCCAATAGGATTTTTTAGGTACTATAGTAATTTAGTTATCTTTATCATATTGTTTGTTACCCTAATTTTCCCGATTTACCTTTAACTATGGTAAATAAAAACTCTCATAGTTACTATTCCTAATATCTAAAAAAATAAAATTAACCTATTAACATAATTTGGACCCAAGAATTAAAAATATGGAATCTATTTTTCAAAATTAAAATCCTAGAAGTTTTAATAATTAATTTAAAATTAATTCTCGTCGTCAACTTGAGAAATCGAGTTTTTTATAAAAAAAGTAAAAACCATCAGAAGATTAATGTGAATTTATATCTAATTTCAATATAAAATTACATAAAATGGAAAAAATGGATTAAATTATAAAAATATAATCTAATTAAACTTCAAAATCTATTAAAAGGATAACCTTTATGTATAAATAAATCAGATGAAATATCGTTTTTAAATTAAAATGCAATATTATTTACTCATTATAAAAAAATGAATATTATTAGAAAAATAAAAAAACATCAATGAAAGTAAACCTTTATTTCCTTATTCCAAATAAAATTTGATTTTATCAAAAATAACTTATAAAAGTATAAAAAACTATATTTAAAAGGGGGTTACCATCATAATGCTGTAAAACTGTATTTTTAGAAAAAAAGAACATTTTATCCATAAAATTGAATTTTTTCTTCTAAAATTTATAGAAAACATATAATATGAAGATTAAATAGTAAATTTAATAAATTAAATATATTTTTCACTAAAAAATTCAATATATTGTGATTTTATTATTTTATAAGCACATTTATTTTCATTTAAATAGTTATTTAGAAAGAAGTTAATACTATTCATACCCACCATTATAATGAATAGGTTATAATATTTAGTTATAAATTATACTTGGTATTTAATGACATTAATTCTATAAAAATAAATTGGAATTGTGTGTAACACAAGACTAGAATAGTGTTACGTATACTGCAATCTAATACTGTATTGTGTATAGCGCAAGCTAATCTTGGTGTAGTTTACAACAAAAGACTTCAATGAAATTTAAAAGAATATATTTTAGAAAATATAGAGGTACTGAATTATAACCCCTTAAAATGAATTTTGTCCTCAAAATTAATTGGGGTTATAAAATTCTTATTACTTGAATGTTTATTTCATAGAAACCCACATCGTAAAAAGGAATACTAAAACTTAATTTTAAAATGAAAAGTTAGAAACACAACGGTTACCCAAAGTAACTCATCACTAGGTTTGAACATAGGATAAAATAGGTGGTAATTGAAGACATGTATATTTATGAAAAATCTTACCATCAATTTCGGATGGATAGTGATGGAGAACAAGGTTTGGAGATATTTAACAACCAAAAACCCATAAATCTGCGATGATTTAAGGGACTATCTGATTCCTCAGATAAGAAGGTAATAAGATAAAATCTTAGTTTTTCAAGATCATTTTCCTAAAGTTAAATAACATGAGAATAAATAATTACTTTATTTTAGTACAATCTCACTGTTGTTCATGCCTTGAACAATTTCCACATCATATATTACTCAATGAAATGAAGTTGAATTTATTATTCCTAAAGTGCTAGCAGATCATGCGATCAATCAATAGAATGATAGGTCATTCCATATATCTCAAAGAAGTTAAAAATATTATCAAATATTCATAAGTCCACATATAGTGAGATAATATATTAATCTAACAAACTTCAACTGAAGTATAACTTATACTATCCATAATTGGATAACCTTACAATCCTTCCAAAAACTAAAAAATCTAAAAATTTAGAAAGAGGTGAACTAAATAAATTTAAAATTACTCTCCAAAATATCATAAGGTAGTTATTGGTTTTCACATTAAAAAAAAGTGAATACCTTAATCATGTATTATCTTGAGTCATGGTAACAACCTGAACTATCAGATATCCTTATTTAAAACATGCAATTATCTTATTCTTAAGTCTAGAAAGCTCCAATATTTATATAAGATATGATAACCAACATGTAAATAAATCCTTAACTAGTTACAAGGTAACTAATATAATCAAATTTACTTATTCCTATCTAACATATCTTTATCTAAATATAATTATCTCAACATCATGCTCATATTTATAGCCATCCTTCCCTAAATCTTGTGTTTGAAAAAAACATCACCTTATTACCTCAATCACTTTTCATGGGTACCACTAAGACTAAGCATATATATTAAAATAAACATTGAAAACCATAGTGCACCACTACATAGCTATTTCATTATTCCACAATCCCATAAAATTGATTCGACAACATTATTATGGAATCCCATTACATAAACACTCAATCATTCCACCACTTCATTTTCATAATGAACATCATCCATAGTGATTTAATGTTATCTTCCTCTTTATTTGTCCCTAATAAGTGGTTGATGTTGGTCATCATTTATCATCCTTGTATTAGGGAATTGGTTAACATAATTCACCATTTACTTTCACTTGTAGCACTGAATTGTGGGTAGTGCATTCTCTATAGCCTTTTTTCTATTCACATAATTAACTACCTTTTTCAATTCACATCGATAGTAAACTACCCAATAAACTTATTTTCCACAATTAAAACATTTTCTATTCCCTTTATGATAGTCAGTACTAGGATTATTTCAACACTTTGAGCATAAGGAAACACTCATCATCTTTTCACCAGTGTTTTGAGATTTTCCTTTGAACTCTATCTTTCTTTTCTTGGCGAAACCATGAGATTGAAATGTAACAATGACTTATATATCAACCTTGATATCATAACACACAATATATTCATAGTAGATAAATTATATTATAGATAACACCCTTCGAATACTTGGTTTTAAGCGACTGAATAATTTATCAAATTTACCTTCATGTTGGATGATAAAGCTAGAAGAATACCTTTAAAGGCATGTAAAATTTTCCTTGTATATACAAATGGGATCATCATCATTTAGGTTTATCTCAAGGAACTACTTTTATATTTTTGTTTGAAGAATACTAGGAATATACTTATTGGAAAATAAGTTCTTGAACTCATCCCATTCCATGGATTCAATTTCATCAATTTTCCTTATATTCTTGATTAGAGTCCACCACTGGTCTGCTTTACCTTCTAAATTATAAACATCCAAATTTAATTTTTCATTTTCTGAAAAAACAAGGATTAAAAATAACTTTTCAATTGTACTGATATATATTTCAACAATAATTAGATAAGAAGACCTATTGAAATAAGGTAGATGTTGCCTCATGAGAGACTCAACAGAATGTTGTTCCCTTTTCTGCTCATTCAGAAGTATCTAATGATTCATAACATTGGTAAGAATAACAAAAAGATTTTTCATTAAATCTCCCATAAAATTTTTTTCAATAAAGGTACAACCATTTATTTTCCCATTACATTGATCATGAACATGACTCCTTTGGGATCCATCCATTGTCTAAAACCCAAAAATGAATAGTGTTAGAAGAAAAAATCATATTAACAAAATAAAATAATCAAGTGGTTTTATTTTAAATCACCAACATCATAGGTTTACTCCTATGTTATCATCATAAGTACCATAATTATAGTATTGTAACCTATAAAAATGAATATCCTTAGGAAATCCCTTAGAAATATCTCTGGGGATATCACTAAAGTTTTCGTATCCTAGTTTCCAAAGGTTGTCTAATCCATTCCTCAGATACTAACTATAACGACCCATGTATGAAGTATATGAATATTATATATCTTTAGAAGAATATTAATTAGATTTTAAAAATGAACATCTATTTCTGAGGCTTTCGCCGGGGCGCGTGCATCCGTCTGTGGAGGACGCGCTGTTGTTGCCCCGCATTCCCGCTTTCCAAAGGCGGGCGGCATTCGCTCCTTATTCAGGGACGTCTACTACTTGATCGAAACGTGATGATGGGATGTCTGTTCTTCCTTCCATGGATTCCTCCCCAGAACTCATCACCTAGTCCGAGTCTTCCTCATAGATTTAATACGTTGTTTGTGAATCTCATTCTCGGTGCCATATCTTCATGGACGCCGGTTAATTACACTACTTCCGTCAAGACTTTCCATAGGGTCTTGACATGGTAGCGACCTTCGGTCGAAGTAGACGACAACATCAGGCATGTCAGGGCATCTCTGGGTGCATGGACATTGGGGAACCTGTATTCTTCCTCATGAGAGGGCATCTCAAGGGTGCATAACCCGAGGCATGTATCTGAGGTTTTCCTCAGCTTCTCGTGTTTAACACAGGGTATGTTGCATGATTAATGTCTAGCAGATACAGTTACACCAAAGGCGTGTCATCCGAGGTTTTCCTCAGGAATCTCATGTTTATCACGAGGTCGGTCGCGAGTTTAACGTCTTACGGAGACAGAATGAGGGTTATCAGAACGTCCCATAGAGACGGATCAGATTGGTATATCCCAAATGGAGAACATCTAAAAGATGGATGGATCAGAACGCCCAATGAGGATGGATCTGAGGTGGTGCACTCCCTAGAGGGGAAAATGGTGAAGAATCGGGGTGTACACAGAGGGCAACGACCTGGAGATATGATGGTGCTTACACGTGGAAAGCGGCCCATGCACCGCTAGGAGCAGCGAGGAGGTGGATCGAATGATCCCACCGGGATGTGGCGGCCCAGGTGATAATTATGATGGGTGATGGATGGATGAATGAAGTGGAGGGGGAATGAAATGGGACCATCGCAGGGGGTGAAAGTAAAGTTGGGCTTGAGCCTTGAAGAGGATTCCTACGCATCCCTGTGGTAGGGAATCAAAGTCCGCGTAGATCGGGATGGTGTCGGTGAACCGACGTGAAGGTGGAACTTAGCCTGATGGATGTCATCAGCGAACCAACGTAAAGGTGGACCTTGGTCCGATGCGTCATCGAACTAATGTGAAGGTGGACCTTGGTCCGATGGGCATCGTTAGCGAACCAACGTGAAGGTGGACCTTGGTCCGATGGGCATCGTCAGCGAACCGACATGAAGGTGGACCTTGGTCCTATGGGCATCGTCAGTGGACCGACGTGAAGGTGGACCTTGGTCCGATGTGCATTGTCAGCGAACCGACGTCAAGGTGGACCTTGGTCCGATGGGCATCGTCAGCGGACCGACGTGAATGTGGACCTTGGTCCGATGGGCATCATCAGCGAACCAACGTGAAAGTGGACCTTGGTCCGATGGGCATCGTCAATGGACCGACGTGAAGGTGGACCTTGGTCCGATGGGCATCGTCAGCGAACCGACGTGAAGGTGGACCTTAGTCTGATGGGCATCATCAGCGGACCGACGTGAAGGTGGACCTTGGTACGATGGGCATCATCAGCGAACCGACGTGAAAGTAGACCCGAGGGTCCACTAGTGGTGGGCTTGAACCCTGGGATGGTTTCCTACGCACCATGCCTTGACATGGATCAAAGTCCTCGTAGTTCAAAGGATTGATGGAACACAATTTAACGTCATGCAGGGTGGTAGTGAACCCTGACGCGAATAAACGACGGGAGGTGGGTGTCGACGAACCGACGTAAATGAGGGACCTTGGTCCGATGGGAGATGGGATTGAACCTATGGGAGGCTTCCAACATACCACGCCTTAACATGGATAAAAGTCCTCATAGTTCGGGTGAAAATGGTGGGGGGGGGGGGGTGGGCTTGGAACACCGACAAGGAGACGGTATGGGCCAATGATTGTTGGGCTTGAACCTCTGGAAGGCTTCCTACGTACCATTCCTTGACACGGATCAAAGTCCCTGTAGTTCAAATTGGGAAATACAGTTTAACATCATGTGGGACGGGGGTGAACCAACGTGAATGAGGTCAGAATGACTGGATTGTGGGTTTGAACCTCGTAGAGGCTTCCTACGTACCACGCCTTGACATGGATCAAAGTCCTCGTAGTCCGGGTTGGTCACAACGGCTTGCCGTCAGACTGGAATTTCAGTTTAACGTTGTGCTGGACGCAGGTAGAACTCGACGTGAATTGGATGATGAGTGGGCTTGAACCTCGTGGAGGCTTCCTATGTACCACGCCTTGACATGGATCAAAGACCTCTTAGTTCAAATGGTTGTGCATTTTAATGTCATGCGGGACAAGGGGCATATAGTTTAACATCATGTTGGACAAGGGCATGCAGTTTAACATCATGCTTGACGAGGGTATGCAGTTTAACGTCATGCGGGACGGGGAATGCAGTTTAACATCATGCTGGACGAGGGCATGCAGTTTAACGTCATGCTGGTTGAGGGTATGCAGTTTAACATCATGCGGGACGAGGCGTGTAGTTTAACGTCATGCTGGACGAGGGCGAAACTCGACGTGAATGAAAGACCGAGTAATGTGGCTTGAACCTCATGGAGGCTTCCTACGCACCATACCTTGACCCGGATCAAAGTCCTCGTAGTTCGCTGAAAGTAGGGGTCAGTGTCGGTGGTCACTCTAAGCCCACGTGAGTCATGCTCGGTGTGAGAAACAAGAGGTTGCAAGGACCTGACGATCACGTCGCGAAGGATGCGTCCGTGAGAAGCGAAGAGGGGATTACGCGTTAGGCATCCCATGGTGTTGGGACTTACTCCAGGATGGAGGCCCAAGGAAAAGAATGATGATAGTTTTGGGCTTGAGCCTTGAAGAGTCTTCCTACGTACCATGCCTTGACATGGATCAAAGACCACGTAGTTCATCTGATGACAGCTTACCACCGATTGGTTGGTTTCAACGGCATACCGTTGGATTGAGTCACAACGTCTTACCGCTGGATAGGTCACAACGGCTTACCGCTGGATGGGGATGTGAACGGCTTACCTTTGAATGGTGGTCACAATGGCATACCGCTAAACGGGGTCACAACGGCTTATCGTTGGAAAAGAATGTCAACAACAGTGTATGGGGCTTACGCGAGGAAGCTGCCCGGGTGCCACTAAGGAGCGGAAATGGTGAATGGGGCTTACGCATGGATGCTGCCCTGGTGCCACTATGGAGCGGCAACGGTGAATGGGGATTACGCTAGGAAGCTTCCCACAATGTCTTCCGCATGTCTGGCCATGAGGGCATCCCAACTCACTGGTGGGTTGAGGCATTGACCTATGCACTAGTGCACAAGTGGGATAATGCCAAGGGGCGTTGGAATCATGCCACTGTAGTCATGGCATTGAGCATCTTACGCTTGGAGCATAAGGCATCTCTTTTTTGGAACAAGAGGCATCCTACGTTAGGAACATAGGGCGTACTACAATTTAGAGTCTTGTAGGTAGGACTATTAGAATCTCATGCAGGGAGCATAAGGCATCTCTTATTCGGAGCAAGAGGCATCCTATGATTGGCACATAGGGTGAATAATACAGTTTATAGTCTTGTAGGTAGGACTGTTGGCATCTCATGCTAGGAGCATAAGTCATCTCTTTCTTGAAGAAAGGGGCATCCTATGTTTGGAACATAGAGAGAATACTACAGTTTATAGTCTTGTAGGTTGGACTGTTGGCATCTCATGCTAGGAGCATAAGGCATCTCTTGATTGGAGCAAGGGGAATCCTATGTTTGGAAGATAGGGAGAATACTACAGTATATAGTCTTGTAGGTAGGACTATTGGCATCTCATGCTTGATGTATGAGGCGTCTCTTGTATAGAGCGAGAGGCATCCTATGTTTGGCACATAGGGATTACTACAGTTTAAAGTATTGTAGATAGGACTGTTGGCATCTCATGCTGGGAGCATAAGGCATATCTTTCTTGGAGTAAGGGGCATCCTTTCATTTGTTAGATAGGGATTACTACAGTTTAAAGTCATATATATAGGACTATTGGCATCTCATGCTTGATGTATGAGGCATATCTCGTATAGAGCGAGAGGCATCCTATGTTTGGCACATAGGGATTACTACAGTTTAAAGCCTTGTAGATAGGACTATTAGGCAGAAGGTGCCGAGAAATGGTTGGTGTTGGGACTTACGCAAGGGTGGCCCTTTCTAGTTCAACCTGGCATAGGATCCAAGTGATAGGGTTTGGAGGTGTTTCCTGAGGAATGGTTCGACTCAAGGTACTCAGGGAATTGATGATGAGAACCTCAACTCACAACATAGGAAAAAAACCAAGAGGAATACATCAACTGAAGGTGTTTCATGGTGTGTGGAGGAGTGTATAAAATCATGGAATTCCATAGGTTGAAGGTGGGAGCGCAGAAGGTCGCAATGGAAAATCCCGGCATCCCGGCCTGAAAAGTTCGCGGTGCGACTCTCCATTTTTCATGGGGGTCTCTGACAGTTGCGAAGGGACCGGCCCGGAGGGCCTGGACCGATGCCCGGTACTGACCCTGAGCAGGGGTGCGGGGGTGCAGCCCCCATGGTATGGAACGGTGGGCATGAAGGTAGGATCCTCGTGAAGAAGAGGTCTTCGCGAAGTAGCTTCGCGGAGCGTGGCCTCGCGGAGCAATGGTCTCTCGCGGAGCAAATGGGTATCGCAGAGCAAAGTGGTCTCGTGGAGCAAAGGGCTCTCGCGGAGCATGGGGATCTCGCGAATCATGGTCTCATGGAGAAGCATTGCGGATCATGGGCCTCTTGCGGAGCAAGGGAGGCTCGCGGAGTGCTCACGGAGCAGCAACGCGAAGGAAGCTGCTCGCGGAGCATGGCTTCGTGGAGCTGCAATGCGGAGCTCCACTCGGCCGCCCAAGGGGCGAAGTGGTTGTGGCCGTCCGTCCGGAGAAGGGGGGTGAGCTGGGTATTTATAGGCAAGGGGCGCCACAAAGAAGAAATCCCGCGCTGCCACAGGTTCTTCGCGGCATGCTCGCGAACGTCAAATTTGTTCGCGGAGAGGTACCGCCTCCGAAGCTTCGCGGTGGGCTCGCGAACGTCAAATTCGTTCGCAGAGAGTTACCGCCTCCAGAGCATCACGGGACCGCGATGCTCAGGTGCTTCGCATTGGTGCTTCGCATCAGTGCTTCTCGAGGGGTCTTCGCGGTGCATCATGAATGTCAAACGGGTTCGCGGAGCCTCTCGCCTCATTACTTCACGGCGGCGCTCCGCGATCATGGAGGGGGCTTCGCGAATGGGCTTCGTGAAACAGATTTCCAGCCCAACATCAAATGTCCATAACTCCTATTCCGTAACTTCGTTCGGGCCCTGCGACCTACCAAATCAAAGCTTAAGAAAATTTCTACGATCTTGGATCGTGTATGGAAGCATTTGGTAAATTTCAGGAAATCGTTTTCTGGGGTCTACAACATACAAGGATCATAATTTTTTAGTGCCTTTGGAAACATGGAATACATTATTCTAGCTTGTAAAAGATATTCAACATCTCCCATAATGATTTTCCCCTTTAGTACTCATACTTAAATAATTTTTTTATAACCTGATAAATGGAAACATAAGAAATAGTGATATTAGATTCTTAGTAAGGGTAATAAAATAATAAGTGAACATATTAATATATAAAACATGAACATAACTTTTGAATATCAAAATCTTGAGTCATGAAATAAATCATAGTAGTTCATAAGGAATAACTAATAAAAAACATTAACCATGATAACATAGCATTGGAATAAAACATTAACTTGAGGAAAACACATAAGCATATAAAATTATTTCCATATTAGAAAATGCTCATAGGAAAGACCATCATAGTGGACAAAGTCCATTACTAAACCAAGTTTACATTCCATTATATCCCTGTATTACAAAACCAAATTTACTTACCATTCCAGTCATGTCTATATCAATAGATATAAATCTTAACCCAATAAATTGGAGGGAGATATATGTTACAATGATCTCATAATGAAATCATTCTTACATGTGCCGCAAAAACATAAACCATTCATCATAGCAAAACCCAAGGAACAAGAAATGGCTTTCTTAAACACCATTTCATCATAATTCATATCAAATAAATGGATTTCATAAAAATAGTTCCATTATAAACAAAATAAAATAAATGTAATAATATGGATATAAACATATCCCTATGTCATCTTAGATGGAAAATAATTTTGAAAAAATACATGAAATTAATTCTTGAGGAAAATATCCTTTCTTCTTAAATAATGTTTTATTTTATAAAAATGCGACACAATTTTAAAAGAAAAAAATTTAATTGAAAATACACATGAAGTATTTTAAATTAATCTTCTTTTAAATAAGTAATTATTGAATCATTAGAATACATTCATACTGTATAAGTTAAAATAGCATTCTCTTCATAATTTTGCTGGAAAAGTAAAAAAGTTCCTCATATTGAATAAAAAAAATTACATTCATAACATTGAGTAAAAATTAACCAATGTGTAAAATTTACATTAAATAATTTCATAAGAATATAAATAGTATTACATATTTAAGGGACATGTATGTGGATGATAAATATACCCAATAAATACTTAAGAATAAACAATCTCAGATAATATTGAGATTGATGTATTATCCCTTAACTTAGGTCTAATATCTGTTATATGTATATAAACCTACATATAACGATTTAAATAATTTTATTGACCTATTATAGAATCATAATCATTTTTATGATATCATATATTATTATATTATCATTCTTTTGTTAGTAACATTTCATTGTCACGCGTTATTCGGATATTAACTGCTTTATGTTCTCATGAAAGTTTTATTGGATAAGTTCATGTCCCATTTATTAGGTTATAGTTATATATATTAGAATAATATATATCATA
This sequence comes from Viscum album, assembly GCA_963277665.1. Taxonomy (NCBI): domain Eukaryota; kingdom Viridiplantae; phylum Streptophyta; class Magnoliopsida; order Santalales; family Viscaceae; genus Viscum; species Viscum album. The sequence goes on from OY728127.1 coordinate 751,256,244, forward strand.
TATATTCATTCAATTATTTTATATAATCATGTTTTATTGAAGATCACGTAAAATGAATCACATTGCATCATAGAGACGGTAGGCCGTACGTACAAACAAGCGATGATATCATTCCCATAATGGTTAAATGGTATAGATTTGGATGGTATATTAATTATAAAGAATAATTATCATGTTATATTCTTTATTTAAAAACATTATACTCGTCATTATACAAATCCAAAATAAGTATTGTTGAATAAAAAATTACACCGTAGTGTGGAAATGGTAAGTCGTATTTACGCATGCTTGATGATATTGATATCTGTAGGACAAATAAAAGGAGGTATAAGGTTTTACCATAATTATAATAAAATCTCAACATGTATAAGTTACTAGATTTATTACTTTTGTATGGAAAAACATAATAAAAGGAAGTAGAAGAAGAAAACAATTTTGAAAGAGGTGACAAAACAATTACCTCTTTTTCGAGTATCTTCTTTTGATTTCTACAAAATGCCTGCTTAGGAAGGATTTATGACCAGGGGGTGGCCTCTATATAGAATGTATGGATATTGGGAGATTATTTTAGCATTATTTGGATGAACCGAGTGGATTGAGAGGTGTGAGTAAGTGGGTAGATGTGGTGGCCTTTTAAAAGAAGGAGGAGGGACACTTTAGAAAAGTCTGAAAATATTTTACTATTATAAATTGATTTTAGAATTATAATAACTCCAAATTGAAATATTTAGAATATAATATGATGATAGTTTTAAAGAAACTCATCTAATAATTTTTTAACATGTATTTATTTTAATTTAAACCTTATCATTTTTGTTTACCAATAATTAATCTCTTTTATTTTTAATTGAGGTAAAAACATTTTTCTATTAAGATAATATTACGGTTACTTATATGGGTAAATTTCACATAATTTGACAATTAATTAAATATTATACCTTATCGTTTGACTTTACCATTAATTAATCTCTTTTAATTATAACTACATCACTTTTATAGAGAAAAGTCCATTAAATGAACAAATTCCGACCCTTATGTGATATTGGTAGATATTAAATCATACAATAGGATTTTTCAGGTGTTCGGGTAATTTTATTATCTTTATTATGTTGTTTGTTACCCTAATTAACTCGATTTACCATTAACTATGGTAAATAGAAATTACTACAGTAACTATTCGTAATATCAAAAAAAACCAATTAACATATTTTGGAACCAATGATTCCAAATATGGAATCTATTTTAAAAAATTCAAAACAAATAAGTTGTATTAATTAATTTAAAATAAATTCATATTGTCAAAGCGAGAAAACATGTGTTTTTTCAAAAAAAAAGAAGATAAAATCATCAAAATATTGATGTGCATTTATATATAATTTCAACATGAAATTACTTCCAATGATCAAAATTGGATTTAATTATAAAAATATAATATAATTATACTTTTTAACTAATAAAACGTATAACCTTTATGTATAAATTAATCAGATGAAAAAGAAGTTTTAAACTAAAATGCAATATTTTTCACTCTTTATAAAAAAATGAATATTATCAGAAAAATACCAAAACATAAACCAAATTAAATTTTTATTTCCTTAATAATAATAAGATTATTTTTTGAAAAAGAACCTATAAAGGTGTAAGAAACTAGATTTAAAATGGGTTCACCATCAAAAGGATGTAATTCTGCTTTTTTAGAAAAACACTCATTTTATCCATAAAATTCAATTTCTTTTTATATCATGTCTAGAAATCATATAAGATGAATTTTAAACATTAAGTTGAATATATTAGATATATATTTAACTAATAAAATTCACACAGAGTAATTTTATTATTTTATAGATTCACTTATTTTCATTTAAATAGTTTTTAAAAGAAAGATAATACTATTCATACCCGCCATTATAATGGCTAGGTTAAAATTTTTAGTTGTCACTTATACTAATTATTTTATGACATGAATTATATAAAAATAACATGCAATTTTGTGAAACACAATCCAATCATAGTGCTTCATATACTGTAATCTAATACGGTGTTGTGTGCGGTAAAAAAAAATCTTGGTGTAGTGTACAAAACAAGACATAAAATAAATTAAAAAGAATTTATCTCATAAAATATTGGGTTGTTACATTCTACCACCCTTAAAACTAATTTCAGCCTAAAAATTTGTTGCAGTTATAAAAGGTTTACTACTTGAATGTTTTTTTCATAGAAAACCACAACATAAAAACGAATATTAAACCTTCACTACTGGAAAATGGACCTATACCAACGATTTTGGGGAAAACTGTGGATATAGGTCACCCTATCCCCACGGTTTTAGGGAAACCCTGGGTATAAGCATTTTTTGAAAGCCTATTTCCATGGTTTCCCCAAACCGTGGGCATATGATACCCTATACCCACAGTTTTCTCCACACTGTGGGTATATGATATCAAAAAATTCATATACCCACGGTTTTCCCAGAACCATGGGGATAGGGTACCCTATACGCATGATTTTCCCAAAACTGTGGGTATATTTGTTGGATAAAAAAACGTATACACACAGTTTTGAAAAACCGTGAGTAAAGGTTTCCCACGTGAGCGCGGGAAATTTATTTTTTCCGCAAGAAAATTTTTTTTGGAGGGAGTTCTATACCCATGGTTTATTCCTCTATACCTATGGTTTAAATAAATATATTAAATAATATATAAATATATATATATATATAAATATATGCGGTGCTGGGGTAGTGGTAAGGAAGCTCGTGAACAGGGAAGTGGTCATGAGATCGAATCCCACGGGCCGCTATTTTGTAAAATATGTTATACCCACAGTTTCCAAACCATGGGTATAGAGTTATGAAACGGTGGAATAACCTATACCCAAGGTTTTTCCAAACCGTGGGCATAGGTCATGGACCTATACCAACACCACTAATGACCACGATTCCCCAAACCATGGGTATAGCCTATACCCATGTTTTTGTAGTCTATACCCAGGGTTTTGGAGTATTGGTATAGGATCATTTTCTAGTAGTGCTTCATTTTCAAAATTTATGTTAGAAATGTAATGGTTACCCAATTTAACTAATCACTAGGTTTCCACATATAAGAACATAGGTGGTAAGTGAAAACATGGATATGGTAGAAAAATATAACCATCAAGTTATGATTTATAATGACAGAGAACAAGGTTTCGAAAAAGATAAAAACTAGAAAAACAAAAATCTATGATGATTTAAGGGACCACATGATTATCATATAAGTAGGTACTAATGTAAGAACTCGATTTTTCCTATAAATGACTTTGGAATATTATTGATGTTATTCCAGAGCAGCGCCTTCAGATGGTGTGCGATTCCGAGCCCAGGTGTGGCCGGAATTAAATTTTCACTGCGTTCACACTGGAAATGAAAAATAAATGGGATAACACTGAAACAGAGATCCTGATCAGAAATCCGAATGTACGAATGGGTCTGAAATGGGGTGTTCAACCTAGCAGTGACATAAAATGAGTCAGCACGGGACGTTCATACCCCTCACTCATTAGCGGTGAGTTAAATGGATAAATTAAATTAAAATTATTCATTTAAGAGCTCAAAGTCAAGTATCTCATAAAAGGTTTCCCAGATGGGTAAACTGAGGGAACCATTGAGTCCGGAGTGTGATGTTTACCATAGGTGGGGTGTAAAAGTTGCAGGCGCGGGCCTGATGTGAGAGATGTCACCCCGGGGCAAAACCGTCTTTTCGAAATGTCCACTTAGTGATTTTTATCACTAGAAATCGTTCTGAATAACATTCGAACAAAGTCTCAGAATTGAAAACCGAGACTTCCGTTGAGCTTGGAATGGTTCGTTTTTTCTAGGCGTGAGATAAAATAGGCGGGCGCAGAGGTTGAGGAATCCGCACCCATTGAGAGAGTTTCAGTGAATTTTTATAAATTCCCTTGAGAGGAGAGAACCATTTATCCCCCCGCTCTCTCTCTCTCCATCTAATGTTCTTTGATGTTCTTCACTTTTCTTCGAAGGATCGAGGAGCGATCTCCGCCGGAGCCTTGGCGGATAGGAGCCGGAGCGTTGTGGACGCGTCGCCAACAACGAACGAGCGATACGAGGTAGGATTTCTGCTAAATTTCTGCACCCTCATCAATTTCGGTGTGTCTTTCAATTTAATTGTATAATCTCTGCAATTCTTGAATCAGGATGATTGCCGAATGAACACGGCCATTGTCCAAGCCCCGTTATAAAACCCGTTCTTGAGCGTTCTTCGTCCAAAACATCAAACGCGCTGAATCTCATCGGATTGACGAACGGTGGTGAGCGCTGCAATGGGCTCATCCCGAGGAACCCGAACCCGCATTCGATTTTGATATTGGGCCACCGGAGCGGTGGCGACGACCGTCGGAAGACCCAGCTCCAGCGAGGGCTTTGGCCAGAGCTCGGGGAGGCGCAACGAGGGTCCGGGTGTCAGGCAGCGGTCGCGACCGAAAGCGTGGTGCTCATGCAAGTAGTGGTTCAGGGATTCGGCGCGGTGAACCAGGGGTGACGCCGGGCTTCAGAGGTGGCGGCGGGTGTCGCCGGGGTGTGGTCGAGCAGAGGAGGTGGCTGCCGGTGCGGTGGAGCACGGAGCCAGGCGCTGGGCATGCGGCTTCTGCGGGAAGGCGAGGCCGGAGAGGGGAGCACAGGGCGGTGCTGCATCAGGCGACACGGCGGTGCGCTGCTTGGGGGTGCCGTCCCATCGCGGTCGAAGGAGGAGGCCCCCAAGGCACTGACCTCAGGGGTGGAACCAGCTAACAAGGACCCGCCAGATGCAGGTCCTGCTGGCGATACGCGAAGACCGGCCTTTTGGCCGGTCTGCTATCGAGAATCAGACCCGAGGGGTCCGGTGCGACTGGAGTGAGCCGCGCCCAGCGGGCCGCGGCGGTCTAGACCGGGCCGATCGGTCTGGACCGGCCCACTTTGGGCCCCCCTGGCATTCGTGGGGCCATGAGTTCCAGAAGGCAGGTCTGTTTGACGCGCCGTTTGCGGCGGTGAGTTCGTATCGGCGAGGCTCTATTTTTAAGGTGGGTTTCGGGTTTTTTTGGATTCTGTTCCCGGTGACGGGTGACCCGAGGATCTTTAATTTAATAATAATAAATTATTATTTAAGTTGCGACGGACGTGGCTCGCGAGCCGGACGTCCGTTTGAGGTGCCGTCAGAGGCGAAGTGGCCCCAGAGCTGAGACAGTCATTCCAAAGTTGGTTCGGAGCCTTTGAAGGTTAGTTTCGTTGCTCGGTGGAATGAAATGATATATGTGAGTAATTAATTAATTAATTAATTAATTAATTATTTAATTGTTGCGTCAGACCTAACTCCTACTTGGGATGTGTGATTGACGCGCCGTCAGCGGCAGCGTGATCCCAGCCCTCGTGCAGAGTTTTTGAGGTGCTCTTCTAAGCGTTCGGGTTAGAGACAAGGTGCGGCCCCACAGGGCCGAGTTCGCACGTTTTACAGTGAATCACCACTTTTCCACCCAACATCTGTTTGGGGTGTTTGAGTACTCATTTCTGAGTGTTTGTTCGAGGGGATTGTGACGGTGCAATCCGCCCGCATAAATTCGGGCCGAGGTGTGGGACCCACAAAGTCTTGTTTGCGTATAACGCGGGGAGTTGTGACTTATGCATCCGGAGACCGCTTTAGGCGCCGTCAGTGGCGTTGTGACCCCGGCATCGAGATGAGGTTGACTAGGGTGGTTTCAGGCAATGAATCATGAGTTGAGGCATTGGCCCCATGGGCCGTCCTTTGATCTGTGTGTAGCATATTGCGACTTTTCCATCAGACGTCCGTTCGGGGAGAATGAATAATCATTTTGATGTGTTTTTCCGAGAGCTTCATGATGGCTCAGTTCTCCTGACCTTTTTCGGGATTGTGGTGTGGGTCCCACCCGGGCTGGCTATGGTGAATAGTACCCTTTTCACCACGTGTCCGTTTTGGGTGATTGAGTAGCCAATCCTGTGTGTTTTTCCAAGGGGATCCCAGTGGTGTGATCCGTTTTTTCAGTTTTGGGACCTTGGTGTGGGCCCCACCTGGGCTGACTACGGTGAATAGTTCCATATTCACCGGTTGACCATTTTGGGTGAGTTAATGGCCTATCTCGTGTGTGTTTTCCGTGAGGATTGCAACGGTGTGATCCGTTCGGGCATGTGGAGCCTCGTTTGAGATCTTATTAAAGGTGGAAACATGAAAGGGTGTTGGATGGAGGTTCCTTTGACACACTCCGAACCAACGCACGATAGCGATGTTGGTGACACCCGCGGATGTCAGTTGCAATGTTGAGTTATCAGACCCGTTTCTAGGTATACCCTCCAGTAGGGCTGGGCAGTGGGTCGCCTGTCGACATCTTTCAGGTCTACCCTCCAGCAGGACAGGGCAGTGGGTCCCCTGTTAACTTCTTTCAGGTCTACCCTCCAGCTGGGCAGGGCAGTGGGTCACCTGTTGACTACTTTCAGGTCTACCCTTCAGTAGTGACTGGGCAGTGGGTCGCCTGTCGACGTGTTCCGAGTCTACCCTCCACCAGAGACTGGGTAGTGGGTCACCTATCGATGTGTTCCGGTCTACCCTCCAGCAGAGACTGGGTAGTGGGTCGCCTGTTGATGTGTCCCGGGTCTACCATCCAGCAGGGCTGGGTAGTGGGTCACTGTCGAATTCTTCTAGGTCTACCCTCTAGCAGGGCTGGGCAGTGGGTCCCCTATCGACTTCTTCTGGTTCTACCCTCCAGCAAGGCTGGGCAGTGGGTCACCTGATGATGTATTTGGGTTTTCCCTCCAGCAGGGCGGGGCAGTGGGTCACTTGTTTCCATTTCAAACTCAGGCCTTCTTATGAGGCTAGTCGGTGAATTTTCTCCATGACTACAGGAGCAGGACCCTTGGTTTTACGGGTCAGTGATGTGACAACTTTGATGTGACCTTATGAAATTTGAGGATGAGGGGTGCTCTTCCCACCAAGATGTGTCCTTGTGATGCAACCTAAATGCCGTGCGGGTGAGTCTGTGCCGCCCAAAGTGGATAGTATCGAGGTGTGGTGATTGGGACCATTTGACTTGTACCTCCTAGGTTGACGTGTAGGATGTTTGGGTTCAGTGTTGGATATCCGTTGAACTGTTGGTGACTTTTCTTGGTCTGAGCTTGGAGATAGATATCCCCTTACCCACTCATTTGTGTTTCTCGTTGAGCATATATATACATCCTATTGTTGTTCCCACTGCTTGGGTTCGGTTACTCTCCTTCTCGGAGGGGCGCAGACGCGCGGGGTATGCCACGTGATTTTCATGTTTGCTCCTCTTGGTTGGACGAGTCTACTATCCTGCTATAGGCAGAAAAGGCTTGACGAGAAGTTCTTCTTCTCACCGTCTCTAGCTCCTTGCGTCTGGACGAGTCTACCTCTTTTCTCTTGTTGGGTTGTGCTACACTCTCTTTCTCTCTTTTTCACTCTTACACTATTCTCTGCTCTGTCTACTACTCCCCATTTTAGTACCTCCCTTGTTTCTACCTCGAGCTTTCGGGGGTTCCTACTGAGTGGTTTTATACTCACCGCTTCTTGGGCTTTGCCCACACTTGGTGTGCCCTTGCAGGCGACAGACATGTCGGTCAAGACTACGGATGAGCGTAGAGGACACAAGAGCTTGGGTTGCGTTCGATGGCCATAACAGGACTTCCTGGGTGTGAGACTCACCAGCGGTTCACCTTTGTTTTACCTGTTGCCGGATTGTGACACCTTTCTAGATGGGTGCGTGACTTGCCCCTTTTACTGTTCAGTTTACTTGTCAGCACATTACTTGTACTAGTTAGAGGTTGATGTATGTATGTTGGTTACCCTTTTTATAGTAGTGTTGTACCTTTCTTTCTTTTCCCTGCACTGTTGCTTTGAGTTGGCTGCGTGTGTGTGTACAGTTTTTTAGGCAAAGGCCTCCCCTAGTTTTTTGGGCCTTCGGCGCTAGTCGCCAGCCCCTGGCCTACAGAGGCAGGCTTGGGGTAGTTGCGCCTCGAGCCAACGTACGGGTTTGTTCGTGAAAACTAATATAAAATTTATGGTTTTTAAGACCTATTCCCTAAAATTGAATAACATGGGAATAAATACTTACATTATTCCAGTTCAATCTCACTGTTGGTTATGCCTTAAAAAATTTCCACTTTTCTCTTATTCAAAGCATTGAAGTTGAATTTGTTATTCCTAAAGTGTTAGCAGATCCTGCGATCCATAAATAGAATGATAGTTTATTCCATCCATCTCAATAAAAAGTTTAACACAGATTATAAAATATTCATAAGTCCACATATTGTACGATAATATTTTAATCTAACAAACATCAACTGGATTATAACATATATTATCCATAATTGGATAAACTTACAATCCTTCATATAACTGAAAATATTAAACTTTATAAAGTGGTGAATTAAATTAGTTAAAAATTTATCTACCATATCTCATAAGGTAGTTCTTGGTTGTCACATTCCGAACATTTCAATAACTTAATAATGTATTCTCTTGAGTCACTGTAACAACATGAACTATCAAATATACTTATTGAAAACATGGATGTTTTCTTATTCATAAGTCCCAAAAGCTATAATCTTTATCCAAGATAGCATAACCCACATGTTAATAAATCCTTAACTAGTTACAAGGTAACTAATATTGTCCAATTTACTTATTTTTATCCAACATACCTTTATCCAAATAAAATTATCTCAACATAAGGTTCATATTAAGGGCCATCCTTCCGTAAATCCCTTGTTTTCCAAAAACATCACCTTATTACCTCAATCACTTTTCATGGTTAACGGTACCACTTAACATTTACCTTCAAATAAATGTGGAAAACCATAGTGGACCACTACATAGATATTTCATTACTCCATAATACCATAAAAGTGAGTCTACAACAATATTATTGAATCCCATTATATAAATAATCAATCATTCCACCACTTCATTTTTATACTCAACATAATCAATAGTGATCACATGTGATTTTAATTTTTCAATATACATAAGAGGTTGTTGGTGTCGATCATCATTGATCACCCTTGGATTAGGGAATTGGTTAAAAAATTCCCTTTTTTCCTTGCATTTTTAGCACTAATGTGTGGGTGGTGAATTATCTATAGCCATTTATCTATTAACATCAAGGGGTGTATTTTCAATATCTAACATCCTAGGTTTAATTATAGGTTATTTAAGATCATTACCATAATTTTTGGAATATAAACTATAATTATACATATCCATAAGAGCACATGAGCCTCATCCTAGTTGGTGAGGACTCTTTAAGTGCATCCAGGCGACTCGGGATCAAATCCAGGAGGAGGTATATTTCTGGGTACTGTATCAGTACTGTAGCGGGCACTATAGCAGTACTGTAGCAGGTACTGTAGGGGGAACTATAGCCGGTACTATTTGTCATAGTAGCAGCTGGGAATATTCAACTGTTTGGGCCTTCGGGCCACCGATTTGGTCCCCGAGTCCTTTAAGGCCTTTGGGCCACCCAGTCCTTCGGGTTCATAAGGCATTCAGGCCACCTCAAGGCCTTTAGGCCACCTTAAGTGTAGATGCAAACCAGAAAACCTACAATGAACTAGCTCCGGAAGGACGATGAGCAAGGATCTTTCCCCATAGAAGATGCTAAACAGATTGCAGGAATGAGAGAGTATGGAACCTGACATCAGGACAAGCCTGTGCATGCATGAGAAACCCTATACAAACAACCATACAATGGTGGAGAGTTGATTTCACGATGAAGATGCTGGGGAGGAGCAGTTCCTAGTAGTTAATCCGATTTTTATGTAATGTTTGATGCCTACGAGTAATGAATTCTTCTAAGGCCAATGGGACATGTAATACTTATGCCTACATGCCTTTTAAGTGTTCCGCCTCGCCCCTTGAATGGTAGATTATCAAAAATCAATAAATAATGAAGGCCTTCAGGTTATTGGAGTGGAGTACATATCCTTAGGAAATTCATTAGAAATATATCTAGGGATATCACTAAAGTTATCACAGCATAGTTTCCAAATTTTGACTAAACCATTCCTATGATACCAAGTATAATGACACAAAAATGACGTATATGAATATCACATCATTTTAGATGAATATTCATTACATTTTACAAATTCATGCATGAGGTCTATAAATGTTTAGTGCATCTAGAAACATGGAATACATTCTTCTATGTTGTGAAAGATCATTAACATCTCCCATAATGATCTTAACCTTTAGTACTCATACTTAAATGATTTATTTATAACGAGAGTAATGGAAACATAAGAAATGGAGATCTTAGATTCTCAATAAGTTTAACCAAACAAAAGATGAACATAATAATGTAAAAAATATGAACATAACTTTTGAATATCAAAATCTTGAGTCCTAAAATAAATCATAGCAGTTTATTAGTCATAAATAATAAAGGAACATTATCCATGATAACATAACTTTGACATAAAACAAGAACTTTTTTCAAACACATAATCATAGAAAATCATTTCCTTATTATCCAAGGCTCATAGCCAAGACCATCATAACAAGAACAATCTATTACTAAATCATGATTTCTTGCCATTCCAGCCATGTATTACTAAACCATAATTACTTTCCATTCTAGTAATGTCTATCTAATGAGATATAAATATTTACCCAATTAATTGGAGGTAGATATAAGTCCCACCAACCTCATAATGAAATCATTATTACATGTGTCACAAACACATAAACCATTCAACATTGCATTAACCAAGGTACAAAAAATGGATTTCTTAAACACCATTCCATCATAATAAGTATAAAATAAATATATTTCATAAAAATAATTCCATCATAAACACAATAAAATAAAAGTAATAATAGTGAAATAAACATAACCTTATTTCACCTTATATGGAAAATTATTTTGATAAAATAGTTGAAATTAATTCTTTAGGAAAATTCCCTTTCTTCTAAAAAAACGTTTTCTTTTATCAAAATGCCACTTGATTTTAAAATAAAAGAATATAATTGAAAATATAATAGAAATATTGTAATGTAATATTCTTGTAAACAAGGCGTTATAAAAGAGTATAAATCCATTAAAGCCATATAATTTAAAAAAACATTCTCCTCGTACTTTTTCTGGAAAAGTCAAAAAGTACCTCATATCGAATAATGACAAAATATTCCTTCCATAAAGTTTAGTAAAAATTAACCAATGGATAAAATTGAATTTAATTTTTTTATAAGAATATAATATTATTAAATATTTAAGGAACTTGTATGTGGATGATAAATGTACCCCAGTAAATACTTACAAATAAACAATCTCGTATAATAATGAGATTGAAACATTATCCCTTACCTTAGGTACAACATCCATTGTATGTATTTAAACATCATATATAATTATTTAAATACATTTATTGACTTATTAATGAATCATAATCATTTTTTGGATATCATATATGATTATATTATCATCCATTTGTTCGCAACATTTCATTGTCACTCGTTATTCGAATATTAACTACTGTATATTCTTATAGAAGTTATGTCAGATAAGTTCATGTTACACTTATTAGGTTATAGTTATATAATTTAAAAAATGATATTATTATAATATATATGATATTTATTCATTCCATTCATGTATATAATTGTTCTTTAATGAAGATCATGTAGAATGAATCACATCGCATCGTGGAGATGGTGGGTCGTACGTACGGACGAGCGACGACATAATTCACTAAATGGTTAAATGGTATGGAGTTGTATGATTTATTAACTATAATGATTAATTACCATTATATATTCATTATTTAAATCTATTATACTCATCATTATATATTTACAAATTAAGTATTTTTGAATAAAAAATTACACCATGGTGTGGAGAAAGTAAGACACACACACACATATGATGATATTGTTATTCATAGGATGGATAAAAGAAGGTATAAGGTTATACCATAGTTATAATAACATATAATAATGTACAATATACTTGATTTATTACTTTATTATGGAAACAACATAAGAAATTTAAGTATAAGTAGAAAAGAGTTTTTAAAGAGGTGGTAAAAAATTACCTCTTTTTTGAGTATCTTCTTTTGATTTTCAGAAAAGGTCTCCATAGGATACATTTATAACAAAATTGTGGACTATAGAAGGAAGGGAAGGATATTGGGAGCTTCTTTGGGTAGAAGTTTCATGACCCAAGGGGCTTGATAGGTGTGATTATGTGGTTAGATGTGGTAACATTTTATAAGAGGGAGGAGGGTCACTTTAAGAAAAATATGAATTATTAGTTTATACTAAATTAATTTTAGAATTATAATAAATCCAAAGTGATATATTTAAAATATAATATGAGGATATTTATAAATAATATCATCTAATAATTTTCTGATATGCATTTATTTTATTTAAAACCTTATCTTTTCAATTTACCCTTAATTACTCTCTTTTAATTTTAATTGAGGTAACACCATTTTAATTATTAAGAGACTATTAAGTTTACATATATGTGGTCAATTTCCAATAATTGTAAAATTAATTATCTTTTAGACCTTATAAAATATGTTTTTTTATTTTAAATGTTTTGATTATTTTTATATTATTTAATAAAATATTATTTTAATAAAATATCAATAATGTCAATTTTTACAATATTCATTTTATTGAGTTTAAATAAAAAAAGAGAGTTATAACTTAGAACGAAAGAATTTAACAGTCTTATAACATATCATAATCATCTAGAAAATTTTTATGATATAATTTATTTAACAAAATATATTTTTTATTTACAAAATCATTTATCTGATATTTCACATAATAAAATAATTATTGTATCACTTTTGGGTCATTTTTTATGGAAATTATTTAATAAACAAAAACTCTAAATAAATTCACATGATGTAGAAAATTTAATTATATTTTTGGGAACTATTTATGTTCTATGTTTTATCATGTTTATCCCTACATTAAAAGTATTATACTTATAAAAGATAAGAGAGCGACATGTTGTCACTTTTTTTGTTTTTATTATAATTGCATCACTTTCATGGAAAAATTAAATTAAATGAATCAATAATGATTCTTAGGTGATGTTTTTTTAAATTTTATTTATCCAATCAGATTTTAGAATGTGTTTGTGTAATTTTATTATCTTTATCATATTGTTTGATACCTTAATTCATCTGATTTACCTTTAACTGTGGTAAATAATAATTACCATAGTTAATATTCATAATATCCAAAAAAATAAACCTATTAAAATAATTTGGAACCAATTATTCCAAATATTGAATCCATTTTCTAAAATTAAAAACACAAAAGTTGCAGTAATTAATTTAAAATTAATTCCCATTGTTAAATTGTGAAAATAGTTTTTCATTAAAAAATTTAAAAACCATCAAAATATTGATGCGAATTTATATCTAATCTCAATGTGAAATTACTTAAAATTAACAAAATTGGATAATATTATAAAAATATAATATAATTATAATTTAAAAAAATTAAAATTATAATATTTCTGTATAAATAAATCAGATGAAAAAACAGTTTCAAATTATAATGAAGTATTTTTCACTATTCATAAAAATTGAATATTATCAGAAAAATACAAAAAATTCAACCAAAGTAAATATTTATGTCCTTATTAAAAATAAGAATTTTATTTTATAATTTCTTTTGTAAAAGTTTGAAAAAACTACATTTAAAATGTGTTCACCGTCAAATGGCGGTAAAACTGTATTTTTACAAAAATGATCATTTTATCTGTAAAATGTAATTTGTTCATATATCATGTACAAAAAATATAGAGGATGAATTTTAAACATTAAATATAATATATTACATATATATTTAACTATTAAAATCCATAAAGGGTGATTTTAGTATTTTATAGACTCACTTATTTTAATTTAAATAGTTTTTTAGAAGGAAGTAAATACTATTCATACCCACCGTTATAATGACTAGGTTATAATATGTAGTTATCAATTATAATTGGTCTTGTGTGAAATGAATTCTATCAAAATAACTTGAAAATTTGTGTAACACAAGCCATGAATCGTGTTGCATATACTGCAATCTAATACGGTGTTGCATATAGTGCAAGATAGTCTTGTTGTAGCGTAAAGCACAAGATATCAAAAAATTAAAATGAATACGTCTTCTAAAATATTAGGTTGCTACACCAATGATACCATCACTTTAGAGAATCTTTAATTTAATAAAGTGGCTTACAAATACATTAACATTATTTCAAACCCAATTTATATATGTATTTAGAAGTAAAATAATTTAATTATCCTAATATGAATTTTAAAGATTCATTGTGGTCATATATTTTTCAATTATAGTATAGTTTATTGATTTTAATAAAAACAAATTTTTAGCATCAGAATGGATAAAATTTGGATCTGTGACGCTTATTAGATCTCAATCTAGTTTTAAAATAAGTTTTTTTTAGATTTTTCATTTAAAAATGCATTTGATGGAGGACTTATATGATTTTATTATTATAATTATAATGGAATACCTTCATTATGTTTGGAATAAGTGATCCATAATATAATAATTTTTTTTCAATTTAAATACTATATCTCATATCGAAATTGATACTGTTCATGATCAAAATGAAAGGATTGGAATTGAGAATTGGATAACTGATTAGTTTCCATCTATTCATCATCATGGGAAGGAATGTATAAAAATAAAAGAAGAGAAATATTTGAGTACACTTGATAAAACTAATAAAAATGATGATGTTAAGAGAGTGAAAAAAATTATGGATAATGTAATGACCCCAATATATTTGGCGTCTGGTAAAATGAAAAACGGAAACCTTTTAATGTGACTATATCATAGAAAAACCATGTGTGTTATTTAAAATATGAGAAAATATTTTATTATTAAAATTTTTGTGGGATTACTTCATGAGTATTTAGTTATTTACTCAAATCATTATATATCATGAGAGTTAATTAATCGTCTTAGATTTTAAACCAATAAAACTGACCTCTAATTGAAATATTTCATCTTATTTTGGGAGGAAATATTATGACAAAATGAATAAAAATAAAATGTTATATCTTTTAACTTAGATATATTTTAGAATATAATTATATTTAATATATTTTATGTGTTTTATACCTTGTCTTACACATAACACCAAGCTTAAACAAACATGATATACTATAAAAATATTATTTTTTAAAGATGAAAACTATGAATTATTCATTGGTTTGACAGGTATGAATAGGAACAAACATATTATGAAATATATTTAGATGGTTTTTTCAGTACTAGAATTCTAGGAATTTGTGACAGGATATTTACGACGGGATCCCGTCACAAATAAGCTTTAGCGACGGTGTCTCGTCACAAATAACCCGTTGTAGAAAACAGCGTCACAAAAAATATTATTTCCGACGGGCCCGTTGCAAATAATATTTTTTGCGACGGGCAAATTCACCGTCGCAAATAAGTCTCCGATTATATACATTATATATAAAAACATTTTTGCGATGGGCCGGTCGCAAATAATTTTTTGCGACGGGCCCATAATATCATCACAAATAAATTTTTTAAAATATTTATTTAGACTATTTGCGACGGGCGTGTCGCAAATAATATTTGCGACGGGCTGTAATCCCGTCGAAAATACCTTTTTAAAAAAATATTTACACTATTTGCGATGGGAACCCATCACAACATATCCCGTCGCAAATAATAAATAATTTTTTAGAAAAACTAAATTTAATAAAATTATTATTATTGAAAAATTAATTTTAATATTATTAAAATAATAAAAAAATAAAAAATATTAAAATTCTCAATATTCACAAAAAATATAAAAAAATCATAAAATATTATTATGATTATTGAAAAATTAATTTTAATATTATTAAAATAATAAAAATAATAAAAAATAATAAAATTCTCAATATTCACAAAAAATATAAAAAAAATCATAAAATAATAATAATAATAATATTATTATTATTAGTCAAATAAATAAACATTAAGAAATATAATACTGAAAAAGTATATTTAATGAAATTATTATTAATGAAACAATAATATTAATATTATTAAAATAATAAAAAAATAAAAATTATTAATATTCTCAATATTCACAAAAAATCATAAAATATTAATAATTAAATTATATAATATTCACACCGATATAAAATATAGAAACATTAAGTAGTTAATATTACAACAAATGTTAAATTCAAATGTTTTTTACTTAAAAAAAATCACTGGGGGGTCGTCTTCTGGAGGAGGTGGAGGAGCTGAAGGAGATGGTGGAGGAAACTCCATCCCTAAACTACGAGTCAGACGACACATGTACTCCATCTTCCCGGGATGCTGCTACTTCCATTGACGCATCTCCTCCTCGTGCTGCTGCTGCTGCTGCTACTGATGCATCTCTTCTTGCTGCTTATGAAAACTCTCTATAAGGTCATTCTGAGCTTGGACCTGCTCCTCATATTATGAGGCAGAAGATGATGCCTCTCCATGAGATCCTCTAGAGCTGGAAACTGACATCACATTAGTACCATAATAAGTACCATGAGTCACATGAGAGCCGATACCAACTACTTGTCCCTTCTCAAAGCCATACTGAGTCGCCTGCATCCATGCCGCCTCGTCAAAATGGTGGGCGCTGGTCTGATAAGTCACCTCATCCTAACCCTCAGCATGTGTCTGAGAAGTCACAACCTCATATGACTCCTCAATTACAATTTGAAAATAAAATTGTGAAATTATTATATTCAGTTAATTGTCAAACTGAAAAAAATATGACTAACCACAATCTGATGCTGGTGATCACCTATAATCTCTCCGGTGGCTGGATCACTGTACATCTTTCGATAAACATCGTACTCTATAATATTGGGATGCTCGACTACCTATATGAATATAAAATAAACTGTTTATATTTGAAGTTATATGAAATATTTATAAAAAATACTTACCCAATGCTCTCTATGTGTACTGAATGTAAGACTACTAGCTTGATGTGTCCCCTCCTGTCTCCCCCAGTTCTACTGACCCACTGAAGACCTCCTATGAAATCCACCACCCAACCAATGTGTACATAATCTATCCCAAACCTTAGATGAAATGTACTCTGGTCGGTGGGCTCTACACGACTCATCAAATTGTGTTTCTCCTACTTTCTTAATGGCAATATTTCTCAGATTGTGGAAAAACTGATGCAAATGCTCACGCATAGCCACCTCCCATGCTGCTTGGATATCATCACGTATACTATCATCGATGGGATACCATAAACCCTACAAATAATTTATAATATTAAGTTATTAATAAAATAAATTTCAAAATAAACTTCAAAATTAATATTATTTATTTACATACCAGCCAATGATTATATATGCCGACACATCAACATGAATCTGTTCCCATGTGGTCCATGGCTGAGAAAAATAATTACACATGATAGAGCTCCCTTTCCCAAAAGCTAAATGTGGAAAACTGTGAAAAAAGAATAAATAATCAAACAATTAGTATATATATAAATAAATTAATGAAATCTAACTAAAATATACAGGTTAACATAACTCCATTTTTGTAGATCAAAGCCAAGACGTGGACGTCGCTTTGGGATAAGGTTAGGAATCATGAGTCGCACAAGACCGCACACCCTATACTTACCTCCTTAACCAGCAGTAGGCTGAGTGTCAGATGATCCCACATCCCCCTCATCCAAAGGTAGCTCAGCCTCCTATAACTCACGCAATAGATCAGAGTCCATCTGAAACACACAATGATTGTTGTTAGCAGATAGTTGAAAATAACACACACACACATATATATATATATATATATATTAGTTATAACCATAACTAGCATTTAACTATGAAAATGTTCACCTTCATCATCATCTTCATATCCGACTATGTCAATGTCTTCATATTCCTCCTCAGCATCATCAATATCTATATAGGTTTCACTTTTACCATCCCGTGTCATTTCAAATTCATTTGTGACATCATTAAAATCTTCGTCACCATCGACCCTTAATAGTGGGATTTCATCATTGATATTCACGTTTCTTTTTCAAAAAGATGGATTTTGAGTAGTCTCTGGAAAAATTTCAATTCCTTCCACTTCAGCCGAACCACATTCAGTTTTAGTAAATTGATTTTCCCGAGATTTAATTTTTATTATGCTCCACCAATCACTCAGGTCTCTTGAAGTAGCATAGTACTTTGAATAATAAATTTGATGTGCCTATTGAGCCAGTAAAAAGGGTTCATTTACTGCAAGAAGACTTTTATATTTAATATCAACGATTCCATGAGTCGGATGAACATGAAAGCCTCTCTCAGTATCCAACCACTTACATTTAAACATCATTATGTAATTTTTTCCAAGATAACATAACTCAATAATTTCATCCAGAATTCCATAAATGTCAACTTCAGTTTCTCTATGATGTGATCCTCTCAAACAAACTCCAATTTTCATTGTTTTTTTGATTCCCCATATTCACATGTATGAAATCGAAAACCATTAACCACATATACATTATAAGATTTAACCATTTTTGATGGTGGGTTACTCAATATACACAGTCTCTTATCAAATTTAATCAGCATGTTGAGACACCTAAAAATTTGTAAAACAATTATCAATATAATAAATAGTAAACTGAATTGATATTAAACAATCAGTAATTTATGTTACCTATTTTTAAAACCATTGAGAAATTTTTTTTGTCTGCGTTCTTCAAGAGTAGCAGATGTAATTGGTGGAAGTTGTTTCTTGAAATGATTATCATATAATAGGAAAATAATATATGTTTACATACTATAACAGAAATTATAGAATAAGTGATAAAAGTACTCACAGTACAAATGTTGTAATTTCTTCATAGCTGACCAGAACATATGTTTGAGCTCTGTGATGTTTATCGTCTAAAATCCATCGTTCTTGAACTCCACCTAAGCCTATATTTGGCTGATTAAAAACTAATAAATGATTTTCCATTTAAACATTAACATTTCCCTCATTCCGTCCCATGCGGTTTTGTTTTGAGGGATTTTCAAATTCAAAATAGCGAGAGCAGAAAAAAGCAATTTCCTCTTTCAAATAAGCTTCTGCAACTGAGCCTTTCACTGATACATTGTTACGTACTTTTTTCTTCAATTTCTGAATGCGTCTCTCGAATGGGTACATCCATCAAAACCACACTGGACCTCCACATTTAGCTTCATGTGACAAATGTAATATCATATGTTCCATTGAGTCAAAGAAAGCAGGGGGAAAGATTTTTTTTCCAGTTTACATATATTTACAACAACATCTTCTTCCAGTTTTCTTAGTGCATCGTAATCTGTTGTCGCTAGAAAAATGTCTCAAAAAATATTATATGTCAGTTATCGAATCCCAAATCATAGAAATCAACAAACCTCTGAATCCAATCGGCATAAGTCTTTCAATTATAACATGATAATCATGAATTTTTAATTTGGTAATATGACCATTGTTAACACATCTACCCAAATTTGAAGTATAGCCATCTGGAAGTCTCAAATATGAAATCCACTGACAAAAATAATAAGCGGCTATCTTTGGATAGTGTATAAGCTACTTTTGGCTTCATTAACCTCTGTGATCTTACATTTTCAAATAGTTCAAGTTCTGGTTGCCCGAAAATTTGGTCAAGATCTAATCGTGCTTTTACAATATCTTTGGTCTTATCTGGTGTATCCAACACTATATGAAATAACTTATCAAAACAGTTCTTCTCAATACGCATGACATCCAACATGTGGCAGGCCAACAAATAAGACCAACATGGGAGATCCTAAAAAATGCTTCGTTTTATCCAATTATGTTCTTTCCCAATGCCATGAATTTTCTGTGGGTTTACTGTTAGACCAAATGTGATGGGAGGTAATAAAAACACAACTGATTTTAACTCTGTATCTGAGATCATTTTTGGAAGTTCATCCCTTTCAACTGTGCCTTTTCTGAAATGAGATTTGTTCCTTCAAAAAGGATGATCTTTTGGAAGAAATCTGCAATGACTGTCATAATAGCAAGGTTTCTTCCATTGATGAGCATAAAATCTTTGTTGCCTTTTATACAACAAGGACATGATTTTAGACCATGTGTACTCCAGCCAGATAACATGCCATATGCTGGAAAGTCACTAATCGTCCACATCAATACAGATTTTAATGTGAAATTTTGTTTCACAACAACATTATATGAACTAACACCATTACTGCACAATGCATTTAAATAATCAATCAATGGTTTCAAATAAACATCAATATTCTTTTTCAGATGTCCTTGGATTAATAAGGTCAAAAAGATATAGGGCTCCTTCATCAACATACATGGAGGAAGATTGTATGGAGTTATAAAGACAGGCCAACATGAACACTAACTACCATAAGAACCAAACAGACAAAAACTGTCCGTAGAAAGACCCAATTGCATGTTTTGGGCTTCTAAAGCAAAAGACAGATGCAAACGATCAAAATGATTCCATGAATCACCATCAGATGGATGATTCAAGATTTTAATAGTTGAAATATTGGTTTTATTCCATAAATTCATTGATGTTGTGTTATGAGACATAAATAAATGTTGCAGCCTTGGTGTAAGGGGGAAATATCTCAACTATTTTACAGGAATCGATCCAGGCTTCCCTGGTTGAGCTTCTTTATACCTCGATTTTCCACTTGTAGGACAACTATCCAACAACTCATTTTCACCAGAATATAATATGCAATAATTTTCACATGCATGAATCTTCCGATAAATAAGGCATAGATTACGAACCAACCTCATGCTCTCATAGTAATTTCCAGGAAACACATTTCCTTCAGGTAACGGTGTTTAAAAAAAAATATTTGATCAAAACAGTTGTTTGACATTGAATTGTCTGATTTAATAGCCATAAATTTTGTAACCGCTTATAATTTTATTATCTTGCAACGATTATACAATGCATCCTCAGTCGACCTCAACAACTCATAAAATTCAGATGGTGCCAACTCAAGAGCCAAATTAATATCATCGTGAGTTTCAGTTTGTTGAATAGATGGACCTGCAACATCATGCACTAAATGTTTGAACCGTGATGGATCCGGAATCAAGTTATTAGTATCTTCTCTAGAACTGCATTCACCGTGTTGATACCAAAAAAAATAATCTGGTCGAAAACCAAACCGCAAGAGATGTCCCTCAACCTTGTGAAATGTGTGAAATGTTCTCAGAGCACATTTTTTACAGGGACACATAATTGTGCCTTTTGAAACATATTCTAGTTTTGATGATTCAAATTCTAAGAAAGAATCAACACCCTCAATATACACAGGATTTAAACAAGAACCATTTGGATTTCTGTACTGGTTTATCCAAGAGATATAATCTAATAATGACGGATGTCGACTTCCTTATTCCATATTTTTCTACAAAATATAAAATCATCACTGTTTTTGAATAATTTGAAATTATAAAAACACTATCTGAAAAAGAAGATAAATAATTACTACTACTTCTTAATAATTACCATTAATTAAGGTTGACACAATTTTTAGTGGATTGATGACTACTCTTTTTTCGAACGGCTCATTTACTTGCATCTTTCTGACAGTGATATCACAATGAAGTATCTGGTCGGAGGTATGCATATTTATTCTCATATGCATGGGAATGAATATGTATATCTTTGACTAGATTCTTCATTATGATTTCAGTGTGAGAAAGATACAAGTAAATGAGCCGTCGGACAAAATAGCCCCTTTTCATCGATGAATCGTCCTCTTCCAACTGTCACCACCGTAAAACATTATAAAAAATATGATCCTACGAATGCATATCCAATCTCGTATGCACGAGGTTGAAAGTGCCGGTGTAGCAGCACATTTTTATAATGTTTTGAGTCGGTGAGAGTTAAAAGGAGAAAAGTCATCGAGCAAAAGGAGTGTCTTCAATCCACTGGAAATTGTGCCAAGTTCTTAAAATTGATTAAAAGTTATTAAAATTTCTTTCTAACTGTTCCTAACTGTTCCTAAATAATTATTACTATTTATTAATAATTATTACAATTTATTAGTAATTATTCCTATTTCTTATGAATTATTTTTATTTATTACTAATTATTCATATTTATTACTAATTATTCATATTTATTTCTAACTATTACTATTTATCACTACTATTCAAATTCATTACTAACTATTACTATTTATTACTAACTAGTTTTGAGTCGGTGACAGTTGAAAGGAGAAAAGTCATCGAGCAATAGGAGTGCCGTCAATCCACTGGAAATTGTGCCAATTTCTTAAAATTTATTAAAATTTCTTTCTATCCATTCCTAACTATTCCTAACTAATTATTACTAATTATTAATATTTATTACTAATTATTAATATTTATAACCAATTATTCTCATTTATTACTAATTATTCCTATTTATTAATAATTATTCACATTTGTTACTAACTATTATTATTTATTACTAACTATTCCTAACAAATACTAATTATTCCTAATTATTCCTAATTATTCATATTTATTCCAATTTATTCCTATTTATTCCTTATTATTACTAATTATTACTATTTATTCCTAATTATTACAAATTATTACAAATTATTTCAAATTATTACTAATTATTAATAATTATTACTAATTATTTCTAATCATTACTAATTATTCCAATTTATTACTAAATATTACTAGTTATTACTAATTATTGCTAATTATTCATAATTATTGCTAATTATAGCTATTTATATGTATTTATTTATAATTATTTTTAATTATTATTAATTATTCCTAATTATTGCTAATTATTTATAATTATTAGTATTTATTAGTAATTATTAGTATTTATTAGTAATTATTAGTAATTATTAGTATTTTTTACTAATTATTCCTAATTATTCCTAATTATTTCTAATTATTGCTAATTATTGCTCTTTATAGCTAATTATATATATTTATTACTAATTATTGCTAATTATTTCTATTTATTGCTAATTATTGCTAAATTTTTCTATTTATTTCTAAATATTTCTAATTAGTTCTAATTATTCCTAATTATTCTTAATTATTCCTAATTTTTGCTAATTAATAGTATTTATTAGTAATTATTTGTAATTATTAGTAATTATTACTAATTATTCCTAATTTTTTATAATTATTACTAATTATTGCTAATTATTTCTAATTATTTCTAATTATTACCATTTATTGCAAATTATTGCAAATTATTTCTATTTATTACTAATTATTGCCAATTATTTCTATTTATTGCAAATTATTACTATTTATTGCTAATTATTTCTAATTATTGCTAATTATTTCTAATTATTGATAATTATTCCTAATTATTGCTAATTATTGCTATTTATTGCTAATTATTGCTAATTATTGCTAATTATTACTAATTATTGCTAATTATTGCTAATTATTACTAATTATTGCTAATTATTAATAATTATTAATAATTAATAGTATTTATTACTAATTATTAGTATTTATTAATAGTTTTTACAATTTATTACTAATTATTACAATTTATTGCAATTTATTACAATTTAATACTATTTATTACAATTTATTACTAATTATTACAATTTATTACTAGTTATTACAATTTATTACAATTTATTACAATTTATTACAATTTATTACAATTTATTAAAATTTATTACAATTTATTACAACTTATTGCAATTTATTCCTAATTATTACTAATTATTACTAATTATTAGTAATTATTACTAATTATTAGTAATTATTAGTAATTATTACCAATTATTACAATTTTTTACTATTTATTACTAATTATTGCTAATTATTTCTAATTATTTATAATTATTGCTAATTATTAATAATTATTACTAATTATTAGTATTTATTAGTAATTATTAGTAATTATTACTATTTATTACTAATTATTACAATTTATTTCTAATTATTACAATTTATTACTAATTATTACAATTTATTACTAATTATTACAATTTATTTCTAATTATTACAATTTATTACAATTTATTACAATTTATTACTATTTATGACAATTTATTAGTATTTAATACTCATTATTACTATTTATTATGATTTACTAATAATTATTAATAATTATTACAAATTATTAGTATTTATTACTATTTATTACCAATTATTAATAATTACTACAAATTAATTATATACATTACTAATTATTGCTAATAATTATTAATTACTACTAATTATTAAAAATTAGTCCTAAAAATTTCAATTTATTAGTACAAATAAATACTAATGACAAAACAATTTAAATGTAATTTAATTACAACTAATCAAAAATAATAAAAATTAACATAAAAAATGAAATAAATAATAAATTTAATAAAACATAAATACGTTTAAGACTGATTTTCTTTTGACGTAGAAGGCCTCCCAACTTCTTCGTGAAAAAAAAAATTAACTTGGAAATTTTTTCCCATTAAAACCAATGTTTAGAGGGAAACTAGATCTAAGAATTGAGAGGAATGAGAGGAAAAAGGATGGGGGTATATATATGTTAGATTATTTGCGACGGGATACCCGTCACAAATAGTATCTTGCAATACCTACACCCGCATTAAATACTATCGGTGGTTAAAAAGTTATTTGTGACGGGTCCTGTCGCAAATAGTCTCTGTCGACACACCTTTTGCGATAGGACGACATCCCATCGCAAAAAGCTATTAACTGCCTTGAGGTATTTGCGATGGGGCCTATCGCAAATACTTTTTAATAGCCGACAGTAATTAATGTGGGCATAGGTATTTGCGACGGGACCCTTCACGCGGTTTGGCATGCTACCCGCGCCAAACTTGTTGCAATAGGAGATGAAATCCCGTCGCAAATATTAGGTTTCTTTGCAACGGGATGTTACCCCCGTCGCAAATAACCTCTTGGACTGACCTTTTGCAATGTGATTTATTCCTGTCGCAAAATCCTCATCGCAAAAAGTCATTTTCCTCGTAGTGTTTATTAATAAAATTAATAATAAATCATTCAATGATTATCAATTGGTTTGACATGAGAATAAAATATTTTGAAGGTAAAAAGTTATTTTTCACAAAATTGTTTTTATGTGTGCATTGTATTTTTAATTTAATAAATTAAATTCATCACTATTTATAAATTATTATAATGAAATAGATATATTATATATCAAATTTAAGGGATTAAAATTAATTTAGTAATATTTGTTATGAAATTAATGATAATAAATTCATTATCTACTTCAAAAATACATTTTCTTCAAAAAATGATTTTTATTACATTTTATGCATGGATATTATAATCATCTTTTGTCCACATTTTGAAATTTTATTTTAAAAAATGAGAATACTTTTTAAAACATCATTTCATTGTATTAATATGATTACTTTTTGGGATTTTTCTAAAAATATTTTTGTTAGCGAAAAGTGAAAATACAGATTTTTACAAAATAATCAATTTTTATTTAAATATAGTAATTTAAAAGTACCATTATTTTCAAGGACTAATTTTTAAGTAAC
The DNA here is from genome assembly GCA_963277665.1 of Viscum album. Lineage (NCBI taxonomy): Eukaryota > Viridiplantae > Streptophyta > Magnoliopsida > Santalales > Viscaceae > Viscum > Viscum album. The sequence goes on from OY728127.1 coordinate 751,281,811, forward strand.
ATAATATCAACTTTATAGGAAATAATTTAATTAAATCCATAAGAAACATCATTATACTTGATTTATTATAAAATCATTATTATGCTTCAAAACACATTTGTTCTGAAAATGAGTTTTCATTGACTTTTTCGCACTGATATTAAAATTTATTTCTAAATATTATAAAAAATTAATCTAGAGAAATGGATTTAATATTTAGAATCATGAGTTTCCAATTTAGTAAATATTTCAATTTAATTTATATTCATAATGAATAATTACCAGTTAGGTTAGAATGACTATAATGATAATAGAAGGGGGGGGGGGTGGTGAATTGTGTTCTTTGAAAAATATCAAAACTCTGTCGATTCACATCAACAGTAGATAGAGTTGGAACCTTATCTATATGAGAATATATATGTGGAAAATATGAATAGAGAACAAAGCACAACAATTTATAGTGGTTCCGGGCTGAAAAATACCCTAGTCCACTCCACTAATCACACTCTCTGCGAGCTTGGTGAATTTCCCTATTAAGGTCCTCATATCATAAGATCGATCCACAACTGAGTGCAGGCAGTCATCACCATTACAAACAAAGGCTTACAATATAGATCCTTCTGGTTCTTTTACAGGGAACTGATATAACCATAACTTTTTTTGAGAAGATGACACTCCACCACAACTAAATACAAGCAATCAAAAATCAAGATACATAAGATGTAGTTTGATGATAAATTAATATATCTCACAGTTGCAGTATCACACAAACGTTAAAAGATTGATCTTGTCTTCAGAAGAATAATAAACTTGAAATATATCTAAAAATATCAGGTTTCAAAAGAGATATTTGATTTTAATAACATCAATAAAAACAAAGCATTGCGCTTCAAGGATTAAACATATATATATAGATATATATATATATATCCAAAATGTTGTTCTTGTTTTTGAGATTCTTGATCACTGCAGTACTGTAAAATAATTTTCACAAGAAATATTGAAGAATAAAAATTATCAATACAACCAAGAAATATCTAGATCATTGTATATATAAATATCTGACACAGAAAGATATATATATATATATATATAGAAATATATCTCACAACCAAATTTTATATATGAAAAAGACGCCTGATAAATCGAGTGAATTCAAATTCAAAGAATACAACCTAGAGTAGTATTAACATCCTTTATGAATAGGAGTAAAAATCTCCTCTATAAACGACTATTTAAATAATTTAAGACAAGATTGGAATTAGTCAAAATCGATCTTAAAATCGCCCTGACATTCCACAAATACTGTTTCCAAATGCTCTGATAAAGACGTAAATTCAAATTTCCGACATTGAAAAGTCAAACATAAGGTTCCTTCACAAAACGAAAAAATAAAAAACGTAGGGTTCAACTTCATAATATAGGTTTGATGATCCATACATTTATCCACTTCAGCATAGATCACTAAATGTAACATTGATTATCCATTTTTTCACCTTCCTAAAAGTATGGTTGACAATGTAAAGTTGATCATAAAATTAATGTTGATGATCCATACATTTGTGAAGTTTCATACTTATGTAGACTTCTTTAGCTATACTTTTTCTTTGTAAAAAATGTTAGGTTCTTATCCAAACGTAATGCTTCTTAACAATACGTTTCATAAAACATAAGGTCTATTAACTATAAACATTGATCCTTTAACATAAAGGTATGGTATGTTCTATACGTTACTTTCTTCGACATATTGAATAAATAGAAATTCCAGTAAACAAAAAACAATGAACAATGTTTCCAGAATATTCTTAAGAGCATTTAGAACACTTTAACGAATAATTATTGCAAATAAATAGTTGAATATTATTTCAAGATAAGAATATAAATTTCCAGAAATAGACACAAAATAAAATCATTTGTAAGAAAAATAAGGGTATTTGTGAGCATAAAAATAAATAATATTTATAGAGTATTGTTGAGACAATACATTCCCAACAATCTCTCCCTTTTTGATGATCACAAAACCCACAAATTAAAACTACAATCATAGTAAGATAATTTAGAACTTTTTAAACATTAAAAGAAAATAATTTCAGATTGACATAATTATTTCGATAAAGAAGAAATATTTAAAGTTCCCCTCCAAAGGAAAATTGCAAAGAAATATTTTTTTTTATCTAAATTTCAAAAAAAAATGCTGCAATTATCTATTTTTCTCCCCCTTATGTGATATCAAAAAGAAAGTATAGAAATAGATTAAAAAACATATAATATCGACCAGTTAGGTAATTGTTGGTTATAAGGAACTATAATGAATAAAGAGAATTTTATTTTGGCTAACATACAAACATATAAAAGCAAATAAAATAAAAAAATTTAACATATAGAAAAAAAACATGTTCATTTATCAATAAAGACATTAATACAATAAAGCTTTTGACTTAGTAACAAAAATTTTCCTTACCATGGTTCAAAGTATGAAACATAAAACGGATAAGGATTGGATGGGTTTGAATTTTTAATGGATTCAAACATCCCCTTTAGTTTAGCCATCTGAAATCTCAGTTTCTTCATCAAACTATCTCCAATATGAATTATCAACATCCTCGAATCATTATTGACATTAAGATTATCTACTATGTTGACCTTTAGAAACTCATGATGATATTCCTCCTACTTCATAAATAGCTCCAACTTATCTGAAAACTAACTTAACATAAATCTAATACTAGGCCCTCATTGAGTTAACTGATCAAAAAGAAATTTATGATTGTCCAATAAAACTGAAAAAGGAGTTCTATTTCATGAAGGTCCTGAATACAATCATCTTTTTCTACCATAACAGATGTAATATCCTGAAATATTCTAATAAAATCCGGACTTGTAGTAGAGCTAGGTGTAAATGTAATGTCCAGATTCATTGAACCTTTTACGGATTCAAACCGACTGCCCAGATTCAACTTTAAATCTTAAAAATATTTCATTGAAATAGATTCAGATATGATCTTCCCAATATCATTTAACATGTCCCTTTTTAAGGCATCATAATATCCTATTGAAACAATATTCTCATTAAGATCATGCATATTTTTCATTGAAATTTCAAGTTCTTGTTGCAGAGTGACATTCTCCCCTTGAGACTTATCAAATTTAATCAAAATTTCTTTAACTTGATGAGATAATGTATCATATGTCCCCTCATCTACATTCATAGCCTGATTTTCATCATCATTTGGAAACTTTTCTTCCAAGATTTTCATTAATGATTCTTCTTATGAAAATGATTGATTATCTAAAACTTTAGTATGATCACCAGAAATATGAGCTAAATATCCCACAGTCTGATCTACAACTAAGGGTTGATTTTCTATAACTGATTCCTGTAAAGTAATCCCTTCTTGAATAGTTCCTTGCTCAGTAACTTCATCTCTGACAATCCATGATTGAACATTTTTAGATGGAATATTCTGTTCTTGAACTGTTTCTACCAGAATTCACTCTTGTACTTGTACACTTACCAGAGGTAAAATATTAAGTTCTCTAGTTTGAATATCCACTTGAATTTCCCATTCAATAATAGTTTCTTCCAAATGAACCGAGCATGTTGCTTCTCCAGAATCTAAAATATGTTCTTCAAATTGAGGAACATTTATTTTTAATTGGTTCAGAACCAACCCCTCTTGACTCTTCTCTTCTTCTTCTTCTTCTTCTTCTTATTCTGTGTTAAATCTTAGCCTCCTCTGAGTGAGTTGTAAAACTGCATGTATTTTTGATTCAGCTACACCCTACTTTGGAGCAGCTACTTTCTCCCCCCTGAGAAAATGCTCCTGAGCTCTATTATTTTTCATCTCTAATAGTCAAAAGTTTTCCTTTTACAGTGCTCAGAAAAATACATGTTTTCTTAACATTCCAACAATCAAAAAATTACTATAAGGAAATTTGACTCTTTCCTCAACTTGTCTGATCATGTCATTTTAAAATAAAATCCATGAAATTAACCTTCCATACAAATAGAAAGTAAATCTTACATCCAGTGAATAACATTAATGAATATACTGAAATAAATACCACATAAAATTCAATTTGATATCACTTAGAAAAAGATACATTATATAATTGTTGGGTAACATAATTTTCTCCATCTCATACATCTTTAGTGCTATTCCTGTTTGAATAAACTTCAACAAAATCTTATGTTCATGTTATAAATCCTTAAAAAACATTTTTCTAATGTGCGTCGAATAAAATAGAAAATACATGATGTCTTTAGAAGAATGTTCCATATCACCAATCGATTTAAGATCAAAATGTAAAACTCCTTCATTTTTGTCGTTCAAAAAAATTTCAACCTTAGTAGAAGAAATTGATAAATACCTATCTTCGATACTGGAAAAAATAATATCCCTTAAATCACCAAAAATAAACTACACACTCTTATAAAATGAATTTATTTCTAACTCATATTGAAATTATAAGTTGATGTCATTGACAGTTGTCTTGAGTCCTTGAAAAGATAGCGCTTGTTTTAGGAGTATGTTCTTCTAATATAACCATTGAAGATCAATCACCTTTACCAGAGGATTTTTCTGCCTGAAACTCTTTGAAGTTTTGGTTCACTTGCTTATCCTTATTCTATTCTCTTGGTATTTTTCAATTTTGAAGATCTTAAAATCTGAGGTTTTTGGCTTCTAGGGTTTGGATGGATGAAGATTGAGGGTTAAGAGATACATTTTTTTTGGGTAAACAATAGGTTTGGATGAAGATGGGTTTGGAAGATGAACAATTTCTGACAAATGACACATGTCCTCATTTCTCATGTCGTAGAGATATTATGAAAAAAATTTAATAATTACATGGTGTAAATATATTTAAAAAAACATAGATTAACTGATATATCGTAAGATAAAAATAATAAAAATAATTTATATTTACTGAAATAAATTAGGCATAAAATATGATTAAAATAAAATAAAAGTAAATAAAAAAATTAAAAATTAAATAAACCTAACTCCCCCTTAATAAAAAATAAGTGGTAAGTGGTTTAGTAAAAATATCAGCTAATTGATATTTTTTGTTAACAAATTATAATGATATATCATTTTAAGAACATGATCTCATATAAAATGATGTCTTATATCAATATGCTTAGTTCTAGAATGAATTATTGGATTCTTTGAAATATTTATATCACTGGTATTATCACATAAAATAGGTGTATTATAAAAATTATATCCAAAGTCTATGAGAGTGTTTTTCATCCACATCACTTGTGTAAAAAAATTTCCTGCAGATACCTAATCTTCTTTGGCTTTTAATAGTACAACCGAGTATCTCTCCATACTTGACCATGAGACTAAGGATTTTCCTAAAAAGTGACCAGTTCCTGAAGTGTTTTTTCTATTTAATCTAAAATCTTCAAAATCTTCATCTGAATATGATAATAAATTAAAATAAGATGTTTTCGGATGAAGAATAGATTAAATAATTATTCCTTTGAAATATCTAAAAGTCCTTTTTACAATAGCAAGATAGGATTATTTTGGATTTGATTGAAATCTAACTGAAATACATACTAAAAAAATAATATAATGTATGATAGTAGTATGATATAGTAAACTTCTAATCATAACTCTATACAATTTTTTATCCACTGGTTTTCCAGCTTCATCCAAGTCAAGTTTAATATTAGTACAAATAGGAGTTGAATACGTCTTGCTGTTCTCCAGAACAAATTTTTTCAATAAATTAGTAATCTATTTACATTTATTTAATACATTTCTACAATCTTTTTGATAAATTCTAAGTCTTAAAAAGAAATTTAATTCTCCCATCACGCTCATTTCAATTTTTTTTTCATAATTTTTGGAAAATCATTGAATTTTTTTTTGATCCCAAAATTACACTATCAACATAGATTTGAACTATTAATAAATTAGAACAAACTATATTATTAAATAGGGTTGGGTCTGGAAAACCAACAGTAAAACCATTTTTCAAAATAAATGAACTTAATCTTTCATACCAAGCACTAGGTGCTTGTTAAAGGACATAGATATCTTTAGTAAGTTTAAAAACAAAATCTAGTTTTTGAGAATTTTCAAAACCTGGAGGTTTCTCAATGTCAACTTCATCTATTAAATATCCATTTCAAAAGGCATATTTTACATCCATATGATATAATTTAAAATTTATATGATATGTATAGGCCAAAATAATTCTAATTTCTTATTGTATAGCTATGGGATAAAATATTTCCTCATAATATATACCTTCTTCTTGATTATTCCCTTTAGCTACTAGTCTAGTTTTGTTTCTAGTTATAATGCCTTGATCATATTATTTATTCCTAAAGAACCATTTAGTTCCTATAACTGGATAATTCGACGGTCCTTCCAATAATTTTCATACTTCATTTCTTTTAATCATATTTAACTCTTCTTTCATTGATAACATCCAGATTTTATCTTATAAAGCTTCTTCAAAATACAAAGGCTATAGTTACGATAGAAAATCAAAAAATTAAACTTGGTTTCCTACACTTCGTCTAGATTTTATTCCTATGTCTAGATCTCTTATAATAGTATCTAAAGGGTGATTCTTTAGGATTATAGACTGTCTAGGAAGATAACTTTTAGGTTCTTCAGTATCATGTTCTTTTGAACTGGACAAAATTTCATTTAAATTTTCAAAATCATTTATCAAATTATCAAGTCTCATGGTGTTAGAAGAATCATCAGATTTATCTGTTTGATCTTTATCTTTATTAAAAGGATCAGTTTCATCAAATATCACATGAAATAATTATTCATAAACCCTTAACTTCTTATTAAATACTATATAAGCTTTAGAAGTTTCAGAATATCCTTGGAATATTCCTTCATCAGCTTTGGGATCGAAATTTCCAAGATTTTCCTTGGTGTTCAAGATATATACATTACATCCAAAAACCTTAAAGTACTTCACCATAGACTTTATGTTATTCCAATGTTCATAAATATTCTTTTTAAAAATAGGTCGAATTAAAACTCTATTTATAATATAGTATGATGTGCTTACATATTCTTCTCAAAAGTAGGTTGGAGAAATTTATTCATTTATCATAGTTCTATCCATTTCGTGAATAGTTCTATTCTTTATTTCATCAATTTATTGAGGTGTTCTTCATGCAGATTAGGTGTGTTTAATACATATATTTGGGAAAAATGAATTAAATTCTTGATTCTAAAAATCTCCACCATGATTAATTCTTAAAGAAATTATCCTAAAACCTTTTTCATTTTCCACACTTTCATAAAAGCTTTAAAAAAGAGAAAAAGAATCATTTTTTATTTTTAGAAAATATACCCAAGTAAATATAGAATATTCATCAACTAAAACATATAGATATAATTTACCAGACAAACATTCTATTCTAGATGGTCCAAACAAATTCATATGAATAAGTTAAGGGATATTTAAGTATCAATTTTTTTAACATATTTGAACGAAATATTTATGTTTCTTGCCAATCTACCATGCATCTCATAATATACCACTATCAAATTTGAGACTAGGTAAATCTAAAACTAATTGTTTATTAGATAACTTATGTAAAAAAAATTATTATAATGACCAAGTCTTCTATGAAAAATTTATGATTCATTTATCTTACAAGTTAAATAGTTTACTTTATGTTTACACAAAGGATTTAAATCCAAAGTGTAGACATTATCACTTCATGGTGATTTAAATTTAAGAAAATTATCTTTAAAAACAGAATAGTAATTAAAAGAAAAATCAATATAGTATTTATCATCATAGAGTTGAGATATGCTTATCAGATTATGATTTAATCCTTGTACATAGAGTACTTTATTAATTGAGACAATATCTTGATATCCAACTATTCCGAGTCCAATAATTTTTCCTTTGGAATTGTCATCGAAGGGGACTATGACTCCATATATTTTAGTCAGAGTATATAAATTTGATGAATTTCCACTCATATTTCTTGAACAACCATTTTCCATATACCATATATATTTTCATCTTCTTTATCCTATTACTTAAAAGGTAAATTTGAAAAAAATTGTTTTGGAACCCATATCTTTTTGGGTCTAACAGTGTTAGCTATCAAATAATTAGGATTCCAAAAATGTTTGTTTTGATCAACAAATTTTTAATTAAAACTAGATAACACTTTTGAATAATTAACATTCTTAATACCACATAATTTTGGTTTTCATAATCAGTCATTAGCATAATGTCTATTAATACCTAAATAAAAACATTTAATAGCAGACATCATTTTTCTGTTAGAACCAAGAACAAAATAGTTTTTGTGCAGTGTGGGTTTTCACCCTTACTCTCAAAAAAAAATTTCCTTTTTAATTACATTTTTACCAAGAATTTCATTTATAATATTTTCTCCTTTTGTAAATATAAGAGTAGTACTTTTATAAATTTCTACTACATCTAGTATATTTTTAATCATATTTTCATGGTCATTAATGTTTGTATTAGATGAACTAAATTTCTGAACTATGTCTTGATATTATTTATGAAAAGTATCCATTTCTCCTTAAATATCATTATGAATATTTTTTTAATGTTTTTTGTTTCCTTAATAGAGAGTCATTTATTTATTCTATCATAGTACAGTAGGCTGACATTTTATCATTTTAGTAACTAGAGTCAGAATCAGATGAATAGTAAGATTTTACCTTCTCTTCTTCAGCCATAATGCACATATTAGTTTTCAGATTAAATTTTTCCTTATGTGAGTCAGAGATTGATGAGCTGGTAGAGTCTTTAAGAACACTCGAAGTTGCCTTCATAGCTTGTTTATTTTCAAATAATCAGCATTCATCTAATTTTTTTTGTCTTTCTCTTCTCTCCATTCAATTGAGGACAATCAGGTCTTATATGAACCATTTTTTCATTCTTAGAATCTAAATTCCCTTGATCATTTCTCATCATTTTTAAGGGTTTTTGGAATTCATTCTTCTTGATATTGAATTTACTAAATTTTATAGCTAATTGAGCCTGTTCAATTTCTGAATCAGACGAGTCTGAATTTCTTCCTTCATGTTTCATTTTTAAGTTCTACTATTGGGATGTAACTTTTAGAGAAGTGTTGTCCTTTTTTACTTGGACTTTTGGACCTCAAACTTCATCTTACATTTCATCCTCATACATCATTAAAGTTATAATCAATTCTCTCATTTTCAATTTTTTAATAGGTACTGATTGGCGGAATATAATAGAAATTCCATCCCACTTTACAGGTAGAACTCTAAGAACATTCAAAGATTGATCAAATTGGATGATAGGCTCACCTAAAGATGTTATATTATTAATAATTTCTATCAGCCTTCTATTCATCTATGTGATGCTGTATCCATCATTAATTCTGAATGTATCAAACATTAATTTTTCCATAGCATATCTCATTTTTCTAACATTGTCAGTACCTCCATAGGCTACTAAAATTGTCTGCCACATTTCAAAGGATTTTGGGTACTGCGATACTGAGTTGAATTATTTTTGTTTAAGACCAAAAATAATAGAATTCATTACTTTTGAATATATATCATACTCAACTTCTATAGAAGTAGACCAAGTTTCAAGTTTTTTCGGAAATGTGTTATGATTAGTAATATTTGAGTATAATCTAAATCAATGATATTTTAAGTAAATTATCATTAGAGACTTCCAACATCCATAATTCTCACCACTGAAATATGGAACACGAACCATTGACATTCTTTCCTTGAGATTATCCATTTCCATCACTAATATAGATATTATTTCTTTATCTTGTTATAGATTTATTTAAAAGCTCATCCTTTGATACCAAATGTTAGGTCAGAAAGACTATAATGATAACATAAGAGGGGGGTGAATTGTGTTCTTTTAAAAATTTCACAATTCTTTCGATTCATATAAATAGTAGATAGAGCTGACGTCGTTTCAATATGAGAATATATATGCAGTGGATATGAATATAGAACAAAGAATATCATTTTATAGTCGTTTGGGGCAGGAAAATCCCCTAGTCCACTCCACCAATCACCCTCTCAGCGGGCTTGGTGAATTTAACTTGTAAGGTCCTCGTATAATAAGACCGATCCAAAACTGAGTGCAGGAATTTGTCACCCTTACAAAAAAGGATTACAAAATAGAGACTTCTGGTTCTTTTATAGAAAACTGATAAAACCACAGCTTAGTGTGAGATCCAGACACTCCACCAAGACTGAATATGAGTAGTCAAAACTCAAGAGAGATAATATGCAATTTGATGAGAAACAGATATTGCTTATAGTAGTAACAACACATAACTGATAAAATATGAATCTTGTATTCAGAATAATAATAAAAATGAAATATATCTGAAGAAAAAATGTTTCCTAAGATATCTTCAGTTTAAAGAATATAAGAAAACAGAACATCATGCTTCTAAGATTAAACATGTATATCTCCAAAATGTAGTCCTTGTTTCTGAGATGCTTGATCGCTGTAGTACTATAAAATAATTTTCAAAATAAATCTTGATGAATAATAATTATGAACACAGCCAAGAAATATCAAGATCATTTTATATATAAATATCTGACGCAGAAAGATATATATATATATATATATATATATATATATAACAATTTATCTCATAGAAAAATTTCAGATCTTCCAAAGATGCTTGATTAATTGAGTGAATGAAAATTCAATGAATACAGATCAAAGTAGTCATAACTTCTAGTAAGAATAGGAGTAAAAATCTCTGCTATAAACGGATCTTTAAATCATTTTAAACGATCTTTGAATCAGTCGAAATTGAGCTTTAAATCACCCTGACATTCCGAAAAGACTGTTTCAAAACACCCTGATAAATACGTAAATTCAAATTTTTGATGTTGAAAAGTCAAACGTATGGTTCCTTCATAAAATGACAAAATAAAAAATTTAGGGTTCAACTTTATAATGTCGGGTCGATGATCCATACATTTATCCACGTTATCATAGATCACTAAATGTAACATTGATTATCCATTTGTTCACTTTCCAAATCATAAGGTTTACAACGTATGGTTGATAATAAAATTAAGGCTGATGATCCATACATTTTTCATGTTTCATAATTACGTAGGGTTCTTTAACCATACTTTGTATTTCTGACAAACGTAAGCTTCTTATCGAAATCTAATGTTCTTAACCATACATTTCTTCAAACGTACGGTTGATTAACCATATGCACTGATGCTTTAACCAAAACCTATGGTATGTTCCATACGTTACTTTCTTCAACATATTAAATAAATAGAAATTCTAGTAAATGAAAAATGGTGAACAATGTTTTCATAATATGATTAAGAGCGTTCAAAACACATTAAAGAATATTTCTCGTAATTAAATTATTGAATATTATATCAAGATAAGTATATTAATTTCTTGAAATACACTTAAAATAAAATCATTAGTAAAAAAACAAGGGTATTTGTGAGCATCAAAATCAATAATATTTATAGGGTATTGTTGAGACAATACATGCCCAACAATACCTTCATAAATGTTTATCCCCATGGTAATGGGTAAAATGGGTTAGTTAAGATTAAAAATATGGGATAATGTATCAAAATCAACCCAAAACTATACTTCATTTCATTTCATGGGTGTAATTTTACTATAAGAATTCTAAATTCTGAACTACAAAATTTTTGTGCCACTAGAATTTGATTATGACCTTTATATTTTTTTAATTTAAGAAAAAATATAAAGTGTCACTCTCCTTCTATTAACATCTGAATTATAATTTCATAAGAGTAAAAATTATACATTACATATTTTAAATTTATATTTTTAATATGAATAAATTATTTTTATGATATTAATTTATTTTTACTTTTTGTAGATAATATAATTACCTTGATCAATTACAAAACATCGAGGCAACACTTGTGGAAGTATTAAAAAAATCAAGTGACATTAAAAACATAAAACTTAATTATTTTTAAATATAATATGATATAATAAGAATTTATTGGATAATTATAATTTATAATTTAAGTTTAAATATATTAAATTTTAATTAAATTCTTATGTTGATTCCTTTAAAGTAAAACATGATAAAAATCATAAAAATGTCCTTAAACTTAAATTAAATTCTTATGTTGATTCCTTTAATTAAATTCTTATATTGATTCCTTTAAATTCTTATGTTGATTCCTTTAAAGTAATGATATGTTAATAGACCCAAAAATGACCTTAAATTTTATTTAAAATTTTAAAGTTATTTTTAAATATTTATAGAATTATAAAAATCATATACTTTATCAAGTGTATGGAAAAATAAGAAGATTATAATTCAAGTTTTTCACTTGAAATTTGAAAAATAATTTAATGACCTTGAAAGAATTTAAAATTTGTTACTTTAGTTAGGATTAAACATAGTGGATGTTGGGGTTAAACAAAATGACAAGGTTTGAAATGATAAATAAACCAATAAAAAATTGATTCCTTGATTATATTTACACCTTTACTCCTTATATTAATTAATATTCAAGTTTTAATTCTTTTTAAAATATTTAGAAACATACTATAATTTAATGTTTCAATTATTTACATGTTTTCCACCCACTATACTTATAGAAGGGTACATTATATCTTCACATATTTACACATTTTTTAACATTAGTTTAGAAAAAACCGACAAAAATACCTATATAACATTCCTCACCTCAACTTAAAATCCGTAGTCTCTCCAAAATTATTTACTTTGAAGGATTAAGTGAAAACCAAATGAGGTTTTACAATGTAGAGGTATAAATCATAACCGAGTAGTGTTTCCATTTTTATTTATTCTTTAAAAAAATATAAATATTCTATAAAAATGACTATATAATAAAATAATATATTTAAATTTTATTATTTTCCTAGAAAAGTAAATATTCAACTATTTTCGATCCCATTGGTAAATGAAAGCATCGCTCGAGCATTTGTATAACCTAGGGTCACCATGTTACAATGGATATAATTTTCCATCACCATCTTTAATGTATAGTTATTTTGATAGATTTAGTTTTTATATATAATATTCATGAAATACTTATTATTTTATAACTACAATATTTTTTCTAAATTATTACTTTCACATCTGTTGGAACACCAAATCATTGTTCACACATATGTGTGGACTACCACCACCCCGAAGTGATGCGACTTTTTTTTTATTTTAGGATATTCATGTATAGTAATATGGATAGTTTTAATGATAATATATGATATTTATATTATAATCATGATTCTATAATAGTGAATTATATTTATCTTTCATTACATCCATCGAGAATTTGAAGCATCACACTTGTATATGGATGGACTACCGTCTCCAAGAAGTGATGTGATTCATTTTTCATAAGAACCTTATATAGATGATCATAAATGTGTATATAATGAAAATAATAATAATATTATTACATGATTATTATTTTTTATATTTTGAAACCATGTCCAATGTGGTGTTACCATAGAAATCTGTCCAAAACATAAAATGAAAACAAACCACTTTTCACCCAAATAATGATTTTAAGGAAGAATTATTAATAAAAGGATAATTATAAATTGTAAAGGAACTATATATATATATATATTAATATTTATATATGAATATTTTTTTAATGGGTTTCTAATAAATCCATAATTATTATATTGGAGGTTTGAATTCATACAAAGCAAGACATGACCTAAGGAAAGGGTTTCTTGTATAACTTTTATTTCTGTGAGACATATACTATATTACCCACTTATTTTATCTGGGTGGTGTATATACTAATCATCAAAATATGTTATGATTATTTTGAATAAAATTATGGGGATTTACAAATCCATATAATTTTATATCCTTTGTGAGATTTTGATTTAGATATTACCAAATCTGGAAGGGAATTATGTTACAGTCTCATTTCTTTTTGAGATTGCCTATGTTAAATTTGGATTGAGGGAAATTATACGATAATTATAAATTAAACATAATATATTTTATTATCCTATTTTTATTTATAATTTATCATGTTTTAATTACATTTCCTCTATTTTCAACTTAAAATGGATGAGAAAATATTTTTAAGAAAACTAACCTTATTTCTAATTTTGGTTGGGAATAATTCACCTCCATATCCATGTTCTCTAAATTTTTTTAAAAGAATTATTTACTATGATATAATAATTGTTTAAAATAATTATAAACCACCTTTTCACATTATTTGAGAAGGTTTAAAAGGTTTAATATTGTAGTTTTAAAAACTCATTACTTTTGTTTTTTTTCCAATAATGTGAAAAGAATCTTTGTTTTAATTTCAACCACATGAAAAGATTTTTCCGCCATTACGAATAATATATTATTTGAAACATATTTTATTAAGTTTCCATTATTATTTAAAATTCACATTTTTTTCTACATATTATATGAAATTATGTTTTTTAAAATATAAATAATGAAATGTGATGCTTTCTCTTGATTTTAATGTCATATTTTAAATACTTTTATAAAAGATATTTTTGTTTTATGTCAACATCAATTAAGGGTTTTTATGTTTCATAGGTGATATTAACTTATGATGACATCAAATTTTTTGGATGACTTATAATGATGATGATTCATGTATGATTTCCTGAATCCTGTTTCTTTTTGTGGGCGAATTAAGCTATTATGAGAAAATTAATGCACTTATGATACCATTCACTTTTTTTTCTCTATATGGATTAAGAATATGTGATTATGATATGTTTACAAAACCCATTAAATTTACCTATGTTATTATATGATGAGGTATTAAATGATTTTTTTATATTATGGGACACATATTTGTGGTATTAATAATACGTGGGATAAGACAAGAATTATATCCCTTCAATGAATTCGGTGAAGACAGACATCTCATGAGATAATATGTAATTGAATTAGGGGTGAAACAAATTCAGTAAGGGACTTGGTATACTATCATAGTCTTGGGAGTGATTATTGACAATGTAAATGATGGAATAAGGAGTTAACCCAATCCATTATGATAGTTATGGAATTTATCCTTGACTACTAACATGATTTTTTGTTATTATGATTATGCCAAAAAATTTCTATGACACGTTCTAATGCTTATGATATACACTCGTTGATCATGATTAATTAAGGTTGAATCCTCATTATTATGGATAATATATTTTGAAATTATAAATATTTATATCATGAATCATGATTTATGATCAATGAAAAATTATGTATAAACTTGGTAAGTTATGATCTTGATATCATACCCTTATACATATCTTACACTTTCATATGGACGTAGATTAATATCTACCATATTTACCATTACTGAGAATTTAATCTCACCCTTTCTTATATTTCCATTTTACCTAGGTTATTAATAATTATATAATGTATGATTGTTCTATAAGTATATCATGTTAGGATAAGTTTCTAGGAGATGTTGATGTGTTCTTATAGAAAACAAAATCTGGGTATAATGGAAAAAATTCCCATTTAAGGAAAAAACATGGGTTATGATTTGAAAATGCGTTTTACTAATTATCCAAAACTCTAAACCTAAAATATCATGGATATAAAAGTGAAATATTATTTCCTATGAATATTTTAATTATGGATGGTTGGAATTGTCTCGTTTCTTATAATATCAATGTTAGTGTGTAAAGAATATATTTTTAGAAATGGATTCAGTTGTATCGGTCCTGAGACGTCTTAGTTGGTATCAAAACAGTTCCTCGATGAATTTATAGGTTATGAACTTATCATATGTGGATAATTTAATAGTTAAGGATAAAATTTTAGGTTGATAATTTTTAAGGATTATTATATGTTTAATGGAATATATACCCTTTGGAGTTTATATGTTGTCGAATTTTAAAATGACTGAGGATATTTTGGGAAATTTTTATGAAATTTTCATATATCATTGAAGTATATGTAACCCTTGGGTTTATCATGTTATTTTGTGTGAATTCAGTGAGGAATAAATTTATTGGTAATAGAGTTTGAAATAAACACAAAAACCACTTATGGTTAACACTTTATTTGATGATGAGGTAATTATGGTTAATTAAAATATAGGGGTTATCATATTTTGGGAATATGTGGGATTGAAAATTGATTTGATGACTAAGTGATTAATGTTATTTTTAAAGAATATCAATATTTTTCAAGCTTTATAAGATCAATATGAATATAAAATTATGGATAATCTGAGAATTTATTTGAAAACTAATGATTGAGAAATATTTTAGAAGAATATATGGTTTTATTGTGGATTTATGGAGATTCAGGTTATTTTAGCGAAAAATTAACATATTTTGATGAATATATGATTTGATTATATAATTTTTTTGGTTTGTGATTTTATGAGTGATTAATGTGATTTTGTGAAAAAAAGTTATGTTGATCTTAAAAAAATATGTTATCATTTTTTTTCGGATTTAAATTTGGTCAGACATATTTTGAAGAATCTAAAGGTTAGTTTTTTACTGAATTACTTTGGTTGGACATTGGGAGTTATTGTTTAGGTTTTTAAGAATAATTCATTGTTTCTTTATATGACGTTTTATTCAAATTAATTATTTTCTTACCTTATGCTTACCATTTTTTGTTTCAATAAATATATTAGGATATGAGGAATTATATATCCTTATTTTTTGATCTTATGATCAATTAAAAGTTAATTTTAATACTTCATACATTAAAAATTAATTATTGTTATTTAAAATGAAGAAGAGGTGGAAAAATTCATAGAATACAATCTAAGGATGAAATTGTTAAATGAAATAAGTAAGAATACTTTCTCATATTATTTAGCTCAATGATAAATGAATTCCTCAAACTCAAGTAAGAGGAAGAAAAATATAATGTGGCTTATTGGTAAAATATTTTTTAGCTCTCAAGGTATGAATTTTGAAACATATTCAAAATTATGAGTTTTATAATCAGGAAAGATCATGAACCAAGCATAATCAGCCCTAAAAAATTAATTAATGAATATAAGAGTACAAAATCACAACACATATGGCACAAAAAACGCCACCAAAAAATGAATATGGTAAAACCAATACCACCAGAAATGGAAATTTGATAATCCCATCCAGAAGTAAAGAAATCACATGACCGGAAAATAAAAACCTAATAATCCATTTGATTTCCCACCATCATCATGACAAAAAAATTGTGTCAAAATAATTTTATTTCCATTGATACATGGGACATAGACCCATACCACTAGCTTGTGTCTATCAAGTTAAAAAAGAATCATCTCGATAAATAAACTTGTTGTTGTCCTAAAGTCAGCCTCACACAACTATCACTTGCCTATGCTATATGCATCCTGGGGTCATATCCCAAAGTTATTCTACATCCTGAGCATGCCATACTGTATCAAACAATATTTCCAGTTATAATATTCAGACCACATCCCCATTTACACCAGCAGTAATCCCACTAGCATGTATCCCTTAGAGCATCATAAAAGTCCACACCCACATCCCATTATTTCTAATAGACCTCATTTCAACCATTGAAATATCATAGGAAACATGACCCTACAACCTACCAAGACAAGGAGCAAACCAAAATCCATCAGAAACCAGCCGTATCATTGCTCATGGGTGTCCGTGTATATCACTGTCGAACCATGGAGATTAAAAAGTATTTCCTTCAACTTAGGTATATTTATCATTCACTCCATGGAAATGATTTTGAAATTTTTTTAAACCCTTTTTCATTAAATATATGATAAAAATTATGCGGATACCATTTATTTAAGGGGAATAGAATGTAACTCACAAATATTTTATAATATATTTCTATTTAATATATTTTAAGAATTTGATATCTTATGATTAATGCAACACTGAACTTAATAGAAACACAATACACAATGGAAATATTATTATTAAAATATGATATTTATGAAATAGTAATTTTTTTGATGTGTATGAATTGAAATAAAAATATTATGATTTATTTTTATACTATTTTTATTAGAGAAATTAATAATCAATCAATCATTCATTATCAATTTCTTGTAAATGATGATAAAATATTTTTAAGGTAAAAAGACATTTTTCATAAAACTATATTTATGTGTGCATTGTAATTTTATCTTAATAGGTTAAATTAATCATTATTTATTAATTATTAGGATTTAATAACTTCATTTTATATCAATTTAACAAATTTAAATTCATTTAATTATTTTCATTACTTAATTAAGTGAATAAATTAATTCTATGCTTCAAAAATACATTTTGTGACAAAAATATTTTTCATTACATTTTGTGCACAAATATTACAATAAAAATTTTCCATGTTTAGAAATTTTATTTAAAAAATATGAATTATTTTTTAGATCATCATTTCATTATATTATTTGGTTTATTTTTTATTATTTTTATAAAAAAAATTGATTACTGTTTGAATAATGAAAAATTGATATTTTTTTGCAAAAAATGTCATTACTTTTCTTAAAACACTAATTTATAAGGTAAATTATATTTTATATTTTATTTTAACATAACATAAGAAATATTTTTTAAAATATAATTTATATTAATCTATATTAATCATAATTATAATATATTTGGTATAAAATCATTTTTTTACTTTAGGACACATATTTTTCTAATTTTTTGTTTCTTTTTACACACTTATATTAAAATTGATTTCATCCTATTATAAAAATTAAATCTTAAAAAATGGATTTCATATTTAAAATAATGATTTAAAAATTTTTCTCAATAGGTGAGTTTAATTTTTAGTAAAATGGAATACTAACAATGTTATAAGTACATCACCACTGTAATAGGTAAAACGAGAAAATTAAGGTCAAAACTATGGGATATGGTATTAAAATCATCCCCTGAAATTAGTTTATTTATTTTTACAAGTTTAATTATAAAATAATCTTCTTTAGTTATAAAATATGGAATTTTTTTTCAATTTACTTTTATTATGAACTATATATGATTTTATGTTAAGAAAACCAACAAGATAGAACTCTCTTTCTTTTGACATCTATAATATATTTTCATTTGGATAAAAAAAGGATATAAAAAATTATAAATTTTAATTTTATACTTTAATGATTTTTTATTATAGTAATTTATTTTTAATTTTTATAGATTGTGTAATTTCCATTAATACTTAACAACACCAACACATCTCTTATGCAAGTACTAGATAAATCAATTAAATGAATTTGAATTTTTTTAAATTTAATAACATTTGAATGAATTATGATGAAACATGAACTCAATGGAAATTTATAATGTAAAATTGTTGTTTTAATAGTTTTAATTATTATTAAATTTTTATCTTTATTTATTTAAAGACAATATATGTGAATTGTCTGGAAATATTTTAAAATTATTTTTAAAACATTATAAAAATATAAAAATAATATATTGAGAAAATTGGATAGGAATTTGCAGCTCATGTCATTCATGGTTCATGTTTTTTCCAAATTATATTTTTCAAATCACATTCATGACTCTTAAAGTGTGACAAATTAGTTACTTTGGTTAAGGATAATCATGGTTGATGAGGGGTTTAAACCAAAATATAATGTTTAAAACGACACCTAAACCTATAGAAAATTAATTTTTTCATTAAATTTTGACCTTATACTCATTATATTCGAATTTATGTAACTTTAGTTGAATTTTACAAGGGTTAGAAACGTATTATATACTAATGTTTCAAGTATTTACATGTTTTCCACCCACCCCAATTATAAAATGGAACCACTACTACTCACTTATATACACATTTTTATCACTTTAGTTAGGAAAATAAATTATCAAATACCTTACTTAATTCTATCCCCTTTTCCTAGAATCCATATTGTCACCAAAAGACAATACTTTGAAGGATTAATGTATAAATCCAATTAGGTTTTCCACATAAAAGGTATGACATTAAAACTAGGGCTCTCTTTTTTTATTCTTCCACATCACTAAATCTTTTAAAATCATTTTTATATAATAAAATAATTATATTTATTGTACTACAAGATTACTAATTTCATGTAACAACACCTTTTCATCTCTTTTCTATCCCATCATAAAATGGAAGAATCACTCGTGTATACAAAAAGAATACTGTCCCCATAAGGAATTTTGTTTCATTTTACATCACTACCTTTCATTGAGGGTCATTATGATGGATTTAATTTTTATATATGAAATTTAGAAAATAAATATGATTCTATAATCATTATATTCTACAAACATTATTACTTTTCCATCAGATGGAAAATAATAAAATCATTCAAGCATACATGTTGACTAGAAACTCTATAAAGTGATGTTCGTTTTGTAATGGATGTATAATAAATTTCAATTTACTTTATAGGAGGTTTTAATTAATATTAACCAATATAGTACCTGAGGTAAGGTTTTACCATATCAATCTTATTTTTTGAGACATATGTCATGAGACACTTCCCATGTCATAGTGTTTTTATTTTTTGTGTTCTTTTTAGAATTTGAGGTTTAGGTTGTGTTTCCAGGGAGTTTAAGCTCAAAACATGGAATTTTTTGATTTTTTTTAACACTATTTATTGTTCGGGTGTTCAATTAGATGGAAACCATGTGGGATCCCTTCAAAAGGATATTTTCCTTTTCATTTTAAAATGCACACAGTTTTTCAGCATAGGCTGTCACGACCCAAACTAATGGATCTCGAGCTGCAGCTACCCCAAGATCGCCTCCATAGGCCTGGGGGTGGTGACATGAATTGAAAGATATAACTAATATGGTAGGTTTTTACCTAATATATCACTACGCACAAAAAAACCATATCCATGTAGAAGTTTTGAGGAATAATAACAAAACATGCAATATCTAGTGAATATACCACGAAATTAAAACCTCTAGGGAGTACAATAGTAATAAAATGTAAACTGGAAAGTAAAATGAAAATAATACATTACCAATTAAAAATATGTCCCAACTTGAAAAAACTGGAAAAGTAAAGTGTTGTGACAGCCTTACTCTTGATCTCCAAACCCTAACCACCATATGAGATCTAATTCACCAGTGTATCCTTATGCTCTTATAAAATCATCACCGAATTGTATATCATCTACATAAGAAACAACATGTGAATTAAAAGACAATGTAGGGTGATTATATATATACTAAGTAGGATTCTTGAAAAGTATAATGGTGAGAACTAAGAGTCACGATAGGAATAGAAAACTCAAACCAAAGAAATAGAGTAACCAAATAAAATGATATATATATATATATATATTCTGACCCAAAGAATTCCAAATGAGGGAGAAATGGGATCTCCATATCATAGTCTAACCAAGGAAAAGAGTTCCAATAGTTCTAATGGTCCATCAAGGATGCCCAACATCTTGCATGCCTATATATAAGAGTAACCATGTAGAGGTCCCACAACTCACCATTATGCCACACCGTCAAATGGGCGTAATATCAGAGTAGAGGACCTAAATCCTAGTGTGTTAGAGGGTGAAACTTAGTATAAGGAGGACTCACACCCTATCGGATAGGGGGAACAACTTAGTGGGTTGAGGAATCGTTCCCTATACATCAGGGGGTTCCAATTTTGTATGGAGGAACCATTCCCTAATTCTATTTGGTGTAACACACAGTAGATAGAGGGCACATCCCCTAATTCCAAAGGGTGTACCAATTAGTAGAAAGAGGACCTATTATTTATTTTCATAGGTGGTGGGGGGGGGGGGGGGTACAACTTAATATAAAGAGGACCCCATTCCCAATGCCAATGGGGGGGGGGGGGTAACAGTTAGTAGATAGAGGACCTAAACCATATCCGATAGGGGGTAAAACTTAGTGGATAGAGGACTCCTTCCCTATCCATCATGGGGGATCCACTCAGTATAGGGAGGAACCACCCACTAAGGAAATTTGGGACTTCCATTCAGTAGATATAGGAAGCATTCCCTAATTCCAAAGGGGGTACCACTCAATAGAATGATGATATCTTCCCTAATATCAAAGGGGTTACCACTCATTATGGAGAGGACCCATACCCTATTTCTGTAGGTGGGGGGGGGGGGTAAACTATATTGATCCTTCCTAATCACTACCGTCATCGAGTACTGCCTAAACAAGATTCACACACATAAAACCTCACATCGTAATTCAAAATCCACAATGAAGGATATTATATTCTTTTACATGAAAAAACTCAAGATTGGATAATTTCAGAACAATATACAAGTCCAAACGAAGGAGATAAAAGAGGTTGAGGTTTTCATAAAAAGGATGTGGCCGTACACAATGTGTTAGGGGACCCACATGGTGTGTGGTCCCACTCCAATGCCAGGCCATGTCCTTATATGTACACAGATTACTGAAAATTTATCCCTACCTAGTATTTAAGGGTAATATATGACATGTATTAGCCACCTAGGTTCGTTCCCATTCTCTTGGTCGTGTTCATTTAAACATTCACATTACCATGTACTCTGATACACAAAGTAAACTCTCATACAGGGTTCTTCCCATGTGATCTACAAAATGACCTATCTACTCATGGAGGATAACATTTCATGTGTCCCAATAACATAGTTTTTTATACTTACATTTTTCAAAAACCCTTGCGCCACACCGATAGGGTTACTACACGATGTGTGTTCATTTTAACTACACAGTGTGTAGTCATGCTTTTCTCAAAAACTCATATCCAAACATGTGTGTCACAAATACATGAACACTACTTTGAATATTTACTCCATTCCACCAAAACATGAATTAAAGTGTCTTCATTCAATGTTTCTGACCATTTACTGGTAAGAATAATTATTTTTGATTCACCCGATCAACTCTTGTACACAACTCATATGTCTACGATACCATGGTATCTCCTCCTAGAATCCTGGATCCATGAAGAAATCATCATAAACATAAAAATACAAAAAATATATCACTAATTACTCAATATATAAATAATATAGTGAACCTATCTTTTTTAAAACCAACATTACATAATGTTTTCAGAAAACAAAAACATTATACAAATAGATTCCCAAAGACCTTAGTAGGTAGAGTGTCTTTGGAAATATGGAATCCTAAAAATGGGTACATATGTGAGATACATCATCTCCCACTAGGTTATTATTTACTATAACTATTTATAGATATATGAAACATAGTAAATATCATCATAACCTAGGGTAAAGGAAACATAAAAGGGGGGAGGTCAAATTCTCAGTAAGGGTAAACACGAGACAAGTGTAAGTATAAACATGATCATAAGGGTATGAGAATGTGATCGTGAAAATGAAAGATCATACCATGAATATGAAAGATCATAATAGAGATCATGTAATAGAGATTGGTAGTTCATAAGACTAAAATCATAATGAAATAGAGAGAATAATCCCTAAAATAATAATATAGGAATAAAACATGGAATTGTGGAAACAAGTAAGCATATACTGATTTCCATAGTAGCTAAGGAATAAAATCCATGACATATTAGAGGAAAATGTCTTTTACTGAACCGTGTAACCACCATTATAGCCCTATACTACTGAACTGAGGGACCCTCATTCCAGTCCTATATTAATGAACTATGTAACACTCATTTCAACCCTGTATTACTAAATCGAGTAACCTCATTCCATACTTTTATTACTAAATTGAGTGACCCTCATTCTAGCCCTGTATTACTGAACTGAGTAACCCTCATTCCATCCATGTATTACTGAATGGAGTAACCCTCATTCTAGACCAGTATTACTGAATCGAGTAATAATCATTCTAGACCTATTTAATCTCATGAGATATAGATATTTACCCAATTAATGGGAGGTAGATATAGGTCCCACCCATCTCATAATAAAATTATACATACATGTTCCACAAAACATATCATAACACAATAAATGAAATGGGAATCATAAAAATGTAAACATATCATAACCTATGGAAATGGTTATCGGTTTATTAATTATTCCATCAAAATCAGAACCCATAAAATAGAAATATATTTCATATACATATCACCCATGGAGGATAAATGGGTTTTATATAGACCATGACAATAATCATAACTCATTCATAGAAAGGATATGAATGGAACCTTTAGATTATTTCCTAGAAGGTATGACTAACATCAATAGATGTCATATTTGATGGAAAATAATTTTTAAATATCCTCTAAAAAGGTTTATTGAGGAAAATATATTTTCTCGTTTGAAAAAAGGATTTTCAATACATAAATCCTTTTAAAAATAATTTTCTTAAAAAATACATTGAAAAATGATAAAATCATATTGAAAACCTCTTTCCTTGAAAACATATAAAATAAGATTTAAAAAATTGTAAAAACCATTTTTTACACTTGAAAATTTTATAAATATATTGATTTTTTAAAAAACCATTTCCTTGAAAATAATTTTAACACTTATAAAGAAATATTGAAAACTATTGGTAAATCATTTTTCATGAAAACATATAAAAGAATATTAATTTTTTTTTGAAAAAAACTTCATTGAAAAAACAGTGAAAACTTATAAATAAGACATGTAAATATTTTGAAAATACTTTTATGTGAAAACATATAAAACAAGTTTGAAAAATTTTAGAAAACAATTTTCCTTAAAAATTACTTTTAAAAACATTTTATTAAAT
The DNA here is from genome assembly GCA_963277665.1 of Viscum album. Lineage (NCBI taxonomy): Eukaryota > Viridiplantae > Streptophyta > Magnoliopsida > Santalales > Viscaceae > Viscum > Viscum album. The sequence continues at coordinate 751,306,453 of OY728127.1, forward strand.
ATTAACCTTTTATAAATCCAATGTAAGTTTCAAAGGAATGATATCAGATAAATCCGTTCATGTCGTATGAGGTAAAAGGAACATTCTTTTTTCACGGTAAAAGGGATAAAAAAGTGCCAGGTTCGGAAAGAGACAATAATATTACCTTTAATATATTGTTAAAATAAAAAAGGGTTAAATTTATTTTAAATATTATTTTATAATGGTATACTATTCTTCAAAACCCTTTTTAGAAAACATAAATTTTCGATCGAAGTAAGTGTAAGGTCGAGCTTTCCTAAAAACATTCTCTTAAATATATTTAGTACCTAATAGTAGAATATGATAAAAATACATGATTATGTCATGAAATAATAGAGTATAAGGAAAATCATGAATAATATTGAGATAAGGATCATAATATTTCATCAGAGGAATCATAAACAAAAACAATCTCGAGAACTAATGAGACTATCTCAATAAACTCTTATAACTTCGTATCATGGGATCATTATCTCCATGTAAGGAAAGGAAATTAAATGAGTTATTTAATATCATTAAAATATTTATATTCATGTTATGGGATGTAAAATGGAAGTATATTAACCTTGAAATAAGATTTTTGGTGCATAACAAAACATGAGTCTCAATGATGGCAAATTGAGACAAAACTATTTTACCGATTTGGTAACTTTTCAACACTAAACCCCATGAATGAAGGATAATAAAATGGAAATGTGATTAAACATAAATTTATGTAAAATATAAATATAATTTAATCATTTTCATAACATAAAACACACATAAGTAAAGAGTGGCGAACATAGATTGTATCTCATAGAAATTAAAAGTGAGATGAAAATCCTTTTACCCCGTGTCTTAAATCTCTCCATACTCCTAAAATATTACTATATAATAAATATAATATTATAATACATATTTTTAATAAAAATATTATTATACTTAATATGATATATGGTTTTATTATGACCTTATATTAACCTCTTGTTAACGATCCAATGTTAAAGTTTCACTTCCTGTAATATTAAATTTGTTCTTTGGATGTTTGTAAATTTGTTATATCATTGGAACTTATACATATATCATGATTCCAGAATTTATATCATGAAATAAATATAATTTATATATATTATATGAATATTTTAATATTTTATATCATAAATAATTATGAAATGGAACCCACCATTCATGGAGACGGTAAGGAGTACGTATGCATGAACTTTGTTTCTGTTTTTTTATCGTATTGAACGAAAGTTTTTAAATGAAATATGTATATATATGTATATATATATATATCATTATTCCATTATATTTAATATTTCATATATATCATATAATATCCTTAAACCAATCCTTAATACATTCCTCGTGGGGTGTGAACGAATCACATTGCTTTGAGAGGGCGGTAGTCCGCACTTCCTCAAACAAGATTATCTTATTAAAACCAAATAGAAGGTAAAGAGATGTTTGTTGTAAAATGAATAAATACGTCTAAATACCTAATAAATATAATATATGAAATATATAAATATATTTTCCATCATAATGGCCACCATGATTGGTTGTAAAGTAGAAATCAATAATCATTGTTTCGTGAGGCAGTAGTTCGCCGTACAGAGAAATAGTATGTTCAAAATCTGTTAGATGGAGGTGTGTGTAAGTGTAGGTCGAAACATTTTAATAAAAACAAAATATTATATTAAGGATACTGTTTTTTCCCACAATAATGGAAGAAATATATTAGTGGGGGTTAGTAAGGAATATAATAGAAAAGAGATTGAGAGAAGACGTTAAATCTTAATTAGGTTACTCCTTTTGGTTTATTCCGAAAGGATTATTTGAAGGTATTTATGACCAAAGGGAGGATTAAAGGTCTAAGGATGTATTTTTTAGAGGCTAAATGGGCATATATTGGACTAAATTAAATGTTTTTATAGGATTTTGGAATTATTAGAGGTGGAGTCCTTTTATAGGGAATGAAAAGTACTCAATTGGAATTTTTAGAAACAATTTAGGTGTGCACATGTTCTAACATAAAAAACTAATATAAAATAAACCAAAATCAATAATGGAAGGTTTATAGAGAAAATATGGTTAAGCAATGGATGTTATATAAGTTTATTGGTCATTTTGGCCCTTAATTTTAAGGTTTAGTCCCCAATTAAGTTTAATTTGTCCTTAACCACTGTGACCAATTTTAATCACTTTTACTAATCATTTTGATCAAAAAATTAACATGGTCTTATTAGAAATTAAATATTATACTGAATAAAATGTTTTATGTTTTATTTTTGAAATTTTATTCACAAGAGTATCAAAACTAAGATTAGTGCTAATCCCAAAGACATGAAAAAATAACTTGGTTTTAAAGTAGGAAAAAGTTCAAAAGTTTGTTATGATTTTATATTCAGTTTAAAAGTGAAATTGATTATAATAGCTTAAATTATATTAATAGATGTATTATTTATCTAATTTTTCCTTAATTTTTTATAATATCATTTATCATTAATAATTAATTATAAAAAGAGGCAGTTTTTAACTAAAAAGTAGTATTTTCATTTTTTTTAAAAAAATAATGTGTCTCAAAAAAGTCAAAAAAATTCACCCTAGCATAATTTCAAAGTTCTGAAATCAAAAAATGAATTCTATTTTATTAAATTAAATTTATTAATGTGTCTAAAATTAAATTTATTATTAAAATAGATCTATTCTAGAGAACCAAAATTTTAACATAAAAGGACTTTAACAAAAATATTATTTTTCATATCAATACATTTTATTTATATAAAAAAGTTATAAAAATGTTTCAAAAGTATTTATTACTATTACTATGACTATGTTTAATGGTTACAATATAAATATCGCATTTAATTAATTATATATATATAAAAATATTTTTCAAAGAAAGTCAGTGTTGTGTGCATCGTATGCCAAGTCGGTGTTGCTTGGAGTGAAAGCCAAGTTGGTATTGTGTGTAGTGAAATCCAAGTTAGTATTTTATGTAGAACAAGCCAATTTGGTATCGTATGTAGCACAATACATGTTTGTATTTCATGTGAAAGGATTGTTTGACTCAGTGAAAAGATATTTTCAATGTTGCGTGTAGTAAAAAATATCAAAATATTAAATTAATTAGAAAAAAATTCTCAAACACTTGGGGTGTTAAATTCTACCACCCTTAAAATGAATTTTACCTTCAAAATTCTTATGGGTTACCAAAAGTTTAATACTTGAAAGTTTCATTCATAGAAACCCACATCGTAAAAATCAATACTAAAACTTCTTTTAAAAAGGGAAATTTAGAACCATAATGGTCACACAAAGTAACATATAACTGGGTTTTCATATAAGAGAACATCGGTTGGGAGTGAAGATTGGAGATAAAGGAAAAATGTAATTATTTATAGGGATTTAATGAGGTCATCAATAAAAAAGTAGTGAATAATCAATGGAAATTTGAGGGCCTTAAAGTCATAAATATATAATCAATCCAAAAGCCATTGGTTCAACAAAATTTAAGGAATTATGACAACATTTTTTTATATCACTTTCAGAATGTTGAGTAATTTTTAATAAATTTCTGTAAAAAAATGTTATTCTTCAGTTGTGGTTTGAAAAATTTTAATACATCCACCACATCATGTAATTAATGTCCATAAATTAACTTTGATGTATAAAGAACTACAATATTCTTTTAATGGATCTGAAGGCCCATAAAAGAATAAAAATTCTAACTATTCGCGTCTTAAAAAAACAACATGCCTTTATCTTTATAAATAGAAAGTAACAATACTAGTTCATCATAAATATTTATTCATTACCAATAAATATACATTACCCAAGGCACAACCTTGGATAGTGGTAGGCATGATACCCTTATCATCCTTTAGTATTAGGTTTAAGACATGCAACTTTAATGGACTTGATTGGTTGTCACACAATATACATGTTTTCCTTTTCACAAAATATAAAATATAGACATCATTTAAATATGGTAAATCACTAAATATACTTTTAAGAAAGGTTTAAAAAATAAAGTCATTGAAAAAATACTTCCTCTAATGTTTAACATAAAAATTTAATTAATGGTTAACCTTATAACCCTTATCAATGGTGAAAATACAAAACATCATAAAGAGTGGCACAAAATCAGCATAACATTGATTTCACTATATAAAAAAGTATCACTTTCTTATTAAATTCCAAATATGTAAATAAACTCACCATATAATCTCTTCAAACATGGAAATAACCTGAATTAACAAAAATTATTTTGGAAAACATGCACGTTTCCTTATTCTAAAGTATATTGGATATATTCCTTAAATCCAAAAAGACTATGAGCTTCATCAATGATAGCATAAACCACCCTTCAATAAGTCCTTACTTTTTATAAGGTAATAAATACTATCTAATTTACTTATTCATATCCCATATATCTTTGTCCATATTACATTATCTTATCATAAAGAACATATTAAGGGTTACCTTCCCTTAGTCAAAATTTAACCTTTCATGAGACCACCTTTCTAGTCCATCATCACCATTCAACATATTCTCGAAAATCCTTATAAAAACACAAACTGAACAATCCACAAATAATTCAACATTCTTAATTATAGAATCTGAATATATAAATACATCGATAATTTTACTTTAATGTTTGGCATGGAATAGATTCTTGGTTTAGAAGTAAATTCTTTAACTTAGGGAATTATGTTGGGTAATTCCCATGTTCTCTATAGATAATACATTGAACTCTGTGACAATTCATCACTCTATGACTATTTTTCCAACACAAATAACATCTTACCCTCTATTTGAGTTATTACTTAAGGTTCTTAATCCCTTCTTCTTGACATGAAGGAAGACAAATATTCTTTTTTTCTTCGTTCCTTACCATAAAAGTACATATTTCTCTTATTCGACTAGTTAGGAATATCACTAGAGCTAAATTTTTTAATCATATACCGCGATAACTGATTCAGAATAATTTCAATATCTTTTTCTCCATCGATCAACCCATCTGACTACTCATCAGCAAATCATCCATCACATTCAGCATGAATCCAGTTCCTTTTGGTTCTCACCATTGGCTAAAACAAGAATCATTGTGTGATCATTACTCAACAAAGAAGAACACCGCATAGTTATGAAATTATTTACTTATTGGATATATAAATCATGTCACCTTTTTCAATATATGATACCCAAGGTTCATCCGAGGTTATTCATAGATGACATATATTTAAATCCTTCATAATAGTTCATTAAGAGATTGTGAATTCCCAAAACATTCCCCTGGTAGTGTCAACCCAAGTGTGTATTAAGGCCCATTGTCGTGTACCAGATTACCCTGAGTCAAGAAAGGAACATCTTGTTGTAGTTGTTACCCCCAAGCACATCTTTTCAAGCAACAAATCCACTTTTATTAACCAGATAATGATGTATTTCTATGAAACCAATCATTTTATCCTTTACCAAATTCCAGGACATTCTCCTAAATGTTAACTCATCATTATACTTCTCCTTAGATATATCCTTATAAATATACTTAGAAATATATATATGGATCTAAATAAGGACTTATCATTATAGTTTCAAAAGATTGACAAAACATTTTCTCTGATACCAATTATAGTGAATCTATTTTTTCAAACATTAACATTTCATAAATTTTGCAGAAAACATAAATAATATACAAACAGACGCCCAAAGACTGTAGTTGGTATAATATCTTTAGAAAATTGGAAACATAAACACCAGTACATTTGTGAGCTAAATCATATCCCACTAGGTTCTTCTTAACTAGAACCTTTATTAGATCTATCAAACATAGTACATATCATCATAACATGGGGGAAATGAAACATAAAAGGGTGGAGCTCAAATGATCAGTAAGGGTAAAAAAGGGAGACATGTAAGCATAAACATGATCATATGAGTATTAGAATATGATCCTGAAAATAGAAAATCATACCTTTCATATAAAATATCATAATAGTGCTCATGGCATAAATATTGGAAATTCGTAACACAATAATTATAATGAAATAGAGAGTAGAAGCCATGAGCACATAACATTGGAATAAAACATGTTGTTGTTGAAACACATAAGCATACAATGATTTCCATAGTAGCCAAGGCATCAATTAAAATACCATATTAGTGGAAAAAGTCCTTTACTGAACTGAGTAACCCATGTTCCAACCTTGTATTAATGTAATGAGTGAACCCCTTTCTAGCCGTATATTACTGAACTGAGTAACACTCATTCCAGCCCTGTATTACGGAATCGTTTAACCCCTATTCTAGCCTTGTATTACAAAACTAAGAAAACCTCATTCTATCCCTATATTACTGAACTGGGTAATCCTTGTTCTATCCCCTTATTACTGAACTGAGTAACCCTCATTCCAACCCTATATTACTGAATCATTTAATCCTCATTATTTCCATGTTTTATCTCATTATATATAAATCATTAACAAATGTAATGTATGGAGATATAGGTCTCACCAATCATATAATAAAATCATACATACATGTTCCACAAAACATATCATAACCCATTAAATTAAATGGGTATCATAAACATATAAAAATATAATAACCTATTGAATGGTTGAAAAGATTCGTAATCCTTTCATCAAAAGCATAACCTATAAATGAGAAACTAATTTCATATACATATAACCCCTAGAGGATAAATGGGTTTCATACATACCATGAAATTAAGCATAACTCATTGAAATAAAGGATATAAATGAAACTTTTAGATCATTTTCTAGAAGGTATGAGTAACATCAATATATGTCATACTAGATTGAAAATAATTTTGATATATCCTATAGAAATATTTATTGGGGAAAATATAAATTACTATTTGAAAAAAGGATTTTTAATACATAAATCTATTTGAAAATAATTTTCTTATAAAATACCTCAAAAACTTATGAAATAATTTTTAAAACCTTATTCCTTTCAAACTTATAAAATAAGTTTCAAAAAAAATTTAAAACCATTTTTTAACACTTCAAAAATTTTAGGGAAAGCCTGAAAATGGTTTGAAAATAGTTTCTTTGAAAATACATTGGAAACATATAAGGAAATATTATAAACGTTTGGCAATTATTTTTTTCATGAAAACTTTTAAAAGATGATTAGAAATATTTTGAAAACCGTTTTGTTGAAAACACATTGGAAAATTGTAAATTAGACTTCTAAATATTTTTTAAAAAGTTTTCCATGAAAAAATTAAAAAGAATTATGAAACCATTTTGATGAAAACATTCCATGAAAATTAATTTTTAATTTTTTCCATAAAGATTAACCTTATAAAAATGAAAATTAAGCATTAAATTAATGAAAGCTAGTATATGTATACATGTCATTTGTGGTAAAAAGAACATTCAGTTTTCACGGTAAGAAGGATATAAAAGTGTCTGGTTCCGAAAGCGATAATAATATTCCCTTTAATAAGAAATTTTTAAAATAAAAAATGGTAAGATTTATTTTAATTATTATTGTATAATTGGATAATATTATTCAAATCGCTTTTTAGGAAACATAGCTTTCCGACCAAAGAAAAGTTAAATTTGTGCTTTCTAAAAAATACTTTCTTAACTATCTTATGTACCACAGAGTACAAAATGGTACCAATAAAATAGTATATCATTAATTAAAATATTATAAGTAAACTCATTATTATTATTTATTTATTTATGATAATATCTCATCAGAAGAATTATAAGAATAAACAATCTTGAAAAGAAATGAGATTGTCTCAATAAACTCCTATAACTAGGTATCTTGCGACCATGATTTTTATGTAAGGACTTTAAATTAAATGAAGTATATAATATCATGAAAAGATTTTTATTCTTGATATGGAAATTAAAATTGATGTATATGAACCATGAAAAAGAATTTTAGGTGTATAACAGAACATGAGTCTCAATGAAGGAAAATTGAGACAAAACTATTTTACTGATTTAGTAACTTTTGAAAGTTAAACCCCATGAAATAAGTATCATAAAATGGGAATGTGAATACCCATAAATTTTAAGTACATGATACATATAATTTAATCATTTTAATAACATACACCACACAAGCAGAATGAGGGGAGAACATAGCTTGTATCTCATAGAAATTAAAAGTTAGATGAAAATACCCTAAAATTGGGTCTTAAATCTCTCCTTACTCTTACAATATTTATGTATAATAAATATAAGTTTATTATAAATATTTTAAATAATAATATTCTTATACATAAGACAATATATTCTTTTATTGTGACCTTATATTTCCCTCTTGTTAAAGATCCTATGTTTATGTTTCACTTCAGGTAATATTCGCTTTGTTCTTCGCATTAATCTTAATTTCTTCTATCGTTGGTCCTTTTAAATTGATCATGATTCCAGAATGTAGATAATTAAATAAATATAATTTATATCCATTATATTCATATTATAATAATTTATATAATAAAGAAGTAGAAAATGAAATACACCTTTCATGGAGAGAGTAATCCATACGTACACATGAACGTTGTTTCCATTTTTATTTTTGTACTGATGGAAATTATATAAATGAAATATGTATATATATATATATATAATTATAAAATTTTCATGAATATTTCATATATATCATTTAAAATCATTAAACCCATCCTTAATACATTCCATGCAGTGTGTGAACGAACACATCACTTTGAGGGGGTGGTAGTCCACATTTCCTTAAACGAGATTATCATATTAAAACCAAATGTTAAGTAAAGATATGTGTGTTTTAAAAGAAATAAATAAGCTTAAATACATAATAAATATAATAAATGACATATAAAAATATATTTTCTGTCAAACTGGAAACCATGATTGGTGGTAAAGGAGAAATGAACAATCATCATTTCGTGAAGAAGTAGTTCACCGTACACAAAAACAATATTTTCAACATCCATTAGATGGAGGTGTGTGTAAGTGTAGGTAAAAGACATTGAATAACAACATAATTATATATATAGGATACTAGTGTTGTCACACAATGTAACATCCCGGTTCCGGGTGCCACGCAACGGGTGCCCTGAATCCGGTTTGCCATGTGACCTCAAGTGAATTTCTCCAAATTCCAGAGGCTGCTGCCTAGCAGTGAGGGCCCAGGTCTGATAGTGGGGAAACTATACCCTCATTTTTCAATGTGTAGTGCAGCGAAATAAAAAATAAAACATACAACGAACAACGGAAGCAGTAATCCATACACAACTGAAATAAACAACAGCAGTGGATATAACCAACAGTATATATATGACGATTCTACATGTCTCAAGTTCTATGAAAACAGCCAGAACATGTTATACATCAATACCGTACAACAAAAAGTAGAGTACAAAAAAACAAAGCAAAATAACTAGCAGTGGCATCGTGAGCCTAGGCTCGGTCCCATGCCCTCCTACACGTCATCAACAGTCAAGTACATGTATAGGGACTCTTGCCCTTATCCACACCTGCAACAACGTAATATATTTGGGCCAAAAAGCATGACCCAAATAGGGTGTGAGAAATATATCTTAGTAGGCACCCACCAAAGGCCTGTGCCCAACTGCGTGTAAGCATGCAACAACAGTGTGCAATAGTAAAATGCAATTCAGTATGCAGTACTCAAAAGTAACTAACTTAACAATTAAATTTCCATTTTATTATTCATTTAATCCATTAAATTTAGTACCGTTCTGTGCTCAACAGCACCAAGCCCTTAGGCCAACCAGTATCTTTCCCTCAGGCAAATATAGATAACCATGCCCTCAGGCTATATAGAATCCGACCCACAGGTATTTACCTTAGGCATAACAGAAATTTCCCTCTGGCGTAGGAAGTGTTGCCCTGAAGCACAGAATTCAATCCCTCGGGCACGAAATGTTACCCTCAGGCGGAATAACGATACCCCTCAAGCTAAACAGTCATGCCCTCAGTCTAATATAGTACAGTGTCCACAGGCTAATCACAACAACTCCCTCTGGCTAAACAGGTAACTGGGCCATGCCCAATAGGTAAGAAGCAGTAAAAAAGCAATTCCTCTCAAGGAAATTCTACAAATACTACTTAAAAGGCATACCCTTAGGTATCCTGGAAAAATGGATAAACAGTGGAACACACCCCCGGGGTGGTTCTGGATCCAAGAAACGATCCCAACCAGCATTTTTATTATCACAATTTAATCACCTATACAATTCTTGTCATTAAATATAGCAATGACCTCAGCCACACGACACCCCAACATGGGTTCGTGGCACGAAAACACACAAAACACGCAACTGTTGGAAAACTAAACTCCAAGCCACATACCTTAAACGCCAACGAATGTTTTACCCGAATGCCGACTCCAGAAATGCCCAAGAATTACATAGATCTGATGAAGAACAGAACCCATTCAAACATAAATAACTTACCTTAGGAGAATAATTGGTAAGCAACACGCTAGGAGAAGAGAGGGATTACCCGCGCGGTTCCAACGAGATTGTCCGAGGTGGAAACCGATTCCAGACGAACACCTAGTGGATCTTCAAAGGTCCAGCCTCCTCCCTTGGATGAAAAATGTCTCAAATGCCTCCTATGTCAAATGAGGATGCTACTGCCTGTTTTAAGCCAAAAAACAAAGTACACAGCGTGTCCTTCCAAGTACACGGCGTGTACTCCTTTCATTTAACTGTTCACCTAGCAGATTTCCACTTGCGCGAGACTATTCACCTACCGACAAGAGTACACGACATGTACTCCTGAGTACACGGTGTGTACTCCTGAGTACACGGCGTGTACTGCCACCCAGTTGGCGGCTACTCCACCGCCTTAATTTTTGACCCGTCGACTGACTACACGGCGTGCAAAGGACCACTACATGGTGTGTAGTTGATTCCTACACCCTTTGTCGCCGACATGGCTACACGCCCTGTGTACTCACCCCAACACAACCAAAAGTGCACGGTGTGTGGAAAAAGTACACGGCGTGTAGTTCCAAAATTTAGGATTTTTCCCCATTTTCCATATTTTAATAAATAACTTAAGGAAAATAGAAAAGAATAATCCCGTACCTGAAAGAGAAGAACCGGGTTCTTACAAACTTCCCCCCTTATAGCAATTCGTCCCCGAATTTCCCTTAAAAGGGTGGAGAAAATATAGTCGTGAACAACTCCGACCATCGAGTATGTGCGTCAGCCTCCTGCTACCAGGTCTCGTCCTGCACTCGTCCATTCTACTATAGCACCCGTACGAGAGGAACTGACCGGCCTCAGAGAACCCTGGTTCTCCTGTCAATGATACGAATCCGATGCTCCTCAAAGGACACATCTACCTCCAGCTCAACCTCCTTGGGCTGAAAAATGTGAGAAGGGTCTGAATGAATGTGACATAACTATGATATGTGGAAGACATTGTGCATGGCTCGGTACCGCTGCGGTAACCGCAACCTATAAGCAACCAACCCGACTCTCTCAAGAATCTCAAATGGTCCCACATACCGCGGTGAAATTTTACCTTGTCTCCTGATCCTCTTGTGTCCCAGCCTCGAAAAAATATGCCAGAAAACCTGATCCCTGACCACAAACTCCAAAGGTCATCTGCGACGATCAACATAAGACTTATAATAAGACTGCACGGTAGCCATCCGCTTCTCAATCAACTGGACCTACTCAGATGTCTCCTGTATGAGATGTGGTCCTAGTAAAACTACCTCGCCTGCCTCTATCCAGCACAAAGGTGATCGGCATGGCCTACCGTATAAAGCCTCATATGGTGCCATCTCAATAGTTTCCTGGAAGATATTGTTATAGGAAAACTCGACTAAGGGTATATGCTTCTCCCAAGATCCCCCAATGTCTAGGACCCATGCATGCAAGATGTCCTCTAGCACCTGTATCATACGCCCTGACTGACGATCTGTCTGAGGGTGGTATGATGTGTTCAGATGCACCTGTGTACCCAGCACCCTCTGAAAACTCTGCCAGAAAAGAGACGTGAAACAGGCGTCCCTATCAGAAATGATAGAACGAGGGACCCCATGAAGACGTACGATCCGTCGGATATACAGCCTTCTGAGCTCGTCAACACCGAAGGTATCCTTGATCTCCAAGAAGTGAGCTACCTTCGTGAGTCTATCCACAACAACCCACACGACATCGTTGCCACGAGGTGACCTCGGAAACCCAGTCACGAAATCTATCGCGACATCAACCCATTTCCACTCCGGAATGGGTAACTACTGTAACAACCCAACTGGTCTCTAATGCTCCGCCTTCACCTGCTAACAGGTGGAACACCTCATAACAAAACCATCTACATCCCTCTTCATACCTGGCCACCAGTACTGACGTCTCAAGTCACGGTAAATCTTGGTAACCCCAGGATGAACTGCCCAAGTTGAAGAATGAAACTCTCGCATCATCTCCTCACGTATATCCCCTGGAACCCATACTCGTCCATGGAAACTCAAAACCTCATCATCTCTTATCGTCCAACCAGGATGAGGGTCCTCACTTGACACCGACCCCCATAGAACTAGGCCTTCTGAATCAGAAAGGTTTCTCATCCTCACTCTATCTAGGAGGGTAGAATTCAAATCTAGATAAGAAAGATAAATCTTCCCCTGACTATCGTGCACCTACAGATGCATCTCAGGGAACAAGGCCATGAGCTCCCACTCACCAATGCCCTCCTGCACAGCCTATATCCGAGTCATCCTGCTCAGTGCATCAGCTACTGCATTACATTTACCAGGTGTATAGGCAAGATCAAAATCGAAGGACTGCAGGTACTCAACCCACCTCCTCTGCCTCAGATTCAAGTCATGCTGAGTAAATATATACATGAGGCTTTTGTGTTCGGCGAAAACCAAAAAATGCTCCCCCAATAGATAATGCCTCCAACAACGCAACACATTTACAACTACAACTAACTCGAGATCATGCATCGGGTAATTACTATCATGTGTCCTCAACTACCGAGACCCGTACGCCACAACTCGGTCGCCCTACATCAACACTACTCCCAGCCCAATACCTGATGCATCACAGTAAACTGTATAGATCTTCCTCTACTCTGGGAGTATCAGGATCGATGCTGATGTCAGCTTCCCCTTCAAGTCCAGAAAGGCTGTCTCACAAGCTTCCGACCATATGAACCTCACACCCTTCTTAGTCAGACCCGTCAACGGTGCAGCAAAGCAGGAGAAGTCCTGTATGAAGCATCTGTAGTAACCATACAACCCTAAGAAACTTCGTATCTCAAACACGTTCTTTGGCTGCTCCTAGGAAAATACTGCTCTAACCTTATTTGGGTCTACTAAAACTCCTTCCTCTGAGATGATATGTCCCAGGAAGTGAATCTGGTCCATCCAAAAGTGGCACTTTGAGAGCTTAGCATATAGTCGATGCTCCCTCAGTGTACTCAATATGATCTCAACATGGGTGGCATGGTCATGTCGAGTGTGAGAGTACACCAAGATGTCATCCATGAATACTACCACAAAAGAATCAAGATACGGATGGAACACACGATTCATCAGATCCATGAAAACTACTGGCGTGTTCGTGAGTCCGAACGGCATAACCGTATACTCATATAGACCATAACTACTCCTGAAAGCCGTGAGAGGTATATCATATGCTCTAACACACAGCTGATGATATCCTGACCTCAAGTCAATCTTCAAGAACACTCATTCTCCACGAAGTTGATCAAAAAGATCATCAATCCTCGGCAAGGGATATCAGTTCTTGACTGTCAGCTGGTTCAACTTCCAATAATCCACATAGAGTCTGGGTACTGTCCGCCTTCTTCGCAAAAAGGACCGGAGAACCCCATGGAGAAGTAATGGGTCAGATGAAACCCTTTTCCTGTAACTCCTCTAACTGCCTCTTGAGCTCATGCAACTCTTTTGTAGCCATCCTATAAGGAGGAATTGACACTGGTGTTTCTCCTGGCACAAGCTCAATAAGGAAATCCACCTCACGCTCTGGAGGAAGACATGAAAAGTTGTCTGAGAAGACATCCCTGAAATGATCAACCACTAGAGGGAAATCCGTCTAACAAGTCCCCTGGTCATCCAGATATAAACTCATAGTATGGGATGTGACTCCACCTGACCCACGATGCTCTGGTCCAGCTCGACTCGCCTGAACATCCCACTCACCCTTGTATAGAAAATCTCCGCCCTCTGGTGACATGAAACGCCCCTGCAGCGATAACAGTCCACAAAGGCTCAAAAGGGAACCAACCAGTCCATCCCGAGAATGACGTCATAAGCTGTCATCTCTACGACATAAGGTTCCCAAAGAAGGTGAAACCCACCAACCTCAAGGGGGAACTCCTTGAACTGACGCATACCAGCCATCCTAGTCCTCAACGGTGCCCCGAATCAGGTTTGCCACGGGACCTCAAGCGCATTTCCTCAAACGCCAGAGGCTGCCGACTAGCAGCGAGGGCCTAGGTCTGATAGTGGGGAAACTATGCCCTCATTTTTCAAAGTGTAGCGCAGCGGAATACAAATAAAACATACAACAAACATCTGAAGCGGTAAACCATACAAAAATGAAATAAACAACAGTAGTGGATATAGCCAACAATATATAAATGATGATGCTACATGTCTCAAGTACTATGAAAAGACACAGAACATGTTATACATCAATATAGTATAACCAAAAGCAGAGTACAACAAAACAAAGAAAAACGGCTGGCAACGGTATCGCGAGCCTAGGATCGGTCCCATGCCCTCCTACTCCTCAGCTACAGTCAAGTACCTATATTGGGACTCTTTCCCTTATACACACCTGCAGCAACATAATCTGTTTGGGCCGAAAAGCGTGACCCAAACAGGGTGTGAGAAATATATCTCAGTAGGAACCCACCAAAGGCCCGTGCCCAACTGCGTGTAAGCATACAACAATAGTGTGCAATAGTTAAATGCAATTAAGTAAGCAGTACTCAAAAGTAACTAACTTAAAAATTAAATTTCCATTTTATCATTTATTTAATCCATTAAATTTAGTACCGTTCTGTGCTCGACAACACCAAGCCCTCAGGACAACTAGTATCTTGACCTCAGGAAAATATAATGAACCACGCCCTCAGGCTATACAGAATCCAACCCGCAGGTATTGCCCTCAGGCGTAACATAAATTTCCCTCAGGCATAGGAAGTGTTGCCCTTAGGCACAGAAGTCAAGCCCTCAGGCACGAAAGGATTCCCTCAGGCGAAATAACGACAACCCTCGGGCTAAACAGTCACGCCCTCAGGCTAACACAGTACAGTGCCCAGAGGCTAATCACAACAATTCCCTCAGGCTAAACAGGTAACCGGGACATGCCCAACAGCTAAAAAGCAGTAAACAAGCAATTACTCTCCAGGGAATTCTACAATTACTACTTAAAAGGCATACCCTCCGGTATCCTGGCCAAATGGCTAAACAGTGGAACACACCCCCGGGGTGGTTCTGGATCCAAGAAACGATCCCAACCAGCATTTTTTTATCACAATTTAATCACTTATACAATTATAGGCATTAAATATAGCAACGACCTTAGCCACACGACACCCCAACATGGGTTCGTGGAAAGAAAACACACAAAACACACAGTAGTTGGAAAAATAAACACCAAGCCACCTACCTTAAACACCAACGAACGTTATACCCGAACGCCGACTCCAGAAACACCCAGGAATGGCGTAGATATGACGAAGAACAAAACCCATTAAAATGTAAATAACTTATGTTAGGAGAAGAATTGGTAAGCAACATGCTAGGAGAAGAGAGGGCTTTCCCGCACGGTTCCAACGAGATCGTCCGAGGCGGAAACCGATTCCAGACGAACACCCGACAAATCTACAAAGGCCCGACCTCCTCCCTTGGCTCCAAAATGGCTCAAATGCCTCCTCTGCCAAATGAGGAGGCTACTGCCTATTTTATGCTGAAAAAAATACACGACATGTAATTCCAAGTACACAATGTGTACTCCTTTCATTAAACTGTTCACCTGGCGGCTTTCTGCTAGTGCGACACTGTTCACCTGCTGACAAGAGTACACGACATGTACTACTGAGTACATGGCATGTACTGCCGCCCAGCTGGCGGCTGCTCCACCGCCATAATTTTTGACCTAACAATTGAATAAACGACGTGTAAAGGACCACTACTCAACATGTAGTTGATTCCTACACCCTTTTTAACTGACATGGCTACACGCCCTGTGTACTTACCCCCAACACGGCCATAAGTGCATGACATGTGGGAAAAGTACACGGCGTGTAGTTCCAAAATTTAGGATTTTTCCCCATTTTCCATATTTTATGAAAAACACTTAAGGAAAAGAGAAAAGAAGAAGCCCATACCTAAAAGAGAAGAACTGGGTTCTTACACACAAGAACGAAATAAATATATTTTAGGGGGTGAAGAACGAAAATAATGGAAAAGATCTTAAAGAAGGAATGCAATCTTAATTAGGGAACTCCTTTTGGTTTATAAAAAAAGGATTCCATGATAGTATTTCATCCCAAAGGGAGGATTAAAAGTTGAAGGGAGGATTTTGGGGAGGAAAATTTGGTAGATATTGGCCAAACATAAAAGGTTTGAGAGGTGTGAGTAATGGGTAGAGGTGGTGTCCTTTTATAGGGAAGGAAAGGAGTCACTGGGAATTTTTAGTAACATGATTTGTTTGCACCTGTTCTTACCTAAATAAGACATAAAAATAAAAAAACACACAATAATGTAAGGATTATGGCTGCAATATGGACAAAAAATTGGGTTTATATAAGTTTTATGGTCATTTGGTCCCTTAATTTTAAGGTTTAGTCCCTAATTAATATTCATTTTGCCTTAACAACTCTGATTACTTTTAATCACTTTTACTAATCATTTTTGTCAAAAAAATACATGGTATTATTAGAATATAAATATTTGAATGAATACAATGGTTTATGTTGAATTTATGAAATTCAATTCACAAAATTAGAAAAATTAAGATTAGTGCTAATCCCACAAACAAGATGAAATAACAGGGTTTTAAAGTAGAGAAATGTTCAAAAGATTATTAAGATCTTATATTCATTTTGAAAGTGAAATTGATTCCAATGAATTAAATTGTATTAATATATGTAATATTTATCTAATTTTTCCTTAAAAAATATTCATAATATCATTTATAATAAATAATTAATTATAAAAATGATGTTTTTAACTAAAAAGGAGGATTTTTCACTATTCATCAAAAAATGATGTTTCTTAGAAAAATCCCAAAAATCCACCCTTGGATAATTCCGAAATTATGATTTAAAAAATAAAGTCTCTTTTACTAAATATAATTTATAAATGTGTTTAAAATTTATTTTATTATTAAAAGAGGTCCATTCAAGGGAACCCTATTTTTAACATAAAAATGACTTTTCCAAAAATGTTATTTTTCATATGAATATGTTTTATTTATATAAAACATTTATAAAAAATATTTTAAAAGTATTTATTACTATTCCAATAACTATGTTTAATGGTTCAGTTAAAATTATCTCATTTAATTAATTATATTTATATAAAAATATGTTTCATAGAAACTCACTGTTGCGTGCATCGTATGCCAAGTCGATGTTTCTTGGAGTGAAAGCAAAGTTGGTATTGTGTGTAGTTAAATCCAAGTCGGTATTTTGTGTAGAATAATCCATGTTTGAATTTCATGTAGCACAATCCATGTCGGTATTTCATGTGAATGGGATGTTTTACATAGTGAAAATATATTTTCAATGTCTTATGTTGTAAAAAATATCAAAAGATTAAATTAATTTGAAAAAAATTATAAAAATATCAGGGTGTTACACGTCACACATGAATCCACTGTGAATTTGGGGTTCCTATTACCTTTAGTCCCAACTAATGATGCCAAAATGAGACCCCATAATCTAATCGACAAGCAACATGAAGGGAGGAGGGGGAAAATCCCAATAAAATGGGGTAAAAAAATTGTTTCCAAGATTTCATGGACAAAAAATTCAAATTAGAATGCCTAGGGGTGTGAAAACTAAATAAAGAATTTCAAATTAGTTCACAGGCTCATAAAAAGGAACAATTTGAATGTATATCAATAAATCATTACGACTATGATCAATATTTTAATAAATTGTTGAAGAATACACAAACTGATGAGTCCTAAATAGAGAATGGATATTTTTTGATGAAGATTTTTCTTTCCAATGAATAAGAAGAGTTTTTTCATTCAATAAGCCTAGATTTACATGGATCCAGGATCTCGTTGTCGTCTGATCTCGATTCCCCAATGAATGAGAGTTATGGAACCTCCTCTAAATGATCCAACTGTTATGTGGATAACCCTTGTGATCCGCTATAATGGGATATTTAAAGAGGGATTCTAATGTTAGGTCATTTAATTCAAATAAATAATTGAATTATTTATTTAACATGACACACATTCCAATGAATGCTTTTATTCGAACATCCCAGAATGTCATGTTTTAATATTCATCTTGAGTAAAACTCTTATTCCAGATTAAACCATGGTCTCATATTTCTGATCTGAGGCACTGTTTCAGAGACATACCATTTTATTTAAGAAAACATTTTTTCATAATATAAAATATATTTAATGTTTGTACGAAGATTAATTAAGGACATATCGGTACTCATAATTGCACAATGTCTCAATGCCTATAACTAAAAATATTTCTAGATATCTTGAAAATAATTACATGGAAAAAACAGGGCCCTAAATTATTCCATTATTCAATACATTCATCCTCACAAAAAAACGAAACAAAAAATTTGGGATAATGAACATACCTATGGATCTGCCGCTCTTAGCAGCTACCCTACATTCTCTTGTGCTTCCACAATAGATGATCTAAGGGACTGGTCCATCCATATAAGGTACTCTCATTATGAACTTTGATCACCACTGAGATCACTGAAAAATTGGCCCCATTCTCAATTTTCATCTCCTCCCAGTCAATAATGCGTGTGGGGCCTTGCATGTATCTCCTCATCTACAACACATGGAAAATGTTGTACACCCACTCCAATTGTGGGGTTAGGGTTACGTAATAAGAAACACCACCAACCCTATGAAATATCTCAAATGGACCAATGAACCTCGGGGATAACTTGACTCCCCCAACAAATTTCTACAATCCTCACTGTGGGTTGACTCTCAGGAAAGTGTGGTCTCCCTGGTCGAACTACAAGGATCAACAACATTGATCTCAATAAGATTTATGTTCTATCTAAGCTGTCCACATCCATTCACAGATGACCTGGACCTTCTCTATCCTTTCCAATACCATCTCTGTCCCAAGAAGTAAATCCTCACCAATATTAGTCTAGTATATATGTAACCTAAAGGGTCTCCCATATAGGGATACCGAAGGTGTCTTGATAATAGTAGAGTGGTAGCTACTATTGTATGAAAACTCTACACATGGAAAGTGATATTCCTAACTCCAGCAGAATTATAGCACGCAAGCCATCAACATATCCTCCAATAATTAGATAGTGCACTTGGTATATCCATCATTGATGGGGTGTAAGGATGTACTCACACTCATCTATATTCCAAATTCCCCACAATAGTGATGCGAACCATACATCAGAGTTAGAGACAATTGTCAAGGGAATAACATGAGGAAAGATGTTCTCCCATACATACAACTGCTCAAAACCCTCCACGGTACTCAAATACTTGATAGAAAGGAAGGGCATAAACATCATGAGTCGATCAAATATCACCTTGATGTCACTGTAGACTCTCAGTTATGAAGAATACCTTTCAAAACGTTCGTGGATATGCCATACCATTTCCACTATAGGATCTCAAGGGACTGCAAAAAACCTATCAGAACATGGTGCTCAACCTTCACCTACAAACAGGGGAGGCATCATGAGATGAAATGATCCATGATCCATCTCATGAAATACCAATAAAAAATAATTTTAAGGTCACTTTTCATATTCCCCAAATCAAGATGTACAAAAAAGGTGATGTGATACACTTTATCATCACCACCTCCAATACTGTGATACAGACCATTGTTGATCCTTAGAAAATGTAGATGTGATTCCCTCCTTCCAAAAATCCATTGGGTGGAACTCTTCAGGATATATGGTCAGGTAAGACCTAAAATTTGATATATCCCAACCAAGACTCTCCCAGACACTAGAAAAATGGAGTAATCAACCCCATTGACTAAAGAAAATATTCACCCTCCTACTCAACCAGGGTCAACTATTAGGAAGCTAATTGGTATAACACCTCCTGCACCCAAAATGATTTTCGTTTCATTATAAGAGAATCTATCATCACATTTCCCTTAAATAGAGTATACAATATCTAAAAGTCATAGTCCTGTAGGATATCCAATCATTCTATATATCATAGGTTTAAGTCTCTTTGCAAGAATACATAACTAAGACTATAATGGTATAAGTAAACCACATAGAACTTTCCCAAAAGATAGTATATCAACTTCCACATAGAAAAGACTACCACTGATATCTATATGTCTTGTGTCTTGTCTTTATTCTCTTGGGGTCCGAAAATCCTTGAACCATATCTGATAATTTCTTATCTTCACATAAAAAAACAAATCCTAGCTCTGGAGGCATAACAATACTCTACGTACTCTACAACCTCCTCTATTAGTCTCAAAGTAGTCACACTCATTTTCCTCTACATAAACTCATCAAATTATCTCTATCTCTACTCAATCTAGGTGAACAACTGCCCTTTCTACATCAGGGTAGTAAAGGGGGATAAAATTCTAGAGACCTCAACCATAATCCTCCTCTATTATGTCATAAATGAGTAAAACCAATAACTGGACCAAGTATGTTTGGAAGATCCAGTTCATCATATCCATAAAAACGGTAGTGGAATTCGTCACACCGAAAGGAATCACCAAAAACTCATAGTGTACGTTGATACATTAGAGAGCCAGTTTCAAAATATCATCCTCAAAAACTCTCAAATAGTGGTAACCAGACATGAGATCAATCATCAAGAATCATATAAAACCTTGAAACTGATCAAATAGGTCATTGATCATCGATAATTGGTACTTGTACTTTATCATGGGCTGGTTCAGGAGATGATAATCCACACAAAGATGTAAGATCATATCTTTCTTTTTCAAAACAAACCCTATATATACCTAAGGGGATACACTGGGTCTATAAAAACCCTTCTCTCGAAGGCCCTAAAACTATAACCATAGTTCTCAGAGCTTGGTAGGGGCAATCTGATATGACACAAAATATATTAGAGTATACATGGGATCAAAGTCGATATAAATCTCCATCTTTCACCTCATAGGTAGTCTCGGAATGTCATTATGGAAGAGATACATAAAATCCTCCATGAAAAAAGGAATATAGATGTCTAAATATCCTAATGCATCCATGGATACAGTCACCAACTTATGGGTAATGGGTTGCAACCTCTTTCTCAAAAACCCACTCACCCTGCCATGAGATCTCTCTCACCCATAATGGATATATCATCCCAT
Source organism: Viscum album (assembly GCA_963277665.1). Lineage (NCBI taxonomy): Eukaryota > Viridiplantae > Streptophyta > Magnoliopsida > Santalales > Viscaceae > Viscum > Viscum album. Next base: position 751,328,004 of record OY728127.1, read on the forward strand.
TAGTCCAGAGGCATCATACTCATCTATGGTGATAGTAAATATAGGATCATACCATTTTAATCCAATACATACCCGAGATGAAATCATAAAGATCCATCATGATGGTCAAAAGGTCCCATGAGAACCACTCTTTCCCAAGTTATAACTCATACTACCACATATAAAATATTTTGAAGAAGCATTTCTCGTAGGCACCTGATGATGAAGGTGATGAAATAAATCCATAATTTGTAGCTCCATATCTCACAAATGGAGTAATGAGGTGAAGGACTGACTCATAATTGTGTCTACTAGTAATAAAGAAAGTGTAGAATAAACAAATTTTTTATCTCTAATCATCTCGTGTGCCGCTATGTCATACACATCCATAGCCTGTATCTCTCTACAGCCCAGACCGCCAGCTCCTTGAGCCTAAAGTAGGATTACTAGTGGTGGTGGTGGAACAATATCATAGAGTTATACACCTACCATGGATCCTCCTCCTATAGATCCACCACCTCCTCTTCTAGATCTACCTCCCTGGGGGCCACCCTCCCCTCACCTTGTAGTTCCGTGATCTCGCCACTACCAATACCGTGGTGGTCCATCCACTATCTTGTGGATATAATCAGAAAGTCGGGATAGGTAATGAAATTATATGTGACCTATTCCATCACATTATTTGAACTACCCCTTTCCAGGATTTCCATGTCCCTTATATGATCCCTGTGCTGCACGAACACATGCCTAAGTCTTGACATGGGGAGGTCTCTTGCACTGATATCCTTCTGACTGAAACCTGTTAGATTGTACATAATACTAAACCTTATAACTCACACTTGTAGCTCTAACAACCTATCATCCATATAATAGGAATTTATCCATCACCTTTTCCAACCTCAAAACCAATGCATAGGTGGGAATTCACAAGGGTAATACACTAGAAAAAATATATATGCATAGAACCTGTTCAAACTTCAATGCTAATAAGTTTCCATGATGAATAATGTCAAGGGATTAACATTTATAGTTGGTAAACCTCATAAAACATTAAGACACTTTCATCCATCCCCACTATAAATCCAGAAGCTCCTAAATCTAAAATGATCACAAGCATGAGCAGAATTAATCCTCACGAAATAGCTATTGGAAGTCAAGCCCTGAGAGTGTTGACTAATCATGAATATGTTCAACTAGATTCCACTAAGGGAAATATGTTTTTAGGGAAATTCTATCTACCAGTAGAACCACCTGATCAATTGGTTTCCGGATAATCCTAAAGACACAGGTCACTAACTCTAGCCAATCCTCCCATGTATGGGGATATGGCATGTCGTGGAACCTCAATGGCCTCTAGCACTCGAACTCATGGAGTGAGATAATCCCATACACATCATTATTCATCTCTGATGGAATGATATTCTACCAAATAGGTGGTGGTGCTTCTACCTGTCCAAATGGAGGAAGAACCTCATGTGATGGACCTTAATGTGAGTCCTCATCAGTCAACAGATCTTCTTCACAATCTCAAATTAGTAACCCAGATGGTTGTATTAACAGTGGAATCCTGAAAATTGAATCAAGATATACCATGTTCATATGATCATACATATAATGGGAGATAACTCAAGAAGAAATTTCAAATAAAAAATACTATATGATGCATGTATCAGTGATCCCTAAAACCAATGTATCGGTATTCTAAGTCGATAAGTAGGTATTCAGAGTCCTGGTGTATGGATATATTGGATTCCAAAACAACACCAATTTCTATATCCTAAATTCTATACTCGAGACACATTAACACATTTCTCTTTATACTAGACAAATATTTAAAAGGGGTATAATTTTAACACTTTCCCATGTAATGAACTACTGTGATACCAATCTTTCAAAACCCAACCCAACGATTCTTGATCCACAACTACCCCAAGCTTGTCTCCATTGGCCAGGGGGTGGAGAATACCCCAAAAGGCACAACTAATATGAAAGTACATTGCCTAATGGACCTATATGACCCAACTAACCATAAATATGAAGAAGTGATAATGAATAATAATAAAATATGAAACTTCTATATAATAGACCATGCATGTAAAACCTATAGTGAGTATAATATGGGAAAAACAGAAATTGAGAAGTAAAAATGGGAAAAATACGTTCCCAACTAGAATGATTTCCCAACACGAAAAAATAAGAATAATATCACACTGAGATAGACAGACTCTAGATATCGAAGCCCTGAACACCATGTAAGGTCTAATTCACTAGGGTATCATTGTGATCCTCTATAATAGACACTAACTTTTCCATCTTCTATAAAAGACACGACATATTCGGGAAATTACCATATGGGTGTGAGTATATAAATACCCAGTATAATGCCCTAAAATATTATAGGGGAGTAGTAAGAGACATGATAAGAATAGAAAGCTCAAGCCAAATAATGATAGTAACAAAATCAGACGATATGGATATATATATATATATATGTATGTGTGTGTGTGTGTGTGTGTGTCTATATTCTCAATAAAATAACACCAAATGAGATAAAATGGGGACCACCATATCACTGCCCAACCCAGGGAAAGAGAGCCAATAGTTACAAAGGTAAATCAATGATGGCCAACATCTAACATTTCGGTCTATAGGAGTAACCGTGTGGAGGGTCCATACCTTTTCACTATTCCACATAATAAATGGGGGGCAATATTTAATTAGAGGACCTATTTCCTAGTGTGTTGGGGGGGATGCAACTCAGTATAAGGGAAACCCATACTATATTGGGGGGGGCAACTGGGTGGATAGAGGACCCACAGAATATTAGTCAGGGAGTTCTAGTCAGTGTAAGGAGTACCCGCATCCTAAATCCAAAGGGGAAAAAATTAGTAGATTAGGGACTCATACCCAAATTCTATAGGGGGTTCCAATCAGTAGTTAGAGGACCCACACCCTAATTACATGGGGGGGGGGTACCACTCAATAGATATAGGAACCATAATCAAATTCCATAGGGGGTACTACTTAGTAGATATAGGAACCATGCACTATCCAATAGGAGGGAACAACTCGGTGGATCATGAACCCACACCCTATCTTTCAGGGGGTTCCGGTCAGTGTATGGAGGACCCACACCATTATTCCAATGGGGGAGCACCACATAGAAGATAGAGGACGTAGTCCATAATACCATGGGGGATGGGGTGTTCTACTCAGTAGATAGAGGAACCATGCCCTACTTCTATAGGGGGTACCACACTAATGATACTTCTCGATTACTGTCTTCATCACGTACTAATTAAAGAAGAGTCACACTCATAAATCCTAACATAATATCCTAAATGAATCTATGATAGACACCATCGTGTTCTATATTGAATAAAATTCATGGGAGGCTTTTCACAGGCCAATATCCAAGTCCAATGAAAGGATATATGATCGGTATAAGTTTCCCAAAAAGGAAGTAGGTGTACATGAAATGTAAATGGAACCACATGGATTGTGGTGCCACTCAGATACATATAAGTGTACCTAATTGTAAAGGGATCACTGACTGTTTATCCCTACATGACATGTAATGGAACTACAAGGTATTCCACAACCACTCGGGGTCCCACTCGTGCTCTTGGTTATCTCTGTGTAAACTTGCATGTGCCCATGTAAATTGGTACACGATGTGTACATCTGAATGGGGTGATGCCCATGTGATCCACCACATGGAATATCTACCAATGGAGGGTCACATGGTGTGTGAATGGGTCAAATAGCATGTGATCCTTATCCTTTTCAAAAATCATAGTGTCACCACCATAGGGGTATTATACGACATATTCATCTGAACTACATGGTGTGTGGTTGTAATTTTCTCAGAAACGTAGATACACACCTTTATATCATAAATACACAAAATACACTTCAAATAATGACATAAAACCATCAAAAATCGAATAAAAGAGTATTTGTTTTCTATTTATTTCCATCTAGTCTCCATAAATAAATATTTTTAATTCACCTGATCAAAGCCTGTACCCACCTCATGCGTATCCTATGAAATTCGATCTCCTTTTAAAATATCAGAACCACGAATTAATCATCTTTAAACAAAATGTTTTCAAAATCCATCCTTGATACTTAAATCCATTTTCCTCATGTTAATTGCCCACAAATCTCGGCATTCGATCACATTCAGTCCCACCCAACAATGTCAAACTGAGATCCTATAGGACAATCGAGAAATAATGAAAAAAGAATTGGGTGGAAATCATAATAAAAATATGTGAAGAAATAAATGGAAAATAGTTCTTGGACATCTAATTCAAATTGGGATGCGTGAGGGTGAGAAAACAGAATAAACAATTTTATATCATCTTACGAGATCAGTAAAAGGCTCAATTTGATCCCAGATCCGAGAAACAGTTTTTCCATCCTCAATATTTTAGTCAATTGGGGAATGATCCATAAATTGAAAAGTTATACCTCAATATTGGATTGTTCCTTTACAAAAAATGTGCCACTAATGAATAAGATAAGTCGTTGCATTCACCACTCATTTATTCGACTAGATCAAAGATCTCATTGTCATTTGATCAAAATTTTCCAATGAAAGAAAGTGGTGGAACCTCCACTCAATGATCCGAGGGTTATACATCTAACCCTAGAGATCCTCTATAATAGTATATTTATATAGGTATTCTAATTTTAGGTCATTAAATTCAAATAAATAGTTTAATTATTTATGTAACTAAATTCACCCACTAATAGTTGCTTTTATCCAAACATGCAATGCCGACCCATTTTATGTATTGCGTAAGGTAAAACCCATGTTGATAATCAAATGTGGTATCAAATTTTTAATCCATGAATCTATTTAGAACATATATTTTTTTAATGAAATCATGGATATAAAGTATAAAATATATTTAATATTTTTATAAAATTAATTCAGGGAACATCAAACCTCATAATCACAGTTGTCTCAACGTCATTCTCTAAAAATATTTCAAGATATATTCAAAAGAATTACAAGAAAAGAAATTGTCTTCCCATGAGATGAAAAAGGTTAAGTCCAAACCATGAATCCCCAAGGAGAATAATTTTGGGGACCATAGTGTGTATGAGGTGTGGAGTATATCTTACTCATGGTTTGGTGAACCATGAAACAAGCATGAGGTTGGCTCTGTAATTCTGTATAGGGCAATTTTCATGGTATCTATATGGTTTTTCAAACCATGCGGGGAATTCCAGGAGGGAATGTTGGGACTATGTGGTTCTGATGTGGGGTAAATGGTTTGGGAAACCATGCGGCCTCTCAAGATTAATTCTGTGGCTTAAAGCTCTTTGGAAGGAAGTGGCACCCACCTCGTTGGCACATGGTTTGTCAAACCATTTGACCAAACCTTTTATGTTATCTAGGTGTTGAAAAATTTGGGTAATTCCCATTTTACATACCAAATTAAGAGGTATTTCACTTCACTTCTTCCCCACATGATTTTACAAACCCTTGGGAGTTGTTGGTGTTGTTCCACCTATCTCCTCCCTTGAATCATTCTCTTATAATGGGTTTTTTTAAGATGGTTGGGGTGAGTTTGTTCTCAATTTCCCTACTTATTCCTTATTTATATATTTTATCTTAGATTTGGATTCTTGTATGAACCCTAGTTATCATGTGTCTTGATTTTATTGTTTCCATGGATTTATTGATGGGGATTTTAGTATCTTTGGGTGGTAGGAAGAGTTTCATCTCTTGTGTGTGTGGTCAATATTTAAGGTTACTCGTTTTATGACTTTTTTCATGGGTTACACTTCATTGAGTTAGGTGTTAATATGAAATTTTTTCACTTATGAATTCAATGAATTATTATAGTTTCAAAAATCCATTTTTATAGATGAATAATTATATATGGAAGCCTTGTGATGATTTGGAACCATTTCACTTAGTTTCTTTCTTGTCATAAATGTTTTTATATGTGAATTTAATGTTTTATTATTTAATAGGGAATGTTTAATTATGATGATATTGTTAGGAAAAATACTTATGTATTTTTGAAATGGTTTTCACGAGGTAAAAAGGTTTTTGACTTGGTTATGGGATTTAATGTGTGAAAACAAGGGTTTTAAAGGTATATATGGTTTTGAATTGAGGTTTTAACCTAACAAATGACTATAAAGGGTTTTTAGAAGGTATAAAAAAATTTTATTTGAAATGTGGGTGTGTGGTTTAACCCTTGTAAAATTAATTATTTCATTCATTCAATTTGGTTTGGTGTACTTGGTTAAACATTTGGCCTTTTTTGGCTTTCAAAGAGAAAGACCCTTATGTAAGGGTATCTTTGAATAATTTTAAAAGACGTGGGTGATTTTTTGGAACTCTTAAAATGTTTTAGGAGGAGTTTTATGAAAATTGTGATGGAAATAAAGGCTTGGTACATGTTTTATATTTTTATAGATGAGAACCACTTTTTATGAGTGAAATTGAAATTATTTAAATTCATGGGTGTTTTCCAACATATTGGAAATAATGTTTGGAAGGGGTTTTATGAAATGTGAAAAGGTATTCGAATTATGAGATGTTCTTTGGTGTTAAAGGCATGTTTGGTACATTTTTCTAAATAGTATATATGTATGGAAACCCTAATTTACCCTTACTTATATACCCTATTGTGTGTGTTTGTGATCAATATGTGATTCTTGTTTACCCCCTTGTGTGGGAATTTTACTGTCATTCCTTATGTGCGTGCTATGTGTGTTGGGTTTTTCATCATTTTGTTTTTGGGTTGAGGGTAGTTATGGTTTTTCCTTATGGGAATTCATGGATTGTTTTAAATATACCTCACTTACTTTATTAGTCATGGTATTACAACTACCATGTGGAAGATCTAATTTTTTCCTCTAGATGGTACACATGTTTCTAGTTGCCCACTAGTTATGATAGGCATAAGGGATAGGTGGGGGGATGTCCTCACTATGACGCTTTTGTGGGATAATTGGATGAGGATAGGTAATTTGAATATTCTAGAAGATAATTTATGTGATTCTACTTATATAATTATATATACTTAGAACGTTAGTGAATTTGTGTTGGACCATGAAACAACCATTTTCTTAGTGAGTTATTATTTGAGGGGAGTTTGACCAAGTGCTTGATTGAATCATTTACTATAATTTCATTATATATTGAACTTTACTTTATTAAGTTGTATTTTATATGTCTTAGTATATACAGGTCATTCCTACTGGTTATGCTTAACCTATGTGAGTTTGGTTGTTTCCTTTAAAAATGAATTTTCAAATATTTTTGTGAAATACCATTTTGAGTTTTTAACATCTATTGGGTGAGTTCCTTAAAGTGAGTCTCAAAATTGGTTTCTGTTGAAATGTGGAATCAACTAGTGAAATTTTTAAAAGATATTGTTTCCTTTTAGATAAAAAATTTTGGGTTGTTTTTTATTAATGTTAATCATGTCTGTGGTTTTGAAATGGCTATGGTCAAGGTATTTTTTTAAAAAAAACGCGTGTGTTAAATTTTTGGAAAAAAAGGAAAATGTTCTGAATATGGCCCATGGAATTGTTTTGTTTTCCATAAATTATATATATAAGGCTTACTTTATAGATTTATTTGAAAACTATCATAGATTAATTTCCTTATGAAACAAATTGCATTGTTTCTATGGGTTGTGTTGACTAACTAGGCTTTTTAGATCATGCATACAAAATTTTAGGTTTCAAGTTCATAGTTGGATGTTTCTTGTTCATTATGTATGATATGGAGAGAGTTGGTAGGTGGTGAGAAAATAGAGGCTACAAGGAGTTGGTTTTGTTCTTGAATGAAGTTAGTTGGTTGTAGCAATTTTATTTTCTGTCATTGTAGTTCCAACTATGGCTTGATTATAAATTTCTATTTTTTGGATTTTGATCTTGTATATGAAAATGGGTAGATCATGGTAGTTGGTTAGGACCGATTTGGTATTATTTTTATTTCTTTTTTATTTCATATTTTTTTATTCTTCATTGTATCTCTAATTCAAGAAAATCCATTCCCAAGGGTGTTCTTGTGATGCCAAAGAATTTTTTTCTAGCCCTTGGGGATCAAAAATTACATTCAAAATTTAGGCAAATCGGGTTTCATGCTATGGAATCCCACCTTTTTATTACCATTTTTTTGATTACATGATATAGGCAAAAAGATATTTTAAAGTTTTTTTACTTTTAAATTAGATATATAATACATAAAAATAAAAATCATGTTTATAATACACTTAAATTCATCTTCATGGATTCAACCTAGGTTACATTGACCACATCTAATATCATAGGCACAAAAATTAAAGTAAATGAGTGAGGATTATCCCAGTAAGGGAATAATAAAAGGATATATCTAACTTGTGATCATGATACATACCAGTAATAACATGAAGTATAAAAATATAACCTAAGACATATCATAATAAATTTAACATGAATCATAACATGGAAATGCGGATACAATATAAATATTAATCATTCATAAGAATATCTCCATGGCTTATCACCAAGGTGTCATAAATACAAATTTCCATGGTTATTCCCCAATGTATCATAAAACAGGTCATATTTAGAGCTTAAATTATTCACCTAATGCATTAAAGAACTATTAAGGAACACCATTTATATATCTTAATTTCATGTGAGAAACATTGATCATAATAAATCATTTTTTCAACAAACCTAGTAGAATAAAATATGGGTTTCATATTAATGCATTGAGTAGGTATGTTCTTAAAGTCTTGAACATGAAATAATTTTTACCACAATAATGGAATGTGGGTTTTTTATATAAATATAAAAATAATTGAATTTATTAATATCTAGGTAAATAACCATATATAATGAATTTTTTTGGGTATTAATAATATAATAAATTTTCATTTTAAAGAGAGAAATTTTATAATTAAACTCGACAAAATGATGGGTATAAAAGAGGGGTTTAGAAACTGGTAAAATAAGAGATAACAAGTGTATCACATTGATAAAAAATTATTTGGTAGTGAGGGTATGATAAAAAAGGTAATAAAAGAGAGTAAAATAACATTTAGAAGACATATACCCCAAAATAGGTTCTTGAATTGAAGATAGTAGAAGGAGAATTCCCTTACCATGATGAGTTGTTCATACAAGATGGGGATGTGACCCTGGGGGATTAAGGATACCTTGAGGGGATTCATTGTGAGGGAAAATCACTATAAATTTGTGGTGTATTGATTGTGAGTGAAGGGAAATAGTGAAATGGGTTCACATTTATTGAATAAGAGGAGTAATTGTTTAGTAATTTAAAAATATATGTCCTGGAAATCTAGGTTGTGAAAAATCAAAACCATTGAAATTAACATAGGTTTTCTCATTAATTTGAAATTTTGAGTATAATTTTATTAAATTTTATACCCCTAAAATGAAGAAACCATTTATTAATACTTCTTTTGGAATGTAAAATTAATTTTCCACAAATTAATGTTTTTAAAATAAAATTTTCCTTTTCAGACATTGGAAAATAATTAATTGGTTTGGAAATTGACTAAAATATTTTTAAAATATTTTATATTAATTGAATAAAATTTTTAGGTCATGTATTGTGGAAAATTAATTGGTACATCATCATGACATAAATACGAATTCATAAAAATAATGAAAACCCAAAATTGGATTTAAGTGTTGACAGAAAAATAAAGTATTTTAGAGAATTATATGAATTAATAATAAAATCATTTATAGATAATGATTTGAAATATAATGTTTATTTTATCATAATAATTCTCTAAATATGATATTTTAACCTTTTAAATATAAACATCTTTATTTATTGAAAATATTAGTTGTTAAGACATATTCAAATTTCTGACACTTATAAAATATTACCAGGACATTAAAAAAATATTTTAGCATTTATTTTAATATAATATTGTTTTAAATGAATATTTAATTAAAAAAAATACTATTCAGAATATGTTAGTTTGTTAAAAAAATGTATATCTATTCTGAAAACACAATTATATTTATATGTGTCTAGAAATTAATTTATCAATTTCCATTAAATAAAAGATATATTTAATTAAGAAAAAAAATTCTTAAAATAGAATTGATGGAATAAAAAATTATTTATAAATGTAATTACACATTAATTAACTATGTTTTGGGCATTTAACCCCTTTTAACACCTGCATACATCCGGGGATTAAGGTGAGCAATAATGATAGTTTCATGGGGGGCTCAGCTAACATTGACCGGGTGGTAATATCTACTAACTTGAACTTATAACATAGGATATCAAAGCTTAAATTTTTACGGTTTTCCTTGGGATTGGATATGGGTGAACCCTAGTGATGCCTCCTACCTTCCATGTTCTGAAAAATGGGATAAAAATTGTATGACTCTTCTTGTTGTGGCCATCATTTCTATCTTCTGTATCAATTATCCTTTGTAATTACTACTTATAAACACTAATAATAAAATTAAAATAATCACCAATGGGTAAAGATACCAATTTTCAAAGTGTACGATGGTTATATTGAACAATATTCATATTTGACCAATAGTCAGATAACTCTCAAATCACAGTGGTCACATTTCCAAAATACCCTAAAATTACCACATCATTATTTCACTCAGTATTCGCTAAAATTTATCCCAAGGTTATATAATTTATTTTTAAGATATTTTTATTGGTTTAGTAATAATTATTTCATTTATATAGTTTTCTCCATATGTAAGAGGATTATAATTAATTAGGGTGATCCATATTTTCAAATATTAGATTTTCTATTTCATACTTTTTTCCACTTGAAATGTTTGTAATTTTAATTGGTTTTGTAGTTCACTAATGTAATTATCACTATTAATGAGATAAGGTTTTCCTTTTTACTAAATATTTTTTACATGTATAATATTCTGTAATATAAAATAAATTTTCTCAAGAAGCAATTATCATTTAAAAATACAAGTTTGTTACATTCTTCCTCCCTTTAGAAATGTCACCCCAAAAATTTCAACAAATATTCTCGAATGAGTATTGGTGAGGGTACTGATATTTTATTGAATCATGATGTTCCCAAGTCGCATATTCATACTTATGGTTCCTAAAAAAAACTATGAAAATACAAGTTTTATTTTTGTGTAAATTTTTGTGTCTATGGTCCAAGCTCTCCATTGACTTCTCCTCATAAGAATGTTCATGTTCCAATTGTACCCCCACCTGTTTCAGTACATGTGGTGGATCTAGAATTCACTTTATCAATAGATATACATGGAATACATCATGAAAATGAGCCATATCTTATAGAGGATCTAGCTGATATTCCAATGGCCCTATTCGTTCAAAGATTTCAAAGGGTACAATGTGTATAGGGACACACTTCCTTTTATTTCCAAACATTACGATTCTCATCCATGGTGATATACAAAGGAAAAAATTGTCACCAACATCCAAATCAATGTCCCTTAAATGATTATTATCATAATTATTCTTTTGACTTTGATCCACTTTAATATGTTTTTAGATGATATGATCCTTCTCTATCATCTATTACAGATGAGTGGGACAAAGTAGCTTTCTATCACTAACTTCATCACAACAAGTAGGATTTCTACATCGCTTCCATATATATCTTCATAGGGTTCCACTTAAATACTCGATTAGAATTTGTTATTGTATGATAAATCAACTAATGTTAGGTGTTTGTCCCATTCAATTTTAAATTCAATCGATCATGTTATTAACTTGTACTCAAGATTCTGAATAGTCATTTCAGATTGTCCATTTGTTTGGGGATTATAGGTCGTACTGATCTTCAATTCTGTATTCAGAGAATTTTGAGGGTTTCTCCAAAAGATAGTTTTGAACGTTGTACCATGATTAGAAATTTTTGAATGTGGATCCCAATTTATCCTCCCTACTTCCTCTACATATATCTTTCCAATTTGGTAAAAAGTGAAATTATTATGAATAGTTGTGAAATGAGCTGTCATGGTGTGTCGATCCACTATAAGCCATATCTCATTGTTTCCTATTGATGTTCTTGGGAGTATAATGAAAAAGTACAAAGTGATATTATCCCACTTCCCCATTGGTATGTTCAGTGATTGTAATATCACTTAAGGAATTTTTCCCTCCTCCTTCACTTGTTGACACACCAATCACCTTATAGTGTAGTCAGAAATCTCTCATTTCATATTATCCCTCCAATAATGATCACAAAGGACAATATAAATTTTAGTGCTTCTATGACGCATAGAGAATTTATATCTATGATCTTAAATAATAACATCCTTCTTAATATTTGATATTTATGGGACACATAGGCTTGTAAAAAATTTTAGTACACCTTCTTGATCAATATTGATCTCCGGAAACATCACATTCTTCCCAACCTCTTACTTATTTTGTATTCAAGGATGAAATCTTTGAGATATTTTGATCATTTCTAGTGATGAATGTTGAGAAAAAATTTGGGATAATATTGAAGATGTCTCTTACCTCACAATTACCATGTACAACCATACTAGGGTCTTGATTAATGGTTATCCTTTAATCGACATCATTTTCATCACAACAAGGTCTTTCCTACTTAATGCATGATTTTTTTTTTCACTTCCAGGGTGATAATGAATTGAATAGTCACATTTTTTTAAAGAAGTTACACTAATATAATTTGTCTCATGTTCAATTTATTTTACAATAATATATACTTCAAACTTTAGTGATATGTTTATATATCACATTCCACACCATAAATATTGTTAAAATATATTTTCAGAAAAAAATAACTATATCCAACTCCAGTTCATAAATAGGATAAATTGTTTCATGAGGGTTTATGTACTGGGATTCATAAGTGGCGACATTGTTATTTCTTATGAGGGTGCACCAAATACATTTTTAAGATGAATCAAAATAAATAAAAAATCCCTCTCTTTAAAGGGTTGTGAGAAGATATGTTCAATAACCAATCCGTTGTTTAATTCTTGGAAAATTTATTTATTGTCATTTGTCTAAGTGAACTTCGCTCATTTTTGAGTTAACATGGTCAGTGTATTATAAGGTCATGAATTTTTTTTCATAAACCTCCTATAATATCCTACTAAACTAAGGAAACTATGAATGTCATTTACTATTGTAGGATAATTCCACTCCTCTATAGAAATATTCTTGATAGGGTCAACTGAGATTCCTTTAATTCCTACAATGCTCCCTAAGAATGTATCTTCTTGTAACCACAATTTTTATTATGAATCTTCCAAATAGATTATCCTTACTCATATTTCCCATTATAACCCTTAGATAATCCTCATATTCCTCATAAGATTTTGATTATATAATAATAATATTAATAAACAATAATATAAATTTATCAATTTAGTCATTAAAAAATATATTAAACGAATCCTTCAATATAGAAAGATAATTTTTCAAGAAAAAGGGAATAAAAAAAATTATAACACCCATATCATGTTTAGAAGGAAGTATTTGGAATATATTCTTTCTTCACCTTTAATTGATGATAATCAGATGGAGGTAAACCTTGGAGAAGAATTGATGTTGGTCAAATAAATCATCAATCAATGTGATATGGAACTTTTTATTTACTATGATACTGTTATGTTCTCTATAACTAATTAATTGCCACAATTCTCTATCCTATTTATTTAAATTTGTGAATAGGTTCTCCCTAAGGAGACATTCAGGGCTGGATAAATCCCTTCTCTAGAAAATCTGGATTTTTTTCTTTAATTATTCTAACTCCATATTTTCAATTCTATATGGGGTCTTCAATATCGACATGGATCTATGTATGTGATTAATGGAGAACACTATCTCTATTTCTGGGGGATTTCCAGTCAAATCATTACCAAATACATCAATTCATTAATAAAAAATGCGAACATTTTATATCCTTATACTTTATTTTCATTGCCCCTCTTCACTGATCATCTCCATAAAGAAGGATGTGAGAGGTGTTTCTAGATAATGTTTAGGAAATAATACCTCTCATTTGAATAGAGCTTTATGTTATCCATTAAATACCACTGAAATATTATTTCTAATGTATTTTATCTTAGTGTTATACATTGATATTCATTCTATCCCTTGTATAGTGTCAAATTCAACCATGGGAATGACTACAAGATTTGTGATCAGATTTCATTCAAAAAAGATAATAGTAGAGATTCTACACACTATTAATTCTAGGATAATCCATCAAAAATCATTGAATGATAATTCTACTTATAGTATCTTGGGTATTGAATCCATATTCCTTTCAAACGTGGATTAAATAAAGGAATGCATTGAACTAGGATAAACCAATGTACTTGTTATCTTTGAGATCACAACGAGTGTACATGCCACCAAAATATTTGGAGAATCTACTTCAGTCATCATGATAGAAAATTAATAACCTTTATCACTTGGAATATTCTTTGTTTTATAGTGGTTTACTTACATTATCTTCTCATTTGGACATTGTTTGGAATAGTTCCCAATATTCCTACACTTAAATCATTAGACTTTTGGTTGGGCCTACACCATCTTCCCCTTATCGTTAGTGTTGATAAGTTTAGGCTTAACCTTACCATATATGTTTTGATAAATATGGACATATTTTCCATAATTTTATCACTTTTCACTCCAAGAAATAAATCCCCCAAATTCTTCTCCACAAATTATTTCATGTGGGTTGTTTCTCTTTCTTTCCTCTACTTCCACGAGAAATGTTATTCATAGAGTTTGGATCCATAGCTCTATTATTTTCATTAATCCTATATAACCACTACATCTCCCAAAAATCTAATTAAACCCTCATAAAACTCCAAAATAACACCTCATATTTTTAATGAGTAATTCATAATCATATCACCATGGTTTATCACCAATGTGTCATAAAAGAAAATTTCCATGGTTATTCACCAAGATCTCATAAAACATGTCATATATAGAGATTAAATTACTTACCCGATTTATTGGACCACTATCAAGTTTCACTAATAATATTAATTAATTTAATATGAGCCACATTGATCATAATAAATAATTGTTTCAATAACCTAATGATAATAAAGTACGAGTTGATATAAAAGCATTGAGTAATTATGTTCTAGAAGGATTGACCATAAAATCATTTTTAACCAACGATAAGGGAATGTTGGTCTGATATGTCAATATATAAATCAATAATTTTTTTAATATCTAGGATAATGAACATGGATAAATAAATGGTTTAGTTTTTCACAATATAAAAATTTTTCATTTAAAAGGGATAAATTTGAGAAGTAAATTTGGCAGCATGAAGGGAATAAAACATGGGTTTAGAAAAAGGTGAAATGAGAGATAAAATAGCTATTTCATTTACAAAACAAAAATTTAAAATAAGGGTATTATAAAAAAGGTATTAAAAGATATTAACAAAACATTTATAATATAAATACACAAAACTAGGTTCTTTAATTAAAGAGAGAGGAAGGAGAATTCCCTTACCTTGATGTATTGATCCAAAAACACATGGATGGAACCTTGGGGTAAGAAAGACACCTTCAGGGACTCTTTATACGAAAAATATTCAGAAAATCAGGGAGGATGGATTGGGAGTGAAGAGGAATGGTGAAATGGGTGGGTATTTATTGAAAAGGGAGAGGAATTTTTTAATAATGCCCAAATATAGGAATTGGAAATAGTGGTTGTGAAAAATGAAAAAGAATTGTCTTACCCAATCCATTTTCTCATGGTTTTGGAAATTTGATTCACATTTATTCTAATTCTAATCCAATACAAACTAAAAAATTTTAATACTTGTTTTTCATGGGAAATTAAATTTTCAACAATTTAATGTTTTTAAAATCAAACATTCCATTTTAGAATTTGGAAAGCCACTTATAGCTTTGGAAAGTGATTAAAATATATTAAGATACATAATATTAATAAAATAACATATTTTGGGCCATGTATTATTTTAAATTAATTATTTCATCATTATAAAATAAATATGTAGTCATAAAACATACTGAAAACCCAAAACTATTTTTTACTACTCACAGAAAAATAACGTGTTTCAAAAAGTTATCATAAATTCACCCAAACCTAATTTATATTTGGTGATTTAAAATATAATGTTTATTTTATCATAATTAATCTCAAAATATGAAATTTTTATCTTTTAAATTTACAAATCCAGATTTATTAAAAATTGTAGTTTTTAAAGAACAATAAAATTTGTGACACTTAAAAAACTTTCCTAGGACATTATGAAATTATTTTATCAATTATATTTCAATAAGAGTGTTTTAAAAAAATATTTAATTTAAAAAATATTATTCAATGTATAGTAGTTTTTTATTAAAATTTAAAATATTTTTTAAAAAATAATTTCATGTTTTAATTGTGTTAAGAAATCAATTAATCAAATCCATGTGTATAATAATATTATATCCTTCTCAGTTATCATCCTTGATAATGTTGATAAACCTTCCATTATGATTACCATGTACATCCATTTCATGTACAATAAGATTGTATCATTCTCAATTATCATCGTTGGCAATGTTAAATGACCCTTTCTACTTAGAACATCTTTCACTTTATTTTCTTTACCAGGATGATAGATGATTGAGAAGTAACTACCCTTGATGATCTCTAACCATATTCACTAGTTTATTTTAATATCCTTCTACGTGAATATATATTTTAGGCTCTTATGATTAGTATTTATTTCACACTTCTCCCCATAGTGATAATGCTGCCATATTTTGAACATAATGATCGGGGCTGCTAACTCCAAATCATCCATGAGATAGTTTTTTTCATGATATTTCAGCGATATTGTGGTGTATGATATCTGTTTATCATTTTGAATTAGTATAAAACCTAATCCTTTCTTTAAATCATCAATGTATATCACAATGAGTTCCCCAAATTTTAGTTGTATGAGTACCATTGTAGTGATAAGACTCGGTTTTAACTCTTTTAATAATTCTTCCCATTCACAAGTTTATAAAAACTTTTCTACTAACCATGTTATCATGTTTAGTGGTGTTGAAAATCTTTTTACATTTCTAGAAAATCATTGGTAATACCCCACTAGACAAAAGAAACTATTTATATCCATTATAGATTCTATCCCCATACACTCAAAAAATTCCTTTATTTTATATGGGTCTATAGATATTCCTTTTCTTGTGACAACATTCCTGAAGAATGATAATTCCACCATCCATAAATGACAATTACTATACTTTTCAAATATTTGCCCCGATCTAAAATACTTTCTAACAATATTAAAATGATCCTCATGTTCTTCATTTCTCTTGGATATATCATAATATCACATATAAAGGCTACCAATTTTTTTGAGGTAATCTCTAAAGAATCTATTCATTGGGTCTAGTATATTTGATAGAGCATTTGTGAGTCTGAAGGGCATCACTATGAACATATAGTTCTCATACTTCATTGTAAATTTAATCATTGGAATATATTTCTTCCTCATATTTAATTAGTGATATCCCGATCCAAGGTCCACCTTAGAGAAATAATTTTACCCAATAAGTTAATCAAACATGCAATCTATCTGTGGAAGGGGATACTTCTTATTTATGGTGATTTTGTGGATATCATGACAATAAATGAAGACACACATTGATTGATCATTTATATTGATCTAGTGGAATGATGCACCAATTATTGAAGCACATGTTGGTATAAAACCCTTTTCTAGATTCTCTTACAACCACTTCTTTAGTTCCACCAACTCAATGGATGCCATTCTATAAAGATTATTTGATATGGGTAGAGATCCTGGTATAATATAAATTGATAACTGAAACAATTAGTCCGGAGGAAGATCCAGAAATTATTCCGGGAACACATAAGTATAGTCTCTAATAATGGGCATGTCTTTAAGCATGATTCTCTCCTTTATCTCAATCATTTGATCTGGATATTCTTTCTCCTAAGGAAATAATATACACAATTGAGATGATGATTCCAATAGAGATTAATCAGCCTCCTTACACTTATACATAATGGGTGGATACCTCAATATGTTAAGACTAATCTCCATTTCCCGAATAGTTTATGTTTTCATTATATAAAGATAGAAAATCCATTCACAATATAGAATAAAAATGAACAATAGGATGTATGAAGAGATTTTATAGAAGTTTTAGTCCAAAAAAATTAAATGAGGGGAAGTTATATACATTAGATGTAACAATTTCCTCAATCTCTATTCCCATAGATAAATCAAACTTCATATTTTTATGTGGTGTTTTAACTGTTCTAAAAAACATAAATGATATAAATAATTCCTAAAACCATAATGAAATAGTTTTTTTTGTAACGACCCAGACCCCAGTAGCCAGGATATGTTGGTTAATTTACTATATTGGCATATGATATAAGGAATTACATCCCAAAAAGACCGTATAATTTATTAGTCTTAGTAAACATGACCCATACATCAATCTTTCATTACAATTTAAAATATAAATTACAATGTAGTGAATATTTTTAGAACACCATTATTGTCCTATATTAGCCTTCTATGTCATTCATAATAAATTTATTAGAATCCTAGGAAAAATAAAATGTAAAAAATAAGAGAGCTTAGATTCTATGTAACGGAAAGAATACAACAAAAGACATGATTAATTATGCTAAGGTGAATTACTGAAACACATTCCATTAAACATAATCATTTGTATAATATAGTAGGAATAAATTATGATCATATAATGCATATAAATAATATCCAAAGAATGAAACATTACCATGGAAATTCTACTTGTCGAATAATCACATGTAATATCAATAACTAATTTCATATTTATGGAATACATAATTTTAGACATCCAAAACATACTGTCGAGGCTTCACAAAAATGATCTAACATCATCAAGGCTTCATTCCAATAATCATATAAATGGGTAATTCCTTGGCCAAAAACCAATCTAGTTTATATCGTGATACCTACCAATGAATTAAGTGGATATATAAGGACTAACCAATCACATACTAAGTCCAATTCATTCTTTATGTGAATAAAGAATACAACTGAATCAACTTTACTTAACAAAATCAATGACCAGTTATACAGAATATCAATATTTCCCCTATAAAACTAAACATAAACCATTAAATAAAGTATGAAATATGGGATCAAAAAAGATCAACCTTAATGAAGTATATAATTCAATTAAGGATGTTGATTTATATATGAAAATACTTTAAATTTTATCATTGAAATATTAATTTGGAAAACACACTTTTTCAAATTGGAAATCATTTATTTTTAAAATTAAGTGAAATTATAAAAGAAAAAAACATCATTTTAAAATAACTATGTAATATTTTAATGGAATCATCAAAATATTATGGAGTTATGATGGTTGGAAAATATTCTCTTGCCATATATGTTAAAAAAAATTCTTTATGTTTTTTTGACAGAAAAGTCATAAAGAACCTTGATTGGATGATTTAAATAATATTCCATTAAAACCATTTCGTAAAAATTAAAACATGGGAGAAAAATTATTTAAGTATTCGAAGGATAATATTATTTTTTTTGAAAATATCCTTAGTGAACATGGACATGGAAGAGAAATATTCCCATTGGAGTCCAAAAAATAAACAACCCTGGATAATAATGAGATTAAGAAATAAAACCTTACCAATTTGTAATTAGTTTAATTTTATGATTAAAATGAGACATTAAATACCATGAATACAAATATATTAATGATATAATTTACTAAAGGGAAGAATATACACTAAAAAATAATTGGTGAATATGAAATATGTATCACAAAAGTAAATGTGAGACGGGAAACCCTTACCTTAGATCTAATTTACTTCAAATATATAAAAACATTAATTATAATAAATATTTTTTTATTATACATATATTAAAGAAACATTATCATTTATATCATATAATATAGGATTTAATTATACCCTTTTATCACCCAATTTAAAAAAGTCTTTATTAAATTACTATTACATGTTATAACAACTTTGTTTTCCATATATGTTTTGATTCACAAGTCTTAGTCCTTGTACATTGTTCACGGTTACAACATATATGGAAATTTAATCATGATAATAATATTATATATATTATATATAAATTTATTTATTTTAATCTTTAAGTGGTAGAGATAGAAGAATGAACAACTCCATTCATGGAGATGGTTAGCCATACGTACGCAAGAACGATGTTTACAACATTCGACAGGTGGAACAAAATAAAGGTGAATAGTAAGTAATATTTACAGAATCATATTTATGTCATAAATATCATAAATATCATTATATAAATATTTATAACCATCTGAGTAAATTGGGTATGAAAAAATAATTACACTTCTTTGTGGAGACAAGAAGTTATACAAACTCACGTGTTGTGATTTTTTTTCCTTAGGATGGAAAAAAGTATAATATGGTTGTTTTAAATTCTTAATAACATATCAATATATATATTATATTGAAATTATTATTTTGGGATGAAAATAACTCATAAATAAGAACTCTAAGAATAAATGAACATGAATGAGTTGGTAAAAATGATTACCTCTTCT
This sequence comes from Viscum album, assembly GCA_963277665.1. NCBI lineage: Eukaryota > Viridiplantae > Streptophyta > Magnoliopsida > Santalales > Viscaceae > Viscum > Viscum album. The sequence continues at coordinate 751,348,575 of OY728127.1, forward strand.
TTAGAGGACTTCTTTAGATATCTTCTTAAGGGTTATAGGTGTAAGACCCCGGGTTTTTAGAAACGGGTCAAATCCCGACCCAGTTTAAACTTTTTGACTGGTTTTTGAGAAGCCTGGAAAATCTTGGTAGTTTCTGGAAATTTCTATACTACACGTCGTGTACTTTAAGTACACGCCGTGTATGTGTTAACCGAGTGACCGGCCGTGTGCTAACTGATTTCATGCCATGTGATGATATTGTAGAAGTTTCTTTCTACACGGCGTGTATTTATAGACACACAGTGAAAGGCCAAGTACATGCCGTGTGGTGCCCGGGTATAAATTTCAATCTACACGGCATGTAGCCTTCCTTGACACGCCGTGTACCTTTGTCCCGTGTAGCGGCTGAGATCCTAGCCATGTGTTGACCATGTACACAGTCTAAGCCGTCGGCTGGACTCCGCTTATGTCGGAGTACAAAAACACATCTACACGTCGTGTACTTTGGAAATACACGCCGTGTACTTTTATTTTTATTTGATCGTTCAAGACGCCATCATGTCTTATTTATAGAACACCCTTCTTCTTCCAATTTGGACGAATAGTTCATCCGATAACCTCTGAAAAACTCACACCCTCCCAGAATCTCCGTACAACCTCCGTTCATCGATCCGTCAGATGAAGCAGAACCACATCAGAAAGGCTAACCCTACGCACTATTCTTCATCCTTGATCCCTCACCTATTCCTCCACAGATTCCATCCAAAAAAAATATCCAGATTTAACGGAAACACAGATGTACCGCGATTCATACTGATTCCGAGGATAATATCAAAGGAGTGTCATCGTACGAGTATGAGGTGGGTGGTGCATAACCTTTTTCGTGTTTTCGTAGACTTTTGGGGGTTGTGACCTCCGGGCGTGATGTCGGGTGTTGAGAGAAGCCCTGTTTATTTGCTGTTATTTAATTATCTACATCGTGGGATGTCTCTGGGTATTCCCTAACCCTTGTTGTGTTTGAGCAAGGCCGGGTGAGAGGTCATGGCTCGTTTGGGGAAATTCGGCTGGGGGTGCTGAAATGCGTATTATTTGGACCAGTATTTATACTGCTGATTTTAGACTTCTTTTTTTGCTGTTGGATTAAACTGATGAGTTTGATATTTAAAGCATGTTAGTAATTGTTAAGGCATTTACGACCTTAGGGGCTGGTATGGATTGGCGCAAGTTAATGCAATATAATTGTTTAGTAATTTTTTATTTCAAGTCATGCTTGAGTATAGTTATGCAATGTGTGATATTATCTGTGTTGAGCTACTCGTTGTGTTGGGCGTGGCCCGGATATTTGTTGAGTGATGAGAATCATAGGTTGGGGCTTTGGCTTGGGTTATTTTGGGTGGTTTCTACCATGGGATTGGGCTTCATGGACGTCGGTTGAGGCAGTCAGACTGTTAACTTGGACTTGGCCTGGGTTACTTGGATGGCGAGGCCATCATACTTGAGCGACAAGTTCACAGGGGAACGAGGTTTCAGATGTGTTGTGAGTTGGGAACATACTGAGGTGATTACCGCTCACCAGGTACCTTTGAGTAGTGTGCACACAGATAGACTCTGAGATGAGGTCGTATAACCACTCGCTGGGTAGAGGCCCCCGGTAGATGCGATTAGCTATATTTGGTTTGGGGGTGCTTTCCATAGGAAGCCACGTAGAAGGTGAGGAGACTTCGGGATACAACTTTGAGGTGGTCGGGTAGGGGGCGGAGGCTCGCCGTGATTTAAGGGCAGACATCGCTGACCCTCCGATTATCTTTTGAGGACTGGTATTGTTGTTCCTCCTGATGTTGTGCCATAGGCAGGTGGAGCTTCCGAGCTGGGTTACGATATTTGGGCGTGCCTTCAAGACGTTGGTACTTGAGACACATAGTGTCTGGTGGAACGCGATTTCGGGTTACATCCAGATATTCCCGTGCTGGCCGAAGTAGGTGACACTTCCTGGTGGCTGCTGAGCACCAGTGAAGTTTGTGTTCACTTTTGGCATTGTAATGTTTACTGTTTTTTTGTAAGATTGTCTGCCTAAACACTTATATTAGCTACACACCCTTGGGTGGTATCCTACAGAGACATGTCTGACACCCTACACGGGCCCTTTGGGACGCATGTAGACATTAATAAATTGCGTGCAGGTGGAGGGTCAGCCTCAAGAGTTGGACATTAGTGCTGTTGGCATGAAGACTGGTATGGACCTTGAGGTCGTGCTTTGCTGGAGTTACTTTTTTTAGTTTTTCCTTTTGTATCATTATGATTACCTTTGTATGTAGAAACTGTTGGTTAGCCATTGGCGCCATTATATATTGAGCCTAATGACTTGTTTTGGATGCATGCCTTGTTTGGTTACAGTAGTAGTTGTTTGTATTCTCAGTTTGTTGCTCTTTTTACTTTCCGCTGCTGCTGTTTCTATATTGCATCTACTGGTTTATTGATATTTGATATGCTTCCACTCTGTGGTTCTGGTTCGAGTCCGTTGAGTCATTTATTTCTACGACATACTTTTGTTTATTTCTCGGACCGGTACTATTGTTATTCCTCCGCGAGGGTATAGCCTCCCCAATATACCAAATTAGACCCCCACTGCTAGTGGGTAGCCTTTGGTGTTTAGGGGAGGTGCGCCTAATGTCATAACACCTGACCCTTTCGGCACTGTTCGGGTGGCTGGCCGTGTCCGGTTCGTTACAAAGTGGTATCAGAGGAGTTCTTGTCACGGATTTAGTAGCACTGTTTTTCTGGCTACTAATGAGTTAGAGACTTCTCTTTTTATTTCTGCTGGTTTTACTATTTTGGATATGGTTGACTGGAGATAGGTGGTTGTTGGAACTGAATTTTGAACTCGTGCTTGGGTGCCTGCAGCCCCATGTACGAGGGATGGATTGAGTTTCCGTGGGTGGGAATTACTATTTGTTTTTTATCAGGTTACCATTTATATGATTTCCACCTCGGTGGATCACTTGTTGTGTGATGTTATTGATTATAATATGTAAACCTTGGCCGGTATGGAAAGGGTTTCTTGTTTGGCTTTTGATAGGCACATTTTAGGGTATTTAAATTTCAAAACTGCATGTATGCTTTGTGAAGTGATAATACCATGTGAATAAAAATCAATTGCCATGCTATGTATGCTCCGAAATGTGAATAGGTGAAACTCATGATAGAATTTCTTGTTAATTTCAATGTGTATTCCATGCTCTGTATTTGGTAGAATTTCAGGTGTAGGATATTCGGGTCTGGCTCTTATGAGAGCAGGCATGTACTATGGGTGAGGCAGTGTAACTGTCGGGATTGGGCGACTCAGTGGTTGGGTTTGAGGCAACGTTGGTTGTCAGGACAAGCATCTCCTAAGGTAATATTGATACTTGGCTTTGTTGGGGGAGAGTAAGGAGTCCAGGAGGTCAGGATGTCGAGGGCATGGGTTGCGATAGCAGATAGTAAGGGTAGTTGTTATACACTGCCTCTTTACTTCGTTCCTTATCTGCGTATAATTTATTGTAATATATATATGGGTTGTCTGGCCATTTATGGTATTCAGCGGGTTACTTCTTCATGACACGATGGAGCATTAGGTAGGAGAGGATACAGTACCGCATAATCAGGTTCAGAATCCGGTGCAGGGAGAGCATGAGCCGCAGGTACAGGCTCAGAAATAGGATCAGGTTCAGGATCCAGTGTAGGAAGGACCGCAGCCGGGTTTGGCATCATTTGGGCTGTGGCTCAACGAGCCGCTCTGAGCGAGCCTGGTACGCGTCTTGCAGGGGATTGATAGGGGCGTACAGGGTACAGAGCCTTCTATGGCGTATCTGACACGGGAGTTCCAGTCACAGCACTCACCGCTTTTTTAGGGTGAGGGTGGTCCACAGTTGGCAGAGAACTAGATAGAGAGTATGCAGATGATCTTCGAGCAACTCGAGATGCCTCCAGGGAATAGGGTCAAGCCGGCGACGTACATGCTGAGAGGACTGGCGAAGTGATGGTGGGATGTATAGGTACAGGCTCGTAGGCACGAGGGACTGGCATGGAAGGACTTCGAGGACATGTTCTTCAAGCACTTCTATCCGGAGACACTGAGGGCAGAGAGAGCTTTGGAGTTCTTGAGTCTTCAGTAGGGAGATATGTCCGTCATGGACTACGAAGCTACCTTCACAGAGTTATCTCGTTTTTCACCTGGTATGGTGAGCGATGATGCAGCTAGGGTGAGGTACTTCGAGGAAGGCTTACGAAACGCTATTCGGGTTCTGGTAAACAAATTCAGGCTATGTTCCTTCTCCGAGGCGGTGAACCAGACGCTCATAACCAAGGGCAACACGAGAGAGAGTGAAATCTCATTTTGGCCGGGTGACAGCTTCAAGTGACAGTCCAAACAACAGGAAACGAGGGAGAGATGAGTTCCAGTAGGGTGGGCATGCCAATGACTCAGCTAGACCACCTCGTGGCTATTCAGCGGTGGTTTTCTTTCAGTGCGTACAAATGGGACATGTTCGGGCTCAGTGCGATAGGCCCCTGAAGGAGTGCCAGGTATGTGGACATGTCGGGCATATGGAGTGGTTTTGAAGGTAGCCTTCTCAGATAGCCAGCAGGCAGGGACCAGGAAAAACTGTGGCATTAGGAGCTGGTTCAGGTTCGGTGCCAGGAGAGTGTAGCCGAGGTTCAGCTGCACGCGGAGGACATGAATGGGATTGCGGGATCCATATGATGGGCCTCTGGCCGGTGGCTAGAGTATCACCACAGGGAGGTCAGGCATTAGGCAGTCGGGCTTCAGGCTAGGTTAACCCTATGGAGCTGCCAAGGATTGAGCAGGCTGGAGCGCTGACGATGGTGGCAGGTACACCGTGGGCGTGGGTGTGAGTTTCTTTGCTTTCTTTTGGCATGGCCTCTTGAGGCTTGTCTGGTTGAGTGAACGAGTTGCACAGGTTACTTGTGGACTGACAAGAGACGAGTTAGTGGGATTGGCATCATATCAGATGCGTTATATATTTTATTATATATTTGATATGCGTGACATCAGGAGAATCGAAGATACAGATTAATTGTGGTGCGGTGGGCATCGGGGAATCATGGGTGCGAGTTACATGAGGTGCATGGAACCAGGTTTGATTTGAGAATCTATTAGATGAAGGACCTCAGGGAGGCAACCACCGATGTGGTGAGGGTTATGTTGGGTATCAGAAGCGACACGTGAGCACCGAGGAGGTGCAGGGGTGACGATGCGTCACAGGAGGACCATGGGTCCGGGAAATAGGTTTTTGGGCCTTTCCTTTTTATTTGTTTTACTTGAGCTTTGTTCGGGTTGAGACCAAGTAGGCAATTCCTAAGGTGGGGAGCCCTTTTATGAATTTAGCCAGAACTCTGAGACCGGGGTAGTCCGGGTTGTTTAACCGGGATGGGCGTGTTTGGTGCCATCTCATGGTTTCATTTGGCAGCTCGAGGACGAGCTACGTTAAGGTGGGGAGTTTGTAAGAACCCAAGTTTTTGGAAATGGCTCAAATCCCAACCCTGTTTAATCTTTTTGACTATTTTTTGACAAGTCTTGAAAATCTGGGTAGTTTATGGAAATTTCCAGACTACACGCCATGTACTTTAAGTACATGCTGTGTATGTGTTAACCGAGTGACCGGCCGTGTGCTCACCGAGTACATGCTATACGATGACCATGTATAAGTTTCATACTATACGACGTGTATTTATAGACACGCCGTGTAAACCTTACCCGTGAAAGGCCAAGTATATGATGGGTGGTGCCCAGGTATAAGTTTCAATCAACATGGCGTGTCGCCCTCCTTGACACACTGTGTACCTTTATCCTGTGTAGCAGCCGAGACCCTGGCTGTGTGTTGACCGTGTACACAGTCCAAGCCGTGTGCTAGACTCCGCTTAAGTCCGTGTATGGAAACACATCTACACGGCGTGTACTTTTGAAATACATTCCGTGTACTTTTATTTTTATTTGATCATTCAAGATGCCATCACGTCTTATTTCCAGAACACCCTTATCCTTCCCCTTTGGATGAATAGTTTGTTTGAGAACCTTCGAAAAACACAAACCCTCCCAGAATCTCCGTACGACCTCCGTTCTTCAATCCGTCAGTGGCAGCGGGACCACATCAGAATGACTAAACGTACGCACCGTTCGCCATCGTTGATCCCTCACCTATTCATCCGCAGATTCCATCCAAAAGGAATTTCCAGATTTGACGGAAACACATATTTACTGTGATTCAGACCGATTCAGAGGCTAATATCAAAGGAGTATCATCGTACGAGTACTAGGTGGGTGGTGCATACCTTTTTTTGTGTTTTCGTATACTTTTGGGGGTTGCGACCTTAGGGCGCGACATCGGGTGTTGAGTGAAGCCCTGTTTATTTGTTGTTAGTTAATTATCTGCATTGTGGGATGCCTCTGGTAATTCCCTGACCCTTGTTGTGCTTGAGCAAGGCCGAGTGAGATGTCATGGCTTGTTTCGGGTAATTCGGCTGGGGGTGCCGAAATGCGTATGATTTAGACTAGTATTTAAACTTCTGATTTTAGACTTCTTTTGTTACTGTTGGATTAAACTACTGAGTTTTATTTGTTAAATCATGTTAGTAATTGTTAAGGAATTTAAGACCTTAGGTGCTAGTATGGATTGGCGTAAGTTAGTTCAATTTAATTGTTTAGTAATTGCCTGTTTCAAGTGTTTCTTGAGTATAGTTATGCAATGTGTGATATTATCTGTGTTGAGCTGATCGTTGTGTTGGGCATGGCCCGAATATTTGTTGAGTGATGAGAATCACAGTTTGGGGCTTTGGCTCGGGTTATTTTGGGTGGTTTCTACCATGGGATTGGGCGTCATGGACGTCGGTTGAGGTAGTCGGACTGTGAGGTTGGGATTGGCCCGGTTTACATGGATGGAGAGGCCATCAGACTTGAGTGACAAGTTCGCAGGGGCATGATGTGTTAGATGTGATGTGGCTTGGAAACATACTGAGGCGATTACCGCTCACCGGGTACTTTTGAGTAGTGTGCACACAGATAGACTCTAAGATGAGGTGGTACGGCCACTCACTGGGTAGAGGACCTCGGTAGATACGGTTAGGTATATTTGGTTTGGGGGTGCTTTCCATAAGAAGCCACGTGGAAGGTAAGGAGCCTTCAGGAGAAAACTTTGAGGCAGTCAGGTTGGGGGTGGTGGCTCGCCGTGATTTGAGGGCAGACATCACTGAACCTCCGGTTATCTTTTGAGGACAAGTATCGCTGTTCCTTCAGATGTTTTGCCATGGGAAGGTGGAGCTACCGAGCTGGGTTACGATGTTTGGGCGTGCCTTCAGGACATCGGTATTTGAGACACATAGTGTCAGGTGGCACACGGTGTCGGGTTACATCTAGATATTCGGGCGCTGGCCGAAGCAGGTGACACTTCCTGGTGGCTGCTGAGCACCAGTGAAGTTCGTGTTTACTTTTGGAATTGTACTGTTTACTCTTTTTTTAATGTAATAATGTCTGCCTAAACACTTATATTAGGTACGTACCCTAGGGTGGTATCCTACTGAGACTTGTCTTACACCCTACATGGGCCCTTCGGGATGCGTGTAGACTTTATGAAATTGCGTGCAGGTAGAGGGTCAGCCTCAGGAGCTGGACTTTAGTGCTGTTGGTAAGGAGACTGGTATGGACCTTGAGGTCGTGCCTTGCTGGAGTTACTTTGTTTAGTTTTTCCTTTTGTATCAACATGCTTACCTTTGTATGTAGAAACTTTTTTTTAGCCATTTGTGCCATTATATATTGAGCTAAATGACTTGTTTTGGATGCATTCTTGGTTTGGTTACAATAGTAGTTGCTTGTATTCTCATTTTGTTGCTCTGTTTACTTTTCACTGCTGCTGTTTCTATATTGCTTCAGCTGGTTTATTGATATTTAATATGCTTCTGCTCTGTGGGTCTAGTTCAAGTCTGCTGAGTCATTTATTTCTACGACATACTTTAGTTTATTACTCGGACCAATACCATTGTTATTCCTCCGAGAGGGTATCGCCGCCCCACTATATCTAATCAGACCCTCGCTACTATTCGGCAGCCTTTGGCATTCAGGGAAGGTGCGCCTAAGGTCGTAACACCCGACCCATTCGACACTGTTCGGGTGGCTGGCCGGGTCCGGGTTGTTACAATAGGGTTAATCATTTTAGAAGGAAAAGACCTCAATAAATTGGTTATAGATGTTTGGAAGAAACATTTTTAGGGCTTCGTTGAGAAAAATGGATCAAACTCATGTAAATAAGTGAGGGGGGAGGTTTCCTTTTATAATTGAGGTGAGGGGCACTTTTGGAAAGTCTCAAAATATTTAATTAATAAAAATTAATTTTCAATTAAAAATGGATAAAAAAGGTTTATTTGGACTATTAGATGAGCATGGATCTAAATACACTCCTACAATAAATTTTAGGCAAATTTATGCCACATCCTTACCCTAATCTTATTATTTTTACACTTATATAATTTCATTAACTCTTAACATGAAAAATGGATTTTTAATGTTTGAGGGTTAATATAGTTACTATAAAATGAAAACCCACATATAAATGGTTCATTGATGAAATGTTAAACCTTATGTCAATAATTTTCCCAAATTTTATATTTTTATGAATTTTATATCATTTATTAAAATATTATTTATTTTAAAATATAATTAATGTAAATTTTGACACTATTCATTAAATTGACTTTTTATAATATTAATACAACACGATATCTTCAAATAAAAAATAATATGTACCTATAATATCAAGGGAATCTATAAGAGTTTGTTTTGACATTAATTTTCTCAAATTAGATATATTTTAATATTTTCATTTCATTTTTTTTGATATTTACATTATTAAAAAAATTACTACACAAATATTGGGCAAGCATTTAAGATAATTATAAAATAAAAAATCAAATAAAATAATATATATATATATAATGAACAAAATTACATTATATTTAAAAATTATTTTTATATTCAAGCATACCATCTGGAAAAAATCATAATAAAAATGTTATTATTATTAGAAATTCGAATATGACACCTATGAGTTTTTTTAGAATAAAATAGTATAGATATCCTAATCTCATCTAAGTGGCCCCAAAATTCAAAAATAAAATATCAACATAAAAATAAGTTTATTAAGTTAAAAATGGACACTTATATTCGTTCATAACTTACCTTTTTTCCCATATGGAAAAATAATTGATATTTAAGACAAATAAAGTGATATTATTGTCTTTTATTGATTTATACAATATATAAGTCATTTTAATGGACATATATCCATTAAAAAACTCAATTTATATACTTAGGTGATAATGGTAAAATTAACATCATCAATTGTTTTTTCAAGTGTTAGGGCCATTTTATATTTCTTATAATTAAATTACCAAATTTACCTATTTACCATGGTAACAAAATTATAAAGGTTACTATTCATATTGAAAAAAATAAAAGTGAAATATTTAATAAATTTTCAATTTATGAATCCAAATATGGAATCAATTTTTCAAAATTCAAAAAAAATAATTTTAAGAGTTTAATTTGAAATTAATCACAAAATATGTAACGAAAAAAAGTTTTTTGGAAAAATAAAATTTTAATCCTAAAAATGTACTTATAATAAAATAATGTATTAGTATGATAAAAATAAAATTGATTAGTTTTTTTATATAAATAGTTCTTTAGCTACATAGATATCAAATTCAAATAGTATAATACTTTAAATATAACGATGTTGAAAATTTTATAAAAATTGGTGTTTTCACTATGAATTTGAAAATAAATCTTTTACAAAAAATACCAAAACATTACCCTAGGATAATTTCGAAATTATTATTTTAAAAAGGAATTTCAGTTTTTCAAAAATATATTATAAAGGTTTCAAAATTTATTTTTAAAAAAGTGTACCATTAAAATGTGATAAAATCACCTTCATAAAGATATAGCTTTTTATGTGTAAAATTGGATTTATTCTTCTCTCATGCCTATAAAATCTATTGGATTAATGTAAAACAATTTTATTGAATATATAATAGATAAATTTCATAAATTGGTTAATTCTATCCATTAATCCCAATTTAATGGTTGTGTTATAATAACATTTCATTGTTTGTTTAAGTTGGGTGTTGTGTTTAACGTAAGTTATAAAAGGGATTTAATTTAAAAAGAGGCATAATGTAAAATATCGGGTTATTAAATTATCCCATAATTTAAAAAATTTAATCCTCCAAATTTTAAATTTGACGTCTAATATAAATGGATTATATTTGGAAATTATTTTTATGGAAACCCACATCATAAATACAGTTAATAAATCATCCTATTAATAAGAGGGGAATGGAAATGCAAAGATCACTAAAAAATTACGATTTTGAATAGGATAAAATTAGTTGAATGTGAACACCTAGACATGGAATTGAAATATAACTATCATTTTTTGATGGAGAGTGATAGAGAGTACAATATTTATAAAGTTATCCATCACAAAACCATAAATGTATGATCCGTTAAAACGCCATTGATTTCTGATAATGAAAAGTAGATGAACAACAATTTAATTCTAAAATCCTATCCCTAGAGTCAAGGGATTATTTTACTATCCATATAAATCACTTGATGAAATTAACTGACATTATTTATGTCTATTTCATAAGAAAATTATCATCATTTGGTTGTGTATCTGTCTATATCTACATCATTTCTTACATTTGGATAAGGTTATTCCTGATTTTTTTTATGTTTGGATAACTTTTATTAAAATATCCAAATGTAATTCCTTAATCCTTTAAATATTTACAAAAATAAAAATGTTTAGTAATGGTTATCCAATATGTTAAATCACACTCAAAAAAAATATCCAATGTTCAAATTAATAAATTCTATATGTACATAACGTTAAGACTCATCCAAAATACATCTTTAAAAAATAGATATTTATAGGGAAGGTCACTAAATTTTCAAAATAAACTTAACATCATATTTACCACAAATGATATGGTGATGTGTTTTTCTCACGTACAAAATATATGAAAACTATTATCACCTTTAAAACATAATGAAAATATGCATGCTCCCAAAAAAATCTTGTTGTTGAATATATTCCAAAAATAAAAACATGTAGTAAACCAAATAGAAAACAGCAGATCACTATCCATATTCATGGAAACCTATACTATCCCATAAAAATATATTTATTATCAGTCATATATTAAGGGATATCTTGAATTAACCATGTGTTTTCCAAAAGTTCAACTTGGCATTGAATCACTTTTCCTGGTAATCAATACCATTGAACATATGCTCTCAACTCAAAAAAGATGAAGTAATATAGTAAAATATTTATATATATAATGATTATTATAACGAATTATTCATTGATAAAATAATCCTTTAATCGAAATACAAAATAACTTTAATCATTCTACATCATTCATAAATAGTTAACTATGCTTCATCATCTTTTCCCCAATACATCCTTCATTTAATTTGTCATTTTTAGCCTCTTAATCACCAATAGTAAAACCATTACTTTTATGAAACTATTGATTCTATTAATTACTTTTACCCCTTGACATTGGTTTGTGTAATAACCATATTTTCAACATTTTAAATATTAAATCAATGATAAATCCTTTGGGAGACCATTATTCCTAAATTTTCATTTTTCCAGGGGAAATAATTTATTTATATCCATCTATATACACATAAAACAACATCACATTCCTCCATGACATTAACATGGGTTTTTATTCTCACATTATTGACATATTAGAAACTGGTACAACTTTCCTCCATGGTCTTTACCACCCGAGCTCTCAGCAAATTGTATCGTTCTATTAGTTGGTGAGCCCTGGAGTTGGTTAAGTTGTTAATGATATATAATGATAACTTATTATGAATAATCACAATATCCTTTACTATATTCATCATTCCATTTGTTTGATCATCAAAACATTGTCTATCATATTCAATGTTAACTCAGTACCATTTGATTATCACCATTGACTAAAACCAAAAGTGACATGTACTATAATAGTCTAGAGTTAGTGGTTAGTTTATTACATTGGAATAAGATAAAATGAATAATATCCCATGGAACTGAATAATTTAATATTATTGTTCAACTATATATGTACATGATTGGTACATTAAAATTAAAAATATAAAATAAAACATAGTGAATCCTTTGAGAAAACCATTACTCTAAAATATTAACCCTACATATCAGTCATAATAATCTTTCTGGGATCCTGTACAAAATTAAACATAATAAAGGGGTGATATTAGATTCCTAGTAAGGGAATGTAGAAAATTGAATCCATGAGTAAATAAGGAATAAAAAAATTATGGCATGATGAATAACTACAACACAATCCATTAAACTTAATTGTGAGAATAATATTGGAACAATAAGTGATGATTAAATAATAGAATGTAAACTATCACATGAGAATTAAAACTAACTATGGATATTATACTATTCGAATAATCACATGGAATACCAAAAATTAATCTCATAATGATGGAATTCATAATACTAGAAAGCTAATCTCATATTGATGGAATGCATAATTCCAGACATCTGAAATATATTATTGAGGCTTTATGTCAAGAATATAACACCATAAAGTATTCAATCCAAGAATATTATAAATGGGTTAGTCCTTGGAAAAATCCTATTATAATTTTTCTCAAGATACTACCGATGAATCTGGGGGTTAAATCGGTCCCCACCCATTACTTAGTAAGTCTAATGCATTCTCACATGAATAAACAACACCACAGAATGAACTTTTCATAAAAAAAGTCAAAGACTTGTCATAAATAATATTAATATTTACCCAATAAAACTGACCATAAACCATTTAATAAAGTAATTAATATTTAATCATAAGAGGTATGCCTCAATGAAAAACAATATTCAATAAAGGATTTCTATAAAGATGAAAAAACATAAAATGGGATCATTGAAAAATTATTTGGAAAATTAACCTTTTTCATTTTGAAAATAATTAATTTTTAAAAATATTCCCAATTATAAGATAAATAAATTTCATTTAAATGGACCATGTAACATTTTAAAAGATTATTTGAAAAAAATAAGGTGTCATGAAATTAGAAAAATATGCTCATTCCATATAAGTTAAATAAATATTCATTCTTCATTTTTTTCTGAAAATTCATAAAGCACATCATTTGGAAGATGACTGATAAGATTCCTTTAAAAATATTTTTAAAAGTAATATATTGGAAAAAATAGGCTTAAATAAAAATAGGATATAATTAAAAACATTTTTTTTAAATATCCCAATAATACATGAACATGGAAGAGAAATATTCCAAGGGGAGACTTAAATATAAACAATCCTGAATAATAAGGAGATTGTGAAATAAACCCTTACCACTTTGTAATCAATTGAATCTTATTATTAAAATTAAAATTTATATACCATTAAGAAAGATATATTTATCATATAATATATCAATGGAAGTAATACACACTACCCAAATGGAATATGTGGTGAATGTGACATATGTCTCATGGAAGTAAAAGTGAGATGAGAAACCCTTACCTTAGGTTTGATTTCTTTTGTATGTATCCTATAACCCTATATAGTAAATTTAGTTGTTTATACATATACTATATAAACATTATCATATATAGGATATAATATATGATTTATTAATACCCTTTAATCGCACATTTTATACAAATATTTATTAAATTTATATTCCTAGTGATAACTACTTTGTTTTTCATATATGTCTTGATTTAGAAGTCTCAGTCCTTGTAAATTGGTCTGGTTATATAATATCCAGAAAGTTAATCATGATATTTATATCATATGTATTCAATATATAATTATTTATAGTATTCATTAAATGGAAGAGATAGAAAAATGAACAAAACCATTCATGAAGATGGTAGGCTGTACGTACGCATAAATGTCGTTTCCAGCTTTATAAATATAGAAAAAAAGAAATGTGAATAGTAATTAATCATTCCAAAATTACATTTATGTCAAAAATTTCATATATAATTATTATTTCATCATTTATTAATAAGCAATTAAAGTGGTGTTGGAAATAAAATTACACCGCTATGTGGAGATAGTAAGTCTTACTTACCCAAGTGTAGTGATTTTGTTCTTCATTGGATGGATACAATGTAGAATATGGATGTTTAATAATAAAAATAAAAATATCAATATATATATGATACCACATTTATTAATTTCTTATGGAGAAATATTATGAATAATAATTAGAAAAAGAAATGACCTTGTATTAGTTATTAAAAATGATTAGCTATTCTTCGAATGGCTTCTATTATATTTATTCTTAAGGGATATAGGGATGATATTTTTGTAAGACCAGGAACTCAATTTTTTTTAATTATTTTGGGAAGATATATGGTTATATTTGTTCAATATATACGTCCTAAAGTGGTGTAAATAAGTGAGTGAGGATGTGACCTTTTATAATTAATGCGAGGGGCACTTTTTGAAACTCAAAAAATATTAAATTAATAAAAATGAATTTTCAATTAAAAATATATCAAAATTGAGTTATTGATAAGTTAAGATTATTATGGATCTAAATCATGTGATATATAATTTTTATAGTTGTTTAGGTCACATTCCTACCCTTATCTTTTGGATTTAACCCATTTTTTAATCCCTTTAAGTCTTACCATGACAACATGGTTTCTTACTCTTTGAGGGATATTATAATTAAAAAAATTCAAACATCCCATAAATATATCATTTATTAAATTTTATTCAGTATACCAATCATTTCACTAAATTTTATGTATTTATGAATTTCATATCATTTAAGGAATTTTTTTTTAAAAAAATACCATAAATGTCAATTTTGAAATTATTTATTACTTTGACTTCTAAAAATATCAAAAACAATACATATTAAAAAAACATTTTAAATCATCCATAATATGTCAAATTAATCTATAATGTTATTTTATTCCATTAATTAAATAAATGTTAATTTATTTTAATTTTTTAATATCATTTATTTGAAATTTCAATTAATATAAATATTATTGATTCACTGTTTTGTAAGGATTTATGCTAATTATTTATTCACTAATAATTAAAAATAAATTACTATGATGAATAAAATTCAATTATATATAAAAAAAATTAGATTCTAATATAACTTCTTGATAAAACCACATTAGAAGTGTTATATTTATTAAAATATGAATGTGACATCCTTGAATTTTTTTAAAATAAATTATTTTAAATATCATAATCTCATCCATGTGTCCCAAAAATTGATAAATAAATTTATATCAAAATATAATGTTTATTATGATAAAAATTGACCCTTATATTATTTCATAACTTAAATTTGTCCCCATGTGGACACATAAAAGATATTTAAGACAAAAAAGTGTCATTTTGTGACAATCATTGATTTAAATAATATAAAAGTAATTTTATTGGGAGTGTGTCCATTAAATAACCCAATTTATATCCTTAGTTTATGATGGTAGAAAAAACCTCATACTATGTTTTTTTTCGTGTTTTACCATCATTTTATTGTCCTTATCATTAAATTACTCAATTTACCCCTTTACTTTGGTAACAAAATTACCAAGGTTACTATTCAAATTGACAAAAAAAGTGACCAATTTAATTAATTGGAACTTATGAATAAAAATGTGGAATCATTTTCCAAAATTTAAATCAAAGAAGATTCAGAATTTAATTTCAAATGAATCATGAAAAACGAAACGGAAAATAAATTCCTTGAAAAATGAAAATTTAAGCATAAAATCATACTTATACTAAAATAAGATATAAATATGACTGATATTAAATGATTTAGATCAATTATAACTAAATATTAATTATGTTAAATTTAGATAAAATTCAACTTTATAAAAATACTTCTCATATAATGAAATTTATAATTTTCTAAAAATCAGTGTTTTTCACTATTCACTAGAAAATTATTCTTTTCAAAAAAATACCAAAAGTCCATCCTTGTAAAATTTTGAAATTACACTTTTAAAAATGTATTTTATTTTTTCAAAGAGAATTTATAAAAGTATAAATATTTATATTTAAAACCGGTGTTTCATTAAAAGGTGACAAAACTGCCTTTATAATAGTATAACTTTTTATGCATAAAATTTGATTGATTATTATCTTATTCATATCAAATCTATTGGATGAATTTACACAAATTTTATTGAATATATAATATATAAACTTCATAATGTGGTTAATACTATTAATTCCCTCCAATTTAATTGCAGTGTTATAATAATATTTCATTGTTTTTTTGAGCTTGATCATACGTTCAATGCAAGCTATCGAAGAGATTAAATTTAAAAAAAGACACACTATAAAATATTTTTGTGTTACACTGTTTCGTATTCGTGAATTAATAACCAGGATACCAATCACCACATCATTTTCGGGATCCACTTCAGTAGTAGTGATAGAATATTCCCTTTTATTCTGCAATGGAGGTTATTGTTGTTGATTTCCTTCGATAACCCTTGGACTAGGGAATTGGATCTCACAATACCGATGTTAGCTGATGTTGAAACACTTCACTACATGATATGTTATGATAGAAACCTTCATTTATTCTTCTACATTAGTGGGTTTCATAAAATCCATTCAAAAATAGTTATCCTGATTCCCTTCTCTTCTACATTTGAAGCATCTCCCATTTCCCTTTAAATAGTTCTCAAGATGTTTCTTCCCACACTATTAATATGTGGGTTGTTGGGTTTCCTTCCTTCATGAGAATTATCTTTTGATCCTACAATATTAAACAACATATCATGATTTTTTTTTCTCCAGGACCATGAGAAAAATAATAGTCACCAATATACATCTCAACCTTAATGGCATAACATACTATCTCCTCAAAGATTCCGGAGTCTCAAATAACTAAGGATTTTCATAGAATAAGATTTATTACACTGAAGATGCAATCCAACTTAATTTCAATTTTCATGAAAAATCCAGAGTCATATCTTGCTAGCATTGTGAAGTTTTCCTCATACACCCTGATAGACTAATCTTCATTTTTCATCAATCTACGAAACCTCCTCTCCATCTTAGGTTCGTGTATCTGGGGAAGATATTTATTTAAAAACATTTTCTTGAGTCCTTATAAATCCATGGAATCAATTAAATCCTTATACTTTGTGTTTTGGATTAGTTTCGACCATTGATCAGCATCCTCATCAAAATGATAGTCCACCGATAGCACTTTATCTTCTTCTAATAATATTTAAAATAGAATATATTATCAATGGAGTTAATCCATTTTCTTGTGATGAGGGGTTCAGATGGTCCGATAAAGATAGGAGGTCTCATTTACATAAAGGGTTAAAACACAATTTTATATTTATCAGGATAAGGAGGGAATTCCACATTATTCAAGTTATTAATCATAAATTGAGCTAATTGATATTGTATTTTCATGAAATTGAATGATCCCATTCCCATTTGAATGAAAATTTCATTAGGGTAATAATCATATTTTATATCACATTTGCTGTCATAATGAGTTCACCAATTTCCCACCATTAAATAAAAAATGAAAAAAATAAAATTAGTTTCCTTTAATAAGTCTTTAATGAGAATATTAAAATTCAACCCTAAACATGGAAAGAATAAATTATAAATAAAAAGTATAACCTCACATAGGATTCAAAAAGATTCAATATAGGTTTTTCATGGTTATTTAATTATCCATAGGGTTCACACTAATGTTTTTTGTCCTAATACATAAAAATATAAAGACCATGTTCTGACACAAACTATATATTCCAAATCATTTACATGTATTATTACATGATTTTAAGCATAATTATCCATCAAATAAAAACCAACGATTAAAAATTATAGCATATTTTGAAGACTAGGTTCATAATTAGAAAACATGAAACTAGAATAAGAAATCATTTTATTAATCTCCAAAATGAACTCCTAACCCCCTTTTATCTACTACAACTACATAGGATAACCCTAGTAATACAAAAACAAAAGGGATGAGATAAAATTCCCACTAATGAAATAAACATGGGAATAAAACATTACACATGAGTTAGAAGGAATAACATAATAACATAAAAGGAATTTATCATGAATAAAAAATTGGAATAATATCTTATAGAAAATTAATTAGTATAATCATGGAAATATTAGATTGTGGAAGAAACATATGACCTAACATAAACATGTGTTAAGGCTAACTAACAAGACTATATCACATGGTGGAAAAAGTACCATAATGGATTTGGTTTACACACTAATCCCACATATGATATCTCAAGAGACTAACCATTACCCATTTCATTGTAGTGACACCTAGGAACACCCATAAAAAAATGTTTATCCATTTGTGTGGCACAAAAATAATCATACATAAGGAATAAACATATGGGTTACACATGAAAAGAAATGAGTTTCGTAATCATGTCATATGGAATAACCAAAAGGAATATTGTAATGGTATCCATCAAATAAAGGGATTAAATCATTATTGGACATTCAAAAAATAATTATACACATATATTATAATAAATTATGTGCAACTAAGGTGAAAAAATGTAAAAAGAGTGGTTATGTAACCTTTGTAATGTGCCTCTTAAGAGGGTTTTTAAGAGAAGAGGTATTGAGTCTTTAAAAGGGACAAGTGGATAATAATTCAAAATAAAAAAAGAGTGAAATAAAATGGTTTTATATATATGTAATTTTTTTAAATCATATATGTTTTAAAACAGATCTTTTAGTGGTACTTTAAAAGAGAAAAAGAAAATAAAGAAGTTCCATTTAATTGACTTTTCGAAAGTAATTAAGAACATAAACATTAATTTATGTATATAACCATCAAATAAATATTAAATACACATGATATATATCTGTGATCCATATATAAAAAATATATAATAAGTATATAAAAATAATAATTTGATAAATTGAGACCTATAGATATAGAATGCAGCTTTAGGTAAATAAGGAGGTTCTAAAAGATCCATTACCTTATGTCTGAATGTGTTCTGCATTTGGACCTAATGTATTGGATAATGATAAAACATTATTTAATTACTTAATTAATAACCTCTTATAAATTTATTTTATTTTTATAATTTTATTATGTTAATTTATGGCCATTTTTATGTTTAATGTAGTTTAATGTTGTCATTTTAAGATCATTTGTTTCATGGTTTCATGAAACGTTCACTGGTGTTAAATTATGAAAGTTCTCCTCAAATAGTAACAATATTATATAAGTATAATTATATGATATTTATGAAATTAAATATTCTAAAAGGTTTCATATATCATTTTTTATATGAGGATGATCCATTTGATAAATTTTTAATGATAATTGTTTAGTTTATTTTTTGGCATTTTTTTCAATCATCACAAAATAGATTCATTTTATTTAATAATATGTCTATAAATTAGTTGAAAAAGATGAAAAAATTATAATATAAATATTTTAATATGATTTAACTATAATAATGGTTTGATGACATGAATTTAAAGCAGGTAATGGGAAAAGAAAAATCACTATCCATGGAGATGATTAACTGCTATAATTTGGAGAACTGTTTCCTTTCTTTAATAAGAGGAGATGGAAAAAGATGTGGAAATAAGATATAAAATTTGAAACACAGTATTATAGTATATACATTATAATTGATTTATTATGATTTGTTTGATGAATGAGGTGAATGGAATGTAGATGATGAAATAAAATTAAAAAGAGATGGTTTGAGAAAGTATCCTCTTGAATATCATGACCTTGAAGGACCCCTTAAGGGTCATGGAATTTGTATTTGGATGAGGGAATTACCTCTTTCACATTGGTAAGAGGATTGGGGAGGGAATTTTTTTAGAATATAGACAAATTACAAGGCTTATAATGTGTGAGTAGAATGGGTGGTATTTATAGGGGGAGGAGAGGTTTTTTTTATTATTATATTTATTAGTATATTATTTGGGCTCAAGAATACTAATAAAATTTATTTATATGGATGAATATAATAAATATTGAATTATGCTAGACATAAAGGGTGATTACATAAACTATGACTAAAAAATTCATTTATTTGTCCTATAAGGCTAAATCTCGTAATTTATCATACTTCACTATTCACCAAAAATTTGAAAATTTTAAAAAAATACAAAAAAATAATTCTAATTTTTTTTGGATTGTAGATTAGAAAATGGAATCCATGTTATGAGTGTAATTATATGATTATTATATAATTTATTTTTAAATAAAATCAACATTTATTAAAAAATACAGATTTTAATATTACAATTGTTTTCTTACTTTTAAAAAAATTAATTAAGGTCACATAAATTTTTATTATAATTATAATAAAATGTATTATGAATTTTTTAATCTATTTAATGAAAAGAAATTTTCTTTTAAATCATTGTGTTAAATATAATTTTTAAATAAACATTTTTGTTATACAAAAATACAAACACCTATTTTATCGTTTTTAATTTTATTTCTTTTACAAAGAGATAAATATATCATCGATTTATTTATAAGATACCTAAATTTTATTTTATATTTTCATAGGTGAGGTTAATATTCTAAAATCCAAATTACTATTGATAATGGTCATATTACTATTCCAATGATTAAGTTACTATTCCAATGATGTTTTTTCACTAATTTCTATGAATACATCTTATTTAATTCATTATTCATTCAAATTATATTTTCTATTAATTTTATTTAGATATATTCATGTTTAAAATGAATATTTTAGTATTAACATCATGTTTTATTTCTGTAGCTTTGTTCATGAGTGTAGTGATTCTAGTGTTTGGAAAAGATCAAAATTTCCTATTCTTGTTATATTATTTTCTATTTGTTATCTTTCTCTAATATTTGGAATTTATTTTTGTTTATATGATATCTAATGTTTTATTCTTAATTTATGAGAATATTTTTTCTACTAGGTTCACTATATTATATTTTTGTTTTAAGAGATAAATATAATAAGGAAATTTCATTGATAAAATTCTGGGTCATTACATTTTCCCTTATTTTGGGTTATGTGAATTTCCCAACGAGGTGGTTTTGTTTTTTGTTTTATTAGTTTTATAATTCACACCACTTTGAAGTTCTGGTTTTCAAAAGAAAATGTTATTTTGATGTGGTCTTGACATGCCTAGTTTGAGGGTTATTATTGTGGTTTTTGATTCCTTGCTTATGAAGGACTTGTTTGGTTTCCATACTGGGAAATGACTTGAGTAAGTTTATGTCATAGACATAATTATTCGCTATAATGGATGAAGTGGTTTATTTAGTTTCATTTCCTACCTAAACTCTATATAGAGTGGTGTATGCAAAAACTTTATTGTGAGAGTTATTGAGATTAGGCCCCCAAGTTTAAGCCATGTTTGGTTGGAATAAGTGGTGTTTCTTTGGGGTGCGCTCTTTTAGTGGTCATAATGTTAGCCTTAGTGATTTTTCATATATGGTTAGACTTTTTGTAGGTTTTCCAATTTTGGAATGTTCATTTTCGATGGTTTCCATTTCGAATGTTTTGGTGGATGGTTTGAATAATGGTTTATAAAGTTTATATCATGTTGAAGAGTGGTTCCCCCACTCCCATTCTCTTGGTTTTTTTTGTGGTGGGATGTGAGAGAAGTTTTGTTGAGCCTCATTGTGGGGAAAACCATTACTTTTGATATTATGGTTAAGACATCCTTTTTGATGATCCAAGTGGATATCATTGTTTAAGATTGATATAATCCTTTGGGTGCATGATTGGGTAACTAGAGGGTGACTTTTACTAGTTGAATATAGAATAAAAACTCATGTATGACTATGGGACTATTTAGGATGCATCGTGTAAGGTTTATCTAGTGTTTGAACCTATGTTATCGTCATTTATCATGAAACATAGTGAGTTTTCTTGCCATTATTTTGAGGATCTTGTGATTTTTAATCCTTTAATTTGAATTGGAAGTGTTTGTTGTTGAGGGTGTGTTCCTATCATGGTTTTTTGGTTTTTATAGGGTATGTTCTCAATATTTTATCTTTTATGTAACCATGATAGATGAAAACTAATTTGTGGGGAGACAATTTTAGAGTAATTATAAAGGTTTGGTAGACCATGATAGTCATCGCATGCATTTTGGGGTTTCCTGTGTATGGTTATTTTTTTGGTTCTTCTAGGATACGTTTGGTTATCTTAAGGTTGATCAATTTGATCATTTTGAGAATTTTTGTGTTTTTTATTTGAGATAGAACCAAACTAAGAAGTTCATTTTATTACGTCATTTTTGGGATATTTTGTTTCATTTTTGACTCTTTTTGACCGTGAGATTTCTGTGGGAAGAAAGTGGCATGGTGGGGTGTTTGTGATACCCCCATGTCAGGGTGTTACTATTTATTTTTCTTTTTTTATATGTTGTGGTCTAAGTTTCATACCAATGGAGTTATAGAGCAAAACAAGAACTTTTTGAGGTTTTTCTAATTTGAATGGTTTTGGTGCACGGTTAGAGGGAAACTATGTGGACTCCCTTTATAAGGATCCATTTTAGTTATTTGATGAAATGGACACAATTTATCAGAATAAGATATGCATCATTATGTTTAGACTATGGTGCACCTTATAGAAATGGTATGAGGTCTTTGGTACATTTCAGTTTTGGAACACAAGTTTTACATAGATTGGTAAACCGTGTGACAAGAGTGAATAAATCACTATAATTTTTGACAGAGCCTTTTTATTGGATTCCTCATTATTTTCAAACTATTTGGTTCACCCTAGGAGAACATGTGAGGATTGAGTGGTTCAGGAGTGAGGCACATGGTTTGAAAAAATATGTAGCCTCTCAAGGTTAAATGTGAAGCTTATAGTTCTTTCTGAGGTAATGGTGCTTCTATAGTTGTCACATGGTTATTATAACTATGTAAAAAAACCGTACGAGTAGTCCAAGAGTTTAAAAATTCAGGTAATTCCAATTTTCCCTTCCTAGATTTAGAGGTATTTCCCCCTTCATCTTCCTCATTTGGTTTGAACAACCATTTAGATCCCTTGGTGGTGTTCCACCGACTTCCTTCCTTAATTATTTACCTTACAATGGGGGTTTCCATGAGGTTTGGGGTGAGTTTATCCTATCATTACCTCATTATTCATTCTATATATATTCTCTCTTGGATTTGGATTCATTTATGAACCCTAGTTGTCATGTGGATCAACTTTAAGGTACTGAGTGGATTTATTGATGGAGGTTTTGGTTTCTAGGGGCGGTAGACATCGTTTCTTCTCCTGTAGGTGCAGTCACCAATGAAGGGGATTTTTATATGATGTTTCAACATGACTTGTACTTCTTTAAGGTAGGTGTTATAAAGAAATTTAATTTTTTTGGATTCTAATAATTCTTAATCTTTATAAACTCCATTTTTATTAAATAATAATTATATATGGTATCCTTGTGATGATGTGGAACCATTTAGTTGAGTTTCTATATTGGAATAATTGGTTTTATATGTTACTTATATTTTTTTTTATATAAAAGGGTATTATTTATTATGATATTCTTCATGTTAAATGACTTATGAATTTTTGAAATGGGTTTCAAGAGAAAAAAATGTGTTTAACTCGGTTTTGGGTTTCAATGAGTTAATACAAGGGGTTGAAAAGGAAAGTTATTTTTGAATTGAGACATAGGTCTCAAAATGATTAAAAAAGTATTTTAATTTATTTTAAATCTTAATTTGAAATGTGTGTGGTTGGTTTACCACTTGTGAAATTTTTTATTGTACAATTTCATTTTGGTTTGGTGTAAACGATTTTCAATTTGGCCTTGTCGTGAATTTCAAAGAAAGAGATCTATGTGGAAGGGTTTATTTGAATCATTTTAAAGGAAATGAGTGATTTATTTGGACCTATTAAATATTTTGAAGTGTGGTTTTATAAAACGTGTGATGTAAATAATGGAATGTGCCATTTTTTATATTTTCATGTTACAGAGCCCTTATGTTTGGGTGACTTTGAAATTAATAAAATTATCGGGTGTTTTCCAAGATTTTATAAATGGAGTTTAGAAGTAATTTTTTGAAATTTAAAATATGATTGGAAATTATAATGGAACTTTGTTATTAGAGGAACATTTGGAAATTTCATTATAAACATTATATGTGGATGGATCTCATGAATTACCATTGCTTTTATACCCCATGTGTGGGTTTATGATCACTACGTGATGCTTGTTTCACCTCATGTGTTGGAATGTTGTTATTAAGACTTGTGTACATGTTATATGTATATGTATTTTCATCATTGGTAGTTAAATATTATGTTATTTATGGTTATTATTTGTATATATACTTGGATTATTTATACTAGGCCTAACTTCCATTATTTTTCATCAGATGTCAGGTACTATGTGGAATAACTAATTTGATCCTCTAGTCAGTCCACAGACCACTAGTTTCCCACCAGTCGTGCTAGAAAAAAGTGATATATTGGGGGGGGGGGGGGGTTATCACAATTATGCTTTAAAGGGATAATTTTATGATGATATGGACTTAGAATATGATGTTAGGTTGTTTTTTTGGTTACAATAATATACAGTTACATACATGAAATTTTATAGACACTCTGTAGGACCACGACAAATTAAATTTATAAGTGAGATACTTTTAAGGGGATTTTGATATAGTTCATGATTGTATCATTTCCCCTACTTTCTTTGATATGTAACCTTCATTTTTTATTTTTTATTTTCATATGCCATGTGATATATATATATGTTACCTTATAGTTTTTTTTACCCATATGAGTGGGGTTGTTTCCATGGAAAATTAGTTTTCAAATATGTTTTTGAAATCATTTTATGAGTTTTTGAAGAATCTTGTGTGAGAAATTTAATATGATATTAGAAATTGGTTTTGGATTAAAAGTTGATTCAACTAGTGAATTTTTTAAAACAAAAATTTTCATTTTCATAAAATAAGTGTGTGTTGTCTTTGAGAAATGTTAAGGCCATGTGTGGTTTTGAGACATAATTGGATAATTGGTTTGTTTCCAATATGCTTGTGTTTGGTTTTGTGAAACAAAGGGAAAATGTTTTGATAGTGTATTATGGAGTTTTCTTCATGAATTATTTATTTAAGTATTAAATTATATTTATTTTTATAAAAATACAATTGATAAATATTTTTATGAATTGAATTTCATTGTTTTGGTGGATTGTAGTGAACTACTAGTATTTTTAGATCATTTCTAAAAAATATAATGTTCTAGGTTCTCAGTTATATCCTTCTTTTTTATTGTGGCCAACATGAGATGATTTGTGTGGTGGGGATGAACTAGAGGATGCGTGGAGTTGGATTTAGAGTATTACCAAGTTTGTTGGTTATAGAAAATTTATTTTTGTCTTGTTTTGTTTCAGATTTGTCTTTCCGGAATATTTAATTTTTTTATAGATGTTGATCTTGTATATTGAAATGGGTTGGATCATGGTAGTATGTTTTGAATTGTTTTACATGAACTTTATTTATTTTGGGGTTATTATTTTTTATTCAGGAAAAACCAGTCCTAAATGAGTTCATGCGATGTCCAGGTGCTTGTCTCCAGGTTGTAGGGATTAGGAATTCCCATCATTCCTTATAGTGAATTGGGTCGGGTGCTGGGTAGGATGACAACCTGAGCTAGTTATTTACATGTCATATTAACCTCTATCTTCTTTTTTTTGGGTTGTAAACATCCCATGAATTTAGTTGATGATTATTTTGATGGAAATTATGGGTATTTAGAAAACCATTTATGTTTATCTCTTTTAAAATATTTTTATTTAGTTATCACTAATATTTTAAGAGAATTATTTTATAATCTCATTTAATTTTGGGGATTTCCAAGTTAAATTTCCCTTTAGGGAAATTATATGATAATTATACATTAAACCCAATATATTTTATTCTACTATGGTTATTTATAGGGTTTTTATGTTTTCCTAATATTTTACTCTCTTTGGTACGTAAAACAACATAGATTTTTCTAAAAGAAAAATCAAACTTATTTATCCTTTTGGAATAGAATATTCCTCCTCCATATCCATGCAATATAAAATGTTTTAAAATTAAATTTTAGCTATTCTCAGTTGACTTTTAATTCCATTTTAAGATATATTTTATGTTATTTGGATAGGTTTAAAATGTATCTTTTATTCCTTCTCCAAATAATAATTTTTGTACATTTTACCAATAGTGTGAATGGATTATTTTATTTAATGTTTATTATAAGAAGGATTTTTTCCATCATCATGACCAAAATTTTTATTGAATCTTAATTTAAGTGTTTCCATAGTTATCTTTAAATATAATACACTACTCAATCATTTTATAATTTATGATTACTAATATTTTCAAAAAGGAAAGTGACAATTTCACTTAATTTCAAAAAATAATTTAAATGATTTTATAACTGTGATTTTTTATCTATGTCAAAATACTTTAATGATTTTTATGTTCTATGATGTATATTCACTTAAGATTCAATCCAATTATCTATATTTCAAATGATGATGATGATCCTATGTAGATTTCATGAATCCTATTTATTTTAATGGTTGAGTTAATCTATGATGAGACAATGAATTATACTATGATACCATCCACTTCCTTTATCTATATGTATTATGATTACTAAATAATGTTATACTTATGAAACCCATTTTTTTCCATGTGTTATTCTATGAAGAGACAATGAATGTATTTATGAACCTGTGGCACACATATGTATGGTTTTCATTATGTGATGGGTCGACCTGAAATTATATATCCATCTAATGAATAGTGTAAATATGGATATCTTATGGAATAATATGTACTGGAACAGGGAGTGAACCAAAATATGTAATGGAATTTTTCCACTATGATAGTCTTGGGAGTTTACCATGAAAAATGAAATGACAGAATGAGGAGTGAACCTAATCCCCAATGATAGTATTGTATGTGATCCTTGACTAATGAAATAAATTTCAATTCTTATTTTTATCCCAAAAAATTCCGATGACATGTTCTAATTCCGATGATATGATCTCATGGAAAATGGTTGATTAATAACTATTCCCCACTCTTATTAGTCACACCTTTTGAAATTCTAAATCCTTATGCACTGAATCATGATTCATGATCTATAACTAATTGGGTATGATCATAAATATATTTGATCATGGTCTCATACCCTTACGATTATCTAATGAATACATATGGTCCTTGATTTTTGTCCCATATCTTTACACTTAAACAGAAGATGTGATCATACTTTTTATGTTTATATTTTCCCCAGGTTATGAAGAATGATATTATGTATTACCAATCTATATGGGTATCATGTGTGGATAATTTTACAAGTGATTTTGAAATAATATTTTAGAATAGGAAAATATGGGTATGATGGGAAAAATTCCCATTTGAGCAGAAAGACTTGAAATTTTTTATATAATGGGTTTTTAAATATCTAAAAATATAAACCTAAAAGGTATTCAGTATGTATGTTAATCAATGTGTGATATAGATATGGTAATTAAGGATGGATTAAATTGGGTTGTTTTAGTTTTTGTTAATGACAGTCTGTAAAGAATATGTTTTTAACATAAGATTAGGGCGTACATGTATCTTGTTATCTCACATATTAATTAAATCCAAATAAAGATCAAACACCATATCATTTACGAAAACATTAATGAAGATCTTTATGTTAGTTACCAGGATCCAAAATATATTCATGTCTAATGAAATATCAACATATATGTTATTAAATGGTATTAAGAGAAATATAGAAAATAACGAGTTTGTTTATCATTTGGATTGATTAGCATGGAAATAATTCGATACATGATATCATATTTTTTAGATGTTGTACATAAAGTTCGGTGGGGTCTATCATGTGATAGTTTTAATCATTTTTTGATTCATACTTCACAAAACACGTGGAAAGATTTCATGTAACATCTTTGATTTGAATTTATTTTTTCTTTTGTTTTCTTTTCGAATTTGTATAATTTTTGTGTTGAATTTTGAGAGTTTTTTGAATTTTTAGGAGTTTTAGAATTTTTATAGAGGGTAACATATTTGATCATAGTTAGAGAAAACATTACGGGTTCCCAAAGAAACCATGAAAGTTAGATTTGAGACCTAGGGTAAAGTTCATGGTTATCACATGGTTTGGTGATACTCACAACATACCCATGAAACCCTTGGGTTTTTCTAGTAACACTGAAACATTTGGTGCAATGTTTACCAAATAGTGTGGAATACCAATGATATATAATTAATGAAATCTAAAGAATAGTTTTTAAAACCAACACTTCTTGTGAAAAACTAATTAAACCACCCTTTACATAGGATCCAAAATCCTAGGCTTCTTCATGATTATTTTAGTGATTAAAAACCATTAATAGGGAGATATCAATGGATCATAGAGTGTTTGATCTTGGAAGTCAAGGGTTAGTACTCCAGTTTATAACCTATTTTTGAATCATTTTATATTCTTTTAAATGGAACACTAGACTGTGGATTCTATTTCCACATATATGAGATCATATTTGTTTTTAAAGGGTTTTATTATGATTCATTAAGGGGAAGAGTAGAGGAGATTTTATCAATGTGAATACAACGAAATTATTCATAATGAAAAAATTATAGGTAAGAGGATTATCTGATAGTCAAATTATTTTGAGATCATGAATAATTTTTTTCTCCTAAAAACTGATTTTTCCATACCATTAATGAGTTTTTTGAAGAAAAACCATTATAAAAACAGTATGTTGACTGGTATAAAATTTTTGGGCTCTGGGTGTCACATTTGAAATTCATGATAAAATTAATTAATGGGGATTTTTTAAATAAATAATAAATTGGGGTATGAGAACTTGGAATGATCAAAATTTTGTGAATTCATATTACATTAGATAGTAAACTTTTCGGTTAGGATTTGGTTTCAATTCCACATGGTCCACATATGTTTATACCTCAAAGTAAAGACTTGGGACAGAAGTGGTGTAGTTTTTTATAGTGATTTGGACTATCCAATGGTCTAAATTTTATCATAGATTCAATAGATGGTGTGTTACATGGTTTTTTGTGTTCATTACATGAGTGTATTGTTGGTGTGGGTTATTTCTCAACTTTTATATTACTGTATATTATAGTTGTTTAATTCTATTTTCCTATTCTATATAAATTATGGTAAATTTTTATGATCCTTTTGGTGTGGTTGAAAAGTATCATGGTCTTCCTACCGATTCCATATTATCATCCCATATATATGGACCTCTATTCAAATAAAGAAACTTTTTATCAAGATACACATAAGGGGAAAGTCTCATAATTCTCAAGTGGAACATCATGATGCTTTGATCAGGGTTGATGGGCGTTAGGGTTTCGATTTTTTATTGTTATAGAGTTTTTATGGTCCCAAATTGGTTCCTTTGAGTCTTTTATGTCTTTTATTATCATATAATTTATAATTTTTTCTTTTAAAGACACATCTCTTATTTTGGTTTTATTTTTTATTGGGATCATATATTTTTTATAACATGCATCATATTTATTTTTATATCATTGTGTTATATCTATTAAATATTTTTTGTACACAGGTATATCATCCCCCAAAATTTAGTAATCCCTTGTAATTTATTTCTAGAATTTTGTATCTAGGTTATGTCATATAATTTAAGTTACATGTCGGTATTTCCTAATCTAATTATCAAGTATGTATGTTACAAATAGTATCATTTTGGGTTTTTCTACCAATTGGTTTGGTAGGTATGTATATATATTATTTCAAGACATGCATTTCAAAGTACAAAAAGGAATACATAACCTATTAATGCAGGAAAAAAGTTTCTACGGTTGTTCGAGTATGAATTATGTTGCTAAGAATATCTAGGTTTGTTTTAATATCATCATCATGGGTTTAACTGATGAAAGGTATGATCGTGGCTTAGTAAAGAGGATTTCCACTAGGATGGCATCATTTATGATATATTTTTTGGTTATGACGTGGTAAATAGTTATATAGTGACTTTGTCCTATAAAAATAGTTGTTTTTTAGTTGAGGGTGAAAATGGTAGTTTGTATGAAATTGATTTTGATACATGGTAAAATATTTTTTGGTTCAGTGTTTTTTACTGATTCCTGTTAATATTTATTTTATAATTTTGAAAGATTGGAGTTTTTTAGGTTTTCATTATGTTGTATGGATTAATGAAACCAAAAATTAGATTGAAAAAAGAACACAAACGAGTAATGTATTCAATGAAAAGTAATTGACTAAATTGTAAATTAAATACAAGACATTTTAAGGTAATATTAACAATTTTAGAATGGTTACTAAGAATAATAATTCCATTTTTACAATATTTTTTTGATTAATTATAATTACTATGATTATACTATAGTAAACCCATACACATGTTTGAGTAAATTAGTTCTATCCTTACATTTTTTAAGACTCATATGACATTCTATTATTTCATATAGAATTTACTGATTTATAAGTATAATACATGATGATTTTATTTAAACATTAAGAACTGTAGAAGTTTATATTTTTTTATTGATATGATAAATAATAGAAAGTTATTTTTAATCCATGTTACATGAATAGGTAGTCAACCATGTTTAATGTAATGAATAATATAGAAAGGAAAAAAATAACCCTGAAATATAGTGTAATGAAATATGGTAGTAAATTAGATGTCACACATTTTTTTTGTTGGAACTAATTATACATTGTAAATATTTTTGGAACATGAAGTAACTTATCTTTAATATAAAACATTTTATCAATCATGAGTTGATACAAAAATTTGTAAATTTTTATGTATTTAACCTTATTGGTGCATCATTATTAAATGTTACTTCTTGGATGTTTCAATATTTGGTTTCTAGTGTTTGCGTAGCTTGGTTTGGTGTTAACTATTCTGTTGAATCATTGGTTTTAAAATGAATGAATATAATCAGTAGGATTTTTTTTAAAACATTTTCCTAGATTCAAAGTAGGTTTTACAATAATATTCTCTAGAACGATTTATAAATTTTTTTAGGTATTTTAGATTTGATAAATAATTTTAAAAACCCATCCTTAAATGAACCTTTGGAGAAAAGAATTACTAAAAGGAAAACTTTTATTACTTTTAAATCGGAAATTTTCAACTATTTTGAATTTTATTTATAAAGGTGGTATTTTTTAAAAATATATTTTAATGTAATGGAATAAATTTAATTTTATGAATTGTTTCACTAGTATTAAATTTTTGAAACTTTTTTTTAAATGGGATTTTACCAAAATTCGAATAAAATTTTTAAATTTTTTTTGGAAAATTTTTAACATGGTCATTGAGTGAATGAGAACATTATGTATGTTTATTAGAATTGAAATTATGTATGTATGGTTCTTAGAAAAGATGTTACTGGATACTCCCTTTGGGAATTTGTGGTGTGGACTAGTTTTTATATACTAGTTATCCGTGATTTTCTTATTATACTGCATGAGTTTCATACTACTATACATAATGTGCTTATTGTCATATTTTTTCTAGGGTGCTTCTTTTTTTAGTTTTTTTGGGTAATCTGGTTGTAGTTTTTTAGTGGGATAAGTATCACATTAAAATAGAATTTTAGTTTAAGGGAAATTATAGATCATGGGATGATCTTGAAGCCATCTCTTGAGTAGTGGGATATTTTGGGATCTAGATTGATCACAACAATCAATTAGCTTTTACATAGTCTAGAATGGGTGGAATTAATTCTCTTAGAGGTGTATTTTTTATAATATATGGTGTATCGTGGTTCAAAGAAGTTAATTTAATATGTATTTCAATGGTTGGTGAGTGACTCTCAAATCTTATAGAGGAGTTTTTTATCTTCCCAAAAATGTTGGGCATGAATCATGAAGGGCTACCTGATATATATTGGGATCTATCTCTTGTATATTTCTAATAGATATCTAATGAATGTATATATTATGAGTGTTTTTTAAGGATTGGTTTGGGATGGGTGGACTTCTCAAATCTCTTCTTGGGTATGTTCCACTACATTTTATTTTCACTGGATTTAGAAAGATCGAATTGTTTTCTTATATACATTAATGAAACATTACCTCTATTTTTAGTTGGTTATTTTTAGTTCCTTACTTGTTTATTCTCATGTTTGGTGTCAACAAGGACTTCTCTACCAATGTATCATAGTTCATGATTGATAGGTTTGTGTATGAATTTACTTGAATGTAATTGGGTGTTAGGTTAGTGAAATGTTAGATCAATAATGATTCAATGGATCAATCACTCACATAGATTTGTATCATACAAAAAAAGATGATTTCTTATTTTGTTTCTTCAGATAGATTCCATTAAATACTTGAGTGACCATGTAAATTGGCTTTTGGGGTAAAAATTTCCTTATTTTATCCTGAATCTAAAAATTAATGTTGAGAGACTCCAATAGCTGAAAAAGGGATTAAAATATATATTTTTGTATCAGAATACAATTTTGGGTACTCCTTATGTGAGGAAAGTTTCAAGTTTATTATTTAATATAACATTATGAAGGTACACAAGTAAGTGAATATTTAACACCAACCAGTGGTAATGTTACAATTATTAACTATTCCTTTTCCATAGGGGGAGTGAATTCCTAGGTGATTCAGTCCAAGAATGCCTAAAATACTTAACAAGCATGATGTCCTCAGGGTACAAAATGATTAAATCATCAAATTGAAACTTTTAACTCATGTTTATGGGATGGTATCTGAGATGATTAGATATTGGGAATTCTTGAGATGTGCTAACCTTGAATCATGTTCTAATTATCATCCTATTTGACTAATACATAGTTTCTATTGTGAGTTAGTACATAATGAATTTACACTTGGGACACTGATTATCAATGACTATGGTATATTAATTTCTATAGAAGAAGGATTTTAATTTAATCTTTTGTCTAATAAGAAGTGTGTGATGATATTTAGAAGTTTAGGGAAGGGTCACTTTCCTTTTAAAAATATTTCATAGTTCTCCATTTATCAACATATGTTTCATATGCCCTGTTTGATGCCTCATAACACCATACATATAATTGTTTTTTGAGTGGTTAGTTATTGTGTTCAAGATTTGTTAGTTAAGGATATCGTATTATTCCTATATTCAATGGGGCTAAAGAGATATCACCTTAGTAATAAAAAAATTATTCTATCAGTGGGGGGGGAATTAAGATTTATTTACTGTATTAGTGGGGTCAATTTTTGGGTAGAATTACATTTTGATTTAATAGAGTTCTTATTTTTTATTCTCACCTTGTATTAGGGGTGTGAGTTGGGATCTATTTACATAATCTGGTTTGGACCATATTTCTCTTAAGATGATTATTCTATTGAATTGTCACCATGTATCATAGCTTTGGATGGGCATGGTAGGATCTTTCTAGATCATCTTGTAAGTTTGATATTTTTATTGTGGAATATTTATTTTGTTTTTAAGGACTCCTGAGATAATGTTATGCTGGACCGGTGGACCAATATTCTCTCTCGGCATCATAAAACTCCATATTTCCAGGGATGGAAATCCCAATGGTGAGGAGAATGTAACACCACTAGATTGAAGTAAATTTCTCTTTTATATTGTTTTTATGGAAATTATAGGTTGTTCGGGTTGTTTTTTGGGAGTTTATTTTAAGAACCCAGATCTTCATTTAAGGTATGGGTTTTCTTTTATATTTGTTTTTGATAAAAAGAGGAATTTTTGGAAATTTCAGGAGTTCACGTTGTGTACCTGATTTCCGCGGGTAGTCGTGTGCTAGCCATATAACGGCTGAGCACATGGCTATTTGGGGTGACCTAGAGGCCACCTAAAGCGGGGGATGGTTAAGGAAAGTACATGATGTGTTCTTTCAATGAACAAGCCTTGTATATTGTTTTTTTCATTAAACTGACCGAGGTTGCGTCTAATCAACAAACCGCCCTTCTTCTCGACCAATCTCATCTAGGAGCGTCCATTGATGAAGATTATTTTCTAATCCCCAAAGTCATTGTATGTTCATTGAATCTACCATTGTTGATGGCGTTGGAATCACCACAGTATGTTCTTCCTTCTTCTAGAGCCTCATTTCATGATTTTTCCTCTTTCACCAGATATCCTCAGTTTAACATTTTTATCATTTTGGTAGATCTATGATGTTATAGGGGAATTCAATGAATGAGGTTCACATATATCGTTCGTAAAACGACAAGGTAGGTTGTTTGTTCCTTTATGTTGTTAGTCTTTGAGTTATATGTGCAAAAGTGCCAAATACCCTTGTTCGGGGTGTTGCGTGTTTATAGTTATTAGACCTATTTTTTCTTGTTATGCCTTGTGTGCCTTAGTAGAGGATTTATGATTTTAAATAAGAATATTTACCTTCCTATGGACGTGTTTCCCATGTTTTCTTATTTCGGTCTATTTGGTCTAGCTTTTCCTATTAGACTGCTTTGTTTCCATGCTTCGTATTGTTAGGATGGAGTGATTTTTTTAACATGCTATGAGATACTATAGAATTTTTAGTCGAGTAGTTCTTGAGGATTACATTGGTTTCCACATATCGTTTGATCACGATTGATTTAAATAGAGATGTTGGAACCTACAATAGTGGACCATAGAGAGAATGGACGTTGATGGCTACCCCAATGTGTCTGTTTACTTTCACATTGCGAGACCATAGGGGGGTGGAATTTTTGATCCCTCAGAGTGTCTGTATTTTCCTTGTTATGAGACCACAGGGGAAATTGGACATTTAATTATTCCCCATGGTGTTTATAGTTACCGATATGAGACCATAAGGGGAATTGATGGCGAGTGATTCATCAGAGAGTCTATTTAAAAGATGAACTATAGGGGTTAGATAGTGAGTACTTCCTAGAGGGTTGCTTCTGTTTGTTTAGTTAAACTAGAGGGGTTGGCTGTGAGCACTACACAAAGGGTTTATTGTGCTTGTTTGATTAACTACTTACTTGATATATGAAAATGAATGAAATTGAAACTGTGTAACTATTTACTTTTTAATACTTCCTTGTTTACATCTTCATTTTTATTATTTCCCTACATATATATTCCATGACTATTAGACATAGATATTTGAGTGGTTTTTTACTAGGATTTATCTCAGACCCTATTTGGGTCATGATTTTGGGCCCAAACTGATTATATTATAGCATTTATAGATAAGGGAAATCACCCTTCTACTTCAAGTACTTCATTACTGTGGATCTGGGGAGCATTGGACCAAGATGAGGCTGGTAATGCAGTTAGGGTTTATTTTTTTTCTTTTTTTACATTGGTTTAGTATAGTATTCTATCACTGTGACTTGTTGGGTATCTTTCCTAGACATATTTATCACGAATCATTTATATATGTTCTCAAGTTATTTATTTCTTTCAGTCTTCCATTGTTTACAGTTGTATGGTTTTTATTGCTTCTTTTATTATTATCTATTTTTTCCATTGCATTACTCTACCAATGAGGGAATAGTTTCCCCACTATCACACCCATTACCCTTGATGCTAGTCGGAAGCCTCTAGCATTTGAGAAAATGCGCTTAAGGCCATGTGCCTAACTGGGTATGGGTCACCTCTAGGAGGCTTCTAGATCTAGGATGTTTCAAAGTGGTATCAGAGGAATTATTTTCTTCTTGACTCACTGTTTGAAGCCTATAGTCAGGGATAGGATGGAATATGTACTTGGTAATAAGTTGTGCTCGGGAGTAGCTAAATCGTGTATAGGGAAAATCTAATTTACCTCGTTTATTTCAATTTTTAAAGTTTGGTAATTGTTACAGTTGATTTGATTTAACCGTTGGGTGATTCACATGTTTTTTTCGGTTATCGTTGATATTATTAAGGTTCTATTTCTATTTCAACATGATGAGATGGGGGTATACCATCTTATGCATCTTATTGGTATTTTCTAGAAATCACATGTCATGCATTTTTTCATGCTATTTAGGGTGCATTACTGATTGCATGTTGTTGTGATAGATGTTGTTTTAGATATGCATGCTGTTGTGATACATTCATTGATAGAGTACCTACTTTTTGATAGGGTATTGATTTGTGTATGGTTTCTTTTAAATGAATGCCAAAATTTGGTTTTTGAGGTGTTTTGGGCCCTCATGGATCTGAATTTTGTGGATCATTGCCTTGTTATTCTTTGTATATAACATGTATAATATGCCAAGCATTGATTCGTAAGGAGTATGGGACTTCACATATCATAATTTGTCATTTTGATGTTTTTTTCTATGTTTTTCTGGGGTTACAGAGGATTTTTTGAGGCTTAGTGTCCGAAAAAACCCAGAATACATGGTTTGTGTTGAATAATACATGCCATGTGTACTTATATTTGGGAATGAACTATTTTTTAAGTACACACCGTGTATATTATGTACTAGTCGTGTAGTATCTAACCATGTCCCTGGCAGTGTGGGATGGGACATGGGGTTGGGAAGTATTTGGTGAAACACACCATTTACATGAAGCACATGCCATGTATTTATACCCTCTGTCTAGTCGTGTGACTAACGACATGGGTGGATGAAAAATTAGGAAGTACACACGGTGTGCATATTGAACACACCGTGTTGGGTAAGCCGTGTAACCGTCCATGTAACTAACAACACGAGTCGGTGAAGTTTGTTTAGTAAATGTCATGTGTGGAACAAACACGCCATGTAGTATTATTATAGGAGAACCGTGTGGGTTAGTCCTGTAGAAGAACTCGGGCAGGGGAACTCGATTTAAGTACATAAAGTGTATAATGGGTTTTACTCCACCTGGGTTGGAAGGAGCACACACCCATGTGAAGGCTTAAAGTAACACACCATGAAAAAGTTATACACACAGTGTATACACCTTTTTGAATTCTTGAGTGTTTACATTATCCTGTTCTCTTCTTGCACTTATATGTTTCGGTCCATGTTAATATTGATAAAAGTTGTGTGCTTGACTATGTAGAGTCATGCCACTGAGACTTCCTCTGGTTGTGCACTAGTTACAGGGCAGTAATCAAACATCAGACATGCCTGATCAGGCACAACCAGCAAATCCTCCTGTAGTGCTAGTCATGACACCAACCATTATCCCAGAAGCAGGTGCCGATTCACATTTATGAGAGGGGTTCATGAGGTTCATGCAGACCTTCCGAGGAGCAATGCATCCTTCCCCTTCTATTGCAGAGTGGACATGGGTTTTCCAAAACCAGCATCCTCCCACCTTCACAGGGGAAGAAGGAACTGATGCTACAGAGTCATGGTTGGAAGCCATGTTATCTATCTTTGAGCATCTGGAGATGCCTCCAGAGAGGAGGGTGAGGATAACTATGTATATGATTCTAGATTCTTCCAAGAGATGGTGGGATGTGATATCACAGGCTGGACACCACCAGGTTATGGCTTGGGATGAGTTCCAGCGTGCTTTCTATGACTACTTTTACCCGGAGAATTTGAGGGCCGATCAAGACCAAGAGTTCATGACTCTAGATTAGGGTACTGTTTCAGTTATAGAGTATTAAACCAGCTTCACAGAGCTACAATGATTCACACCCATCCCAAGAGGTGATTATTTATTTATGTAGAGGATGTTTGAGGATGGTCTCAAGCACGACATCCGATCTCAGGTGAACATTTTCAGGTTGACTTCCATTAACTTTATATTCAACTAGGCGTTGATCGCGAAGCACAATCTAAGGTATTTTGGAGCTGTGAGCCAAGGTGGTTCGACATCTGTTGTTGGTACCCCTCAAACTGACAGTAGGAAGCTCCACAAGGAGTCTACATGTGGAGATCGTAGTAGGCGGGACACTTCTTTTGGTGGCCAGGTGGTGTGCTAACAGTGTGGGAAGAGTGGGAATACAAGGCCAAATTTCCCGAGAGACCTCATGGAGTGCCAATCTTGTGGAAATATCGGTCATCTTCAGCAGTTCTGTCATTTCATCTCACCAACAGCTGGTGATTGGAGTTCTTCTATGACTCCGAGTTAAGGAGCAACACCATCAGTTTCTCATCAGTCCAGAAACTGGAGTTCTTATGGCTGTTCAGGCTGAGGTGGAGGTCACGACCATGGTGGTCAGTCAGCAGGCTTTCAACAACAACTGGGTGGATTAGCTCAGGGTAGTCAGGCAGGGTCACAGGTCCAAGGTACATTCCAGACTTTTGTAGTGGAGCAGACCCTATAGGAGCAGGATCCTGGACACTTTACAGTTTGAGTTACAATCCTATTTGCCTCAATTTTAGCTACTAGACTCTTCAATACAGTGGATTCCCATAGTTTCATATCTATTATAGTTGTGGAGAGCCTTGGGATATTTATCGTTACCTCTTCTGATATCTTGATAGTAGATATTTTTTGGGGACTAGAATGACTAGTGTACGTCAGTTCAAGATGTCCCCTCTTGAGGTTGGTGGGTGTCACTTCTTATGGGACCTCTATGTCCTAGAGATGACAGAATATGATGTCATTCTTGGAATGGACTGGTTAGTTCCTTTCTAGGATCTGGTTGATTTCAATCATCGTAGGGTTAGTTTCATGTCACTAGAGGGCATATCGTTTCTTCGTAAGGGTGAGTGGGATGTCTTAGCGAGCAAAGAAGGACTAGAGCATCATGGGTTAGAAGGAATCACATACCAAATTGCTAGTCTATATCTAGATGACCATGGGACTTCATAGTTGTACATTCCTCCAATGTTCGATCATTTCAAGAATCCCTTTCCAGAGGAATTTTCAGTTTTGTCTCTAGAGCGAGAGGTTGAATTTTCTATTGAGCTCATGCCAGGAACGACACCAGTTTCCATTCCTCCTTATATGATGGCTATACCAGAGTTACAGGAGCTCAAGAGGTAGTTGGAGGAGTTAAACGCAAAGGGTTTTATCCAACCCAGTTCTTCTACTTGGGGTTTTCATGTCCTGTTTGCGAAAAAGGTGGATGGTACCCACTGACTTTGTGTGGATTATTGGAAGCTGAACCAGTTGACAGTGAAGAACTGATAACCCTTGCTGAGGATTAATGATCTCTTTGATCAGCTTTGAGGGGCCTAGGTGTTCTCCAAGATTGACTGGAGATCTAATTACCACCATCTGCACATTATACCATCTGATATACATCTTATAGACTTTCATAGAAGGTATTGTCTATACGAGTATGTGGTTTTGCTGTTTGGTCTCACGAACGTGCCTATAGTTTTCATGGCACTGATGAACCGAGTATTACATCCATACTTGGGCTATTTCATGGTAGTTTTCATGGATAATATATTGGTGTACTATCACACTCGACAAAACCATGCCATACATCATGGGATCGTTTTGATTACACTAAGAGAGCATCAGTTATATGCTAAGCTCTCAAAAATCCACTTTTGGATGGACCAGATTCACTTCTTGGGACATGTTATCTTAGAGAAAGGAGTATAATTAGAAATATAGAAAGTGAGGGATGTATTATACTAGGAGAAATCGAAGAAAGTATTCGGGGAACAGAGTTTTCTAAGGCTGGATGGATCCTACAGATCCTTCATACTGGACTTATCACTCTTAGCGGCACCACTGATGGGACTGATTAAGAAGGGTGTGATGTACTTGGGGCCAGATTCTTGCGAGTCATCCTTTCATGAGCTGAAAGGGAGGATGAATTCAGCACCGATACTAGTATTTCCAAATCAGAGCAAGATATATACTGTATACTGCGATGCATCAGGTATCGGGCTGGGAGTGGTGCTTTTTTAAGGGGAAGGATTCATTGCGTATGGGTCTCTGCAGTTGATGACACATGAGAGGAATTACCCGACATATGATCTCAAGTTAGCTACAGTTGTTCATGCTTTACCCTATTGGAGACACTATCTATTGGGATAGAATTTTGTTGTTTTCACTATCCACATGAGTCTCATGTATATCTTCACTCAACGTGATTTGAATATGTGACAAAGAAGGTTGGTGGAGTACCTTGAGTCTATTGACATTGATCTTGCCTACATGCCTTGGAAAGGCAACATAGTAGTTGATGCGTTGAGCATAAGGGCTCAGATACAGGAATTTCAGGAGGCCAATAGTGAGGGGAAGCATATGGCTCTATTCTCTTAGATGCATTTGGTGGTGCACAATAGATAAGGACATAAGCTTCTTTCTTCTATGGATCATACCTCTACTCTACTTGATCAAGTGAGAATGAGGTAGCTATCAGATTCTAAAGGCCTAGTCCTACGGGAGAGTGTGTTAGGAGAGGACCCTATTTCTGGATGGATAGTAGGTGAGGATGAGATCTTGAATTTTCATGGTCACAGGTGGGTGCCAGAAGACATACGTGAGGAGATGATGTAGGAAATTCGTTCCTTATTTGGGGAAGTTCATGTTGGTGTCACTAATATCTATAGAGATCTGCACTGTTAATATTGGTGGCCATCTATGAAGGGAGATTTTTCTAGTTTTTTTATGAGCTGTTCCACCTATCACCAGGTGTAGGAAGAGCATCAGCGACCAGCATGGATTTTTCAGTAGTTACCCATTCCCGAGTGGAAGTTGAATGATGTCGCGATGGACCTCATGGCAGGCTTACCGAGGTCACCTCGATAGAATGATGCAGTATCGGTTGTCATTGACAAACTCACGAAGGGTGATCACTTCCTGTTGATCAAGGAGACCTTCAGTGTCGATGAGCTGGGAAGGCAGTACATTCAAGATATTTTACATTTACATGGAGTTCCACACACTATTGTTTCAGACAGGGATACTTGTTTTACTTCTCGGGTCAGGCAGGGACTATAGAGGGCTTTGGGTACACAAGTACTTCAGAGTACAACCTACCCCCCCAAGACAGATTTCCAGTCCAAGCGTACTATTAAGGTGCTGGAAGACACGATTCGATCATGCATCCTATGCATTGGAGGTTATTGGGAGAAACACATACCTCTTGTGGAGTTTACCTACAATAACAGTTTTCAAAAAACTATTCATATGGAACCTTATGAGTCTTTATACGGTAGTCCATGGTGATCAACATTATGTTGGATGAAGTCAGGAGAGGCACCTATGCTGGGACGTTGTCTTGTCCAGGAGACTATGGAGCAGGTGAAGTTGATTCGGAAGAGGATGGATACTACACAATTACGACAAAAGTATTATACTGATTGATGGAGACGACCTCTGGAGTTTGAGGTTGGAGATCAGGCTACATGTCACACCAATGTTGGGGCACATGAGGATGAGGAGACAATGCTAGATTTTACTGAGATACGTTAGACCGTTTTAAGTTTTTGGAATGTGTTAGGCCGGTTTCCTATCAGTTTCAGTTACCTCAGAGGTACCGGGCTATGCATGAAGTCTTCCACGTGTCATAGCTATGACGTTACTTCTCAGACCCGTCTAATGTTTTTCAATCTGAGGAGGTTGAGATAGAGGTGGACGCATCATTCGTGGAGCATCCAACCTGGATTTTTGATCATAGTGTGAAGGTTCTCTATGGCTGTTCTATTCCTCTAGTATGAGTGCTATAGAAGCATAGGTGAGTAAATGAAAAGACTTCGGAGAGGGAGGTAGATGTACGATAGCAGTGGTCAGAGCTATTTAAGCTTTCTTCTTTTAACCATCCTTTCTAGGGAAAATTATGGAAAAATTTATTTAAGGTGGGATGTTTGTAAGAACCCAAATCTTTTTCTCGGATATGGGTCTTCTTTTATGGTTGTTTTTGAGAAAAAGATGAGTTTCTGGGAATTTCAGGAGTACACGCCGTGTACCTAGTTTCCGTGGGTAGTAGTGTGCTTGCCGTGTAACCACCAACCACATGGCCGTGTGGGGTGACCTTGAGGCTGCCTAAAGTGGAGGCCGGTTAAGTCAAGTATACGCCGTGTACTTTTAAACAATACTCTACATATTTTCTTTTTATTTCATTAAACAAAATGGGGACACAACTAATCGACAGAACACCCTTCTCCTCAACCTATCCTATCCAGGAGCATTCGTAGCCGATGAATCTTCTCCAATCCCCCATCTTTCCATTTGTTCTCTGAATCGACCACAGTCAATTGCGTTAAAATTTCCATGGTAAGATCTTCCTTCTTATAGATCCTCATTTCTTGATTTATCCTCTTTCACAAGATATCATCGATTTCACAATTTTATCATTTTTGTAGATCTACGGCATTCTAGGGCGATTCAAGGGAAGTGGTTCCCATATATCATTTTTACAATGATGAGGTAAGTGGTTTGTGCCTTTCTATAGTTATTCTTAGAGTTATATGTGCAAAAGTTCCCAATACCCTTATTCAGGGTATTTCATGTTTATGGTTATTATCCCTATTTTTCCTACTGTGCCTTGTGTGCTTGAGTAGAAGATTTATAATTTTAAATAGGGTTATTTACCTTTTCAATTGATATGTTTCCTATGTTTGTTGGTTTCTGACCATTTGTTCTAGTTTTTCCTGTTAGGATGCATTGTTTCCATGCATAGA
Source organism: Viscum album (assembly GCA_963277665.1). Taxonomy (NCBI): domain Eukaryota; kingdom Viridiplantae; phylum Streptophyta; class Magnoliopsida; order Santalales; family Viscaceae; genus Viscum; species Viscum album. The sequence goes on from OY728127.1 coordinate 751,391,117, forward strand.
ATTGTTAGTATGGTGTGAATTTTTCTTACATACTGTGTGATACTGTAGACTCTTTATCCATGTATTTTTTGAGGTTTACTTTGGAGGCCGCATATTTTTTGTGCACGATTGATTTACAAAGGTAAATGGGAAACTGGTGTAGTGAACTAAAGGGAGAATAGATACTGAGGGCTTCACTAGAGTGTCTGTTTTCATTCACATTGCAAGACCATAGGGGGGATGGACTATGTTATCCCTCAGAGTGTCTGTAGATTACTCATTACGAGACCACATGGAGAATTGGATGTTGAGTGCTTCCCCAGAGTGTCTATTTTTACCAATACGAGACCACATGGGGGATTGTTGGTGAATGATTTCTCAGAGAGTCTGTTTAAAATCTGAACCACAGAGGTTAGACTGTGAGTACTGTAGAGACCCAAAGCTTGAAGTACATGGACATTACATTACTTTTGTGGAATAATTAATACATAAAAAAACCAACACTCAAGGACCGTAATAGTTTAGGGTCTTTGGAATCTTGGAACATAATCTTCTAATCATGGTGAAAGATGTTCAACATCTCCCATAAAGATCTTCCCATTTTTTTCCTTACCTAAAACCTTTCTTTATATCCTGGGTAAAAGAAAACATATAAAGGGTGATCTCAAATGCTCATTAAGGGTAAGAATGGAGAAAATAAAACCAACCATATACATTTGAACATAAAAACATGAACATAGTGTTTAAACTTCAAAATAATGAGCAACAAAATAAAATATGGCAGTACATAAGGCATAGATCATAATGGATCATTAATCATGATAAAATAGCATGGGAATAAAACTTGAAATTGTGGAAAAACCTTATGCACATGATATGATTTCCATATTATCCAAGGAATTGCTGCCAAGACCATCTTAGTGGACAAAGTCCCTTACTGAACCGGGTTTACTTTCCATTCAAGCCCTGTATTACTGAACCGGATTTACATGCCGTTTCAGCCATGTCTATCTAATGAGATATAAATCCTTACCCAATGCATTGGAGGGAAATATAGGTCCCACCCATCTCATAATGAAATCATTCTTTCATGTGCCAAAAAATCATAAATCATACATCATAGCATAACCCATGTAATAGAATGGGATTCTTAAACATCATCCCATCATAACATAATCTATATAATGGAATAGATATCCTTTCATCATAAGAAGAATCAAACCATGTAAATAATGGATACATTATACTTGAAACATAAACATATTAAATAATGACATTTTAGATGGAAACATATTTTTGATAAAACACTTGAAATGAAATCTTGAGGAAAATATCCTTTCTTCTTCAAAATCATTTTATTTTCACAAAATTCCATGCAATTTTAATATAAAAGGGTTTTTTTGAAAATAATAATGCAATATTGTATAGTATGCTTCATGAAAATGAAGCTTCATGAAACTGTAAAAATCCATTCACACCATATAAGTTAAAAATAACATTCTCCTCATACATTTGTCAGAAAAGTCAAAAAGTACCTTGTATGGTAAAAAAATGAAATATTCCATACATACCATGTAATAAAAGTCAAAAAATGGTTAAAAATTACTTTAAACATACATGAAACAATTTTTAGGAAATATGGACATGGATGATAACAATAACCCCAGTAAATACTTACAAATAAACAATCTCGGATAAGAATGAGATTGGAATAGTTATCCCTTACCTTAGGTCCGATATGCTTCGTACGTATCTGAACCTCGTCTTCTTTGACGCACCCCCTTTAAGGCTTCTCTTAAGGAAGTAGAGTTGGTCTTTTAAGGAGGCCAAAACCTCCAGAATGGTTCTAGGGAAGTGGAGAAGAGGAATAGGTAGGTTTTGGCCATGCTTCAAGGCTCAAAAGGGTGTGAAGAGAAGTCGGAAGGGGTTCCCTTTTTATAAGGGAGGAGAGGGGAACCTTTGGAAATCTTAAAAATATTAATTTATAATAAATCTAAACCCACTTAAAAACCTAGAAAAATGACTCATATTCATATATTAGATGAGATAGGGTTTTAAGGTCATCAATAAATAAAATTTATACATATATGGAATTTATTTTAAACATTATCAACTTGATTTATCCTTATTTAATGTATTAAATGTTATTTGTGGTAATAAGATTCTAAATTTTAAATTGTTATAAATAATTACATAGGTGCTATGAATTATACATAATTAGATAATTTATTAAATTCTATACTATTTAAATTTCAATAAATAATTTTTAAATATTTTTGTGATTTTTAAACAATTTAATTATATGTTATTTTTATAAAATAACAATAGTGTCAATTTTGACACTATTCATTTATTTGAATTTAAATTAAATACACACAAAGGATATATTCAAAATAAAATATTTAATAGGTTCCTAACATGTCATAGTATTCTATAAAATTAGTGGAGAACATTAAATAGTTCATATAGTATTTATTTTTCTATTTTTCATACCCTTTATTTCATATTTCTCTTAATAAAATAATTAATACAACATTTTTGTATAGTTATTAAATATACTTATTTGTTTCATAAAAATTAAAAATAAGATACTAGGATGAAGATAAATCTTATATATTTGATAAGAATACATTTAGTTGGATTTATCTTCTAATACACCCAAATTTTAAAATTTTATATTTATTAAATTATGAAGGTGACAACGTTGACACCATATAAAATAAAATAATATAAGTGTAACAATCACTTTTATAAGACTCAAAACGGTCATATATTCGGTTATTTAATGATTATGGTGTATATATACACTACCAATAAGTTTTTTTTTTATGTTTTTGAGCCCTTTAATATGTAATACTATTTCAATAAAAATAATATTATTGATTTTTTTACTAAATAAATAATTTCTGCATCATTAATGTATAAACTAATAAGGTAATTAAATAACTCTTAAAAATTACAAATAAATTAACATGATAAAGAAAAACATTTTATCTTTAAAATGAGTATTTATAACTGAATTTACATTCTGTATAACCTTATATTAAAAATTCTTTAATTATTAAAGTTTGAGTGAGACATATTTCACTTTCCATTAAATAAAATAAACAAAAGGTCTTAATCACCACCAAGTGGGTTTAAATGGATTCCATTTCGACCGTAATATGTCTTAGAATGAAATATAATCATCCAATTGTATTAAGAAAAATGTTAGGGTAATTTTATAATATTATATTTACCCTTAATTACCAGATTTACCTTTTACTATGGTAAATAAAATTTACCGTAGTTACTATTCATAAAGACCAAAAATAAAAAGTAGTCTATTAATATAATTTGGACCCACTGATTCCAAATATGGAAACCATTTTTCCAAATTCAATACACAGAAGTTTCAAAAATTAAATTAAAATTAATCCCGTTGTCGAAAGAAAATGGTTTTTAGTTTAAAACATTACAAAAGATTGGATTGATTTAACCAATGAATTCAATTTAAAATTAATGATAATGACATAAATTATATTAAATGGAAAAAATATATTCTATTTATACTTTAAAACCATTAAATATTATAATTTAACCACATAAATTATTACGATGAAACAAGCTGTTTTCAATTAAAATATAGCATGTTTTTATTATTCATTAAAATATGAAAGTTAACAGAATAATATAAAATATTTATCCATGGTAAAATTTTATATCCTAATTCCAAAGAATAATTTTATTTTTTAAAATTGAACTTATAAACTTGTCAAAACTATATTTAATGTGGGTGCACCATCAAAAGGCGGCAACACTGCATTTTTTGAAAAATACTTATTTTTCCCAAAAAAATAATTTTATTCTCATACCATATTCTAGAAAATGAGTAAGATGAATAATAATGTTATAAAATTCAAAATATAGTTAATACTATTCATAAAGGATAGTTAGTGATGATATTATAACCATATATCGTTGTTTAGTGAAACCCGATATTGCGTACAACACACGCTATCGAGGAAGGTCGCGATTGGGTGTAATGCAAACCAGGTCAGGGATGCGTGTAGTGAAATATTTTTTTGGTGTTGCGTATAACATAATTAAAAATTTATTTTATTTATACATTAAAAAAAATCTATACTTAATGTTGTCTTAAATAATTTCTACAAAACTAACTTGAAACTGTGTGTAACACGAGCAAGGAATAGTGTTGCGTATACTACAAGCTAATACGGTGTCGTGTGTAGCACAAGATAATCTTGGTATAGCGTACAGTAGAAGATTTTAAAGAGATTAAAAAAAGTATCTTATAAAATCTCAGGGTGTTACATTCTACCCCCCTTAAAATGAAATTTGTCATCGAAATTCATTGGAGTTATAAATGCTTTACTACTCGAAAGTTTTAATAGAAACCCACATCGTAAAAAGGAATAATAAAACATCATTTTAAAAAGGGAAGTGAGAATCATAACGGTAACCCAAAGTAACTCAGCACTATGTTTCCAATAGGACAAAATAGGTGAAAATATGGATATGGAAGAGAAATCTAACCATCTAGTTTTGATGGAGAGTGGTAGAGAACATGGCTATGAAAAATCCATAAATCACCAACCCATAAATTTGTGATATTTTAAGGTACCATCTAATTCATTGGATATAAGGACATTAGGAAAACATTTTTGGTTTTGAAGATCATTCCCTTAAAGTTGAAGAATAATTAAAATAAATAATTACATGATTTTGGTACAATATCACTGTTGTTTGTGCCTTGAACAATTTCCACATCATCTCTTAAAGAAATGAAGTTGAATTTGTCTTCCGTGAAGTGTTAGCATATCATGCGATAGAATGATGGGTCATTCCATCTGTCTCAAACAAAAGGGTAGAAATAGTTATCAAATATACATAAGTCCATATGTGGTGAGGTTAATCATATATGATTCCAAAAATGGACTTATACTTCATCAATCATACCACTTAATATAATAAAACTAGTTTCTAATAACCAGGGACTTCCTGTTGGCTAGTGGTAGGTGATAATGGCCTGTCGCAGTTTCGTTGTGGGTTCGATTCCCACAGCCTTGTCCGACGCGACGAGTTTCCGGCCGTCTTGCAGGTTGTCCCTTTTTCTAAAACTAAATTATAATAACCTTCCTGCAATAATATAGAAAACAATGTTCTAGACTTAAAAAATACTATCTGATGTATGACATAACCCATTCCAATCTTTAGACTTATCCAAAATACATCTGTCCAACCTCATAGTATACAGAAAATGATTACCGGAAAGGTCACATAACAAGAACATGAATAACATCATTTATCATACGATATATCTTGTAGGTCACATTCCAAACATGTGAATTCCTTAATCATGTGTTCTCTTGAAACAATAATTACCATAGAACCTTAGTGAAAACATGGATGCTATCCAAAGGTAACTCTTTCCACATACCAAAATCCCAAAATTTCTATATACTCAAATCATGATCTAACCTTTTCTTTATATCGGTCATGAGCTCATTTCATTTTCTCTTTATCCCATCATTATATGCATATCATCTCCTTTCCAAAAATATTTCAATCAATTTCCATGGTTACCGGTACCATAAAATTATTGAAAATCATAATAGACCAATACATAAATATTCCAATATTCCCCGATACTATATACAATATTATTTTGGAATCCGATTACATAAACACTTAATCATTCCACCACATCGTTTTCATATTCAACATCGCCAGTAGTGATTGTATGTGACTTCCCTTTGTCCTTTTCCTTAAGTGGATTCTCATGTCGATCATCATTAACCCGTGGATTAGGGAATTTATAAGCATAATGCCCCATTTCCTTGCACTTGAAGCATAGAAGTGTTCGTGGAGAGTTCTCTGTAGTCTTTTCTCCATTCACATCATTAGCAACATTTTTCCCATTAATTCGACAATCAACTGCTCGATGACCTTATTTTCCACAGTTAAAACATTTCGAGTACCTTATAAGAAATCTCCAGCATTCTTCTTTCCACACTTTGAGAATTAAGAAACATTCATCCTTTTTTCACCATTTTTCTGAGATTTACCCTTGAACTCCATCTTTCGTTTCTTGTCAAAACCATGAGATGGATACGTAACACCAACTTCTAGTTCTACCATGATAGCACAACACACAATTTCTTCATAGCTACTGTTTTCTCTTATAGCTAATTCACTTCGAAGAATTGGTTTTATGCCACTAAAGAATCGATCAACTTTACTTTCAGGTTGGATGATAAATCCAGATGCATACATTGCAATCCTTGTAAAATTCGCCCCGTATATACCAACATATTCATCATCCTTTTTCTTAAGCTCAAGGAAATCCCTTTCCATATTTGTTTGAAGAATACAAGGGATGTACTTATTAAAAAAATATGTTCTTGAAATCATCCCATTCCAAGGATTCAAATTTATCTCGTGGAATTGTATTCTTAATTAGAGTCCACAACTGGTCTTCTTCACCTTCTAAACAGTAAACAACCAAAATGACTTTTTCATGCTCTGAATAGAGAAGAATCGAAAATATCTTTTCAATGGTACTGATCCATTGTTCAGCAACAAGTGGATAAGAAGACCCACTGAAAGAAGGTGGGTGTTTCCTCATGAAGACTCAATAGAATATTGTTCCCTTCTCTGCTCATTTGGATGTCCAGAATGATTCATAGCTTGTGTAAGTATAGAAATAAGATTTTTTACTACATCTCCCATCACATATGGTTGATCAAGAGGAAAATCATTGCATTGTCCAATAAATTGATCAACACGGTTCATTTGGGTTCCAGCCATCGTCTAAAACCCAAAAAGAATAGCGTGAGAGGAAAAATTCATGCTAGGGAAAAAACATAATAAAGGGGAGTACCATCAATATATAACATCTTAGGTTTAATTCTAATATCGTTACTGTAATTCTAGGATTATAACCTATACTTATACTTAACATTAGGGACATCCATAGGCATACCACAAAAATATCTCTAGGGATCTCACTAAAGTTTTCGCATCCTAGTTTCCAAAGGATAACTAAACCTTTCCTCTGATACCAACTATAGAGACCCAATGCTTGACGTACATGGACATTACATTACTGTTTTGGAATAATTAATACATAAAAAAAACCAACACTCAAGGAACATAATAGTTTAGTGTCATTGGAAACATGGAACATAATCTTCTAATCATGGTGAAATATCCTCAACATCTCCCATAAAGATCTTCCCTTTTTTTCTTACCTAAAACCTTTCTTTATATCTTGGGGAAAAGAAAACATATAAAGGGTGATATCAAATGCTCATTTAGGGTAATAATTAAGAAAATAAAACCAACCATATACATTGGAACATAAAAACGTGAACATAATGTTTAAACTTCAAAATCACGGGAAATGAAAAAAACATGGCAGTACGTAAGGCATAGATCATAATGAAACATAAATTGTGATAAAATAGAATGGGAATAAAACTTGTAATTGTGGAAAAACATTAATATCATGATATGATTTCTATAGTAGCCAAGGTATTTCTGCCAAGACCATCTTAGTGGACAAAGTCCCTTACTAAACCGTGTTTACTTGCCATTCCAGCCCTATATTACTGAACCAGATTTACTTGCCGTTTCAGCCATGACTATCTAATGAGATATAAATCTTTACCCGATGAATTGGAGGGAGATATAGGTCCCACCCACCTCATAGTGAAATCATTCTTTTGTGTGCCACAAAATCATAAATCATACATCATAGCATAACCCATGTAATAGAATGAGATGCTTAAACATCATGCCATCATAACATAATCCATATAAAGAAATAGATTTCATTTCATCATAAGAAGAATCAAACAATGTAAATAATGGATACATTATACTTGAAAAATAAACATATTAAATAATGTCATTTTAGATAGAAAAATATTTTTGTTAAAACACTTGAAATGAAATCTTGAGGAAAATATCCTTTCTTCTTCAAAATCTTTTTATTTTCCCAAAATTCCATGCGATTTTAAAATAAAAGGGTTTTGTTGAAAATAATAATGCAATATTGTATAGGAAGCTTCATGAAAATGAGGAGTTATGAAAATATAAAAATCTGTTCACTCTGTATAAGTTAAAAATAACATTCTCCTCATACTTTTTTCAGAAAAGTCAAAAAGTACCTCGTATGGTAAAAAAAAGAAAGGTTCTATACATACCATGTAGTAAAAGTCAAAAAATGGTTAAAAAGGACTTTAAACATACATGAATCCATTTTTAGGAAACATGGACATGGATGATAACAATAACCCTAGTAAATACATACAAATAAACAATCTCGGATAAGAATGAAATTTTAATTGTTATCCCTTACCTTAGGTCTGATATGCTTCGTACGTATCCGAACGTCCTCTTCTTCGACGCACCTCCTTTAAGCCTTCACTTAAGGAAGTAGAGTTGGTCTTTTGAGAAGACCAGAACCTCCAGAATTTTTCTAGGTAAGTGGATAAGAGGAATGGGCACGGGTTGGATGAGCCTCAAGGCTCAATATGGTGTGACGATAAGTGGAAAGTGGATCCCTTTTTATAAAGGAGGAGAGGGGCACCTTTGTAAATCTTAAAAATATTAATTTATAATAAATATAACCCCACTTAAAAACGTCAAAAAATGACTCATATTAGAATATTATATGATATAGAGTTATAATCTCATCATCCAATAAAATTTAGACATGTAGGAAATTTATTTTAAACATTATCAACTTCATTTATCCTTATTTAATCTATTAAATTTTATTTGTGATAATAAGATTCTAAATTTTATATTCTTATAAATAATTACATATGTGATATGAATTATCAATAATTAGATAATTTATGACAATTTAGACTATATAAATTTCAATTTATAATTTTTAAATATTTTGGTTATTTTTAAACAATTTAATAATATGTTATTTTTAAAAAATAACAATAGTGTCAATTTTCACACTATTCATTTATTTGAATTTAAATTAAATCCACACAGAGGATATATTCAAAATAAAATATTTAATAGGTTTATAACATGTCATAGTAATCTATAAAATTAGTGGAACACATTGAATAGTTCATATAGTATTTATTTAACTATTTGTAAAACCATTTATTTGATATTTCTCTTAATAAAATAATTACTACAACATTTTTGTATAATTATTAAATATAACTATTTTTTGAATAAAAATTAAAAATAAAATACTAGGATAATTTTAATTATTATATATTTCATAAGAATACATTTAGTCAGATTTATCTTCTAAAACACCCAAATTTAAAAATGTTATATTTATTAAATTATGAAGGTGAAAACTTTGAAATCATGTAAAATAAAATAATATTAGTGTCATAATCACTTTTATAAGACTCAAAACGGTAATATATTCGGTAATTGAATGCTTATGGTGTATTTATACACTACCAATAAGTTTTTATTAGGTTTGGGAGCCCTTTAATATGTGTTACTATTTCAATAAAAATAATATTATTGATTTTTTTACAAAATTAATAATTTTTTCATCATTAATGTATAAACTAATAAAGTAATTAAATAACTCTTAAAAATTACAAATAAATTACCATGATAAAGAAAAAAAAATTATCTTTCAAATGAGTATTTATAACCAAAATTATATTCTGTATAACCTTTTATTAAAAATACATTAATTATTAAAGTTTGAGTAAGACATATTTCACTTTCCTTTAAATGAAATTAACTAATGGTATTAATCACCTCCAAGTGGGTTCTAATGGATTACATTTCGAACGAAATATGACTTATGATTAAATATAATCATCCAATTATATTAGGACAATTGTTAGAGTAATTTTATAATATTATATTTACCCTTAATTACCCGGTTTACCTTTTTCTATAGTAAATAAAATTTACCGTAGTTACTATTCATAATGCCCAAAAATAAAAAGTAGTATATTAATATATTTAGGAACCAATGATTCCAAGTATGGAATCCATTTTTCCAAATTCAATACATAGAAGTTTCAGAAATTAAATTAAAATTAATCTCGTTGTCGAAAGAAAACGGGTTTTAGTTTAAAACATTGCAAAAGATTGAATTGATTTAACCTATGAATTCAATGTAAAATCAATGATAATGACATAAATTATATTAAATGGAAAAAATATATTTTATTTATACTTTAAAACCATTCAATATTATAATTTAACCACATAAATTATTACGATGAAAAAATTTGTTTTTAATTAAAATATAGCGTGTTTTTAATATTCCTTAAAATATGAAAGTTATCAGAATAATATGAAACAATTATCCAAGGAAATATTTTATATCCTGATTCCAATGTAAAATTTTATTTTGTAAAATAGAACTTATAAACATGTCAAAAACTAGATTTAATGTGGGAGCGCCATCAAAAGGCGGCAAAACTGCATTTTTTTAAAAATACTAATTTTACCCGAAAAATTTATATTATTCTCATACCATGTTCTAGAAAATGTGTAAGATGAATAATAATGTAATAAAATTAAAAATATAGATAATACTATTCATAACGGATAGTTTGTGATAATATTATAACCATATATCGTTGTTTAGTGAAACCCGGTATTGCGTACAACACACGCTATCGAGGAAGGTCGCGATTGCATGTAGTGCAAGCCAGGTCAGGGTTGCATGTAGTGAAATCTCCCTTTGGTGTTGTGCATAACATAATTCAAAACTAATTTCGTTTATACATTAAACAAAATCTATACTTAATGTTGCGTAAAATAATTTCTACCAAACGAACTTGAAATTGTGTGTAACACGAGCCAAGAATAGTGTTGCGTATACTGCAAGCTAATACAGTGTCATGTATAGCGCAAGCTAATCTTGGTGTAGAGTATAGTAGATGATATGAAAGAGATTAAAAAGAATATATCTTATAAAATCTCAGGGTGTTACAAGTACTTCTCAGAGGGTTGCTTGTGTTTTTTTAGTTAAACCAGAGGGGTTAGGCTGTGAGCACAACCTAGAGGGTTACATGTATTTGTTTTATTAACATATTACTTGATATATGAAAATGAATGAAATTGAAACTGTATGACTATTTTCATCTGAGTACTTCCTTGTTTATTGGATCATTTTTATTATTGCATGCTGTATATGTTGACTAACTATTAGGCATAGATCTTTGGGTAGTTGCCTACTGGGATTCATCTCACACCTTGTTTGGTTCATGATTTTGGGACAAGAAAGATTATATTGTTACATGTATAGATAAGGTAAAGCGCCCTTCTACTTCAGGAATTTGATTGCAGTGGAACTGGGGAGCATGGGACCAAGCAAAGGATTGCGATGCTGTTGGAGTTTATTTGTTTTATTTGTAATTTGGTTTAGTACTATATTCCAACATTGTTACTTATTTGGTTTCTTTCCTAGACATATGTATCATGCATCATTTATATATGTGATCCAGTTATTTATTTCTTTCAGTCTTATGCGGTTTACTGTTGTATTGTATTATTATTTCTTCCACTATTTTTATCTATTTATTTTCACAACATTACTATGCCATTGAGGGTATAGTTTCCCCACTATCTCACCCAAGGCCCTCCCGGCTAGTTGGTAGCCTTTGAAATTTGGGGAAATGAACTTGATTCCATGTGACCAACCATGTACAGGGAACCTCTGGGAGTCTTCTGGATCTGAGACGTTACATTTATGGATGGTTTCAGGAAGTTTTAGAATCATTGGGTGGGTGTGGGATTTGATAACGGTTATGGGAAACAATGTTAGTTCCCATAAAACTATATGAAGTAGATAAAAGGGTGAGGGGGAAGTACATAGTTGGAACATGGTTAGTGTAAACCATGTGGAATTATTCAGTCTTGGAATTTTTTTTGTTAATGGCATTCTACATGGTTGACACATAGTTTGGTAAATCGTGTAACAAAACAATACGGACTTGGATTGTTTTAGTAACATTGACATGGTTGGTGGAAATATTACCAAACAATGCATCCTAACTATGTTGTGTCATTAATGAGATTTGAATATTATTTTTAAAACTATTAATTATCCCCAAAACCCTCATTCTTTCTCCTCTGATTTAGGATCATCAACTCTAGGATTCCTCTATTAAATTTTAGTGATTCTTCACTAATCAAAGGTTGATCTCAGTGAATCAGAGATTGTAGTATCTTGGGAATCAATGTACCTGACTTCATTTTCTCTTCTATTTAGAAACCCACTTTATTCTATTCAAAGGAACCCTCGACTATGGTTTCCATGTATGGATCCATGGGAACATATAAGTTTCGATATGGTTTATTATAATTTGATAAGGATGAGACCAAATGAGATAATATAAATGATATCAAAAAGAAATTATTCATAATGAAACCATTCATTGTTTTTGAATTATCTCCCATTCCACTTCCTTTGAGAACATAAATGATTTTTGTTTCTAAAAAATCAATGACCATATCCCTGAAGAAATCCTTCAAAATAATAACTTTTAAGAATTCCATGTAGATTTTGTTTGAATTTTTGGTTTGCGGGAGTCACCCACAACATAATTGATAAAATTAAAAGATGGAAATTTTTGAAATAAATAATAAATTGGGTTGTGATAAATTTCCATTATCTTGATCGGGGTGTGTTCATATTAAATTAGAGAGTAGGCTGGTTGGGTTAGAATTGGTACATTCTATCTAGTGAGCATTAGATTACACTTCCAAGTGATGACACAGGATTTGTGGGATGTGATTTTTACTCATGATATGGATTTATCAAAGTATTTTCCTTGATGGGAGATGCATTGGGTGGTTTGTTGCATGGGTTCATGTGTTTATTCCATGGGTGTAATTTTAGTGTAATTTATTTCACTTATTTCAAATTATCACACTTGATATCTAGTTTATACTCTCTACCTAAAATAAATGATTATTTCAAAAATTTTTACGATCCTAGTGGAATGTGTGGGATGTATTAGTCTTTACCTACTAGTTTGATATACTAAACCAATGAATATTCACCTTGGTCCATATGAAAACATTGTTTATGATGATATAGGTAAATGGAAATCTTGTACTTCACTAGTAGAGCAACATGATTCTTCTATCATGGTTTATGGGGGTTATAGCATTGATTTTGACATGATATAATGTTATAATGGTTCCACATTGGTATATTGGAGTCATGTATATCCTAAAATGTTGTAGAATTGATGTTGTTTCCTTTTACTATTTTATATCTAATTCTTGTTTTATTCTATAACATAAATCATAGATGGTTTTTATAACATAGATCATGTTTATTTATATATCATTTTGGTTTTTCAGTAATAGGTTACTTTTACAAGAGAAATTAATCCCCCAAGATTTAGTAATCCCTCGGAATTTTTTCCAGCCTTTACTATCCATGGGATGTCACCTATGTGTATTATAATTTTAGTCATTAAAAATCTAGTGGTCTGTATTTGTTTGTTACATAACTACATGGATGTTTATGATAAAACCATTTCATTTCATTAGTATACTCATATATAAAATTTCTAATCTTGAAAATTATATAAAATAGTACCTGAAATATTTAATAAAATAGTTTAAGAATATTTTAAATATGGGTGTGCACCCATAAAATGCTTCTTAAACAGACATATTTCGCATGTATGATATAATTATGTGGATGATAAATTACTATTCATCTTATGGAATGTTGTCTAGGAGAGCACAAAGGGTAAAAAATTCATTTCCAATTTATATAAAGAACACATGACCTAGAAGGCTTAAATATCCTCATAGATTCAATTTCATTCAACATCAATGATTCTTTCCAATGGATCATTCACATAGTAAAAATTGTAGAATGTTTAAAAATACAATTGAGATTGATAATCTACCATTATGTATATATAGAATATATTTTTATAAATATTTGAAATATAATAGTATTTTATTCATGAATGTTTAGGTGAAATAAAGAAATACAAAAAATGTATCCACTAAATTGAATTAAAATTGGATGAAGAAAAGTATCCTCTTTGAGTTTCTTTATTTCTTAACCAATTAGTTTGATCATTGATTATACACAATGAAAATTTAGAAAAATATATGTGAAATTTATCATTCCAAATTTTAAATATAATTGGGAATAAAACCGTTGATTTATATTCATAGAGTGACTTGGTGGATTAGAATATTTTTCCATAATTTCATCTTGTATATATTGGTCAAAATAAATGGAAGGTTACCCATTATTCTTATGTGATAACAACTTTAGTGAATAAAAAATTTATAGAATCACTATAGATATTCAAGGTTCTTGATGGTTATCCAACAAACATATTGAAATGAATAAAATAATATTATTGAAATTATGATCTATGAAAACTCATGACTATTACATAATTCTTCATAAATTGATTCCAAAAAACAATCCATATTTTTTTTAAATAATTTAATGGTGATAGTTATTCAATTATGAAATTTATATAGAGGTATTTTTTCTAGAAAAAAATCTATGTGTTTCTTGAAAAACCTTTATACAATGGAACTGCTAATTATGTATTATTTAGAGAAAAATTTCCATCAATATTTTATCACTTACATGATGAAACTAACTATCCAGATTCTAAATAAAAAAATTCATAAGGGACCAATTATTTTTTATTTTATCATTCCAATTAAATGAAATATTTATACAATGAAGTCTTATATCTTGAATTGGAATCATCCCAAAGGGTACATTATGGAAGATTATTTATCTAAAGAATATATAAATTTCTAGTCAATTTATTTGGAAGATGTAAGAATGGGATGTAGCCGACCAATGAGAACTAAAAATGAATAATATGTAAAATTTTAGTTAAATTTTCCATCATGTTTCTAAATAGTTGTAATACATGAATTATATGTATTCATTACATTGAACATGAAGTGGGGGAGATATCATATCACAAAATCTGTTTTAACAATGGATTTTCAATGACTACATCAGGTATGTAATTTGAATATAAATACGTTATCCCATCCTATTTAATTGTACACATATCATAAATTTACTATATTTTTATATAGGGAACATAAAGAAATCATAACTAGAATTAATATTTGTTACCTTTGAAAAGGTGAGAGGCTTTGTAAAGAAACAAGTTTCCTTATTTATTGAAATCAAAGGTAAATACATTAAATTTGTAAAATAAATAATTAAAATTCATTCTTAATTAAAAAATTCATATATATATTTATATATATAAATATATTTCATAAATTTAGTTTATTAATATTTTTCTCTCAAGAAATAATATCATTGGATTTTAGTCACAATAATGTTGTTCATGAATTCAAATCCATTATAATGAATGGATAAAAAATTGTTATAACAAGTTAATTTGTGAATTTGAGAACACAATATGATGGTTTTATTTTATCTACAATTATATACTTCTATGAAAGTGTGTTAGATAACAAGGCTCAGTAATATAATATTCTGTATTATATAGTTATCTAGAAAATACTGACATTGGATTTTTACACCCATGTTCGAGTCACCATGATAAAATGGAAGTGGTTTGATTTAAGGATGTGACATGGAATATTTATTGATGACTCTGGATTTATAATTATTTAAACGAGTCACATCCTATATTCTGATGAGTTGTATACATTTACATAATAAAAAAAGTGGTTTATGTCAAATATCCTCTAAAACATAAATTCTCTATCATTACTATAGTGATCTAAGGACATATTTTCTATTATGGAGGGGAAGAAATTGAATCTATAATTTCCCTATTGGTCTTGGAAAATATCATTCATATGTGACTCAAATAATTAAATTATCATAGTTGAATATGAACCTGAATTAGTAGTGGGCAACATACAGACAGAATGATATGTGGTCTCAGTTTATTAGGTTTATCTCAACTTGGTTTCTATGAGTCTATTACTATTTAAATTTCATTAATTTTATTTTTTTATTTTTACGTGGAAGGTATAAATTTTTTCATGTTTATTTTAGTTTAGAATGATTAATTTAGTTTATTATTGTTAATTTTGGTTGAATTTAATTATATTTTTATATATTCTATTCTATTTGGGTTAAATTTTTTCATTTGAATTTTTTTTATATTTTTGCTCCTTTGGTTTCATGTTGGCCGGAATTAGATTGGTTCAGGATAGTTTGGTTTGGTTTCATTCAGTTTGATTGATTTTGGTATGATTTAGTTCCATTTGGTTCAACATTACTCAACCTAACATAACCTAAACCCAACAAAAAAATCGATTTAATGTAAATTGATCTAAAATTATTTAACCCATATAAATAATTTGTTACTTTAAATAAATGGAATCATATTGATCTTATCTAAAATAAAATTATTATAAGTTAACTGATGTTATAGAAATAAAATATTACTATACTGACCTAAGGCCAATACATTAGAACTGAGCATAAATGAACTAAATTAGGCTCCTATTCGACAAATCAAAATCTAAGACACTAATATGAATTTATCTGAACCAACCTAAATGAAAACAACCTAAACCAACCCATCCCAACTTGACTAGATTAGATGATAAATAAACTAGAAAGACATTACTCGACTCCACCCAAATTGAAATATATCAATCCAAAGTGATCTAAATCAAAGACAACTAATAATAATATAATATAATTCACAACGACTAAAAAATATATCACAAAAATAAAAAGAAATTTGAATCAAACTAAACTAAATATATCAGAATAAACATAAAACAAGTCAAAAAACCCAAAAAATCCTTTTAAACCAAAATTTTAAAACAAAAATGTAAACAAAAATCAATCAATGTGATATAAACCAGAAAAATAACTCCAAAATTAACTCTTCCAAAAAAAATTTAACTAATATAAACTGATGTTGATGAAATATAACTAAACATAAGATGACTAATTTGGTATGAATCAATATAAATAGAATATAACTGAGATTAATTGAACATATTTAAACCATTTAGAACATTCCAAACTCAATTTAAACAAAAATAAAGTCAAATAAAATAAAATAATTATTGTACATCAAAATAAAAAAATTGAAAAAACTAAAGTATATTTTAAAAAATAAAACCACCCAAAACAGAATTAGAATGACCAAAATAGACTATAACTAAGATAAAATGATAAAAAAATTGACCAATATGAACTAAACTGGTTAAAAATTTATTATACGTTAAATAAAAATTTTCAACTAGAAGCTAATATAATTTAATGAAATAGAACCCAATGAAACAAAAAAAAATATTGTAAGTAAAACTTATTAACCCAAATTCACCTAATTAGAATAAAACCGATCAAAAGTAAGTTAAATTAGTTATTTCCTACTATAAAAATATTTTTATGAATGGAATAAATCCTTCCCATCCTATAAAAATCCATATTAGATTGAATATAAAATAATTTAACAATACTATTGAAATATATGAAAATAGAGTAAAAATTATTTGTAACAAATGTTAGGTACCTTAATGGATGATGGCTAATTCCATTAGTTGCATTAGATTCATATTATTTGATTAATTCTATAAATATAACAATCCTTCACAAAAAACCTTACACATACCTATAACCACTCTTAAATGATAAATCTTTCCCATCCATGAATCACCTCCTATAAAACCATAATCTTATGCCTTGGTCACAACATCTGATATTATGATATAATAATGTTATTTTTTCATTTTAACAATTGTATGTCTCATGTTGTAGCTTATAATATCCCTATACTATAATCAAATGTTTCTAAATTTCTTGACACGATCTATATAATAGAAGACGAACATATTCTTCATCCACCCCCAAATACCCTTATTTATCATTTATAAAAACCATAAATATCCATTTTTCTATATAAAAATTGAATCCTATATTAAAATAGTATTCATCCCATAATAAAGCGTTATTCATACTTTATAGAAAACCCATACATGAAAAACATACTCATAACTCCATAAAATACTTTTACATGTAGCCCATTAATTTAATAAGAAAAAATTATAAATGGAAATATAATAACACATATAAATAATAATTAATAAATATGCATATGGTAATTAAAAAAATATAAATAATTAATCAATACTACTAGATGTGCTAATGATATTTTATGTTACAGAAGTTATGTCTCTCCACATAAATTTGGAGAAAATTATTTTAGATCCTGTTCATCCCGTTAATTATCAAGTTTAGAAGGGGTATTAATATTTATTTAGAACATAGATATTCTTTGGTGACCATATATGAAAAATGAATGGATATATATGTTTCTAAGTTCCATTTTTTGGGGATTTATGATCAATTTATCATGATATTGAATCCAAATGAGCTAAATTACTCATATTATTAATCCTCCACGTGTTTTCCAATTATTTTTTTAGGATCGATGGATAATAGTTGATTTTTTAATGTTATAAAGATTTTATTTTTTGTTAATATTGTGACGTCCTAACCTTGGGTTATACTAAAATGTGCCACGAAGCTAGTTGGCCACTTGGACTCAAGTTTATCTCCCCGAATACAAGAGATTTATGACTATCTTCAAGGGCCTAGGGTGTGTCGTTGGGAGACTATTACCTTATTAACAAAGTATAGAGTAATGCTAAAATATAATAGTTGTTAAATAGTGGAATCATTATTAAAAAATATGGCACATCAGAACAGACAAGAATAAAAAATAACAAAAACAACTAATAATCATAATGAAAGATGATGATAATATATTTAATTTATCAATAATGTAGAAAAAATTGCGATACAATTTAGTACGTAGTAATACTATAAACAAAGAATAAAAAACTATCAAACTATTCAAAGCTCGATCTCGACCATATGCAACCAAGCTCCATCATAATGCAAGCAGTCATGATCAATTTTCCAAAGATAGTTAGTTCCCCATGTCAATACCTGCATATATGTAATATTCCTGAGTACCAATGGAGGCCCAAATAGGGTGTGAGAAAAATCTTATCAGGCCACCACCAACAACATCTTTAACCTCCATTCAAAATAATATAAACTGGAATAGTGTGCATGAATGAATATATAAAATAAAGGAGTTCAATAATTTAAATACCCATTACATGCTTTACCATTACTCAGTGTCTGAACATGTAACCATTTCATTTATTAGTTATTTTCCAGTTTATATAGTATTTCATGTGAGGTATAACCAACATTAACATTTTGTAATGATAGAAGTAATAATGGATCGAATGTATAACATGGAATATTATAATGAAGATAATAATGAAAGAGGATCTGAGGTAATAACCAAGAATCCTTAACATTAGGGGTTAATCTGAATCAGTAATAACATGTAGTCTAGATATAAAGGTAAGAGTTTAATCCAAGGGGAAATAACCAAGGCATTTCTCAATAGTATAATTCAAATTGAGTCCAAATATCTCATTTAAGGTAAAATGGGTTAAAAAGTTATTGGACCCAATCGGTGTATCAATGGAACCTCATGTACATATAAGTCTATCTTGATCTATGAAGTATACACAAGGATTCCTAAAATGACAATGGAGGGATATTAATGTTTTTATTCCACGAAACCACAAGTTGAAATGGAGCAGGTTCTGTGTGGGGAATCAATCTTGGCAATCATCATCCCTAAATCAGAATGGTATCCATGAGTGCTCAAGGAATTCCCTCAGGAATCCAGGGGTAAAATAAGTCTGACCACTACTGTAAAGATTTCAAGGACTGTATGAATTAGTAACCTTATCATAAATATTTTTAATATATTAGACCATGTAATAACCATGTTGTTTAATAAATCATTTCATATAATCTGTTTTTCCATTAGTTTGATAGAGAAATTTGGGCGTGCAACTATTTATTTCTTTGATTACTTATTCAATAATAAGGTTCAATCCACTACCTTCTAATATAAGGGAATGTTTTTCTATGAATGTGTAACCATAACATTCAACTGCATTGGAATAGTCCATGATATATTTATATTATAACATCCATTTAGATTTAATGTTCACTCATTACATTGAAGCACTTACCTTAGAAGGGTCATGTGATATTATCATATACAAGTATGACCATTAAAATTTATAATTTATTTTATTAAGGAAGGGATTTGCATTAATTGGGTTAATCCATAGCATATACAAATGGTGGAATAAAAAAATATGACCCTCCAAGAAAGGAATAAGTATGAAAACACCCTATGTGGGGTGGTTGAAATAGAGGTCATAACCTCCAATGATAGATAAAATATAAAACAATGGTCTTAGTATATAATTATAATGACTATCAGAATGGAACATAAATAAAATAGGAAACACTTGATGAAATCAGTGTTCAAACTACAAAGAAAATTTATAAAATATAGATACAGGAGGGATGGATCATAGACCACCTACCTTGTACTCACCCTACTGTCCTCATCCCGATCAGCCACTAAATTGGCATGGATTAGAAGAAATATGAAGAATAGATCAATGAAATCAAGATAGGTAATATGAGCCTAAAACTCAATAACTTCGTC
Organism: Viscum album; assembly: GCA_963277665.1. NCBI lineage: Eukaryota > Viridiplantae > Streptophyta > Magnoliopsida > Santalales > Viscaceae > Viscum > Viscum album. Next base: position 751,411,633 of record OY728127.1, read on the forward strand.
AAGAGAAAGATAAATAGAGAAAAAATCAAGTTGATTGAAGTATTTATGGATTCAAATCCAATATGAAAAATGACGATGGAATATGACTTCATACAAACAAACAACATAAACAAATATGGAAATGGAATGTGGGAGCTCAAAATTAGAGAGGTGAGGAGCATCTATCTACTAGAAGAGTGAAATAAGAAAGGCGATAATCTTATATGTCATTAAGGGTATTGTGGACATTTTACCCAAGAAAAATAGAGATGCATGATTTGACCACATGGTTGTCAAAACCATGTGTCAATCGGGCAAGGCGCGCTGTCACAAGAGAGGAATCACATGATTAGGACAAAGAGTCTGAGATACCTTAGGCCACACCATCCATTCACCTTTTCTGAAAACTGTAGAAATGTTTCATGAGCGTATACCCCCTAGAGAATGGTTATGGTAAAAAATGTTCCCTGCTTCGCCCCACTGTCTAGCTCCACACGGTTAGGGGTAACCATGGGGCTCGCCCTGTATGTTTTCTCATAACTATATGACTAGTATTTTCCCTATAGTATAGGATTCGTTCCTCTTAAAAATCCCTCGACACCCCCATAACCTTTCAAAAATCAAAGGGAATCTATATTAGTTCCATAATAATGAATTATAAATAATTTAAAAGGATGCAAACCTAAGATAAAAATAATTTTTTATAGTATTCCCCTTAATAGAAATTTTCCCCATGTTCACCTTCCATTGGTGGAGAAACACTATCTAAGAACAACATTGGCCAGTTGTCACAAATGTCGGCACTACAATCCCAAGCCTCATCCTATACTTTGTAGTGCTACCATATCAACTGTAAAAACCGTACATAACAACATTATAGAACCTTCTTTCTTAGATCAATGATGAATATAAGATACTCCTAAAATGAAGAATCAAAACCAACCTCTAACTCATCAAGATCAAAACTTTGAGAAAGGTAGGCATGATAATGATGAAGATGTGAAATTTAAAAGATTTTGTGCATGTAAGAGTAACTCTAAGAGAATATAATATGATAGGATACCCACCAGAATGTATCAAGAATATCAAATGGTACTAAAAAAATGAGGATACATCTTCCCCTGGCTCTGCATCATTCTATGCCCAAGACAAGGTGATACCCACAAGAAAACATGATTTCTAACCTCAAGCTCTAGAGGTCATCTATGGCCATCGACATTATATTTCTATCTAGACTGAACAGACATATAAATCCTAATCATCTGAACCTAATCTGAAGTGTCTTGTTTGATTCAAGGACATAGTACGATTCTATATCCTATCTATAACCATCATAAGGGTGAACAACACGACCTACCATACATGGCCTTAGATGTATCCATAATAAACATCTCCTGAAATCTATTATTATAGCTGAACCGGATGACATGAGGATTATTGTCCCAAGTACCACTGAAATCAAGGATACTTTCTTAGAGAATTTCCTATAATAATTATATCATCCATTATAATTGACCAATGGTATGATTGTATATGGTTGTGCTATGAATAACCTATGTTTTAACGTCCCATGTTTTTAAAAATAAATACATTGTTCGATAGCGTGTATGATACACTATATCAAGCTCAAATATTTGAATAAATATTATTATTTAAATTTTATATTAATAAACTATCCATTAGCAAGGAAGGAATGAATAGTATTAAATAATATATGAAAATATTTTTTATGCATCTATATACAATTATTTGATCAATTAATTATAAAATAATGTAAAACCCATTTTAAACAAAAAGGAAATGTACTTCTAGAAAACTATTTAAATGAAAATAAGTGTGTCTATAAAATAATAAAATAATAGTGGTATGATTTTATTAATGAAATATATATTTTATATATTTAATATAATGATTATAATTCATCTTATAATTTTTATAGACATTATATAAAAAATCAATTTTTTCTAGTTGTTTTAAAAATGGCAGTTTTTCCGCCTTTTGATGGAACAAAAATTTTATATCTCATTTTTCACATTTATAAATTCTATTTTCCAAAATAAACATACTATTTTTAAAAGTGATATAAAAATTTACCTTGGTTAAATTTAGTGTATTTTTATGATAAATTTCATACTATAGGGAATAATGAAATTACTGGATTTTAATTTGAGACTACTTTTCATCTAATTTATGTATAGGTTTAGATTATCCCTTCAATGGGTTTTAAAATATAATTATATTATTTTATTGTTAGTTAATAAAATTTATGTCATTGGAAACAATTTCACCTTGAAATTAGATATAAAAACTATGTGAACTTTTGAACGTTTTAATTTAAACCCCGTTTTCTTATTCGGTCAATCAGAGTAATTTTTAAATAATTTATCCCAATTATGTGTTTTGAATTAGAAAAAATGGAGTTCATATTTGGAATCATAATTTTCAAATTATGTAAATATATCAATTTTATTTTTGAACATTATGAATAGTAAAATAATATTATTTTTATTACCACTTTTAAAGGTAAATATGGTAATTAATATTTAAAAAATATTAAAAATATAATAAAACTACCCTAAAACATTTCCTAATTTTATTTAATGAGTTATTTTCGACCAAGATAATCATTTGGCCGAAATTATGGCCTTTTGAAGCTACTTTGGCATGATTATTACAATTATAACATGTTATTCAAAGTAATGACAAAGATGTCATAATCATGTCTCTCATAATTATAACAATTTCAAAAAGGTATTATATAATTTATATAAAATACTATAAATTTTATTTTGAAATTTAAAATTATTACCTACATCATGAAAATTTATTTATAATTTTTGGAAAATCCATAAATAAATTAAATGGTGACACAATAATGATGCTGTAATTTCTTCATTAATGTAATAATCAAATAAATCATATTAAAAATATCATAATAAATATAATTTGAGATAATTTTTGTTATAATAAAATTTTATGGATGAATATAACATTTTATTGATGTGTTAAAATTGTTTTTTAGAATATCATGATATTATGCTATTTTTAAAAAGTCATGAAATGAATATTGTGAAAATTGACAGTAATGGTATTTAAAAATATAACATACATTATTAAATGATATAAAATTTATAAAAAATAAAATATTCTTCCAAATATATGGAATAAGTCCTAAAATTTCTTAAATGACTCTTTTATTGGTCTTTTAGCATGTTATGATAATTATATAGACCCTCAAAAGGTAAATCACTAAATTAAATAGTAATAGTTAAAAGGGTTAAAATAAAAAGATAAGGATTAAAAAAATATTCCAAACTTGTAAAATTTTCATTTGATGATTACTTTTATACACATTTTCATATTATATTCAAACTGAATCAATTTGGACCCACTTTTAATTTAAAATCAATTTATATTTATTTAAAATTTTAAAAACAATTCTAAATGTGCCCCTCTCCTCTCTTATAAAAGGGAACTTGTTCCTATCATTTATTCACACTTAGGAACTTTTTTGGTTAGGAAATTATCTGATAAAATCACTTCCTATAATACCTAACCACATTATTGAAGCCTTATTTTAGGCAGAACACCCTCCTTAGAGGTGGTAATGTGTTAATCAAAGGTGATCTTCAAAAGGAAAGGTATCATTTTTAATAAAGAATTTCTATTTTTTTCTTCTACCACATACATCAGATATTCTTAAATTATTATGATATAATAACTTTGTTATCTTGAAGATACTGATTTTTATTATTTTAATACCATCCCATAAATTCATCTCCACTTCCATCAAATTGAAAAATAATTAATCATTCGTCCGTACATGTGAACTATCACCTCCACGATCCAATTTTTTTTGTACTATCACATCTATTGACTGTTTATAATGTTGGAATTATTATTTATATGTTATATTAATTATATATTTATCATTATAATATAATAATACATCAATTATCATCTTATATTCCATGAACATAAAACTAATAATGCCATTCCTTCATACGTGTGAACTATCACCTCCATGAAGAGAATGATTCATTTTTCTTCCCCACATCAGATGTATGATATATATAAGTATATATAAATTACTACTATTATATTTATTATATTTTGATCATTTTTTAAATGAAAAATAATAACTATAATATTTCCATAATTATTGATGAAAAATGGGAACCTTACTCATGCGTGCGTACGACCAATCGTCTCCATGATTATAATGTAGTTCATTTTTCAAAACCATAAATAAATGGTTTGATATAAATGAATAATTATGGTTTAAAATTAATTATTATTTCATGAATATTATTCTAGATATAATGGATTAATAACCACTTTTTACTATATACATCATACCAAGTCATTTTGTACTCATGTACCAAATATCATCTAAACATCCGACGTGAACTAAAATAATTAGGTAATTGTTATAATATAGTGATAAGTGATATAATAGGAATAATAAACTTGTATGTGTCCCTCAAGAATGAAATTAAATAACTTAGATTTATTATTCTGGACGATAAATAATATACTTTATTAATCAGACTCGAGGTAAGGGACTCTGTCTCAAAATCCTTTAATTAAGACATATTTTGATGTTATACACCACCTACGTTTATGAGGAGTTTAAAAAACCAATTCAGATTTTAATATAATTCAAAGGTATTAAAAATGAATCTTTTTATAATGAATGTTTTAATATATTTACAAATTACAAAAGGGATGTTTTTTAATGTTTACGATGAAAATGACTTCAGCACCACAACAACTATTATTTTATATTTGGATTCCTTTACAAGACATAATGTTTTTAAAAGAAAAAAAATCACTTATTTCTTTTTTTGGGTATTTTTTAATTGAAAATGGTTTGGTAATATATTGATTATTTCAATACCTTGAAATTATTTCATTTAATTGAAAATGAAATTTTATAAGTGAAATGTTGAAAATTGAATTTTTTATGTGTTATGATTATATAATGGTACTTGGAAATTTGATAGCAGGTTACATAATAAACCAATGATGGTTAGTTTCTTGATAAACCAAATATTGGTGGTTACATTATAACCTCTATTTAATTTTGTGTGGATGTTTAATGCAACCTTATTCCAGATTGTAATAGTGACGTGTATGTAAGTCGACCATATGGTTATTACATTTAAGTATAATTATGTACCAAGTTACCTTTATCTATTATGTATTATTTCTATTAGTTTTATGGTAATATTTTGATTACAAAAAGTATATTCATGGATTTTAGATTTAAGGAAAGTGTTCAGTACTTCTTAAGGGTTAATAATATTACTTTATGATAAAGTATTCATAGTTAACATGTTTTTACAAGACCAACAGTTTCAGTTCATTGTGTATGCCTTACTGATTTTTTTATGCTCATCCCAAATGTAAAAATGTTTTACAAATGTTTTAATGGAGAATATATATAAGTATTGGATCAAGGTAAAATTATGATGTTTGAAAATGAAACGAAACAAAGTTTAATTTTTTAAATGTTTTTGTTTTATAAAACAATTGGATACTATTTAAAGTGTCAGCTTTGTATTTATATGGTTTTGTTATGTTTGATTTATGGAATAATTCTATAATGCTCTAAACCTTAAAAGATCCTCGTTGTGAAATAAAGAAAAATTATTGACTTAACTCAAGGTTGAATAATGTTTAAGGCTAGTTCCTTATAGTTGGTATCAAAGGAAAGAATTAGATGAGTTTAGTGGTTAGGATGTTACATGGGTGTAGGTTAAGGATTATTTATAACCAATAAGGTTATTATCATAAGGAAAATTTTGGAGGATTCAGATAATTTAGGTATATTGGATAAAAAACTAAATCAACTTTGATTTAAGTATGTTGATGGATTCGATTATTTTAAAATTTATGTTATTATATTTACCCTATAGAGAATTATTATCTTATGAATTGGTTTCATGTTTAGTGATGTTTTTACATCATATTAAAGATAATTTTACAAGATGTAATGAAAGAGATATTTCAAATCCTTCTTATACCTCCCCATTGATTTTATCATCACTATTTTTTCAAAAGATTGTTCAAATTATTTTGACATAATCTTGGGTATTCCAATCACCCATAAGAAATTGTTTGAGTTATCCAACAACTACAAATTTATAAACCAATCTTATGGGTATGAATTATCTTCATATCAATTAATTTTGAAAAATGATCGTATTGATATTTAGGAATCATGATGATGTAATTGATATCTTATATTATTTTAAATTAAGTATTAAGAAATAATTTTTAAATTCATAGTCAACAGATTATAATGAATTTTGAAATACTAAGATGTCTATATATAAAGGATTTAATGGTTATGTTATATTTAAGGACGTTTAAATATTATAATTTATTAATACTCTTTTTATGATATGGGTAATTTTGAAGACTTTTTGTTTGTTTGTGTTATATGTATCCGAGATGTTTTTAAAATGAGAATGTTATTTGACGAAAAATTATCTTTTGCAGACATAATTATAATGGTAAGGATAAACTTTAGGGTTCGTATGATCTTGGAAAGGAAATTATGGGTTATTACATTTTGGGATTCAAAATGAAATGTATGAGAAACAAATTAGGATAAAACATTTTATGGTAATTTTTTAGTACTTTTCATATGTTTGAAATGTAATAAGAATTATAAAGTGTTAGAAAAAGGATATCTCATAGGATAGTTGACAACCCATCACATCTGGAAAGGCTATGGGAATCAAACCCACAACTTAAGGGAGAGAAGGGTGCATCCCATACCACTAGACTACATGATGTCTTGATTAGAATGAATTTTCTTTTTTAGTTAAATGATTTTATGATGAAGTGATTAATTTAATTTTGGAAGACGTTTTCTATATTTGGAATCTTATATTATCAAGGTAAATAAAATATTATGTCATTTTCTTCTATGAAAAAAGGTTGAATTAAATTTTGGAATAATATATGATGGACTTATGGGGAATTTGATTATTTATTGAAATTATTAGCATATATATTAAAGATTATTGGGACAATTAATTTTTGGATTAAAACTTCAAGATTAATGTGTTTAATTTGGAAAAAAAATTTAAATTATACCTTGGAGGAGCATGTGATTAAATCGTTTTAATTTTTGGGTTTCAATATTAGTTCGGATTATTTTTTGAAATTTTAATTAAAATTATTTTTCAAATGGTCTGTGTTAAACATTGGGTATTACTACTGAATTTTGGAGGTTAAAAATAGTTTTAATTATACAATTGTTAATTTATTATGGATAATTATCTAATATAATCCTAAACATTTTCAGTATTTGGTATTACAATGCGAATTAAATGATTCTCTAGATGTTGATTCTAGTTATTCAAGAGTGAAAAAATCTTGAATACCCATAATGTGGAAAAAAAGACTAGTTTTATGTGAAGATTTATTAAAATATGAAAATATGAAAATAAACTATTCAAGTAAGTATATTTGATCAATTATATGAAAACAATATTGTGACAAAAATGTTATCCGTTTACTTTTGTCAATGGTATTTTTACCCATATCATATTTATGGTTCTGTGATTGATAAAATAACAATGATTATGTTCTCTATAACTTTCTATTATTCTTTAAAAGTTAGTTTTATCATCCATGTCCTTGTTTTTCAACATGGAATGTAACACCCCAAGCTTCTACGGTACGTTTCTCTTTGAATAATGTGATAGCGTGTGTTGTACAAAATATCGAGTTCTAACACACCACAACCAATCAAACTAGCCGTTATGAATAGTACTACCTAATTTTTGAAATTTTATAAATTTTATCTCTCAAAATGGACTTCATTTTTGGATTTGGAATATTGAATTTAGCCTAGGGTGAAATTTTGGAACTTTTCGGATGACATTTATATTTTGAGGAATAGTGAAAATTACTAAATTTTAATTAAGAACAGCTTTTTAAATTGAAATAATTTATATTGATAAGTTATGAATTTGAGCGGTTTTAAAGTATATTTACAATATTTTTTTACCATTTAATACAATTTTGGTCATTGTACATAATTTTACAATTAAACCGGACATAAACAAGTGTCAATTTTTTGATAGTTATTATCTTTTAAAAACACGTTTTTTGTTTTAACAATGAGAATTAATTTAAAATTAATTTCTACCACTTATGTGTTTTGAATTTGGAAAAATGGATTCCATATTTGGAATCATGATGTTCATATTTTATAAATAGTTAACTTTTATTTTTAGAAATTTTGAATAATTATTTCAGAAAATATTTTAGTTACCATCATTAAGGGTAAATCCGGTAAATAAGGGTTAAAAAATAATATTATAATAATACTAAATTACCCTAAAACGTGTCCTAACGTTATTGGTGGATACATTTCCGACCATGGCCATCTTTGGGTCGATTTTGGGACCCCATGGAGCCACTTGTAGGTGATAGGGACACTTTATTTTAATTAAGTTAAAATAAATACAAAAATGACAAAAGCATATATATCTTTTAGAAAAACAATTTTTACATATGTTTATATATGTTTTAATTTAGACTATAAATATTAATTAGAAATATAAAAATATTTCCTACATAATTATATTTTATTTATAATTTTTAGACATTAAATCATTTAATTTATTAATGACACAATGATGATGCAGTAATTACTATAATAGTGAAAAATTAAAATAATTGATATTATAAATACCCAAATAAATATAATTTGAGACTTTTTATAAATTACACTAATTTTATAGGTTAATTTGACATGTTAGTATTGATTTAATTAAATGTTTTTCGAATTAATCATTCTGTTATGATTTTCAAAAAAATCAACTATTGAATAGTGTCAAAATTGACATAAAAGAGTTTTTAAAACAAATTATATATTATTAATTGATATTAAATTCCTAAAAATCTATGGATCAGGAAAGAGACTTTTATCATGATATTTGTATCATTAATGGACCACTTGGGGGTCTCTTGGATGTATATAGTATGTTTATTAACTATATAATAAAAAATACAATGTGACATGGTAAATGTCAAACTAATTAACTAAGAGTTAAAACTAAATGATAAGGTTAATATAGTAACACAAACCTGTCTAAATACTATTGGTTGAGTGGTTTTCGACCTATAACCACCTTAACCTTTAAATAATCCACTTTGGAGCCATTATAAACAAAATATGAATTTATAATAAAATAATATTTCTAGCTTTTCCAAAGGTGCCCCTCACCCCTCTTATAAAAGGGCACTCCGCATTCTCACTAATTCACACATTCAAAGCCTTTTGGTTCGACCAAACCCAGCCCAAATACTCTCTCAACTTCCCTCACTACAGCCTAGATTCCTTAGTTTGCTCATAAAGCCATCCTAAGGAGTCCTTTTGATCAAATCAAATGGAAGAACCCAAAGAAGATGTAATGATTTCACCACCCCTTTTCATGTTCCTTTCTTCTTCCACTTCTTCTTTCTTTGTTATTACCATTCTAAAATGATAACTCCGGTATCTTATATATACTGTGATTTTATTATAAATATGGTACAACCATATTCAGTATTCTATCTACCCTTTGAATAACATGTCACCATACGTGCGTACGTCCGACTTACCGTCTCCACGTCATGGTGTAATTGTCATTCAATATATTATTATTTGGATGGGTATAATAATGATTTATAATTCATGTAAATAATAAATATAACATGATAATGATTCTGTATATATGATATACCATCCAATTATATATTATTATAACATCAAAATAATGATATTGTCGCTCGTGCGTACGTACGGACTACCGTCTCCACGAACGCGATGAGATTCATTCTCCATCGTATCCATTCAAGTATAATTATCATTTGATGATTTAAAAATAATGTTTAAGGACTGGATATCATAAAACCTATCCATTAAAAACATGGCTTATGTAACAAAACATATAAAAGAAAACGAGTAAGTTAACACTCAAAAAAAACGATAATACTAAGATATAATTAACAAATCAATATTAAAAGGTCATATATGATATCATATTAATGTATATGATTTTTGTATAATTTAATAACAAATATTTTGCCATTATAGAGGAGGTTAACCTACCCCCAACCAAGGAAAAGTACAAGGTAAGGGTTTATTTCTCAATCTCTTCATTATCCAAGGTTGTTTATACGTGATTATCTACTGGGACATATTTATCATCCACATCCATGTTTCGTAAAAATGTATTTGAAATCATTTTTACTATTTACAAGAATATGGGTTAAATTAATTTATACCCTTTTTTGAATTTTTATAAGAGGTTTATAAAGGAATCTTTCCGTCGTTTCCCAAACAAGGTGCTTTTAACCTTTTCGACAGAATTAAGGTAAGAATGTTTTTTTAACTTAAACGGCGGGTGCAGCTATTTTACGCTGTTATAAAATCGTCGAAGATTCCCTTACAATCTCAAAAGAATATTTTCAAAGAAAATGTTTTATTTTATAAATATATGAATCTTAAATTATTTCAAAATAGAAAGAGATATTTCACTAAAAAGAGTTTTCATTTCATCTTTGTCAACATCCTCTGATGGATTTTACGCTTATTTGAAGTTGATTTATTATGATACAAAACTTCTATATTGTATTGAAGGGTTTGTGATATGTTTGACTGTGGATGTGTTATTTTTATACCATTTATGGTTTATGGATGAATTATTTACATTTTTTATGCTAGTTTTAATACGAATGTTTATGTTACGTTTAAACCTTTTCAAATGGAAATGCATTGGACTTAATATTTGACGGGTGGAGCCCGCTATAGCTCCTCGATGCATCGGTAGGTCTCATGAGACAAACTAGTGTCTTGGAATAAGGCCTTGACAAAATCTTATTTGTAGTCTTGGCACGAGGCCTTGGCTATGTGGTTATGATAGTCTAGCATTATGCATTCCATCATTATGAAAGTGGTTATTGATATTGCTTGTGATTATTCGATTAGTAGAATATTAATGTGAATAAGTAAATGGCATTATTTCATTTTATTTTTTCCATACTATGTTGATGTTTATGTTTAAAAGGCTTTTGTTTTAGTTATACATTGCCTTAAATGTTTATTCTTATTTATGAAAGTTTTCGCTATATTGTTATCCTTACTGGGTATTTGAGATCACCCCTTTAAATGTTTTATTTTTCCCAAGATGTGAATAAGTAATTTATGAAGGGCCGGCAGAGATATTATGTGAGGATATGAGTGTGGACTATGAAGAAAATATGCTGTTGTAGTTTTCATTTTTATGATGTAATGTAAGACTTATGAATATATCTATTATTTTCAAGGCTACAAAACTAATCGGTCTTTTGAGATTTGATCATTTTTGTGATCATGCCAATGTTATGTAATAATGCACCGACTCTGGGTAACTGAGTTTGGGGTATTACAGTTGGTATCAGAGGAAGTTTAGTAAAATACTTGGAAGCTAGATTTAGATAAACTCTGATTAGAGTACAATGATTTAAGATGGATTTTGAGGATTAGTATAGAAGAACTTCCTAGAATTTCGGAGTTGTAGAGATTTCGTGAGTTTTTCGAGCAATACCTACCTGTCTGGATACTAGTAGGTAGAGGCGGCTCTAGCACAGATGTACCTAGGGGTAAAACCCGAAAACACTACTTTGAGCTAGACTCAAACGGGAACTGGTGCACGACAACAGGCCTTTCTGCACTCTTGGTTACGACAATCCCGGGGGATATGCTTAGGATAACTCTCATTTTCTTGAAAAATTATTATTAAGGGTTTATGAGTATATACTTCCTCAAAGAAATCATTCTTATGATTATGGATTATATCCATAAATAGTTCAATAAATGTTATGTGTTTTATAAGTATGGATTTGTGTATTTTGATTCATAAACTGATCTAGTTTATGCCATTGTATAGAAATGGTGCCTAGTGGATGAAATGGAAACCCTATAAATGCACACACTCCATGTAGGGATTTCCCTCTTTCTCAAGATAATTATAGTGGAGCTAGTGATGAAACTATTGCTGATCGGCTAATCACTATACTAGGACAACTCACTCAGGTTATGAATAATAAACATACCCGTATGGAGCACCCTGATCCGCAGTGTGCACGATCAATGTTAGATCGCTTCATGAGGCAACAACCACCAACGTGTAATGGGAGTACAAATCCCTTAGTAGCTGAGCAATGGATAAATTCCCTGGAGAAAATATTTCATGCTTTGGGGAGTAGTGAAAGGGAAAAAGTTATCATGGCGGTTTACCGCCTCACTAGAGATGCTGATCAATGGTGGTCATTGATTCAAAACATGAAGGAAGATGATAAAGTATCAAATATGGAATTGAGGGAGTTTAAAGATCTTTTTTTTAGAAAAATACTTTCCTCGTGACTAGCGAGCAGATATGGAAAGGCAATTTCTGAGTCTGAGACAAAAGGAGGATGAGAATGTCACAAAGTATGAGTCTAACTTTACAAGGTTAGAAAGGTATGCTGGAGATTATATATGTAACCCAAGAAGTAATATTGATTTTTTATTTGATGGGTTAAAACCATTTCTTCGTCTAGCATTAGTCTCAGAATCCTTCTCATCGTATGAAGACATTGTCTCATGTGGTATCAAGACAGAGAAATAAATATCTAAGTATTATAAATTTAAAGAAAAGCAAGAAAAGAAGAGATCTGATGATTAATTTAGGAATGGAAATAAGTGGAAGAAGGGAAAGGTTGAATATCCATCCTATGGTAAATGTGGGAAGAAACTCCCCGGTACTTGCTTGAAGGGAATGGGTGTCTTTTATAAGTGTGGTGAAAAAGGCCACCAAGCTCGTGATTGAAAAGGGAAGAAGGAAGCTACCAATGTTCAGTGATACAATTGCATGGATATGGGACATTATGCAAATTAATTTCCTAAGTGTTAGGGGAACTTACCTCAGAAAAGGACAAGGGATCAAGGCCCAGTTTGTGCTATCACTACTGCTGAGGTAGAAGCTCCGAAAGATGTGGTGGCAGGTAATTTAATGGTTTCCTCAAGTTTAACAAATGAATTATTTGATTCTGGATCATCGCATTGTTTCATATGTTCCCAGTTTTCTAAGAAAATTAGATATTTCCAATTTGATTTAACAAAGGATTTGTTAGTTAAAACTCCTAAGGGAAGTATCATTGCAAAAATGTTTTGTGAATCAGTCCCCATTAAAGAACATAAATGTTCTTTATCTGCTGATCCCATTATCGTACCTATGATTGAGTTTGATATAATCCTCGGTATGGATTGGATTTCGGACTATGATGCGAAGATTTATTGTAAGAAGAAAGAGGTTACGATTCTTGATGATGATGATAAAGAACACCTTATCTTTAGAGCAGAATCATCACCACTTAATTCTTATCTAGATCCACCCCCAGTAGCTCAACTAAATTAAATTATTGGGGAGGAAAATAATGAAATGAATATGGGTGAGGAAAGGAATGTTCAAATAGAGGATGTACCTATTGTGAAAGAATATGTAGATGTGTTTTCGGATAGTTTACATGGACATCCTCCAGAACGAGAAGTTGATTTTTTCGTTGATTTAATTCCTGGATCAAGGCCTATTTCGAATAACCCTTATAGAATGTCCACTATAGAATTAGTTGAACTAAAGAAACACTAGAAGAATTGAGTAATAAGGGATTTATTCTCCCTAGTGTTTCTCTATGGGGAGACGATGTTCTTTTTGTTAAAAAGAAAGATGGATCTATGAGGTTATGTATCGACTACAGGGAGATCAATGCTATAACAATAAAGAAAATGTATCCCCTACCTCGCATTGATGATTTATTTGACCAACTTCATGGAGCTCAATACTTTTCAAAGATTGACCTTCGATCTGGATACCATCTGTTGTGTGTAATGAAGGAATACATTCCGAAGAGAGAATTTCGAACCATGTACAGGCATTACGAGTTTACAGTAATGCCTTTTGGATTGACTAATGCACCATCTGTATTCATGGATCTGATTAATAGAGTTTTCAAGGAATATATCGATGAATTTGTGGTGGTATTTATTGAGGATATCTTGGTATACTCCAAAATCCACGAAGATCATGAAAATAACTTGCGCATTATCCTGAAGACTCTGAGAAGACATGAATTATATGGGGAGTTTAGCAAGTGTGAATTATGGCTTCAGGAGATTTCTTTTCTTGGCCATATTGTCTATAAAGATGGAATCTCTGTTGATCCTTCTAAGACCAAGGCAATCCAATAATGGCTAGAACCGACAAGTATAACTGAGGTACGTAGTTTTATTGGTTTAGTAGGTTATTATCGACGTTTCGTCTAGAATTTTGCCCGGTTGGCTAACCCATTAACAAAGCTCACACGTAAAGGGGTTAAATTTGTTTGGACAAAAGAGTTTGAAGAATGTTTCGAAGAACTTAAGAGAAGATTAGTCAATCCTCCAATAATTAATCTACTATCAGGGAATGATGGGTTCGTTATTTATAGCGATGCATCGATGAAAGGACTTGGGTGTGTCCTTATGCAGAATGATAGGGTTATTGCCTATGCATCACGACAGTTGAAAATTCATGAACAAAACTATCCTACTCATGATCTCGAGTTAGCATATGTGATATTTTCATTGAAGATATGGAGGAACTACCTCTATGGTGAAAAATGTGAGATTTATACTGATCAGAAGAGTTTGAAGTATATTTTCTCCCAAAAATAACTCAACATGAGGCAAAGGAGACGGATTGAATTACTCAAGGATTATGATTGTACGATACACTACCACCCGGGGAAAGAAAAAAAGGTGGCAGATGCTTTGAGCAGAAAAGATCATGGAGTGTTGAACAATGTGAGAATTGAAAGGGATCCAATTTTCATGGATCTAGTGAAGATGGACATCGGAATATCCATGGAAGGTGAAAAATCAATTATTTTTCAAATGGTTGCCAAACCATCTTTACTAGAAAGGATTAAGAGTTCTCAGACCGATGATGAAGAATTTCAAAAGAAGATTAAAGCTATGAATGATGGGAGATTGAGAGACTTTGTGTATGAAGATGGAATTTTGAAATTTGGGAAGAGGCTTTCTGTTCCTAATATACCTGATCTAAAAAGGGAATTTCTGGATGATTCTCATAGTTCCAATTTCTCTATACACCCCGGGAGAACCAAAATGTATAGAAATTTGAAGGAACATTTTTGGTGGGACAACATGAAGAGGGAGATTGCTGATCTTGTGTCAATATGTATGGTTTTTCAACAAGTGAAAGTTGGAAGGTAACAACTTGGAGGAGTCATGCAACCTCTTCCCATACCGGAGTGGAAATGGGACAATATTAGGATGGACTTTGTCATGGGGCTACCAAAGAATCCTAGAAGGAACGATGCAATATGGTTCATTGTTGATCATCTTACTAAGTCAGCACATTTTCTTTCTATAAGAGAAGATCTACCACTGGAACGCCTAGAAATACTATATATTAATGAAGTTGTGTGATTTCATGGAATACCCCTATCGATTGTTTCTGACCATGATCCCCATTTTACTTCAAGATTCTGGAAGTGTTTTCAGAAATCCCTGGATATTGAACTTCATTTGAGCACTGCCTACCACCCTCAGACAGAAGGACAATCAGAATGGACTATTCAAACCTTAGAAGACATGTTGAGATCTTTCTCACTTGACTTTCAGGGTATGTGGGATCAATATTTACCTTTGGTAGAATTTTCCTATAACAATAGCTTCCATTCAAGTATTCAGATGGCACCATATGAATCGTTATATGGAAAGAGATGTCTCACACTAACCTATTGGGATGAAGTTGGTGAAAGAAAACTTGTTGGTCGAGAACTGGTAGAGGAAACAAAGGAAAAGGTGATGGTAATCCAAAATCACATCAAAGCAGCTCAAAGTAGGCAGAAGAGCTATGCCGATAATCGAAGGAAGGATTTGGAATTTAAAGTTAGTGATCATGTTTTCATGAAGGTATCTCCATGGAAGGGAGTCATATGTTTTGGTAAGAAAGGTAAATTGAGTCCTAGTTACATTGGACCTTTCGAAATTCCATAACGAATTGGGGCTGTAGCTTACCGATTGGAAATTCCGCTAAGTCTCTCCAAAGTTCACGATGTGTTCCACGTATCTCTATTGTGGAAATACATGCCTGAACAAACACATGTACTCACCTATGAGGAATTAGAACTGGAACCTAATCTGCCTTTTTGCGAAGAGCCTGTTAGGATTCTTGATACGAGAGAACAAGTACTGAGAAATCGGACGACCCGTCTGGTAAAAGTTTTGTGCAGAAACCATAAGATGGAAGAGGCAACATGGAAACCCGAGGAACTTATGATGAAGAACCAACCGAGTCTTTTCATGTGGTAGTATTCTAGAAATTTTGAGGATGAAATTATTTGAAGGATGGGATAATGTAACACCCTAAGCTTCTACGGTACGTTTCTTTTTGAATAATGTGATAGCGTGTGTTGTACGCAACATCGAGTTCTAACACACCACAACCAATCAAACTAGCTGTTATGAATAGTAATACCTAATTTTTGAAATTTTATAAATTTTATCTCTCAAAATGGACTTCAATTTTGAATTTGGAATATCGAATTTAGCCTAGGGTGAAATTTTGGAACTTTTCGGATAACATTTATATTTTGGTGAATAGTGAAAATTACTAAATTTTAATTAAAAACTACTTTTTAAATTGAAATAATTTATATTGATAAATTATGAATTTGAGTGTTTTTAAAGTATATTTAGAATATAGTTTTACCATTTAATACAATTTTGGTCATTGTACATAATTTTACAATTAAACCTGACATAAACAAGTGTCAATCTTTTGATTGTTATTATCTCTTAAAAACACGCTTTCTGTTTTAACAACGGGAATTAATTTTAAATAAATTTATGCCACCTCTATGTTTTGAATTTGGAAAAATGGATTCCATATTTGGAATCAGTATGTTCATATTGTGTAAATAGGTAACTTTTATTTTTATACATTTTGAATAATTATTTCGGTGAATATTTTATTTACAATGGTTAAGGGTAAATCTGGTAAATAAGGGTTAAAACAAATATTATAATAATACTAAATTACACTAAAACGTGTCCTAACATTATTGGTGGATACCTTTCTGACCATGGGTATCTTTGGGTCGATTTTGGGACCCCATGGAGCCACTTGTAGGTGATAGGGACACTTTATTTTAATTAAGTTAAAATAAATACAAAAATAATCTAAGCAAATATCTTTTAGAAACAAATTTTTTAAATAGAGTTATATATGTTACCTTTTCGACTATAAATATTCATTAGAAAGATAAAAATATTTCAAACATAATTATATTTTATTTTTAATTTTTAGACATTAAATATTTTAATTTATTTATGACACAATGATGATGTAGTAATTACCATGATAGTGAAAAATTAAACTAATTGATATTATAAATACCCAAATAAATATAATTTGAGACTTTTAATGAATTAAACTAATTTTATAGGTTAATATGACATGTTAGGATTTACTTAAATAACCTTTTTAGAAGTAATAATTCTGTTATGATTTTCAAAAAAATCAACTATTGAATAGTGTCAAAATTGACAAAAAAGAGTTTTTAAAACAAATATTATATTATTAATTGATATTAAATTTCTAATAATATATGGTTCGGCAAAGAGACTTATATCATGATAGGTGTATCATTAATGTACCACATGGGAGTCTCTTGGATGTATATAGTATGTTTATTAACTATATAATATAAAAATACAAAGTGACATGGTAAATGTAAAACTAATTAACTAAGAGTTAAATCTAAATGATAAGGTTAATATAGTAACCCAAACCTGTCTAAAGCCTATTTTTTGAGTGTTTTTAGACCTATCCCCACCTTAACCATTAACTAATCCACTTTTGATCCATTATAAATCTAATATGAATTTATTATAACATAATATTTCTAGCTTTTCCAAAGGTGCCCCTCACCCCTCTAATAAAAGGGCACTCCCCCTTCTCACTAATTCTCACATTCAAAGACTTTTGGATCGGAAAACACCTGAATAAATACTCTCCCAACTTTCCTCACTAAAACATAGAGGCCTTATATTGATCAGAAAGCCAACCTAAGGAGTCCTTTTGATCAAATAAAAAGGAAGAACCCGAAGAAGAGGTAATGATTTCACCACCCCTTTTCAAGTTCCTTTCTTCTTCCACTTCTTCATTCTTTTTTATTAGCATTCTAAATAATAACTCCAGTATCTTATATATACTGTGATGTTATTATAAATATGGTACAACCATATTCAGTATTCTATCTACCATTTGAATAACATGTCACCATACATGCATACGTACGGCTTACCGTCTCCACGTCGTGGTGTAATTTTTATTCAATATATTATTCCTTGGATGGGTATAATAATGATTTATAATTCATGTAAATAATAAATAAAACATGATAATGATTCTGTATATATGATATACAATTCAATTATATATTATTTTAATATCAAAATAATGATATTGTCACTCGTGCGTACGTACGGACTACCGTCTCCACGAACGCGATGAGATTCATTCTCCATCGTATCCATTCAAGTATAATAATCATTTGATGATTTAAAAATAATGTTTAAGGACTTGATATCATAAAACCTATCCATTACAATCATGGCTTACATAAAAAAACATATAAAAGAAAATGAGTAAGTTAACACCCTGAAACAACGATAATTCTAATATTTTATTAACAAATCAATGTTAAAATATCATATATGATATCATATTAATGTATATGATTCTTGTATCATTTAATAACAATTATTTCACCATTATACTGGTGGTTAAACTACCCCCAACCAAGTAAAAGTACAAGGTAAGGGTTTATTTTGCAATCTCTTCATTATCTAAGGTTGTTTATACGTGATTATCTACTGGGACTTCTTTATCATCCACATCCATGTTTCTTAAAAATGTATTTCAAAACATTTTTACTATTTACAAGAATATGGGTTAATGTAATTTATACCCTTGTTTGACTTTTTATAAGTGGTTTATAAAGGAATCTTTCTGTCGTTTCCCAAACAAGGTGATTTTAACCTTTTCGACAGAATTAAGGTAAGAATGTGTTTTTAACTTATACGGAGGGTGTGGCTATTTTACGCCGTTATAAAATCGTAGAAGCTTCCCTTAAAAGATTATAAGAATATTTTCAAAGAAAATGTTTTATTTTATAAATATATGACTCTTAAATGATTTCAAAATAGAAAGAGATATTTCTCTAAAAAGAGTTCTTATTTCATCTTTGTCAACATACTTTGATGGATTTTACACTTATTTGAAGTTTATTTATTATGATACAACACTTCTATATTGTATTTAAGGTTTTTTGATATGTTTGACTGTGGATGTGTTATTTTTATAACATTCAATGATTATGGATTAAGTATTTACATTTCGTATGCTAGTTTTAATACAAATGTTTATGTTAGGTTTAAACCTTTTCATATGAGAATGTATTGGACTTAATATGTGAAGGGTGGAGCCCTCTATAGCTCCTCGATGCATCGGTAGGTCTCATGAGACAAACTATTGTCTTGGCACAAGGCCTTGACAAAATATTATATGTAGTCTTGGCACTAGGCCTTGGCTATGTGGTTATTATAGTCTCGCATTATGCATTCCATCATTATGAAAGTGGTTATTGATATTGCATGTGATTATTCGATTAGTAAAATATCCATGTGAATAAGTAAAAGGAATTATTTCATTTTATTTTTTCCATACTATGTTGAAGTTTAAGTTTAAAAGTCTTTTGTTTTAGTTATACATTGCCTTAAATGTTTATTCTTATTTATGGAAGTTTCTGCTATATTGTTATCCATACTAGGCATTTGAGCTCACCCCTTTCAATGTTTTATTTTTCCTAGGATGTGAAGAAGAAATTTATGTATGACCTGCATGGATAGTATGTGGGGATATGAGTGTAGACTATGATGAAAATAGGTTGTTGTAGTTTTCATTTTTATGATGTAATGTAAGACTTATGAATATATCTATTGTTTCCAAGGTTACTAAACAAATCGGTCTTTCGAGATTTGATCATTCTTGTGATCATGCCAATGTTATGTAATAATGCACCGACTCTGGGTAACTGGGGTCGGGGTGTTACATGGAATCACAATATGTTTTATCCCGGATGACCATGATATTTCCCATTATTTCTTTTAAAGAGGAAGTTTTATTGAACCTTATTCCAAATGTAGGAATTCAATAAAGGTTTTTTGAAAATTCATACCTTAGTTAATGATACCAAATTCTAAAGTGAAAGGACACAATTTCCAAGGGGGGAGAGAGTTTAACATCCAGAGTTTTAAAAAAAGAAATACTATCTTCGAAAGAATAAATTGAACTCCATATCAAGATTAGATAAAAATAAATATTATTATCTAAATAATATAATAATAACCTAGCAGTTAGAATATAATGAATGAATATTTTTAACTTAATTATAAATATATTGTTTACGAATGTATATATAATTCTTTATTCAATTAATTACAAATGAATTTAAATCCTTTTTTATATAAAAAGGAAAGGTTTCAAAACATTATTTAAATTAAAATAAGTGATTCAATAAAATAATAGAATCTATCCTGTTATAAGTACCCATAATTAAATATTACATAATGATGTGTTATGTCAAGATTTAACAATGAGGATCTTTTTAGGTTTAGAGATTTTGATAATTAGACCATAACTATTACATAAAAAACCATAGAAATACAAAGTGGAAACTATAAACAATATCAATTTATTCTATAAAATAAATACTCTTACAAAGAATCATGGTTTATTTTCATGTTTAATCATCATAAATTTTCATTGATTCCGTGATTGACTATATTATCCCTTAAATCCCATGAAAACATTTAAAAAATTTGGATGAGAACAAAAATCTCAGTAAGGGACATAAAAATTAAAGAAAAAACATAGTATAGTTAAAACATGGTAACCCGTTTAATTTTCTTTGATTGGATGAAACAAAATATTTCCCCATGTATAACACTTATAATTTTTACTCCAATAAAACACTTAAACCAATAACAAGCAACAAAAACTCCTTTAGGTGACTTAGAGCAATATATAAATAAAACCATTTAAAACCCATTTTCAATTGGAATAAACTATGGAAGACTTCAAATATTATTATTACCCTATGAATTTGAGATCTATAAAGGGGATTACCCTTCATATAAGCTATATTGAGCTCACCCGTGAGCTATAATGGGGATCATCCCTTCATATAAGTTATAACAGGCTCACCCGTGAGTCATAATGGGGATAAACCCTTCCTATAAACTATGTCTAGCTCACCAACGAGCTATTATGGGGTTCAAACCTTCATATAACATGTATTGGGATCACTCGTTTCAAATAACGATTATGTACAATTTCATGAAAAATCATGTTCATCACAACACCGTTTTGAAAACATATTCTAATCCCATATGAAAGACATTTACATATAAAAATACAATTTTGCTTGAAGAAACCACATTCAATACAGAGATACCAAAAATAAAGGAATAATAAATTTCATTTCTATTTAAAAACATTAAGGCTTATATATGAATCCAATTATCATATAAATATTACGATGGCGTAGAAGTCGTTGTCTCCGTATACAAGAAAAACATTCCATTTGTAATTTTGAAAAGAAACTAAAATTCTTTGTATAAAAAGATTAATTTTGAAAACATCGATTAAAATTCATGATAGATATAAAATTTCATGTATAACACTTTGATATCAATGTAAATATATATGTAAATTAATACCATTAAGAAAAGAGTTGATAATTACATATTTCAACATTCAAGGTGTCCCATACCACTTTGAACATTTTTATCATAATCTTCAAAAATTAATAAATTTACCAAAACAATAAATCCAATTATTATTGTTAAAATATAGATATTAAATTTCATAGTGGCTTTATATACAACATATAAAATAATAAAGGTGCTTATTTTCATGAAAATCCTCAATGAATGGAGATTGAGATGAAATCCCTTACATAGATTCCGAAACATCTCAAACATTAACTATCATACTAAATAATAATATTAGGTTAATTTATACATTATTTAGAAACTTTTTCATGTTAATTATTCATTTTAAATCAATTATTATCATGTTATAGCAATTACATAATTATTTAAGTTCATATCGGACGTGTTGTCGATATTCGTAACTTGAGTCGAAAAAGAACTTTTTTGTGATGTAAATAGTCTATGTGGTCCAGTGTCTAGCATATATAGAATATGAATAATGATATAAATAACTTATATATTCAATATATTAATATTTATAATAATATTTTACGTAAAACTAAAGACACCGTTCATGGAGATGGTAGGCTGTACGTATGCATGAACAATATTATTGTTGTTCCAGTCGTACTGAAAGAGTGAAATTAAATGAAATGTATATAAATATGTATACATATATAATATCATTATAGTTTAATTAATATGTAATACATATCATATATTTTTACCAAAAAAATCCTTAATACATTCCATGTTTTGTGTGAATGAATCACATCATTTTTTGGGGGTGGTAGTCCACACGACCCCAAACAAAGTTATCATATAACAATAATATGGAAATAATGAAGGTATTTTTGATATAACATATCCAGAATATGAAATAGGTTATAATATACATAGTTAAATATTATTGGACCATAATAATGGTTTTATGACCATCCATGAAGCCAGTAAATCAAAAAGAACAAAAAAATTATTCGCGGAGGCAATTAACAGGTATAACTTGGAAAATACTTTTGTTTTATTGAATAAGTGGAGGTGATAAATGAAATGGACAATATATTTTAAATTATAAACAAATAACGAAATTAAATACATTATTATGTAGTTATAATTCATTTATGGATGAATTAGGTGAGGATAAAATAGAAAAAAAATTAAGAGAGGTACATTGAGAAAATTACCTCTTGAATATCCCCTACTTGAAAAACCCTTGAGGACCCTGGATTTGGTATTTTGGTGAGTCTAGAAGAACATGAAATATGTGAGAGTGATTATGAGTGTTTTGGGTAGTTATTATAGGATATACATATTTTTTTGGTCGGAATAGTGTGGTGGATAAGTGGTATTTATATTTGAGGAGATGTGAGTTCAAGTGATTAATTTATTGATTATTCTATATTATAATCCAACCATATAGTGGTTGCATTAAACTACTCTACATGGGATTGTAATTAAATTTGTATATAATGTTTAGGGTTGAGAAACAACTCAAAAAACCATTAAAAGTTTTAGTTTTTAGGTAGGTTAAGCTTTAAACTTTTAACTTTAACCTTTGTCAAATGTTCACTTTTTTTACTATGGTAAATAATTTTTTATCCATGGTAAAATTGTTATTCATAAAAATAAACAAGACATTACAACCTAATTTTGACCTCATGAATCCAAATATGGAATATATTATTAAAATTAAATTCATATAATTGAGAATATTTTTTAAAAAATCAATTTCGCAAATAAAACATAAAAGTGGGGTTTAAAAGTGAAAAATTCATAAGTTTGAAATGCTTTTATATTTATATTCAACTTGAAATTTATTTCAATGACCTAAATTGGATTAAATGATAAAAAAGAATCTAAATTTACTTTAAAACAAACTATAATGATAATATTAAAATATAAATTAGTTAGATGAAAAACAATTTTAGAATTAAAATGTATTGTTTTTAATTATTCGTTAAAATAAGAATATTGTCCGAAAAATACGAAAGAATATCCAAAGTAAAATTTTATATCCCTATTCCTAATAAGAAGTTTAATTTTTAAAATATAACATATAAATGTGTCAAAAATTCGATTTAAAATGGGTTCAATATCAAAATGCCATAAAACATCATTTTTTTCAAAAAATACTTCTTTTATCTGAATAATTTATTTTGTTGATATATATTTTATAGAAAAAATATAAGATAAATATTAAATATTAAATTGAATATATTATATATAAATTTCAAAAATAAAATCCTTAAAGGGTTATTTTTTATTTAATAAACTCACTTATTTTCATTTAAATAATTATTTTCTTGAGAAAAACACATCCTTTAAAATAAATTTATTTAGTTTCATTTATAATTAATTTGGTAACCAATTAATGACTATAAAAACATGTGTAAAAAATATTTTCAAAATTTAGTTAATATTTTTCATTATCACCATTCCAACAGATTGGTTCTATAAGTGTCATTTAAATAAAAATATTTAGTTGTTTGTTTAATCTTGATGTAGTGTATCATGTATGATATTGAACATAATGTTTCTTTCCTAAATCTTGGGATGTTAAATTCTCACCCTTTAACAAATTGGATCCTCTCAATTTGAGTTTGGGGTCGTTAACTAAGATATACCTTTATTTGAATCCCACATTGAAAAAATGATTAAAAAACTATAACTTTCAAAGAAAGAAAGATAAATACAAAGATCACCTGAGAAAATATATAATAGGGTTCCATATTGAAAAATATGTATATAAAAGAAAAACTAAACATAAATTTATTATGAAGAGTGATAAATTTTTTAGGAAAATGTAACAATGAAAAAACTATAAATCACTGATTGGTTAAAAGGTTATTAGTTTCCAGTTACAAAACGAAATCAGATAATATTTTTGAATTTTGAATCCTTTTCATAGAGTTGAAGACTTAATTTAATTTATATAATTAAAACATTAATAAAAATACTTACTTGATTTATTTATATTTTATAAGAACAATTTCATTCTCATAATATTCCATGAATTATGATGTATATCCCTATGAATAACCTCAATCATAAATGATCACACAAACCATAAAGGATATCAATCTATTACAGCTGAGGTCCAAAAGTAAAGGTATACTTCCACATTATAAAAATTTCAAATATAAACATAAGCAAAAAAAATCTTCTAGAAGGGTCCTTTTAAAAAAATTATCACATAAAACCTTAGAAGGTGTGTCTAAAAACATGAACTTATGGTTATCCTTTAAAAAATACAGGGCTCTTAGAATCTTAAATATCTTCACCATATGTCTCAACATCAACGGTATTAATAGAAAATGATTTTCTTACAGCTTTCTATTTCTGATCATAATTATTGCCTCCCTATGTGATTAACATTGGACACTTATTTTCATAATTCCTCAAATCATTGTAGCTAAAGAATCATACTATTGAATGGCTATGTGTTATCTCACTGTGATACTACTCATGACCCTTTTCCTTGCAGTCACGAAACTTGTGACCGAACTTACCACATTGGTAACACTTTCTAGATCCCAACACACATTCCCCAAAAAGTATTTTACCAAACTTATAACATGTTTTAGGCTTACCTCAAGAATTTTTATTTTTCTGCTTCTCCATTTATTGGCACCTTGACCGTTTCATAAAATTATAATCTCATGGAACATAAGTTATGGAAAAATACATTTCAAATTATTCAGAACAAAACCACATTTTCATAAATTTTATATTCTCAGGTGGAGATATCTCTTCATATATGTGGTTTCAATCCAAAGTAAAATCTATTAATTTTACTATCAATTTCTTGAATAAAATCCATAACATTCCTAGCCAATCTTGGGATGTTCATTTCATATGTGGTAAATAAATCTTAATCCTTTTTCTATAATTCTAACATCTGTTTCTCCATCATAATCTAGAAAACCTCATGGAAATATTTATTAAGTAAAAAATATTTTAATTCATCCCATTACATGGCATCAAGATGATTTTCTCTCGAGTATTCTTCACTAATGACCACCATCGATCAACCTCACATTGAAAATTATTGATAAAAACGGTTACATTTTGAAGTTATGAACATCCCATGACTTCAAATATATTCCCCAGGGTATTAATATATCCTTCATCTACCACTGGGTCAAATGATCTATTGAATGATGGGGGATGTTGCTGAATAAAATGTTCCACTATTGAAATATCCAAATGTGGTTGATATGGATAATCTCTTACATTGATACCAACACCATTTATATCGTGAGTCAACTAAACCATCACTACAACAAACTATCATGTTTCGATTCCAACCACCTGATGATGTTTTTTTGAAAGGTTGTTTTCCTCTCGATGCCTTCCTATGACATCTTTCCTATTTTCTCTGTGGAAAACCATTCTGAATATACATAGTTCAGATGAATAAACAAGATAATATTATAATTTTTCATCATTTCAAATTCACCATAAAGTAAAATATTTTAATAGAAAGAGATTAAAACCATCCTAACATCAAGATTTGTCTAAACAGAACTCTAATACCAACTATAAAGCCCCAACCTTAAGCATTAATTAATCTTGAGTTAAGTAAAGAATTAATATAGAGGATCTTTTCAGGTTTATAGCTTTAGATAATTGGACCATAACTATTATATAACAAAACCATAGAAATTCAAAGTGGACACTTCCAAATGTACCTAGTTATTCCAAAACATAAAAACGTTTAAAAATAATCATGGTTTCTTTTCATGTTTAATCATCATAACTTTTCCTTTATTCCATACTTAACTCTATTCTCCCTTTAATCCTATGAAATCATATAAAAACATTTGATGAACACAAAATGATTAGTAAGGGACCTAAAAAGAATAAAAACCCTTAGTCTAGTTAAAACATGACAACCTATTTAATTTTCATTGAATAGATGAAATAAAACATTTTCACATTAATAATACTCATACCTTTTTCTAAAATAAATACATTAAAACCAATAGCAAGGAATTAATAATTATTTAGGAGAATTATAGAATCATATATAGAAAACCCTTTCAAACCAATTTTCAATTGGAATAACCATATGGATGAGTTCAAATATTATAATTTCCCAATGAATTGGAGATATATAATGGGGATCAAACTTTGTATAAGCCATATTGGGATCACCTGTGAGCTATAATGGGGCTCATCACTTCATATAATCTATAACGGGCTCACCCATGAGTTTTAATGGGGTTAAAACCTTTATATAAGATGTTTTATGCTCACAAATGATCTATAATGTGCTCAAACATTCGCATAAGATATATCAGGCTAAACCACTTCATAAGATTCTCACATACATTATTAGGAATAAGGTACGTTCATCACAACACCCTTTTGAAAACATCTTCAAATCCCATATGAAAAACGTTTTCGTATAAAAATACCATTTTCATTTAAGAAACCATTTTCCATTCCAGGATACCCAAAAAATGGAATAAGGGATTTATTTTCTTTTTAAAAACATTAAGTCTTATAGCAGAATATAAGTATTACATAACGATTACAGTGGTAGAGAATTCCTTGTCATCGTATACAATAAAAACATTACTTTTTTTCATTTTGTAATGAATGTAAAAGCTATATATAAAAAGACACCTTTTGAAAACATTTAATTAAATTCAATATAGATATAAAATGTTTGGAATAATACTTTTATATCCTTATATATATATATGTAAATTAATATCATGAAGAAAATATTTTATAATTAAATATTTAAACGTTCAAGTTGTCCCATACCATTTTGAACATTTAAATATTAATCCCACTGAATTAATATATTGACCAAGACAATAAATTACATCAGTATAGATAAAATTTGGATATAAAATGTAATAGTAGATGTATATACACCATAAAAAATAATAATGGTTCATATTGTCAAGAAATACCTCAATGAAAAGAGATTGAGACGAAATCCCTTACCTCGAGCATGAAACGTTGCGTAAATTATTTATCTTCCTGAATAATAAACTTATTTTAATTAATATTTTATTGAGATCATTTTTAATGTTTATTTATCATTTTATATTACTTATTATCATGTTATAAAAATTATATTGTTATTTAAGTTCATATCAGATGTTCTGTCGATATTTAGTACTTGAGTGGAAAATAAACATGTTTATGATGTAAATTTTCCATGTGGTCATATTCCCCCATATCCATAATATTAAACATGAAATAAATATCTTCTATAATCATCAGATTATTATTTATAAAAATCTTTTAATGAAAACTAAAACCACCATTCATGGAGATGGTAGGATTTACGTACACATGAACAATTTTTTCATTTTTCCTATCGTATTGAAAGAGTGAACTTAAATGAAATTTATATAAATATGTATACATATATAATATCATTAAATTAAAATTAATATGTTATAAATATCATATATTTTTACTAAAACAATCCTTAATACATCCCATGTGATGTGTGAACGAATCACATCATTTTGAGGATGCAGTAGTCCACACGTCCCCAAATGAAGTTATTACATAAAAAAAATATGGAAAGAAAGAACCAATGTTTAATATAATATATAATGAATATGAAATTAGTTCTAATATAAATATTAAAATATTATTTTACCAGAATAATGGTTTTAAGAATAGCCATGTATTTGGTAATGGAAAAATAATAAAAACATTATTCACAGTGGTGACTAACCAACATAACTTGAAGAACAATTTAATTTATTTGAATAAGAGGAGGTGAGAGTTTAAATTTTTAATATATATTCAATTAGATAAATAAAATTCCATTATATAAATGATTATGGAGTTATTATTCAGTTATAGATGAAGGAGGATATAAGAATGTAGAAAGATAAAAGAAATTAAGAGAGGTACATTGAGAATATTACCTCTTGAATATCCTCTCCTTGAAAGTCCCATGATGAAATTGAATTTTATATTTTGGTGTGAATAGAAGGACACAGAAGTGGTTAGATTAATGTGGAGTGTTTTAGGCAGAGACTTGAGGAGCTAAAAGTCTTTGTAGGTCGAAATAGGGTGGTGGAGAGGTGGAATTTACACTTGAGGAAAAGTGGTTTCAAGTGATTAATTTATTGATTATTTTATATTATAATCCAGCCTTATATCGATGGCATTAAATTACATGAATTTGGAATGTAATTAAGGGTTAATAGGTTTTTTTAGGGTTTATCCACACCAAAATAAACCATTAAATTCTGTAATTTTAGCTATTCTATGAATTTATCTTTTAACTTTAACCTTCGTCAAAATTGTACTTTTACTACGGTCAATAATATCTTTACCATGATAAATTTTTTATTCCTAAAAATAAAAATGACCTTAAAACCAAATTTTTATTCTCTTATTCCAAACATTTTATCCATTTAATCAAAATAAATTTACATAATTGTGAAAATATTATTTAAAATTAAATCTACAAACAAAACATAAAAGTTGGATTTTAATGTGAAATGTTCAAATGTTTGAAGTGTTTTTACATATATTTTCAATTTGAAATTTATTTAAATGAACTAAAATGAATTAAATGATAGAAAATTATCTAAATATACATTGAAAAAAATATAAATATAATCAATCAATACAAATAAATTAGATGAAAAGTCACTTTTGAATTAAAATTCATTGTTTTTCATTATTTTTTAAAATATGAATATTACCAGAAAAATAAATAAAAATTTATCAAAATTAAAATTTTATGTCCCTTTTCCAATGAATTTTTTTTTAAAAATAACATATAAATGTGTTAAAAATATATTTAAAATGGGTTCGCCAACAAAAGGCCGTAAAACTTAATTTTTTCAAAAAATACTTCTTTTATCAAAAAAATTGAATTTGTTCTTAAGTATTGTTTATAAAATATATAAGATAGATATTAAACATTAAATAGAATATATTAAATATATATTTTATCAATATGACCCTTCAAGAGTTATTTTATTATTTTATAATCTAACATATTTTCTATGAAATAGGTTTCTGAAAAAAATCCTTTTAATTCAGTTTGTATTTAGTTTTGTTTCTAAATAATTTGGTAACCAATGAATGACTATATAAATATGTGTAAGAAAAAATTTTATAATTCATTTAATACAATTCATGACCACCATTACAATGGCTAGGTTATAATGGTATCATTTAAATAATAATATTTAGTTGTTCATTTAAACTCGATGTAGCATATCATGTACACTATCAAACAAAGTGTTTCTTTCTTAAAATATGGAATACTAAACATATTTGATTTTATTAATTAAATATATATTAAATATATTCATTATAATTTTTAAGATTCATCTTATTAGATTTATATACATGATATACGAACAATTTCGATTTTTGGGGGTTAGAAAAAAGATGTTTTACCGCCTTTTGATGGAAAATCCATTTAAAAACTATTTTTTTCAATTTTATAAATTATATTAGAGAAAATAGACATCTTATTTGTAATTGGGATATCAAAATTTACATTATTTTATGTTTTTATTATTATTATGATAAATTTCATGTTTTAGTCAATAACGAAAATTAAACATTTTAATTCAAAAACACTTTTTGGTCTAATTTATATTTATTGTTAGAATATCTATTAAATTTGTTTCATATTATGTTTTTAACATTTAATTGAATTTATGTCATTGGAATCAATTTCAAATTGAAATTTGATATAATATTTGTGTGAACTACTGAGTGTTTTACTTTAAAAACCTTTTTTTTATTTCATCAATGAGATTAAAGTAAGGACAATGATGTCACAATCTTGTCTATCATAAATATAATAATTTTAATAAAGGGTTATATAAGTGATATATTAGATGAAAAATATTATTTAGAAATAAAAAATTATTACCTAAATCATTGTAATTTATTTATAATTTTTAGGAAATAAAAAATTAAATTAAATGGTGACAAAATGATGATGAAATAATTTCTTCATTAATAGAATAATCAGATAAATAATATAAATAATATTATAATAAATGTAATTTGATATAATTTATGTCATAAAATACTTTTATGGACGAATTTTTCTTTTTATTTATGTTTTAAAAGAGGTTTTATACTATATTTGGATGTTATGATATTTTTAAAAAGTCAAAAAATGAATAGGGTCAAAATTAACACTAATGGTATTTCAAAATATTAAATATATTATTAAATATCATAAAATTTTATAAAAAGACTATATTCTTACAAATATTTTTAATATGTTCTAAAATTTATTAAATTACTCTATTATTGATCTTTTTGAATTTTATGGGAATTATATTATCCCTCAAAGTGTAAATTACTTAATAAACTGGTAAGAGCTAAAAGGGTTGAAACAAAAAGATAACGATTGAAAAAATATTCAAAACATGAATAAATTTAATTGGATGAATATTTATCAAAAAATATTCATCCTATATTAGAAATAAATCAATTTTGGCAACTTTTTAATAGACAATTAATTTATCTAAATTTAATATTTTCAGGAATTCCAAGAGTGCCCCTCCCATCTCTTATAAAAGAGAACTACTTCCTATCATTTGAAATGAGTTCAAAATCATTTTGTTTTAGAAAATATATAATAAAATACCTTCTTATAATCTATTATATACATTATTGAGGCATTATTTTAGTAATAAAACCATCCTTATAGGTGTTATGTTTTTTATTAAAGGTGATCATCTAAAGAAATGGTATAATTTTAATCAAGTATTTTGGTTTTTTTCTTCAACATCCCTAAAATCTTCTTAAAAAAAGATGATACATTAAATCATGTTCCACAATATAATTATATTTTATTATATTAATATCGTCACCTAAATACATCTACACATCCATAAAATGGTAACGGAATTAATCGTCCATCTGTACGTGTGAACTATCACCTCTACGAACTGATATAATTCTTTTTCTATTACCATCTCTCAAGAATGGTTATAAAGATGGAATTAAGGTTTATATATGATATAAATTAAATAATTTTCATTATAAAATAATAATAAATCAATTACATTCTTACCTTCCATTCACATAAAAATGATAACATCATTCGTGCATACGTGTGAACTATCCTTTCCATGAAATGACATGATTCATTTTTATTTCCCACATAAAAAGTATGATATATATAATTATATAAATTTTTTTGATATGATATTTATGAAATTATGATAATTATGGAATTAAAATATAATAATTAACTTCTTCAAATAATGATCAATGAAAAATGGGAACAATACTCATGCGTACATACGACCCACCATTTCGATGATTATAACACTATTCATTTTTCATAACCATAAATGAGCAGATTGATTTTACAGTAAAATTAATGTTTAAAAGTGATTATTATGTCATGAAAATTATTTTAGATATAATGGATTAATTACCACTTTTGGCTATAGAAATCATACCGATTTATTTTTAACTCATGTACCGAATATCATCAAAACATCTGACGCGAACATAAATAATTAAGTAATTATTACAATACGATGATAAGTTATATAAAAGGAATAATAAACATGGAAATTGTTATCAATAAATAAAAGAATTAACTTGAGTTTATTATTTACGAAGATAAAGAACATACTTGATAAATCAGAATTGAGGTAAGGGACTTCTTCTCAATCTCCTTTCATTGAGGCATATTTTGTTGTTATACACCAACTTATTTTATAAGGCGTTTAGACAAGAAATTTTTTTAATATAATTAAATGGTATTAAAATTTAATATTTCTAAATGGAATGCTTTAATTTCTTAATAAACAAAAAAAGTAACGTTTTTAACATATACTGTGAGAAGGACTTCTCTGCTGCTATGATCGTTATTTGATATTTGGCTTCTTATATGAGCCTTTATTTTTTTAAATTAAAGGAGAAAAATTATTCCCCTTTCTAGGAATTTTGGTAGTGAATTTTTTTTGAAAATGTATTTATTATTTCAATACCTTGAAATAATTTATTTAAATTGAAAAGGATATTTTATGAGTGAAATATTGAAAATTGAAATCTTTTATGTGTAATGATTATATAATGGTAGTTGGACATTTGATGGGTGTTTTCCTGAAAAACCAAGGACACGTGGATATATGATAAACCAAGGATGGGTTGTTACATTATAACCTCCAATGCATTGGGTATGGATGTCAATCGTATGTATATTACATTTTGTAAGAGTGACATGTATGGAATTTGGTCGCAGGGTTATTCAATTTAAGTATAGTAATGTAAAAAGTTACATTTATTTGTTATATATTATATTATGGGTTTTATATTAATATTATTATTATAAAAAGAGTATGAAAATAGTTTATTTTTATGTAATTTTTTCACTACTAGTTAAGGGTTAATAATATTACATTATAATAATGTATTCACGGTGTACATGTTTTCACAAGACTAACAATTTTCATTATTTGTGTATCCCTTAATGATATTTTTATGCTCATCCCAAGAGATAAATTTTTTTACACAGGTTTTAAGGGAGAATAAATACAAATATGGGATTAAAGTGAAATTGTATTTTTTGAACACCAATCAAAGCCATATTTCATATTTTAAAAGATTTTGATTTATGAAAGAAATGAATATTGTTAGATGTGTCCACTTTGTATTTCTATGGTTTTGTTATTTATGATTTATGGCATAATTCTATAAATCTATAAACCAAATAAGATCCTAAATGAGAAATTGTGTAAAATTAATGACTTAACTCAAGATTATGTAATCTTTAAGGTGTGGTCCTTATAAATGTACCCATAGATCTCTATAACCCCTACCAGAACTATGATGTGAAATAATAATCCCTCTCTAAAATGATAGAAAATTGGACCCTGTGTAGTAATATGATCTCCTAGACAAACAGTATTCTCATCTCATCATCTGATAAATTATCCTAAATAGGAAAAAAGTGGTGTAATTTTTTCTGTTGATACATGAATACCCAAAATTCCTCACTACCTCAAGGAGACATTGGCAAGATAAGTAAAAAATCCATGGCATCATCTTCCCATTTCCATTATGAGACTGGAAGCAGCTTTATGTATCCTATATGCCACTAGTGCTCTACCTTCACCTACAAACAGGTGGAACACCCAGTGATAAAACCTAATATCTGAAATTTTATCCCATGTCCCAAATATTGGCATCAAATATATCTATACATAATGGAGATTCATGGATGAAATTAACTCTGACAAGACTAGGATTTTCACATTAGTTACTCTCTCGTATCTATAGGAACCCAAACACATCCATGAATACATATGATGTTGTCTCAGTCCACAGAGCAATCCTGATGTGTGTTCATTCCTAAAAGAGAGAATACATAATTTTCAAATATGTGATATAAGGAAACTCATGAATATCATGAAACTACTGATTTATCTTATAAAAGAAATCCCTCAATTTATATTAATCACTTCCCTGCTGATCATCCCATGCCTGAGTTTTCCTGATCAATGCATCATCAACTACATTACCCAATCATTCCATATAGGAAAGATCAAAGTCAAAATAAGGAAGATATTCGGACCATATTCACTATTTGAGATTAAATTCCCATTGTAAATAGATATATTTGAGGAACTTTTGGTTTTTATACACCCCAAAATGCTCACCCATCAGATGGTGTCTCTACTAGCCAAAGGAATGGAAAACTACCACTAGCCTGGGGTCAGGAATCAAGTAGTTTCTCTCAAAAGACCTCAAATATCAAGATCTATATGAAATTAATTTATCGTACTATTTCAAGACAACACCAGAGCTGATTCATGATGCATCATAAAGGGTTATACATCCTCTTCTAGGCTCTATAAGAATAAGAATATGTGCTAAATTAGTCCTTCATTTTAGTTCCTAAAATGATTTCCCACACGATTCTTACCATATGAACTTATTTTTTTTGTAATACTATTAAGATGTGAAGGAAGGTGTTATACATCCTCTATGAAATTATTCTAATATCTATAATTCCCCAAGAAAGTCCTCATTTAAAACACGTTCTTGGGTTTCTCCTAGGAATCTATAATAGTCACCTTCTCTAGGTTAATAGATACTTATGATTCTAAGATAATATGACCAACGAAGTTATATTTTTCAATCCATAAGTAGAAATTTTCAATAATTGTATAAATATGATTATCTCTCAACATATTTAAAATGATCTCAAGGAGAATAGCATGGTCTTTATGAGTGTGAGAATAATCCAAGATTTCTTCCAGAATGGGCACAGTAATGAAATCCTTATAGGGGTGAAAACCCCTATTCATCGAAGACATGAAAATAATAGGTGAATTCATAAGACCAAACGAAACACAAAGATACTCATGCAAACCATACCAACCATGGAAATATATACGAGGAAAGTATAAAGGTCCCACTTAAACGCGTTGATTTCCCAATCTCAGGTCGATTTTAGAGAATAATCAAGATCCTCAATGTTGGTCAATGATATCATATATTCAAGGCAGTGGAAACTGGTTGTCAACCATAAGCTGGTTCAACCATAGGTAATCCATTCATAAGAGAGGGGTCTCATCCACCTTCTTAGAAATAACTTATGGATAACCCTAGGTTAATGTACTAAGTACGATAGAGCCTTTATATTTCATATCCTAAAACTATCTATTGAGATCCTAGAGATCAGTGGGTGCTATAATATATAGAGTAATAGAGACTGGAGATGCTCCTTGGATGAGATCAATCATAAACTCTACCTCCCTTTCTCTCTATCAGGAGGTAATTAATCAATATTGTCTCAAAAAATCTCTTTGAAATAATCTACTATGGGAGGAAAATAAATCTGATTCAACCCTTTTTTCTCCATAAAGAGTCTAGAAATATAAGTGGTTACTCCACCTAGCCCATGATTCTATGGTTCATCTCTACAAGCATGGATATCCCACTCACCCTTGTGTAGATAACTATTACCCTCCAGTGAAGTAAAATACACCTTGTGGTGATAGAAGCCCATGAAGGCTTGACATAAAAAAAACCAATCCATCAAAAGAATGACATTGAAGATAATAATATCAAGAATAATTATGTCCCATAATAAGGGGTAACTCGCAAACTAAAAAGGGGAATTCCTTGCATTGGTGTATGCCCTATAACCTTACTCTTAATGGTGTATCCAAGTTCATTACACCACATTAGTGCTTAATATCCAACCTAAGACTTTCCTTGGTCAATAAGGATATAAAAGGGTGTGAATAGCCTATATAAAATAAAAAAGATACACCAGTAGAGGTGAAAATTATAGTACCAAATACTATCAATGAAACTGCACTATAATCCCCAGGTATCAGCTACATTGCATGAAAATGTCCTTATCAATGGCCCTTTATTGCAGCTTGACTACCCTTAGTATGATTAGTCTATTGGAATTGATTTTATGATATCTGGATACTTCAAACATGACCTCCTCCTCATCTAGTCATTATTGTGTAACTCCAAATCCCAACCTGACATGACATAAATGATCCTACTCCTAATGTTGGAGCTGGTGCAGAACCTCTTCCACTAGAAGCCGATGAAATGTACAGACCTATTCTTTCATGAATCAACATTCTGACACAATCTTGACACTCCAGATGGTCTCTATCACCATGAGGCTTTAAGTTCACCTATTATTTACATTGATGTTATACAATATAGATACTATTATAGGTACTCTGGATTCCACTTTCCAATTGAGAATCCTCAATCGAATTCTTCCTACTATAAGAATAACTACGAGTTTCCCACTATATTAAACCTATGTTATTGGTACTATCACCTTACTTCATGGTTCTCTTAATGATAAGAGAGTGTTTGACGATCTATGAAAATATAGGTTGGTGAATGGAACTAACCTATGTATGAATTAAATACTAAATCCCATCATAAAAATTTATAACATGTGTAATCGTTTCACTGTCTTGAAGTATTGTGATGTGATGAAACTCCATGAAACACATTGAAATGTACATGAATGAAATATAAACCTACTCAATAATCATGAACACCATTTCTTGGTTATCCATTAACATCAAAGGTTAAAAGTGATCATTGAAGGAAGTCTATAAATTATCCCATACAATGCCCTGATGAATACCATCCTAGGTAATCACATCCCACAAGTGCTTGGATGAATCATGCATCATTTATATAGAATGTTTGGACCTTCTCTCCAGAGGAATATATAGATGATAATATTTAGATAGGGTTGCCTCTACTCATGACTCTAGAGCTTGTGAACCACCATAAATTGAAAAGGTGGGAGGATGCTGCTACTAGAATATAGGTGTCAGATAATGCATTGTAGGTGTAGGTCACAGAGTACCCGACATGGACTACATCAGACATAGAAAATCTTATGAAGATGAGTGTAATTGCTTAGATATGGTGTAACAGGAGGTTCCTCAGGTGGGACTCCTAGCGGTATCATTGTCGGCTCAAGGCCCACCACATCTTGATCATGGTCGTCGCCACCCTCCGAGTGTACG
Organism: Viscum album; assembly: GCA_963277665.1. NCBI lineage: Eukaryota > Viridiplantae > Streptophyta > Magnoliopsida > Santalales > Viscaceae > Viscum > Viscum album. The sequence goes on from OY728127.1 coordinate 751,449,001, forward strand.
ACACGAGGGAGTCATGTTGACATTGGTCTAAAAATTCCACAAACAAACCATTGAACAATCTTCAAGTAGATAGATACACTAGATGAAATAGAACATAAGAAGAATATCTCACTACCCAATTTATAATCTCCAACTACCCACTTATAAGGAAAGGTATTGGTATGTGTTTGAGTTTAAATTACAAGGGTTCCAGTGGGTGAAGGGTTAATCAAATTTTTCCTCTTCATTTATTAGAAACCATTTATTTTTAATTGTAGATCAACATATATAGCTTTCAATATTTCATAAACATATATATAAATATGTCTATTATGGACTTTAATTTCCAGTTAATTAGGGACCAAACACATTATCACTAAAATTGACACCTATTAAATCTCAATTTAAACTAGTCTGCATCTGGTATCAAAATTTAACATTTTATTTATGATGGATTGACATTATAACCTTCCTATTACAACCCCTGAGGACACATAGAACTCATAATGGGAGATTGGAAATTAATCAATCAAAACCAAAGATAACCATAGGAATAATATAACTGCAATAGTATCAGTCAACAATAATAAGAAAAAATAAGAAATTCAAGTAATTAAAGGAACCTATATGGCATGGCATATGCCAAGAATGTGAATTCAAGGTGAATATGATTATGCAAGAATAATTATTCCATACCATCATCTCATCGATATAAGGAAAAATAAATGTCTCAATAATAGAATGATGAACCCAGAAATTCAAGCACACCACCCACATATTAAATGATATAAGATGTTATAAAAAATATAGGAATTTTATTTTCATTTTTGGAAACTCATCATTTACTTAAAATGTAGGTAGATATGACCAATATATGACTGAAAACCAAGTTACCAAGCATTCCTTATCTCACGTATATTGTGTAACACCCTAAAATTTTATGGTATTCCTATTGTTAAATTTAATCTCTTCGATAGTTTACATTGCACACAACACCCATCTTATACAAAAAATGATATATTAATATAACCTAGTAGTTAAATTGGATGGAATGAATAGTATTAACTGATTGTGAAATTTATAAATTATATAGTCAATATAATTGTTAACTTACACCTTATGTGTTTTATACAAATGATATAATATTAATTACACTTTTACAAAAAAAATGTTTTACTTGAAAAATAATCTTAATTTTGAGTGATTAATATCCAAATTTACTTTTTTTGAATTTTTAGTATATTTTTCAAATGTTTCTTTTTTTGATGAATTGTAAAAAACAACATTTTAATTGAAAACTGACATATCATATAAATAATTTATGATATTAAGTTTAATTTAATATTGTTTTTAATGTATAATTATTTAAATGATACAAATATTAATCCAATTAAGGTTATTTTATTCTTTTTTATATTGAATTTAGATATTAAAATATTTCAATATTTGGAATTTTTTCACATTAAAACCTCATTTTGTCAGCCCATTACAGGATTAATTTTTGATTAATATTATCAAATTATGTGTTAGAAATTATGAAAAATTGATTCAATATTTAGAATCATAAATTACAAATTTATAAATTGATCCATTTAATTTTGGGACTATATGAATAATAGAATTGGAAATTTTCATTACCAAAATTAAGGGTAAATCAGGTAACTAAGGGTAAAAATAATATTATAAATATTATAAAATTACCCGAAAACATGTCCTAATTTCATTGGATGAGTTTTGTTTTGAGGAAAATAATCATTGGGACTATTGTATGGCCTCTTGGAGAAACTGTTATGTCTTTAATCCATTTATAATAATTTAATTTATGTATTGTTAAATTTATAACAAAAATGTTTTTAATATGTATTAAAATTTTAATATATGGTTATTCAAAAGATAAATTTGAATATAAATAGTAATTTCAAATATAAAATTTTAATCTCCAACATGGTAATTTATTTTTATTTTTTTAGGAAATTAATAATTACCGCAATGGCTTAAACAATGATGATTCAGTAATTGTATAATTAATAGAAATATAATCTAAATGATATAAAAAATATTAAAATAAATATAATTTGACATAATTAATGTCATCTAAGAATTTTATTGAAACTGTTCACAAGTTACTTGTGTTTTAAAATATTTTTTTGAATATATATTGTTTTTTTTTGTTTTTTTGTAAAATTCATTGTAATGAACAGTTTCAAAATTGATATTAATGTTTTATTAAAATAAATAATATTTCTTTTAGTTGATAAAAAATTTATAAAAGAAATAAAATTCCACCAAATTATTGATATAATGTTGAAAATGTCATATATGATTGATTTATGGTTTGTTTGATATTTTTAGTAATAATATTGACCCTCAAAAGGTAAAAATCAATGTTGTCACAATAAGACTTAAAATAATTAAATAAGAGTTAAAACCAAAAGATATAGGTTATGATGTCAACTAAACATGTCTAAAATTTTTTGTATGAAGATTATTCGACCCTTATAAACATAAGATCAAATTGGAGTTGTTTAACATACACTTTTCCATGAAAATAATTTATATGTTATTTAAATAAAAGATAGTTAAAAACATCACTCTATTTGTATTTAATATATTGTATGTGTCCACATAGGGAAGAACTAAATATATGAGAAACCCTAAATATATATATATGTATCTTTTTTTCAATATGTAAATATATTTTTAATTTTTATAAATTATATAATTACCTGAAATATTTCTGCAATGCTGAAGCAATATTTAATTAATTAATGGATAAATAAAATAATTGATTTCAAAATAAATAATTATGATATATTTTGGATGATTTAATGTGTATATATAATTTTCTAAGTAAATAAGATATGTTATATATTTTTATATAATTATATTCTAATTCCCATTTATGATGTATTTGATGTAAAATTAATTGAATAGTATTGAAGTTCAAAAGAAAAATAATTTATTGAGTTGATACATTATTAAATTATTTAAAGATGAAAAAATGTTAAATAATAATAAATTGGAAAATATATGCTTGAAAATTTATTCCCCTATTCATCTAGATTCCATTTGGAGGTTTTTTTTCTCTAGAATATCTTTATTGTATTTTAATATTTTGAGGATTTCCGAATGTATCCCTCACCTCAAATATAAAATCGAACATCTAACCTCACTTACTCACAATTATTTGTGACAAATATATCTACCAAACAATACCAATTTCTTTTATAAAAATCATTATTTATATTCTAGAGGTTTTGGTACTTCCAGAAATCCTCTCTTAGATTACATAAGAAGAGATTAAAGGATGTCTGTCGAAGAAGAGGTAATCATCTTTATCGACTCTTGAATGTTTGTTTATTCATCCACTTCCTCTTCATCTTTTCTTTCCTGGATAAATTATTAACTCTAGTATAATCAATATTTTTATATTTTATTATTTTTAAGGTAAAACCATGTTCTACCTTTTTTCTATCCTATGAAAAATGAAAGCACCATGCACGTGTACGCACGAATTACCATCTCCAAGTCATGGTGTAATTTGTTTTTCATTACCACTTTACATGGATATTTATAATGATGGAAATAATACATATAGATGGTAATAATGAAATGATATTTATTCTAGAAAAATCAATAGACCATCCACCTCATTACCTAATCACTATTATAGGAATACTATCGTTGCTCGTGCATATGTATGACCTATCACCTCCACAACCTGATGCGATTAATTTTCTATGTTCACCATAAAGATTATAAGAAAAATTATATAAATATTAATATTATATAAAAGTGATTAATTTCATTTTGGAGATGATAGAATAATATTCTATACACAAGAACTGGGACTTACATTACAAAACATGCATAAGAAAATGAAGTAGTTATCACTTGAAACAAGGGTGATAACGAAATATTATTAAAGAAAAGATGATAAAATGAAATAATAGGATCATATATGATATCATAAATATATATATTGTTTTGGAATAAATTAAAAATATGATTCATACCATTATACAGGATGTTAAATCATGTTCAACTATAGGAAATAACAAGGTAAGGGACTCTGTCTCAATTTCCATTTCATTGAGACATTCAAGGTATTATTAAACTAATAATTATTTTATTGTGTATCTACAAATCATTTATAATAATTTATCATTTAATATACATATTATTTATATCATGGATAAAATTATTTCCTAAATTTTATACCAATTTAAAAGACAATATTTACATTGAATGTTATTTGATTAACTGGGGAAATATTGATAAATTAATATCCTTTACTAAATATTGATATTTTTTGTGAAGTAATATTTATTAAGGAATTATGATAATTATTAAATATATTAGGAATGATTTGGAATAATAGAAATGTGTTGGGATTAGTTATAGATATCCCCTCGAAGCATTGACACATCTCATGAGAAAAATCAGTTGGTGAAAAATTTAGTGTGATTATTTCCATGGAGAATCAGATGGGTTTCTAACAACAAACATAAATTGTATTTAGAATATGTCTTTATGGTATAGTAGTTCATGTGATAGATACATGAAATCCATTTATAAATAATTTCCTTCATTTATCATTCAGTTATTATTGAATAAGATATTTTTTGTTTGAAACATCTTCATATTTATTTAATTCATAGATTATTGATTAAATAGAATTTGTGTACAGTCATTTAACTTTAGATATTCATTATGATTCTTTATTTGAATTATTTTTCTCTGTACTAAACCCTTATAGAGCATGTGAGCTCACCCTTATTATGTTTTCTTTTCCCAGGATATGAAGATAAATACATTGAATAATTTTAAATGATAATGAGAAGTTTATTTTGTTATTTATTTTGTTTCATTTTCTATTCTCAATGTAAAATGGATATAATATATGTATCTAGTTTACGTAGACTACTAAACTATTAGGTCTTTTAGGATGAAATTATCGGTATCTTATGCCAATGGAATAAACTAACCACTAACTCTGGGCAACTGGGGTCATGGACTTTACTATTGGTATCAAAGTATGTTTACTATAATAATTGGGAATGAGATTTAGGAACAAATATATTAGATAGAATAATCTTATGATATACATTGAGGATAAGTATATGATAAGATCCCAAATTATCTATCTTCTTGATTATGAGATTAGATACATGTAATTGTTTTTCAACTTATGTTATGTAATTTCAATAGTTTTGATATTTTTCATTATTTCCCATAATAATATGAAACAATATACTATACTATGTAATTTATATCTTGTAGAAGGAATGGGAACCTATTCATTGGCTCTAGATGCTACACAGAGCCGCAAACAACCATCTTTGGGTAAACTGAAGAAACAATTTGTCTCAATGATACATTCTAAGAAGGAAAATAGAACTACATGGAAGTTTCCATCATTACACACCAGATTAAAATCCATGAACAAGAGACTTACACACCCAATGTGACGTTAAAGGACTATATTTCACCCAAACATATGGAAATGGGTAAGGTAGGCTTGTGAAAGAGGACTAGATGGCACAAAAAATGTCAGCCCATGTGGAAGTCTCTTTTGCGCTCAATGTGATGTAACACGACTACCTTCTTGCACATGAGTCTTTAATTACCAATGAATATTTTCCCAATGTATATGAGCACACCCCCTTCTTCCAGAAAATCATTCTGAATTTGAACTAACACTATACTAGATATAAGACTGAATCTTCTGTGATAGTTAACAAATCATGGATACCTCAAGGTATATGATCTTGCATGACATGCCAATTATGGGTCTCACTTCATGTGGTCTTCCAAATGTTTTAACCTCGCTCTTTTTCATTTTACATAAGTAATGTCTATGAAAAGACACCTCTTATGCACAATGCCTACCATTGTGAAAACTTTGTCTTTTCTCAAGCCCCCCTCTTTTGTGCGAAAGACTCCAACTGTGTGCACAAACCTTCCCTTAAGCTATATGGGTTTAATTAACTCAAAATCACCATGTCTGAGCCCCTTTTTTCATTCCACTCCCACCTATTTCATGTACTCTCTATATGAGGACCTCCAGGATTTCACATAGTGATTTTTTGGTCCCTCATTTGGTGATCCTTGTTACGTTTCTAGACAACTTTCTTTTCATAATCGGTATTCCAATTTCTATTTCTTTTCTGCATAAGAACACTAACCTGGACCCCATGACTGACCAATCCAATTCATTACTCCCATTGGGAATTATCAATGTCATACCTTCACCAAGGGTTGGTGAGTGTCAGTTATTTATGTCTAAGGGGTAATGAGTGAGCCCCCTTTTTCTGAGCTATAGGACGTAAAACTGCCGAGCACCACCATCCTTTATATAGGACATTAAACTGTGATCACCCCATTCATGGAAAGCCTAGGATATCACCTTGTATGAGTGAAACTGAATGAGATCATCCTCACATGATATGAAATCTTCCACATAGGATTAGAGAGGGGATGATTCCTAAGGTTCTCTCACTTCCTGTACTACCAATCCACCATCTTTCTCCAAATGGGAATTGTCTCCATGTTCAGCTCAGTTAGTATCCATATAATCCCTGACAAAAATTTGATAGGATTCTTTGTGTATGAGAGAAATTGAATGAGATCTTCCTCACATGGTATTAGATCCTTCTCACACATCACAAGATCCTCCTATGGAATCTTCTATGTATAATCCCCACACCATCCCTTTTTGTCACATCTTCCAAGACATGACTGTCAGTTCTTCTACTTCCTTTTTTTACTCACACCTATCATGACTTATGTGGTCTAAGACCTTTGTAGAAACCATTACACTCCATACCCATATTCAGAACTATGGGGGTTTTGATCCCTAAATTCTAAACAAGGTACTTGGGAATCCTCCCTTGGGATTAATCTAAATCAATTTTAAACTCGGGTGCTCCATCCTTGGGATGTAACCTCAGGATGGTAAATCATCCCTTTATGGGACACATCTCCCAGATCAACCTCAATGGGGTTTTCATATCCATTTTCCCACATGATTCACTCCATTTGGAAGGTCCTATTCTTAAACACCATGACCCCTATTCTGGACAATGAGGAATTTGATTCCCAACCAACTTGGATACATAGGAACCTTCCCTGATGTTCAATCTCACCACATCATCCATTGCATCATTTCCACATCAGTTCACTATTGTTCTTAACACATGATGTTAAACTGCACGGAGAATTAAAATTACATGGAATTTGATTCCCAACCAACTGGGATACGTAGGAATCCTCCTCAATGTTCATGCCTAACATTTCATAAATTTCAACCATTTCATCTATTTTATTCAATCTATCCATAATCTATATTTGTTTTACTTGGGTCACCACATCCTGGTAGAATCATGTCATCATTTCTACTTCATTGCTGCTCCTAGCTGAATTTGGGCAGTCTTAGTGCATAAGTCCCTCACAATCTAACCAATAGAAATCCCCTTGTGATGGGAAGTATCCGCTTGTAATCCCCACTCCATCCAATGATATACATGTAAATTGATCCATATCTTATAAATGGGGTATTTAGGAAGCCTCCCCGAGGTTCAATCCTAATAAATAGTAAACCTTGCCATCCCATTGATTGGGGTAAACATACCTTATCTACACTCAGTGGAATCTAGATCAACCTCAGTGCCTCCATCCAAGGTATGTACCCCCTGATGGAGTGAGTTATTCCCTTTATGGGACACAACCCAGGTCCACTCCCACTGGGAATTCTGACCCATCCATCTAGTAAACCATTTTGGTGCTCCCTCTTGTAGATATACCTTCCCATTACAACCTCAAAAGCATTCTGATCAATCTAATTCATCTCCACAAGATGTTAAAATTAAGTCATACTTTGTGTTAAATATGGGATGCATGAGGAAAACCATAGAGTAAATTCCTATGGAATAAGATATCCCACAATCAATATAGGATGCCTCATGTTCTACACCCTTGAGAATCCCTCATATTTTAAAATAATATAGGTGCTTCAATGATCCAATTTCCAGACATTCCAGAGATTCCCAATGTGACTGCACTCCCAACCAAACGTTACTACCCAATCCAGACCCCTTGGAATGTCCAGAAAAAGGTAGATTAATTAATTAGTGTCAAAAATAGATGTCACCAGGAACGAGTTTCCTAAACAACTTCTTAATCTATAAGGGAGACCGAGACTGGGTGATAAATTCTAAGGAGGAATAAATGGACGGATGGACTGTCATCCCATCATCACATTTTGATTATGGAGAATAAATTGTCAAATAAGGGATCAATTATTTCCTCCATTACAATATAGGAATGTGGGTGTATAATGAATCATTATTGAATGATAAAAAACATAGACAGAACACCCCATAGAAGGTATCAGAAAAAAAATGGTGAACCTGATCTGAGCCCTTCTACTCATTGTGGGGATTAGTATCATTTATGAAATCTGTTGATATGATTATCATTGCATAAAAATATCTGGAACTAGGTCTCACCATGGCAATTGTGGGAATGTCACTGAACTAAAGAGAATTTGGGGTAGTTAATCATTGGGAATTAAATCATATGACATCATCAGTGTGGGTCTCTCTCTTCAACCATGGAAGGCCAGATGATTCTGCTGAATTAGTATTTCCTTTCAGGATATCCATACTAGCAACCAAATCTTGCAACTTTGAAAGACCCAAGCGATAAGAAAATAATAAACCCGACCCGCAGACACATGGGCTGAAGGAATGTCAACTCTATTATCCTATACTACCCCACATTTACAAAAAATCTAATTGCAACCAAAGCTACCAGGCACTCAATTCCCATATCATTCTAGAAAATTGATCGGAGGAGGTTGATAGATTCCCTCATACAATGGATTGATCTATATGAGTTCATTCCCTCTAGGGATAGGGCCCACCAAGACCTATACACATATATTACTTGCTGAAACAATTTCCCCAAAGGTCCCCACAGGGTGATGCTACTCCACACTCCAAGAGAAAACTACTTTCGGATCCTCTCCCTAGAGCGTTCATATGACTCGATCCCCTAAAATATGGAGGAAAGGGTTGTTTGATTCAGCCCAGCTATGACTATTTAACTGTATATGCCAAGGAAGGATCCCACTAGGCCACTTCCACACCACCAATTACAGGCCCCTCAAGCAAAATAATATATGGCCTACACCCCTTCTCCACTGGCCCTGATCAAGTTCACCCGACGCCAACATCGGGAATATTATCGGGAAGATTCCTATTAGGGGAATTCATATACCATTAATTCAATGTACCATTCCACCCTTGGTGCATTCCTCCATATCCCTTCTACTTTAGATTAAGGAAACATCAATTCTAGATTCGAATCAAGACCTCACCAACCTCTTAGGACGGATGGGTTGACTATTTTAGTCACCAGCGCAACATAAACGATTTACTAGATGACCCATGATGATGTGATCTAGTAAATATGTGCTCCCCACATGATTTATAGCCATAGTGGAGGTCTAACCTGCTCTCAGAATCAATATGGAGGTCCTACCCATGTTCCCAACATCAATCCAAGTAGAGGTCCTCCTTGCCTTATCAACAATGAGCACAACAACCCTCCTAATTACCATTGTTACCAATACAGAGGTACTCCCCACATCACAAACCATCAATGATAAGGTCCTCCTCACATCATCACCACCTCCAGTGAAGGTCTTCCCTACTCCAGTGCCCACTAAAGTGAAGGTCCTCCCCACTTCGCCATCGATTAGTATGAAGGTTGTCCTCATGTTATCATTAGTGGTCAGTATGAAGGTCCTCCTTATGCTACCACGACCAACCAACAGGGAGGTCCTCTTCATTCCACAGAACTCCAACATGGAGGTCCTCCCAATATTCCCATCAACTCCCATGGAGGTCCTACCTGATCTTGAATTCACCAATGTAGAGGTTGTCCCCACATGTCCAACAACTAGTACAGAGGTCCTCCCCATAGCCATGCTACTAAACCTGAAGGTCCTCCCCATGTCGCTGTTGACATATGCCTAGGTGCCCCTCGTACCTCATCTCACCAAAGTAGAGTTCCTCGATGCTCTCATATTTGACATGGAGGTCCTCCCCATGTGCCCTAATATTAAAGAAGAGTTCCTCCGTACTACATCACCACCTAGATTGGAGGCCCTCCCCACTCTCATAGTAGTCCTAGTGGAGTTCCACCCTACACTAACAACAAGAGATATGGATGTATTCCCTGTATCCTAGACAGCTCAAGCAGAGGTCCTGCCCACTTTAGCACTAACCAACATGAAGATCCTCCTCACGTAGAAGATCTTACATGACCTAAAGTACCATCGAAGAGAAGAAGGGTGATCCATAAAAACCAAAAAAAACTATTCGAAGATTCAATTATTCATCAATCCAGTTTTCCAATCATATTCTAAATCCCAATGTGATTCCATGATGGAATCTTCAACCTAACACTCTTCATTAGAGTGTAGGGTAGGATCATGGTATTTGATATCCTATATACTGGATTGTTAGATACACCAGATTCCCAAATCTCTTCACAATTACATGAAGGAGAATGAATATTTTGATCCATTAAAGGGTCTCATTATGAAATCCTCTCTATCATCGCCTAGTTCATGCACTACCTTCACACCATATCACGAATATTTGTTCTGGGGAATGGTACATGAAAATAATCCACCATATTTACAATCAAAAAATACTTCCCTATCCCATAATGTAGAATCAAATACCCCATCCTATAGGGACATGATGATGTGACTAGTACCTCCCTCGATAGATAACCAACATGATGTAATCAGTCAGATCATGCACTGGCTTATCCACCAATCAGTCCAGCACATCACTGAGCCACATCGGTACCTCTACTAGTTTCCCATCCATCAACAGCTGAAGCCTGGGGAAACAAAGAATTAGATACCAATTTCGAGTAGGGATTTTTTTAATAAATTTTTTATTGAAAATAAGTTTTATAAGATTTTCTGGATGATCGGGACTCCCGAATTCAACATTCCAGAGGTCCTCACTCAAGGTGAGGTTTTTTATTCCACCAAACCATATAAGCGATTCACTTACACCTCCTTGACTGTTTTTTGGTCTCTCTAATGTTCTAGGATCATTTCAATGACATCAACCAATAATGTCTCATGGTTGATTTGGCAGCACATGCAGTATCCCAGCACCCTACGTTACTCAGCAACAACTGGACTCCTCCACAACAATTTGTTTAGAACATCACGGTGATCTAAATAATTATTTAAGAGGAACCCCCGCTTATATAAATCTGAGGATGGAAGAAGTATGATTATCTCCATTTTAGTTCTATCTTATGTCAGTCAGACCTACCCAGTGATATTGAGGATATGCCTCCAGGAACCATCATGTTAAACCTGGTTGTTTCTGAGATACACTTAGGTGGAGAATAAATGTGAGGTTTGAAGAAGATAACATATCCCTTTGGGGTAGCACAACATCTGATAGACCCCACAAGTGTTTTCACCTACCAATAATGGAATGTGCATGACCTTGGAGACCTCTCCTCATCATTGTACTTCGAAAAGAGGCCCACCAAAGGTAAGGACCATATCAGAACCTCGAAGACATATGATCCATCCTATTTCATCCAGGAGACATAGGTGAAACCTGGTAAAATGGCCTTGATCCCGAATCTTATAGATAAATGGAGTCTCATTGAGGAACTCCTCTCTGAGCACCTGATGAACCGTGTCGATACCACAACGATCCTTGATAAATTCTAGTCCCTCTTTTGTTGTTCCTGTATGGGAATCCATAAGTTCTCTTAAGTTACCTACCTCCCTTTGATATCAACAATCTCGCACATCCAGATAGGTTTGAAGCCAGATTTCATATCCTGTAAGCATAATATTCATCGCTGAAACCACCCAAGTTTCATGCTTACCTTCCTCGGGATCTGGATTAGACATATCCCCAAGGTGATCCAAAAGCTAATCCATGAGAAATTGTGCCTACCTTTCATGATGATGAGACAATGAATGGATTGGTAGTCAAGAATCCTTATCAAGAGAGGAATCCCCACCATGATGATGTTATATCCTATCTCACCTATCACCTCAAATCCAAGGAAACACAACAGGTGGAAATCCCACCTGATGGGAAGCCGTATTCGTAATGGGTGGATGATATGAAATCACCCATAAATTATAGGAATCCTACCTTCATATCCTTCAATTTAATGGGAATTCCGCTAACACATCTGGTTTACATCATCTCTTGGAAAAGACCCAATTTTGGAACCAATGAGAAATAGAAAGTATCCAATCTCTGATGTTTTGTGCAGATATTGGAAGGGCTCCATTCATCTGGTATAGATACCTACCAATTGGGTGCATCACTATTTGAGAAGATATTAATATATAGTTTATCTATAAGTTCAACTCTACTACCCGCTGAAAAAGTATTTCCATCCCCTTCAAGTGAAAAAAGAGGCTATATGAATGTGTTGCAGACTTTGTCACCTGATGGAAATACCTGATGTATTCCCTCATCATGATGGCAACACACGAAAATCTGTTAACGATGTGCATTGGAAATGTAATGAAAAAACTGGTCACCTCCCCTATCAATCAGAATATCCTAGGTGGATTTCCGAATTTTTATGACAGGGATCAGTTCCTAAAGGAAGCCTTATAACAAGCCAATTAGGCATGAATGTTGCCTCCTCTATCTTCTGCAAGAAGAACCGCCAAGGTAGAGACTTCTATCATCACACAGATAGAGGAAACTAGGATTTTAGAGTTTTTACAAGCACAGTATCACCCATAGAATCATTAATGGAAACAACCTTAGGCCTATCCTCAGGATTAGCACCTCCCATTGTAGTACCTACAGACAACTCCCCATCAAGAACTGCCTCCATGGGGAGAAAATCAAGCCCCACACAAACTAGGATCAAGGCCATAGTTAGGGTAAGGCTCTGAATGTTCTATTCCCATAAAGGAGAAACCATAAATACTCAATTAATGATGTACAAGTCCACTATTATATAACTAGATATTTAGATCAAGGAATTCTGAAGTGTCTAGAATGTATGAATTCCAAAGTGTCTGATCTCATTGATCACCCTGGATACTTCCATTATAACATAATCCTTTTAAATACCATAAAAACCAATATGTTCTCATGGAATAGCTTAATGACCAAGTGGATAAATATTTAGTTAGATTGGGACCCTCCTTGGAATATGTGGTTTGAATATCTAAAAATCCTGAAAACGACAACAAGGGTGAATGACAGTAGGTATCCATACCCAAGTCTCAATAGTATGATGACTGGTCAACACATAGAGAAGTTATTCATTCCTAGAATATCATCCATATCTGTTAGAATCTTCTCAATCCTCATGAAGTTTCCACACAACCTCTAGAAACCACTTCTATGTCTACATCATTGCCTTCTTCTTCTCAGAAGACCATGAGGCAATAATAGAATGGAAATAAAATCCACCCTCCAGTATTGAATCAATACTAAACTCTTGGTGACTTCATGCCTTTATATTTGGGTATCACTCCACGATTCCTCCCAGTATAAGAAGACTCCTATGACGACATATAGAATAATGCCTCTGTGAATAATGTCGTGTTGGCGAATCCTTAACATGGTTACAGATGGAGAAGTGTATCAAGTAGACACTCCATATGTCCCAGGTCGATGCCATCATTGTTGGGGATTTGGATATGCGAATCATCAGAATGCTTAGGCCAGTGCTTCCATCCAATTCATGTACTCTACTAAGACCAGAAAACATGTTTAGTGTACTGATTAGTAGACTCAATACTATCAACCCATATTGTAATATTCAATACCACTATCTATTGTGCAACTCAACTATGAGGAACTACTATGAATTCATTATGTTCATCCATTCCTAACTAAGTCCTGACAGTAGTTAGCTGATGATCATCCAATTGTGATATTGCGTGGTTTAGTTGATGAGAATAAATACATTTCTTGAACTAGCTAGAATCCAGTGGCTCAGTCGGAGAAATCTAGTATACCTTCTTCCAAAGAGAAACATCATACATCTATAAATTTCCACTAAACATGGAAGTATGATGTTCGTAAGTAATCCACAATCATTTCTGAAAAAAGTTTGATCCTCGATGCCCTTCATTTGTTAGATGAAATTCGAGAAACCCATGTATAAGACTTAAGAATCCCCCTCCAGTTTGAAATAGAGGTAGTGGCCGTAGAAGCCTTTTATGCCAAGGAATTAAAACAAGAATAAGGTCAGGCCATCATCTCATTCTACAAGGATGGTTAGGGATCCCTCATGAAGGGTCATATTCAAACATTTTATGTCACCATCCAGTCTGATGGTATGGATGTCCGTCACTATCTAGTTGACATAGGTTTCTAGATCAATCTCATCCTGACCCAGATTCTATGCAATTCGGTGTTGACTGAGTTGGATCTGAGTCCCTTTGACATGATTATATAGGTTTATGATAGGATCGATCAGAATCCATGTTGTAGAATTTGTTTTATGACCTTGTTTGGTTTTTAGATTGCAAGAATTGGGTTTATGGATATGTTATAGGATACCATATACAATGCCCGGATGGGTAGAGCCTTGATCCATATTCAAAAATTAGTTCCCTTTCCATATCACCAATTCCTCATGTATCCCCTCAAAATTGGACTATTGATGATCCAAGGTGATTCATCTCCCTTAAGATCGTGTAAATACCTCTATACGGACACCTTCTGTTATCAGAGAAAATGAAATCATGTTCAGAAAAATAGAGTTGAGGTCACCATAGTTGAAGATAACCCATGATCAGACTTGGATGATTCTTTCATCCTCTTAATTGACCAATTGGACCCTATGATGCCAAAATTGGGACCCTAATTCACTGTATCCGACAAGAGAGGATGACACCTTCCCAGGTACAAGGAACATCAGAATATTAACTAGTATTCTTACATGGGTCATGATCAGGTATTACAATAACCCCTACCCCTATCAGATATCAAGATATTTTCCATACGTCTATAGTTTTTAATAAGGTATGTCTATTCCACCAATCTTGGTTGAGACAACAAAGACATCTTACCACCATTACTTTGACATCATCAGGGATGGTCCCCTTGGTTAAAGGCATGATATAATCTTGTAGAAAGCCTTTATTTCTATGGTTTCGACATTGCAAGAGTCACCATGTGACAATTACAAATCTTCCCAAGAGGGGACCCATGTTTCCCTAGAATTAGTTGTCTTTGATGAAATTTATTCTCTATTTGATTCCCCAACCTCAGATGATGAACGAGACTTGGAAGATGCCTCTCCCACATTCACAGAGGGTGTCTCATCCACTACTAATCAGTTGTAATAGGTGAATATTGGTAATAAGATAGATCCAACACCAAAACTAATTAGGGAATCCATTCCCATTGAAAAATAATTGTAGTACATGAATTTCTTAAAGCAACATCGTGATGTGTTTTCCTGGGGCTATGATGAGATGCCTGAACTAGACCCTCAGGCCACCGTCCACTATGTTGGCCTACCGATAAGTCATCACAGGTTCACGAAGTATCCCAAAAATTTAAACCCTTCAATTGGTTCCATAGTCTAGGAAAACAATGATAAGATCATCAAATAAAACTTCATCAAGGAGGATCATTACCCTAGATGGTAGGCCAAAAATGTTCCCACCAGGAATAAGAACATGTAGATCAAAGTCTGTATCAACTTCCTAGACCTCAAACTCCATTAATCATAGGATTAATTTCCTCTTCTTGTGTTTGAGATATTGATCAATTCCACAAATAGATTCTATAAATCCTCCATCATGGATGCGTAATTTGGTTACAATCAGATTTGAATAGACCCTGAGGACGAATAACATGCTACATTTAGGGTGCCATAAGATACTTTCTACTCTCAGTGAATACCCTACTATCTGAATAATTATAGATCCACCTATCAGAGGTCCATGAACCACATATTCAATCCAATCCATGGGATAGTATTGATATTCTATGTATATTATTTGGTGGTCAAATCCCACCAGTGTTAGGACCATCTCAAATATCTTTTAAAATTGTTGTGCTTCCTTCGCTCCAACCATCTGAACATGAAACCATTGTAGTGTTCCTTTGGGGCTACCTCTTAGATATTTATCAGATTCATTATTAGGTACTAAGTTATTGATGATGACCCAAATAAGATCAAGGATACTAGTCAGATTCCTCCTCTGAGCAACCATTGACTGCTCTATGGCTTTCAAGGCCACTTACCCTATATAAGCCAACTCATTGCGAATCAGGGAAAAAGTGTAATCCCTTATATAATCACATGAAAAAGGGATTTTATATTAGTGGGATAAATAATTCTAGACAAAATTTTTGGAGATCAATATCTACCTATTACTACCTCCGGTTGTGATGCCACCTATCTTCAAAAATCCTCTGATCTTTATGTGACCGCCCTTAAATGATCCATCAGTTCCATCCTCCCTCAGATGAAAAATTAGGGGAATATGAAAATTTTTTACTATATCAATCATATTATCATCAACCTGGAATCTAGATAATCCCCATTGAGAAGAGGTTCCTCACATTTATTTCTATAGTGTATATTTTGAGTAATATTCTACAAAATCATGATAAACAATTGGTATCTTTTGTCAATCCACTAAATTATTCTGAAACCACCCCATGTTTATGGGATATTTGGCATGATAGTTGGTGATCCTTCAGTAGTTCGACATTAGGTTCATTCTGCATAAGGCTGTCAATGGTCAGGCATTAGAATATTTCTTGGCCATCCATACAGCCCTAGTAGAACATTCCATGGATCCAGATTTTATAGAAAAGGCTATCCTCTTAGAGGAATAGGCTCTTCAATGTTGGTATATGAATTTTTATGGCTCCTAATGAAGCCTAAATGGTATATGTTACAAAGATCCCATACTCAAAATAGTAATTCTTATGACCATCTTTATCATGGCAAAACATGCCATTTTTACATACACGTTCTAACTATTAGATGGATGCATCAATAATGAGGTAGAGTATCAAGGTCTCATTAATGGTCTCGAGATCTCTCTTGATATTGATGTCTCCCATATGCATGTGAAGGGGGAATTTGAGTTAGTAATCATGGAAATCAAATGTGACAACATCATTAGGGAGCTAGAGCTTGTGCCCCCTTGGGAATTTCCTCATCGACTAATGGCCTAGTTCCCCTCTCAACCAGATTTAACTCATATTCCCCAGTCACAGAATGATCAAGACATTTCCTTGGACATCTTAGATTTATCTCTTGCTGATCCTGATCTGGATCACCTATTCATCCAGAAGGTGCACCAAAGGGTCACCACTTCAGTCACTCTGAACAATGATGAAAACCAAAAGGCAAGCCACTTAGAATATAGTTACTCTACATCAAGACCTTTAGATCCCCTGTATATGAAAAATCCTCCGATTGGATGACTCCCTTCATCGATTATCTCCATGATGAAATTCTCTAACCGGATAGAGCCGAATGCGAGGGAATTTTTTAGCATGAAGCATAGTTCACCCTCTAGAGTGTACATATCCTTTAGAAGAATATTTAAAAACATGGATTTAATATAATTCTTCTTCAATTCATTAAAAGAGATGATATAACATTGGTCACGTAGGACGATCATTCTAGGTCTTTTGGTGCTCATCAGGCATGGTTGAAGATATCCCACTAGATTCATAGAGTGGGATACTTCTGGCCCACCATTGTCCATGAAAATATCATGTTCTCCAAGAGGTTATAAACAAGTAAGACCCATTTAGTATTTTTACTTCAACCACTTGATCCCCTCTATACAACCATGTAATCTTTCCCCTTTCTGGTCTGGGGACTCATTGTCATGGGACCATACCTACAAGAAAAAATTCTCTAGTACTGGTTCAATCTGACTGTGTAATATTTATTTTCTAAGTGGTAATAAGTGATTCATCTCAAGGAAGACAAGGCCCATTATATCATAGAACTCATGAGCTCCAACATCTTTCATCATTTTAGAGTTCCTCATGCTATTCTAACTCATAAAGACACCAAATTACAATTAGCTGAGATGATGAAAGTTTATGCCAAGTACAACAACCATTCAAACCAAACTTCTCAACTAAATTAATAAGAAAATAGAAATATTTAGGTATTCAAAAAAATCCCCTCCAAAATTATGTAGAGGATGGTGGGTTAGAATAATAAATTTTGGATGGAAAAGCTACACAATTCTCTTTGGTCTTATCAAATAACGAGTCACAATTCCACCAAGGTGACCCAATATTTCATGGTATATGAAAAAGAGGTATAATTTCCCATAGTGATCCAGTTTCCATCACTTAATATAGTTTTATATGATTAGAATATGTCAAAAAATATAACTTAGGAATATCTAGATGAACAAGAATCCTTCGACAAGAACATTCTCTAGGCCTTGCATAATCTGGAGAGGAACCAAAAAAATACCTATAGAATTCAAAAAGAAATTTAGTCTCAAATCCTTTCTCCAAGGTGAAATTGTACTAGATATAAGGAAATAAATTATACCTGGAAGGAAGCTCCCAATGTTGTATCCCAAGTGGGAAAGTACTTACATCAATCATAAGGTCTACACCAACAGTTCCCACTCTTTGGTCCCCATGGATGGGGAGCACACCACTCCTCCGACCAATGAAATGTTCGTCAAATAATACATCACATAAAGTTCATTTTGTCTAAGTGACATGAACCTAAACTATGTTCATATATCCCATGCTCATGACATTAAACTGAGCATCATCATCCTTCCAAATTATATTTAAATTCATGGACCAGTCCTATCAAATGACATTAAACCGTGTATTCATTATCTTGGCCTCACAATGAAAAATGGAACAACAATGCATTATTCTCACATAATACAAAATCAACCTTGGATGTTTTCATCTACCCTAAAACCAATCAATAACTATGAATGGATTGATATTTATCTATATATGATATGTAGCGATGCATGAATTTGTCATCATGGTCTAGTCACTCAATAAAAAAATAACAGAACAAATAAACCAAAATATAATTCCCTACCTGTCTGTGTATGGGTTAGACCTATATAAAGAGCTTTATTAACTATGTATGGATGATTCATGTCATCATGGGATCCATAGTGACACCCAAATCATCAATCTCTAGTCCATTCATATCATTCACCCACCTTAACCTTTGGTGAACTACATCATTACTGCATGAATTTAAACTATAAAGAATTCCAGAACAACACATGGCATGATTACCATCATCATGTGATATGAAGTGAAATGAAAATAATTTATCTTTTGGATGAGTAGTAAATTTTCTCCCCCGTAGGTATTAATTCTATAACTATAAACTGAGATCCTATAGTCCAAGCATCACAACTTTAAACTGTGTACACGTATCTCTTGGAACGTGCTATGTGGTGTTGATACTTCGGGGCACTATTCACATTTGGTTTGTCATAAAATCACATTGAATGAATAAAATTGAGATTCCATCCCACATGGTAAAAAATTTATGACCTTAAACTAAGATTTAATGTCTTCAAATCATGAAAGTAAATCATAACCATACCCTGAACATGTTCAGGAGACCACATGATAATCTGGGTATGCTTCGACTTCCTCACTAGAAAGGATTACCCCCACCATTATTGGACTCCTACCACACTAGGTTTTATAACTATATATGTATTGATTCCCAACCACATGGGATACATAGAGACACTCAAATATTTTGTCTTTGGGACCAGCCATAGGTTCATTAACCTTTATGGACATTTGGCCTTAGTTATATTCTAATCTCTTTGACATTAAATTCATGTTGTTCATCTTATGTGTGGCGTGACACATGATCCTTCATAGCCTCATTCATGGCGAGTTCTATATCGATCAGGATTTATGCATCACCTTTGACTAAATGTTTCCCATAGTCATAGGAACATGACTTTATATGTTTTTCCCTACAAAAGTTGAAATCTCTACACGATACACCCATCCCAAACATTGAGTCATTCTTGGTTTGGAACTCCATAATCTCCAAAATACATATAGACCACCTAATGGGGATGGTCTCATTCCACTTTGGCTTTCCTACTACCCAAGGAAAATCCCCTAATGGATTCCCAGTAACAAATTTCCAATCATGTGTTTTGATCTTGGTCAACGATCGATTCAATATTTTCTCACAACATTTATGACTTGTGTGGTCTTGGTGTCTATGTTTTGAACATGGTTAGTAGTATATCTTTACCCACCAATCACCCCTCTATGCATTCCTTGAATGTATTGGATTACCACTTTTCCACTCTTGTATCATGATGGACTTATACCCATGGTGTTTCTCCTCATGTTCACTACCACATGTCTTGTAACCACCAAAACTATTCCTTGTTTCCCACACCATGAATTATTCACATGGGATTAAGAATCCCAGTAAGGTGTGTACAGGTGTGCTCAAGTCATACATAAGCACTAGGCTACTCCAATCTGTATGACCATAAACTAAAAACCCCCGCAGGGAAAGTGTGGTGTGACATCCAGTCTTCAATTGTCTAGTTCACGTATTTTATACCACTCTTACTTACCACTAATACCCACTAATGGGAAGACTCATTATTGTCTATTCATGGATAATTATGTGGTATACAAGAACATTTCATTTAATTCACATCAGTTTTCTTCCCTTCATACCACACACGTACATTAGGATAGTTCACAGTTCGTGAAACATGACATTAAATTGTTTGAAATGGTCCAAGAAGTGTAACCATAAAATATGTGAAACATCCCTATCTCATGAAGCTAAACTGAAGAATGCATCATGATCACATGATGTTAAATTTCACTATGCATTATCCTCACTCTATAACATTAAACTACATTTTCAACATCCTTACTTTCATAATGAAAACTGTAAAGTATCTCATGCATTACTCAAGAGGTCTTTTCCCACAAATATTTTCATGCATTTATTGTTCACATCGTTAGGTATCACTCAAAACCTAAGATGATTCTCCCCTATAAGACATGTATAATATTTTTTTAGTCCAGTTCACTCACACCAATGTATTCAAAGCCATGGTAGTGTAGCCTCAAGAGTGTCAGAACCCATTCGAACATTCCATCACTCCAATTACAATATTTTCATATTTATTAATTTGGATTGTCATCCTATTTAATATTTTAAGTGACCACCTAATGACCTGGTCCTTGCTTCTTCGACTCACCTACCATCCTGTGCCAATTCCCAGGAAGACATTGGACTACATTTTGAGATAGATCCTGTGTTTCGGTTATGGTCAGCTGTTGACCCCGATTTTTTTGTCCCCATTCCAGGATAACCAATATGGATAATTTGTTATTAACATAGATACCGGTTATCCAATATCATGATTCAACTCCCAAGGTGCTCAAAATTTTGGGTTTCATGATTCAAAATTCTCATTCCCTCTTATTTGGAGAGATTACAATGCAGCTAGCATTATCTTGTTTGTTCGAAAGTGAATGCTGAGAAAATAAAATTGTATACATAGAGAGAAATATTCTTTACCCACATCCTCTCTCAGCTTGAATTATTTCAGTGGTTAGTCAACAACAACAGCCCCAAGTATTCAATTATTTTCTACCACACTCATGCAAAGTTAACAATTATGTGGTCTTTCCTTGGTTCTCACACTAGTCATGACCCACATTAGCTTAGGGACTAGTCATTAGTTATTTCACATATATGATTGAGGTGAAATAATTGAAGAAATAAAGAACATGTACATACAAGAAATTTAAATAAAAAACTATTAACTTACACTTTATAATTTTGGAATAAATTAGCCCCTACGGATTGGTTACATTGATGGAGTGCTTCAGCTCCACCACCTTTCGACATATGGTCTATATGGTCTCCTATCAACACATGAGGTCCCTCAATTAATCGATGGACTCGGTACAAAGCTTATCATCCTCAATCTACCACTAGTAACACTCTACATGAAGATCATCTAATTGATAGATAAATTATTTTAGCACCTCTTGGGCCTCTACCAGTGGGAACTTCAGTCATATGAAAAGTTCCAAATTATTGGTGGTGAAGGAAGAACATTTTTCTATCTGCTCGTCTAGGAGTTGGATCTCTCATTCAGCCTCTTGGAGCTTCCATATGTTGTAAAATTTATCATGGCACTAGGAATCATCCATGTCCTGACCACTTTCCCTCATCATCTCAGCAAGATAGTAATGGATTAACCTGTGAAGATCACGAGCATCCTCCCATATTGTGAATATGAAGTGCCTCCAATTATAGAGTGGCCTAATTTGGAACACCCATTATGAATTAGTGTAATCATGGATGTGTTTGATACATTTAAAAACCCTGTTCGAGTTATGCATCTCACCTCAGCTGTGTGAAGATCTGAATCATCTAACACCTCCTGATCTGTGGGTTCATATTCAGGAAGGTTTTCTAGGAGTCCTATTGTAGGATCTTCCTATGGAATCCTCTCTTAAGGACTAGGCTCTATGACATGTTGATGAAACCATCCACACATTTCATCCATAGAATCCTCACCTCCTATAGCATCGAGCTTTTACCTATTAGTGGCATTATCCATATCTGCAACCTCCAATTATTATGATACTATAGGAAGATCATCTTGGACAACCAACTCCTCACAAATAGGTGCCGACATTAGAATAGTGATAATGGATACCCAAGAATAATCTAGTTAACAATAATATATACTATTAATGACTTCATAGAATTAGGAATCTTAGTAAACCATGTACTCAAATGTTAGGTGTGGTTCAGGGAAGGCAGAGACTTACGAGAGCTTAGTGATGTAGGATCAAATTGTTGAGTCACCAAAGGGACTTCCACCGCTGGATACTCATAAGTTCTTATTACATCAATGATCAAGAATGGATCTCCATTGAAAACGGGAACAACCTAGGCTTTTGAGGTCATCAAATGGACTCCCTCAGTTGGCCTACCACTAGCCAACTTTTCCATGATTGTCGCGTCATGCACTCAGCCTCCAGTGCTGGCCGAGAGACTTGTTCCTCCATGTTCATTGGTTTATTACCACCCCTATAGTGGGGGATCCTTGATCAACTCCATTGTGCCCCTATTTAGGAAAAATTATGATTAGTGGATCTAGGTTTGGATATGGAAAGAGACCAAATAGGATGCGAGTAAATTCCTACTAGAAGGTAATTGGTGAGCACTTCGATAGAGCCCTACAATATCTCCACCACCCAGGGACCACCTAAATGAGATACTATCCCATGGGCTGACCTAAAAAATGTCTATTCATTCTCAAACTCCCCTTATTATTCTTATTTTTTCCTCTTCTTATCCTCCTCCCCCCTTCTTCTTCAGCACTATCGCACTTGGGTGAAATCTCTTTACGATCATTCTCTAGGACGACCATCACCTTCATCCGGAGGTCAATTTATTCTTATTTCCCTCACTAGAATGCACACTCATCTATGTATATTAGCTACCCATGAATCTGATTAATGTCTACCCCATCAACCACTAGAATGTGCCCAATTTCTAGCTTCTCAATCCCAATGCATGTCAGTGTCCACCATAGATATTTTATTTATAATGATAGTTGCAACATAATTCAAGAAGACCATAGGCTGGGGAAAATGAAATCGGAAACTAGTTGTAAGAGATTTCTTATCTACTTACTATGGTCTTCTTTATCCATTCCTCAAGTATAACTTCAGTACCACCCCTGATATGGGGGAGATGCGGCCACACCAGATGATCACAAAAAAGGACATAAAATCCATCCGATTCTGAAGCTCACAAGATTCATAGGAGTTACATGAAGAGGAAACCAAATCTATGATTTCCACACAGAATCCAAAAACTTATGCACATGTGAGTGTAATCTCCTATCGCCCAAGAATTCAATGTACAATGCCCAGACCCCAGTGTATTTATTGATTCACACTAGGTACTTTGTGTATATGCAATGCATTTTACACCCCGACCATTGAATTTTTCACACACCTTCCATAATGTAGCTTTTTTCTTGGTGTTTTCCTCAAAAAATGACCTTATGGTCCACTTTCAGATCAGATATCGATCAGGGGGGAATTTTTTAGTATTATATTCCACCCAAGGTTGCAAAAAACCATCATTGGGTAAACTAAAGACCCACTATGACTCGGTAGTACATTCCATGAAGGCCAAGGGAGTCACGTGATAGATTATAGGGCTCTGTGATGGATTGAAATCTACAAAGAAAAGACTTACATGCCCAATGAGACATCAATGGACTATCTTCCTCCCCATTAATCTTAAAAATGGCTATTAAAGGCACACAAAAGTGGATGTTCTGGCACATAAAATGTCATCCCACTTGCAAGTATCTTATGAACTCAATGCGACATAAAATGGCTTCCTTATCATCTGGGAGTTTTGTTCACCAGAAAAATATTTCCCCTATATATAAGAGGGAACCCCACTTAGTTATAATAATAATCCAAAAGTCAAACCTCTACTCCTTCAAGCACAAGACCACCTCTTTCGTGATATCACACAAATTGGGGATCACTTGTGATATAGGATCTATCACGAATGGTCCCCTATGGGTCCCCCTTTTCATTGTACCACATGGTCTTGACCCTATCCCATTTCCTTTCATCCTAAGGAAAGTGAACCCAAATACTCCTCTTGTGAGAACCACCTACACTTGTGCACAACTTGTCTTCTACTCGAGATCCCTTATTTTTCATGAAATCCTCCAATCATGTGGGAAACCCATACCTTATGATCCATATGTTTTCATTACTCCAATACACAATGTTTGATCCCCTTTTTCATGAAACTACCACATCTTGTGGGCCCCCCTTAGTGCGTCCCTCTAGACTTTCATGTAGTGATTTCATAGTCCCTCCCAATTTGGTCCTTAATACTTTTCCCTACCAATTTCTTTTCAGCATGGGTACACTAATGCATCTTTCCTATCTTATTTTGCATGAAAAAATAGACCCCACAACTATCTACACCTAAGAAATCCTCTCATTTGGAATTTTCATTCTCTTCCCTTCCACAAGGGTTCATGAGGGATCACTTTTGTAAATCCTAAGGGTTAGGAGTGACTCCTCAATGTTCGAGCTGTTGGATGTAAAACGACCTAGAACAACCATCCTCAACACATGATGTTAAAGTATGATCTCCCCATGCGTGGAAAGCCCATTATTTCCTCATGTATGAGTGACAAAAAATGAGATCCTGCTCACATGGGATGAAATACTCCACCCCTGATTAGTGAGAGGATTGGAATCATGGACCTCTCACTTCACAGACTCCCAATCCACAATTTATCTCCCACTAGGTATTATTTCCTTGTGCGCCTATGGAATTCTCCACCTAATCCCTGAAATGCCTTTTATAGGATTCTATGTGTATGACTAATAGGGATTGAGATCCTCCTCACATGGGATAAGATTCTCCTCTTTCAGTATGAATTCCTCCATGAAAATCTTCTATGACTAAGCCCTACACCTTGTCTTGTTTCCATATCATTTTTCATATCTACATCCTCTTTTATCTCACACCTTTCATGAATCATGTGGGCTTAGAGGTTGGTAGAAACCATGAAACTCCCCACCCATATTTTGAACTATGTGGTTTTTGATCCATATCTTCTATATAGGGTACATAGGAAGCCTCCTTGAGGATTAATATTAATGAATGGTAAACTCAGGTTCTTTGTCATAGGGATGTACCCACATGATGTGACATCTTCCCTTCATGGGACAACTCCCAGATACACCTCCGTGGGTTGTTATGATCCATTTACCCAAAGCTTCACTACTTTGGGATGTTCCTATGGATAAGCCCCATAGCCCCTATCAGAACAATAAGGAATTTGATTCCCAACAAACTGGGAAATGTAGGAAACCTTCATGATGTTCAATCCCAACACTACATCAATTCCATCATTACCATGTTAGTTCACTATCACACTTACCACTGGATGATAAAATGAATGGATCTTCACAACTATGTGGACATTAATTCACAACCAACTGGGATACAAATGAATCATACATGGGGTTCAAACCAAACATTTCATCCATTCCATCCACTTCATTAATTTCATTCAATATATCCATAATAAATGTTTATTTTACCTTGGCATCTATGCCTAGGTGGGATAATTTCATCTTATCCACTTCATCGCTTCTCCTAGTAGAATTCAAGTAGTCTCCATGCATACGCCCCACATAACCCAACCAAGATCAATCCTCATGAGATGAGAAGTCTTAATGAAAAATAACCACTCTATCCAAATAACTGTGTGGAATTTGATCTAGGTCATCTAAACAGGGTATGTATGAAGCCTTTTGGAGGTACAATACCAACAAATGGTATACCTTGGTGTCCCCAACATTGGGGTTCACCTCTAAAATCCCCCACTCAGTGGTGTCCAGATGAACCTCAGTGCCTCCCTCCTTAGGATGTACCCCTTCATAGTATGAAATATTTTCTTTATGGGACACAACACCCTAGGTCCACTCCCATTGGGTGTTCTAACCCATCAATCAGGTAAAAACATCAAGTTATACCTCCTAGTTATGTAACTTCTTGATTCTACATCAAATGTGTCGGGATAAATATACTACATCTCCATAAGATAGTAAAATAATGACCTACCCTGTGTTAAACAAGGGATTCCATAAGAAAACCTCAGAATAAGTGAGTCAGGCATAAGATACCCCTTGATTGATGGGGAATGTCTCAAGTTACATGACCTTGAGAACCCCTGATATGAGGACGAATACTGGTTACCTAATGTTCAAGTGTCCAGATATTCCAGTGATTCCCAACGATACCACTCTCCTGACCAAAGGATGGTACACTATCAAGATCCCTTGGATTTTGTAGACTGATGTAGTGTAATTAACCCATGTTCACAAAGATATGGAACCAAAAATGATTTTTTTCAGAAAATATTTTTTAATACATACAAGAGACCTAGACTAGGCATCTAATTCTGAGGAGGAATCCACGGATGGAGGGACTGACATACCATCATATCATTTCATTCAAGGTGGAGACATCACTGAAGAAGTGATGAATGGAACATACCTATAGAATGTGTGAATGTAGGGTACAATGCATCTCCAGAAAATGATAACATGTACAAGTGGTGTGACCTGATGAAATAATCATAAAAAATCACCAATGAACATGATCTAAAAGGTAATAATGATCATATCATTTATTGTACTAATCCAATCTTTAGAAGGGAACTAGTCTCCAAAACTTTATCATAATATGAGGACTTATAATCATGTAATAATGATGTAGATGAATAATTATCTAATTATTATGGATTTATAGGTAATCATGATATCAAATTATAGATTTGAAAAATATGTATAAAATAAATAATAGAAAGAAGTATCTTCCCACATGTGATAATTATAGAAACACCCTCATACTTTCATAAAAGGAGTCAGAGTTTTCTAATATTGTGGAGTGAAAGGACACAATGACCGTGATAGAAAGGGTAAGAAAATGGTTTCCAATGTACAACTATTGAACTATAATATATTGGATTCTTTCCAAAAAAATGTCTCAAGAATCAAAGGAATATACCCCAAAAGAGGCTAATGGATCACAATCATGATTATGTTATGACCACAGTGGAACATGGATGATTAATATTCAAGTGTTTGGATTCATGAATTACTTTATTTGTGTGTTATATAAATAATTATCAAGTTATAATAATAATTAAATATTTAATTATTTTACCACAATACGTATTCATTAAGGATTTGGAAGAATGTGATAAATAAGACCAATAACCAAGAGAAGTTATTCTATTATAGATTTATATTTTTGAAAAAACATGATTGAGGGATGATTACCTTTAATATATTCTTATTGATAAAAAGGTGTTTATGGGATAGTATTGATGACCAGGAAATTGTTTTGTAATTTTATGGTTTATAGAGTTTATAATATGTTTGGATTTAAGGAATATAATCAACAATATGATATTTTACTTTTGGAATAATTATTATTTTCATTAAGGTTTTAAGTTGATCAATATATTAATCTATTTTATGATAAGATATACATTATATTTTTTTGGGTAATATAATGTTAAGTTGATTTTTGAAGTTTAGTGACATTCCTTATAATTTTATTGTCTTTGATATTGGATATTTTTTTGGACTCTAAAAATTCACTACTTATATAATAGATTACATTTAACATTGGATATTATAATTTGAGGTTAAAGTGTGATTTATTATATTGGATATAATGTGATATCCAATTTGGTTTGGGTAAACATTTAATGTTTGAATTAATGTATTTTGGATATAATGATTCATTAAAGTAATTTAGGTATAATACACCATCTTGAACATCCATTTCCTTGCATAAAAGATATAGTGAAAATAGATCGAAAAAAACCAAAGGATGATATTATGATCATGAAATTCAATGTAATCAATTATGTTTATTATTGTAAGTGATTATGTGAATAGTAAAATAGTCCCTCAACATTGGAAAAAATATTTCGAAACAAAAAAGTTATCCATTTACTTTTCATTCTGTGAAATCAACAGTGTTGTAAACAGTCACAAATTTACAATTTTGTGATGGTTAAATTTCTAACGCTCAGATTCTCCATCACTCTCCACCAGAACATGATAGTTATATTTATCATTCATCTCAATGTTATAAATTCCCACTATTTTTTTCATATTTTAAAGCCTAATTTTATGGTAACCTTCGCATTACCCTTTTATTCTTATTTGGAGGATGTTTTCTTTACCCTCTTTATGATGTGGGTTTCCCAAAACATAAATTTAAAGTATGATCCTTAAAATTTTGAATTTCTATTTCAAATTGAGGGGAAAAAATTTATTGATGTTTGGTAGAATTTAACATCCAAATATTTTATGGTATTATCTTGTTAAATTTAATCTCTTCGATAACTTACATTTCACGCTACACCTAACTTAAACAAAAAATAAAATATTAATATAACTTAGCCATTAAATTTGATAGATTGAATAATATTAACCAAATTATGAAATTGATATATAATATATTATGCATAATTTTTAACATGAACATTGGGTGTGTTTTATACATGATATAAAAATAAGTCCACATTTACGTTTTAAAAAATCTATATTTTTCAAAAGTAATTTTTCTACTTTTTAATGGTGCAGTTATTTAACATTAAAAATTTTAATTTTTTATGAATTTAATTTTATAAAATAAAATTCATTTTTAAATTTGTAATAAAAAAATTTACTTCGTTTGATTTTTTTGTATTTTTTGATACAGTTCAAGAAAAATAACTTTTCATCTAAATAATTTATGACGATAAATTATATTTTAATTTTATTTTAATGTAAATTTATTACAATAATACATATATTAATCCAATTAATTTAATTTTAACAGTTTTTATATTGAATTGGGATATAAAAACTGTAATGCCCCGACCCCAGTTACCCAGAGTCGGTGCATTATTACATAACATTGGCATGATCACAAGAAAGATCAAATCTCGAAATACCGATTAGTTTATTATCCTTGGAAACAATATATATATTCATAATTCTTACATTACATCATAAAAATGAAAACTACAACAATATATTTTCTTCATAGTCCACACTCATATCCGCACATACTATCCCTGCAGGTCATTCATAAATTACTTCTTAACATCCTGGGAAAAGTAAAACATTGAAAGGGGTGAGCTCAAATGCCCAGTAAGGATAAAAATATAGCGGAAACTTTCATAAAAAATAATAAACATTTAAGGCAATGTATAACTAAAACAAAAGAATTTTAAACTAAAACTTCAACAAGTATAGAAAAAATAAAATGAAATAATTCCATTTACATATTCACATGGATATTCTACTAATCGAATAATCACATGCAATATCAATAACCACTTTCATAATGATTGAATGCATAAGGCCAGACTATCATAACCACATAGCCAAGGCCTCGGGCCAAGACTAAAAATAATATTTTTTCAAGGCCTTGTGACAACACACTAGTTTGTCTCATGAGACCTACCGAAGCATTGAGGAGCTATAGCGGGCTTCACCCGTCACATATTAAGTCCAATGCATTCCCATATGACACGATTTAAACATAACATAAACATTCGCATTATAACTAGCATACGAAATGTAAATACTTCATCCATAAGCCATAAATGGTATAAATATAACACATCCACATTCAAACATATCACAAAACCATCAATACAATATAGTAGTTTTGTATCATAATAAATCAACTTCAAATATGCGTAAAATCCATCAAAGGATGTTGACATAGATGAAATGAAAAATATTTTTAGAGAAATATATCTTTCTATTTTCATATAATTTAAGAGTAATATATTTATAAAATAAAAAAATTTATTTGAAAATATTCTTATAAGATTTTAAGGGAAGATTCGACGATTTTATAATGGCGTAAAATAGCCGCATCTTCCGTATAAGTTAAAAAAACATTCTTACCTTAATTCTGTCGAAAAGGTTAAAAGCACCTTGTTTGGAAAATGTCGAAAAGATTCCTTTATAAACCTCTTATAAAAAGTCAAACAAGGGTATAAATTACTTTAACCCATATTATTGTAAATAGTAAAAATGTTTTGAAATACATTTTTAAGAAACATGGATGTGGATGGTAAAGAAGTCCGAGTAGATAATCACGTATAAACAATCTCGGATAATGAAGAGATTGCGAAATAAACCCTTACCTTGTAATTTTCCTCAGTTGGGGGTAGGTTAACCTCCTGTATAATGGTGAAATTATTGTTATTAAATTATACAAGAATCATATACATTAATATGATATCGTATATGATCTTTTAACATTGATTTGTTAATAATATCTTAGTATTATCATTGTTTTGGGTGTTAACTTACTCATTTTAGTTTATATGTTTTGTTAAGTAATCCATGTTTTTAATGGATAATTTGTATCATATCAAGTCCTTAAACATTATTTTTTAATCATAAAATGATAATTATACTTGAACAGATATGATGTAGAATGAATCTCATCGCGTTCGTGGAGACGGTAGTCCGTACCTACGCACGAGCGACAATATCATTATTTTGATATTAAAATAATATATAATTGGATGGTATATCACATATACAGAATCATTATCATGTTATATTTTTTATTTACATGAATTATAAATCATTATTATACCCATCAAAATAATAATATGTTGAATAACAATTACACCACGACGTGGAGACGGTAAGCCGTACGTATGCACGTATGGTGACATGTTATTCAATGGGTGGATAGAATACTGAATATGGTTGTACCATATTTATAATAACATCACGGTATATATAAGATAATGGAGTTATTATTTTATAATGGTAATAACAAATAAATAAGAAGTGGAAGAAGAAAGGAACTTGAAAAGTGGTGGTGAAATCATTACCTCTTCTTCGGGTTCTTCCTTTTGATTTGATCAAAAGGACTCCTTAAGTTGGATTTTTGATCAAACTAAGGCCTATATGTTGTAGTGAGGGAATTTTAGAGAGTATTTGGGTATGTTTTGGCCGATCCAAAATTCTTTTAATGTGTGAATTAGTGAGAAGGGGGAGTGCCCTTTTATAAGAGAGGTGAGGGGCACATTTGGAAAAGTTAGAAGTATTATTTTATAATAAATTCATATTTGGTTTCTAATGGATCCAAAGTGGATTATTTAAAGGTTAAGGTGGGTATAGGTCACAAAACACTCAGAAAATAGGATTTAGATAGGTTTGGGTTACTATATTAACATTATATTTTATTTTTAACTCTTAGTTAATTAGTTTGACATTTACCATGTCACTTTGTATTTTTATATTATATATTTAATAAACGTAATATATACATCCGAGAGACCCCCCAAGTGGTCAATTAATGATACATATATCATGATATAAGTCTCTTGGCCGAACCTTAGATTTTTTAAGAATTTAATATCCATTAATAATATAATATTTGTTTTAAAAACTCTTTTATGTCAATTTTGACACTATTCAATAGTTGATTTTTTTGGAAATCATAACAGAATGATTATTTAGAAAAAAGTTAATTAAGTCAATACTAAAATGTCATATTAACTTAAAAAATTTGTTTGATTCATATAAAGTCTTAAATTATATTTATTTGTGTATTTATAATATCAATTATTTTAAATTTTCACTATTATGGTAATTACTGCATCATTATTGTGTCATAAATAAATTAAATTATTTAATCTATAAAAATTATAAATAAAATATAATTATGTAGGAAATCTATTTAGCTTTCTAATTAATATTTATAGTCGAAACGCCAATGTATATAACCCTATGTAAAAATTGTTTTTCTAAAAGATATATGCTTATATCATTTTTGTATTTATTTTAACTTAATTAAAATAATGTTTCTCTATAACCTACAAGTGGCTCCATGGGGTCCCAAAATCGACCCAAAGATTCTCATGGTCGGAAATGTATCCAAAAATAAGGTTAGAACACATTTTAGGGTAATTAAGTATTATTATAATATTATTTTTTAACCCTTATTTTCCGGATTTACCCTTAACAATGGTAAATAAAATATTTACCCTAGTAATTATTCAAAATGTCTAAAAATAAAAGTTACCTATTTACACAATATGAACATTATGATTCCAAATATGGAATCCATTATTCCAAATTCAAAACACAGAAGTGGCAGAAATTAATTTAAAATTAATTCCCGTTTTTAAAACAAAAAGCGTGTTTTTAAGAGATAATAACTATCAAAAGATTGACACTTGTTTATGTCCGGTTTAACTGTAAAATTATTTACAATGACCAAAATTGTATTAAATGGTAAAAATATATTATTAATATACTTTAAAACAACTCAAATTCATAATTTATCAATATAAATTATTTCTATTTAAAAAGTTGTTTTTAATTAAAATTTAGTAATTTCACTATTCATCAAAATATAAATGTTATCCGAAAAGTTCCAAAATTTCACCCTAGGCTAAATTTGATATTCTGAATCTAAAAATGAAGTCTATTTTGAGAGGTAATATTTATAAAATTTCAAAATGTAGGTATTACTATTCATAACGGCTAGTTTGATTTGTTGTGGTTTGTTAGAACTCGATGCTGCGTACAACACACGCTATCACATTATTCAAAGAGAAACGTACCGTAGAAGCTTGGGGTGTTACATTCTCCCCTCCTTCAACTAATTTAGTCCTTGAAATTTCTATAATAGTACCGCATGAAAAGGCTCGGGTGGTTATTCATCATAAGTTCCTCAGGTTCCCACGTTGCCTATTCCATCTTTTGGTTTTCCACAAAACTTTTACCAGACGTGTCGTCTGGTTTCTCATTACTTGTTCTCTCATATCAAGAATCCTGACGGGCTCTTCGCAATAAGATAGATCTGGTTCCACATCTAATTCATCATAGGTGAGTACATGTGTTGGGTCAGAAATATATTTCCTCAATAGAGATACGTGGAACAAATCTTGAACTTTGGAGAGACATGGCGGCATTTCCAATCGGTAAGATACGACCCCAATTTGTTCTAGAATTTCGAATGGTCCAATGTACATGGGACTAAATTTACCTTTCTTACCAAAACGTATGACTCCCTTCCATGGAGATACCTTCAGGAAAACATGATCACCGACTTGAAATTACATATCCTTCCTTCGATTATCGGTATAGATCGTCTGCCTACTTTGAGCTGCTTTGATGTGATTTTGGATCACCTTCACCTTTTACATTGATTCCTCTACCTGTTCTAGACCTACAAGTTTTCTTTCACCAACGTCATCCCAGCAGGTTGGTGTGAGACCTCTCTTTCTGTATAACGCTTCATATGGTGCCATCTGAATACTCGAATGGAAGCTATTGTTATAGGAAAATTATACCAAAGGTAAATATTCATCCCACATACAATGAAAGTCAAGTGAGTAAGATCTCAACATGTATTCTAAGGTTTGAATAGTCCGTTCTGATTATCCTTCTGTCTGAGGATGGTAGGTAGTGCTCAAATGAAGTTTAATATTAAGGGATTTCTGAAGACTCTTCTAGAATCATGATGTAAAATGGGGATCACTATCAGAAACAATAGATAGGGGTACTCCATGAAGTCTCACAACATCATTAATATATAGTGTTTCTAGACGTTCTAGTGGTAGATCTTCTCTTATAGCAAGAAAATGTGATGACTTGGTAAGACGATCAATAATGACCCATATTACATCGTTCCTTCTAGGAGTCTGTGGTATCCCCATGACAA
The DNA here is from genome assembly GCA_963277665.1 of Viscum album. Taxonomy (NCBI): domain Eukaryota; kingdom Viridiplantae; phylum Streptophyta; class Magnoliopsida; order Santalales; family Viscaceae; genus Viscum; species Viscum album. The sequence goes on from OY728127.1 coordinate 751,483,372, forward strand.
ATTCCATCGTAATATTTTCCCATTTCCACTACGGTATGGGAAGAGGTTGCCTGACTCCAGTTTTTTGCCTTCCAGCTTTCACTTATTGACAATCCATACTTCTTGACACACAATCAGCAATCTCCCTCTACATGTTGTCCCACCAAAAATGTTCCTTCAAATATCTATACATTTTGGTGCTCCCAGGGTGTATAGAGAAATAGGAACTATGAACATCATCGATCAATTCCCTTTTTAGATCAGTTATATCGGGAACACAAAGCCTCTTCCCAAATTTCAAAATTTCATCTTCATACAGAATGTCTCTCAATCTCCCATCCCTCACAGCTTTAATCTTCTTTTGAAATTCTTCATCATCAGTCTGATAACTATTAATCCTTTCTAGTAAAGATGGATTGGCCACCATTTGAAAAAGAATTTATGTTTCACCTTCCATGGTTATTCCCATGTCCATCTTCACTAGATCCAGGAAAATTGGATCCCTTTCAATTCTCATATTGTTCAAAAAATCCACGATCTTTTCTGCTCAAAGCATCTGCCACCTTGTTTGCTTTCCTTGGGTGGTAGTGTATCGTACAATCATAATCCTTGAGTAATTAAATCCATATCCTTTGCCTCTTGTTGAGTTCTATTTGTGAGAAAATATACTTCAAACTCTTTTGATCAGTTTAAATCTCACAATTTTCACCATAGAGGTAGTGCCTCCATATCTTCAAAGCAAAGATCACAGCTGCTAACTCGAGGTCATGAGTAGGATAGTTTTTTTCATGAATTTTCAACTATCGTGATTCATAGGCAATAACCCTATCATTCTGCATAAGGATAAAACCAAGTCCTTTTTTCGATGCATCGCTTTAAATAACGAACCTATCATTCCTCGATGGTAGAGTCAATGTAAGAGAATTGACTGATCTTATCTTCAGTTCTTCGAAACATTATTCACACTCTTTTGTCCAAACAAATTTAACCCCTTTACGTGTGAGCTTTGATAATGGGTTAGCCAACCGGGCAAAATTCTGGACGAAACGTCGATAATAACCTGCTAAACCAATAAAACTACGTACCTCAGTTATACTCATCGGTGCTGGCCATTCTTGGATTACCTTGGTCTTAGAAGGATCAACAAAGATTCTATCTTTAGAGACAATATGGACAAGAAAAGAAATCTCTTGAATCCAGAATTCACACTTGCTAAACTTCCCATATAATTCATGGCTTCTCAGAGTCTTCAGGATAATGCGAAAGTGAGTTTTATGATCTTCGTAGATTTTTGAGTATACCAAGATATCATTAATAAATACCACCAAAAATTCATCAAGATATTCCATGAAAACTCTATTCATCGGATCCATGAATATAGAGGGTGCATTAGTCAATCCAAAAGGCATTACTGTAAACTCGTAATGCCTGTACCTGGTTCGAAATGCTGTCTTCGGAATGTCTTCCTTCTTTACACATAACTGATGGTATCCAGATCGAAGGTCAATCTTTTAAAAGTATTGATCTCCATGCATTTGGTCAAATACATCATCAATGCGAGGTAGGGAATACTTGTTCTTTATTGTTATAGCATTGATATCCCTGTAGTCGATAAATAACCTCATAGATCCATCTTTCTTTTTAAGAAAAAGAAAAGGGGCTCCCCATGGAGAAACACTAGGGCGAATAAATCCCTTATTACTCAATTACTCTGGTAGCTTCTTTAGTTCAACTAATTCTATAGTGTCCATTCTATAAGGGGTCTTCGATATAGGCATTGATCTAGGAATTAAATCAATGGAAAATTCAACTTCTCGTTCTGGAGGATGTCCAGGTAAATCATCTGGAAACACATCTACATATTCATTCACAACAGGTACATCCTTTATTTGAACATTCTTTTCCTCACCCATAGTCATTTCAATATCTTCCTCCCAAATAATTGAATTTAGTTGAGCTACTGGGGGTGGATCTAGATAAGAATTAGGTGGTGATGATTCTACTCTAAAGATAAGGTGTTCCTTATCATCGTCATAAAGAATAGTAACCTCTTTCTTCTTACAATAAATCATTGCCTCATAGTCCAAAAGATTTTCCATACTAAGGATTATATCAAACTCAATCATAGGTATGATGATGAGATCAGTAGATAAAGAACATTTATGTGCTCTAATGGGGACTAATTCACAAAACTTTTTTGCAATGATACTTCCCTTAGGAGTTTTAACTAACAACTCCCTTGTTAAATCAAATTGGAAATATGTAATTTTCATAGGAAACTGGGAAGATATGAAAGAATGCGATGATCCAGAATCAAATAACACATTTTCTAAACTTGAGGAAACCATTAATTTACCTGCCACCACGTCTTTCGGAGCTTCTACCTCAGCAGTAGTGATAGCATAAACTTGGCCTTGATCTCTTGGCCTTTTCTGAGGTAAGTTCACCTGATGCTTAAGACATTCATTTGCATAATGTCCCATATCTCTGCCATTGTAGCACTGAATATTGGTATCTTCCTTCTTCCCTTTGTAATCACGTGCTTGGTGGCCTTTTTCACCACACATTTAACAGACACCCATTCCCTTCAAGCAAGTACCGGGGTGCTTCTTTCGACATTTACCACAGGATGGATATTCAACCTTTCCCTTCTTCCCCTTATTTCCATTCCCAGATTGATCAGCAGATCTCTTCTTCTTTTTCTTTTATTTCAAGTCATAAGACATAGATAATTCCTTTTCTGTCTTGATAGAACATGAGATAATGTCTTCGTACAATGAGAAGGATTGTGAGACTAATACTCGACAGTGAAATGGTTTTAACCCATCAAAGAAAAGATCAATCCTACTTCTTGGGTTACGTATATAATCTCCATCATACCTTGCTAACCATGTAAAGATAGCCTCATAATTTGTGACATTATCATCCACCTTTTGTCTCAGACTCAGAAATTGCATTTCCATATCTGCTCGATGGTCATGAGGAATGTATTTTTCTAAAAATAGATCTTTAAACAACCTCCATTCAATATTTGATACTTCAACATCTACCAGCATGTTTTGAATCAATTACAACCATTGATCAGCATCTCTCGTAAGGCAGTAAACTTCCATGATAACGTTTTCCCTTCCACTACTCCCCAAAGCCTGAAATATTTTCTCTAGGGAATTTATCCATTGTTATGCTACTAAGGGATTTTTACTCCCATTGAACATTTGTGGTTGTTTCTTTATGAAGCGATATAACATTGATCCTCCACGCTGCGGATCAGGGTGCTCCATACAGGTAAGGTTGTTATTCATAACCTGAGTGTGTTTTCCCAATATGGTGATTAGCTGATTAGCACCAATTCCATCACCAGCTCCACTATAATTATCTTGAGCAGGAGGGAACTCCCTATATGGAGTGCGTGCAATGATACAGTTTCCATTTCTTCCACTAGGTTCCATTTCTAAACAATTTCATAAACTAGATCAGTTTATTAATCAAAATACATAATTCAATACTTATAAAACACATAACATAAATTAAACTATTTATATATATATAATCCATAATCATAAGAATGTTTTCTTTGAGGAAGTATATACTCATAAAACCTTCATAATGTTTTGTAATGAAAATGAGAGTTATCCTAAGAATATCCTCCGAGAGTGTCGTAAACAAGAGTGCAGCAAGGCCTATTGTCGTGCACCAGTTCCCGTTTGAGTCTAGCTCAAAGTGGTATTTTTAGGTTTTACCCCTAGGTACATATATGCCAGAGCCGCCTCTACCTACTCATATCCATACATGGATGTATTGCTCGGAAAACTCACAAAATCTCTACAATACCAAAATTCTAGGAAGTTCTTCTATACTAATCCTCAAAACCCATCTTAAATATATATGCTCTAATCAGAGTTTATCTAAATCTAACTTCCAAGGTTTGTACTAAACTTCTTCTGATACCAACTGTAACGCCCCGACCCCAGTTAACCGCAGTCTGGGCATTATTACATAACATTGGCATGATCACAAGAAAGATGAAATATCGAAAGACCGACTAGTTTAGTAGCCTTGTAAACAATAGATATATTCATAAGTCTTACATTACATCATAAAAAATGAAAACTACAACATCATATTTTCTTCATAGTCCACAATCATATCCCCACATACTATCCCTGAAGGTCATTCATAAATTACTTCTTCACATCCTGGGAAAAATAAAACATTGAAAGGGGTGAGCTCAAATGACCAATAAGGATAAAAATATAGTAGAAACTTTCATAAATAAGAATAAACATTTAAGGCAATGTATAACTAAAACAAAAGACTTTTAAACTTAAACATAAACATAGTATGGAAAAAATAAAATGAAATAATTCCATTTACTTATTCACATGGATATTCTACTAATCGAATAATTACAGGCAATTTCAATAACCACTTTCATAATGATGGAATGCATAATGCTAGACTATCATAAACACATAGCCAAGGCCTCGTGCAAAGACTACAAAAAAGATTCTATCAAGGACTTGTTCCAAGACACTAGTTTGTCTCATGAGACCTATCGATGCATCAATAAGCTATAGAGGGCTCCACCCATCACATATTAAGTCTAATGTATTCCCATATGAAAAGGATTAAACATAACATAAACATTCGTATTAAAAATAGCATATGAAATGTAAATACTTCATCCATAAACCATGAATGGTATAAAAATAACACATCCAAAGTCAAAAATATCACAAAACCTTCAATACAATATAGATGTTCTGTATCATTATAAAACAACTTCAAATAAGCGTAAAATCCATCAATGGATGTTGACATAGATGAAATCAAAACTCTTTTTAGAGAAATATCTTTTCTATTTTGAAATCATTTAAGAGCCATATAATTATATAATAAAACATTTTCTTTGAAAATAATCCTATAATCTTGTTTGGGAAGCTTCGACGATTTTATAACGGCGTAAAATAGCTGCACCCGCCGTATAAGTTAAAAAACATTCTTACCTTAATTCTGTTAAAAAGGTTAAAAGCACCTTGTTAGGAAAATGACAGAAATATTCCTTTATAAACCTCTTATAAAAAGACCAACAAGGGTATAAATTACTTTAACCAATATTCTTGTAAATAGTAATTTTTTTTCAAATAAATTTTTAAGAAACATGGATGTGGATGATAAAGAAGTCCCAGTAGATAATCACATATAAACAACCACGAATAATGAAGAGATTGCGAAATAAACCCATACCTTGTACATTTCCTTGGTTGGGGGTAGGTTAACCTCCTTTATAATGGTGAAATAATTGTTATTAAATTATAAAATAATCATATTTATTAATATGATATCATATATGATCTTTTAACAATGATTTGTTAATATTATCTTAGTATTATCGTTGTTTCGAGTGTTAACTTACTCGTTTTCTATTATATGTTTTGTTACGTAAGCCATGTTTGTAATGGATAAGTTGTATGATATCAATTCCTTAAAAATTATTTTTAAATCATCAAATGATAATTATAATTGGATGGATATGATGGAGAATGAATCTCATCGCGTTCTTGGAGACGATAGTCCGTACGTACGCCCGAGCGACAATATCATTATTTTGATATTAAAATAACATATAATTGGATGGTATATCATATATACAGAATAATTATCATGTTATATTTATTATTTACATGAATTATAAATCATTATTATACCCATCCAAATAATAATATATTGAATAACAATTACACCACGACGTGGAGACAGTAAGTCGTACGTACGCACGTATGGTGACATGTTATTCAAAGGGTGGATAGAATACTGAATATGGTTGTAACATATTTATAATAACATCACAGTATATATAAGATACTGGAGTTATGATTTTATAGTGGTAATAACAATGAAATAAGAAGTGGTAGAATAAAGGAACATGAAAAGCGGTGGTGAAATCATTACCTCTTCTTCGGGTTCTTCCTTTTGATTTGATCAAAATGACTCCTTAGGCTGGATTTCTAATCACAATAAGGCCTCTAAGTTGTAGTGATGGAAGTTTAGAGAGTATTTGGGTAGGGGTTGGCGGAACCAAAAGACTTTGAATGTGTGAATTAGTGAGAAGGGGGAGTTCCCTTTTATAAGAGGGGTGAAGGGCACCTTTGGAAAAGATAGAAATATTATTTTATAATAAATTCATATTCGGTTTCTAATGGCTCTTAAGAAGATTATTTAAAGTTTAAGGTGGGTATAGGTCAAAAAACACTCAACCAATAGGATTTAGATAGGTTTGGGTTTCTATATTAAGCTTAACTTTTAGTTTTAACTCTTAGCTAATTAGTTTGACATTTAACATGTCACTTTGTATTTTTATATTATATAGTTAATAAACATACTATATACATCCAAGTGACCCCCAAGTGGTCCATTAATAATACAAATATCATGATATAATTATCTTGGCCGAACATTAGATTTTTATGAATTTAATATCAATTAATAATATAATATTTGTTTTAAAAACCCTTTTATGTCAATTTTGACACTATTCAATAGTTGATTTTTTTGAAAATCATAACATAATGATTAATTAGAAAAATGTTAATTAGGTCAATAATAACATGTCATATTAACCTAGAAAATTAGTGTAATTCATAAAAAGTCTCAAAATATATTTATTTGGCAATTTATAATATCAATTATTTTAATTTTTCACTATTATGGTAATTACTGCATCATCATTGTGTCATAAATAAATTAACTTATTTAATGTCTAAAAATTATAAATAAAATATAAATATCTGGGAAGGATTTTTAGATTTCTAATGAATATTTATAGTCAAAAATCCAACATATATAACCCTATGTAAAAATTGTTTTTCTAAAAGATATATGCTTTTGTCATTTTTGTATTTATTTTAACTTAATTAAAATAAAGTGTCCCTATCACCAACAAGTGGCTCCATGGGGTCCCAAAATCGTCCCAAAGATGCCCATGGTCGGACATGTATCCACCAGTAAAGTTAGGACACGTTTTATAGTAATTTAGTATTATTATAATATTATTTTTTAACCCTTATTTATCGGATTTACCCTTAACCATGGTAAATAAAATATTTACCGAAGTAATTATTCAAAATGTCTAAAAATAAAAGATACCTATTTACACAATATGAAAACCCTGATTCCAAATATGGAATCCATTTTTCAAAATTCAAAACACAGAAGTGGCAGAAATTAATTTAAAATTAATTCCCGTTGTTAAAACAAAAAACGTGTTTTTAAGAGATAATAACTATCAAAAGATTGACACTTGTTTATGTCTGGTTTAATTGTAAAATTATGTAAAATGACCAAAATTGTATTAAATGGTAAAAATATATTATAAATATACTTTATAACCACACAATTTCATAATTTATCAAAATAAATTATTTCAATTTAAAATTTTGTTTTCAATTAAAATTTAGTAATTTTTACTATTCATCGAAACATAAATGTTATCCGAAAAGTTCCAAAATTTCACACTAGGCTAAATTTGATATTCCGAATCAGAAAAAGAAATCCATTTTGAGAGATAAAATTTATAAAATTTTAAAAAGTAGGTATTACTATTTATAACGGCTAGTTTGATTGGTTGTGGTGTGTTAGAACTCGATGTTGCGTACAACACACGCTATCAAATTATTCGAAGAGAAACATACCATAGAAGCTTGGGGTGTTACAAAAACATTTTAAACTTTTGCATGTTTCCACATTAAATCCCCATTTTCTCTCCCTGGCTGTTTGATTAATTTTATACTAAATTTTGAAAAAATCCATGTTTTTAATTTCCAAAATTTTATTCAATATTTGGATCAATAGGTTCCAAATTTATTAAATATTTACCTTTTATTTTGTACAATATGAATAGTAAATACATTACTTTTAATTACCACTGTTAAGCGTAAATCTAGAAATTATGAATAAAAATAATATTATAAATATTATAAATTTACCATAAAACATGTCCTAATTTTATTTGATGAGTGATTGAAAACCATAATCATTCTTTGGAATATTTTATGGTATATTGGATCCACTTGGATGAATTTAATCCATTTATTGTATTTTATTTTAAGAAAAGTCCATCTTATCACACTAATATTTTTAATAAGTATTACATTTTTAATATGTGGTTATTCATGAAGATATATTTGAGTATAAAAAGTAATTTTAAATCTAAAATTTGTAACATATTCATGGTAATTTAGTTTTAATATATTGGAAAAAAATATTTACCTTAAAGTCTTACACAATGATGATGTAGTAATTGTTTTATTAAGGTAAATATCAAATAAAATAATATTAATAATATTAAAATAAATATAATTTGAGGTACTTAATGTCACAAACTAACATTATTGATATGTTTTACATGTTAATTATCTGTTAAAAGGTTGTTTTTGAATAATTTTCGATTTATTTATTTTTGGAAAAGTGAAAGTAATGAATTGTGTCAAAATGGACATTAATGTTATATAAAAATAAATAAAAACAAATTAAATAATAATAAATTATTAAAAATCTAAAAACCAACCAACTGAATTAGATATGGTTGCAAATATCATCCATGATTCATTTATGGTTCATCTTTCCTCTCATATTAACATTATTGACCCTCAAATAATAAAAAAGAGATGTTGTCATGATAAGAGTTAAAAGGATTAAATAAGGGATAAAATAAAAAGTTGATGGTACGAATGACAGATAAAATTGTTTAAAAATTATTGGATGAAGGGAATTCAACCCTTATCACCCTAATATAGAAATTGAGTTTATTAATAGACAAATTTCCATTAAAATCACATATTTATTATTTTAATCAAAGGTAGTTACAAAGCACCTCTCTCTTTGTATTTAAAAACTTCTTTATGTCCACATAGTGAAAAAATTCATGAAATGAATAGACCTAAATGTGTATTTTTATTTTAATGATTTTTTTCCTTATATATATTTATATATTTAATTTTTATAAATTATATAATTAACATAAATTCCTTAGTAATTCCAAAGAAATATTTATTTAATTATAAGAGTAATAAAATTATTGATTTTTAAGTATTAATTTTTATATATTTGGGATGAGTTAATGTGTGTACTTATATATATATATATATAAATAAGATATATAAGAGACATGGGAAAAATTATATTAAAATTCACACATTTTATTGATATATTTGAAGTCAAATTAATGAATAGTATCAAATTTGAAAAGGTGAATACATTGTGAATACCACTTTTTATTTTCTAAATAAACCACTTTTTGGGTTATTGGGAATGTCACAATCAAAAATTTAAACAAAACAAATCATTCCAAAAACCGAATACAAATTTCAAACACAGATACCAAATTTCCACCATAAAAACAAAAATATTCGGCCACAAACCTCTTTCCGAGACTCAAATTTTTGAATTGAGGATATCAAACAAATCACTGCCACACCACCTTGGTTAGAAAAAGTTAATGAACAGTGAATGTAGATGGAACCTCGAAATAGAAACTCCTAAACTTCTTCAAATAACCTCATCATCGCACCACCATTATCATCACCAAAGAAAAAACCGAAAACTCCTTTACATAGAAATCAATATAGGAAGAAAAACCACCCCCACAAACACCTCTCAAAGCCTCATGAAATCCATATCACCCTAATGACTTGGAAAGGATCAATGGATCTAGAGTCTAGAGCAGAGTTGGATTAGTCATAACTCCACATAGAGCCACGAAATAACCCTCACTAGAAAACTCCAGGAAAACTTATTGTCGAACTGGAGTAGAATTCCTATTCAACAGGATGAAACAAAAAAATGCAACACCGCACCATCTAATTGAACCAGAAATCAATGCTCGAAAACACTAGAACAATATAGCTAAACTAGAGACCAAAAAAACCTAATTGGAACAATAAAAAGGAGAAGAAGGATTCAAAAAGGATAAATCGATGAAAACTATGGGTTTTAGTGCAGAGAGAAGGAAAATGAGCACCAAAAAAGGAGATAGATAAGAATAAGAAAAAGGGTAAATCTAAGATTGACGAAGTATAATCGAACTGAGAAAGAGAAAAAATAATAAATCAGTTGAAGAAGGATAAAAATGCTAATATGGGAAGAGAGAATATGGTCACCATTGCTAGGGGAAAAAACATAGATGTGGGAGAAGATGGGGTCAGAGAACAGAAGCCAGGTAGAAGGGAAACCTATAATGGAGGGGCTGTCGAGAATAAGGGAAAGAAAAGGAAGAGAACATGGAGTGAAGAAGGCCGAAGAAGCAGGATAATGAGCTGTCCCTTCTAGGAGACACTCAAAACCCTAGAAAGAGGATGAGAGAGGAATATGGGAGTAGAATCCAGGAGAATGGGGGTCCATCATTCAAAAAAGTGACAACATTCTACTTATTTAGTTGATTTTATCATCATTTTATTTACTTTTTTAGTTAATTTCATTATCACTTTTATCTAATAATTTATGAAAATAATCCATAAGTGAACTCTAATATGTAGTAATTACCCACACCTTAATCTGATACACATTGTGTCAAATATTTCTCAAATTGAGTGTTTTCCATTTAAAATTTACATTTTAGTTGAAAACACATGTCTCATAATCAAAATCCAGAAAAAAACATTCATAATTTTTTGATACATTATAAAAAACATCCATAAGTTATTTTTGACATGTAAGAACTAACTGCACCTCAATATTGTACATAGTGTGCCCTATATAACTCAAGTGTCCGTTATCATTTTATAATTGTCATTTTAATTGAAAACATGGGTCACTAAATGAAAACAATGAAAACACATTATAATTGTCCAAATACTTTAGGATAATTATTCCTAATTCATTTTTGATGTGTAGGAATTAGTCTAATGTATCACTGACACAAGGCGTGACTGATATACCTCAAAGTGTGTGTTATCATTTTAAAATTACATTTTAGTAAAAAAACACAAGTGACCTACTCAAAAGTAAGGGAAAAAATTAAGACTATTTTGATACTTTATAAAAATGATCCATAAGTCATTTTTGATGTGTAGTGATTAGATGTAACATAATTTGGTGGATGGTGTGACTGGTATGACTCAAAGTGTGTATTTTTATTTAAAATTTAATTTTTAGTAAAAATAAAAGTGACATACTAAAAATGAAGAAAATAATTAGGATTGTTTTGATACTTTAAGAAAATGATCCATAAGTCATTTTTGATGTGAAAGCATCAGGTACACCTCAATCCGATACACCGTCTTCCATATATGACACAAATTGTGTGTTATTAGTTTAAAATCGACATTTTAGTTCAAAACGTGTGTCCCTCAATGAAAAAATAGAATTTTATCAAATTGAAATGATAATTTAGGAAAATGATTCATAAGTCATTTGTGACATGTATGAACCATTCTAATGTCAAACTGACAAACTATGTGACCAATATGACTCAAAGTGTGTGTTTTTAGTTTAAAATGACATTTTTGTAAAAAACAAAGGTGACATACTCAAAACCATGAAAATGGATTCAGATTGTTTTGATACTTTAGGATAATGACCACAAATCATTTTTTACTTTTAAGAATTAGTCACACCTCAATGTAGTGCACGGTGTGACCAGAATGAATCAAAGTGTTTCTTTTTATTTAATATTGACATTTTATTAAAAAAATAAAAGTGAAATACTAAAAGAGAAGAAAAAACAATCGAATTATTTTGATAGTCTAGTAAAATGATCCATAAGATATTTTTGGAATGTATGAATCTTCCATGATACAATCCCATACATGGTGTGCCCAGTATCACTCAATGTGCATGTTATCAGTTTGAAATCGGTAATTTAGGTCAAAATATGTGTCACTCACTAAAAACCAAGAAAAAATTCTCAGATTATCTTGATAAATGTAAAATGATTCATATGTCATTTTTGAAATTTCAGAATTAGTCTCGCATAAAAGTAACACATGATGTGACCCATTTGACTCAAAGTTCATGTTTTCTGTTTAAAATGTTATTTTAGTAAAGAAACAAGTGGAATACTAAAAAATGATCAAACACATTAGGATGGTAAGGCCTAGATCCATGTGGATAGACCCTTTGTGTGTTTCCAAAGACCAATGTTCTCAAAGGAGGATTGGTGGTCATTTGGAGGAGTTGTCTGCAAATTTTTGGAAATAGGATGAATTACACATCCTGTATGAATTACTTGTCATGTATGTTTGGATGAAAACATATAATTCTTTAGAATTAAATAAATAAATAGGCGATGCGTTTTTTAAAGGAACTAAACCCTAAAGATTACATGACTTGAAAGGGGATTACACATGTTGTAAATCCCCAATACTATATGTTTTAAATGTATTAGCCACTCAAGTTGTCAAACCGTACATCTACAACACCCCTCTCTCTCATTCTAGGGAACTCGACAAGCCCCCCTTCAATGTTTTGGGGATTAATTTGTCAAGGATCAATCCCTAGATTCCCAAATTCGATCTTTCATTGATCCAAGGCATGTTTGACCTCTGTTATTATGATTTATTCGATCTGTTTCCTCATGTTACCCGTTTACATGTGGTGGTACTTGATCTCTGTGTTTTAAAAGGAGTTTTGTTTGTTGTTTTTCAGTATGGTTGTGGTGCGACACCCGCAAGTGGATGTAGTTCCTATGGGATAGGTGATCGAGATCCAAAGTGTTGGTCCATTATCAAATTAAGAACGTTGAAACCCTTTTGAGGTAGATGATTCATTGATTTTATATTTATTTATATGTAATTGTTGAGATAACGTGATTTATCCTTTGGATTACAATGAAATTAACCTTAATATTACACGAACTAGATTAAAGAATTGGTAACGATTGCGTGGTGATATTGATGTTTTTACTATGATAATGGGTTGCCTCTTGATTTTCTAGATTTTGTGGTATATATTTTGTTCCTTTTATCCCTAGTTCAACATGTGAATTGGTAAAGAAAGTAAATATAGAATAGATTGTTAATTATTTGGATAAAATATTAAAGAATCATATTAAACGAATCTAGTTGTTGTCATAATTTGATGATAATAAAATTGATGTATGTATGTCTGTTTAATTTAATTATTTAAGGAACCTCAATAATGTTGATGATATTTTATAAAGGAATTAATGGGATGTTAAATTAACTATTTAATTAATTTGTGATAGTTGTGATATCTTGTTTCCTAGGTTTTCCATATTTGGAACTTTTGATAATGAATCAGTTAATTAAATAGTAAATAATAAGAAGTTGTGTGATAAAATATAATGCCCTATAGGTCCTGAGTTTCCTGCTTGTTGGTAAGGTCCTAATTCATTATGATTTGGATCCATGAGAACATGTTGTGGGCGTAGGCTGAATTCCATCTTTAGTGCCAAGATCCTAGTTTCTATGATTGTTTCCTACTTCTTATGATGTAATGTGATCCTAGGATGGATGATCTAGGAGGTTTACTATCATATATAGGGATGGGAGTCTTAAATGTGATGTGTTCTTGAGATAGATGAACCTAGAGGTTTGTTGAGGTATGAGGGGAAGGGAGGCTTGTTTATTAGGGAAGAAGTTGATGCCTAAAGTGGAAACATGCATCGGGATATGCATGTGGGTGTGAGGGAGGATATGAGGGATAATGGAACATCTCAAAGATGGTATTAACCATTGATATGAAATCTGGATGCATGTTTGAATCAGTTGTTTGGCCAACGACTAGGTAGTTTGTTTATCTTCTTTCCTTTCCCCACTGCTTGATGTCGATGGATGTGCTTTTTTATACCTTGTCTAATATAATATGATTTTGTCCTAGAGTAATTGGTAATATGGAAAGTAATGTTGTTAATAAAAGAATAAATTTTTATCCATGGGGTTGGAGCTTGTTGGGAAGCAATGAAAAGTTTATAATTCTATGAAGTTGTTTACATGGTTTTCTTATGCTTCTAGGGAATAGAAATTTGTTGTAATTTTAATGTAATGTAATAGAAATATGTTAATGGTTAATTAATGGTTAAATAACTAATTAATGAATATTGAAACTGAAGAAAATGAATAATGTAATTTAATATAGATCTTTAAAAGGTTGTGTGCTTATAGGATATCATGTCTTATTAGTGGCAATCAGGATTATAAGAGACGTTAGCTGATATTGAGTATGATACTTGGTTATTTGCATAGTATAGGTATGTGAAATATTATATCATATAATTTTTTTGTTTCTATATTCTACTTTGCTCTGTTGGTTTGGGAAATTGACACCTTGTGGATTCTGATCCCTGGGGGGTGTTTGCCCCAACATCCCAATGGGAGGATGGATGACTGACTAACCCCTTCAACCCCTATCTCTTCTCTTGGTAGTTACCTATCCTGGTATTCATGAGGTATAGTTTTCCCTATATATGTGGACAGTGGGATATAATGTCTTGTGGGTATTTAACCCACATGTATTCTAGATATAGTTTCCTAAGGTCTACTATATGTATAACGTGTATAGGATGTGATGGCTTGAGGATCATTACTCAGTGTATGGGATATGATGGATTGAGGTATAATACATGATGTATGATACCAATTATATGAGCCATGGTGGATCTTGGACACTACCTGGTTACTTTGGTTACGTGGACGTGGTGGTGTGATGCATGAGGTGCATGTTGTGGTGCTTCGCACAAGTGTCTATGGGCATGCCTTTTTGGAGAGAGATTCTCAAGATGTGCAATGTTGGGAAAGAGTTAAAAACGAGTGGGGAAGAGATATAGGGGTACCCTTGAAATTAATTTATATATTATGTACTCTTGTATGCAATTCCTGGTGAGAGTAGTCATGGTGATGCTAGGAAATTAGTATACCTGTGTAGGTGACAGGTTAGTTTAACATGTTCTTCACTATGATTTAGCATGATTTCATTACCTTTTTCATGAGTGACTCTAGAAAGGATCCTACTAAGTATACTACTATACTCACCCTACATGTATATAAACTATTTTTAGGCATGTTGAAGCTGTTTAGAGATCATTCTGGTTTCTACTAGATTGGGGTTTAGCATGAGTTGTTTGGGCTCTATGGTTGCTTCCATATTTACTTTATTTTGGTACTTTCATTTGTAATAGTTATTACATGAAATTCATATGGGTATTTGGGTTTCATTTTATGTGGGAATCTGAGCAGTATTTCGTTAGTCTCTATCTTATCTCTCTCTTTTGCTTCTGTTCTTTTAGAGCGTAATGCCTCTCATCCTTAGGTACCCCTCACCTCAATTATAAAAGGGAACATCCTCCCTTACATACTCACACCAATTCAAGAAATATAGCTTAAGAAACCTTCCCATTTATCTTCTAAATAACCTTAGTTATGATCTATAGGTTTAGGTCATTCCTACAGATCTACCCTGTGTCACTTAATCAGATATTAAAGGAAGTACTCCAATGAAGAGGTAATCGTCTTTATCGACTCTTCCATGTTTGATTCTTCTCCCACATCCCCTTAATGTGTTGTGTCCATGATAACAAAATAAATTAAGTATCATATATATTATGAGATGATAATATGAGTATGGAAAAACCATATTCAACCTCTTATCCATCTTATGGAAAAAAAGAACAGCGTGTGATAATGTATGAATTACCGTCTCCGCGTCGTGGTGTATTTTTTTCACCACAACCATACATGGATGTGTATAATGAGAGATATAATATATATAGATGATAAATATGACCTGATACTGATTCTCAAAATACTAATATAATATCAAATTCCTTACCCTATAAAAATCAAGTGAATGATACCGCAACTCGTGCGTACGTACGACCTACCCTCTGCACGATGTGATGCGATTAATTTTCCATTTCCAACAATTAAAATGACTAAAAATTGTATATAATGAATAAATATAATATATATGACCCTAATATCATTATGGATATTACAACCCTATATCCTATTCACAAGAACTGGCATAGACATGACAAAAGATGAATAGGATAATGAAGTATTTAACTCCGAAAATAGTTGTAATAATGAAATATTGTTAACAGACAGGTGATAAAATGAAATAATAGGATAATATTTTATATAATATATATGGATATGAGTCATTTATAAATTAATTACATTATTTTAACCATTTTACCGAATGTTAAATCCTTTTCAACTAAATAAATGCACTAGGAAAGGGACTTTGTCTCAATTCCCATTTCATTGAGACTTACTTGGTATGGGGAACCTAATCATTTTTATGCGGTTTATATACAACTATTTTGAGAGCATTTTTCAATTAACATATATATTATTCCTATCATGGATATGATTATTTCATAAGTATATACCAATTTTATATAAGGTATTTACTTTGAATGGTATTTGATTTACTGGGGAAATATTGATAAAAAAATTTCCAGTACTCAATGAGAATATTTGATGTTAAGGAATATTGATTCATGAATTAATTTGATTATTCGATATAGGAGGAATGATTTTTTCTAGAAGAAATGCACTGGGCCTGGATATAGATTGACCCTCGATGCATCGACGTGTCTCTTGAGACAAATCAGTGGGCGATAATCCTTTCATGTTTGCATCCAATAAGAATAAAAAGGGGTTATTCTAACAAAAATAAACTATCCTTAAAATAGGTATTGATGGTATATTGGTTCTTATACCAGATACATGAAATATAATAATTTTTTATTTCCTTCATTCATCATTATGTTATTATAATCAAAGATATTTCCACTCTAAAAAAATCTATTGAAGCTTTTCAATATAATATTATTTATTGAAGGGAATGTGTGTTCAGTTATCTACGATTACATGTTTATTAATCTCATTGATTCATGATAGTTTCAAAAATACTTAAACCTTACTAATAATATTAGATCACCATTATTTTTTCCTTTCCCCAGGTTACGAAGAAGATATCTTGTAAGAATTTTTCTTGGATTCTTAGTATTTACTTATCTTATGTACTATGTTTAATTCCTATACCCAATGTAATTAGGGAACCATGTTCGAATCTAGATTACCTAGAATACTAAAATAACCAGTCCTTTTTTTTAAAATTTTGGTGCTGAAGCCTTGTTTTAATATTAAATAAAAGCAAAGTACGCTTTTGAGTGGGTAGAGGGAGACCCATTACAAACCCCAAAGGCCCAGTGGGCATGTATCCCATTACATGGACAGTAGGCCCAATGTTTTGGTGCAAGGACCATTCTATGAATAGTAATGCTACAATACCTTCTTTCTACAGTACCCACACAGTGCTCACCACTTCTTTAATATCTACCACCACTATAGTACTACTATATTACCAACGCCCAATGGGTTTTGAACCACCATTTTCCATGCAGTATTATGGGGTGCTTACCACTAAGCCATCCCCAAATAGATTTGATTCCATATAATAATGATAATATAATAATGTATGGCAGCTGCTCTTGGATTATGGGGATGGGGTGTTACATATTGTCTCCAAATAGTAATGAAATAATGGAAATGGTTTGATACAAATTTGTCTCATCTCGTCATTGTGTGATACTTATAGGTGCCCTGAAGTAGGTTCTCTAGACAACCTCAATCGAATCTCCCTAGACACATGTGGATGATGACTACCAGCAATGGACTAGGGTGTATTCATCGGGAGGCTATTCCCTCATTACTAGAGTGTAATAAAATAGTAAAATATACAAACAACTAAATAATGGATGTTGTATAATAACAGATGGAACATCTAAATAGCCAGAAATAATAAATAACTAAGAAAAATAATAATCATAATTATAGTTGATGTTAATATATGTAATGTATCTATAAATAAAGAAAAAAAGGATAAAAATTAGAACATATAAATTCTATATTAAAATAAGACAAAAATTATCCAATCATCATGATATTCATCTCGGTATTCTTCTACCAAGATCAATCCTAAAAAACCAGTCAAGATTTGGTGTCCAAATATGGACACTTCCCATTGTCAACACCCGCATACTTGTAATCTTCTCGGGTACCAATGGCAGCCTAGATTGTGTTTGAGGTAAATCTTAGTATGCCACCACCAATGGTGACTGTGACCTATAGTCTGTGTAATATAAATTAAAACAATGTAGATTAACGAAGATATAAAAGTAAACTAGTACAACAATGTAAATACCTTTCACATTCTTTAGCCTCAGTTTGTATATGAATATATATCCATTTAATTTGTTAATTATGATCTAGTTTTCCTACTATGTCATGTGAGGTCAAACCAACACAAACATAATGTCATGATACCAATAATAAAGGTTCCAAGATGTAACAAAGGAATCATGTAATGATGATAATAATGAAAAATGATCTAAGGTAATAACCAAGGCATCCCTGACGTTAGAGGGAGATCCAACTTAGTAATTATATGTAGCCTGGATATATGGTAAAGAGTGTAATACAATGGGAAACTCCCAAGGAATTCTAGAATAACATAATTCTATCCATTTACAATGATCTCATTTAAGGTAAAACTGGATAAGGAGTGATTGGGACCAATGGGTGTATGTATTGAACCTCATGTAAGTATATATCATGATAGATCCAAGGAGTGTATCCAACGAATCCTATAATGATAATTGGGGGATCCTATGGTCATCAGGTTGGGAATCCACTAGAATATAGGGATCGAGTTCAAAGGTGGGTCTCACCCTTGGAAAATGGAATCCCTGAATTGGAATGGCATCCATGAGTGCTCAAGGAATTACCTCAGGAATCCAATGCTATCTCGAGTGTTACCACTCATGTAAATATGTCAAGGTGTATATCAATTTGGTACCTTATGATTAATTCATTTAATATATTGGGACATATAATACCCATTCCTTTTAATAAGTCATTTGGAAGAAGTTGTTTCCTGTAATTAGCATGACAAGGATTTTAGGGAATGAAACCATTTAGTTATTTGATAACTTATTCATTAATTAGGTTCACTGTGCTACCTTCCATTAGCATGGAATGGTGTGCTACAGACGTGAAACCATAATATTCAACTTTATTGAATTAGGGAAGATGATATATATATTATACATGAAATTTAGATATAATATTCATTAATTTTATTGAAACACTTGCCTTATAAGGGTCAAGTGACATTATCATATATAAGACTGACCATTATAATTCATAATTAATTTTATAAAGGGATTTCCATTATTATGGTCAATACATACCACACCCAAATGGTAGAATAATTTAACATACACATCCACTAAGGGGTTTACTATGGAAAAACCCTATGTGGGGTGGATGATGTTGAGTTCATAACCTCTAAAGATGGATAAAATATAAAATCAGGGTCATAGAATATGATTATAACTTCTATAAGTTAGGAACATGAATTAAATAGGGAACGCCTGATGAAATCATCATGCATAGAAGAAAAAAAATTATAAAACAATGAGACATGACAGAGGAGTCATAGGCCACCTACCTTAAACTTGTACAACTCCCCTCACCTTGTATTAGCCTTTAATTTGACATCGATAAGAATAATTATGAATAATAGATCAATGTGCTGAGGATAGAGAATATGATCCTTCAAGTAGATAACTATGTTGAGAGAAAGGTAAAAAGAGAAAAACTCATGATGATTTGTGAACATACAGATGCACTACCAATATGATGGACGATGATTGAATCAGACTTCAGAAAAATGAAATACTAAAAAACCTATGGGAAGGGAACTTAAGAGGTGAAAAAGGGAGATGGGAGGTGCTTATGTCCACTACATGAGAGAAATAAGAATTGGAATATGATTATAATCCATTAATTGTATTGTATTCATTTTAACCATGAATAATAGAGGTACACAGTTTGGCTGCACAGTTGGACATACCATGCACCAACCATGCAAGGCTCACTACCTCAAGAGGGGACCCATATGGTTTGGATACATGGTCTGAGAACCCATGTGACAACTATGAAATTCTAGTATGATAATGTCTATTGATATATCGCATGTAAATTTAGTCCCTAACCCATGGATTGGGAAAAAAATTTCCACTAATTCACCCCACTATCCTTCCCCTATATGGCCTGGGTTAATCATGTGGCCTGCCTCACATGGTTTCTTCTAATCATGCGGCCAGTCTTATTTTTTACTGATCAACTCAGGTTCAATACCCTGATCAAGACTTGGACACCCTCATAACCATTCTAACCTCAAAGGTAATCCATATTAGTTCCATAATAAATATTAATACTTAATTTAAAAGGTTATATACCTTAGAGAAAACCCGATTTCTTACCAATTGTATATATATTTGATAGTAAATCATTATAAAAATGCATGAATATGAGTATCAAGTTTTGTTTTTTGATAATGAATTGAGGTAGGTTATTCTTGATGGTGATATTCTCTAAAACCTTT
This sequence comes from Viscum album, assembly GCA_963277665.1. Classification (NCBI taxonomy): domain Eukaryota; kingdom Viridiplantae; phylum Streptophyta; class Magnoliopsida; order Santalales; family Viscaceae; genus Viscum; species Viscum album. The sequence goes on from OY728127.1 coordinate 751,503,766, forward strand.
ATATATATAGATGATATATATAAGTTATATAATGTTTCAGGATATAACCAATAATTTAATATGACATTAAATTAAACCATGTTATGCATTCATTAAGTGTTATATAGTTTTATATGATATAAAGTATATTGTAAGGATTGAATTAGATTCCATGTCATTACCTTTCCTATAATATTTTATGATTGGAGGATATCATATTGATTAATTTCAAAATATATTATATAAAACATATCAATTTTGTGGACAAATTATAACTGTTATAATTCAAAGAAGTATTCCACCTGGTCTATCATAGATGAATAATTTAATATGATAAAATTTATTATGAGTTTGATACATTTTTAAAAGGGTTGCATGAACTGGTAAAAATATTTAATCATGAAATATAATGAATGAGTATATGAAATGTCCCATAAGGATCAAACTAATGTATTATAAATACTAATTCCATGTGATGGTGTCTTTGTGATTTCATTACCATTATGACTGAAACTCCCATGAACTCGATGCTATCTTTCTTCTTCAAACTTTTCACTATGAGGTGATAAAAATTTTTGATGAGAAGAGGTAACACATCTAAATGTCAGTTTTATGACTTTCATGTGGTTACCTCCAGAGGAGGGGCATCTTTTTATACTTATACTATGATATTTATTAAGAACAAATAAATATTTTTTCAATATCCATCTACGATGTAAGGTACACATTTAATATTTATTTATTTCATGTATGCATGGTTTCATATTTCTATATTGGGTTGATCTCAGATTGAGTTTCAATTTTCATACAATGATTTAATAAGTGTTTCTAGATCTTTTTGACCCCTAAAAGATGTATTGGATCTTACCATGGATTTATATTCATGAATTATTATAGAGAAATAATGGTTTAAAAATCATATTGCCTATCCTATAATAATCCTAAATTACGATTTAATTTTTTATTCTGGTTGTTTGAATCATGGATTATTAAATGAGATATAATAATCAATGACCAAATATAAACCACTAATATTTTTTAATAATTTATGACATATATTGGTCATATTCAATGATAAAAACACACTATATTTGTTAAATCCCCGACCCCAGTATCCTGGATCCAATGCCTTATATTAATACATTGACATAGATACAAAACTCAAATCCCAAGGGCCGATCCATTTTGTAGTTTTGGAAGACATATTACATACATGAACATTACCTTATAACATTAAAATAAATGACATATAAACTCCATTTAAAACACACATAAATTCCTAGATTATCCATGGATTTCATTCAAAATACACATCTTCTAATCTTGGGAAAATATAGAACATATTAAATGGGTGATATAAATTCTCATAAGGGTAATAAATATAGAGAATCAAATCATAAATAAAAAAACAATAATTAATGAAAAATAATAAAAAATACATTCCACTAAAACAAAATCATGATCATAATTTGGTAGTAAGAAAAACTGATTAAGTAATGCCTTAAATAATCACATGAGAACGAATATTATCCATGGTTCATCTACTAGTTGAATAATCCCATGGATTATAAATTACTTACTATTATAATTAGGGAATAAATAATTCCATACATCATAAACATATCATCATGTATTAGTACAAGAAACCATGAATATGTAGGTAAAAATAAGGCTGAGTTTGTGTCATGAGACCTATTGATGCCTTAAGGGGCTATAGCGGGGCCCGCCCGTCACTTAATGAGTCCAATGCATTAATCATATGTCGAATAATAAATTTTTTAAAAATACATTTAATGAAATGTTTCCCAATCCACTTTGAAATATTTTAATCCTAATCATGGATGAAAATACTCTAATAAAATCATCAAGTATTTTTGGAGAAATATCCTTTTTACTTTTCAAGGAATATTTCTTTTGGAAAAATAATTATTTAATTTTCATAAAATAATATAATAAACATGTATAACCAAACAAATAAAATTAAAGGACAATGAAATTATTATAAAGGCATAAATGATGTCAAATTTAATTGAAAACATGTAAAAATATATATTTAGAAACTGTGGAAATGGGCCACTTCAGTGCGGTATAAGGGAAAATATAAAAGAGGCATTAAAGTGAAAAAATGATCAATTGTTTAAATAATACCAAAAAAATATCTAAGATATTATTTCATAATAAAAATAGTGATTTTAGAAAAATAATGGTTTATTAAAATATATTATGGAGTATGCTTGAAAATGGTTAAGAAATTAGAAGGTTCCCTTAAATAGGGCTTTCTTATCTTGTGGAATTAAAAATGTAATCTTATAAATCTTTTATTTAGAATAAAATAAGGGTGAAATGATCTTGATACATGAGTTCGGTATATATAAAATTTATTGAGATGAATTATATAAAAATAAATAATAATTAAATTGAGGTAGAGAGAGAAAGTGTAACCCAAATAAAAAATGGAGGTTTGGGGGTAATCCCTTGACACTTTACAAATAGTAAATCCGTATTACCCATAAAATTAATTATCATAAAATGAAACATTATGTTCAATTAAGATAATTATACGATTCAAATTATACATCAAATGATAGTATAAATATGTCAAAAATAATAAATGGTGGAGAATGAGACATATCTCATAGAAATAAAGGTAGGATGAGAAAACAATTACATTATGTTTGAAAGTGTTCCGGACATGTACTTAATGTAGTGGATAATGAAATTTGATTCATTAATAATTTAATTCAGAACCTATAATTTTTTTTAATTTAAACTAATTTTATTATGTTCATTTTCCTCCTTTTGATGAGTTTTATGATTAAATTTTTTCATTCAGGTGTGCACATTTCTTTGGTTTTCATAATCGATTTACTTGTATATGTGTATGGAAGTACATGTAAAATGGGAATAGATGTATAAAATTGAAGTTATATTTTATAAATGAAAATAATTTTTTAAATTATTATATAGTTAATTTTTATATTTGGGGTGAGGATGAATCACTATATAAGCTGTTAGTGATAATCCTTTAGATTATTTTTGTAGTTTTTGGATCATCAGAAGTTAGTGTTTTATTATTAATTAATATTATGTACATATACTGGTACAAAAAAAATAAATAAGTTTTAATATAAATATTTTAACATGTTCAATCATTAAAATGGTTTCATGTGTAACCTATAAGGTGAAATTGAAAATGAAAAACTCATCATCCACAAATGTGGTAAATTAGAAACTCATAGATGATGTTTTGATCTTTGTAATTAAAAGGGGAAGAGAAGGGAATTAATGGTTGATATAAAATTTACATAAAAAATTATAGAATATAAAAGATACCAGAGTTATAATGTTTATTTGTATTAGTGAGGTTAGGAAAGAATAATTAATGAAAATAAATTGAAAGAGAGAGAGAGAGAGAGAGACTGTTTTACCTCTTAGGTGTTACCTCTTTTAGGACCCCCTAAAGGGACTTGGAAATTGAGTTTTGGTGAGAGACAAAAGACTAGAACAAGGTGGTGTGTCTTGGGAGAGGAAATGGGTAGAATATAAGCATGATTAATGTGTTTTTATTGGTGAGGATAATGGGTGGTATTTATAGTGGAAGAGAGGGGTGTTTTTTAGTTATTTTACTCATTTGTTTATTAAATTGGATCAAGACAATGAATAATGATGATTATTTTGACTAAATATTGTAAATAATGAATTTGGGTACTAACCAATGGGTTTTTAACTCATCCATACATCAACCATGACTCAATAATTCAAGTATTTAGCTAAAGTTTTAAATACAAAAAATTTATGAATTTCACTATTCACAAAAATTAAACTATTTTAGAAAAATACAAAAAATTCACCCTTACCATTTTATGTTGTATATAATTAAAAAATGGAATAAATTTAATGAAAATAATTTTCTAAATATGATAAATTTAATTTTTAATTAAAAGCATCATTTATTCCAAAAATAACAATTTTTAAATTAAAACCGATTTTATAATACTTTAAAGAATTAGTTAAAGTATAATGAAATAATATTATAATAAAAAGAAAAAAATTTACTTTATAAATATATTTTATGAAATTATGTTTTATTTTATATCATTATATTAATTATTTAATTGTAAATAAACATTTATGATTCATAAAAATACCAATACTTAATTTATAATTTCAATAAATTTATTTACATATTTGAGGATATAAATATATAATATATTAATTTATGAAATTGATAAATATTATTTATACCTTAATATGTGGGATCAAATTAAAATCATAAATAGACTTTTAATATAATGAAATGAGCAGTTTTAATAAAATTGGGGTTTATCACTATTCACTGGAAAATAAATACTTTCAGAAAAATAAAAAAAATCAGTAGAACATAATTTTGACATTACTCACTTACAAATGAAGTTTATTTTTTTTTCAATAAAATTTATTAATGTTTTATAATATTTTTTTAAAAAAACACACCATTAAAAGGTGGTAGATCTTTCTTAAAAAATATATAGTATTTTATGCATAAAATTAGATTTATTTTTATATTAAGACTATAAAACTTATTAGTTGAATTTTGAAAACATTTTATTGAATATGTAACATATAAATATCACAATATCTTTCACTAATAGAGATTAATTTATTTTTTTAATATAAAACCCAATTGTGGTCAAATATTTTATTATAAAGAACACATTTTTTATGTTCAGTTGATTTTTATTTTTTTCTAATTAATTGGAAACCATAGAATTAATTTTATAATTATGTTTAAACTATATTTTCATATGTTACATAATATCTTTCATTCCATCCTTTTCAATGACTAGGTGATAACTATCACAATAATAATATTTATTCACTAAATATTTTAAATTATACTTTGAAAATAAATGGTTTATTCTTAGAAATTCATTTGTGGGAAACCCACATCTATTTTAGGGTTAATAAAATATATAATGAATAAGAGTAAAGGAAATGAAAAAAGGTTGCCAAAAAACTAAGCATTCAAATAAGATAATATTAGTTAGAAGTGAATATATGGACATGGAAAAATAATCTAACCATCACGTTCTAGTTGAGAGTTATATAAAACATGGTTATTATAAATTCAACCATCACAAAGCCGTAAACTTAGGATTTGTTAAAAGACCTCTGATATATCAGAGAGAAAAGTAAATAGATAATTATTTTGTTCGAAAATCCTTATGCTAGAGGTGAGGGTGTCTTTTACTACCCATATATGAACATGGAAAAAATAAACATACGTTATTCCATTCCATTACATAATATCATCCCTTGTTGGTGATTCGATCTATCTTCACTTCATCCCTTACCCCTATAAATGAATGTTATCGATGAATTTCTCACATCATAATAACTTTTAATTAATCATATGGTCCTTAAGTCCTTAATTTTACCATTAATTTTTTTAGAACTATAAGGTTATCATATGTTATTAATGAATAATCTTCCAATGATTAAATTGATACATTAAACAAGTATTTAGTCTTAAGACATGTCTAAAACATATCTATCCACATTGAAAGAACAAAAAATTGGGATGCAGGTCACTAAATTTCCCAAATTAGCTTAACATAAGATTCTAGAAATAATGTCTCTTTTATTTCCACATACCAAATACATGAATACCATAATATCATTTACACCTTTATAAAACATGAATGATTCCAAAATTAAAATATTTCATTGACCTTAAATCCAAAAATCTAATAATTCCATCATAACATAATCCAATAGATAAACAACTACCATCATTGTAGAGACCCAAAACCTGACATACATTTACATTACATTACCTTTGCGGAATACTTAGTACATAACAAAAACACACACACAAGGATCGTAATAGTTTAGTGTCTTTGGAAACTCGGAATATAATCTTCTAATCGTGGTGAAAGATCTTCAAAATCTCCCATAAAGATCTTCTTTTTTTTTATACCTAAAACCTTTCTTTATATCCTAGGGAAAAGAAAACATAAAAGGGTGAGCTCAAATGCTCAGTAAGGGTAAACAAAAGAAATATCAATGACATCATATACATAAGCACATAACTTTTGGAAATCTTAACCTGCAAAAGAGATCATAATTTCATATCATGGGGTAAATCATGGCAGTGAAATGTAATCACAATAATCATAACTTAAAACATTAAACTTTGTGGCATTCACACATAATCATAGAGAGTCATTTCTTGTTAGTCAAGACTCGTTTCCAAGACTATCTTAGTGGACAAAGTCCCTTTCTGAATCAAGTAACCCTCGTTTCAGTCCTGTTTCACTGAACCGGTATAACCTACCGTTCCAGCCCTGTCTTTCTCATGAGATATAAAATCTTTACCCAATGCATTTGAGGGAGATACAGGTCCCACCCATCTTATAATGAATCCTTTCTTATGTGTGCCACATAATCATAAATCATACATCATCGCATAACCCATGTAATAAAAATGGGATTCTTAAACAACATGACATCATAAAACAATTCATATAAGATAAAGGAATTAATAAAAATGTTTCCATCACAACATAATCAAATCCATGTAATAATAGGGACAAAAACAGAACCCTTTTATTATCTTAGATGGAAAATAATTTTGATAAAATACATGAACTTCATTCTTGAGGAAAATATCCTTTCTACTTCAAAAACACTTTTCCTTTCTTAACATGTCATTAAATTTTAAACTAAAAGAAGTTGATTAAAAATAAACTTGAATACTTGTAAAGGAAGATTCATGGAAATAATGTTTTAGAAATCCATTCATGCCGTATAAGTTAAAAAACATTCTTCTTGTACTTTTGTCGGAAAAGTTAAAAAGTACCTCGTACGAAAAACGACAAAAGATTCCTTTCATATCTTTTACTAAAAACTCACCAAAGGGTAAAATTGGATTTGAAAAATTGTAGGTGGATTGAAATAACATTACAAATTGAGGAAACATAGATGTGGATGATAAAATACACCCCAGTAAATACCAACGTATAAACAATCTCGGAAAAAAATGAGATTGTTATATTCCCCTTACCTTAGGTCTGATTTTCTTCGTATGTGTCCGAACCTCCTGTATAATGATTAAAATAATGTCATTGACTTATTACAGAATCATATTAATTGTTATGATATCATATATGGTTCACTTATGACATTATATTACCCGTTCTTTTGTAAATTCAATGTTAAAGAAGCGTTTTGGGTAAAATCGTTTCATTTATCCTAGGTGTTTTGACTTGTTGTTCTTGACATTATTATTACTTATATCATGATTTACTTACTTCCAGAATATAAAATATGATTTATATATCATATATATTCAGAATATATATATATATATATAATAGATAGATAAATGAAATGAAAAACACCGTTCATGGAGACGGTAGTCCGTACGTACGCATGAACGCTGTTTTCCTTTCCTTATTGTCTTGAATGGAAGTAAGTAGATGACATACATATATATATACATAAATCCAGTAGCTTTATAATGTAATATATTTCATTATTATCTCTTATATATACTTTATAATCATTCTTAAATGGTTAACATGGAGAATGAATCTCATCGCGTCGTGGAGACGGTATTCCCTACGTACGCACGCGCGGTGATTTCTTTTTCTGTAGGATGGATAGAAGTTTAATTAGAGTTGTTTCATATTTATAATAACATATCAGTATATAAGAAATACCGATGTTATTACTTTATCATGAAACAACTAAATAAGAATAAGTTGAAGAAGAAAGAAATTGAAAAAGATCGGTAATGGATATTACCTCTTCTTTGAAGTGCTTCTTTGAGACCTCCTTTTAGGGAACTAAAATTGGTCTTTTAAGAAGACCCGGACCTCTAGGATGATACTAGGGAAGTGGAGAAGAGATTTTGGCAGGGTTTGGCCGAGCTTGATTGCTCAAATTGGTGTGAGGAGGAGAGGGAGGAGGTGTCCTTTTATAAGGGAGGAGAGGGGCACCTTAGGAATATCTCAAAATATTATTTTATATTAAAGTCAAAATCGGTTTATAATGGTTCCAAAAGGTCTTATTTAGAAGTTAAAGTGGGGATGGGTAGAAATCCTATCAACCAATATGATTTAGACAAGTTTAGGCTATTATTTTAACCTTATCAATTAGAATTAACTCTAAGTTAAATAATTTAACTTTTACCGTGTCTTTTTGTTTTCTTTCACTATATTGTTAATACACTTACTATAACATGCTAAAAGAACCCCAAATTGTTTATTATTAATATATATATCCTTATCTAAGTCATTTGGCCGAACCTTAGATTTTTAGGAATAAAATAACAATTAATAATATAATATTTGATTTAAAAACTATTTTGTGTCAATTTTGACACTATTTGATATATGATTTTTGTGAAAGTCGTAATAGAATTATATGTTCTAACCAAGTTGATTAAATCAACACTAATATATCATAGTAACCTAGAAAATTAGTGGAATTCATAAAAAGTCTCAAATTACATTCATTTGATCATTTATAACATTAATTATGTTAATATTTTCTTAAAAGGGTAATTACTGCATCATCGTTGTGTCATAAATAAATTAATTTATTTAAAGTCTAAAAATTATAAATAAAATATCATTATGTAGAAAATATTTTTATCTTTCTAACGAATATTTATAGTCGAATTTATCTTATGTATAACCCCATATTAAAAATGTTTTAGTTATTAAACTTTGATTTTAACTATTTTAACTATTCATTAAATAAAATAATAATAAATGTCCTAATCTAATACAAGTGGGACTAAATGATAATATTTTACACTTAAGGTTGTTTTTGGTCGATATACACTTGTCCAATAGAATTAGGACATGTGTTAGGATAATATTAATATCAATCTTACCCTTAATTACCCTATTTACTTTTAACCGTGGTAAATAAAAGTAAAAAGTTACTATTCACCAAAAATTATTTTCATCTCATTGAACCACATTTTACATACTGACATAAACCGTGTCTCTCGGATTTTTGAAATTCCATTTACAGAAGCGGTAAAATTATGTTTTATGAAAAATTCAGTTTTTTTTAACTACCACTTAGTAGTTTCACTATTCATCAAAAATTGATGTTTTTCAGAACAATGCCAAAATTTCATCCTAAGCTATATTTCATATTCCGAATTCAAAAATGAAGCCTATTTTACCAAATTCATAACATAGAAGTTGCATTAATTAATTTTATAATTAAATCCCGCTGTTAAAACAAATAGCGTGTTTTTAAGAAACAATATCTATCAAAAGATTGACACTTGATTATGTCTGGTTTAAATGTGAAATTACATTCAATGACCAAAATTGTATTAAATTGTAAAAATATATTCTAAATATATTTTAAAACCACTCAAATTAATAATTTATCACTATTAATTATTTCGATTGAAAATGTTGTTTTTAATTATAATTTAGTAATTTTCATTATTCATCAGAATATGAAAGGTATCCGAAAAGTACCAAAATTTCACCTTAGGCTAAAATCGATACTACGAATCCAAAAATGAAGTCCATTTTGAGAGATAAAATTTCTAAAATTAAAAAAGTGGTTATTACTATACATAACGGCTAGTGTTAATAATATTTTAATTGCATATCGTTGTTTCGTGAAACTCAGTATTGCGTACTACACACGCTATCGAGGAAGGTTGCGATTGCGTGTAATGAAAGGCAAGTCAAAGATGTGTGTTGTGCAAGCTCATTTTGGTGTATCGTACAACACAAGACATTAATAAAATTAAAAAGAATATTTTTCATAAAATCTCGGGCTGTTACATTCTACCCCCCTTAAAATGAATTTCGCCCTCGAAATTCGTCGGGGTTATAAATGGTTTACTATTCGAAAGTTTCTTTAATAGAAACCCACATCGTAAAAAGGAATACCAAAACATGGCTTTAAAAACTAAAGTATGAAATGTTACGATTACCCAAATAAACTAATCACTGGGTTTCCACATAGGTGAAAATATGGATATGGAAGAGAAATCTAACCATCATGTTTTGATGGAGAGTGGTAGAGAACATGGCTATGGAAAATCCAGTAATCACAAATCCATAAATTTGTGACGATCTAAGGTACCATCTGATTCATCAGGTATAAGAGCACTAGGACAACATTTTTGGTTTTCAAGATCATTTCCCTAAAGTTGAAAATTTGAATTAAAATAAATACTTTCTTTATTTTGGTACAATATCACTGTTGTTCATGCCTTGAACAATTTACACTTCATCTCTTAAGTAAATGAAGTTGAATTTGTTATTCGTGAAGTGTTAGCAGATCATGTGATAGAATGACGGGTCATTCCATCTGTCTCAAACAAAAGGTTAGCAAAAATTATATACATAAGTCGATCTATAGTGAGATTAATCACATATGGTTCCTAAAATGGACTTATACTTCATATATCATACTGCTTAATAAAATCAAACTAGTTTCTACTAAACAGGGACTTCCTGTAGGCCAGTGGTAGGCGATAAAGGCCAGTCGCACTTCGGTTGTGGGTTCGATTCCCACAGCCTTGTCCGAAGCGATGGGCTGTCGCCCGTCCTGCAGGTTGTCCGTTTTCTAAAACTACATTACTATAACATCCCATCAATAATATCGAAAAAAAACTTCTATCCTTAATCAATACTCACTTATGTCCAACATAATCCATTTCAATCTTTAGGCTTATCCATAATATTGCAGTCCAATCTCATAACATAGTGAAAATGATTACCAGAGATTTAATACCATCGTTGATCCCCATATATCATAAGATATGTTTTGTTGGTCACATTCCAAACATTCAAAGTCCTTAATCATGTATTCTCTTGAATACCTTAGTGAAAACATGAATGCAGTTTAATGTTAACACTTTCCACATACCAAAATCCTCAAAATTTTATATACTCAAACCATGATATCACTTAGTCCTTATATCAATCATGAGCTCATGAATACTATTAAACATTTCATTTTCTCGTTTTCCCTTCATTATGCGCATATCATCTTATTTCCAAAAAAATATCTTAATCACTTTGAATACCACATTAGACCAATACATAAATATTCCAATACTTTATGATACAACATTATTTTGGAATCCCATTACATAAACACTTAATCATTCCACCACATCGTTATCATATTCAACATCGCCAATGGTGATCGCATGTGACTTCCCTTTGTCCTTTGTCTTAAGCGGTTGCTCATGTCGATCATCACTAACCCTTGGATTAGGGAATTTATTATCATAATGCCCCATTTCCTTGCACTTGAAGCATTGAAGTGTTGGTGGTGCGTTCTCTGCAGTGTTTGCTTTATTCACATCATTAGAATCCCTTTTTCCATTACTTTGACACTCAGCTGCTCGATGAACTTCTTTTCCACACTTAAAACATTTTCTAGTCCCTTTAAGACAATCTCCACCATGCTTCTTTCCACACTTTGTGCATAAGGAAACATTCATCTTCTTTTCACCATTATTCTGAGATTTCTCCTTGAACTCCATCTTTCGTTTCTTGTCAAAACCATGAGATGGATATGTAACACCAGCTTCCATTTCTACCTTGATAGCAGAACGCACAATTTCTTCATAGCTACTGAAGCCTCTTATAGCTAATGCCCTTCGAAGACTTGGTTTTAAGCCACTGAAAAATCGATCAACTTTACTTTTAGGTTGGATGATAATGCCAGATGCATACCTTGCAAGTCTTGTAAAATTCGTTTCGTATATACCAACAGATTCATCATCTTTTTGCTTTAGTTCAAGAAACTCCATCTCCATCTTTGTTCGAAGAATACGGGGGAAGTACTTATTGAAAAATACGTTCTTGAACTCGTCCCATTCCATGGACTCAATTTCATCTCTTTGCCTCATATTCTTGATAAGATTCCACCATTGATCAGCTTCACCTTCCAAACGATATACTACTAAGATGACTTTATCATGCTTATAACATTGAAGAACTGAAAATATCTTTTCAGTGGTACTGATCCATTGTTCAGCAACAAGTGGATTAGAAGACCCACTGAAAGAAGGTGGACGTTGCCTCATGAAGGACTCAATAGAATATTGTACCCTTCTCTGCTCATTTGGAAGTCCAGAATGATTCATAGCTTGTGTAAGTATAGAAATAATATTTTTCACTCCATCTCCCATAACATTTGTTTGTTCAGGAGGACAATCATTGCATTGTCCATTGCATTGATCAACACGGTTCCTTCGGGTTCCAGCCATCGTCTAAAACCCAAAAAGAATAGTGTGAGAGGCAAAAATCATGCTAGGGAAAACAACATAATAAAGGGGAAGTACCATTAATATCTAACATCTTAGGTTTAATTCTATGATCGTTAGCATAGTTCTAGTACTATAACCTATACGTATACTTAACCTTAGAGACATCCCTAGACATACCGTAGAAATATCTCTAGGGATCTCACTAACGTTTTCGCATCCTAGTTTCCAAAGGTTGACTAAACCTTTCCTCTGATACCAACTGTAGAGACCCGAAACCTGACATACATTGATATTACATTACTTTTGCAGAATACTTAGTACATAACAAAAACACACACACAAGGATCGTAATAGTTTAGTGTCTTTGGAAACTCGGAATATAATCTTCTAATCGTGGTGAAAGATCTTCAAAATCTCCCATAAAGATCTTCTTTTTTTTATACCTAAAACCTTTCATTATATCCTGGGGAAAAGAAAACATAAAAGGGTGATCTCAAATTCTCATTAAGGGTAAACAAAAGAAATATCAATCACATCATATACATAAGCACATAAATTTTGGAAATCTTAACCTGCAAAAGAGATCATAATTTCATAACATGGGGTAAATCATGGCAGTGTAATGTAAACACAATAATCATAACATAAAACATGAAACTTTGTGGCATTCACACATAATCAAATAGAATCATTTCTTGTTAGTCAAGACTCATTGCCAAGACTATCTTAGTGGACAAAGTCCCTTTCTGAATCGAGTAACCCTCGTTTCAGTCCTGTTTCACTGAACCGGTATAACCTACCGTTCCAGCCCTGTCTATCTCATGAGATATAAAATCATTACCCAATGCATTTGAGGGAGATATAGGTCCCACCCATCTTATAATGAATCATTTCTTATGTGTGCCACATAATCATAAATCATACATCATCGCATAACCCATGTTATAAAAATAGGATTCTTAAACAACATGACATCATAAAACAATTCATATAAGATAAAGGAATTCATAAAAATGTTTCCATCACAACATAATCAAATCCATATAATAATAGGGACAAAAACAGAACCCTTTTATTATCTTAGATGGAAAATAATTTTGATAAAATACATGAACTTCATTCTTGAGGAAAATATCCTTTCTACTTCAAAAACACTTTTCCTTTCTTAACATGTCATACAATTTTAAACTAAAAGAAGTTGATTAAAAATAAACATGAATACTTGTAAAGGAAGATTCTTGGAATAATTTTTTAGAAATCCATTCTTGCCGTATAATTTAAAAAAAACATTCTTCTTGTACTTTTGTCGGAAAAGTCAAAAAGTACTTCGTACGAAAAACGACAAAAGATTCCATTCATATCTTTTACTAAAAACTCACCAAAGGGTAAAATTGGATTTAAACAATTGTAGGTGGATGGAAATAACATTACAAATTGAGGAAACATAGATGTGGATGATAAAATACACCCTAGTAAATACCAATGTATAAACAATCTCGGATAAAAATGAGATTGTGATATTTCCCTTACCTTAGGTCTGATTTGCTTCGTATGTGTCCGAACCTCCTGTATAATGATTAAAATAATGTCATTGACTTATTACAGAATCATATTCATTGTTATGATATCATATATGGTTCACTTATGACATTATGTTACCCGTTCTTTTGTAAATTCCATGTTAAAGAAGCGTTTTGGGTAAAATCGTTTCATTTATCGTAGGTGTTTTGACTTGTTGTTCTTGACATTATTATTACTTATATAATGATTTACTTACTTCCAGAATATAAAATATGATTTATATATCATATATATTCAGTATATATATATATATATAATAGATAGATAAATGAAATGAAAAACACCGTTCATGGAGATGGTAGTCCGTACGTACGCATGAACGCTGTTTTCCTTTCCTTATTGTCTTGAATGGAAGTAAGTAGATGAAATACATATATATATACATAAATCCAGTAGCTTTATAATGTCATATATTTCATTATTATATCTTATATATACTTTATAATCATTCTTAAATGGTTAACATGGAGAATGAATGTCATCGCGTCGTGGAGACGGTATTCCGTACGTACGCACGTGCGGTGATTTCTTTTTCCGTAGGATGGATAGAAGGTTAATTAGAGTTGTTTAATATTTATAATAACATATAAGTATATAATAAATAATGATGTTATTACTTTATCATGAAACTACTAAAGAAGAATAAGTTGAAGAAGAAAGAAATTGCAAAACATCGGTAATGGATATTACCTCTTCTTTGAAGTTCTTCTTTGAGACCTCCTTTTAGGGAAGTAAAATTGGTCTTTTAAGAAGACCAGGACCTCTAGGATGATACTAGGGAAGTGGAGAAGAGATTTTGGCAGGGGTTGGCAGATCTTGAATGCTCAAATTGGTGTGAGGAGGAGAGGGAGGAGCTGTCCTTTTGTAAGGGAGGAGAGGGGCACCTTAGGAATATCTCAAAATATTATTTTATATTAAAGTCAAAATCGGTTTATAATGGTTCCAAAAGGACTTATTTCGAAGTTAAAGTGGGGATGGTTCGCAATCCTATCAACCAATAGGATTTAGACAAGTTTAGGGTATTATTTTAACCTTATCAATTAGATTTAACTCTAAGTTAAATAATTTAACTTTTACCGTGTCTTTTTGTTTTCTTTCACTATATGGTTAATAAACATACTATAACATGATAAAAGAACCCAAAATTGTTTATTATTAATATATATATCCTTATCTAAGTCATTTGGCCGAACCTTAGATTTTTAGGAATAAAATAACAATTAATAATATAATATTTGATTTAAAAACTATTTTGTGTCAATTTTGACACTATTTGATATATGATTTTTTGTGAAAGTCATAACAGAATTATATGTTCGAAAACAGTTTATTAAATCAACACTAATATATCATAGTAACCTAGAAAATTATTGGAATTCATAAAAAGTATCAAATTACATTCATTTGAGCATTTATAACTTCAATTATGTTAATATTTCATTAAAAGGGTAATTACTGCATCATCGTTGTGTCATAAATAAATTAATTTATTTAAAGTCTAAAAATTATAAATAAAATATCATTATGTATTAAATCTTTTTATCTTTCTAATTAATATTTATAGTCGTATTTATCTTATGTATAACCCCATATTAAAAATGTTTTAGTTATTAAACTTTGATTTTAACTATTTTAACTATTCATTAAATGAAATAATAATAAATGTACTAATCTAATCCAAGTGGGCCTAAATGATAATATTTTACACTTAAGGTTGTTTTTGGTCTATATACACTTTTACAATAGAATTAGGACATGTTTTAGGGTAATATTAATACCAATCTTACCCTTAATTACCCTATTTACTTTTAACCGTGGTAAATAAAAGTAAAAAGTTACTATTCAGCAAAAATTATTTTAATCTCATTGAAACACATTTTACTTAATGACATCAATCGTGTCTCTAGGATTTTTGAAATTCCATTTACAGAAGCGGTAAAATTAAGTTTTATGAAAAATTCAGTTTTTTTAACTACCACTTCGTAGTTTCACTATTCATCAAAAATTGATGTTTTTCAGAACAATGCCAAAATTTCATCGTAAGCTATATTTCATATTCCGAATTCAAAAATGAAGTCTATTTTACCAAATTCATAACATAGAAGTTGCATTAATTTATTTTATAATTATATCCCATTGTTAAAACAAATAGCGTGTTTTTAAGAAACAATATCTATCAAAAGATTGACACTTGATTATGTCTGGTTTAAATGTGAAATTACATTCAATGACCAAAATTGTATTAAATTGTAAAAATATATTCTAAATATATTTTAAAACAACTCAAATTAATAATTTATCACTATTAATTATTTCGATTAAAAATTTTGTTTTTAATTATAATTTAGTAATTTTCACTATTCATCAGAATATGAAAGGTATCCGAAAAGTACCAAAATTTCACCTTAGTCTTAACTCGATACTCCGAATCCAAAAATGAAGTCCATTTTGAGAGATAAAATTTCTAAAATTTAAAAAGTGGTTATTACTATTCTTAACGGCTAGTGTTAATAATATTTTAATAGCATATCGTTGTTTCGTGAAACTCAGTATTGCGTACTACACATGCTATCGAGGAAGGTTTTGATTGCGTGTAATGCAAGGCAAGTAAAAGATGTGTGTTTTGCAAGCTCATTTTGGTGTAGCGTACAACACAAGACATTAATAAAATTAAAAAGAATATTTTTTATAAAATTTCGGGCTGTTACAATCATGGTCACAAATACATTCCCATAATCATATATTTATTATTATCTAAATAATAAAATGGATATATAGGGTTATCTTTCCCAAGCCATGCGTTTTAAAAAATATCTTCCTAAAACAAAATATCTTACCCTTGATTACTGGTGCTATTCATATCATGCTTCCAATTCCATAAAAAATAAATACTATAGTACAATCCTTATATATATCTTGAATATTATGACTAGATAATTATTCATAAAATACTGAAATAACATAATTATTTAATCCATGCACAATGAACCTAATCATTCCTCTTTTTCAGTATTAAGAACATAAGATCTTTCAGGATCCATTCGCTTCTTTTGAGGAATATTCCTTATTTATTAGGAAATTTATTTGTGTTTTGACCCATATATTTATAGTTGAATCATTTAATATTGGAAAATTATATCCTTTTCGAGGAATCATGAGAATGGTGTCATTTGTTTCCACACTGGAAGTAAACTAATTTTCCTCTTAAGCCTATACCATGTTGTTCCCTTCCACAATTATAACATATGGGAAAATATTTCATTCAAATCATCAAATTATCAATTTTTTATTAGATTCTATATTCTTATCTTGTTTCCCTTTTAAGGTATAATCCTTATATAATTATTTACCTATCGTTTTATAACATGTCATTATTTCCTTATATGTTGAAAATATTTTGAATACTTCTATCCTTTGAAATAATAAATTAAGCTAATTAGTGACATTATCATTATTACTCTTTGGATCATGTGAATTGGTGTAGTGCACATTCTATCTACTCAACGCCATTTCTATGCAATGGAATACACTAAAATAGGATATTAATAATAATTAATTATCTTAATCTTGCAAAACACTTAACATAAATTTCAAATTTATGCATAATAATCTCAAAATCATAATTGTTTTTCTTTGGGGATATATATACATTTAAATCCTTGATAATTTTTTATAAAGAAAACATGAATTATCGTAATAATTTTGACTAGGAGTTCCAAACTAGGTACCCAGTAAGCCCATTTTCATGCATCAGGTTACACTGAGTTAGTCCTAACGCACCTTGTCAGAGTTATTACCAATAGGTGTATCTATTCCCAACCACTTCCACTTGTAGTGTCAAGAAATGGATGTATTTCTAGGAATACCCACAAAATATCTACCATAACAAAATTCAAGGATGTTATTATATGCCTAAACTCAATGTCTATATTAGGGTTATGTTCCCCCAAACATTGTTTTCTAAATCATGTTCACATGGTTTCTACTAAACTTATTATAATACCAACTGTAAAGGCCCCATCCCTAGTATCCTAGATCAGACGCCTTACATTAATGTATTATCTTAAATACAAGAATAGAATTCAGAAGGGACAATAAATTTAGTAGTTTTGGAAGCCAAATTACATACATGAACATTAAATTAAAACATAAATGAAAACACAAAACTAAAAATCCATTATAAATACTAATATAATCCAAAATTTTCCTTATATGTAATTAAAAATATATATCTTTACATCATGGGTAAAAATAATAAATAATAAATGGATGAACTGAAATTCATAGTAAGGGTATGAAATACAATAGAATCTTTTATAAATTTAAATAAACAATATTTCAAGGGGAATAACTAAAAACAAAATCCATTACTACAAAAACATGATCAAAATATGGTAGGTATAAAAGATGCGTAAATAATGCCGTAAATTTTCACATGAGAATTAAACTTAACCATGGATATTCTACCAGTCAAACAATCACATGGTTTATCAATTAAATAATATCATAATGATGGATTGAAAAATTAATTCATCATAAACACATCATCAAGGATTTATCGAACACACCATACATAAGTTGGTAAAAACCTTTTTCTAGTATGTCTAATGAGACAGACCGATGCATCGAGTGGATATAGAAGACCTTTCCCATCACGTACTTACTCCATTTCATTCCCCATTTGTCAAATAATATATTTACAAAAATATTACATTAAATAAATGTGTCCCATAACACTTTGAAATATTGTAATCATAATCATAGATAAAAATACTCTAATAAAATTATCGAGGAATTCTTAAGTGAAATACCCTTTTTACATTATAAGGAATTGTTCTTTTGGATAAATCTTTTATATTTGTTATAAAATAAGATTGTAAACATGTATATCCCAAAAAAAGGTAAGGAAAATGAAATTATATTTGTGAAATAAAATATGTACAACTAAATTGGAAACACATAAAAATGGTTTTTAAGAATATTTGGAAATGGGTCACTTAACTGCAGTTTAAGGGAATACATAAAAAAGGCATTAAAGAGGACAAAGAAATTTTTTTACATAAAAAATAAACAATCTATTATATTTTATAATAATAAAATTAATGATTTTATAAGAATAACTATTTCTTAAAACATATTATGACATATTCTTGAATATAGGTAAGAAATTGGAGAATTCCCTTTAACCGTACAAGCTTATCCGAATGAATTAAAAAGGTAACATTATAAAAAATGTATTTCTAATCAAAGAAGGTTGAAATAACCTGGATACATGATTTTGGAACTTATACCTAAAATGTAGAATATTTATATAATAATTACGATGAATTACATTGGGGTAGATAGAGACAAATCACAACTTGATTAAAAAATTGAGGTTCGTGGAGAATCCCTTACCATATTGCGAACAGATGATCCGTATGCCCCATAAAATTAATGATCATCAAATGAAACATTTAGTGATATTAATATAAAAATATTCATTATATTATATAAAAAAGGGCCATATAAATACACCACACACAAGAAATAGTTGTGAATATGGCATATCTCAATGAAATAAAGGAGAGATGAGAAAACCCTTACCATATGTCTGAATGTGTTTTGGAATTTCACATAATTTACTATATAATTAAATTAGATTCGTTAATAATTTAATTAAGAACCTATAAAATATTTATTTAATTTACTATATTGTTATTATTATCATTTATGTCCTTTTGAAGGGTTATAAGATTAAATTTTGTCATTCAGGAGTGCTATTTTTTTTGGTTTTCGTGATATATTTACTTGTTTATGAGTATGGAATTTCATGTCAAATTGGAATAGATATCGAAAATTGAATTTATTTTTTATGAATTAAAATCCATAAGAGAAAATGGTTAAATAATTTATTTGGCTATTTTAGGTGGGGATGAATCATTAGATAATACGTTAGTGATAATCGTTTAGATTATTTTAGCGGTTTATTGATCATCATAGACTAGTTTCTACATAATAATAATTATTATGTATATATTTTGTGTATAGAACCATTAATACTTTTTAATATACATGTTATAATTTTTTTCAACCATGAAATTTTTTTAGGACCAACATTGAAGGTGAAATTGAAAAATGAAAACTCATCATCCACAAAGCAGGTAAATTGGGATCTTACAGATAATGTTTTTATTTTTAGAATAAAAAGGGGGAGACATTAGAATTGATGATTGATATACCATTAACATATTAAATTTAAATTATATAAAATATACTTGATTTATCATATAACTTTGGACATGGGAGGTGAGGAAATGATAATAAAACAAAAGAAATTGAATGAGCGAGAGAGAGTAGGTTTTACCTCTTGAGTGTCGCCTCCCAGAGAACCTCCTTCAAGAATATAAAATTTATCTTTTGGTGAGACCATAAATACTAGAATGTGAGTATTTTTTTCTAGAGGAAATTAGAATAATATAATAAATCTTAATGCATTAGACATGTGAGGAGAAGAGGTGGTGAGGGGTGGGGATGATTTTTTTAACCATGTAAGATTTGTTGAATACCATGTGCGTGGTTTTGTTTAGGTCCAGAGGTTCATTCAAATATTTCCCAAAAAATTATATCAAAGTGCATATTCCTAGTTAAATATGCTCTAAGAGGTTTTAGGGGTATTAGGGTCCACATGATTAGTTCATGGTTTGTCTAACTATGTGGCCTAACCATACGACCCATACAACATTCTCAAAAATGGAAAATTACTATGATACCCATTCATATTTTACCCCAAATATCACTCTAATGTATCATTATCTTGAAAAATAATTTTTTTTCATGTTATAAGATGGTATCCCTTTGGTTCTATGGTGATTATCCATTGGTTTTGGGGTATCTCTTCGAGATATTTACTAATTTCCACCTAATTTTTCATCCACATTCTACATCTCTCAAACACTATTGTCCCTAAATTGTTGAAAATATTAAGAGATTTCATAGACATATGTGAAGAGTTTTATGGATAATTGATGTATTTTCTTATGGATATAATCTTTATAGGACCCAATATCATCATTTCCAATCACCATTTCTTTAAGGCATATAATTTTCCATCATTGCAATGGTATGTGTTTCTATACTATAGTTCTTTCTCCTAGAACAATTTATACATAATGTATTTTCCATAGGATTTGTTTATAAAAATGTTTTAGTTGATATTAATAATGGATAATTTATGTATTCACATCTTTTGTGGTATATAAAATGGTTTTGAATGGGGGTTTCTTTAAAAACATTTTTACAAATATCATGTGTTTAGTGAAATGTGAAAGAGATGATTTTGACTATAATATGGTTTTTATGCATGGGAGTGGTAATTATTTTCTTGTAGAAATTTTTAATTAAACAATGGAAAAGTTATACATGAATATTTTGGCATGAACCTTTCACATTGTAACCTTGGGTGTATCAAATTATGGATATATGAAAAACATAGTGATTATGGAATCACAGGGGGGTTTGGTTGTGATATTAATAGAATATGGTAGGATATGATATCATTAGGATTATTGTTTGTACCCAATAGTGTTAATCGTATATCCTAGTTATTTATTCCCATATCCTAGAGCCCAATTGTTTTTTCATTGTTTTATTCCTGATGGTTGTGTTCTACGAATTAATTCTCACATGTTTAACCTATAGATGGTTTTATTATTGATCTCTATTTATCTTTCATAAAATTATATCATATTATTGGATTATTTTAATATATAATTTTTTTAATGGAAACTAGTGGACTTTGTATGGATAATGTTTTCAAATGATATTAATGTATGAAACATATTTCTTTTAAAATATAGAACAAATAATTTCATGCTAATATAAATATTTTGGCTTCATTGTTGTATCCTAATTATCATTTTCCTCACATCCTCCATATGGCATTGGGAATATGATGTTTTCATTTTTTAGGATAAAGCTAAGGAGAAGGTTGTCATGTATCTTGACAACTTCTCTTGGTTGATGTGTCTCTCATAGTGGTCTGTAATATTTTTGATGTATGGTCACATGGAGACTTGGTTTTTATTTTATTTTTCAGGTTTTTTATTATGTATTGGTTTCCTTATGTCTCATGGTTGTGTTATTTTTCTTTCACATTGTAGTCTGATAATTTATCTTACATTGTTATACATGATGCTTTTTTTTCATGACTTCAATGTGAAATTTTCCCTTAGTTGTGTATGTTGATACCCATGTGCATCTTTCCAACCAATGGTGATAAGTATGGTGACTTGGTTGATGTAGAGAGATATATTTAGTAATTTTTTTGGTTATATCAGGATGGTTCGTTACAAAATGGTATTAATGGTGGTTTATGTTTCCATATTTGGTTGGTAGAATGGAGTGAGGACCACCAAAACTCTTGTGGTAGGCAAAGAAGGGTTTTTTGACTAGTTCATTTTTGTATATAACCTTGAGTAACCATGGTTGTTTAGATATATTTCATTAATATTTGAGATTAGTTTTTTGTTTGATTAGATAAAGTTTCACATGCCTTATTATTGGTTTTGATATCTTTATTATAGATTAATAAAGATAATATTTTGATTTGATGTTGTATTCATTAGATAATTAGGTGTTTTCTCTTATGTTTAATAGATAATTCCCCATATAAGGATGTACTCGAATATGAGTGAAGATCCTAAGTGGAAAGATCAATTGGTAAACCATCTATTTATCCCTAATAAAGTAGAAATACTAAAATATTTAATAAATGGGTCAAGAAGGTGATGGAAACAAGGAATATGAAGTATATTATTATTTGGAGTTTACCAAAGAATTTAATAATAATCTATGGTAACAATGGAATCCAAGGAATAGAATAATTCAATAGAAATTATTTTCCATTTTTTGAAGACTCTAGGGGATTATATGGTGGGATTTACAATTATATCCATGAAGGACATGGAAGGGAGTGGTGGGATTCCATCATGAATGTTGTTTCTGACACTTTTCCATCGGGGCACACATCCAACAGTGAGGATGCACTGATCATTGCCCCATATTCCCACTTACTAATGGTGGTTGTAATCCACCAATTCTTCAAGGATGTCTCTGCTTGATTGAAATCGGATGATGGTATGTCAGTTCATACTATAAGGGATTCCTCCTTGGAACTCATCCCCTAGTCTGAGTCACCATCGTAGATTTGAGTCATTGTTCTTGAATCTCATTACCGATGCGATATATTTTTAGACACTACTTAATGACGCCGATTCTATCTAGAAATTCCAAGGGGTATTGATAGGGGAAAAAATTTGGTTTGGGTAGATGGTAACATCAGGCATGTCGGGGCATCTCTTGGTGCATGTACATTAGGGAACCTGCATTCTTCCTCATGAGAGGGCTTCTCAAGGGTGCCAAAAATAGAGGTATCCCATGTAAATCACATGGTATATTATTCCAGAGGAATTTATGTGTAGTTTTTCCATAGCTTACCATGTATAACATGGGGTATTCCATGAGTTTAACGTCTTGCAGAGACGGTTATGCTGAAGGTGTAGTTACATGTTTTTCCTTAGACATCCCATGTTCAACATAGTGTAGTCCACTAGTTTAACCTATTGCAGAGATGGAATGATAGTGATAAAAACACCCCATAAAGGTGGATAATATTGGTATGTACCTAGGAGGGAGAACCTAGAGTATTTACTTGGTGGATATATTAGAATGCCCCATAAGAGAAGACCTAGGATGTTGTGTCCGAAAAAGGGAAGATGTCACACCATGAAGGCTTATCTGAGCACCACATTGGGAAGATTAGGGAGAGTGCACCCTAGAAAGGGGGAAACTGGATGGATGGATCAGAATTCCCAATCAGAGCAGACCTAGTGTGGTGTTTCCCATAAGGGGAAGATATCACACTATGAAGTCTAATATAGACACCACTTAGGGAGGATCAAGGAAAGTGCACCCTTGAAAGGGGAACACCATGTTTTTCCATTGACTGGGATTGAATCTCGAAGAGGCTTACTACATACCTTGTTTAGAAGACAAAGATCAAAACCCACATAGTTTGAATGGGTGTTTCTGGGCTTACGCACTGAGACGGTCTGGGTGCTGCTGGGAGTAGCAATCATATGGATGAATTGGGCAGACGTCCTAAGATGGACCAAGTGCTTTTAGGAGAAACAATCATATTGATGAATTACATGACCTCACCAGGACATGGTGGCCTTAGTAAGAATCAGTATGAATAGTGTATTATTTAATTAAGTGGATGGTGAGTGAGATGGAACTATTGGGAAGGTGACCTATGTGTTGGGATTGAACATCAGGGAGGCTTCCTATGTACCCTACCAGGAAGGTAGGGATCAAAGTACACATAGTTCATTGGGGTTATGGGACACATGAGAAGGAATTCTAGGGGAATGGAGTGAATTTATGGGGACCGAAAGGAAATAGAACCTAATGGTTGGGGAATGATCTTTATGAAACACATATACTAAAGGGATAGACTGGATGAAACATTGGTGATGGTAATGAACCATATAGAGGCTTCTTACGAATCCCCATGGTAGGGAATCAAAGTCCATGTAGTTCAAGATGGGGAATAGACTCAGGGTCTACACAAAGGAAAAAGACCCAGAGACGTTCTGGGGATTATACATGGTTAGAAGCCCATCATAATAGATACACTATTGGTTGGAGGATTGGGTATTGGGATTAAGTACTGAGACGACCTAGGAAGAGGTCTGACACTACTAAGGGTAGACCAAGGATTTAAGTCCCATCAAGGGGGACACCAATGTTTACCAGTGTTTGGGGTTGGACATTAGGGAGGTATCATATTTACCTTGTTTAGGATAGAAGGTTCAAATCCCAAGTAGTTCAAAATCATATAATTCAACATCATGCAGGACGAAAGGGGCAAACCATTTAACAATATTCTGGATGAGCGTGAACTGATGTGAAGTGGTTAGGACAGATGGGTGATGGTATTGAACCTCAGAGAGAATTTCTGCGTACCTTTTATGGAAAAGAAAATGATCAAAATCCATGTAGTTTGGAAGAGTGGGGAATGGGGATAATGCATGGTTAGTAGACCTGGTTCCACTAATAAGTGGAAATGATGGATGGGGATTATGAAAGGAAGATATTCATGTGTCTCTAAGGATAAGAAATAGTGAAAGATTATTACACATGGATAATACCTAGGTTCGGCTTAGGAGTGGAAATGGTGGATGGGGTTTAGGCATGGAAGTAGCCTGTGTTCCTCTATGGAGTGAAAATGGTGAATGGGGATTACACATGGAAGCATCTTATGTTCTTCTAAGGAATGGAAATGGTGAAAGGGTATTACATATGGATGCTTAATAGGCGCCGCTATATAGTGGGAATGGTGATTTTGGATTACACATGGAAGCTTCCCCGGTGCCACTAAGGAGTGACAATTGTGAATGGGGCATATACATTGATGCTTCCTAGGTGCCTCTAA
Source organism: Viscum album (assembly GCA_963277665.1). Taxonomy (NCBI): domain Eukaryota; kingdom Viridiplantae; phylum Streptophyta; class Magnoliopsida; order Santalales; family Viscaceae; genus Viscum; species Viscum album. Next base: position 751,529,055 of record OY728127.1, read on the forward strand.
GGAGCAGAAATGGTGAATAAGGCTTATGCATTGAAGCTATCTAGGTGATGGAAAAGTATGAAAATGGTGGATGGGGCTTACACATGGAAGCTTCCTAGGTGCCACTAAGGTGCGAAAATGGAGGAATGGGATTATGCTTTGATGCTGCCTGGGTGCCTCTATGGTGCAGAAATGTTGAATGGGGATTATGAATGGAAGCTGCCTGAGTGCCACTATGGAGTAGCAATGTTGAATGGGGATTATGCAAGTAAGCTTCATGAGTGCCACTAAAGAGTGGAAATGGTGAATGGGGATTAAGCATGGAAGCTGCGTGGGTGCCTCCAAGGAGTGACAATGGTGGATGGGGCATACACATGGAAGCTACCGAGGTGCCGCTATGGAGCGACAACAGTGGATGGGGCTTATGCATGGAAGATTCCTTTGTGTCGCTAAGGAGGGATAATGGTGGATGGGTATTATGCATGAAAGATACCAATAATGTGTTCCTCATGTCAGTACATGGGGAAATCCCAACTTTCTACTGGTTTGAGGTATATAATTGGGGCCTAGTGCACTAGCAGTATAATGCCAAGGGCATTGGAATCAGTACGAACAAAGGGAAATGAAATGTTTTAATCATAAGACCAACATTTGGAACATAATGAGGGAGACATGACTAAGGGAGATAACTGATGACCATATTCAAAACAAAACATCCACATCATATTAGCCAGAGATGGAAGAAAACAAATGAGGTCCAACTTCTAATTGTATTCAAAACACGCGGTGAAACATGAAGTGCCATCCAAAGTTTTAGGGGGTGTTGTCCTAGAATGGTTGATGATCTATAGAGGCATGGGACCAAACCATTATGGGGTTCCTTTGAACATGAATGAGTATGATGATCTTAATTAAGGACACATGAAGAATGAGGTGGAGTGACGGAATGCTCGAATGGATTCCAACCCTCTAGAAATTAGGAAACTTTAATCCTGGCATGAGGCATCTTAAGCTTATCACCTAAGGTATCTCTTAGTTGGAATAAGAGGTATCCTATTATTCAAATATAGGGAATTCTATAGTTTGAAGTTATGTTGTGAGAACTATTGGAATCTTGTGCTTAGATCATAAGGAATCTCTTATTCAGAATGAGAGTCATCCTATGTTTGTCGTATAGGGTGTGGTAGAGTTTATATTCATGTAGAGATGACTATTGGCATATTATTCTTTGTGCATATGAGGTCTCTTATTCAGAACAATAGGAATCCTATGATTCTCTTATAGGGTGTACTATAGTTTATAGACTTTTAGAGAGGACTATTGGAATATTATGCTTGGAACATAAGGCATCACTTATTCAGAACAAGTAGTATCCTATGTTTTTCATATAGGGTATACTACAGTTTATAGTCACATGGAGAGCACTATTAGGTATAAGGCGCCAAGGAATATCTTGTTTGGGACTTACACAAGAGCATCCATTTTTGGTCTAACCAAGAATTGGATCTAGGTGAGTGGGTTTCGAGGAGTTTCTTGAGGAATGTTTTGACTTAAGCTACACAGGGAATTGAAGATGACAATATTAACACATATATTGTGAAAGGGACAAAAAGGAATATGTAAACTCATGGTATTTCATGGAATATGGAGGAGTATCTTGAATCCTGGTATTCGATAGGTGGAAGGTGGGTATGTATAAGTGAGAAATTGAAAATGATGACATCTCGGCCTGAAAAGTTTGCGATGTTACTCTCCATTTTTCATGGGGGATAGTGACATTAGGGAAGGGATTAGCCTAGAAGGCTGAGCCCAAAGGCCAATAGTAGTCCTAGTGAAGGTGTAGGGGCATATGACATGTGGTGTGGAAAAATGGGTGCAAAGGAGGGAGCTTCGCGATGGTTAGGAATTCACGAAGTATCTTCCCAAAGATCTGGTTCGTACAGAACATGGGGATTCAAAGAGATAATGGTCTCATAGATCATGGGGATTCACAGAGCTCAAGGTCTCATCGAGAATGGGTCTTCACAGAGCTTATGGTCTTGTAGAGCATGGGATTTGCATAGCACAGGGTCTTATAGAGAATATAGATTCATGGATCTTAAGGTCACGTGGAGCATGCATTGATTCATAGGGGGAGTGATTTGCGAAGAAAGAATGCTCTGTGAAGCCAGAAGTGTGTTAGAGGTACTTTTTCCTTCACAAAGGGTGTTTTCTTTCATGGAGGTTCTCACCAATTAGGGTGGAGGATTTCAAGAACATAAGGAGATTTCATGGAGAATGAGTTCTCCATGAAAGAGGGAGTTTGCGAAGCACATGAACTCTATGAATCAAGAGTGTGAGGGTGAGACCCAACACCATCTACACCTAAAATGAAGGTATTAATGGGTTATTTAAAGGAGGGGGTGTCGAGATTCTCAGAAGTACGATGGGAAGTAAATGGAACTTACCATCATCACAGCCCTTACAACGCTTGTGGAGGCTTCAGTCAAGTTCCTCAAACTTGTAGAGGCTTCCATCATAGCTTTCATGATTCTCATGGACACTCCGATCAAGTTCCTTAGACTCACAGAGGCTTCATTCATGGCCATCTCAGTGCTCGCGGAGGCTCTAGTCATGTTCCTCAGACTTTCCTAGACTTCCATCACACTACTCTATGATCGCAGAGGGAGCTCCGTGAACCCTTTTTTGCATCCCAACATAGAATGTCAATGAATTCTAATCCATAACTCCATTCAGGCTTTACTACCAGTATAATCAAAGCTTGAGAAATGGCTTACGCTCTAGGATCATGTATGGAATCATTTGGCATATCTTGTGGATTCTTTTTCTAGTTCCAACACATGATAAATTATATAAGGATCGAATTTGGTCCACCTTCATGAGAGCCTTCAATTAACCACTCAATCCTATGATGTTTCATGTGGTGAAGGAATAAGAGATTTCAACTTCGTATTAGGATACCATTTAGTGATGGAGTATGAAACTTGTTTTATCTTGGTGCTTCATACATTTCTAGACCATGTCACTAATCACCACCTTTGTTGAATATGATTTGATATGTGTATGATGAATGAGATCTAATTGATGAATTTTATAATGTTACTACCAACCTTTTCCAAGGTAGTGGATAAAGTGTCCATGCTTAAGGTAGACATAGTTAGTATAAAAGGTCATAGTGGAGATTCTATTATAGTATGGGGATGAAAGGGCGTGTCTTATAGAAAGAAATATATGAAGAGTAAGTGTTATTGGTTTACATTAGGATTATTTATATGGGATTATTAGAGACTACATCATATGGTCTATTTCTAGTGTGGAATATCTATCCATACTATGTCTGGATGTATGGTATCAACTAGGATTTTCCATCATTGTATACATTCTGGTCAACTTAAGTATTTTTGAGGCAAATTATCCTAGTGTAATAGAGTCTGGTCCATCAATAATAAAGGCTCACAAGATCTATTGGATTCAGTTAATCATTGTGGATTTAATTATGATTCCAAATAGGAGACTTAGGAAGTATATGAAGCTCAGGGAGGGTTTGATTTTGGATGCCCTTTTCAATTAATTCTGCACTTGTGGAATCTAATGTGGGGATAACTAATATGAAATGTATGATATTAATTCCATCATCTATATCCTTGACCTTATTTGAAATTGATGAATCCCGTTATTTTATATATTCTAAGATGACTAATGTTTTGGGATTACATGTGATTTTCAAGGAATTTATTAAGGATATTTTCACTCCCACACGAAATAGGAAGGATTAATGTTTTACATGTTCCAAGATTCAGGTTATAGACACTAATGATAATTTCAGGTGGTTTTTTGATGTTATTGATCTTGATATACTGGACATCATCATTGTAAAGAATTGAATGATTCATTTTATGTCTCATGTTGACATATATCATCATCATGTTTAATTTTTATCTTCTAAAGGGGTTAACAACATATTTTAGGGAGAGTGGGATACCAGATTTTGGAGTACAAGGCCTATTTTTCCTAAGGAAAGAATTACCTCTTAACAATTTTTAGATATTTTTCTTGATTTCTTTAGCCGGTGTTTATGTGGTCCTCTTCCTTCCATTGTAAATTAATTACTTGAGGTATTTCATAATGTTTTTAGGGTTAAAACCCCATAGAGAGGATGAGATTACTATTGAACCTCTTTGTGGGATGATTTCCGTATCCATTCCATATTATCATATGTAACTCACTATGATGAAGGTTTTTAATGTTACTCTTAATGATATTTAGTTTTATGAATTTTTTCGACCGATCACGTCACCTTGGGAATCATTGATTCACTTCACAAAGGATGAAGATAGAAGCCTCTAGCCCTATGTTGATTTCTGAAAGATTAATAAGTTTAGTGTCATGAATAAGTATCATTTTCCATGGATTGATTATATATTTTTTCAACTTCATGGGATCATTAATATATATGGAGTTGCTTATATAGTTGTTTTTTTAGTGTTTTTTTATTTACATCTATATTTTTGAATGGTTTACAATTATTAATGGGTGCCCAATTAAAGTTAATCTTGATGTATCAACCTAAGATGGATAGGAATAGTAAGTTAACCATTAAAAATCTTGAGGATATTCATTGGGAATGTTTTTTTGATATTAGTAGTTTATGGGAAAATAATTTCCCCCTAGTAGAGTTTTCCTATAACAACATGTATCTATATTTAATTAAAATAGAACATTTTGAAGCATTGTATAGGTGTCCATATAGATAAAATTAGTGTTAGAAAGAGTTGGGAGAGAAGTATTTTATTAGAACAAGTCTTGTTCAATAGTTGATAAAGAAGGTGTAATTGAACAAACATAGATTAATGAATTGTCATAGTTAAAAAAATTCAACGAGAATAGTTGTTATCACCTGTTGGAATTTGTGGTGGGTGGTTGGGTTTTTAGGGTATTTTCTCTTTTGTTATATCATTTTTGGGAAGATATGGTAAGTGTAAACCAAGGTTTTTTTCCAATTTTGTGGTCATAAAAAGACTTGAAATAGTGTAATAATGGTTAGTCTTATATTCTAATTTGATTTCATTTCCTAAATGGTTCATATATATGACTCATGGAGGCATCAATTAGAACCTTTTGATGTGATAGAATGAGAATATTTAGATAATGAGCCTAATATCTCAATTTTTGAAAAACCAATTCAAATTATGGATCATCAAAATAAGGTGTTTCATTGAAAAATTATTCCCCTAAAAAATATACTATGGTAGTGTAGGTGAGATAAACTCAAATAAATGGGAGTGTCTAATAATGATGATGAATAAATGGTGTTATCTCTTTATAAGTCCATAATTCTATGTTCTTTATAGTGATAGAAATACATAATGTCTGGAGAATTATGACTTCCTCCAGGTCACATTTATTTTTTATCTTGGGATTATCTTGATACACTTGGGGTTAATAAGGTTTTTAGGTGTCAAGTGTCATGATTTTAGTATTTTCTTGGAAATAAGATAGGCACATAGTCTATGAATGTTTAGTAGTATCCATGTGGTAGCCATGAAATATGGCAGTGTTAACTCTAGTATAATTTTCCAAGGTTGGTGTAAAGTATTTATAATTATGAAAGAGACTAGGAAAACCATCCATGTGGTGTAGTTCGGATTAAGAGGTGGTTACATGGCATGTACAAGATATTTATAACCATGTTACTATTCCTAGGTAATAGTGCACTTTGGTTTTTTAGGGGTATCAAGGACAACGCGGTTACTGAACTATTTGTCTAGTCATGTGTCCTTACAAGGTAATCCATACAACTATCTTAAAATATAAATTACCATGACAATATTTCCAATTTATAACCAAAATATCTCATTAGTTCGACCAACCTATACTTGGTGTGATAAGTTATCCTCCCATTGGTTATTTATCAATTATCCTTTAGACTTGGTGGATCTGTTCAAGGTATGATCCAATTTTCTCCAGATATCTCTTCATCTTTCCAGATATATCCTCAATATCTCTTATCCTTTATGTTGATAAACACATAAGTGATTCCATGGCCAGATCCAGATGTTTTTATGGATAATTTAGGATGTTTCTTATGGATATAGTCACAAGATAATCCAATCTCATCATTTAAAATCACTTTTTACAAAGGAATCTATGTTTCCTTCATTGGTGAGGTAGTTTTCACTATAAAATGTTTTTCACTCTAGGAACAACTTATAGTTATTATGTTTTCCTATGGTTTAGATTATAAAAATGATGATTTGATATCATTGAGTGATGATTTATTCTCATAATTTGTCACTTGGAAATTGGTTTTAAAGGGGGTTTCCATTTGAAAAAGTTAAACACACTTCATGTGATTAATTAAATGAATCAAATATTGTTTTGAAAATAAAATTTATTTTCAATCATGGGAGTTGTAATTCATTGCTTATAGAAATGTTTTATTAAATTATGGGCATGGTATACTTGAATGTTTTGAGAAAAACATTGCACATGGGAACCTTGGTTGCATCAGGTTATAGACACATGAAAACAATAGTGAGTGCGGCACCAGTAGGTGTCTTGTATGTGATAGTAATAGACTTAGGTAGGAATAAATATCATTAAAATTCATGTTTCCACCAACTAGTAGTCCTTTTGTGTTCCATTTATTTATTCCCATATGCTAGAGCCCATTTGTTCTTTAGTTTTATTTAATTAACGAGAGTTACATTTCATTATTTGATTCTAATATATTTATCTCATGGATGATTTGATTATTTCCGACTAATTACCATTCATGAAATTTTATTATATTTTGGATTATTTTAATATGACATGTTTTAGAGGAAAATAAAGGATTATTCATGGAAAATGTTTTGAAATGGAATTTCATTATAAATATTATTTTTTTATAAATCTAGTAGACAAAATTTTATATTGAATATAATTATATAGATTCTTTGTGGTATCATATTGGGAATTATCCTCAAACCCTATATATTCCACACGGAATACATAGAATTTATTTTTAGTATATAGGGAAAGTGAAGGGTTTCATATAGATTGAATACTTACCTTGTTTTATTCTACTTTCATTGTGGTTTGGGATAGTGGTTGTAGAAGACCACATAGAGAGTTAGTTTTGGTTTGTTTTTGGGTTTAACCTTCTAGCATGTTTTTTATGTCTCATGATTTTTTATTTATTCTATAGAAACATACTCTGATTGTTTATGTTTCCTTGTTATACATGATACATTTTTGTAGCGATTTTAGGGTTAAATTGTTCCCTTGGTTCTGAATTTTGATACAAATGTTCTCAACCGCCCCCATTATTGTCCCAAATTTTTTTCAGGCTTTGCAGAGAGCCTATCTGGGTGATGTGTTAGGTATAACCGGGCATGTTCATTACATAAAGTAACTTTAGATTATATTTATAAATAGTTTAAAGGCTTATCAATTATTCTATAATGGAGGAGGGGTGGCTATATGTGGCTCATTGATTACTAATGAGGGGTCCTCTAATTTCATATAATTATAAACCTTCATAAGAAATTTTCATGTATCTTATGAAATAGATATATTTGGATTCATGTAAATATATTTGTATTATACTTTTCGGTGACTCATACAAGTTGTAAGTTGTGCAAAGAGTTACACAAAAATATGGTATGATCATGCTAATTTTATGGAAGGAATAATATTCCAAAATAAATAATTATAAAAATGGATATATAAAAGGGAATAATATGAGATAACATGGTGAGATTAAATCCCATTCAAAATAGTAAATGTTAACTTACTTACAAACTGGAACATGTCAAGACCTCAATCATTCAACTTTTTATGTTCTTCCAAATAAGGGTTCCCATGAATTATCTCGGGAAATGCAAGGTAGAAATAGAAAACTGAAAAATTTAGATTACTAGATCCCACTATTTTATATTGGTTACTTGTGTTTATGAAAAACTATGAGTAGGGAAACTAGTGGAATAGATTTGATTTTATCAATATATTGTATTGAATAAATTGTTTTTTTCTCAACTATAAAAGAGTCATATATTATCTTACTAGGAATATTCCCAAACTAAATATCTATATGGTTAGAGTAATTTCAAAGGGGGATCATTTATTAGTGAATTCTATCATTTACCACTAATTTATATAATAAATTTTAAAAGGATATTCATTTTAAGGGGATCCCTTTCGATAAAATTCCTTATTTAATGTTATTATAAGACATGATACTCATCTAAAGAAAGATTATTTTGTACATAAATAGAATAATCATCATTAAACATATATTTTAGATAATAAATATTTTTATTTGATGATTAATTTAATAAACTATTAATATTTGTATATTATGAAATGTTATTAAGTAAGAATAAAAAATTCTATAAGTTAGATAAACACATTCCTGAGAAAACCAACTATTAAGGTTGTTTAATAAGTGAATTTAGATGCTTAATAGAAGCATAAAATGATTAACACGAGGTTTCAAAGGAATTATATAAAAAATTACCTATTAAATTTTAATCTCTTTTACTACATATGATTGGTTATGTTAATGATAATCAATATGAATGTGTATATTAATGATTTGATGATACTAGAGGTTTCATAATGTTTCATTATGGTTAAAGAACTGTTTTTGTTTTCACCCATGATAATTTTATCATAATATAAATGAATTTATGAAATTTTTACCCATTGTTTTTAGGTGTAGATAATACCTAATATTCTCAAATGTTGAAAATAGATGAACTAGGAATGTGATCATTATGTTTAGGTAATATGTTGATAGTATAAGTGAGTAAAAGATGAAAATAATAGAGTAAAAGTTATTTAGAGAGTCTAATGATTTTTATTCACATATATAGTCAATCTCATCATAACATATAGGTAAAATTGGTAAAGAAAGATTAATTATTTTATTGGATGGAATTATTTGAAGGGAATGTGATACCAACTATTTGTTTTAAAATTGTTATAATTATAACAGAGTTCAAAATAAATGGATGATTTTATAATGCTTGAAATTTGAATTAAATTGACGAATTAATGAGTTAATACATAAAGGGATTGAATATAAAAGACTAAATCAATATCATAAAGATCAATGTAAAGGATATGTGTCACATAAAGGACTTATTTTAAAGGTATTTTCCATTTTTTTATTATTTCTTTGTTTTTCGGGGTTTCCCATGTATTTTTGTAGAAAGGGGGGGGTTTCATCATGATTTAAGCCAACCCATGGGCCCATTTATAGATTTAAAAAAAATCATTCTTTTATAACTACATCATTTTTTAACATTTCCACCCATTCCACATCCATCTTGTCCTCCCCTTACATATTCAAACCACCATGTATATTTGTAATCCTTAGTAACTCATTATCATTTCGTATTTGGGTGATTTAGTTAGACATTGGGCCAACCTGTGGGCACATTTCCCACTTTAAAAAACATAATTCTTTAATATCTCATTAACATTCAAATTTTATTTGTGGATTCCACCTCCCAACTGAATCCAAAAACCTAAGTCCCACCACATTATCTATTTTCCCTCTTTGGATCTCATTTGTATCTCAGATTAGGGTGAAATTTAATTGGGTTTCTCAAATAGTCAAGATTTGAGAAGGTAATTTTTTTCTTCATCTTTTTAAAATCAATTTTCACTCTTTATCCCCCATTTCTGTCCCCAAATTTCCTCCTCATCCTCAATAAAGAGTACCTATCAGTTTTTTTTATTTTAGGTTCACTTATTTCTGGGTTTGGGGAAATTTCATTATGATATATTATGTATGTGGGTTTCCTTCCTTCCTCCTCCCATTTTCATTGTGTTTATTCAAATTTCATATGTTTTCTTTAATTTCTTCCTGAAGTTATTATTATAATGAATTTAGGTATTTGAACTTAGGGTTTTATCTTGGGTTTCATGGTCTAATCATGTTGTTATGGGTTTGATTGAACTCCCTGGTGGTGCAGTGATTTTGCGGGTGAACGTTCGCACAAGTGTTTGGTGTTTTGATACTTGTTGTAGGGGGTTCCATGTGTATGAACTCTTGGATGATTTATAATTTCTGGATTTAAAATTTTTTCTTGTTCATATTCCTTGTTCATTGTTATGGAAACTATTTTTGGTTGCATTTGTCAATCGAATGGTGCTAAAATGGCATTTTGGTGTGAAAATGGGTGTATTTCATGGATGACCCAAGTTGGAACATTTTAGTTTTTTTTTATAATTGACTAAATGGTTTTATTAACATGTTTTAGTACTTTATATTCGGTTTTGGTGAAATATGGGTATGAAAATGGTGTTCAATGTGGGGTTTTCCATGGGTTTTATGTGAAAAACACTGTTATATTTTTTGATATTGTTTTATGGATATTCAAAATGTATTATTGAGTGATATAAGTGGTGAAATAAATGTGTAGCCAATTTTCTGAATGTGGGTGAATAGAACTGATGATTTTATATGCAATTTTATTTTGGTAACATGTGGAATCTGTTTGAGCATAAAGGGGAAACATAGGTATCGAGGTGGGAGGACGTGTACTAGTACGCTAGTGATCCGGAGTTGTTTTGTCCCTGTTTCACATAGAAATTTGGACATTGAAAACACTAAAAAATATATATTGATGATTTTTGGGTACCACTGGGTTATGGTTATGTTCCATAACAGTGGATAATGCATGAGAAATGATATTATTATGGTAACATTACAATGATATTCGAGGTACATGGGCCCCGAAACAAACTAGTGGCTAGGGGTGTTCCTGAGATTCGTGATCGATGGATAATTTGTATATATCATTGAATTATTGTGTGTTTGGATATAAAAATATATTATATTACATATTTTAATTAAATGCATTCCCTTTTTAAATTTCCATTTGAAAATTGTTTACCTTTAAAAGTTTCATTCTTTAGAATTCAATTCCACCATTTCTTGTTTATAAAAAACTGGCATGATTTTCAAATTGTATTGCATAAAATATGGAATAACATAGGTCATTTACTATTATAAATAGTCTCAAACCCAACTTAAACCCTGTGGGTGTAGGCATACTTGATCATGTTTGACATAGGTAAAGGCAAGGCCTTGGGTGATAGCGGTTCGGTTGCTAGTTTCATCCCTTGGTGTGGTGTTGTGGAGACGACTTGTGGTTAATCAACCATTGTGTTCTAGGGTCCCCTGGGATGTTTTATACTAATTATATGTATATTTGGACCTTCTTTGTCATGTTTAAACCAATGTGTTTAGTTATGGGATTTTTTTAAGGCATGTTTGGCATAAATTTTCAGATCTGGTTTATTGATTGTTTTTGGTTGATAAATGATTCTAAACTCTGGTAAATCTTTCCCAAAACACAATACATGATCTCATGAAAATTTTTACTGACCATGGGGATAGGGAATGACCTTAGGGCCTATCCATGGGACAGGTTTGGTGCCATTAATGATTTAGAATAGATTTGGTTCGTGATAAAATTGTATTAGAGGTGGGACCATTTACAGTTTGAGGTACTGTTCTGATTGCCTCATCTATAGATACTACTATTTTTGATTTTGGTGATTCTATTTTATTCATCTATTCCTATACTTTGAACATGGTGAATTTTCCAACTGATATATTGTCCTTCGTGAAGGATTTGGTGACGCTGTTGGGAATGAAGAAGGAACATGGTCTTAGGTCCCCGTCATGTGCACTTTCCATGTTCAGGGTTGAAAAGGAGTGCGACCTCCATTTCAAATATATGGATGTTTTTGACGTTAGACATGGTATGGATTGTCTGGTTCACTAGCAAGTGAACATTGATTTCTATATGCAGAGGTTGAGTTTCCTAGCACCCGATGGGAGTCGTCGGAATTTTCATGGGGAATAGGATCCTCAGTCAGGTCACGCAGGACCTCCACTTCCAGAGTAGGGGAATATTATTTTCTGGTTATCTTCCCTTGTGATTGGGTATGGTTTTCGTTCTCCTTAATGTGGACTACATCATGTAGTGTATCAGTTTCTAGAGGTATTCACAGATGATTTTTCAGGCTTGTCACCAGAGCAGGATGTGGAGCTCTTTATTGATTTGGTACCAAGAACATAGTCGATCTATCATCCCTCATATCGTATGTCCCCAACTGAATTAATGAAATTAAATATTCATTTGGATGAATTATTCAAATTATTCATTCAACCATGTGTCTCACCTTAGGGAACTCTTGTTCTATTTGCAAATAAGGCCAACGGGTCCCTCTGGTTATGCATTGACTACCAGAAGATGAATAAAGTAACCATCAAGAAAAAATATCCTTTAGTCTGAATAGATGATTTGTTTAACTAGTTGAAGGGGGAAAAGTGGTTCTCAAAAATATAATTGCATTCAGGTTACCATCCACTTAGGGTGAAAGAGGAAAATTTCCCAATGATAGCCTTCTAAAGCAGGTAAGGCCACTTCGAGTATCTGGTCATGACCTTTAGATGGACCAATGCTCCAGTGGTTTTTATGGCACTAATGAATATGGTGTTCCTCCAGTATCTCGATTCCTTCGTATGGGTGCTTGCAGATGACATACTTGTTTATTCTAGATTTGAGGAGGAACACGAGCATAATCTATGGATCATGTTGGGTACTTTGTGGGATCAACACCTCTATGAGATGTTTCCCAAGTGCACATTATGGATCCAAAAGGTGACGTTTTTGGGGAATGTGATATCAGAGCAAGGGGTTTGGATGGACCTTGAGAATATCAATGCAGTTATTTCATGGGAGTATCCAAAGAACATGTTCGATATTAGGAGTTTCCTCTACCTAGAAAGTTTCTACAGACGGTTTGTTTGTGATTTCTCTCGCAAAGGTTCACCCATTTCCATGATCACCTAGAAAGGGGTTATGTTTTTATAGGGCCTAGAGTGTTAGGAATCCTTCGAGGAACTGAAGCGGAAGTTGACTACCACCCCATGATAATTTTTCCAAAGTCTCGAAAGGTGTATGTGGTGTATCATGAAACTTTATGTATGGTTCTTGGGTGTGTGCTTATGTAGTTTGATCATGTGGTGGAATATGTTTCCCACTATCTCCAACCATACTAATAGAATTATCCAACCCACGACTTGGAGTTAGCAGCTGTGATTCTTTCTTTTAAGACATGGAATCACTACCTATTTTGGGAGATGTGTAGAGTCTATTATGATCGAAAACCATTTTCCAACATCTTTTTAAGGATGGAAATCAATCCAAGGTAGTTCCATTAGATAGAGAACATTAATGGGTTCAACATTGACATTGTCTATACCCTGAGAAAGGGTATTGTGGTGTACGATTATTTTATTAGAGAAGTACCCATGAAATATTTGAAGAAGTATGGTGATGAGTTGACACTATTGGGGCTCTTTGATTGGATTCATGTGGAGACCAAGGAGCATAGGGGAGGTGCATTCATGGCGAGAATTCAGGTGAATTATTATCTCCTGGAGTGGATTCAGTGAGATCATCCTAGTGATGAGATTTAGCAGTGGTTGGGGCTATTTCATAAGGGTGGGGAGGTGTCTTCTAATTTGTTATCATATCCTGAGGGTATCTTGTGCTTAAAGGGCCGTTCAGTAGTGTTTTCATCTATGTGAAAGGTGGTGATGCGTGATAGCCACCGTTATAAGTGGGCTGTCTATTTGGGTCCCTCCAAGATGTATTATGGTGTTCGATGATAGTTCTGGTGGCCAAGAATGAGATGATACATATATGAGTTTGTGTGGATATGCTACACATGTCAGCCGGTGAAAGAGGAGCACCAAAGGCCCTCTAGTTTTCTACATCCATTACCCATTCCTACATGGATGTGGGATGAGGTTTCCATGGACTTCATTGTTGGATTACCTCGTACACCTTGGGGTAATAATTCCATTTTTGTGGTGATTGATCTTATAAAAAAATCATCCCACTTCATTCTGATCAAAGATACAGCTAAAGTGGACAAGTTTAACTGTTTTTATCTCTACGAGGTGGTAAGTATTCATGGTGTTCATTGAATTGTTGTCCCAGATAGAGACCCCCCATTTCACTTCTCAATTTTGGGAAGAAATTCAAAAGACCTTGGGGTCACATATTAAGATGAGCACGACTTACCATCCTCAAACAGATGGTCATGAAGAGCATCTGGATCATATCTTGGAGGACATGCTTGGTTCATTATGTTTTGTTCTTTGGATGTTCGTGGGATAACCATTTGGGATTTGTTTAATTTTACTTTAATAAAACATACCAACCCTCAATTTTAATTGCTTCTTTAGGGGTTTTATATGGTCGGCCTTATCGGTCCCCTCTATGTTGGGTTGAGGAAGGTGAGACTTCACTGTTGGGGCTGAACCTTGTGTAGGAGACGTCTGAGAAGGTCAAGTTGACCAGCAAACAATTTTTGAGAGATCAGAGTCATCATAAATCTTATGTTCACCAGAGGTATCGAGACGTAATGATTTCTATTGGTGAAAATGTATACTTGAATTTGCCTCATTGTCTCGGGCATTGTCGATTGAAAAAACAATAGAAGATGAAATTATAGTTTTTTAGTCAATTTGATATCACTAAGAATATTCTAAGGGTGGAATACTGGTTGTCCTAGCCTTCTTAGTTGACTACCATTCATGATGTCTTCCAGAACTCCCAATTGAAAAGTACAACCTGAATTTGTCCCATGTGCTGAATTGGGAAGAACTGGAAATAGAGCCCGATTTATCGGTGTTTGAGTATCTAGGGAGAATTGTGGACTCACAAGGAAAATTTATTCTAGGGAAGACTATTACTCTATTTTGAGTCTTGTGGATGCGTGGGATGGATGATCATGAGACATGGGTATGGAAGTCTTTGGTCGAAGAGGAGGTTTAATTTCTCTTATCTGATCAGCATTCAAGAATACTTCTAGAGGGTGAAATGTTTTTGTGGTGGGGATAATTTTCCCATCCAGGACATATTTTATTGGTTTTATTAAATTTAATTTCTATTATTTCTTTTTTTTGTGGGGGTATCCCATGTATTTTTGGTGAAAGGGGGGTTTCATCATGATTTAGTCCAAACCGTGAGCCCATTTCCAGATTTAAAAACAAAATTTTGTTCTTTTACAACTCCTTAACCTTTTAACATTTTCACCCATTCCACTTACCACATGGCCTCTCATGACCTTTTCTAACCACCATGTCCATTTGGACCCCTTATTAACTCATTATCATTTAGGATTTTGGTGATTTAGTTAAACATTGGGCCAACCCGTGGGGCAATTTCTTACTTTTTAAAAAAATTAATAGTTTAATATCTCATTAATTTTTTAATTTTTCTATATGAATCCACCTCCCACTAGAATCCAAACACAATATTCCCACCCCATAATCTATTTTTCCTCTTCAGAGCTCATTTGTATTGCATAATGTGGAAATATTTCTTAGGGTTTCTCAAATCGTCCATATTTGAGAAGGTAATTTTTTTCATCGATAAGTCATTAAATTTTTACCCCCAATTTCAATCCCCAAGTTAACTCCTCATCCTCATTTGATCCTCCCTATCAGTTTTGGTTTCTTGGATATTCATTGTTTTTGGGATTTGGGGAAATTTCTTCTAGATCTCTCAAGTAAGTGGGTTTCCTTCCTTCCTCCTCCAATATTCTTTGGGTTTCTTCCATTTTCTTATGGTTCCATCCGTTTCTTATGGAAGTTCCTATTTTCCAGAAATTAGGGATTCTAACCTAGGGTTTGATATTGGTTTTATTGGTATAATCTTGTTGTCTGAGGTTTGATTGAACTCATTTGTGGTGCGGTAGTGGTGTGGGTAATCTTTCGCCCAAGGGTTTGGTTTTTTGACACATGTGGTTGGGGATTCCATGTATAAGCACTCTTGGTTGATTGATCATTTTAGGATATATAAATTTTTCATGTTCATATTACATGTTCATTGGTGAGAAAACAATTTTTTTGTGGTGTTTGTTAACCAAAAGGCGCTAAAATGGATTTTTTGTGTGAAAATGGGTGTCTTCCATGGATATCCCATGTTGGATAATTTGTGGTTCTTTTCTTATTGATGAAATGGATTTATTAAAATGTTTTAGTGATCTAAATTCTATATTGGTAAAATATGGGTATGCACATGGTGTTAAAATATGGGGTTTCAATGGATTTTATGTCCAAAACATTCTTATATTTTGTGATGTTGATTTATTGAAATTATAAATGTTTTATTGAGTGATATAAGTGGTGAAAAGAATGTGTAGATACTGTTTTACATGTGGGTGACCATAAATGATGATTTTATGTGAAATTTTACTTTGGTAACATGTTTCATTCATTTGAGAACAATGGGGGAAACCACGGTATCTATGTGGGTAGACGTGTACTAGTACTCTAGTGATCTAAAGTGGTTTTTTCCCTATTTCATGTAGCAAGTTTTACATTGAAAACACTAAAAAAGATATATTTATGATGTTTTGGGACCACTAGGTTTTGGGTATGTTTAGTACTAATGGATCGTGCATGAGAATAAATATTTATATGGTTACTTTACACCAAGATACGAGGTACATGGGGCCCGAAACTAACTAGTTCCTGGGGGTGTTCCCGATATTAGCGGTTATTTGATATTTTGCAGTTATCATTGGATTAGTGTACGTTTTTATGAACAATTTTAGTACATTACTTGTTTTAATTAAAATTTTTCACACTTCAAAATCCCCAATTTAAAATTGTTTACATTTAAAAGATTCATTCTTGTAATTTTTTTCCACTATTTAATGTTTATCAAAAACATGCATGATTTTAATTTTCTATTGCTTACTATATGGAATAATTTTGGTGTTATCATATTGGAATTAGTATAAATCCCTAATTACAACCCTTGGGTTTAATTATACCTGATCATGTTTGACATAGGTAAAGGCAAGGAATTGGGTGATGGTGATTCGGGTTGCTAGTTTCTTCCATTGGTGTGGTGTGGTGGAGATGACTTGTGGGTGATAAAGAATTATTGTCTGGAGTCCCTTGATATTTTTTGATGCTAATTTTATGTATAGTTTTACCTATTGTGTCATGTTTAAACCTATGTGTCTGGTTCTGGATTTTATTTAAGGCATGTATGGTATAAACTTTCAAATATGGTTTATTGATTGTTTTTGGTTGATTAATGATTCTAAACTCAGGTAATCCTTTCCCAAACCACCATACATAAAAATTTGAAACTTTCGACAAACCATATGGATAAACAATGCCCTTAGGGCCTTTCCATGGGCCGAGTTTGGTGCCGGTAATGATGTAGACCAGATTTGGTTTGTGAAAATATGTTTCTTCATATCATTTCTCTTATAGGATTAGAGAAGTTTATTGTAACAGACTGAAATTTTCAAAGATGAGAATTATATTAGATAGTGAATATGACATAAAACACTAATATAAGATGATAATGTGCAACCAATGATTTTAAAATATACTTCTTTTTAAGTAAATTCAATTTATTGGATAGTTTGGGTAACATAAAACACCTAGTATAAACAAAACATGATACTCTATTAAAATATTATTATTTAAACATTATCATAATAAGATAGATGATATTTGGGATGCATGAATAGTAAATAATTAATTATGAAAATTATATTTTTTCAATATATTTAAAAATAATTCAGTGTTTATTATTTGATAATTAATAAATTAATAACCATTTGAAAGAGTATGAAATGTTTTGTAAGAATGTTTATTTTTTCTAAAAGGAAGAAAAATCATTTTTTGTTTAGAAAATTTAGATGTAATCATAATAAAATTGTAAAATTTATTTTATAAAATATAATCTATTTTTTTTATATCTATATATCAAAATAATCTTCATTTTCATTTTTTATTATTTTCTCAAATGATTATTTTTTTGACGAATAGTGAAAACACTAATTTTTGTTTGAAAACTGCCTATTCATATAATTTATTTAGAATATTAAGTTATATTTTAAATGGTATTAACATGTAAATTAGTTTAACAAAATATCCATTTAACTAATTTAGTTAATTTTAATAAATTTTATATTTAATTCCGATAATACCACTTTCTATACTTATGGGGGTTTTCATTTGGAATTCCGCTCTTTTATTGTGTCTGAAATTTAAATTTAAATTTAATTATGCCACTTTAATGAATTAAATTGGGAATAATGGATTAAATATTTGGAATAATAAGAATTTATATTATCTAATAATTTCAACTAATTTTTTACCGTAATTAATAGTGAATACAAAAAAATTAATTACTGCGGGTAAGGTAAGAAAGTGTTTATTGGGGGGTGGGTAAACTAAGAAGATAAGAGTTAAAATGGAATAAATTTTTTCCAAAATACATTTTACATAAATATTTATAACTTATAACCTATGAGGATATATAATTAAAAATATGGCGTCTTGTGGAATGAGAAAAATGTTGGTTTCATTTTATCTTCCAAAAATTCAATGTATGCACTCTCCCAAACTAAAAAATGCCACCAAATCTCCTCACCTACTCAGAAATAAATAAATATTTGGATCTAAAAAGACCTAATAAAATACCATTATTATTCTATCCCTAAATCCTATAGGAATTATTCTGATTAGGAATCCCTCCTATTATGGATTTAGGTATAAATGTAAAGCGACTCTCTGAAACATAGGTAAACTTATTAAATGTTCTTAATTATTTTAATTCTCCATAAACATTCATAAAAACATATTCATATATAATTATGTAACAAAAAAAGTTATCTATTATGTACTTATATGTTATTATGTTAATTTCAAAACTCATATCTATCTCTATTTCCATCAAATGGGAAATGAAACCGTAGATCATGGGTACGACGAACTATCATTTCACGAACCGATGTAATTCGTTTTACATTAGCACATTTAAATTCTTGATATAATGGTTTTTTGAATATTTATATGAAATTTATTAATTTTAATACATATAAAATTATGATATCACATCTAGCTTCTTACATTCCATTCCATGGGGAATATAATAACGTCACTCCTATGTACAATAGACTACCCCCTCACAAAGCAATTTGATATGCTTTTTTGTTATGCTTTGCATGAAATGTATTTATATTAGATATAACGAATAGAAGAAAAATTTATTGTCTAAAAACAACTATATAAATATAATATCACATATAAATTCTTACATTCTAATCCATTGGAAAATAATTACATCGCTCGTGCATAGGTGTGGACTACCGCCTCCACATAGTGATGTGAAATGTTTTTCATTAATTTTTTACATGGATAGTAATAAGTATGTATTTTATTAATATAATGATATATATGACATATTAATGATTCATAAAATATTAATTAACATTTTTTTATTATATCAATCATGGAAAATAGAAACATTATTCTTTCATATGTATGACCCACCATCTCCATGAATTGTCTAATCCATTTTCTATATATAACTAAAATAGATTAGTATATATATATATTGAATATATATTAAATTTATATTATTTTGAAAATTATATAGATGACATAACAATGATAAAATTTAGAGGACCAAAATAACTGAACTAAAGCATATAAGAAAAATGAAGAAATTATCACTAGAAATAATTATTTTAACAAATAATTGTTAATAAAATAGGGATAAAAGACTATATATAAATCATATTTGTTATGAGATATATGATTATTGTTTTATAATATAATTATAATAAAAATAAAATTATTATGAAGTAGGTTTGATGACATATAAGAGAAGTCGAACATGAGGTAAGGGTTTCTTGTCTCACTTTCACTTCTCTGAGACATATATCATATTAAACACTTATTTCATTTGTGTGTTGTATATAATTTTCTTATTACATATTATATAATTAAAATAATTATATTCATGGTTTATAATGTTTCATTTTATGATTATTTATTTTATGGGGCTTATCATTTAGAAGTTAACAATGTGGTAAAGGTTTAGTTCACAATTTGACCATTATTAGAGATTTTTTACATTAAGTCTTCCTTGGGAGAAAAAATTGATATTTATATCATAAAATAATTATAATTTAATATCAAATAGTCATTCATAAACTTTTTCATGTTATAGTCACATTTGAACACTCATTTTTACTTGAAATTATTGAGATTTGTTTTCTTTAGAAAACCATAATTTATACCTCTCTTCGATCGAAAATCTATTTTCAATGAAATCCTTATTTTCTAAAAATGTTTTCAAAAATGTTTTTAACTTATCAAAAATGATTTATTAAATAAATATTTACCTATTTTTACTTATTAATTTTTTTTGAAAGGAATCTTCAAGCTGTTTTCAAAATATGGCCTGTATGGATTTTGCCAAAATTGTGAAAGGAATATTTTATTTTACATTTACGACACAGATAGAATTATACAAAGTCTGGGATACTCAATTTTTTATAGATTATTTTACACGTTTTAAAAAAATATTAAAAGAAAATTATTCTCAAAATTTTTTGTCAACCTTTTGTTTTAAAAGGCGATTTTCAATGTGAACAGTTTATTTCCCGCATGAAATTTTTAATGACATTTTGACGGACTTTCTATTCATTGAAGAAATATACCCTTTATAATAATTATGATCCACTAGGGATATGTTGTATATATATCATCTTTATTATTTCATTGGATGTATTATTATTAGTTTTATTGAGGATGTATATTTTTCACCATTCACCACATTACTCTGGATGGTTTATGATTATTGTCATCTTATTAGGGTAAGTATTAACATTAATTATTTTAGCTTTTTAATATAAATTCTTATGTCAATTATGCTTCACCCAATTTTTTTGTGTAATGAATTGTAATTAGTAATTTATGGTTGGGGGCTTATTATAGATTTCCTCTCTATGAATCCAAATGTCTCATTAGAAAAATTAGTTTTACAATTTAAATAGGATTATTCTGAGAGATATAAACTCGCTTATGAAAGGTATTGAAAGCCAGTTTTCGAATTCTGAAATTCATAATTCCCTTATTATGGAATTAGTTATTGATTTCAATGTGATTATTTGACTAGTTATAATGTCTATGTACAAGTTTTATTCTTATGTAATTATTTTTATGTCCTTTTGGATCTTCATTTATTTCTAACATATTATGATCATGTTACTTTTAAATGTAATTTTTTTAGTTATTTACCTTTCCATTATGATTATTCTCAATTAAACATTATAGATTCCACTCTAAATATACCCTTATTAAGAATATGATTTCACCCCTTTATTATTTTTTATATTCCCTTGCTTACCATGAAGTGTTTTGTGATTGAATGTAGGGATATGCTAAAGTGTATATGACATTCTCAAAGAAAACTCTTTGTATATTGTTTATTAAAATGGTAATGTGAATTTAAAGTATGTATCTAGTTTACCATGACCTGTAAAAAATTAATTCATTCTAGATATTGTTCTTTATTTCTTATGAAAATGTAATAAATTAGACTCTCAATCTAGGTTATGGGTTTGGGGTCATTCTAGATGGTGTCAGATAATGTCTAGTAGAAACTAAGGAGACATGATTTTTGAGAACATAGATTATGGAAAATAACCCTATGAATTTCTTTAAGGATTAGTATATGTATAAGATGTCATACTAATGTTTGTAAAGAATATATTATGTTATTTTCATTGAAATACATCCATTTATGGTTACTATAAGTGGATTTGGTTCTTATAGAGATTTTACTAGGGGTAATAACTCTGAAAAAAGTGCAGCTGGCTGGACTCGAGCATTACCTGGTAAAGGATAACGGTCTATGGTGTGCACCTACATTTACACTCCCAGTGGATCAAATTTTGTTAATTTAAAATTTCCTTATAAACCTGTATGAAGGAGTTGGAAGTATTTATATGATTTTAAAACCATCAAAAAGAAATCATGTTTATGATTATGATATTTTCCATGAATTAATTTTTCAACTCATATAATGTATTTCATTAGTATTTTGATTATAAATTATGGTTCATAATGTTGGGATCTAATATATTTTTGTTCCATGGTTTAGAAATTATTTCTATTGAAGTTAATGGGAACCATATATTCATCCACCCCATGTGGGGATTTACATCCTTGCAATGATAGTGATGTTAAAGTTTGTGATGAAGCTTAAACTAATGAAATTATAACAATATTGGGGAAGATGACTCAAGATATGAGGAATAAAATTTCTTGTATGAAGCTTCTTGATTATCCACCACATTGTTTAACAATGTTAGACCACTTTATGCATGAAAAACATCTATAATTCAATGGTACTACAAATCCATCTATAGGAGAGAAATGAACTAGTTCCTTATAATATATTTCTTACTTTGAGAAGTAATGAATGTGAGATAGTTTTCATGATAGTGTATCATCTATCAGGATATTGGGACCAATGGGGGTTATTAATTCCACAAAAAAATCCATGGATAAATTATAAATAAAAAACACATAATAGAAGGATTTTAAGGATCTTTTTTGGGAAAATAATTTTCCTTATGAGTAATGAGAAAATATAGAGAGGTAATTAATAATTCTAAGAAAAAATAAATAAGAAAATGTTAATAAGTGTGAAGCCATATTTATAATGTTTTAAGGGAATTTAAGATACTACAAACATAAAAAAATAAAATATACTATTTCATTATTTGGTTAAGGACAATCTTTTGAAGGGTATTATTTTCCCAAACATTAAAATCATAGAGTAAATAATATGATTTCCTATTAAGATGGAGAAATAATATTTGATGTATTTTGGATTTGAAGGAATATAAAAATTATAAGTGAAAAACATAGAACAATATCAATAAAGGGATGAAGGGAAAAAGGATTTTATTTCATGTGATAACTATGGAAATAAACACCCTGGTACTTGGTTAAAGAGGATAAAATTTTTCTTTCAGTGTAGAGAGAAATTATACCAAGCTCTTAATTTGAAGGACGAAAAGAAACTTGAAATGTTAAATGCATCAACTATAAGAAGATTAGGTACTATACAAATGCAATACCCCATGAATCAGGGGATTATACTATAAGGGAAGCAAAGGGATCAAGGTTAAGCTATTGTATTGATACATCAGAATTAGAATGATTAAAGTGATTTCATTTCGATTTAATTTTTTTATTGGGGAAGTATTTTATCCATGATATGCACATTATAAGAATTATAAAAGGCATATTAATTGTACTATAGTAACTTTTCATTAATTATTTTAATTCATATGAGGAATAATAATGATAATCATGAAAATAACTTCAGTGGAAATCTGATATTTTTGGAAAACACGTGATTGAGGGAAGATAACCCTTAATATGATGTTGTTCTTGAGATAAAAATGATGAATATGTGTTTATTGAATAGTAACGGTGATACTAAATTTGGTTAGTGATTTGATCATTTATGATATCATTTCAATAGATTACTGCATGATTCTATTTATGGAATATTTTTTTTAATTCCATAATTTTTTTGGAAGCATGGATGTTTTCAGTAGTGTTTTTTGGTGTTCATGGTATTCCCATATTTAGAATGTGACATTAAGTTCCACTTTATATTTTCTAGTTGTATATAATGTTTATATAGTGAACTTCCTTCAAAATCGTGGGAATTAGGATTTAGACAGACATATTTTACGTAAATTCTACGGTTAACTATATATTGAATGGATTATATTGATATTTGGGTGTTATTAGATTACTTTTGTTAAACATTTTGGTTTTTTAGAATATCTAGTGACCATAGGAATGAATTTTCATTCTAATGATTAAAAATTTGCTTCAAGCATAAAATTGACTTTAGATACTAATTTATTGGAGTAAGAAATGAAGTGGGAACAGATCGAAGCCAAATAGAAGGATGAAATTGTGCCAATGAAATAGAAAGATTTTTTTTCATGTGTTCTAGATCTATATGTAAATTGAATTCTTCAAATCAAGAAAATGGGTATTGAAATATAAATTTTATCCTAACACCTTTATTTTTTTTAATACATAGTAATTTCATCCATATTAGTTTTAAAACTTTATGGTCATTAAATTTTAATGATCAATTATATTATTATGATCAATTATCTCCACAACTCTCCATAACAATTAATGCTTTTCTTTTATATCCATATAATAACTTTACACCAATGTTATCCTATTTGGAATCCTAATATGTGTTATTTCAGATGACCTTCATACGTCTATTCTCCCCTCATCAAGTTGATTTTTTATTAACACTTTTTAACAATGTGGGGTTTCAATAATGGTATTATGAAATATCAAACACTTGATTACCAAGAATAAGATTAAAATTTTAGGAAACAATTTATTTCAGGGGTAATAGATATCACTACAAGATTTTAAAAGAGGATAATATTATTCAGTAGTGTATATGACACAAAACCCCAAGATAATATTTGAATGTAACACCATAATAAATTAAGAAAAAATTATTTTTTAAATAAATCCAATTTCTTTGATAGTTTCCATACCATACAACATCGAGATTAAATGAAATGCGATACTCTGTTAAAATATTATTATTTGAACATGAAAATTATAATATAGTTGTTATATTGAAAGCTATGAATAGTAATAAATTAATTATAAAAATTATATTTTTTAATCATATATTAATTAAATTCAATGTTTATATGTTGATTACATATAAATAAAAACCATTTGAATGAGAAAGGGATTTTTTTCTTCTAAAAGACCTTTTGATTCCTAAAAGGCGGATTTGTAATGCTTTGATTACATAATTTAAAACTATTTATTAAAACTTTTATAAAATTTAATTGAAAAAATGGAATTCATTTTTGAAATATACTTATAAAAATTATCTCATGGTGATTTTAAATATTTTTATGAAAATATTAATTTTTGATGAATAGTTGAAATCATATATTTTTATTAAAAAACTCCTTTCCATTTAATGTATTTATAAAGAAAATCAAAATTTGAATTGATTTTAAAGTAAAATAAGATAAATAATATTACAATTTAATTAATTTTTTTCATTAAAATAATGTTTATCTTGAATTTAGATATAAATAAATTCTGTACTTATGAGAATGTCCCCTTTAAAAAATATCTCTTTCATAATTTCTACAGTTTAATTTTGAACTGAATTATTCCAATTTTGTGAATTGAAATTGGAAAAATGGACTCTATAATTTTAAATAGAATAATTTATTTTATAAAATATGGTCAAATTAATTTTTAAGACAATGAATTGTAAAAATATTAAATAGTGAATATTGTGGTTAAGGTAAAAATGAGTTTACCAGGGGAATTTATCTTAGAACATTAGGGTTAAAAATGACTCAAAACATATCGAAACCCAATTTTATGGAAATATTCTATCCTTATCACTTCTAAGGTGAAATAAAGTCTAATTTTTGATGGTTTTTTAGGAGAAAAATGTTGGTATCACTTAATCATTTCAAAACAATGATGTGTATCCTCTCCCCCACTTATAAAAGGCCATCCACCCTCTTCCCCTGTTCACACTTCCAAAATAATATGATTCAGAAAATAATTACCTAAATCAAATTTTTAATTATACACCAACATCATATATTTCTTATTTTTATTATAAATCCTTCCTAAGGAGGCTATAGGTATAATCCTAATGAGGCTCTCTGAAAGATAGGTAATATTTTTAAACCTAAGTATTTGTTTTATTAATTCTTTCAAATCCTAAAAATATTATTGAAATATAGTAATGGAATAATATTTGTAACTAAGATAAACTAATATTTTATTATGTTAATGTAATAACCCATATATTTATCTTCACTTTAAACAAATGGGAAAAGAAAATGTTGATTGGTGGTATGGATTACTACCGCCACGTGAGTCGATGTAATTCATTTTCCACCGCCAACTTTAAAGGCTAAAAATGATGATGGATTTAATATATATATATATATATATATATATGATATTTATGAAAATTTGAAACCTATTTAATTATTATATCACAGAAACATTATTACTTATCATTCCATGGGGTATTCTATAACACATCTTTTGTTTATGACGAACTACCACCTCACAAAGTGATGTGATTAATTATTTTCTTCACATTACATGAACTTTAGTACGGTTAATTATGATTATTATATGTTATATTTATGATCTATGCATACCTATTTAATTATAATATCAAACATATCTTTTTTACCTTTCAATCTGTTTTTAAAAACAATATCTTAACTCATTCATATGTGTGGATTACTACCTCCCCGTAGTTAAGTGAGATGTTTTTTATTTTATTTTTACATAGAAGAAAATAGGGATGTATTTTATTTATTTAAATTATATATATGAAATAATAGTGATTCTCTAAATATGAATCAGTATTTGTTTTCCTTTTATTCTAACCGTTGAGAAAAATGAAAAAAATGTTCTTGCCTACGTACGACCTACCACCTCAATGAAAAGCATAATCCATTTTCTATATATAAATTTAAATGAATAATATATATAATTATATATTTAACATATATTATATTTATATTATGGTTAAATTTTTTTAGATGATTCATACACTATCAAATTAAGAGGAATAAAATTTCCAAAGTAAAGCACACATGAAAAATGAAAACATTATCACCCAAAATAATGATTTTAGAGATGAATTATTAATAAATTAGAGATGAAAGAATATAAGAATATAAAATATGGTATGATGTATATGAGTATGGTTTTTAAGATATTTATTATATACCTATATCTATTATAGAGGAGGTTCTGACACTTATGAAGGAATTCAAAAATCGGGGAAGGGTTCCTCATCAAACTTTTACTTCCATGAGACAAATGTCATATCCATCACTTATTTTTTTGTGGTGTATGTAATTCCCCCTTTATATATAAAATACTATTTTTTATCTTCATTTTATTTAATGTTTATTTTTAATTTTATTTATTTTATGGATCTTACTATTCATAAGTTACAAAGGTGGTAAGTGTTTATTTCACAATCTCATCATTATTCAGGATGGTTTTTTAAGTATCCATTAGAGGAAATATTTGATATTTATTTCTTAAAATTAATAAACTTTTTTATAATATGGTTATTTATTATATTTTAAAGTAAAAATACCATTTTCCCACTGTTTGTTACATAAAATGATTCTAATTTTTAAAGAAAATCTGACTTTATTACCCACTTTGGACACAAATATTTATTCATGAACATCCTTATTTTAACAAAATATTTTCAGATATGTTTTTAAAAATTTAAATAAATATTTTTAAATCTTTTAAAACTATTATTATATTTTATATATTTTTTGAAAATAATATATATTCGGTTTTTGAAAAAGAATCCATTTGTATTTTACAAAAAATGTGAAAGGAATATTTGTTTTAATGTGTACACCACTTGAAGAATCTTCCACCGTCAAGAAAAATGATTTTATAAAAGATTATCTTCCATGTTTTATAAAATTATTTTCAAGTAAAATTATATTCAGAATTTCTCGTGGAACTTTTTATAATGGTAATTTTGAAAGTGAAATGGTTATTTTCCTCAAGAATATATTAATAAATTGTTATGGTATTTCTATTAATGAATGACATCAAAAGTCTATTGTACATATTATCCGCATGGTATATTTTGTATTTATATAATCAATATTTTTTAAGTGGATAGTCTATGATCAGTTTAAATAATGATGTATAATTTTGTTATCATTGACCATATTACTCTAGATGGTATTATGCTTATTTCGTTAGGGTAAGTACTAATATTTCGTATGATTGTTTTTCAATAGGAATGTTTATATTGATCATTTTTCTCCCATTTCATTTTAATAAAACATTGGACTTACTATATTATGGGTGGGTCCCGTATATAGATAACCCTCGATAGATCGACAAGTCTCATGAGAAAACTCAGTTTGTCAAATTAGATGGGTTTCTATACAAGGATTAAAGCAATCTTGAAAAAGGTTTCAATGGTACATTTCATATGTATGACATTATGAATTCTCTCATTATGAGATTATTTATTAATGTCCATGTTATTATCTTATTATTCATAATATCCATGGATATGTATCACGATTATGTGATTATTTATATGGAATTATTTGATCGGTATTTATTATATCAATATTATTATAAGTTTGATGCCTAAATGGAATTTGGTTCAGTTATTTAAATTGTAATATTTACTATGATTATTTATTCATAATATCTTCTGTTATACATATAACCTTACTGAGCATCTAAAATCACCCATTTTTTATTTTTTTTCCTCCGATACTAGGATATGATATGTGGTTGATATGTGGGGATACGCTAAGGGTAATAGTGAAATTTTCAAAGAATCAAAATTATTATTTTTGCATTAAAATTAAATGTGAATTTCAATTACATATTTATTTTACCATTACTACTTAACAATTTGGTCCTTCACTATGATATTCATTGTATCTTATTCCAATATAATAAATTAGACACTGGATCTAGGTTACTTCAGTGAGAGTCATTATTTTTTTTTCTAACAAAGATTTATTATAAGAAATGTATGTTAATGAATTTATTAAACATGGTTTATTATTCATTATAATAATTTTTTTAAATGAAAAAAAGATAAATATTTTTAATCCAGGAGAAACTACTTATCTAGTTGTGTATTAAAATATATAGAAAGGTGTTCTAACCATCCATTAGTTGTATATTTTATGTAATATAATATTATTTTATAGAAAAATAATGAAGATAAATATATTACCATTTTTGTTATGGAATTATAGTTTATTTATTAAATATTCATATTGTAATTTCTCAAATATTACATGTATTAGTTTTTGATATTATATAGATTATTTTTGAGTCTAGGAACTGATACTGCATGTAATTATGAATCTCGGTGTTCCGGGAATAATTTTTTGAATTATATTAAGTATATAAAATAGCATTCACAAGAAGTCTTCATGAAAAAGTGGTATAAATTCTAAAAATGTTCCTAGATAAGAAATCTGAGGGCACCATTTAGTTCAGAATGAAAGGATTATCCTAGGTGCAATGTAACATTAGTTGGTGTGGGTAATTTGAGAAAAAGTCATCACGTGTGCCGAAATTAATTAAGTAATTAAATAAAATTATTATATTTTCAATTTTATACATAACTATTTACAATTAATTTAATAGAAAATTATGGAAAATATTTATGAATAGCCTCATAACCCTAATAATGATGGAGAGTAATTCGAGGGAGCTTCTAGGATTATCTTTGAGGTGAATGGGGATAAATAATGGATCGACAATCAACACAACATAGATTCTAAATATATTTCAAATGAAAATTACTCCACCTATTTCTTCACCAGATACTAATCAAAATTGAGATAAGTATGGTGTTTTATTTGGATTTATTCTCCCTTAATGATATCTTTGATGAACATAGACCAATCAACGAACAAATTGATCCATCAGTCAATCATCATGCGGGATGGGTCTAATTGTAGGGTTTATAGAGAGATTAATCATAGTGATTGTTGATTATTCGATCATTGTTCTAATAGAAATTAATTTAGATCGACCTGAACATAAATTGTTGTCTTTTCCTCTTGATTAATTTTTGATTTTCTCTCCCTTATTCATCTTTTGTCACAGGCGTTCTTTATTTGACCTATGGCCCAACACATATCAATAAATTGATTGTTTCACACCCATTTTTTGTCACACAATTATAAAATTGTAGATTCTAGATTGGTATGACATTAAGGAGGTGTGATGATGGAGGAAAAGTGATTTATATGGTATATGATTCCCGATTTCAGATTCATCAATGTTCTTCAGCATGAAATGAATAACAATCAATAGATCTATTTTTTAATAGATTAGACACTGTAGTAAGTTGTTCGATAGATGAAGAAGCTAAACCAAAATGATCCTAGACTACCAATGTGATTGGATCCGGATTCTAAAGCGATGAAAAAATAGGAATGAATGGGAGAAAGAAGAAGGGATTATGAAAAATCCTGATACATACAGTGTGCAGCCCCTGGCTACAGAACCTGTAGCCTCATAGGATTCGCTCAGTGTGTGCCTGAAGAGGTACATAGACACGAGATGGAGTACACATCTTGCATACATGGATTTTACTACCCCACTAGAAGGCCTAGATCATGTACACAGACTTACCCATGTACTGGTACATTGGAATATGTATGCGGTCAGATTCTATGTACTAGCACATAGTTGGAGTAAATGGATGAGACCCAGTGTGCAGGGACACAATGTGTAACCGCTCCACATGCCATTTATTCCCCTATACTACACGAACATGGTTTGATGACATGATCTGTTTAAATGGTTATAACCTTGGGTCAAGGGACCCGAAATGTAACCCCTCTACACACCATGTACTCTTTCTTACATGGATTAGATCTCTTTACCCCCATATCCTGAAAATGATTCATTTGGGTCAGTCCCCTTATCCTTTACCTAAAGGTTGGTAGGAATAACAACCTACACCTAGTAATACAATCCCATCAAGAGGACTTCATGGATATTGTTGTTGGAATCCCCCTGATAGGACAAGAGTGGGATCCTCTATTCATCTTCATGACCTAGGTGGAGTTGTTATTATTTTCATGACCAAAACTTTGTGGGAATTGATCCTTGACTTTTCAGGTTAATCTAGATCTAGTTGTCAGTATCACCACATTCTCCTAGCAGTGATCCTATTTTGTTGTATCATATCTCTTTAGACATCAGTGTTCTCTTTATAAGGACGAGACTGGATGAGAAGTACCTCTTGGACCAATGATATCAGTGCTATGATACTCATGAGTGGGTTCTCCTAGATGAGTTCATGGTGGATCATCAAGACGGAATCCTAGAATACGTATACAATGGTTGTGAATTACTATTGTAATGTGTGTCTTTTTTCATTATATATAAATATTTATATTTTATGTATTTTATACATATTCCTATTCAAAGTTGATAATATTTACTTTTTATATGATTTGTGAATTTGTGGTTTTCTTAATGAGTATTGTTATACACACCCATGCACGGTATTTTCCAGCATTATTTGTGACTTGTAATGATGATCAACCTTTTGATAGAGTCCTAGGAACTCTAGAACCATATGTTTATTAGTGATATCAGTCATACAAAGGTATTTTCCATGGGTTTTAGATAGTAGTTCCAGCACCGTTACATTTAAGTTGGACTTTTGTTGTAGAAATTTTTTTGAGGGATTTTATTTAGTCTTATATACTTTATTTACAACATGTCATAATTTGGTTGTGGGAAATAGATGTATGATTGTATTGGTTGTTTAGTTATTTTACAGTAAATAATTATTGGGGGCTTAGAGATGTGGGAGACTGTATATGTACATAGGAAAGTAATCCCATTTTTTTGATATGCCAACTCATTTCAAGTCTACATCCTTGGTCCTATTGATAGTGGGTTTAGGGAGTTCTGAAACAAGTCCCACAAGGATGGGTCATGAAAGGGTCTTATCATAGTGGTTAGTTCTACATTATGACTGAGATTTTGGGAAATTGGATAGGGGAAATAATGTTTATTGTTTCGGGTTTGGTTTTCAGGATAGGGACTCCAATGTTTGTTCTAAGGTGGGTGTATCCATTCACAAGGAATCTAATCATCTAGTTTTTTGAATTGGTAAATGAGAAAATTAGTTGTAAGTACAAACTGGTATGTGAATAATATTTGAATGGGATGTGGTTCCCTATAATTATTTAGTTATCTCTCCAAATATACTCATTAACCATCGTACATAATGATTATGTGAGGATTCAACTATGATGTAAACTAACAAGGATTTATCACGATGAACATGAATATTCTCTGCTCAGTGATGAGGCATCGATACATGGACCAGTTCTTGAGATTTTACCTCAAGGTGGTGCACCTGCTGTATAACCTATAGAGGATCTATGATACCTAATGTACTGGAGGATGAGGAGCGTAGGCTGAGTAC
Source organism: Viscum album (assembly GCA_963277665.1). Taxonomy (NCBI): domain Eukaryota; kingdom Viridiplantae; phylum Streptophyta; class Magnoliopsida; order Santalales; family Viscaceae; genus Viscum; species Viscum album. The sequence goes on from OY728127.1 coordinate 751,560,986, forward strand.
ATTTCCAGGGATAGAGTGATAAAGACCCCTTATGTTCCAAGGAGGGATTTAACCATAGGAGGTTAATGACATGGTTGAGGAGGTGACTTATGTTTTCCATCTAGTCAAGACTCTATCAGATTAGATGGTGATCATATCAGACAATATTATACATAGATGAGCTAGAATATGGTGTAATTTAGTTACCCTATCTTAGAATGAGGAAAATCCGTTGCGGCTAGATTTTGAGAGTCTCTTAAAATTAGAGTTATCACTAGTTACTATAATTGATGTATGTATCCAGGACCATCTATAAATTCAAAAAGGTAGCACGACAGTAGAATATTATTCATCTAGGGTTACCAAACTCTCTAGGTAATCAATGGATATGGTCTTGGAATAGTTTTTAGGACATAAAACATTGAGCGGGGTATATGTAGGGACATATGAGACAGTTTTATTACTATATTCACTCCTAATATTGATGGGGTTCTTGAGAGAGACTTAGTGGATTCATTTTCTTGACTGATCTGTTAAATCCTATGGTTGTTATTAGTGGGAATGCAGGAGTGGATACCTCAACGGTACAAAGTCAACATGAATCCCAGGGACATAGATGTTCCCAACATTTTAAGAAGAGGTCCCATGATAGAATATACCTGATTTAGGGATCTCTAGTTGGTTCCTATCAATCCCAAAGTGAGATTGTTCTATGCTTGTGTTGACATGGGACAAGTTGCTTGAGATTGAGTGAAACTCCATACAGCTAATAGAGAAACTATGGATGGACCAACTGGGAAAATAAAATTATTGGAGAAAGAAGGTAAATAGGGTGGAAGGTGTGGGAGAGGAGTTGGGAGAGTAGTAGGAGGTGGTCAACATTTTGACTTTTTACCACCACCACCCCAATTAGGTCCACACTAGGCTAAGAGAACTAGAGGACAGAGGGAGGGACATCTGCAGGCAGTCAATCTTTATGACCAATGAGCACCAGGAATGATATGAGGTATGATCTATGTCTTTTCTAATTTATCTATAGAACTGATAGGAATAGGTTCTAGTCATTACATTATCACCACTTATCATACATGAGACATATAGATTCCATTTGATCCATTGTCTTGACCCTTGTTCTTTGAGACTCTTATTGGAGATGATTCAGTTATCACATAGTTGTGATGATAGTGTGACTTGAATCTTGAAATTGAGAGTATCTATTGGGATAACATGGTAGAATATTTGATTCTTTATGATGTAATTCATGGTATGGAATGGTAATCCATATTTCATAATCATATTGACTATTTTAGGTGAAGGGTACAGTGGTTTTGAAGTGATGGCAGTAGTTTTTTTAATCGGTGAAAGGGAAACTCAAGAAGAGCATGATGGAGTCATGAATAAGATTCAGCAGTTGATTACTCATTAGTTGGCTAGCCAATCCTTTGTTGTAGTTTATGTTTTGATATTCCAGTTTAATGTAGTGGTGGTAGTGTATGAGGGCATCTTCCTCAATAATTTTCTAGATTTACCTCCTCCCTGAGAGATATAATTCAACAATGATATTCACTCGGTTATAACACTAATATCTATGCCAACATATCATTTCCCCCCATAATGTTTTGTGATAAAATTGTGTATATAGAGGACCCACAAAGTAAGGGCTCAGTTAAACCTAGTGTTTCACCCTAGGATGCCCTAGTTATGTTTTTGAAAAAGGATCATGGGAGATTGGGGTTGTGTGTAGACTACCATATCTAGAACCAAGTGACCATGATGTAAATGTATCTACTACCTAGGTCGATGACCTATTTGATCAGTTTATAGGGGATCGATGGTTCTTGAATGTTGTCCTCATATCAAGCTATCACCAGATGTGAGTACATGATGAGGATATACCAAAGAAAAAATTTTATGTCACTACAGTCACTATGTGTACTTGGTGATGCCCTTGGGAAAGATGAACTCCCCAGCAGTGTTCATGGGACTCAGGAACTTGATCTTTCTTCCTCTATTGGACCGGTTTGTGGTAGTCATCATTAATGATATCATTGTGTACTAATAATATGAGGAGGATCACCTTATACACATAGGTATGGTCCTTAAAATAAATTATGAGAATAAATATTATATAAATATCTCAAATCACAAAATTTATATACATGAAATCGACTTTTAGGGACATGTTATCTTATCACAAGGATTGGAAATAAACTAGGACAAAGTCATGGTAGGTTTAGATTGGGAACCACCTATGAGTGTGATGTATGTGAGAAGATTCATTAGGTTGGTATGCTTTAACTATATGTTCATAATTGATTAATACAGGATATCAACAACCTTGAAAACATTGAATCAAAAGGGGAGTCATTTTATGTGGAAATATATGTGGCACTTGGATTTTATATTTTTTAGGAAGAGTTTGATGAGTGCCCCAATCATGAGATTTATAGAGGAGGGTGTTGAATTCGTTGTTTTATATGATTCATTAAGAACTGAGAATGGTTGTGTTATGATGCAGATGAAGTTGTTTATTTTCTATGGTTAATTCCATTCGAGACCACATGAGCATAACTATGAAACCCATAATGATGAGTTAGAAGTACAGACTTCACATTCAATATGTGGAGACACTACCTGCTGGGAGAGTAGTTTATCATCTATAATGGCAATATGAGTCTCAATTACATCTTCTAAAATTAAAATATTAACTTCAGATAGAGGTAGTGGTTAGAGTTCCCCCATGATTATGACTTCATGGTTGTCTATACTACTAGGAAGGGGAATGTGGTAGTAGATTCTTGGGGAAGGAGATCTTGTTTGATGTTTTTTAATGAGGAATTGGAGAAGTTGGTATTGTTGATGTTATCCTTTTTGGATTGAGATGGAGAAGCTTAACTATAGTTTATGGTTGTTAACACTACACTTATGAAGTATGTTAGAGAGTCACATCTTGGGGATATTGACGGTGGGACCCTACATACTCAGATATCCACTGAAATTACTCCAACTGTATTTCAAAATAGTGGGGATACTATCATTATTTTAGGGGATTAACGATGCTACCCGTTATTTTTTGGGATGTGGTTCTAATAGATATTTACACATCTACTTTGGTTGTACACCCACAAGTGTAAATTATTTACCAACACCTCTAACATTAGTTTTGGAGATAGGTTGAAGAAAAGAGTAGAATAGTATGTCTCTGAATGTTTTACTTATTAATAGGTGAATGTTAAGAACCATGTTTTATTGGGTTTAGATCAACCCATTTAGGTTTTATATTGGATGTGGGATGGGATATCCATAGACTTCAGGATAGGATTACCATGTATGTCTAGGGGAATGATTCCATCTACGTGATCGTAGACAGACTCACCTTGTTGGCCCAATTCATAAGTATTCGGGAGTGGATTTAAGTTGATTTCTGCGGATGCCTCTAAATTCATAATATATTCCGAATCCATGTATTTTCATCGATTATCAATTAATACCATGATGATAACTTCACATCTCTATTTTCTAAGGGATTACAAGAGGTGTTTGGGACCTAATGACACTTGATCATAGCGTTTCACCCCCAAATAGAAGGCCAGAATGAGCAGCCCATTCATGTTCTTGAGGGCCTTATACAATATTGATTGATAGACTTGATACTTAGTTGGGAGGATCACATACCACTAGTGGAGTTTTCGTAAAACAATAGTTACCATTCCACCATCGATATGGAACTATTTGAGGATTTGTACAAGCGACCTTGTAGGTAACAACATTTCTATATGAACCAAGTAGAGTCTACACTCATAGACCCAAAATTGGTGAGAGATACAATAAATAATGAACAGATCATATTGGTGTGGATGAAGACTAAAAAAATCCATTGTAAGTCTTATAATGATAGACTCCATATACCTTTGGAGTTCAAGGAAGGATACCATGCGTTACTACGAGTTTCACTTCGATGTGGATTAAATAGATTTATATGGGGTAGAAATCTCTCTCAAAAGTTCATCATCCCTTTCCAGATAATTCATAGAGTTTGTGAGGTGTTTAACCACATTATCTACCTCCACAGTTAGAATGGGTATATGACTTCTTTCACATGTCACAACTAAGGAGGTATATGCATGAACAATCACATGTTATCAACTAGGTATATAGAGACATTGAGGATTGAGAAACCATTACCGAGTACCTGGTGGAGATCAATGATTGAGGGGAGAAGATCCTTTTTGGGTGATTTATCCCTTTGGTGCATGGATGGTGGTAGCATGAGAAACTTTAGGAGAGCACATGAGAAGCTGGAGGCTAAAATCTGGGCTCAGTATCCAAATTTTTTTGAGTAGCACATGGTTTGTATTTTTAGGGACAAAAATACCCAAGGTGGGGAGAATGTAAGGTATCAAATTTCATATCTATTATTTTTGGATAATATGTGTATTATTTTGGAGACCATGCGCAAGGATGGAGTGCAATCATGAGGCCTTGTGTGACCAGAAAACATTTATTAAATATAATAAGTATATAAAAACACATGTGTGTAATATTCAATAAAAAGTGGAATAAATTTTAAATGGGTGACCATATCAGAAATCTGGTGGCACTATTGACTTAAAAATTTGATTTTTACCCTATTCGTGACTAAACATTAGTCGGCGCAAGTCCTTTGTGGAAAAGTCATCACAGGTTCAGAAATGAATAAAATATTTATCTAAAATTACATTATTTTGAATTTTTGAGGAAAAAATTCAACGATATATAAATATATGATTATAGATAAATTATAGTTTTATCTTCATCACCATAGAACAAGTGATGTGATGTTGGAGAGAGCTTCGAATATTCCCTCCTAGGTGAACAAAAATGGATCATGGATTGATGATTAACACACCTCAGATTTGATAGACCTTGGAAATGAGAATGATGGCACATCATTCTTCATTAACGACCTATCCAAATTTAGGTAGTGCATTTGTTTTTTTGATCTCTTACACGTTCTTTATTTCTATGAGGAATAGATACCAATCAGTGAAAAAATTGATTCATGGTTCAATCACCTTTCAGGATGACTATAATTTAATGGCTTATAAAGAGAGTAATCTTTGTTATTATAGATTATTTCAATGTTGTTCTAATATAAACGAAGTGATATCAACATGATCATTTATTGAGATCCATTAATCTTGATTTCTTTTTTCCTTTTCTCCCCAAATTCATCATTCGTTGTAGGCAATCTTCACCACTTATATGAAATGAAAAATCTAGATCAATCAATCATTTCACACCTGTTTCCTTGCACAACGTTCTAAAATCATAGATCTGGGATTGGTATGGAACTACAGAGTTGCAATAATGGAGATGGAGTGATTTAGACAATGTATGATTCCCAATTTCTTGTTCATCAAATTTCTTCAGAGTTTAATGATGAATGGACAAAGGATTAGTTTTTGGAATGGATAATATATTGGAATCAGTTGTTCAATAGATAAATATCCTATGAAAAAAAATCATAGTCTATCGAAACAATTGCAGATGGATTCCGAAGTGACGATGACAAGGAAATGAGAAGGAGGAAAAAGAATGATCTCTAAAAAACCCAATACACACGGTGTGTACCCCTTGGATACATGGAATGTATCCCCATTTTAATTAATTGTAATGTACCTCAAGAAGTACATAGACATAAGGTGGAGTGAACGACTTGCATACATAGCATGCACTCCCCCACATGATGAGTCTGGGTTCATGTACATGGACTACCCCATGTACTGGTACACAGGCATTGGTACATGATCTGATACTGTATACAAGCACACCATTAGAGTATATATATGGGACATCGTGTAGACGGAGATGGGGTGTAACCCATCAACACATCGTGTACTCTCCTATACTACACCGACACAGTTTGATGAAATGGGCTATTTATATAGGAAGAAATTAGGTTCAAGGTACATGATGTGTAATCCCTCTACATGTCATGTACTATATCTTACCTAGATTAGATCTCTTATCCCCTATATCATGGAGGAGATTCATTAGTATTTGTTCCCCTTATCCTTTCCCTCAATGTTGGTATGAATCATTTTATACTCTTAGGACTATAATCCCATCCACACGACTTCTGGGATAGATTTGTTGGAATCCCTAAGGGAGGGATAGAGTGGGATCCACTATTCATCTTCATGCCATTGGTGGAGTTCTTGGGATCGATTTGACCAAAATTAAATGGAAAATGATCCTCTAATTAGTGAGATAATCTTGAATGAGTTGTTGATATCACCCCATGGACATGGATGTGATTATCATTTGTTTTATTATATCTCTTCAAGATTCAACATGTTGTTTCTGATGAAGAGACCCGATTAGTAGTACCTCAGGGATGGATGTCATTAGTGATATCAGGTCCAAGATTGTGTTCTCCAATATGATTTCTTTGTTGATCCTTAATATATAATTCTTGGTTTTTTTACTATTGTTGTGAATTACCTCAAGACTTTGTGTATTTGTTGAGTATATCTATATATTATTGTTATATGGGTTGTAAAAATATTATTTTGTAGAGATGATTGTATTTCATTTTTTATATTTTTTTGGTTCTGAGGTGTCCTATGTAGTATTTTTATATTTACCCTTGCATGATATTTTCCCTCATGTAAAATGTATTGTGCAGATGATCGACCATTTGACTGATTCCTAGGTAGACCAGGATGAGATGGATCTTAGTGAGACCAGACATACAGAGGTGTATTCCTATGAATTTGAGATAGTATTCCAAGTTCCTTTACATTTAGGTTGGACATACAATAAAAACTCTTTATGGTGGTCTTTTATTAGGACTTGTTTACTTTATTTACTTCTTATTGTACTCTAGTTTTAGGACATATATATATGAACACAATGGTTGTTCATTTATTTTAAATTCCAGTAACTTTTTCAATTGGAGATGTGTTTGAGTGTTCATGAACATAGGAAATTCTTCCCATGTTAGTGATATGTCTACTCGGTTCTAGTAACCAAAACCTGGGATATTGGAGGCCGTCTTGGGGAGTCTCAGCAAATGACCCACTAGGACTGGTCTTGAAACATATTGAATGAAAATAAGAGTTTTTTTCCAAACAGAAAGGGGGTTTTCTATTTTAAAATTATATTCTATATAGAATATAGTCTCTAAGTCACCATAGGGGATATTTTTGAGCTTAGATAAGTTAGAAAAATAAAAAATAAGACATTATAATCATATAAAATTATGTAATTTTCATTTAATATCTAAAAGACTTTATGAAAAATGATGGTAAATAGAAATGTTAAGAGCTAAATTCAGTTACCATGAGAATGTGAATATCAGTACATCATGAAGTATTATGATAGATAAAATTCAATGTGAATTTCAAATAATATCCTAAAATAGTTTTCATGTATAGAGGTAAATATAAATAGACAGAGTTACATTTTTTATATTAAAAATTCAATTACACTCTATCCTAAAGAAGTTTAGGATATTCCTGTGGGTAATAAAGTAAATAGATACATTATTTCAATGGATATTCTGATGTAAAGGGTCTAAAGGATAATGATTTTAAATTTATATATTTTTCTATGTAGAAAATTGATGTTATTTACAATGTAATATTTGGTGTTTTGGAGTTAAGTAGTTTGAATATGTTCAAGGAGTTGAAAATTAGGAATATTATTCTTAAATATCAACACTATTCAAACATGTTTTCATCATAGATGTTACGCACTGTTGTTTTTTATGGTTAGTTTTATTTTGTGGGTGCATATATTTGGGTTTGGAATTAAATATAGATGCAACTATTCAACAAAATCCAAGATTGTACATTAAATATAAGGCCAATATATCAATCTATAATACATTATATTTTATATAGGTGTTAATATATGGTTTATTTAAGTATTATTAAGAGTTTTATTAATATAAAATATATCATATAAACGGTAATAACCATTTATCATTATTTCACTTTGGATGAATATATGTAAATATATACATAAATGCTTTATGGAATGAAAATATAATTGATCTTTCCATGTATCAATTTGGGTTATCCCTAACTTATGATTATCACAGTCTATTATGTGTTATGAAAAAATGTTATGGTAAAAATAGTATGATTCTTTTATGAAGATACAAAATATACTCATTAGGCACAAAAAGTTGTTTTTATTCCAGATGACTAACTATGATTACACCATGTAGTGTTATACACTATTTATTTGAAGTAATAGGTGTTGAAGGATCATATTTGGAGTCCCCACAATTTGAGGTTGCTCAGATACATGTCATGAGAACCCTCATATGTTGATATAGTTCTTTTTAAATACTTAATGGCATAAATAATCTTAGACGGTTAGGTATATTACTGATCATGTCATTGGTCTGAGCTCAACTAAGATTGGATTTTTACACTAAAAGTATGAAATCGAGGCCCTTGATTTATGTAGATAAAGGGGTTATAGAACACCACTAGATAATACATATGAAGTTCTTGTATATTTGAATAAAATGCATGTCATGTTATCACCCATAAATGTGAATGAAAAATTATATATTCATTTAATTTGATAGTATAATGTTAGAGATTTTATAATGAAAAATTTTTATATATGGGATTTACATACTTCATATCTCATGGCGCCCCAATGTTTTGGAAAAAAGGAAACATATGAGAATGAATTCTAACATGTGTTGTGACTGGATGACTTATATATTGAAAAACATGGGTTTGATAGTGATTACACTAATTCCATTTGTATCTTGGGTGAAATTTATTCTTTACTAGAGGCCACTATTTTATTATATTTATGGTTCCAAATATTCATATTTATTTTCAACACAACAATTTATTATAGGGTTACACATTATATTTGAATGAATGTGGATTGTGTTTGATTTATAGTGATAATCTAAATGTGTTTAAGTGTTTAACCAAAAGAGTTTATTGTGGGTTTTAACAACGTATTTCATATGATGTTATATATAGTGAAGTTGATTATAACTTTCAAAAAGTTTTTTGTAAAATATTAAAATGAAGAATTTTATATGATAAAATATATTAGGAGACTGATAGATTGATGTAAGTATTGTGTGAAATGACTACGAAATTTACTCATGAGTTATAATTCAGGAGTTAATGTAAGATATCCCAAGGAGAATACATGGGGGATTTATAAAGAATAGCTCCATGATATGGTTTTCGTAATCATAGATTCCTTTTCCAACTAAAATTCCCAGGAATCCAATTATCTCTTTCTTATTAGACTTAGACATTATAATGTACTAACACACCATGGTGATAAGTGGAATATAAAAATATCATCACGTGATTCTAAAGCTAATGGATACAACTAGAGGAGAATGATTTTTTAGATACCTCTATTGTGATCCCCATAAAAAAATAGATAATGTTTTATGTGATCTATATATATAGTGTAATGTAAAAATTTAATATTTATTGATTTACTATCTTTATTATTTCATCATTCTATAATTTTATGATCTTGTATTGTGTTTTAAAGGTTTAAAAAGGGTTATTAGAATGCTTCAAAAACCAGTAAATCTAAAATTTAATTTATCCCTATCTTATATATTCCAATGGGGGTTTTTATGTTAGGACTAGTAAGAAATGTAGATTATCTGGGATTAATCTCATAGAATATAATTAATGGGATATGTGGGAATATACAAAATGTAATTGGAGTGGAATATAAATTATTTAAATAACAAGAAATGTTTTAGATCATAGAGTAAGGATGTTAAAAAGAGAAAATTATTTGAATGAAAATATATGATGATTAATAATAGTTAGGATATGGATTTGTACTATATTGAACATATTAGAATAAACCAATATATTACCTAATATAATTGGTTTGAAATTAATGTTAAATAATCAAATTGAAAAAATTAAAATGTACTTTACTAAAATTAATGTTTTAGTTTTACCTATCCAAACTATGTTTTCATGATTTAAACCAAACCAATCCTAATTAAACAAAATTGGAAGATCCCAGGAAAAAATAAGCTGAATGGATTGAAAAATAATTAAAAACAACTACACCACATTTAACCAAACATAAAAAAAATAATAATAATAAAAATAAAAATAAAGGGAATTGAAACTGAAAAGATAGTAACCAACAAAAATTTATCCAAAATAGAATCATACTAAAATTAAATAAAAATAACTACATTGATATAGTTTCTTCCCACTAAGATGGTATATCTTAAGATAAAAGTATGATAATTCTAGCTAACCTAGACACACTATGCACAACAGCATATCAGTAGATTTTGGAGAATTTTTTAAACCCAAAACATCTAAACCAACCATTTATCATGTTTTGATAGTTTTATATTATTTAATAAGCATTGAAATAATATAAATAACTCAAAATAGATAATAGTATAGATTTGGATATTTGAAAAATATAAAAGTTAATCATTTAGGAATATTTGATTTTTTACATAAAAATACTCGTGTTTTTTGGGGAAATTATGAGTGTTGTAACTATATAAATAGGTTTATATGTAGTTGAATTATCAATTGGTAATATTGTCACCTTCCAATTTATATAATAATAACATAATTATTACACCTATAACGTAATATATAGTAAAAAAATTACTGTAATACAATCACTAAAAATAGATTTTCCTTTTCACATAATATGGTGATAAAATGAAACATTTTATAGATTAACATTATATAAAAGCGATATAACATTCTAATTGAATAATAATGAAATAATTTTAGTATTTTAAAAAATTATAAACATTAAAAAATAAAGTAAATATTTACTTTTATAAATTATATATCCATATTTCAATATATTATTTATTCGGAACCCTGCTTCCAAAATAAACATTACGTTTTATAAATACAATATAAAAAATAATATCTGTTAAATAGGTTATTCCTTATCTAATTCATTTTTTAGAATGATAATTATTATTGATTTGTTAGTTTATGCCACCTTTTTTTATTTTTTCACACATAACAGTAAAGGATATCTAATTGAAATTTTATTTTATTTTTCTATATAAGAAATGAAAAATATTGAAGAGAAACAAAATAAGTGATTATTCTAAAGAGATAAATTCATAAGAGACATGAATCCATCCATTAGTGGCCATTGTGAGTAATTTATTTCAAATATATATATATCTATAATATATAGCCCAAGGATCAGTGTGGTACAACATGGTGGTGAGCCAATGATACCCATTTTTTTTTGAATTCTTCCCTTTTTGACTCAATCTCATGAACATATTTTTGTTATCCATCAACTAAATATAAAATACCATCCATACCTTATATTCAGTAATAGTTATATAGATTTAAACACTTCATATATATAAGTTTTAGTGTAAATATTTTCTTTTTTCGATGTTAGTAAGAATCCTCAATTTGGATTCTCCATTATAATGTTGTCCAAAATTATTGTACCTTAGGCAGTAACTAGTTATAGACCATAGAAGTTATTCCTCCATTTTTACCTAGTTTTATACCCTAGCCACAAAATATTTAAATTATGTTTGTTGTACACCCCAACCTTCTTTCTATTCCTTGAAAAGTTTTACACCCCATCCATGAGCCTCTTAACTAGATAGTTATTCACCCTTACTATAATATGTACTTATTTTCTGTTGATCTAATGATCAAAGATTTCATTTTTTTCAGATAAACCTTCTCCATGATCTTGTAGGATTAATATTTTACCTTTATAGATTAAATATCATAAAAATATTCTTGAAAAACTATCTTGGTTATGAAACTCTTCTTATATCTAAAGTGAAATAGATTATCCCCAATATTTGAAATCTCTAGTGGGTATTCTTTAGGGACTCTAGGCTTAATCTCACCTTGTCTCCTCATTATGGAGGTGTATTGGTTCATAAGTTCATTGGATTTATAATGATTTCATAATTATTTATGAGTCGAAGGATTATCATATCTTCTTCACCAAACAAAAATGATTATATACCCAAAGAATATCATGTATATAATCTTTCATTCATTCCATAATTTATTATGGATACATTATAATAAATTCCAAAAATTTATATATTGATATAAAAAACTTATATGAATATATTGTTGTAAATAAATTTAATAACACAAAAAAACCCTAATAAGTATTTATATATTGATTCACTATGAGTCTTAGAAGTCAAATAATCTCAATTTTAATACCCAATACAAGTGTATTCATATACTTCACATAGATTGTAAATAACTATAAATATGCATGAATTTCATCAACATGTATCCACATTTCAATATGTAAAGGATTTTAGTATAATTTCCTCACATAGTTATAAAAATACCTTTATCTAATCACTTATGTTTTCTCTAACCATCATGTGAATTATTCCAATAGGGCTCTCTACTACATTATCATAGTTGGGTACAAATTTTTTCCCTAATGTTCTTTTATAGATTATTAAATAAATAATGACCACATATTGATCATTATTCTTAGCAATATTAAATCTAATTATATATTCAAATATCAAGATTCATGCATAGATGTTTGATATTGAAACATATCTATTCACCTCAGCAAACATTCATGGTTATGAAGTTGTATGCATTTACACAACTACATTCTTTGTCATGCATGAATAATACCAAATGCGACTTCTTTGAGCTCTGAACAACATGGCTGAAATTTCATCATCTTTATATATTGAAGTAGTCATTCTTAAGAATGTATAAAAGTGGTAATGTATTCATTACATTCAATATTAAATCAATACCATCCATATAACTTCTATTTATCCAAAAAGCATTCATATATTCACCCCCAACAACTATATTTTACAGTAACAACTCTCGGTTTATCTTCCAATGCATGGTCAAATGAAAAACATATTATATCTTAGTAAAAATGTGGTCACATATTAGGCCTATCTATAAATCATTTGTTTCTCCATGTTAATTTAAATTTGGGTGAGATCCTAATTTAGTTAGTTCTTTTTCTTCATGATCTAGGTGTAGATTTGTATATAAAATCAATGATATGTTCTTATCACTACTTTATACTACATACATCCAATTTAACCATATTCTAATGGATGATCTATAGATTCATGGAAGATTCATATTATTAATCCGCTCACCTATTTTCATTGCATTTTTACTCCATCAACCATGTGACAACTCTATGTTCTTATGGTTGATTTGTGTTATTCTTCATATGAAAATGTGGTTTATTCATATAATCATAGAAAATATATTCTATTAACATGGAAGGAAAAATTTTATATTTCTAGTGCACCTTGTGGATGATCCATTACCCTTCTCTGATGAATCCATACTACCTAGGTTCGGTTTGTAAACCTCATATAGTTAGTTGCGATTATCATATTTATATGGTCCATAAACCTCAAGATGTCACGTCATGTATCTATGTATAGAACTTCTCCACTCAAGTTTGTCATTCTCTAACCTCATAACCCATTTTCATTAATCATGGAAACCATTCGTATATCTTATGGACTTACATGGATGACATATCAAGTATGAATTCAAATCCTTTGTCATGGAATAATACCATTTTCATTCATTATGGATGAAACATCTTGATTATATATAATTAAATTGACAATCAAGCAAGAAATATAATTCAAAGTACAGAATATATAACAATCCTTTAATATTCATCACCTCTTTGGTTCATCAAACACATAATAATCCATTGAAAACAAATATAACTCTTACATATGATCTTAAATCTCCCCCTTTTATTTTTTTGGCAATACCAAAAAAAATCAATATATGTGATCCTATATAATATTTATTCTCCTCCTTATTTTAAATAAATAAAAAGATCAATGTACGGGTTTTCTTATATTTTTATCTATCTTTTAGGGAAGTAAAATTCAATTCCCCCTTTTTCAAATATAAGAGAAGGGTGATACCACTTTTTTCTATTATAAGGATACTTTAGTAGGTATACTCTATATCTATATTGGATAAAATATTTTAGAAAAATGATTGATTCAACCATGTTTTTGTAAGCTATATATTCTCTATCTTGCATGTGATAACATGATGATAATTATTTCTAGTGACATTTAACAAGAAAAATATTATATCATTCTCCAATATAATCCGTCACTTAAAACATCTCATGTTTACAATAAAAAACTCAAACATTGTCTATTTTTTTATTCAAAAAAACATCCATTTCATAAAAAACTAAATATAATTTTAAAAAAAAGATGTAATTGTGTTTATAAAACTCATTATTTAGAATTTATGTGGTAGTTAAAAGTATCTAGGTTCAGGAAAGTCACAATTTTTTTTGATGTTTGAGAGCTACATATCATGTATTCTCCCCTTAAAAGTATGATTCCATTCCTCATTCACCATGGTAGATTTTCAACATTAGAACTCAATGAAAAATAATCTTATTTACTATCCAAAGGAGAAAACCTAAACTTTATACTTTTCTATACAATGTGTAAAACACTAATTGAAATCATTAAATTAACTAAACGATAGTTCAAAAATAAACATGTCTTAAGAATATATAGGTTCTCTTATTTCATAAAAATAAACTCTAATAGTGAAATTTTCATCTCATAATTTCATTATTCTTAAATAAAATTCCATCATGATATGCAATCTATTCATTATTGATAGATTTTATAAAATTTACATGAATTTTCCTCCAACGAATTGAACTTTTATGTAGTGTTATTCTCTCTATATAAGTTTTCAAGGAATATTTTGTGGATGACTTATCGTGGACTTCAACCACATGTTTTCCTTTATTGTTATTACTAACTAAAACTCCCCAATTTTTTTGATAATCCCATATGTCTTCTTGAAATATTTAATTTTTCATCACACTATTTTAAATGACTTATAAATTTCGTTCGCTCTAACACTATAAGAATCCTTTCTTTGTATAACTGTCTCACAAAACTCATATTTGTGACCATATTGACTATATCTACCATATACATATTTAAATTTATCAATTATATTAGGGTTGAAATATTTTATATAGTTATATTCATGGGTAATTTATTCTATTTTTTTCTTTAGTTTCATATCATACCTTCCACTTGGTGATTGTTTCATTGATTTCAATGAAACATTAAACCAGGAAGAATAGGGGTTGAGTCCCTACATACCACAACACTAGTAGAAAACATGAAATTTTGATCATCAATATTTACGATGTTATTATCCATTTGAAAATTAGGCCTTATTTTATCTAGTTTAATATAATACCATTTTCTCGATCTCTCATCCCTTTCATTGAGGAATAATGCATATCCTATTTCATGTTCCAGTCATTTCAAAATTTAGTTTTAACAAAATCACTACTATAAATAAATTATTTACCTCATTCCCTTGGAAAAATTTTCCCACATCCATTAGAGGAATAATCATTTTCTGAAGTGATTAAATATTATGAAGGTTTTTTATCCCTTGTTGAATATGAAAATATATTTATTTTTCCTCAACTATTTCTTCTTCACTTTCATCCAAATTATCCTAAAGGTCTTTCATTTTATATTAAAGGTTCAAAAAATTCATTCTATTTCTTATTGATATCATTCACAACAAAAGAAAGAATAATTATTTTATCCCTAGATTGGAATCATGATAATGATGAATAAATTTTATTATCTCATATCATCATATTATTCATGACAACTATTATAATGTAAAAATTTTATTTTAGTCCAGGAATGACCCCAGATAAACATGTTAAATGTGGTCTAAAGTAGTGGACACCGATTGCATCAGCCCTAAAAATACTATTAAAAAGGATGGAAGATATCCCAAGCTATGGGAAATAAAGAACTAAGACTCATTGGTTGCCTATGAAGCTAGGAAATCTTCCACATTATTCATTGGATAGTCAATGGAAAAGTTCTTATTTTAGTTAAAACTCTAATATTTTTGTAATTTTTTCATCTCTTTTATCTTAACCCATTTTAAACATTATTGAGGGAAATAAAATCATTGAAATATTAATCAGTAAAATTCATAATCGGTACACTCCTACTGATCATATACATCCATCATTTAATCCTAAATACATTTTGGATATTTAAAGGGAACTTACACCCTATTACTACATATCGAGTCAAAGGACTAGTTAGGTACAATTAGGGTGGGGTGGACTAGCAGTGCACAATTTTTATGAATTCTTATTACCTTTTGAACTAAAGTTATTTAACATGATAATGTTCTCATTTCACCCAATATAAAACATCATCCTTAACTTTTATGAAGATATAATACTAGATAATAAAACAAACAATATTTATATGGTTATGTACTAAGAGCTTCTACTGGTGATGTTAGTTAGTAACTTTAACATGGATTCTCTACTGTATTCTTTTCCTCAATTAAAACAACTTAGGAAAAAACATGTTATACACACCAATGGAATATCATCCAGTTGATCTTATTTTTAATCCTCAACTCAAACTATTCTTCCTAGGTTCGTTATACACACCATCCTTCCTCATCTTCCTTGAATGGTGGTAAAACCCATCCATAAGCCTTTTATGTAGACAGTTATACTCCCCAACTGTAACACCCTGATATTTTATAAGATATACTATTTTTAATCTCTTTCCTATCTTCTACTGTATGCTACACCAAGACTATATTGCGCTATACGTGACACCGTATTAACTTGTAGTATACGCAAAACTATTCTTGGCTCGTGTTACACACAATTTCAAGTTCATTTTGTAGAAATTATTCTACGCAACATTATGTATAGATTTTGTTTAATTTATAAATGAAATAAGTTTTGAATTATGTTCTATGAAACACCAAAGGGATATTTCACTACACGCAACCCTGACCTGGCTTGCATGTCACACAATCGCGACCTTCCTTGATAGCATGTGTTGTACGCAATACCAAGTTTCACTAAACAACGATATATGGCTATAATATTTTCATGAACTATCCATTATGAATATTATTAACTATATTTTTAATTTTATAACATTAGTATTCATCTTACTCATTTTCTAGAACATGGTATGAGAATAAAATAAATTTTTCGGGTAAAATAAGTATTTTTAAAGAAATACAGTTTTGTCGCCTTTTGATGGAGCACCCACATTAAATCTAGTTTTTGACAATATTATATGTTCAATTTTACAAAATAAAATTATTCTTTTGAATCAGGATATAAAATTTTACCTTGGATAAAATTTTCATATTATTCTGATAACTTTCATAATTAATGAATAGTAAAAACACGCTATATTTTAATCAAAAATAACTTTTTTCATTGTAATAATATATGTTGTTAAATTATAACATTGAATGGTTTTAAAGTATAAATAGAATAAATTTTTACCATTTAATATAATTTATGTCATTATCATTGATTTTACATTGAATTCATAGGTTAAATCAATTCAATCTTTTGCAATGTTTTAAACTAAAACCCGTTTTCTTTCGACACTGGGATTAATTTTAATTTAATTTCTACAAATTATGTGTGTTGAATTTGGAGAAATGGATTCCATATTTGGAATAATTGGGTCCAAATTATATTAATAGACTACTTTTTATTTTTGGGCATTATGAATAGTAACTATAGTAAATTTTATTTACCCTAGTAAAAGGTAAATCGGGTAATTAAGGGTAAATATAATATTGTAACATTACCCTAACACTTGTCTCAATACAATTGGATGATTATATTTAGTACTAAGTGGTATTATGGTCGAAATGGAATCCATTAGAACCCACATGGAGGTGATTAAGACCTTTAGTTTATTTTATTTAAAGGAAAGTGAAATCTGTCTCACTCAAACTTTAATAAATAAAGTATTTTTAATATAAGGTTATACAGAATATAAATTATTTTATAAATACTCATTTTAAAGCTAAAATGTTTTTATTTATCATGTTAATTTATTTGTAATTTTTAAGAGTTATTTAATTACATTATTAGTTTATACATTAATGATGCAGAAATTACTTATTTAGTAAAGAAATCAATAATATTGTTTTATGGATATAGTAATACATATTAAAGGGATCACAAACCAGACAAAAACTTATTTTTAGTGTATATATACATCATAATCATTCAATTACTGAATATATGGCCATTTGGAGTCTTAAAAAAGTTATTATGACACTTATATTATTTTATTTTATATGATGTCAAAGTTGTCACCTTCATAATTAAATAAATATAACATTTTAAAATTCGAGTGTTTTAGAAGATAAATCTGACTAAATGTATTCTTATGAAAGATATAAGATTTATCTTATTCCTAGTATTTTAATTTTAATTTTTATGAGAAAATAAGTATATTTCATAATTATACAAAAATGTTGTAGTAATTATTTTATTAAGATAAATATCAAATAAATGATTTTACAAATAGTAAAATAAATATTATATAAACTATTTAATGTGCTCCAATACTTTTCTAGATTACTAAGACATGTTAGTAACCAATTAAATATTTTATATTGAATATATCCTCTATGTGGATTTAATTTAAATTCAAGTAATTGAATAGTGTCAAAATTGAAATATTGTTATTTTATAAAAATAACATATTATTAAATTGTTTAAAAATCACAAAAATAATTAAAAATTATAAATTTAAATTTATATAGTCTAAAATTTAATAAATTATATAATTATATATAATTCACAGCTTATAAGTAATTATTTATAACAATTTAAAATTTAGATTCTTATTACCACAAATAAAATTTAATAGATTAAATAAGGATAAATTAAGTTGATAATCTTTAAAATAGATTCCTTACATGTGTAAATTTTATTATTTGATGATATTAAAACCATATCTCATCTAATATTATAATATGAGTCATTTTTGGAGGTTTTTACGTGGGTTATATTTATTATAAATTAATATTTTTAAGATTTCCAAAGGTGCCCCTCTCCTCCCTTATAAAAAGGGAACCCCTTCCCACTTCTCTTCACACCCTTTAGTGACTTGATTCTCGTCCAAATACTACCCATTGATCTTCTCCACTTCCCTAGAAACATTTAGGAGGTTCTGTTCTTCTCAAAAGACCAACTCTATTTCCTTAAGAGAAGGATTAAAGGAGGTGCGTCGAAGAAGAGGTAATCTCTTCTTCCAATTCTATCATTTTTCTTCCTTCTTCTTCTTCATTAGTTGTATCATTATAAAGTAATAACATCAGTATTACTTAAATAATTATATGTTATTATATATATGAAACAACCATATTTCACCTTATATCCATCCTACAGAAAATAAAATCACCGCACGTGCGTACGTACGGAATACCGTCTCCACGCCATGGTGTAATTTGTTTTCGACCACCACCTTACATGGATGGATATAATGGTGTAAATAAATAACTATATATGATTATTGTAAAGTGATATTGATTATGAAATATTATACATACACTTCAATACAATTCCACAATCATGGGAATGATATCATCGCTCGTGCGTAGGTACGGACTACCGTCTCCACGACGCGATGAGATTCATTCTCCATGTTAACCATTCATGAATGATTATAATGTAAATATAATGAATAATAAAGAAATATATGACCTAATAATGATACTGGATATATGTATATATATATGTGTATTTCATATACTTAATTCCATTCAATTCAATTAGGAAATGAAAACAGCGTTCATGCGTACGTACGACCTACCGTCTCCATGAACGGTTTATTTCATTCCATTTATCGATATATCATATAAATATATATATGTATATGCTGAATATATAATATATATAAATCATGTTTTAAATTCTGGAATTATGTAATCAATATATAAGTTATAATATCGTGAACAACAAGTCGAAACACATACAATAAATAAAACAATTTTACACAAAATGCTGCTTTAACAAGGAATTTACAAAAGAACGGGTAATATGAAGACATAAGTGAACCATATATGATATCATAACAATTAATATGATTCTGTAATAAGTCAATGACATTATTTAAATCATTATGCAGGAGGTTAGGATACGTACGAAGCATATCGGACCTAAGGTAAGGGATAACTATTACAATATTGTTCTTATCCGAGATTGTTTATTCGTAAGTATTTACTGGGGGTATTTTTATCATCCATGTCCATGTTTCCTAACAATGGTTTCATGTATGTTTAAAGTCCCTTTTAACCATTTGTTTGACTTTTAATACAGGGTATGTAAGTAATCTGTCTTTTTTTACCATACGAGGTACTTTTTGACTTTTCTGACAAAAGTATGAGGAGAACGCTATTTTTAACTTATACAGCATGAAGTTATTTTTACAGTTTCATGAAGCCTCATTTTCATGAAGCTTCATATAAAATATTGCATTATTAATTTCAACAAAACCCCTTTATTTTAAAATTACATCGCATTTTTTGAAAAGAAAATGATTTTGGAGAAAAAAGGATATTTTCCTCAAGATTTCATTTCAAGTGTTTTATCAAAAATATTTTTCCATCAAAAATGACATTATTTAATATTTTTTTTCCAAGTATAATGTCTCCATTATTTACATGGTTTTATTCTTCTTATGATGAAATGATATCCATTTCTTTATATAGATTATGTTATGATGGCATGATGTTTAAGAATCCCATTCTATTACATGGGTTATGTTATGATGCATGATTGATGATTCTGTGGAACACGAAAGAATGATTTCATTATGAGATGGGTGTGACCTACATCTATCTACAATGCATTGGGTAATGATTTATATCTCATGAGATAGACATGGCTGAAACGGAAAGTAAATCTGCTTCAGTAATACAGGGCTGGAATGGCAAGTAAACCCAGTTCAGTAAGGGACTTTGTCCACTAATATGGTCTTGGCAGCAATGCCTTGGCTACTATGGAAATCATATCATGTGCTTAATGTTTTTCCACAATTACAAGTTTTATTCCCACACTATTTTATCATGATTTATTTTCCATTATGATCTATGCCTTACATACTCCCATGTTTTATTTCATTGCTCATGATTTTGAAGTTTAAACATTATGTTCATGTTTTTAAGTTCAAATGAATATGGTTGGTTTTATTTTCTCCATGCTTACCCTTACTGAGCATTTGAGCTCACCCTTTATATGTTTTATTTTCCCCAGGATATAAATAATGGTTTTAGGTAAGAAAAAAGAGGGGAAGATCTTTATGGGAGATGTTGAAGATCTTTCACCATGATTAGAAGATTATGTTCCATGTTTCCAAAGACACTAAACTATTACAGTCTTTGAGTGTTGGTTTTTGTTATGTATTAAGTATTCTGAAAAAGTAATGTAATGTCCATGTACGTCAAGCTTTGGGTATCTACAGTTGGTATCAGAGGAAATGTTTATTTAACCATTGGAAACTTGGATGCAAAAACTTTAGTGAGATCCCTAGAGTTATTTCTAAGGTAAGTCTAGGGATGTTTGAAAGGTTATGTACAAGTATAGATTATAATCCTAGAATTATGGTAACGATCTTAGAATTAAACATATGTTGTAAGATATTGAAGGTACTCCCCCTTTATTATATTGTTTTCCCAAGCATGATTTTTGCCTCTCACGCTATTCTTTTTGGGTTTTAGACGATGGCTAGAACCCAAAGGAACCATGTTGATAAATGTAATGGACAATGCAATGATTGTCCTCTTGAACAACTAAATGTGATGGGATAAGGAGTATAAAATCTTATTACTATACTTACACAAGCTATGAATCATTCTGGACTTCCAAATAAGCAAAGAAGGGAACAATATTCTATTGAGTCCTTCATGAGGCAACGTCCACCATATTTCAGTGGGTCTTCGGATCCACTTGTTTCTGAACAATGGATCAGTACCATTGAAGGGTTATTTTCCATACTTCACTATTCAGAGCATGAAAAAGTCATTTTGGTTGTTTACCGTTTAGAAGGTGAAGCAGACCATGGTGGACTCTAATTAAGAATACAAGGTCTTGAGATGAAATTGAATCCATGGAATGGGATGAGTTTATGAACTTATTTTTCAATAAGTACTTCCCTTATATTCTTCAAACAATGCTGGAAAAGGATTTCCTTGAGATTAAGAAAAAGGATGATGAATATGTTGGTATATACGAGGAGAATTTTACAAGGCTTGCAAGGTATGCATCTTGATTTATCATCCAACCAGAAAGTAAAGTTGATCGATTCTTCAATGGCTTAAAACCAAGTTTTCTAAGGGAATTAGCTATAAGTGACTTCAGTAGCTATAAAGAAATTATGTGTTGTGCTACCAAGGTAGAACTGGAAGTTTGTGTTACATATCCATCTCATGGTTTTGACAAGAAACGAAAGATAGAGTTTAAGGAGAAATATCACAACAATGGTGAAAAGAAGATAAATGTTTCTTTATACTCAAAGTGTTGGAAGAAGCATGGTGGAGATTTCCTAAAAGGTACTAGAAAATGTTTTATGTGTGTAAAATAAGGTCATCGAGTAGTTGATTATCGAAGTAATGGGAAAAAGGCTGCTAATGATGTGAATAGAGAAAAGACTACAAAGAAATCTCCACCAACACTTCAGTGCTTCATGTGAAAGGAAATGGGGAATTTTGCTAATAAATTCCCTAATCCAAGGGTTAATGATGATCGACATGAGCAACCACTTAAGGCAAAGGACAGAGGGAAGTCACATGCAATCACAATTGGAAATGATGAATATCACAACGATGTGGTGGAATGATTAAGTGTTTATGTAATGGGATTCCAAAATAATGTTGTATATAGTATCATGGAATATTGGAATATTTATCTATTGGTCTATTGTGAGTTTCAATAATTTTATGCTACCAGTCACCAAGGAATGTGATAGAAATATTTTTGGAAAGCTGATGATATGCGCATAATAAAGGGATAAAGAGAAAATGAAATGAGATCATGACTGATATAAGGAAATAGTTATATCATGGTTTGAGTATATTGAAATTTTGGGATTTTGGTATGTGGAAAGAGTTACGTTTTGACAGAATTCATGTTTTCACTAAGGTTCTAGGGTAATTTATGTTTCAAGAGAACACATGATTAAGGAATTCACATGTTTGGAATGTGACCAACATGATATACCGTTTGATAAATGATGTTATTCATGTTCTTGTTATGTGACCTTTCCAGTAATCATATTCTGTATACTATGAGATTGGACATATGTATTTTGGATAAGTCTGAAGATTGGAAGGGGTTATGTCAGACATCAGATAGTATTGTTTAAGGCTAGAAAATTATTTTCGATATTATTGCAGGATTGTTATTATAATGTAGTTTTAGAAAAAGGGAAAACCTGCAAGACGGGCGACAACCTGTCGCGTCAGACAAGGCTGTGGGAATCGAACCCACAACCAAAGTACGACAGGCCTTAATTGACTACCACTATCCAACAGGAAGTACCTGGTTATTAGAAACTAGTTTTATTATATTAAGTTGTATGATAGATGAAGTATAAGTCCATTTTTGGAATCATATACGATTAGCCTCACCATATATGGAATTATGTATATTTGATAACTTTTGATAACATTTTGATTGAGATAGATGGAATGACCCATCATTCTATTGCATGATATACTAACACTTCACGGAAGACAAATTCAACTTCATTTCTTTAATAGATGATGTGGAAATTGGTCAAGGCACAAACAAAAGTGAGATAGTACCAAAATCAAGTAAGTATTTCATTTAATTATTCTTCAAATTTAAGGGAATGATCTTGAAAACCAAAAAAGTTGTCCTAATATCAGATTAATTAGATGGTACCTTAAATCATCACAAATTTATGGCTTTGTGATTGATGGATTTTTCATAGCCATGTTCTCTACCACTCTTTGTCAGAACTTGATGGTAAGATTTATCTTCCATATCCATATTTTTGCCTATGTTGTCATATGTGGAAACCCAGTTCTGAGTTACTTTGGGTGAATGTTATGATTCTAACTTCCCTTTTTAAAATGATGTTTTAGTATTCCTTTTTACGATCTGGGTTTCTATTAAAACTTTCGAGTAGTAAACCATTTATAACTCCGACGAATTTCGAGGGCGGAATTCATTTTAAGGGGGGTAAAATGTAACATCCTGATAATTTATAAGATATATTCTTTTTAATATCTTTCATATCTTCTACTATACGCTACACCAAGATTATGTTGCGCTATACGCGACACCGTATTAGCTTTTAGTATACACAACACTATTCTTGGCTCGTGTTACACACAATTTCAAGTTCATTTTGTAAAAATTATTCTAAGAAACATTAAGTATAGATTTTGTTTAATGTATAAATGAAATATGTTTTTAATTATGTTATATGAAACACCAAAGGGAGATTTCACTACACGCAACCCTGACCTGGCTTGCATTACACACAATCACAACCTTCCTCTATAGCTTGTGTTGTACGTAATACCGGGTTTCACTAAACAACGATATATGGTTATAATGTTAACACAAACTATTAGTTATGAATAGTATTAAATATATTTTTAATTTTATAACATTATTATTCAAAATACTCATTTTCTAGAACATTTTATGAGAATAAAATAAATCTTTTGGGTAAAATAAGCATTTTTCAACAAATGCAGCTTTTCCACCTTTGATGGCACGCCCACATTAAATATAGTTTTTGACATGTTTATAAGTTCAATTTTACAAAATAAAATTATTCTTTGGAATCAAGATATAAAATTTTACCTTGGAAATGTTTTTCATATTATTCTGATAAATTTTATATTTTAATGAATAGTTAAAACATGCTATATTTTAATTAAAAACAACTTTTTTCATGGTAATAATTTATGTGGTTAAATTATAATATTGAATGGTTTTAAATTATAAATATAATATATTTTTAACATTTAATATAATGTATGTCATTAGCTACATTGAATTCATAGGTTAAATCAATTCAATCTTTTTCAATGTTTTAAACTAAAACCCGTTTTCTTTCGACAACAGGATTAATTTTAATTTAATTTCTGGAACATATGTGTATTTAATTTGGAAAAATTGATTCCATATATGGAATCAGTGGGTCTAAATTATATTAATAGAATACTTTTTTATTTTTGGGCATTCTAAATAGTAACTACGGTAAATTTTATTTACCATAGTAAAAGGTAAATCAGGTAATTAAGGGTAAATATAATATTATAAAATAACCCTAACACTTGTATTAATACAATTGGATGATTATATTTCGTCCTAAGTCATATTTTGGTAGAAATGGAATCCATTAGAACCCACTTGGAGGTGATTAAGACCTTTAGTTTATTTTATTTAAAGGAAAGTGAAATATGTCTCCCACAAACTTTAATAATTAAAGTATTTTTAATATAAGGTTATATAGAATATAAATTCGTTTATACATACTCATTTGAAATATAAAATGTTTTTCTTTATCATGGTAATTTATTTGTAATTTTTAAGAGTTATTTAATTACCTTAATAGTTTATACATTAATTATGCAGAAATTATTTATTTAGTAAAAAATCAATAATATTGTTTTATTGAAATATAAATACATATTAAAGGACTCAAAAACCTGAAAAAAACTTATTGGTAGTGTATATATACACCCTAATAATTCAATTACCGAATATATAACCGTTTTGAGTCTTATAAAAGTGATTATGACACAAATTTTATTTTATTTTATATGATGTCAAAGTTGTCACCTTCATAATTTAATAAATATAACTTTTAAAATTTTGGTATTTTAGAAGATAAATCTTACTAAATGTATTATTTTGAAATATATATGATTTATATTAATCCTAGTATTTTATTGTTAATTTTTATGCAACAAATGAGTATATTTAATATTTATACAAAAATGATGTAGTTATAATTTAATTAAGAGAAATAGAAAATAAATGGTTTTACAAACAGTAAAAAAAATATTATATGAACTATTTAATGTGCTCCACTAATTTTATAGATTACTATGACATGTTAGGAACCTTTTTAAAATTTTATTTTGAATATATTCTCTGTTTGTATTTAATTAAAATTCAAATAAATGAATAGTGTCAAAATTGACACTATTGTTATTTTATAAAAATAACATATTATTAAATTGTTTAAAAATCACAAAAATATTCAAAAATTATAAATTAAAATTTATATTTTAGAAAATGTCATAAATTATCTAATTATGGATAATTCACAGCACATATGTAATTATTTATAACAATTTAAAATTTAGAATCTTATTACAACATATAAAATTTAATATATTAAATAAGGATAAATCAAGATGATAATGTTTTAAATAAATTCCCTACATGTCTAAATTTTATTTTT
Organism: Viscum album; assembly: GCA_963277665.1. Taxonomy (NCBI): domain Eukaryota; kingdom Viridiplantae; phylum Streptophyta; class Magnoliopsida; order Santalales; family Viscaceae; genus Viscum; species Viscum album. The sequence goes on from OY728127.1 coordinate 751,587,309, forward strand.
TGATGATATTACAAACCTATATCATCTAATATTCGAATATGAGTCATTTTTTGAGGTTTTTATGTGGATTTAGATTTATTATAAATTAATATTTTTAAGGTTTCCTAAGGTTCTCCTCTCCTCCCTTATAAAAAGGGAACCCATTACCACTTTTCTTCACACCATTTTGTGCCTTGAAGATCGTCCAACCCCTGACCATCCCTCTTATCCACTTCCCTAGAAACATTCTGGAGGTTCTGGTCTTCTCAAAAGACTAACTCTACTTCCTTAAGAGAAGGCTTACAGGAGGTGCGTCGAAGAAGAGGTAATCTCTTCTTATGATTCTCTCAAGTTTCTTCCTTCTCATTCTTCTTTAGTTGTATCATTATTAATATATAAAATCAGTATTACATAAATAATGATATGTTATTATAAATATGAAACAACCTTATTTCACCTTCTATCCACCTTATTGAAAATGAAATCTCCGCGCGTGCGTACGTACGGAATACCGTCTCCACGCCGTGGTGTAATCTGTTTTTGACCACCACCTTACTTGGATTGGTATAATGGTGTAAATAAATAACTATATATGTTTTTTGTAAATTGATATTGATTCTGAAATATTATACATACACTTAAATACAATTCGACGATCATGGGAATGATATCATCCCTCGTGCGTACGTACAGACTACCGTCTCCACGACGCGATTAGATTCATTCTCCATGTTAACCATTCATGAATAATTATAAAGTACGTATAATGAATAATAATGAAATATATGACCTAATAATGATACTAGATTTATGTATATATATGTATATATGTATTTTATCTACTTATTTCCATTAAATTAAATAAGGAAACGAAAACAGCGTTCATGCGTACGTACGACCTACCGTCTCCATGAATGGTGTATTTCATTCCATTTATCGATCAATCATATATATATATATATATATTCTGAATATATAATATATATAAATCAATTATTAAATTCTAGAATTATGTAAATCAGTATATAAGTAATAATATCAAGAACAACAAGTCGAAACACGTATGATAAATGAAACGATTTTTCCCAAAATGCAACTTTAACATGGAATTTACAAAAGAAAGGGTAATATAAAGACATAAGTGAACCATATATGATATCATAACAATTAATATGATTCTGTAATAAGTCAATGACATTATTTAAATCATTATGTAGGAGGTTCGGATACGTACTAATCATATTAGACCAAAGGTAAGAGAGAACTATTCCAATCTCGTTCTTATCCAAGATTGTTTTTTGTAAGTATTTACTGGGGTTATTGTTATCATCCATGTCCATGTTGCCTAAAAATGGTTTCATGTATATTTAATGTCCTTTTTAACAATTTTTTTTACTTTTACTACATGGTATGTAATTAATATTTCTTTTTTTACTATACGAGGTACTTTTTTGACTTTTCTGACAAAAGTATGAGGAGAATGTTATTTTTAACTTATACGATGTGAACAGATTTTTATGGTTTCATAACGCCTCATTTTCATGAAGATTCATATACAATATTGCATTATTATTTTCAACAAAATGCTTTTCTTTTAAAATTTCATGGCATTTTGTGAAAAGAAAATGATTTTGAAGAAGCAAGGATATTTTCCTCATGATTTCATTTCAAGTGTTTTATGAAAAATATTTTTCCATATAAAATGAAATTATTTAATATGTTTATGTTTCAAGTATAATGCCTCCATTATTTACATGGTTTGATTCTTCTTATGATGAAATGATATCCATTTCTTTATATGGATTATGTTATGATGACATGATGTTTAAGAATCCCATTCTATTACATGGGTTATGCTATGATGTATGCTTTATGATTTTGTGGCACACGAAAGAATGATTTCATTATGAGATGGGTGTGACCTAAATCTCCCTCCAATGCATTGGGTAAATATTTATATCTCATGATATAAACATGGCTGAAAAGGTAATTAAATCCGGTTCAGTAATACATGGCTGGAATGGCATGTAAACCCTATTCAGTAAGGGAATTTGTCCACTAAGATGGTCTTGGAAGAAATTCCTTGGATACTATGGAAATCATATCATGTGATTAATGTTTTTCCACAATTACAAGTTTTATTCCCATGGTATTTTATCATGATTTATGTTCCATTATGATCTATGCCTTACGTACTGCCATGTTTTATTTCATTTCAAATGATTTTGAAGTTTAAACATTAGGTTCATGTTTTTAAGATCAATGGTATATGGTTGGTTTTATTTTCTCCATGCATACCCTTACTGAGCATTTGAGCTCACCCTTTATATGTTTTATTTTCCCCAGGATATAAAGAAAGGTTTTAGGTAAGAAAAAATGGAATATCTTTATGGAAGATGTTGAAGATCTTTCACCATGATTAGAAGATTATGTTCCAGGATTCCAAAGACACTAAACTATTACAGTCCTTGAGTGTTGGTTTTTGTTATGTATTAAGTATTCCGAAAAAGTAATGTAATGTCCATGTACGTCAAGCTTTGGGTCTCTACACCAACAACAATATCTTGTTAGTTTATGTTTATCCAATGATAAAAAAATACTTATTCTTCAAATGTTACTTCTTTGTGATCCTTTGTTTTCTAGATTCAATAGGTACTCCTTCATGATCATCATCATCTTCTTGAAAAATAATTATGGTCTATAAAATCATTTTATATCTAGTGTGATATATAATAATTTCTATCTTAAAATACCCAAGTGATTCTTCTTTAGTAATTCCAAGCTTTGACTCACCTTCCCTCCTTGATATTGAGGTGTGTGAGGATCTCAATTCTATAGATTTATAATTTTTTCATAATTGTATAAGCAGTGAAGGATTCTAAAAACATATTCATAATAACTTCATGAATATATTATTACACCTTTATATTTTTATGTGTTTCCTTTGAAATCATCTTTTTGTATTTTATTGATTTATTTTCATGTACCCCAAGTATAAATAAGCCTTTAATATAGTACGCCTTTATAACCCAACCATATAATTGGAGGGAGTAACTAGGATTAACCACATCATGATATATATATATATACCCAAATTAATATTTATTTATTGATTCCTAATAAGAAATCATTAAGTTTTAATAAATCCATTTAGCAATTAAAAGACAATTTTTTGAAATAATTTTACTTTTCTACATGTTATGTATAATTATATAAAAATTTATATTCATCACCATTAAAGAGTCATTTTAAGGAGATTTATTTTAAATTTATGAATAAATATCATTATTAATGAATATAAATTACTTTAAAAGTAAAATGATTATTTTCATAAATTTGTTTATGTGAATAATGTATTGTTATCATAATATGTTAAATAAATCATTATTGATAAATGATTTTAATGAAATGTAAATATTACATATTATATAAAATATTATGAAATTTATTTTATAGTATTCTCCTAGGAATGTAATGAATGTAAATTCATTTTTATTCCGAAAAATCATATTTTTCTTTGAAAAATGTGTTTTCCTTGCGTTTTAAGCACTTATTTTTAAATTTATTTATTAAAAATATTGAAATTGATTTTTTTAAAAATAATTCCACATTTTTAAATATAATTTCCATAATTTTAAAATTGGACACTTTATTTTTTAACCATATCATAATATAAAATCTATTTTTTTCCATTTGGATCAACTTTTACAAGAAGTGACATTATTTTTTAAATCTTTTATAAAATTCCATATGTGTCTCTCTATTATTTATAAATGGGATCCTCTTATCAACAAATATTGGAGAACTATGGGACTTTTAACTCTGCTAATATCTACTACAAAATCATATTTCTTTCTTACCATTATCCTAGACCTCCTGGTATTCTTCTATGACCAATCATTCAATGCATAATCTGTAGGCCTATGATGCTCTCTCAAAGAAGAGGTAAAAATATTAACCGAGAACTTTTGATTTAATTTAATATTTATCATTCTATAACTATATTATATACATAATAAAAAAATAATCCAATATCATGAATATACTGAGATTTTATTATCATGATAACACAACTATTTTCCTCAAACTTTCCATCATATGGGAAATGAATGTATCAGTCACACGTATATGTGGAATACCGCCTCCACGTAGAGATATGATTAATTTTCACCACCACATCATAGTGAATGATATAATGATATATTTAAAAAATATATATGATATTTATTCTATAATTATTATTCTTTAATGATAGAATACTAATTTTTGTACTTCATTTTTTATTAGAATAGGAAAATAGCGTCCATGCATTACCTATGGACTACCGTATCCATGAATGTTGTAATTCATTATTTATCTCTAACATATTAGGAAACATATAATTATATATATGATAAATATAAATGGAAATTATATCATGATTAATATTCTATATATTATGTGTTAATGAATAAAGTAAAAAGACCAGAACTTCCAAATTAAAAATTTCATGAAAAATGAAATAGTGAACACTTAGAAACGATGAATCATTAAAGAAACAATAATAAATGGTTGTTGATATGTTATATGTACACCATATAGTTATGAATATATTTATGTTATAGATGTATGATACATTTTAATATTTTAAATAAGATCTTAGATAACTTATGGATCAATCATAAATTTAGGTAAGGGTTTTACGCAACAAATATCATTTCTATCTAGGATTGTATATTCTTAAATTCATGTTGATTAAATTATATGATTTATCCCTCACAAGTATTTTTTATTTTCTTATACTATATTTATTTCAAGAACATTCATGTTTGCCTTTAATTTTACTCTATCCGGGCACTCAAAAGTATGAATGAATATTTTTAACGAAAACAAAATTTTTTTCCTTTATGGTAAGGAATATTTTTCTTCCATGTCTATATTTTGACTAAAATGTTTTGATGATTTTTTAATATTTTCCCCTGACGTTTTAAATTTAAATTAAACCAGGTTTTAATTTATATAAAATGGATTAATGGAGTATTCTAATCATTTTCATAATTTGGTAATTTTTTAGTAAATGTGTGAACAAAATATTTATTTTAATTTAACCAGATGAACTAATTTTCCCACCACGATGACTACTATTTTCTTTGAATCATCAGTTACATTTTTCCACAGTTAATTTCTTGGGTATTTTTTCCATCATATTTTGGAAAAAAATTATTTAAAATAAATAATTAAAAAATAAAAGGGTATTTTTATACATAAAATGTTTTAATTATATTTTGATGGTATTTTATTCTATGAAAAAGTCCATGATGTAACTTATGCTTCACTAGGGATATGATTCAATGATACCATCATTATTATTTCTATAGATTCTTTATGATAATGATGATGAATATCAAATGATTATGATAATACTATTCTAATTTCCTAGTCATGATATTCGTATCATAGAGAGGGGAATGGGTGGATTAGTGATATCTTATTATTTTATGTTTCATTTTTTTAATAAACCTTCACCGCCTAAGAATTATTTTTTCCCAACTAAAAACAAAACAAAAGCACATCCAAATGAACACAATAATTTATAGGGTTCACTAATAAAAAATTGTATCTTTATCCTTGTCATGGTTTTAAAATTATACAATACAAAAATTCCCCTAGAAAAAAAGAATCATTTTTTCTAGAATAAAATGAGTATGGTATTCCCTCACACTCACATAGCACTATTAAATACAACAATTCAAGTTATTTATGTAGAATAATGATGTAACAGATTTTTTTTCTAACATAAAATTTACAGTTATACTTGATCAACTTTAAAAAATATTTAATTAAATAAAATTCACCTCCATACCTAGAAAAATGTATAATCTTCTTCTGAACATCATAATGATACTTAGTCTAATTTCCTAGTCTGATTCCCAGGTCATATTTCTCAAAACAAATAATATATTGACCTTTTAGAGTACCATTGAAATAATTCTCAACCACTTATAATCTATGTTTGGAAATCCCCGTCTGATTCCCACATCCTATGATCTAGCCCAATATGATGATTAGATGAATACATTCTAGGCTCTCCCCATTTCATCGCCTATCTGTAAAATGTTTTAATGGGTAATCAATCTTAAAATTTATACCCTCTAATTTTTCTAGTGCTCTGGGTTCTCTCTTATTTTCATGAAAAATATCTGTTTCATATTAATGTAAAAAGTTCATATCCAATTTATAGTAAATAAAAAAATGTTTGGAAGGGATTCTTAAAAATTTTCCCACTCAAGGATTTTTTTTGAATCATAAATTATACTTGAATTTCAAGTGAATCATGACTTTTTTAATGCTTCTCAACTATTATCTAACCTTATCGAATATTCTAAATGCTTCTTCATGCTTCTGTCTTCCTAAACAAACACCATTTGGATTTTTATTCTCCATTCCAATTTACCATTATAATTTATTCATTATGATGCCCATACCACATTCATATATGATGAAATAGATATATTCCTTCTTCTTGGAAGGATTTATTTTGATTCCAAATATCTTTTCTAATTTCCCAATACAATTTTATTATTATGATGACGGAATTTGGTCACTCAAATTTTACTGAACCACATACAGACAAATCATAACTGAATATATCCCATTAAATTCATTTAAATTAATTTGAAAACAAATCAATTCATTCTGATTTCTTCAAAATGAAAAATACATCAAACTCTTCATTATGATGGATATTGATCCATAGGTGAATACAAATTCTTGAAATAAAATAATATTTATTATATATCTTGACCCACTTGATAGGAAAATTATTCTTTTTTCTTGATTCATTTGTAGAAAACCAAAAATATTTCTTGAATTAAATGGTTGAATACATTATTTTTTGATCTATGACTTTATTTTCCTACTGGACTCAAAAAATAGAAATTATTTTTACTTTTCATTGAATCACACAACTCCCAACGAAAATAATTCTTCCTCTGATTATCAAAATGTAATACAATGTTTTATAGAATGGTATCTACAGCTTTAACTGTAACCAATTATTTATTTTCTGATATAATACCATTGATAATTTAGTACTAAACTTCTTTCTTATTTATAATAACGATTATTATCAACATATTTCTGATAATATTTTAATCTTTTGTCTTTTGGTTTGACTGAAAACTATCATGTTAGGTTTCTCTCACTATGTTCAATAAAACCGTACCATAATTTAAACAAATATGAATATAAAACACTCACAATGATGATATGAGACCAGGAAGCTTCTTCTCTAGTATCTTTTTTCTTTTATAAACTTTGGATTGTAAACATGGATTCGTTAGTGACTTAGAATATGTTAAATATCTATTTTATTATCATAAAAATTATAATAGAAATTATTGTAACATTATATTCTTCTGGAAACATATTGTTTTTCCAAAAAAACATAAATAATATTGTCCTTAATATGATTGAAATCACATTTTATCCCCTTTTCATCATGCTTGCATCACATGTTTTACAAGGTACTGATGATTTTTGAGAAATAAAAAAAAATAAATCCATCATCATATTTATATTAGATTTATACTGAATCCAATTCAATTTCTAATTAAAATCATAACCTTATTCTCAAACCAAGGTGTGTTTGATGAGCCTTTTCCTCTAGAAAAACTTCTTCCAAATTTGATGGACTTCTTTAGCATTGTGAGTCAAATTTTCATAAAATGATGGTAATTATTATTCTCTACTTTTATAAGGTTAATTTATTTTTCCTCTTTGACATAAAAAGACAACCCACTAGTAAGAAAGAGATCATAATTTTTAAAAAACCATCTACATACAAATTTGTCCCAAAAACACCCACTCTAGATTTTTTTTCAACCACGATTCATAAATCACTGAACTTTGTAACACCCAGATATGAATGACTTATTAAAAATGTTAAGCCTACGTGTGATAAATCTTTTTATTAAAAAATAATTATTGAATGAAAATCCATTATATCTAAAATTAGTGACTCATGAAACCTCCTCATTTTTCAACTTTCTTATTCCCCCAAATTTCTTCTTCAACATTACATATTTTTTACCTACAACCACTCCAACAAACATTTAGAATAGTTCGCACAATTACATGCTGATATCAAAACATAACCACAAATTCCCCTTTATACATGCATCCTTATAAATTTTAACACAAAAAAATAGATAAATTTATGAAATAATTATTCACATTGACAAAAAAATCCAAATAAAAGATTATATTAAAAAAATAACATACCTCAAACTTGATGAGAAATAGGTTAGACACCCATTTTAATCCTTCTATTAGATAATGATTCATTCGGTATTATTTTTGTGATAATGATAGCCACTTGTTTTGATGTTGGAACATACTCCAGATTCAATTCATTATTTTCTACCTTCTCTTGGAATAAATTATATTTGATATCAAAATATTTTCAACAATAATGTCTTATCAGATTTTTGGTAATTTTGATTTCACTTTGATTATCAAAACCCCAGAGAATAGGTATCTTACCATCAATAAGTAAGCTGTATATCTAAGTCTTAATCCACATAAGTTTAGTAGATGATTGATTGCAAGAAAAAAACTCAATTTCATCCTTATTATGCATTACTAAATTATGTTCATTTTTCTACCAACATACTCAACTCTCCCCTGAAAGAAAACTCCACCAGTTATGTATCTTCTCTCATCAAAATATCATACCCAATAATCATCTGAATTCCCAATCAATTATATAATATCTAAGCCATTTTACCCGATTTCAAAAATTTTCATGCATTTTATTTATATTAGAATTTATTTTCCAAAATGTAAATTGGATTCTTTAGGATCACTCTGAAATTTTTAATATAAGGTAATAACACAAACAATGTTTGGTCTTTAGGAAGTCAAATAAAAAATATTTTATCAGCCTTTGATTCTCGTCATGATCAACATCATTTCCTGATCTATCTTTATAAAACCTGGTTTCCATTAGAATTTTAATGGAAACTTGTTTAAAATTTTCTATTCCAAACTTCTTTAGAGGTTCCTTAGAACAAATTTCTTTAGAATGTAAAATGTGTTTCTTCGTTTGTAAAATTTGAAACCCAATAAATTATTTCATTTTATAAAGGCTATATTTCTCAAAAAAAATAATTTCTTAAAAAAATAATTAAAAAAATATTTCATCATTATTTTCCAAGGTAATTTCATCAACATAAACAATTATAATAAGGAAAAACTTTTGATTATTCTTGGTGTAATGATTTCTAGCATCTAAAACATCCATAAAATTTATCTTCCATAAGAATGTATCCAATTTGTAATACTATGATCTTAATGCTAGTTTTATGCTGTACAAGGATTTCTTAAACTGAAACACATAAATTTCATCATTACCAAAAAAATAATCATGCTTGTTTAATATAATATTCCTCATCCTGATCCCCCTTCGTAAATTCAGTTTTTCAACCATTTTAAATTTTTTGTAACTTCGTTGTGTAGAAATAACAATAAAAATTATGTTTTTTCTAAATATGCCACCGGATAAAAAAGTAACACCAAAATCAACACTATAATTATGTGAGTAACCTCTTCACTCTAATATTCCCCCTTTATTAGGAATTCACCATATTCATTCATCTTTATCTAGAAAATTATCTTGTATTATCAAAGTTTTCATTATCCGGATTGGGTATGAGTTCCCATGGGTCATTATTTTATATCTGATCATTCTGTTTATTCCAAGAATGAACCCATTATAGATACAAAAAAGCATCATTTACCTGATTTAGATTAACTTTTAATTAAAAAAATTGTATGTAACAACTTTTTATGTTCTTTTTGTTTATACATTTTGATGTTAATCACCAATAATGTTATGATATTCCACTTGCTTCCTCATCCAAGGATAAGAATTTTGAGTTTTATCCTCATCACTTGAAATAACCATGTTTGATTCTTATTGTTTTGTAGGATTACCACTTTCAATATCCCTATTAGAATTGCTAACTAAATTTTTGTTATGCTTCTCAACTTCCTTATCAGCCTAAGTCTATTTATTTTCCTCATCCTTTTAAAAAACAATCACATCAGCAGAATCAATATTTCTTCCTATTTCATTGTTAAAATATCATTATACTCTTGAATTTGGAGCATAGCTTTGAAAAGTTCAAAATTCATCTTTATTCTCAAAAATACCAAGGATTCCAACATTATTCATTATGATGAATAGAATCCCAAAAACACTCATGTGTTTCAAACATGGAGTTTTTTCACAAAATAGTTCATACGAAGTCATTTATAGACATGTATTTTAGAAAAATTGGTTTTTAATAAACATAAAAGTACTCATAGTAAACCTCCAAAAGTAATGTGAAAGACCATGATTATGTAAAATAGTTCTCCCCATTTCGAAGAGAAATTATATTCTCCCAATCAGCAACCCCATTTTTTTGAGGTGTGTATGGTGAACTAAACTCATGAAAAATTCAATGATTATCAAGATAACATTCAAATAATTCATTTATATACTCACCACTATTATCAATTCTCAACATTTTTAATAAATAATCACATTACTTCTCAGTTTTCATCCTAAATATTTTAAAAATTTTCATAGCATCCAAATTTATATTCATATACATAAAAAAGTAATGCGAGAAATGACATTAGTTAAAGTGATGAAGTAATTATCTCTATTAGTTGATTGTTTTTCCATTTTTCCACAGATATCAAAATGTATAAGTTCAAGTGGTTCTTTTGAACAAATTTTATCTTTATTATGAACTAAATTAGTACCATTTCCAATTTAAAAAATAGTGAAGAATGAATCTATTCTTCTTGAAATATCATGAATATCAATGACACTATCCCAATTTTATAACCTTATCATGTTTTATAACATTTTACCTCCTTCCTTTTATGGAACAACTGAATCTAAATCTCTATACCAAAGTAACAAGTGTTTTATATTTCACAAAATTGAAATATGTTCCCTTTTTTATATTGGCATCTTATAAAAAAAATATCCATCTTCCTCACTTTTCATAAAAAATCGGAATTTTTCTAAAATTATTTTTTTAACCACCATCACACAGTTGTGTTTCAATACATCATAATATAAATATTTCTTGGATTTCACCATTTCCATCATAATAATAGATGATACAACACCTTTGATTCCTGAAGAATCATAATTTTCAAATGATATCGTTTCTTATTTAAAATAATTTACAATCTTCCACAAAATTAAATAACTAATCATATGAGAATACCACTCTCTAGAAATAATCTAGAGAATTTATCCCTTTGTTGAATTCAGAGTGGTTTCTATAGTAAGTGATTTTTCTTTCCCTTTTCATTTCATCTTCTCTAACCATTGAGAACCGATAAGATTTTTTGTGTGAAAGTAAAAAAAACATGGCATCATTTTCTGAGATGCCTATGTTGTTCAAAGCATTCAAAAATTGTTTCCAATAGTTGGAACCTATTTTCTATATTCAATGAAAACTTCCTAGGTTTCTTCTGATATTTCTTCAAATACTTCTTCAATGGTGTGGATTGAATCCCCCGTAAACATGACCTTAAATAATTTTTGGAATAATGGTTATTTTTTTTATTGAACCAAAACATATTTCAAGTATGTCTAAATCCACCACAATAGAAGTAGTATCCATAGAAAGAATATTTTCCTCTAAAACGTCCATACGAACTAAAGTTATAGATATTTTTCTCATAATCATTTTAGTCCTTCTTATCATAACCTTGATGAACACCAACATTTATTTCCTCAACCGGAATATTATTCTTTAGATCAATTTTCATTTTATCCTTATCATATTTAGAAGTTATAGAAACATTTTCAGATTCAGAATGTTTTCAAACATCTATTTTCTCATTTTTTGGTCATGGAAACATGCATAACATTCCCATGTTTCTTCTCTAAAATAATTATAACATTCATCTAAACCATTTGAGGGAATTTTTTTTTGTCATTCTTAGGTCCATACTTTCCATAACATTCAATGACTAATGAGATACAGTTTTGGAAACTTATACCTATCTCTTTAGCTTTAGAATGTTTTTTTGGACATGTTACAACTATTCTTCCCATGCCTTAATTTTTTCCTCCAAATGTTCATTATGATTTATTTCTTTATCAAATGATTTTTTTCAAATCATCAATCCCATTCAAAAATATAAATTTATCTTCAGGAAGACCTTCTTGAATGTTTATTGTAGATTTTTCACTTTTCTTATTTTTGATTTCATTTTCATGCCTCCCAATATTACTTATAAATTTGTTCAATTATTCATTCAGAATAAATTATTACTGAATTTCTTCTTTTTCAAAACATTTACTTCCAAATTCAATATTAGTTACTATTACAATAAAACTATTCACACTAGTATGCTAAGTCGATTTTTTAGATTCATCTTCAATCTCTTCTTCTTCATCATATTTCTTTAAGAAACATGTCCTTTTGGATTTGGAGAATTTTTATCATTCCCTCTATAAAATATTAAGCATTTTCACCCAACTTCATCCATGACCTCATTTCTCTTCTTTCTTCTTTATTATTATCCTCTACATTATTTCTCGGAAGATAATTAGTAGCAAATTTCCAGTTATCTCCACGTTAAATACACTTAAACATAATCTTTCCATTGTATTTACTTATACATCTTCTTAAATTTCTATAAAATGAGGATAAAATATCATCAAGATTTTTAAATACCTCATTTTTAAAGTCAGATTCAACAACATCATCTTCCTCATGAATCTTATTGAACATTTCATTCATGTTCACTTTGAATGATGTTTCTCTAAATTTTTTTCTCTATATGAGTTTCTCCATTAACATTTCATATGTAATGATAGTTATATGAAAATTGTCCAAAGATAATGATTTTAGTCCTCCATATTTAAAATAATTAAGTTTATGATCAAAATTATCGAGAAGAATTCAAAACATCATTTCAATAACTCTAGAATCCTCTAACTATTCACCAAGGCATCTGATTGTGTTGAAAATGTCATTTTCCTTGTTACGGTGGCCCCCAATATTTTTATACTCACTCATTATCATACCTTCATACTTATTATAACAAATTTTTAGTTACACATTCTTTTTATTTTCTTTTCCTTCATAAATATTTTTAATCTTATCCTAGATACCTTTGGTAGAAGAAACACCCACCACACATAAAAAATAACTTTCAAAAACTGATGTGAGTAAATAATTATTAACCCTTAAATCATTCACATGATTCTTATTATCAATAGATGTAGAATTAAAATTATAAAAAATAGGAGGACATCCATATATTGCAGCTTCAAGAACATCATACCGAGAACAAATAAGATAGAGAAAAATTCAGTGAATCTAGATATGATAGTTCTTACCAAAGAAGAAAAAAATACCTTTACCATTGACACAATACATATTCTCCCTCAAATTCTATTCAAAACATCATCCAAGAATAAAGGAAGGTATCCAAACACTGATACCACTTTTAATTTCCCAATAAAAGATAGTGGTATCACTAAGAGGGGGTGGGAGTGATTCCGTGATATATTTTTCATTTAATTTTTCATTTATTTGAAACGTCATTCCCCACCAATTAATGATTTCTTTCGCAAATAGAAAAAACAAACACACATACCCTAGAACACAAGAATCTATAAGGCTCACAACACAAAAAGAGTATCTATTTCATTTGTATGGTTTTGAAACAACATAACACCACACAATCCACTGTAAAAAAATAATTTTGTGTTGAATACAACATATAGGATATTTCCATACACTAGGGTAGCAATATTATCAATATAAAAATGAATGTTCTTCAAGGAGAATGAATATTTAAAATAGTGTTTTTTTAAAAATCATTTTACAGTGCTCCTTAATCATCTTTCAGAGATATTTTATTTATACAAATTCTTTAGTTCCATACCAAGTAAAAAGTAAGAAGTTATTATGGACTTCATAATGATCCTTCTTCTTATTTCATAGTCCAATTCCCAAGTCTAATTACATAATAAAGGGAAATATATCGCTCTGTCAGAATACTATGGAAAAAATTCTGATCCACTTCTAATCAAAGTCTATAAGTCATAGTCACATTCCAACGTATGATGATCAAGAACAATATGTTAATCTTTTGAATATGTGCACATATCTTCTCCTTTCTTCTCTTATAAAACAATTTTTTAAGAAAACTCTGTTAGAAAACTTATTATCTCTAGAATTATTATGCATTCCAACTTCTCTCTTTATTTCATGAATAATACTTTTTAGATGAAAGTACACAGTAATTTCCCCTTTTAAATTCAACCCAAATGATATTTGGACAGGGTTCCTTAAAAGATTCTTGATCAACAAAAATTTCATGAATCATAAATTCTTATTGAATTTTGGGTGAATCATTACTTCTTTAATGGTTATCAATTCTTCTCAAACCATTTTGAATCTTTTATCAGGTTCAACTTGCTTAAGAATACCCTGAAAAATTGCTTTCGAATTTGGATTCTCCATTATAATATCCCAATACAATGTCTTCATTATGATGCTTTGTACCACTTGAAAATAAGATGAAATAGACATATTCATTCTTCTTAACAAACATCAGTCTGATTCCCATTCTCCATTCAAATTTCACAATATGATTTCTTTTTAATGATGAAGGAATTTGGTCTCTCTGATTTTCATGACCCACAAGTAATAAATATTAGTTTTGAAGACATAAAATTTTGCTGGTATGCCATAATTGGAAAACCAATCTACTCATTTTTATTTCTTCATTATAATTAAGATAACATATTATTCAATTAAATGGATATTGACCCACATGTGAATAAATATACTTGGAATCAAATAATATTTCTTATTTATCTTGATACATTTGAAAAATATGTTCTTCTCTTCTCCTGATACAGTTATACACAACCAATAATTTGACTTGATGTAACTAGCTGACTACATTTTTTATTGATCTCAATCTGTATTTTCATATATGTCTCCAAAAACAATATCTATATTTTATTTTAATATATTCCATAAATTCCCAATAATAAGAGTTCTACCTCTTATGATTATGAAGGTATACCATGTTTGATGGATCGGTATAAGTAGGTTCAACTTCATCAAATTCTTTTTTTAGAATATGATACCAATGATATTTCGATAAACACTTTTTTTATCATTTTTTATTATGATTCACATCAATTTCTCTCTCCAATGATTTAAATCTCTTAGATTTTGGTATGATTGAAAACCCCCACCTTCTATATCTATCATTACGATCAAGAAAACCACCTGAACATTAAAAAAATCTAAATCCAATCCACTCACACTGATGATCTGAGACCGAAATGCTTCATATTTAACATCTTTCTCCCTCTAAAAACATTTCCTTATTTGAATGAATTCCATCATTACCTTGAATATAGTTATTATTAGTTTTATAATCTTCTAAAATCTAATGGAATGTGTTGTATCTTCTTATTCATCTGGAAACACCGTTATTTCCAATCAAACATTCTTATGATTGGCACAAATATGGTTGACCACACCATTTTTCCACTTTTATTCATCATTATTGAATCAAGAGTTTTACAAATTACTTATAATTTGTGAGAAATACAAATCAATAAAAATCATAATATTTCTATTAGTTCTAGTCTAAATCTTATTCATTTCCTCATTACGACCGAAACCTCATTCTGGACCCACGATTATTCTGTTGATCCATTTCTTCCAAAAAAACTTCTTCTAAATATAATGGAAATTCTTAAGAATTGTGAGTCTAATTTTATAAATATGATGGTCATTCTAATTTTCCACTATTACATTGCGAATTTATTCATCATCTTTGACAATAAGAGACAATACACCTGTAAAAAAACTTATTCTTACTTCTTAAAACCATCTCCAACCAACATGGTCCCAACATCAATTTGTGGGTCAATCATATAACTCCAATAAAATTAGTAAATATTAAGGTTTTATGAGCTCAAAGGGTATTCACGAGGTTATCCCAAGATAAAAATATCATACAAAAGAATTTATTTCAACACTAAAGTAGGTACACAGGTGGGTATCCTAGGAATAGCATGTGATGAACGTGTTGGTGGTGTTCCTTGGCATAAGATTTCTATGATTATTATTACACCAAAATTTATTTACATTTTATTATGAAAATGAATTATGACAATGTTATGATATCAAAGAATATGTTCTTTGATTCACTTATGATTCATGTCTTATTAATGTCAATGATTTATTCAATGACTCATGATTATGATCTATGAGTTTCCATGTATGATTTTCAAATGACAAAATAACATTATGAAACCATCATGAAAATGTTATTCTTAAATCCACATTAATATATCCACTTTTAACATTAATTCGAATCTCATATCATCATTTTTTATGAATACTTTTTCTAGGATTTCATGAAAGGGTTTATGTATGATATTACTAATAACAATTCTACCTATAAAGAACTTATTATTAGGCAATGTAAATCTTTTATATACAAGTTGTTTATGTATCTGTGATCCCAAAGACACTAAAACAGTATATAAAATCAAATGTATCTTAATAATATGTAATAAATATTAATATAATATGATGTAATAATTATATATGTAATGTTTGAGTCACCTTATTTGTTATTAGATAATGGTTTAAATAATTTCAGAAACTATAATTAGAAAACTTTAGTGACAATCCTCAGGATATGAATAAATATAGAAGAAAATACTATTTTATGGAAATTAAATAAGTGTGTATATTTAAGAAAATATATCCCTTTATAAATACTAGGAAGTGGATGATGCTATAGAACAAAAGTATCTTGGAGTAACAACTATGAAATGGGTAGACTGGGTAATAACTCGATCGACACTAGTTCATAATGAGTTGGTCTAAGACTACATACCTAGATAGATACTCTATAGGGATATTCTTGGGTAAATTACCACATTATATATGATCCATTATAAAAGAATTTGAATAAATGAAGAAAATAGATGACCTGGGTTAAACCTAAGGTTTCATAGATTGAAACGAATGTGTCATTATTTTGAAACCCTATCAATAATTTTCATTATTATGTGGGTAATCCCTTTGATTATTCATTCCAAAATTATTAGTTTTCCTTTTAATTTTATTTTAAATTGGAAGGATTCATGTTAACACTGAATGTGAGGGAAAATCAAGTGATTTTCCTCCAAAAAGATCTAAATTTTTTGGGAGTTTGAGTGAAAAAATTCATTTCTACTCTTTCACAATATTATCAATCCATGAATCATACTGAGCATGTATATGATAAAAGGAGGAAGAAATGTTATTATATATATATCATATGGAAACATCCACCTTTATTTAGTGGGTTTTGGAATCCAAAAGTTACTCTAAAATGAATCAGTACCAGTGAAAATATATTTTTCTGTTTTCTAATGTTTCAATAATGGAAAAGATAAATTTTGTTTTTTTAATTTAGAAGGTGAAGCAGGTTAATAGTGTAATCTTATGAAGAACACAATGAAAAATTTGAAATTCATTAGAAAAGTGTGTTCTATTTATAAATTTATTTTAAAATACTTAATTTCCACACATTATTTGTAGGAAAATGTATAAGGAATTCAATTATATAAAACATAAGGATGGTGAATCCATTAATACCTATAAGGACACATTTATAATGCTTTCAAGGTAAATTTTGGGTATTATAATTCAACTTAAAATAAATTTTTATATATTATTTAGGGTCTTAAAACTATGTCTCTAAAAGTATTTATCCATTAGAGACTTTAATAGATATGTAGAAATCATTTTATGTTACCTCAACGTTGGAATGAAGATTAGAGTCACCCATCAATCTCATGGTTTTGATAAGAAAAGAATGATCTAATTTAAAGGAAATTATTATAATAAAAAATACGCATTGAGGTATATTATTCTATCTTTATATCAAAATTTTGGAAATAAACGTAGATATCATTTTAGGGGTACTAGTAAGTGCTTTATGTTTGGAAAAGTATTTTATTAGGAAATTTAATACTAAAGTGATGGGTGTTGGAGTTGGTACCCCCAAACCACCTTCTAGATAATTCTTGATAATCTGTATTCATTGTTTTGAATATTAATAAACTATTTTCACACCTTTTTTTTATTTTTTGTAACACCTCATGTGACCTTCATAAGAGTAGTTGTCATAATAAGTGGTCATACTAGTTCCCCATTATGATAAGAACCCAAAATTATTGTGATGTTAATATTAAATATATTTTATACAATTTGATGATATAATTTTAAGGAAAAATGATACAAGATATTAGGGGTAGAGACCCATAGGACGTTCAGGTGCATTCTCTTGGTGTATTCCCATGGTAATATATAGTGTAAAATATTATGAGAACATGGTATACTAGTTGGAAATACACATTAATATACATCATTAAAAGTTCTTATCTATGAAAATGTGTATTAATCATTATACTTTATGGTTATTATTTATAATTATTATATGTTGTGTACTTTGAAATATTTATGAAAATCGTTATTACATAAATTTGTGGTGAGGTAGGATATGTTGGGATCATCACAAGTTGTATTGCGTTAATGAATAATGTGAAAATGTATTTTCCCTTTTGTTCTTTAATTAATTTGATATCTCAAGTCCTTTAATGAAAATGATATAGCCAAAAAAACTTATGTAGACATGGTTTTATATAGGCATGCTTGATTTCAGGGAAGTAAAAGAAAGAGAAATTGAGCACATAGGTTGATAGATCAGGTATAAAACCCACTTGATTAGAGATATCATGCTAAATGGATTATATTATAGAGTGAGCGTCTGCATGAGGTGTTATTTTATCATTCCATTGTAATCATTACTTAGGGGTGACATGGCATGTTTCTAGGTTCTAGTCCTTATCATTAAGCAACTTAGCCTAATCCCACTAAGAAAGAGGCCTAGTGGTTTAGACACTACAAGTATACATAATCCGAGTTAAATAATATATTATTATTTAACATGTCGAGTAAATATTATTTCCAAACATGGTTTAATTATAATTCATGTTTCTTGATCACATATATTATGTCACCAATTATTTGAGAGAATATAATGTCAGAATAATATTTAAAAAATATTTATTTTTTATTAAGTGAATAAAGAATTTAGTTAATTATTAGTGTCAAATATAGTGATAATTACTTATTAAATACATAGTTATTATTCAAGGCCCGATAAATATTATGGAGGAATGGAGGACTGATTTTTTAGGTTTAGTGAGTAATAATATATATTACATATCATTTTATAAAATAATTTTTAATGTAATTATCATGTTATAAACATGTAGAGGAAATAATAATATTAATATTTTTTTGATAGTGGTTTCCATGGGGGGTAAAATATATTTTAAAGGGAACTTGTGTAAATATTTATTTCTAAACCTTAAGAGTATTTAAACCCAAATATATTTTTTTGATAGAGAAAATTCTTATATGTTGTGGACAATTAAAACTAATGAGAATACTGCCAAACCCTATAGATCTCCCTCTCCAACAAAACTCCCAAGAATAAATAGCGATCTTCCTCAACCATCCACTATAGAGTCTAGAGAGATCAAGGAGAATGTTGTGGAAGTGATTCTTGTGGTGATGAAAGGAGAATGAAGCAAGTGACATGATCATCCATGCTAGAACCCATATATTCTTATGATAATGTTCAATGTCATTTTTAACATGTGTTGATCAATGCTAGAGGTAATATGCTCTTGATTCATACAACACAATGAAAGAACAAAATGGATTTTTTTTCAGACTGATCAATGATAAAATAATCCTAAAAGGTAGTTATTTATATAATATAAATAACTATATATAATATTTGATGATCCTGTGACCTGAACTGACAAGTGGTATTAGAGAAGTCACATAATTATTTCTAATTATTTAATTTTTTCTATATTATTTTCAGATTTTTCATTTAGTTTTCATTTAATGTGTAATCATTATTTTAATCCAAATTATTTTATACTATTCTTCTTATTTTTATTCTTATATATATAACCAATGTAATTAAATTTATGAATGGAATAAAATTGAATATTTCCTATAGAGGTTCTAAGGATTTTAGATGGATAACATAAGATTACAGACCGTGTAAAAAGAGTTACATGTCGTGTAATATTGTCTAATGCACTAGGAATTAATTTTGAATTAGTTCAAACTATTTTCATTGAATAGAAGTTGTGTTTTTAATTTCTTTCACTGCGTATTGACCAATACAGCCTGGTACATAGATAGTGGGAGTTCATGACATGTAGCCCACATTCATGGCATGCAGTCATTTATGTCACAAACATTTCATGTATTTCCAAACCCGACCTACCTGACTGGTGACAAAGTAACTCATAGACCACACACAATGTATCCCATTGTTCATGATGTGTACAACAATTTTTCTAACGTATTCATTACGCATCATGTCCCGAGGCATGTTCCTCAGAAATAAGGTAAGATATATTATCCATATAAATATCTTTTACATGTCATGTACTTATATCAAATTACACATCATTAAAATTAATTTATTATATAGTGTAATACTTATTGACATGTGCTAGTGTGTGTTCATTAAGATTATAGTACATGCCCTGTGATGGGTTTATATATATATATATATAAATGTTTAATTAATATAGTTGTAATGTTTTGATCTATATATCATGTATGAGTTGTATTACAGTTATTAAGGTTAATGTATGGAAGTATAGAATTTGACATAGAAATCATGTAATTTTTGTAATCATTAAGTTGATAGTTCACATCATGAATGTACATAATAAATCATGTATGCTATATGTCACAAGAGTAAATAGTATATGAGTACAATACATATTGGGTATGTTTGGATGAAAATTCAACGTGAATCCTATAAAGTACATTTATATACACATTTAATTTTAATTAATTTCTTTAATTTGATTAATATTATTATGGATTGGAATTTCATGGAAATTCATATATGAATTAAGATAAAAGAATTGAATAATTAATGAAGATAATTAATTGAATCTTGAACATTTTTTCATAAATAACAACAATTTGGAATTGAATATTACTTTTATTAATTGTATAATTTGTTGCATGAATGTGGACAATGTGGGTGATTGAACAATCCTTTGAATGTGAAAAGTTACATTTAATTGATTATTAAATTAAATTTGTCGCTTTCATTCCTTCTCTCATTCCATTTTGTATGGGACTTTGTTCTGATGGTATTTGTTTATGAAAACACCTTTCTTCCATAGACTGTGTGTGAGTAAAAGGACATGTAAGGGCTGGAGCTCTGATGCAAATGGAGGTGATTAAAGTTTATAGTTGAGGAAAAACCAATAAATGATAAGTACATAGGTATAGAAGTAGAAAGCTATTACATGAATTATAATTGGTTTAGGGTGCCTTTCCCTAGATATTTGGTGACTTTATCATCTACTATATAAATTAAATATTAGTAAAATATAATTATTATAATGATTTATAATTTTAGTTTTTACATTTTCATGTTTATTTCAGTATTCATTTTTTATTGAAATCAAATGGATTAATGAATTAACAATCAACCAAGATAGAACTAAAATAAACTATCTATGCATAAATATTATCTATGAAATAGATGATCAATTATGTAAATAAACATAATATTAATATTCATGTAATAAATATAATAATTGGAAATTTTCACATCAAAGGGGAAATCACACAATTATATATATTATTTCATTATAGTGTTCAGCTCCTTCAGTTAAAATTGAACCATCGTTCAATTTTTATGACCATCCAATGTTGGGGTTTATTTAATTATTGTTATTTTCTAACTTGATGTTTTGGGTTAACATAACATTGTTCACATCAATGGTTGACTTCCAAAATAGGACTTGGTGTAATCAAGAAGCAAGTGTTGGAGAAATATAGTTTATGGATTTTAGGATTGGGGATTCCACTCCATAGATCAAGGAACTATGAGTTAATGTAGATGGAATTTGGAATGCCTACCTAAAACCATTCATGTTTATTGACCAACAAAGGTCAGGTTAATGAGATGGGGAATATAGATCCTTTCCACTATAATGTCCAAGATTATATATATTACAAAGCCAATTGTGAGGAATATTGGGGTTTTATAAAATATTGGGATAATAAAAAATGTAACATTTATTTATATGATTAAAAAATTTCAGATAATGTAATCAAATAATTCTCATATTATTTGTAGAAACTAAATAATCTGAATTTGTACATATCACTGTGATCCATACATGAGAATGATGACATCCTCACAAGAAAAAAACCCAAGAATGGCAATGGTACTTACACATTATCCTTTTCCATGAAATGAAATTGTATGTGACGGAAGAACCTTTTATTGATGCACCTGGAAATTAGTCTAGTGATAAAGACATATCTATTTATGAGAAACATTAGAATGATTTTATAGATGTTCAGTGGTTAATTCATTTATCCATGCAAAATGAGTTTTTGATGCAACATGTGGACATGGATGCATAGAGTATGATGTCTCACCTTCGGTATCTAAATCAAGAGATGGTGAGACAAGAGATATACTAGATCTCCAATTCATTGTTTGAAACTATGATAATAGAGTCTGTGCTATCTGGGAATCTTGTATTCCATATTATTTGATACATTTAATGCTTATACATCTTAGGGTTTATATTACTAGATGAGTTCTGTACAGATCTCATACATTCATCACTTCCCATGACCTTCTCCTATTTTAAGGTTAATTACAATATGATAATTAATAATAAATGTATTTAAAAACATCTGAATTTGATTCACAAAGTGGATAAAGACATGTGGGATGATAATCCTGTGGTCCTAAAAAAGAATGTGAAAATTAAGAAAAGGTGAAGGGGCCCAATACTCAAAAAAATCCTAATGATATCGAGCACCGTACTACCTATAGGAGGAATATAAAATGATATGGAAAATAAAAGAGGTACAATTTTTTACAAGTGTCATAAAAGGCCACTATAATAAGAACTCAATCCACATGTAATGGGATGTTAAAGGTTCATTCGTTATTGATTGTAATATTACAATATATACACATCAGGTATTAAATTTCTCTTGTTCAGCTCACATGTATGTCCAAATACAGGAACCAAATAGATTTCGAATGATTTCTTAGGGATAGGTGGATTTCGGATCTTCCAATGGTGTGAGGCTGGATACTATATCCAATGGTGACTACCAACTTTCTTTTCCAACATGATTCATTTAGGTTTTAATGCATTATTATTATATACCAAATGTTATGAAGAAGTTAATTTCTGTATCATTCCAAGATACAGATGGGTTTATTTTCAGGTTTGGAAATAATTTTTTTATTTTATAAAGACAAAATATTTTCTGATATGCCACGTTTAAATTCCTATTTTACATATAAAATTTAAAAAAACTAACTATTGGAAATTGATAAAAAAAATCCTATCAGCATGAATAATATAACAACATACTTTTAAATATCTATCTTGGTTATGTAAAAAAATATTTTCACAAAGACATGTCATGTTGGATATTTGTACTCCTATGAGCTAAAATGGCAGTAAATATTTCATGATTATTTTAATAGAAAAATCATCTTACCACCATTCAATGGGCATGGTGAAATGGAAAAATAACATCTAGTATTGGTACACACTAATGGGTGAGGACCATTTCTAGTAGAATCTAGAGGTGGATATTATTACCGCATAACTTTTTCTGATGAATTGAGTAGATATGGATTTGTCTACTTGATGAGGTATAAGTCCTAGACCTTTGAGAAATTCATGGAATTACATAATGAAATAGAGAATGAACTTAGAATGAATATAATGAATATTCAATCAGATCAAGGAGGTGAATATATTAATCAAGAGTTTATTAACTTTCTATGAGAGTTTGGGATTCCATCTCAATATAATATACCTTAGACACCCCAAGGCAATTTTTTTAGTGAAAGGAGGAACAATAAATTTTCATTCAATGAGAGATTTCCCATAATGAAAAGTGTCCTTTATTAAATAAATTCAAATTAAAAAATGTTTGAAATGAATTTTTTTACAAAACTAATGATGCCAAATGGTAAATCGATCATCGGTAACATCATTGAGAAATGGTTACTCCAGGTCCAAGATCCCCATTTTTCAATGTGAATCCACCAGCTTGTTAACTGAATGTAATAAAATAGTAATGACATAACTCATAGATGAATGTTATTCCATGAATTTTATCCACCTCATACATAAATTCAATGATAAGTGAATATATTCATTTATAATCTCTTTTACAACTATAGTAGAGTCACATTATAGCCATAAATTGGTCCATCCTCTATGCTTTACCACCTCCACCTCATTGATAATGAAAATAATCTCCTCATAAAGAGAATTGATTAACCCACAAGGACAAATAGAAAACCCATTGTGTTTCCAAAATGATATCTAAAAAAATTACCATACCCAAAGGGGTCATTGTTTCCTCTTAATACACTATCTATGTTTCATTTTATTCACCCTAGGAAAAGGAGATATCCACATAAAATCAAATGTTACAGAAGGAGGAATGATAATTACCTGAAATATAAAAGTTATAAAGAATAGATAAATCATGTATTGAGTAGTCACAACATCAATTTTAAAAATCATATGCATCTTTCATGGTATCAATTTTACGAGAAAAGGCATATTATAGTCCAAAGGCCTATTTTCATGAATTTGTTTGTGTTGATTAAAACAAATAATATTTAATGTTTCTATTTAGGCTTCCATGTACATATTTTTATGCTACTGAGAATGTGAAAATTTCATTCATGAATTAAAATAGTATTTAATGTTATACATGGAGGGTAATATGATCTCAAATATAGATCCCTAATCTATCCATATAGAAGCCACTGTAACACAACTATGAAATGAAAAGGCAATGTCTTCCCTATGTTGGTTACATAGGAAATATGTTGAGAAATTATTAATACCCATAAGCTACAAAAAAATCATTATTAGGGATCTTTTAATGCATAACACTTCAATAAAGGGTCATTCTAGATGGTAGGATCCAATATTTTTTTCAATTTTTTTCTCTCAAGTACATAATTTCCCTTGAGTAATTTCATGATTAATATAATTAGATTATAAATTAACAATATTAGAAAGATCCCAAATAATAACGTCACCATCACTAATGAAATAATAATTCAAAATAACATATCTAATTTCTATAGGGAGACAATCAAGAGAGTTATCCATTTGATCTCTAATCAATTCATTTTTATCAAAATGTATGTCATTGGACGCAAGATTGTTAATGAGAGGGGTACTTTTCCAGTTTTATGAATAATAATAGAGAGAATAAATTTGGATGACTAACCATCAGAATTATACTTCACAAAGAATATTTATATGACTGTTAGATTTGGAAAATTGATGTCAAAACTTCATTCAATAATGGGAACCTTCTGTAAAATGTGTATATAACAAATCAATAAGGTTTTATGACACTAGCTTATACCTAAAATATTTACATGTTCCATAGATCTATTTTGGGATTGAAGCTAGCATCCCTGTCATGGATAATTTGATTCAATGAACCTATAAAATAATTTTTCTTCATTAAGAATTAGTTTGACCAATGTTAATCCAAGAGGATTAGTGTAAATGTTGTCACTATAAGAGTAGTATATGTTGATGACATATTACTTTTTGGAAATGACATACTAGTCTTACAGTATGATAAGGATAGGTTAAAAAATGTTTCATCATTAATGAAGTAGTTGAAGGAGCCTATATTATAGGTATCATGACCATTTAAGATAGAACCAAGAGTCTTCTTGGACCATTTCAAAGTACATATATTAACGAGATACTAAAGATATTTAGTATGGAACAATGAAGGTGGGGATTGGTTCTAGTGTCAAATGTTTTACATCTTTTTATGAAAATGCATATTCATACACAACACGAGAAAGATATAATGAGTAAAAATCCCACATATTTCATCTATAGGATCAATAATATATTCCATGTTTTGTACTAGAATTCATGTTGTTTATTCAATGAGAATGGTAGTTTGATATCAATCATATCTAGGATAAAAAATATTGTACACATTTACTACTATCCATATGTATATGAGAATAAATATGGATATGTTACTAGTTTAAGGAGGAGACATGGAGCTATTCATCGAAGTGTTATACTGTTGCTATTTTTTTGACAGATCAAAATGATCTGAAGTCATAGTCCGGATATGTTTTTTATCTCAACTGAGGAGTTGTGAGTAGGAAGAGTTCAAATAAGCTAGTTGTTTTTGATTTTATAGAGGATTTTGAGTATGTTGAGGATTTTGATGCTACCAAGAAATCCTTTTTGGATACAAAACATTGTTTTGAAGCATGATGTGGTACTTATTATTAATGGCCCTATCATATTGCGTTGTGATAATACTACAATGGTGGATCTTGTAAAGGGGACAAGGGCACATCAACAGATAATGCATATACTCTGGAAGTATCAACTCTTAAGGTATTTTTATAATATTGGTGATGTTTTAGTACGTAGAGTACCCATGGAAGAGAATGTGGAGGACACCATGAATAAAGGATAATCTCACCTAGGGAATGAGTATCATGTGATAGATAACAAACTGATGATTATTAGCAGTTGGCTCTTGTGCATGTGGGAGTCTGTTGGAGTTGGTTCCCCAAGACAAACTTCTATATACTTTATGATAATATTTATTCATTTTTTAATATTTATGCACACCTTATAACATCATGATTGTTCTTATTTGTAGCATAGTATGTGATAATTTCCTAATTGGATATGTCTCACAAAATGGTCATAGTAGATCCCTGCTACATATAGAACCCAAAAGTGCTACAAAAATATTCTTAAAAATATGGTTTATTGATAGTAGATATCATTTGAGGCTCACAAATGATACAATCTATTATATGGGATACTCAGAGGACATTGAGGAACCTTCTCATGATGTACACCCTTGGTAATATATAGTGTAAGATATTATGAGAATAGGACCCACTAGTAGGAAATCCAAATTGATGAGTGTCATTGGATTTTCTAATTGACAGACATGTGTATTGATCCTTAGAAATTAAGATTATTATTAATGTTTATTATATGTCCCGTATTTTGATGTATCGACAAAAAGACAGACAATATATGTTCATAGAGAGGTAGGATACATTGTGTGTGACACAAGTAATATTTAATTAATGAATAATGTTATATATTATTTTCCCCTTATGATAATTAATGAATGTTCATATCTCAGGATATTTTATAGAAGTTATTTAGCCTAAATAAATCCATTTCCATGGTGTTCTATAGGCATGTTCAAAATTCAAGATGTCAATGAAAGAGACATAGAGCGTGTAGGTTAATGGCACCGACATGCAACCTTCATGATTAGAGATACCTCGTTTAAGGGGTTATATTAAAAAACAAGAATCTGTATGAGGTTTTATATCATTGAGATATTAACTTATTTATCTATGGCATCCCTGTAATTTTTCTAGACAATGACTTTATACTTTAGGCATCTTCTCCTAATTCCAATGAGAAAAAGGCATATAGGGCTACACCATAAGGGTATCCAAAATCTGAATTAAATAATATATTATAATTTACAATGTTTAATAGTTACTATTCACACACATGGATTAATAATAATTCTTGTTTTCTTGATCGTATATTTTCCATCATCATATATGTAAGAGAATATAATGTGAGTATAAAATTTTATAAATATTTATTTTCAATTCAGTGAATATAATATTGATATATTTATTGGTGAATAATTCAGTGATATTTATTTATTAAACAAATAGTCATTATTCAAGGAATGATAAATATTGGAGAAGAAGGGAGGATCGTGTTTTTAGGTTTGGTTAGAAATAAAATATATTGAATATTATTTGAGTGAATAATAATTAATGTAATTCTCACATTAATTGCATGTCAAGGAAATAATAATAATAATATTATTATAATTTTTACATTGTGTTCCAAAGGGTATTAAATAAATATTTTAGGGCACATGTGAAAATATTTATTTCTATAACCTAGAGGTATTTAAACCCAATTATATTATTTTTTGTTAGAGTGAATTTGTTTATGTTTTGTAAAAATATAGCAAGAGATAATCCTATCAAGACCTAGAGAGATATATCTCCAAAAATGCTCCAATGAACAGAGATAAATATTCCACCACCATCCAATATGGAGTCTAGAGAGACCAATGATAACTCATTGGAATGGATTCTCTTGGAGATCAAAGATAAAAAATGAAAGAGATATTATCTTCTTTGACAACACCTAGATATTCCTACAACTACGTTCATAGATTTGTGGAAACTGTGTGGATCAATGTTAGAGGGAATTTTATATAAATTCCTATAATGAAATTAAGGAGAAATATAGATCCATTTTCCGATCTATCAATGAAGAAATATTTATATGATAGTAATTATTTTATTAATTAATTGATTTATAAATAATATGTGATGATCATGCCCCCAGAACCTACAATGTGATGAAGTTAGCTAATTCTGATAATGGAGAGAAAGATCTATAGAATACACCACCCACAAAATAGAGTTTCAAATAAAAGTATTATTTTCATTATGAAAACTAGTGGTAAAATAT
Organism: Viscum album; assembly: GCA_963277665.1. Lineage (NCBI taxonomy): Eukaryota > Viridiplantae > Streptophyta > Magnoliopsida > Santalales > Viscaceae > Viscum > Viscum album. The sequence continues at coordinate 751,616,044 of OY728127.1, forward strand.
AAGTGTTAATAATGACGATCCACATCAGCAACATATTATTCCTAGAGACAATGGTAAATCTTAGGTGATCAGTAGGGTATGATAGTGATGTGGGGAAAGGTACAAAAACTATCATTATATTACTATTAATGTATTATTTTATTTTAGTTATATATATTATTTTATATAGGAATAATTTTCTAACAATCTCACATTATAACCTCAATGATTTGACATTTAATTACTACTAAAATTTTCTAATGGTTGGATGATCGCATCTCAAGTTTATGTTTCTTATCATATTGATGTTTGTGGGGATTCACTTCCTGCAATTCTCAATAATCTTCCTCAATTATAATTTGATATTATTTTGGGCATGTATTTTCATTGTTTATAAAAATACCACATAAATTATTGAGGAATTAAAGTCATAATTTATATTCTTATATAACCTATTATTATCTATACATGGTTGGATAAATATGAACTTCCAATGGAAATTACATCCATTATATGTGTCTTTATTTCTATTTGAAGGGGTTATTTATCCTAAATGGTTGGTGAGAAAATCAAAAATTAAATTTTTTCTAATTTTATGGTATTTTCTTAGTAAAAAATTTGAGGAGTTTCAAAGTCTTCTTTGAATCGAGAAGTTAAAATTTCAATATATATCATATATGGTGCTAAAAATCTTTCAATGACTCCAAATAGAATTGAAAGGATTATTTTGGAGGAATTAAATAAGAAAATATAGGAGATTCATGAAAAGTGATATATTTGGAATTGTTTGTCACCATAAGGTGATCCTACACTTTTTTAAGAAGAAATATCAATCAATTGCACACTAAATAGATTATTTGAAACTCAACAAGATAAAATAATAAGTATCCATTTTCTTTTATTTATGACTTGTTCGATCAGTTGTGAGTATCTCAATATTTTTCCAATATATATCTTGGATTTGGATACTACTAATTGTGGGTCAAATGTTATGAAATTCCAAAAATACCCTTCTATAAGAGGTATGGACTCTATTAATTTTTTCTGATTCAATTTGTTCTTACTATTTTCCTCAATAACTTCCTAGATTTAACCAATAATGTCTTTATATCGTATCTTAATAATTATTTGTTAGACATTATATTCATTATTATTATACAACACAATAGTAAGGTAGAGTAATAAGATCAATTTAATATTTTACATGAAGACCGTAATGAATGATAAGTTGTGTGAAAAATTTTCCATGTTTCAATTTTAGAAAAATAAAATTCTTTCATGGATAATATAATCAGTTGGGAGTGTTTCTAATTAGTTCCTTCAATGATGGAAGTTATTTAAAATTTTCCTAGAAAAACCACTGTGACTATGATCTATATATATTTTGGATTGGAATGATATTATCGACACATTATAAATAATTTATCATGGATATATATTCCACTAACCATGTTAACATAAAAGGTTTTAAAGTTCATTTCGATTAATGAATGTGAAAAAATTTAATGGAACTAAAGTGATGGTTGGTTAGTGAACCTAAAGTTACACAAACCAAATGTAGAGAAGGAATTTTTATTTTTAGGGACGCATCATTGAATGGGCAGGGATGCATTATTATTTATAATTAAATGCTGATCTCTTATGCCAAATTATAATTGAGGTTTATGATAAAAATTAAAAAACTCATGGTATAGAGTTAGAAAAGGTAATCATTGAATTAATGTTATGGAAGAATTATGTTCATGTGGAATGGTTTAAAAAATATACTATTCATAAAAAATTTAAATTTTATATTCTCTAAGAAATAGGTGAATATGAACCAGAAAATAGGGTTATAATTGATTAATTATTATATCCATTCATAAATTACCACCCATGAAAAGAGAACAGGGTAGTTGATACATTTAGTCCAATAGATCATGCTAGAATACCTATTATAGGGATGCAAAAAGATCCAATATTTATGTATTTTCAAATGGAAAGCCTTGAAATATCTAAGGAATGGGAGAAATTATATCTCACTAAAATGAGTGTTCAACCTTATATTAATGTGTAGATTAAATTGGAAAAAAATAATTATGTAGAGCTACCATTGGTGGAGAAAATGGTCCTAAGTTCAATATTCATTGCTATGGAATGATAAGGTACCAAGATATTTTATGTTTCCAATCTATACTATATTTCAAGAAGGGGCTATTAGAAGATGATAATAACTCCTAATTATATATTAATTTTCGGAACAATAGAGATTTATATTGATTTGAAAGAGTATTTTTGGTAGAAAAATATAAATAGAGATATTTCATAGTATATATCTCAATGCATGATATGTTAGTAGGTTAAGTCTAAGATACATAAGTAAAATGGATTATTAAAAGAATTATCCATACCATAATATAAATGGGAAAATATGACAAAGGATTTCACCACCAGATTCCAAAAAATATCTAAATGCGATAATTTTATTTCGATTGCTTTCCATTTACTTATGAAATAAACACATTTGATTCCTAAAATATAATATTCTTTTCATGATTATATTTGGAGGACATATATTATGGAAGTGTTAAGTTTCCCTGAAGTAATATATTTTATTGTTTCTGATCAAGATCTGAGGTTTACCATGAACTTTTGGTTTATTATTCAACAAGATATAGATAGAAAGTTTCATTCTAGTACTAATTATGTAACAGCACTATAATTTTTGTTATATTTCACTTTTTTAGATATATTTACTTACAAGAAACACCGGGTTTGAACAAACCACGATATAATTTTCAAATATAATTATATAATGTGATAGTTATTGCCTGGATATTAGATTGGATAGTAAGAGTAAATGTAAACAGATTATGAAGAATATTTTTTACATTTGTATAAATTGAATAATTTTTTTATTAAATAATTGAAAATGAAAATAAATTATTTGAAAATGAAGGGCTTTTTCTTTCTAAAAATCTATTTTTATGCGTACAATATTTTCTTAAGTTAATAAATTAATTTTATCACAAATGGTCAAGTATTTTAATAATATATATATTATATTAAATATTTTTTTAACATTTATATAATTTTATTAAATGAATTGAATATGAATAAATCCATTTTTATGTTTTAAATTGTATTTTCCTAAAATAGGGGTTTCCCCTATTTAAATATTATTTTAAATGTAATTTCTAAAACCTATAGAAAATACACAGTGAAAAAATATATTTCATATTTGGAATCATTTATTACATTTTTCTAAATAGGAACCATAAAATTTTAGGCACTATGCATAGTTAGTTTTGTAAAAATTTTGACTTTGGTAAAGGGTAAATTGGGTTAACTAGGGTCAACATTGAATGTTTTAATAACATTTCTTTCCTACTTAATAATTATCAGATGAAGGGACTTAGAAACTTATTACCAGATTCACTATATTAATTTTTTGAGGGATAATTGTCAATGAAAATGATATATGTAATATTTAAGGAAATGATAAATCAAAAAATTTTACTCACTTACTTATAAATATATATTATGTGTTCACATTGGGGAAAAAGTATGTTATGAATGAATATTAATGGTAATTTTCAGAGTAATGAAATTATTTTTGTTATGGTAATGTATTTGTAATTTTTAGTAGTTATATTATTACCATAAATTCTTAATAAATGTTGATAAAGTCTTAGTTCAACTAATAGAAAAATAAATTACTTTTTTAAAAAAAATAAAAAAACTAATATAATTAATATGAGTTACAGTTTTCCTAGAAATTTACAAATGAATATGAAATATTTTTATTATTCAAATTATTATATGTGAACTCCATCTTTTCTATCGATGTCTTTAGTGTCAAATTAAATGAATATTTTTAAAATGACAATATTGATATTTTATGAATATAATATTTTATTAAAATATTTAAAAATCTGAATAATATAGAATGATGAGAAGATGGATAATATATGATATATAATGTTATATATTTTCCCTTTATAGATAAATTTTCACATTATAATTAAAATTATAACCATTTATGATTTAAAAAGGTGTTTATACAATTACTGTTGAACTATGTTAACTATTGTGTTAAACCAAAAGGGAAGGTTTTAAAAAAATACCTATCTAAATATTGATTTTTAAGTTATTTAAACCAAACAATACATTATATTCTCATATCTATAAATTGGGAATCATTTCGACAGAGTGTGATTTTTTATATTTTAATTTTCTATAAAATTCTTAGGGTGCCCCTACACTCACTTAAAAAAGGATACGTTTCCTTTCTATTCATTACACCAGTTTGAGAGTTATAGATCGAAAAACCCACAAAACATTATATTCTGCACATCCTTATACAAATACAGTTGTTCTTTTCATCCCAAAAACCTACCATAGTATCCTTAAGAGGATATCTACAGTAGTTCTGTCAAAGAAGAGGCAATCTCCCTAATAGTTCAATTTTTTACCTATTATTTTAACTATAATAAGTGTATAGTATTTTTCATAAAATAATAAATTCAATATAGTAAATATATTTATATTTTAATATGATTATGAAACCACATCAACAAAGTGATGTGAATCATTTTTCATTTATTCTTTACATAGATAATAATAAGGATATATTTAATGAATATATATGAAATATAATATATAATAATGATTATATAAAAGTAAATTATTTATTAAATTCCTTTGATCCTTCCATCAAAAAGTGAAAACCTCATTTATGCGTACACATGGACTATCGTCTCCATGAATAATGTAATTTGTTTTTCAATCTCAGAATTTTATGGATGAATCTAATTATATATATATAATGAATATATATGATAGTTATATCATTAATAAAATCATATATATTATGGAATCATGATATAGTACAAGTACGCTAAGAACTGAAATAAAATTCATTAAAAAATGAAAGAGTTAACACCTAGAAAAGGATATTTTAATAAGGAATTATTAGCAAATGGGTATTGAAATATTATAAAGGGATCATACATGATATTATAAATAATTAAATAGTTCTAGTATAGGGTAATAAAAAATTTAAATTTAGTATAGAGGAGGATATACTACATCAATGAAATTGAAACTCAAATTGAGGGTTTAATGTCGTAATATCATTATTTATCACGATTGAATATGAATAGGTTCTAATGGTGATATTTCATGATATAGCATTCAATAAAATAAATAATTTTATTCTCCTGTATTTTTTTGTAGTTAATATACATTCATTTTATTTTCCATATCTTTATAAACTTAATAGACAGAAATAATATTTTTAAGGATAACCCAATTTATTTATATCTAAGTTTGAGAATTCATTTTCATCTATTTCCATGTTTTCTAAAAATGTTTTAATGGATATGTTTTCATATGGAAATTTTATTTTTAAATTAATTTTTATACATTATTGAATTTTATCAGAATGGTTTAAAGTGAATTATCTTTTCATTTTCCAAATGTGGAAATTTTTTTCTTTATAAAAAAAGTATAAAATGAATATTTTCTATTTTAATTATACGGCATGAATAGAATTTACCACTATCATAAAGACCCAATTATTTGAAAAATACATTAAAACATTCTTAGTATCATTGTGAATAAAACATTTTATTTAATATTTTGTGACTTTTAGATTATAAATAAATTTTCCAAGTGAAAAAAGTTATTTTCATTAATAAATATTGCAAGTGATACGATAAATGAACTTTAATCTATGAAAACATCCTTGATATTAATTATGATTCAATAGGGATATTATACTATGATACCATACTTAGTATTTCTCTATATGGTTCATGATTATGATTATAATATGTTTAATAAACCATTTTCCTTTCAATTAGTTATGATATGATGAAATTATTATATATTTATGAAATACATTTCATTTCCACAAGTTATTCAATTTTTATGAAACCTATTTCCTTTTCTTGTGTAATGATATCAAGAATATTTCATAATCATTTGGAACACATATGTATGATTTTAATTATGTGATGGGTGTGATCAAAATTATATAACTATCTAATGGAATGGGAAATATGGATATATCTGGAGATAAATGGTGATAAAATGTGAGGGAACTCAGTTCAGTAAGGAAATCTATCCACTGTGATTATCTTGTAAGTGAAAATTTACTACTATGATAGAATGGTGATTGAACCCAATCCACTAGGATAGTGTTGGTAGTTATCATTGAATTCTAGGGAATTGGTTTTCTGTTCTTATGTGTATGAAAAAAATCTATTATTTATTCCAATCTTGGACTCTCATGAATCATGTTATTAGATTAACTTATGATTCTTGTCTTATTAACTGATAATATTCATTCCATGACATAATATTATGGTATTTGATATACCAGTAAGGTTATTTAATTTTTAACATCTGTTTATCATACACATATGGTCATGATATATTTATTTGACCAATGATGTCTACCTTGTTTTCTCTTACTGAGAATTTGATCTCACCCTTTCTTTTGTTTAATATCCCATGGTTTTGAAGAAACGTTTTAGGCATGATTTTACTAAAAGGGACCTTGTTATGAAGAAATATGCAGGAGATGATGTAGAAATTTTATGAAAAAGTTACTTGTGTATCAATCTTTTCAAATATAATACACCTGTACGATAATAGAATTGATTATTATCTTATGTAATGAATATTAATCGAATGAGATATCATATCTATATATGGAAAAACACCCTAAGGTTTTCGAAATAATTGTTGATGAAAAAGGATATCCCTAAGGTATATAATATTAAAAATAATTCTTCTTGATTTTCTCACCAATTAAATGATTTGTTCATGATAATGTGGTTTCCCATTAGGATTATTGATTCTCATACTACGCTTTTTAGTTGTATTTAATGGATGGAGCCTAAAAGAGTCATGTTAATTTTAAATATAGTGGAGGATACAAATATATTTCTCTAGATAAACTAAATTTTATGGGATGTAGAGTAAAAAATATCATTTCTATTATTATGAATATTTATCAAGCTATGAATCATGATGAGTTTCCAAATAAGAAAATGAGGGAACAACATTTTTTATCAATTAATGAGGTATGTAAAACCATCAATTAGTGTTTATTATGATCCAATAGTTGATAAGAAATATATCCATATAATAAAAAATAATATTTTTTCTATTCAATAATGTATGAAACATGAAAATTTATTTTGGCAATTTGTAGTTTGGAATGATAAGTAGATCAATGGTGTAATCTATTCAAGAACACAAGGAAAGTAGATGAAAATGACACAGTAGAGTGGGATGAGTCTGAGTGATTATTTTTAAATATGTACTTTACACATATTATTCATATTAAAATGGAAAAATACATCTAAGAGACTATGTAGAAGGATAATTAATACATTAGTACATAAAATAAAAATTTTACAATACTCATTTGATACACCTTCAATATTATCAATATAATATAAAGTCTGGTGGATTGATTATTCAGTGGATTAATACAATTTTTATAAGGGTGTAAGAGATTATATAATTCAGTATCTATGAATAAATTGTTAGATTTGTTATCATGGTGGAAATAGAGATTGGATTTCCCTATCTATCACATTGTGTTGATAATAAATGAAAGATGAAAATACAAAAAACTAAAAATCTTAGAGATAAGAAGATGGTATTTATTTTATCCTCAATGTGTTGAAGGAAGAATATTAGAAATCATATTAAGGGTAATAGTAAATGTCTTATGTGCTTAAATAATGGTCATCGGGAAAACAAATTCCATAGTGATGGGAAGAAGTTATCTAAAGATGGAGGAAAAAATGCATACAGAACCACCCACACAATAGTGTTTCATATTCAAGGAGTGTGTTCATTATGATATCTAGTTTGAAAAATCAAAGGCTAATTATAATGATATATTTTAAGAACTCTTGAGACTAGATATAAATGAAAATATCATGAAATAACTACTACTTACATGGATAGTAAAGTGGTGATTGGTAAAATTAGCATCCACTCTAGAACTACTAATAACTTATTTGATTTTAGATCAACCCACTAATTTATATATGAATAATTTTACAAGGGTATAATAACACCACCATAATTATTATATATTTAATTATTATAGAAAACTCTAAATGGTATGATGATCACATTGCAAGTCTATGAATCTAATCTGGAGGATGTTTCTGGTAATGTTCTTCCTGTAAATCTTTTTTGTCCCCCTAGAGTGGAATTTAATGTTAATTTGGGCTTGGATTATATTTAGTTACATAAACAAAAAATCAATTACTGATTATTGGAAGTAACATTTCATATTCTAAACCAACCAATGATCATATATCAGTACAATGATAAATATGGGCAGCTAATTGAAATTACATCAATCACGTGAGTCTTTACTCCTATTAAAAAGGGACATTTGTCATAGATGGTTGGAAAGAAACTCGACATGAAAAATACTACTATTGTGTAGGATTTAGTTTATGTATTTCTTGAATAGTGTCAAATTATTCCACAAAATTGTGATTTTTTATATTCATTAAAAAGCATATATAATGCTATAATGATTTTAAATACTCTATATAGAATTTATCTAATTGGGTAGTAGGATTTTAAGAAGTATCTCAAGGAGAATCTTGAAAAGGGATTAATTAGAGAATGTGTATAACAATGGGTGTGAACATGTTATTTTTGATAAGAAGAATTATGGATCAATGATACAATTTGTAGATTATCAGAAACATAATAAGATCAAAATCTAGAAAAAACTATCTTATACCTCATATTGATTTTGGGATTGATCAAATATGTAGAGCTCAATATATTTCAATGATTTATATCATTATGGATATCGAAAATTTAGGGTTAAAAAAGAGGATATACCCAAGAAAATATTACATACAATGTATGAACACTATGAATATTTATTTAATTAATTTTGTAAAACTAATAGACCACAAAAGTCGTGGATTTAATGTACATATTATTTAAAAATTACATGGATCAATTTTGGGCGGCATTTATTGATGAAATTATTATATATTCAAAGACAAATAAAGAGAATGAAGATCACTTGAGGATTTTCTTGAAGACCCTAAAGAAGGAGAGTCTATAATAAATGTTTACAAAGTGTTAATTTTGGAACTAAAATGATTCATTTTGGGCTCATATAATCTCAATGGTTTGTATATCTGTTGATTCTTCGATGATCGATGTTTTTTAATATTGACTGAAACCATCATATTTAAATGAAATCCCTAGTTTTCTTGATTTAGATATATATTACTGGTTCTTTATGGAGAATTTTCCATGACTGTCTAATCCACTTACCTTGTTAACCCATAAGGGAACTATGTTGGTTTAGATAGTTAAATTGGAAGAATATTTCAAGGAAATAAAGAGAAGGTTAGTCATTGAATCTATTCATACATTACCCTACAATAGATAAGGGTTTATGATCTACAGTGAAGAATAAAATATGGGATTAGGATTCATTTTCATGAAGAATGAAAAGGATATATATTATTCGCAAAGTAATTGATGGTAGAAGAGAAATATTACCCACTCTTTATTTGGAGTTATCTATTGTAATTTTTTCATTAAAGATATGAGGAATTATCCTTATAGAGAAAAATTTAGTATATTTTCTAATGAGAAAATTTTAAAATATATATTCACTAAACAAGAGATAAATATGCACTAGAGAACATGGTTTTTGTTTATTATTGGAAGTGATTTACCAATAAATTACCACATTGTGAAACAGAACATGGGGGAGTATTCATTGATTCAAAAGGATCATACTAGAATATCTTTGATGAGGATAAAAAGGATCCAATATTTCTAGATTTGAGAAGGATGGATCTAGAAATCATAAATGAAGGAGATAAATCTTATCTTTATCCAATGAGTGTTCAACTATATAACAAATTCGAGGACTAAAAAGGAACTGAATAAAGAATTGGTACTGTAGAAGAAGTTAAGAAATGTTCTATAGTTCAATATTGATTTTGTTAGAATGATAAGGTTCAAGAACCCGATATGTTATCTATATATACCATATTTGATGAAGGAGATGTTCTATGAGGCTCATAGTACATCATTCTCTATTACTCATAGATGTATTAAGACATATAGATACCTACTATAGTATTTTTGGTGGGAAAGCATAAAGAGAGATATTTCTTTGTATGTATCATTGTATAAGGTATTTCACAAATTTTAGGCTGAGAGACCAAAGTATAAGGACATTTTATAACCATTAACTATAACAAAATGTAAATGGGAAAACATCCCCATGGATTTTATCACCATAAACCATAAAACATCTAAAGGCCATAAGGATATTTTTGTTATAATCAATTTACGTTTTAAAGTCAACACAATTCATTTCTATCAGAGAATATTTATCTATTGATCGTATTTCTAGAATTTATATTTATGATTTTGAATGGTGGTATGGAGTACCATATTCTATTGTATTTGATCAAGATATGAAGTTTACATTGATGTTCTAGAAAATTCTTATGAAAGATTTGGATACATAAGTGATTTTGATTACAACTTATCATCCTCAGGATGATGGTTTGTCTGAGATAACCATTCAAAGACTAAAGGACGTGCTATGATCATGTTATATTTATTATAAATGTGTTTGAGATTATCACCTTCCTTTAAATGAGTTATTTTCTATCAATAGCTTTCAATTGATCATTTATATTGCTTCTTATGAAGACCTCCATGGAAATAAGTGTATAAATCCAATGTCGTAAGGTTAATTTGGAGAAGGAAATCTATTAGGGCCCAAGACAGATAAAGATATGATATAGAATATTAGATCAATTCAGTTGAAAATAAAGGTAGCTCATCGTCAAAAAAATGTTTTTTATGACAATCGTGAGGGAAATATTGAATTAGATGTTGTTCAAATGGTATTTCTATTAATTTCACCATGGAATAAGTTAATTATTTTCAAAAATAAAAAAATGACAATACCTATTTATATTAACCCCATTAATATTTAATTATCTATCGAGTTCATGATGTGTTCCATGTATCTCTAATGAGGATGTTCATAATTGATCCCTCACATAAACTGAAATTAAAGATCATAATACTAGATAATGATATTTTTTATAAATAAAAACTAGTATAAATTTATGTTCATAGAGATAAACTGATAGAGAACAAGACTACCAACATGGTTAAAGTTCTCTAGTAGATTTTTTTTGAAGAGGCTCCTTGGAAACTCAAGGACATAATGAAATTGGGATATCCTAGTTTGTTTTTATCAGAGTGAAAAATTAGGGTGAAATTATTTTTAAAGGGGGTATAATTTAAAACCATAAGTATTTATGATATAATTATATATAATTTTTTTCTTTGATATCCTTCTTTATGCACAACCTCTAGTTTAAAAAAACCTCAATATTATATTGAAATATTATTATTTAATTTGTTTATTATCACCATGAAATTGGATTTAAGGGAATCAAGATTAATTAATAAAGTAAAAAAAACTAATATCAGTTAAATATGTTAATTATATTATTATATTATTAATTAAACAGAAATGAAAATAAAAAAAAATATTAAAAAAAGACATGATAACTGGAAAACATTTTTTATGCATGTAATTAGTTTTAATATTAATAAATTAAATTAATCACTACTCATGAATTATTTTAATGAAATTTATATGTTATATATTCAATAATATTTTTTAAATATTAATGTAATAGTATTTCTAGGAATGTGATAGTAATAAATTATTTTTCATTCATAAGAAAATACTTTTCTAAAAAATAGTTTCCATTATGTTTGGAAAAACTATTATAAAATGAATTTCTTACACATATAGAATTTGAATTGTTAAAATTAATTCCATATTTGGTATTATTATTTTTGAATTTTCAAAATAGGTTTCATTTTTAGGCATTATAAATAGTAGTAGTGTGATAAATGTTTACCTCAGAAATGCGTAAATCAGGTTAACCTAGGATAAAAATAAATGTTAAGGGCACAAATGTTTTCATCATAATTATTATTGGATTAAGTTAATTTTACCCTTATCATCTCAGGCTAAAAATAAAATTTTTTAAGGGACACATACAAGAAATTACTTATAAAATATTGGTCAGACTATTCATGTGTTAATCATGTTTTAATGATCACAAATCCTATAAATTCTATATAACTTGTTAATCATGTGTAATCTATCTCAAATCAGGTGTACAAATGAATAGTTTCGATATAACTCAAATAATTATTGTAAAATATTTTTATTTTGTTTTATAATTGATTTAGTTGATAAATTATTGAGTATAATCCCTTCTATGAATATCACAGTTTACGTCTGTATACATATTTTTGGCTATGTTTGAGAAAACGTGAGTCTACCACCGGTTATCTTCTTCTTGAAAAGGACGCAGACACCGTGACCAGACACCGTGACTAGAAACTACGACAAAAACACCGTGTCCAGACACCATGAAAATCTAGACATTATGACCAGATTCCGTAACCATCTAGATACTATGATCAAACCACACATTTGTGCTAGTAGTTCCTGATCTCTATAAAACTATTCCATCATGATTGTATCATCTCTCAAAGGAAAAGAAGGAGACATCGTTTTAAGGAGACACCACTTCAAGGAGACACCATTTCATAGAGACACTGTTTCCAGATAGACTGTAACACAACATCTTAATTTGTTTTTTCGTTTTTCAATTTAATCTCTAATGGCCATATTTGAATATATCAAATGCACTGAAATAATTAATGTTTCATTGTACACATGTCCCCTAAAAGTATGAGGTATGAATTATAGAATAAATTCATCCTATCATATCCAACACATGGACTCCAAGAACACCAAGAACAACCTGGCTAGAAAAGAAAGAGCGAGAATAGAGAAACAAGAGCGTGATAACGAAGAAGCATGATCATTCTTGAGAAAAACTGACACAAGCTACTCAATACATATGAAGAACACAAGAAGAATTCTTATATAAAAAAATATAGGATTCTATTTCTTAGAGTCGAGAACATCTTCGCAATACATAATTCACTAAGAACACGAGCCAGAAAGAGAGCACCAAATTTGCGATACTATGTTTCTCTCAAGAATACTCAATTCCTACATATTCTTCATCCTATAAGTCTAGATCTATATAGACTAACATTCAGAGAACTCCTATCCTTATCTCATAATATTTGATCTATTGTGTATTGTTTTTAGCTTTCCAGAAGTGTGTTTTTTTTAAAAACAGACACTATCTCCTGCATTAAACTGAGGGATGCAATATATCATTCCTCTCACATATTTTTACACTAGTTTATTCCACCTAATTAGTGAGAATGATGTCCCTATGGTACCTGATAGATCATACCCATGAAAAACTATCGAAGAGGTTATGTGACCTGAATAGTCCTATATTCTGTTGTTTACCTAGATTCAGGGTGTGGATGAAGTTTATTAATATAAACTACATTGTGGAATGTGATCAAAAGGTGTAGTGGATTAGGTCTTGGATTGAGACAGAACCACTTGTTTTATATCCATTGTGTAGTTTAAATTAGTTTTCTCTATTTTACTATATAATTCAGAAATCACTAACTTTACATTGATAGTTAATCATGGAAAGAAGTTATAATTGATTTTCATCAATTGAATAGTGAAAAAGTAATAATAATAACATATATTAAGATTACTAGGATGTAATCAATCTTCTGATTAGATATTTAAACAGTCAAACATTTATAACTGTATTACATTGATTTAATGGCCTATATTTAAATTTATTGTGGAACCTTTTAAGAATAATTTTCAATCAAATTTTTTTATAGATACTCAATTCACCCCCTCTATTGTAATCTACTATGACCAAAATTTGGTATCAAATATTGTTTCTTATTCCTACTGAGACTCTATTTTTAACCCTATTTCACTGTGATTTTAGTTGTACATTAAAGGTCTTTAAATTTCGGTTAATTATAAATTTCTAGATCTTTAAATTTATTTCATTATTATGGATAATAGATTAGAAGGTGATACAATATACAAACAAGCATTATTTAATTGAACCAATTATTCCCATTGGAAAATAAAAATGAAAATGCATTTAGAACGTATGGGTTTGGAAATTGGGTCTTCAATTATAAATTAATATAAGATTATTAATACTTCTAGAATCAATTGGGATGATCTAACCATTAATTCCTACAATATAAATCTCGAATCCATGAGTGCTTTATATTTCCCATTACGAGATGAAGAATTTAACAGAATTTCTACATGTAAAAATGCCCATGAAATATGGGATACTTTGTCTGTTTCACATGAAGGAATTTATGGTGTAAAAGAAATGAGACATAATACTTATACTATTAAATATGATAACATTAAATGAAACTTGAATAGCTTATTTCCTATATGTATCTCAGGTTCAATGAAATTTACAACACAATGGTTTCTCTGGGAAGAGAAGTTACTACCAAAGAACAAATTATGAGGATTATCAGATGACTAAATGACAGATGGAGAGTAACCTATGTCTCTATTAGATATTTATGTGACATAATCATGTTTCCTATAAAATAACTCATTGAGAAACTAATAATTTAATAAGAGGAGCTGAAAATAAACAAGGAAGAGTAGGATAAACCCAAAAGAAGATCTACTGCATTAAAAACCACCACATCTAAACAGAAAGAGAAAGGGAAATTGGAAGCCTCTATTGAATGTTACATTAGTGAAAAATCATAACATGTTAGTGATGAGGAGATGGCTCAATTATCCATAAGGTTTAAGATATTTTACAAGAAGAAGAAATTTTATAGAATGACTAACATTAAGGGAAGATGTGATAAAAAAGGAAGTTTGATGAATGATTGGAAAAGTAGTGAAAAGTCTGATGAGATAGTATGTAATACATGTTAGAGAAAGAGAAAAATTAAGGCTTAATGTCCCAATCTCAAGTATAATAAGAAGTATAAGGACAAAGATAAAATGTATAAAGAGGAAATGAAAGCAACATGGAGAGTATCTAAGGCCGGTCCACGTGACTCAAAATCATCACATGAGGAGCAGGATAACAAAGATAGTATGTGTTTTAAGGAAAACACATCTAAGGTATCATTGGAATCTCCTATACATAATTCTTATTATTCTGGAGATAAATGTTACTATGAAAATATTTCTAATAAAGAAATGTTTGAGTACTATAATATGCTTAAAGAGACATGTAATGAACTAAAAGATAAATACAAATCATTAAATAAATAACGTGCTCTTACCTCAACTATTAAAATTGAACTTATTATAGAAAGTGTGAAAGATGCTCAATTACTTAAACAAAACAATGAACTAAAGCTATCTAATAAGGAATTGAAAAATGATCTTCAAAGGTTTACTAATGGTAAAGATACATTGGTACAAATTTTATGTAAACATATTGATACTATATATACTAATGGCATTGGATATCAACCTGGTAAAATAAATTTTGGAGGAACTAATTTTGTCTCTAAGTGTTGGACATACATCTTTACTCCTAGATCTAGAAAACATTTAGCTAGTTCAAATAATGATACACTCTCTACTATTTCAAGATTTTCAAGACTAATTAGAGTTTATTTTTAAATAACTTTACATAAATGTTATAGGAATCATATGAGGCATATGTTTGTTCCTAAATCACTAGTAACTTATATTACTAGACCCAGATAAATATTGGTACCAAAATATGTTTTTATTTGACTGTTTTGTAGGAAAAATGCTTAAAGAGCTCCTGTAAAATCTTATGGTACTTGGAAAGTGGGTGTTCAACACACATGATAAGAGACTATGCATGCTTTATGAATTTAATAAAATTTGACGGTGTATATGTCACCTTGGGTGACAATTCCAATGGAAAGATAATTGGCCTTTGAAAAATCGGTAACTCTAACTCAGTTTTATTTTACAACGCACTTGTTTTGATGGATTGAAATATAATCTTCTATGTATTTCACAACTATGTGATTATGTATTTCATGTTAAATTTTAAAATTAGGTTTGTAATGTTTTTAATTATTAAAATTAATTAGTATTTTCTGCATTAACATATGACAATTTATATTGCATTAACATGTATTTTTTAGTCTCTTAAAGTGATTCATGTTTAAGTGTATTTCACCTAGAGTCTTGGATTTTGGATAGGAGACTAGGACAGTGTAATATTCACTCTCTGAGAAATCTTACTAGAAAAAGCTTAGTCAAAGACCTTCCCAAACATGAGTTTCCAAATGATAAAGCTTGTAATCCTTATCAAAAGTTAAAGAAACACAAAATTTACTTCAATCCAAAGAATGAAGTGTCAACATCCCAATCTCTCGAATTGGTTCACATGGATTTGTTTGGACGATATAGAGTTTCTAGTTTAAATGGAATCACTATGTTTATGTTCTTGTAGATAACTTTTCTAGATATACTTGGACATTATTTTTGGCTCACAAAAGTGAAGCATGTTCTCATTTTACCAAATATTCCAAAACTGTAGAAAATATAAGTGGACATATAATTAAATCAATAAGATGTGATCATAGACGTGAGTTTGAAATTCAAGAGTTTTAATCCTTTTTCTCAAAAAATGTCTATAGGCATTATTTATATGCCCCTAGAACACGTCAACGAAATGGAGTTGTAGAAATAAGAAATAAAACCTTTCAAGATATTTCTAGAACCATTCTTAGTGAATATGACTTACCTATTTATTTTTGGGGTGAAGATATAAATATAACATGCTATATAATTAATACTACGTTTATTAGACCTATTCTTAAAAGAACTTCCTATGAGTTATGGAACAATAGTAAACCCAAAGTAAACTACTTCAATGTTTTTGGTTTCAATGTCTATATCCTTAATACTAAGTCCAATTTTGAAATATTTGCATCCATGAGGGATTAAGGAATATTTATATGATTTTCCATCTATATTAAAGCCTATAGAGTGTTTAATAAAAGAACTAAATGGGATAAAGAATCTGTCCATGTTAAATTTGATGAAATAGATCCACATGAGCATAAAACCACTCTAGAGAACCTAGAGGATGATGTATCAATTCTAGACAATAATTCAAAATCCTCTAACCATCCTGTGAAGGAATCTGTGAAAACTTCAAGTTATGGAGATTCTTTAGATTCAACTCCCAATGAACCTGAACCTGTTGAAGAACCTAAAATCACTTGTACTTATTTTTTAGAGCAGTTATAACTCTTAATAACAATCCTGTAGATACTATTGTAGAAAAATTCGATAAAGAAACTCAAACTAGATCATCTCTTAGAAATTAGGATGATCATCAAGTCTTCTTATTACAACATGAACCTAAAAACATTAATGATGCTATCAATGGTGAATTTTTGGTGATGGATTTGCAAGAAAAACATAATCAATTTGAAAGTAACAATGTTTAGAAACATGTTGACAAACCTAAAGAAACATTTACCATAGACAAAAAATGGGTGTTTTGAAATAAGGTAGATTAAGATGGTAATATAGTTAGAAACACAGATATATTTATACCACCAAACTACAGTAAAGAATAATGAATTTACTATAATGATAACTTTTCACTAGTACCTAGAGTTGATGCCATCAGAATTCCTCTTGCTTATGCTGCACATATGAATTTCAAACAACATCAAATGGATGTTAAAAGTGGATTACTAAATGCTTTTATTGGTGAGGATTTCTTTGTTGAAAAACCTCTGGTTTTTGAAATCCTGATTTTCCAAATCATATTTTTAAATTATCAAAAGATTTATATGGTTTAGAACAATATCTAAGAGCTTGGTATGATAGATTGAGTACGTTTCTTATTTCCAAAGGTTTTACAAAAGGAATATCTGATCCTACACTTTTTATAAGACGAATTTACAATGAAGCCTTAGTAGTCCAAATTCATGTAGATGACATTATATATGGATCTACAAAAAATTCTTTATGTATTGAATTTTCTAAAATGATGCAAAACGAATTTGAAATGAATTTAATGGGTGAAATAAAATTCTTTCGTGGATTTAAAATATTTCCAAATAATGATGGTATTATTATATATCAATGAAAATATACTAGAGATATTTTAAAAAGTTTTTGATTCAATATCCAAAAAAGTAGTGACACTCCAATTAGTACATCTTTTATGTTCGATCTTGATGAATATGGAAAATCTGTTCATCAAACCACTTATAGAGGGATGATTGGAATCTTACTCTACTTCACTACTAGCCGACGTGACATTATGATTAGTGTGCATATGTGTGATCATTTTCATGAAAAACCTATGGAATCTCATTTAAATTATATTAACAGTATTTTCAAATACCTCAAGGATACACCCAATCTAGGACTGTTCTATCCTAGAGGGAAATCATTTGAGTTAACTAGTTATTCTAATGCTGACTTCGGTGGTTGTAAGTATGATCAAAAAAGCACCTTTGAAACATGTCACTTTTAAGGCATGTCACTAGTATCATGGTGTAGTAAGAAAAAAAACTTAATTCATTATCTACTGCAGGAGATGAATACATATCCACTAGTAGTTTTTGTGCACATATTTTGTGGATAGAACACACATTACTAGATTATGCATATAAATTCATGAATGTACCAATAAATTATGACAAAAAATTGCTATTAACATCTCCAAAAATCGTATTTCACAATCTAGGACAAAAAAAATTGATGTAAAACATCAATTCATGAGAGATAATTATCAAAAAGGAGACATCACTTTGGAATTCATTGGAACTAAATATCAGCTCGCTGATGTATTCACTAAACCATTAAATTCTGAAAGAATAGATTACATCATACATGAATTGGGAATAGTAAATCTTAAGTTGTTAGTATATGGTTTCAAAGATTACTCTTTCACAATTTACGGTTTCAAAAGTCACTGTCTTAAGGTTACTATCTTACTGTCTCAAATAATTCAGTCACATTGTTAATAAATCAGATAGTTACAGTCTCACCATGAAAGCCTGTTATGGTCTCACCGTGAAATCTGGTTACGGTCTCACCGTGAAAGCGAGTTCTGGTCTCACAATGAAATTCTATTACAGTCTCATCGTAAATATTCTTTATTGTTTAATTTTTATATTATAACCCATATCGTGGTAATTAATTACTTTATTTTTTTTACATTCTCGCACTTTTGATTTTGCGAAGCTTAGTATCCTCAAATGATAAAATTTAAATATGTTTCACTCCATAATTCATCCGAGAACCCTTCTATCAATCTGTAACCCCTATTTCAACCATTCTCTCTCGCTCGAACCTTCATTGAATTCCCAAAATGAAATTCTCTCCTCATCAACCATTAATAAGCGTAGTTCAAATAAGAAGATGAAAATAGCACCAAAGTTAGCACCTGAAGGTCCTTTGAATCCGAACCTGGTGAACAGAGTACTCGTTCCTGAAAATGAAATTTTCCCCAGATGTATTCTGTCATGTAAGTCTTTATTATTGAAATTACTAAAATAGAAAGGGTTGCTGGATTGGTTCACAATGGATGATAGACTAATTTACTCGAAGCTAGTTTCACAGTATTATCCATTCGTTCAAATTTTTTTGACATGGAAGATGATTTTTTTGTGAGAAGCGGGATAAATGGCCAGATATGAACCTTTTATTTGAGGTTATGGGATTCATGCCTAAGAATACCTCATGAGGTTATTTTTTAGGACAACCAGAGTGGTAATCCTCCTTTATGGGAGTTTATTGTTTTGGAAGAAGCATTGGAAAGCTAAATTAGAAATGTAACAAAGCAAAGTTCCATAGATGCTGAACTAGATGGTGAAACCAGACATCTATTTACAATTTATAGTAAGGAGAATGAAAATAAGTTAGAATCCATGGAGAAAAGCATGGTTGGAGGATAATGAAAGGGTTTATGAAAAGTTCAATATGGTGGAGCACTCTTCAAGACATAAAGGCATTTATGATCTTCGGTTGGAACCAGATGAAATTGATGAGTATTATGATGAGGAAGAAGAGGAAGAGGCTATTGTACCTATAGGGGGAAATATTCTGGATGAGAAATATAGTGAACCTATTCTCCAATAATTAATAGAGAAAGAAATTCATATTTCTAAAAAAGTTACTGATCATGAAGAATAATCTACTTATTAAGATGAATCTATTGATGTTGAAGGGAAAATGATATTCTAGATAATCTTTTAGAATAAGATCATTCTCTGAAGAAATAATCTTCTCTTTAGGAACACCCAGAAGAACATGCTATTTATGAAATTATGCCATCTACTGAAGAGATAATGGAGAAATCCTTTCAATTATATAGAAAGGAAAATGGGTGAGGCTATTGGGGTTGAAATCTGGGAAATATATCAAGGATCTAAATCTCTCATTCCTGAGAAAGATGCACCTATTGAGGGGGAGAATCCCCCCAGTCTGGATAGTGTTGAAGTTCATAATCCAGTTGATCCAATATCATTGGATACATGGTATAAATTCTCTAGTTATTTTTATCTGAGTGATTACCATGAAGTCTCATTTAAAGGTATGGATCTATCTTCAATGTTTTAATTGAAACTAGAATCTTATCCTAAAATATTATCTACCTTGGAAACTATTCTGGTCTCCGCTCCTAGTACCAAACCTTCATAATAACATTCTACCATGGGTTTTAAGGATGATTTGAAAGTATTTGAAGCTACCATATTAGCTGGAGTTGAAGAGATCATGAATACCCAACCTGCTCTTATAATCAATTTGAGTGAAAAAGATATTTTCCTATCGTTGGGAAAAATCATATGGTAGATTTAGCCCAATATTATTCAAGAAATTCAAGAGAAAATAATTGAGTACAAATAGATAAGTGATGAAGTAAAATCTCTTAGAGTAATGCTTGAAGATATGTAGAGAGTGCTGAAATCAAGACCATAACCTATTTTTCATCCTATTGAGGATATTGGTGGTCATATTCCAGAGGTAGTATCTTCCCTAATTCATCCTAATCTAACCTCCATGGCCAAAAAAGTGGATTAAATAAACAAGAAAACTTTTCAAGAGATATTTGAGCTTGTTATTTGACTTAACAAGTTGACTAATGAGTATAAAGGTTGTCTCCAAAAAGTTATGAATCAACTGAAGGCCCTTAATTCATTCTGTTACTACTTCTAGTGCCTCTAAAAAATCATCTCATCCTTCCTTAGACAGTGATAAGCACAGAACAGTTGTTAAAAAAGATCTCCAATCTGTTCTCAGTGGAATTGACAAAGAATCTCTATTAGTGGGTGTCAAGAACAGTGACAGAGTTCTTCATTTGGTGAGAGTTCATTCCAAAATAGGAAATTATGCATAGAAATAAATTACTAAGAAGGTGGACTTCTGCTTAAATAGGATATTCTCAAAGAATAACATGAAAACCACATCATGTACCTTGTAGAGAATATGAAAATCCCTCCTGTCACTAAATATTTCAAAACCCAGGTTCAAAAGCTTAAGGATTTCACTCCCTTGTTGACAAGTTCATATAGAACAATGATGAATTTGAGAAATCATTTCAGTATGGTGGTGATATCATTGAGGACTTCATAAATCTTTTAAGGACTTATCTTCATGTACAAAGTACTGCTATTGTTTCTCCTACGACCACACCCTTGAGACATAGTTTTACTACCTTCTCAGCCTCTTCCCTTGCCTATACCTCTGTGTCTGTCTCTTAGGCTCTGAGTCAGATCAGACCTATTATCCTTGACAAATAGTTTCCTCGGTCTTCAACAAAATGTACCTTGGCCCATTCTATTTTTAAGGACTCCCCCTATCTTCCCTATCTATTTCTTACCTTTCTTATTCCACTTCTAGCTCTGCTCCTGTGGCTTCTAGTGATGCTGCTACCAAGGGAAAAGAGAAGACAGCCAGTGCTGAGGATGAATGAACACTATCTTTTTATTGGGATGAGTTATATATTTTTTGTTGCTTACTATTTTTAATAACACTTTTTATCCATCTAATGCATTGTAAAATTTTCTTATCTTTTAATTTCATTACTTTTATAATCTTATTGATAATCCCAAAAGGGGGAGAGATCTACACACTAAGAGATATGCACACTAAGGAAAAAGATGAGACACATTCACTAATAATAGATCTCTCACTCACATAATTTGTGATCATAAAAGGGGGGATATTGTTGGACTCCTCATGAGTTCATAATTTTTTAATGATCAGAAATCCTATAAATTTTTCAAAACATGTTAATCATGTGTAATTTATCTCAAATCAAGTGTAAATATAATTAGTTTCATTATGACTTAAATAAATTTTGTCAACTATTTTTATTTGGTGTTATAATGAATTTACATGATAAATGATTGAGCCTAATATATTATATGAATATCATTGATTTTGTCTATGTAAAAAAATTTTGGATAAGTCTGAGAAACCACGATTCTGCCACCATTAAGTTTTTCTAGAAAAGGACACAGACACCGTGACCCAAACACTGTGACCAGAAACTGTGACCATCCAAACACAGTGAACAGACACTGTGACCATCCAGAAACCATGATCAGACACCACATCTATGCTACCAGTTCATGATATCTATAAAATGATGTCATCATGACTGTATCAAGTCTTGAAGGAAAAGAAGGAGACACTGTTTCAAGGAAACACAATTCATGGAGACACCGTTTCAAGGAGACACTGTTTCAAGGAGACACCATTTCCAGATAGACTGTGACACCATTTTTTAATATATTTTTCCTTATTTCAATTTAATCTCTAATGGTCATATTTGAAAATTTTAAATTCACTGACATAATTAATGTTTTTTTGTAGACATATCACCTAAAATTATGTCGTACGAGGTGCGGAATACATGAATCATGTTGGCTCCAACACATGCAATCCATGAATAAAAAGAACATTGTGGCCAAAAACGAAAGAGAAAGAATAGAGAAACAAGAGCACTATAATGAAGAAGCATGAGAATTACTGAGAAATATGGACACATGCAACTCAATACATCTGAAGAAAACACGAATCATTCTTAAATCCAAAAAGCTAAGATACCATTCATCAGAGTCGAGAAAATCTTTGCAATATTGACTTCATGAAGAACCCGAGCCAAAACCGGTGAACCAGACTTGCAATACTATATTTATAGCAAGAGGACTTTATTCATTCATCTGCTTCATCCTTAAAAACCAGAGCTACATATATTAACACTCAGAGAACTTCTAACCTTATCCCAACATTTTTTCTCTATTGTGTATTGTTTCTAGATTTTGAGAAGTGTGTCGGTGTTTTTATAAAAACACACACTATTTTATTCATTAAACTGAGGGATACAAGTTATCCTTCATTTAACATCTTTTCACACGGGTTTATTCCCACGTATAAGTGTGGAATAGTTCTATGTGTGACCTGATAGTTCATACCCACAAAGAACAGTGGAAGAGGTCTTGTAACCTAGACAGTCCTTTGTACCATTTTTCCCCCGATCTAGGGTGTGGATTGAGTTAATAATATGAACTTCCTGGTGGAAAGTGATCACTAAGTGGAGTGGATTAGGTCTCATCTTGATACTAAACTAATTTTTTTATATCTTCTATGTTGTGTAAATTAGTTTTCACTATTTTACTGTATAATTCAGGAATATATAACTTTACTTTGGTATTTAATCTTGGAATGAAGTTGTTATTGTATTTACATATTATAATAGATTCAAAAGTAATATAAATAACTGATATTAATATTTCTGAGAAATAATCGATCTTTTTAGAAGTAATTTAAATAGTCAAACTTTCATAACTATATTACTTTGTTTAACTAGGCTGTATTTAATTTTATTAGGGATCCTTTTAAGAATACTCTTCAAATAGAAATTTTTATAGATACTAAATTCACCCCCCTCTTGAGTACTCTACTCCAACCAAAAATATTTAATGAAAATTAATATAAAAAATGATAACCTTTTAATCATAAATATATATTATGTATTCACATAGGAACAAAACCAAGTTTTGAAAGAGTATTAATTGTTATTCTGGGAATTAAATTTTTTTTTTCAAGATGGTAATTTATTTATAATTTTTTGATATTATATAATGAAAATAACTTATTACACAACACTAAACCTTTATTTTATCAATTAATAGAAAAATAAAATAAAATAATTTTAACAATTTAAAAGTAATATAATTACATTGAGATATATTTTTCCATAAATTTAATAGATTAATAATACATATCATTGCTGTTTAAATGTTTAATACTCTGATTAAAATTTTTTATTACTGTCCTTAATTTAAAATTAAAAGAATACTTTGAAAATTTATAATAATGATATTTTATTTAGATAATAATATATTAAGTTATTTAAATATCAGAGAAATATTAATTGAGGAATATATGGATAATATATGGTCTAAACTATAACCAATTGTCCATTAATGATCCAATTTTCAAAAAATATGTAAAATTATAACCTTTTAAGAGTGAAAATGACTATTGATTTTACGGTTAAAACAGGTTAACTAAGGGGTTAAACAAAAATTTACAGTTTAAAAAACCACTTAGGCCTGTCAAAATTTTATTGCTTGTTGGGATTAAAAAAATAAAGCAATATTTTAAATTATATATCCATTTGGAATATTTTTTATAGAGAATGATGATTTTATAATTTAAATTTTAAATAATTTCCCAGAGTTCCCCACCCCTCACTTATTAAAGGACACACTTTAATTTTATTCTTTAAACCACTTTTATCCTTCTAGATCAACCAACCCTAAAAAATATTCTAAAAATACATAGAAATACTTTATATATGTTCTTACTCCTAAATGGGAAACCTAATATATTTCATAGGAGACTTAAATGTGTTACATTAAATAATATGTAACCATATTAACTAATAATATTAAGTTTTTACTTCCTCTTGTACCTCTTATAAATATTTGTATCTCTATTTGGTCAAAAATCAATTTTCATCCATATATATGTTTAAAACAATTAATATTATTATATGACATTTTAATTTCCTTTTTTTACAATATTTACTTTTGAATTTATTTATAGGAATCTTCCCATCATTTTACAAATGAGGTATATTTAGACACTTTCTTAAAAATAATGGAAGGAATGTTTCCATTTAACATATACGACATACTTTTTTTTTCAAACCATCACTAAAAATCAATTATATGAATATTATTTTATAATTTGACAATTTTATTTTAATATAAAATGTTTCCTTTTAATACATTTGAATTTTTAAGATTTCAAATATTTTATTTAAAAGTGAAATTTTATTTTCCTCAAAAAAATTTCTAAGTGATCATTTAAAGGAATTTTCATCTATTATAACATCCTTGGTGTAAATTATACATTTATAAAGATATGATCCAACGATACCATACATATTATTCCATTGGATGGAGTATGATTTTGATGAAAATATATTTATGAAACCCATTTATTTTCCATGGGTTATGCTATGATGAAATGATGAAATGTTTATGAAACCCATTTCTTTTCTATAGGAAATGTTATGTTTTATGAAACCCATATCCATTTTATAGGTTATGATATCATGATTTTTTTATGATAATACGAAAAACAAATGTATGATATTCATTATGTGATTGTAGGGCCTGCAATTACATAGCCCACCAATTCATTGGGTAAATATGGATATATAATCGGATAAACATGAATAGAATGGAGAGTAATAATAGTTTTGTTTGGGAATAAATCCACAATGATAGTCTTTGGAGTAAAACTGGACTACTATGATGGAATAGGAATGTGGAACCAATCCACTATAATAGTCTTAGTAGTGATCCAAGGATACTACGAAAATGGTTTTCGATTCTTATGTGTGTGCTAAAAGTATAGTTCTTATGGTAAGGTTATTCTCTCTTAGATCATGTTCTTTTATTCTTTTATGATTCATTTATTATGAAATTACATTCTTTATTAGATGGATAAATACAATAATATTTTATATGAAGTGTATGGTTTTCAAATGTTAACCACATGTTCTTATACCTTTATGATCATGATATATTTATGTGATCAATATTGTCCCAATTTTTTACCCTTACTAAGCATTTAAAATCATGGTTTTCTTATTTCCCTTTCCCATGGTTATGAAGAAATAATAATGGTATTATATTTCAATGAATGGTGAAATTTTGGAAGAAATATGTTAGAGATGAAGTAGATATATTATGGAAATTATGATTATGTACCCATGTATCCAAATATACCAGACCTACATGATTTTGAGATTGATCATTTTTTCATGTAATAAATATTAATCTAATATGAAGAAATATCTTTTTTTGAAAATTTTAGGTCACTATAACTTATAATCCTTAGAATTATGTTCAGTATGAGAGAACCATTCAATCAATGTAGGACATGTTAATTGTTGTTCTCTTAATTTTAAAGCTGATTGGGTTCAGCACCTTCCTCTTGTCAAATTATATCATAAAAATATCCTTCACATGGGAACTATGATGGATCCCAATGAATCTCTCAATGGAAGTAAGTGAAGAACACAAATATTCATGGATGAAGTTAGAGAATGAATGTTATGGGCACCCGAGATTGTTAAGGAAATATGGTAAAGCTTAGAGGCATTCAGAAACACATCAAGGAGCTGAGAGTTGATAATTTTTTTAATGAAGTTGATCTGTGAGATAAAGAATTAAAAGTTGGTGATAATTTTTTACTATGAAATTCTCTATGTAATAAGTTTGTAAGATTTAGATATAATGTAAAGCTACGAACAAGATATATCATTCCTTTTAATATTCTTGATCAAATTAGGTTGGTTTCTAATCAATTGGTGCTTCCAATAAAGAACTATGAAGATCAAAACAAGTTATATATATATATATTGTGAATAGACATACTTAATCCACCATATTTACTGAAATTGGAGGTTATAAAATTGTATAATGATCATTCCTACGAGGAACACTAGTAGAAACCTTAGATCATAGAGATTATTTGATACAGAATAATACTACTCACTTATTAAAAGTTCTCTAGAGTAATTATCAATTCAAGGAAGATACATTATAACCTATGGATGTTATGAAGTAAATAAATAAATAAATATATATATGTGATTGAGTGACAAAATATCTAGTGAAAATTCAATTTATGTGCATAGAATATGAAAATTCTATATTTTACATTTATTTGCTTTGAAATTAATATGAAGTCTTCGATTGCATGGTTTACATATAATCCCCAGTATAAATGTACCTCTAGTAAAACCCTTATAACATTACAATTGAATTGGGGGATATGAATAGTATTAACCAAAATAATAAATATATATTTATTTTATATTTCCATAATTAAAATATATAGAATAAGGACTAATAAATAATAATTATATTTTTTATAGAAACATTTAATAATTAAATGTCTTATTTACATAAATATTTATTTTTGAACATGTTATGTTTTATTTTCTAAAAAATTATATTAGTAACTAATAAAAAATTATTTTAATGTAATGTATTGGTAATGTATGAATAAACATCATTATAATTGGAAATAAAATTATTTAAAGGATAAACAAGTTATTTTTTCATAAATTTTTTTGTGTGTAATGTATTTTTATCATAATATATTAAATTAATCAATTTTTAAGAATGTTTAAAAACATTTAAATATTATTTTCAATAAAATATTTTCACAATAATGTCGATGTTTTTACTAGGAATTTAATGAAAGTAAATTTAGTTTTTTGCTTAAAAATTCATTTTAAAAAAATGATTTTTTGTTTCATTTTTCATTCTAATTTTAAAATTAATTTATAGAACTTATAGGAATTTAATTTTTTATAATTTATTTCAGATTTGGAATCATAATTTCCATATTTTTTGATTAGGTTACTTTCATTTTTTTCATAATAAATAGTAACATTAATATTATTTACCACGGTTACGGATAAAATAGGTTTATTAGGGGAGATGTTAAACCATAAGATAAGGGTAATATTGTTTGATCATAATATATTATAACAAATAAAATATGGGGTGAATTTTAGTTTAAATATTAAACTAACATAAAACCCAAACCTCTCTTAAAGTGATAGGACTCTAAAAGCGTATGATGATCAATGTATTTTTATCACACTATGAACTTTTTAGAAAAATCGGAGTTTTTATAAAGTGTTATAAATAGTTACATTAAACAGATATTATAAGGATCTAGTAAAATAATATTTCTAATACAATGTTCATAGTGTAATATAATACATTTTTAAGAACTAATATGTAAAAATACAGTAATGTAATAATGTATTAAAATCATTATTAATGATATTTTACTTTATAAACATAAGAGTTAAGGAAGCCAGAAAACCCAACTTAAGATATCCCTAGTTTTCAACCTCACTACAAGGTCTATATTTTTGCACTAGAAATTAACTTAATAAAATTATCATAATAGAATTTTCCTTATTAAACAAGAAACCTATCAATATGAAGATAGGTAACATCTCTGTCATACAATCCTGTGGAATCCCTCAATCAATTGTATCATTATCATAGATATTCTTATTCCTGGAAGCCCTTGATCTAAACCTAGATCAGAATAAGTGAATAGAAAAAAACCATTATATGAAATTTAAAACCCACACATGTATTATTTAGAATTAAACTTATAAGGACTCGCACTTATTTCATACATAATCTTGAATTTATTTAAGAAAACACTTCATTATACATTGAGGATCTTTTCAAGTTTAGAGCTTTAGAGAATTAAAACAAAACATTCATAACATTACACATTGTTACATAGTAGATACCATAAAATCAGTTTCCATTATCCTCAGAATATAAAACATTAAAACACAAAACAAGACTCCTTGACAATTCTTCAACATTTAAAATGTCTTCCTTCCTTGTATTACTCATCATTAACCTGTGAAAAATCATTTAAAAACTTGGGATGAGCACAAAAGCTCAGTAAGGTATGAAAAAAAATGAAAAATCACATTAGTCCATGAATACGCATGACGTATGAAAACATTTTCAAAAGACATGCTTTCCACCCATAAAATCGTACTTAGTGTAACATGAGATTTACACAATATCCAAAGAAACATAATTATAATCATAGAGGTATATTGGGGCATTACTTACATAATCTTGTAACCATCTTGGCTACCTTAAAATTTGTAACCCTCACAGCTACCTTACTTTGTGTAACCATCACAGTTACACTTGGAGTAACCATACGGCAGACCTCCAACTTACTCATACCCAATGAATTTTAGGGAAATATAGGTCCTACCCTTCATTATAAACAATTGCCAATAACTAAAGCATAATCATACAACATAAATAATAGCATAAAAACATTTCTTTTGAATATTGTAAAATAGAATTTTAAAAGAGGATTTTAGAAGAAAAGTCCCTTATAAACATCATACACATGAAGTGAGATTTAATAGAGTGGATGGAATATTTATATACTCTGTAAATACACATAATGAAACATAATATAAACAGAACCCATCACACAATCAATTTAAATAGCACATAAAATAAAAAGTAGAAGGTTAACCCAAAGAATGGAAATCGGGTTAAGAATTCCCTTACAACAATGTGATCGGTCGAATCATATAACCAGAACATAATAAATATCAATTGAATCATTTAATAACATGAATATAAAGAGAATAATGTTATTATATATTTCAAATGACAGTACACATATTCCACATACAAGAAATAAGCGGTGAATGATGAAAATCTCACAAAAATGAAAGTGAGACGAGGAACCCCTTACAACTTTGTAATCAATTGATTCGTATGAAAAAAAATTAATGATTGTAAAATGATAAATTTAATATCATAAAAATACATATGTTAATGATATGAGACAGTAATGGGAAGTATACATACACCATACAATGTAAAAATAGTGATTACGGAATATCTCACAAAAATGGAAGTGAGATGAAGAAACCCTTACATTGGGCTTGCCTTACATAAAAATTGTTTAAACCTCTTTTATAATGGTTAAAAGAGTGTTATTAGTACTTTACATAAACATGTTCATGTTTATAACATCTTATATGGTCATTTCATAACCTCATTTCACCCCTTAATTGTTAGTATTTTGTTCCTTGCATTTTTTTGGGTGAGTTCTTTTGTGATTTTTACAATCGGTTCTTGATGAATCGTTCTTGTTGATTGGAAGTGAAACTCCATAATTGGAATGGAGTAGTATTTACATAATTCCAGTACCATAAATTATACCATTTATCACTTTGTTGCTTTATATGATGATGATTTATATGCTAAACATTAATTATGTTTGTTTAGATAATTTAAGTGGTTCTTTGATAATTACAACTTCATTTAGTCTTTTAAATTTGAATCATGAGTACAAAAGAATTCCAGAACCTTATATGATTCATAAAACATATATTATAACCTGGGTCAACCATATAAATGGTTTCATGACCAGACTTGAAAGAATTAATGGAGATTGAAAATACATCATCCACGATATCGGTAATTCGTCACAAATGGACAATGTTTTTTTTTTGATTCTTTAAATAAGTGAGAGAGGAGAGGAATAATGATTTGTAATTTTCCATAAACATGAAAACATCCAGAATATACATTATTCTGGAGATTTCATGCCTCTTGGATAAGAGGGGGTGAAGAAAGAAGAGAAAGGAATCATGAAATTAAGAAAACATGAGAAATTTCTTACAAAAACTTCCACAGCCTAACAACGCCTCTTAAAATTTCATAAAAACAAGATTGATGAGAGGAATGGAATATCTCATCAATCATACAAAATTTTTACAGTAAGGGGAAATATTAAATTAAATATCCCAACAAAATACAAAGGGAAACGAAGAAAATAACATAAAATGGAAGGAAAGAATGAAAATGAAAGAGGATGTTTACCTCTTGATCTCTTCTCCTTGAGATCCTTCTTAAGGGCTTTGATTTTGGTCTTTTGGTGAGACCAGCAGCTCTAGAACGTGGGGAAGAATATTGGGGAGGGAATTTGGCAGAAATTAGACAATGATCAAGGCTTGAGAGGGGTGGGAGGAAGAGGGGAGTGAGGGTGGTATTTATAGTGGAGGAGGGGAGGTATTTTAGATTATTTTAATTATTATTATAATATTTTTATCAAGACTACAAATAATCTCAAATCATGTGGACCTAAATAGTGATAATATCATGTGATTTAGAAGCAAGTGGCCTTGCATCACTTATTATGTCATAAATAGTTCATTTTTTCTGATAAAATGATTATACTGTATTTTACCGTATTTCACTATTCACCGAAAATTCAAGAGTTTTAGAAAAATACCAAAAATTTACCCCAACAATTTTTCGATGTGTAGAATTCAAAAATGAACTCCATTTTCAAAAATAATTTTCTAAATATTATTAATTTAATTTTTAAATAAGGTCACAGTTAATTCAGAAAATAACAATATTGAAGTGCAATTAGTTTTATGTGACATTGGAAAATTAATTAAGATCCCATTCTCCTATTGCCATGGGAAAATAAAATAATAATATTGTTTACTATTCATGAGGTCATATTACTATTCATATTACTATTCATATTAATATTCATATTACTATTCATAAGGGCATGTTACTATTCACCAAAAAACAAGTTTGTTCCATCAGACTCTAAATAACATACTGAACACAATTGTAGATGACAGTTTCTTGAAATTCAAAACATAGAAGAAATAAAATTTTGTTTAAAGGATAATTATAAACATATACCTTAAAAAAAATTTCAAGCATTTTCAATTTATTTTTAGAAAACCTTGGGATGTTACATTATCCCCACCTTCTTGAAATTGCATCCTTGAAATTTTATTTACTTATTAAACAACTGAGGGTACCTTGATCAAGGTGTCCACTCGGTTTCATCGTCATCTTGTTCACGTAGGTAGAAGTCCCATGCATTACAACAATGATTTATAGATCCTTAAAAATCATTTGCTTCCTCCATCCAAATACACCTTGTACAACATGGGTCATATGGGTGTTCACAGAAAAACAGTTTTGGAAAATAATCAAGTATGACATATAATTCCAAAACATCAGATAAAACATGATTTCTATAAAATAGTCGGACCGAAATTGAGTTGAAACTTTCTATTATTGGTCCTTTTAAAATACCATAAGTATGTGATGTGATACTATAGTTTAAAAGCAAATATAAATAGGTTGCACAAGGGTCTCCTTCCTCAGCACCATTTTTAAAATCATAATATGCTTCAAATTCTTGTGATAAGGTAAAATATTTGAAAATACCTTGATAATATTTACCATTCTTGAAATTATGTGAATATTGTGAAAATAGTATTTGTCTAAAAACAACCCATGATCCACGATGATAACGAGGTATATAGGAGGTGTTTGATATCTCAAAAAACTACTTGCAAGTGAGTTGTATTCTAGAAAAAGTTTCACAATCATCCGAAGATGACTTTGCAATAATTATTGCAAGCATATCATCAGGAAGAGATAGGAATATTGTTTGAGATCCTTCTCCTTCCATTCGTAACCGACTTTACTTGAACTGCAAAAAAAAGTTATAAAACAAGGATTTAACTGAAATAATAGATATATGGACTAATCACGTGTCTCACAAGAACTCTTAATCCCTAAAGTTGTCTAAACCGACCTCTGATACCAACTATAAGGACCCACACTTATTTCATACATAATCTTGAATTTATTTAAGAAAACACTTCATTATACATTGAGGATCTTTTCAAGTTTAGAGCTTTAGAGAATTAAGACAAAACATTCATAACATTACACATTGTTACATAGTGGATACCATAAAATCAGTTTCCATTATCCTCAGAATATAAAACATTAAAACACAAAACAAGACTCCTTGACAATTCTTCAACATTAAAAATGTCTTCCTTCCTTGTATTACTCATCATTAACCTGTGGAAAATCATTTAAAAACTTGGGATGAGCACAAAAGCTCAGTAAGGTATGAAAAAGAAGGAAAAATCACATTAGTTCATGAATACGCATGATGTATGAAAACATTTTCAAAAGACATGCTTTCCACCCATAAAATCGTACTTAGTGTAACATGAGATTTACACAAGATCCACACAAACATAATTATAATCATAGAGGGATATTGGGGCATTACTTACATAATCTTGTAACCATCTTGGCTACCTTAAAATTTGTAACCCTCACGGCTACCTTACTTTGTGTAACCATCACAGTTACACATGGAGTAACCATACGGCCGACCTCCAACTTACTCATACCCAACGCATTGGAGGGAAATATTGGTCCCACCCTTCATTATAAAAAATTCCCAATAACCAAAACATAATCATACAACATAAATAATAGCATAAAAACATTTCGTTTGAATATTGTAAAATAGAATTTTAAAAGAGGATTTTAGAAGAAAAGTCCCTTATAAACATCATACACTTGAAGTGAGACTTAATAGAGTGGATGGAATATGTATATACTCTGTAAATACACATAATGAAACATAATATAAACAGAACCCATCACACAATCAATTTAAATAGCACATAAATTAAAAAGTTGAAGGTTAACCCAAAGAATGGAAATCAGGTTAAGAATTCCCTTACAACAATGTGATCGGTCGAATCATATAACCAGAACATAATAAATATCAATTGAATCATTTAATAACATGAATATAAAGAGAATAATGTTATTATATATTTCAAATGATAGTACACATATTCCACATACAAGAAATAAGCGGTGAATGATGAAAATCTCACAAAAAAGAAAGTGAGACGAGGAACCCCTTACAACTTTGTAATCAATTGATTCGTATGAACAAAAATTAATGATTGTAAAATGATAAATTTAATATCATAAAAATAAATATATTAATGATATGAGACAATAATGGGAAGTATACATACACCATACAATGTAAAAATAGTGATTACGGAATATCTCACAAAAATGGAAGTGAGATGAAGAAACCCTTACCTTGGGTTTTCCTTACATCAAAATTGTTTAAACCTCCTTTATAATGGTTAAAAGAGTGTTATTAGTACTTTACAGAAACATGTTCATGTTTAAAACATCTTATATGGTCATTTAATAACCTCATTTCACCCATTAATTGTTAGTATTTTGTTCCTTGCATTATTTTGGGTGAGTTCTTTTGTGATTTTTACAATCGGTTCATGATGAATCGTTCTTGTTGATTTTTAGTGAAACTCCATAATTGGAATGGATTAGTATTTACATAATTCCAGTACCATAAATTATACCATTTATCACTTTGGTGCTTTATATGACGATGATTTATAAGTTAAACATTAATAATGTTTGTTTAGATAATTTAAGTGGTTCTTTGATAATTACAACTTCATTTAGTATTGTAAATTTGAATCATGAGTACAAAAGAATTACAGAACCTTATATGATTCATAAAACATATATTATAACCTGGTTCAACCATATAAATGGTTTCATGACCATACTTGAAAGAATTAATGGAGATTGAAAATACATCGTCCACGATATCGGTAATTTGTCACAAATGGACAATGTTTTTTTGATTCTTTAAATAAGTGAGATAGGAGAGGAATAATGATTTTTAATTTTCCATAAACATGAAAAAATCCAGAATATACATGATTATGGAGATATCATGCCTCTTGGATAAGAGGGGGTGAAGAAAGAAGAGAATGGAATCATGAAATGAAGAAAACATGAGAAATTTCTTACAAACAATTCGGCAGCATAACGGCGCCTCTTAAAATTTCATAAAAACAAGATTGATGAGAGGAATGGAATATCTCATCAATCATACAAAATTTGGACAGTAAGGGGAAATATTTAATTAAATATCCCAACAAAATACAAAGGGAAAGGAAGAGAATAACATAAAATGGAAGGAAAGAATGAAAATGAAAGAGGATGTTTACCTCTTGATCTCTTCTCCTTGAGATCCTTCTTAAGGGCTTTGATTTTGGTCTTTTGGTGAGACCAGAAGCTCTAGGAGGTGGGGAAGAAGATTGGGGAGGGAATTTGGCAGAAATTAGACAATCCTCAAGGCTTGAGAGGTGTGGGAGGAAGAGGGGAGTGAGGGTGGTATTTATAGTGGAGGAGGGGAGGTATTTTAGATTATTTTAATTATTATTATAATATTTTTATCAAGACTATGAATAATCTCAAATCAAGTGGCCCTAAATAGTGATAATATCATGTGATTTCGAAGCAAGTGGCCTTGCATCACTTATTATGTCATAAATAGTGCATTTTTACTGATAAATTGATTATACGGTATTTTACCGTATTTCACTATTCACCGAAAATTCAAGAGTTTCAGAAAAATACCAAAAATTTACCCCAACCATTTTTCGATGTGTAGAATTCAAAAATGAACTCCATTTTTCAAAAATAATTTTCTAAATATTATTAATTTAATTTTTAAATAAGGTCACAGTTAATTCGAAAAATAACAATATTGAAGTGCAATTAGTTTTATGTGACATTGGAAAATTAATTAAGATCCCATTATCCTATTGCCATGGGAAAATAAAATAATAATATTATTTTCTATTCATGAGGTCATATTACTATCCATATTACTATTCATATTACTATTCATAAGGGCATGTTACAATTCACCAAAAAAACAAGTTTGTTCCATCAGACTCTAAATAACATACTGAACACAATTGTAGATGACAGTTTCCTAAAATTCAAAACATAGAAGAAATAAAATTATGTTTAAAGGATACTTATAAGTGTATATCTTAAACAAAATTTCAAGCATTTTCAATTTATTTTTAGAAAACCTTGGGATGTTACAAAACACTATAATGATTTATAATGCGTAATAACGATATGTTAAGGAAGATGAAATCTCAAACATGTTGAGTTGAAAACTGTATCTTCTCCCAACTCCTCAAATGCACTACAATATTTAAGACCCATCCAACAGTCATATTTTCCAAGAATCTAAAATTTGGTTATAATAACCTCAGATGATATTCAATTGACAGCTTAGTAAAACATATCCATCAGAGGATGTTTTTATAGCACTAGTAAATAATTGTTACAATATATTCCGAAATATAGTAATAATTTTATCTCTGGTTATGAAATTATAATTCCGATGGAATTAAACTTGTTTGTCCAATTAACTAATCATTTTATATGGATATAATATAAATCTCAACACCAATAAACTAATTATAGTCATACCAATAGATTTGATATTGTAACATTGATAGATTAAATCTTTCCAATATGACGGACCAGAATATCATCAATCTCATAAACATAACTATTTTTAGTTAGAGGAACAATAATATTTTTATTATGATGGACATTATGTTGATAAGTCCGATATGCATGACCTTGTTCAGTCTGATGGAGAATTCCTTGGCATGTCTGATGGACTAGACGTTAGTCAGTTCGATGGACCAGACTCAAGTATTAATTTTTTTTGTTAATTTAGTTAATGATTATTTCTACATTTATTAGTAAAATATTATTTCCAAAACAAATTCTAAAATACATAGGAAATATAATGTTAGTAAAACATTGTTTTTATGGACTTGTTTACGATGTTCAAAACTATGGATAGAAAATATAGAACTTAAAAAATTTCAACTAAAAATTCTCCCCTTTTTTGAGAATCACAAAACACAAACAATTAAAATGAAAATTTATTATCATTGAAAAAATACAACCCTTAGTATTATTAATAAAATCAGAAACATTCTTCATAAGAAATATCTCTCAATTTCTTATCTTAACTTCCCTTATATTGATAATAATTTTTTGTTCAATATTATTCATTTGATAGAAAATATTATTACATTGTAAGAAGAAAAATAAAATATCTATTATCATATTATCACACAAATTATTCCCCTAAATGAATTATCCTTCATTAAATGTTTCTCCCCCATTGCAATTTTTAAAAATCAACATGAGATGTAAAATATTTCCTCAAATATTATAATTTATAATTTAAAGAAGTTATGTTTGAATAACTATTAATCCAAAAAAAAATTCATCCATGTAAAATTTGAAAAAATTTAAACAAATATGTATTCATATAATAATTAATTTAAATATTATATCATTCAAAACTTTTGATCTACATATAAATCTAAATTTCATAAAGAAAATACTCATTTTTTCTTAGAAAACATATTTCCAATTGCATTAACTATCACAAAACCCTCTTGATTCTTCTGAAACTCTGTGGATGTAGACTTGGGATTTTTTATTTTTTCCTCCATGACGGAGAACATCTGATTGTCTAATTTCAAAATGAGTATACCTTATTCAAGGAGTCATTTTTTTACTAATCTATGAAAATAGTCTAAAAAAAATTAGATTATGGATTTCTCATCTTTCATCATTTGAATCTCTTTTTTTAGATTAGTGATTTCAATATTCTAGGTGTTGGGAAAATCATTGAAATGTTCTAGAAACATAAATCTATTAGAAAAATATGATGATATATTCTCAAAAGAATAAAAAAATTTGTCAAGATACTTTCTAATTATCAAAAAATATTTCAACATAGTCTTTAAAATCACCATCTATGTGTATAAACAATTTTTTCATTTTATTAAACCTCTTTATCCTTGACATTATTTTGTGTTTGAGAAAATTTATCTCAGCATCATTTTAAACAATGGATTTAGTCAAAAACATCAAAGACTGTGATTTCTCATCCATAAATTTTTTATTTTTCTTGCGTTGGGCTTCAATGTTCAACAGATAAGGAATTCAATCTATGGTCGGTTTCAATGATTATAAAATATGGTCAATTATCTTCAGAGAATTATTAACCGACCTACAATATTAACCTCATGAAGCTTTATAAATATAATGGTGAGATGGTATGATATCTATATTTTCTTTTCCGTTAACATTTTCATCATCCAAAATCGTCCTCACATCAACATCCCAGTCAGTATAAAAATTATAGAATAATTTTTTACGGGAGTGTTGTCTCTCTTCTTCATTATTTTGTGATTATGAATACTAATTTATATGAACATCTAGTGAAATATTTTTATCGGAATAGGTTTAAAAATATGTAGAGTATTATGAATACTCAAAATAGGTTTTTCTTATTCTGTTTCTTATTCCACATCTTCTAATTATTTTTCTAACTCTTTTCCCAACTATCTCAGGGCTCTTATAACACAATTTCTAGGATTCTTTACTAATTTATAAATTTTTTCCAAAATTGATTTGGGTAGTGATATTTGATCATGAGGTTCAATTTCAACTATTACCCCTTCTCTTTATAAATTGAAACTGGAACAATATAAATTAAAAATAAAAATTAAATTTGGTTAGTGATTATTGATCAGGAAAATCGTGATTAGTATAAAAAGTTTGATCCAGAACCAAGATATATTTGAACTACTGAAAATGGAGATATTGATTGTGGTAAATTGGTCAACAATACTCGTATAACTTTAAAAAAATTCAAATACTATTTCTTCATAAAGTATTTGTGTTTGTTTTTTATTCTTCTATGCATCTCTTATTAATTACTTATTCTTTTCCATTGAAGCTAAAAAATAAAATCTTTATAGACAAAAATTCATATATTCAATATTTTTATAAGCCTTATGTTCCATTAACTTTTTGAATTACCCATAAGAAATAATTTTTGTTTTTTATAGCTTCATATGATGGGACTATGCATTCTTTTTCTCATTTAATGTTTTTTTCTATTTGAAGACATTGACATCTAAAGTATTTATGTCCTATTTTTCAATAATATTTCTCAATTTAGGATTGAAGACTAACTTCATCCTATCCATGTTTTCTTCTCTAATTAATGAAACCTCTCCAGGAAACTCATACAATTGATTATTCATCAATATAAATTCCATAAAACTAACGAGAATTTTATTTAAGAAACATGGAAACATAAGGAATATTTACTTCATAGATGTTTTCTTTATAGATTTCATCGAGAGAAGCATAATATTTACCAGATGTATCTTCCTCATCTATATAAGGAAACCCAATATTAAAATTTCATGAACATTCAACAAATCCCTATCTTATTTTATAGGAATCGGATACCCTTACATCTACAAAATTATTACTATCGCATCCTGATTGAGATGATATACCTTTCAATACATCTCTCAATAAAAGATCGAAGATAATTCTTCTTTAATTTTTTTAAAGGATCAAATATTCTCCAGAATATTTTGAGATTGAAGGTAATACTATCCTTCTAAATAATATTTATGTAAATTGGAAATGTGATGAATTGTTAATTAAAAACATTCACAAAAGATTTTAAAAAAAGTTACTTCCCAATCCTATAATGTAATTAATTACACTGAGGACAAGAATTTATTAACTATTCATGGATAACGAAGAAAAAAATCATATTTTTCTACAAAATTATTCTCACATCCTACTAAAGTTATGACTTTTTTCAAAATAGAATCATACTCATCCTACCATTATTTCAAGATTAAAATTTCATGTAAATATTCTATATTAGAAAACTCATTAGCAGATGCCAGTGTTTTTAGACTGATGCTGAGAAGAACTAAAATTACAAATTCCAAATGTTATGGACGGGGGAAAAAAGAAGATATGAGATTTAAAAATAAATATTTGATAATAATTTTGAGATGGATTAAACCAAATCCTTATATATAGTCATGTGGAGTGATCTTTCGAATTCCAGTTATCAAATAGATAAGATTAATATAATATTCTAATCTGATGGTTGAGAATCATCCTCAAATAATTTCATTAATATTAAAAATTCTTAAGGTTCTTCAGTTACTTTTTTTATATTAAATCCATTAATAACGCTAATGTATAGATCTATTACTTAATATCTAATATTTTTAAAAAATGTATTGTTTCACAAATGTAATGATATGTAAAACAACATAGAAAAATAAAAGTAACCGAAAATCTCAAAAACATAAATACTTCAATAATACATCTCAGAGTGAAAATTAAAATTCAGTAAGAAATTTTTACCCATTAAAATGTTTTTCCTATAACCAATGAATCTGATAAACATTATAAAAAAAGATCATCTGAAAATTTTTAGAATGATTTTTTTATTCCGAGAAAAAAATTATAAAAATTTTATTCCAAAAAAATTTATTACATTTTTTGAATCTGAAAAACAAAATGATATAAAATTAATATATTTTAAAAAAAAATCAAAACATATTTAATCCCCCATTGATAATTATTTCATTAAAATAATGATATTGGAAAATAGCAACTAGATATGGATGATAACTTGTCATTGATTGTTTGTTACTTCTGTTTAATATACTCAAATCTATGAGAACTAAAATGTTTAGTAAATATATTTTTATTTTTTTAGTATTATAAATAATTATAAAATGATATCTCCTTTTATTTGTGTAACCCCATTGTAAATAGAGTCTAATGTGTATGTTCACTTCTCTTGAGTGATGTGATTTGTTTTTAATTAATGAAATGGAACTTGTGTTATCACACAGTATTTTTTTACTAAAATACATGTAAGAGTCTGTTAGTGTGTGATACATAAAGAACACTTAACCATAATAACATCAAACTTCTTAAAATTTCACTTCAATAGTGTAAATATATTCTAACATTTGTTTAGCACAAGTAGAAGACACTAAATCTTCTTATAAGAAATGATATTGTCGAGAAGTATTATTCTTATCCATTTTACATCAACCAATATTAGAATAAAAAAAACATATTAAATCTAAATCATTTATAGAGGAGTAAAATAGATATAAATACATTATTAAATATAGATAATAAGAAATTAATTTAAAATAATTTATATGGTACACTTTTATATTTTCATAATATCTTACACATAAGGATACAAAAAACATTAAATCCAAATGACTAGATGTGATGTAAACTAATATTCTAATCATTCCTCTAATGATCTTTTGTTAAACTAGTTTCATATCTTTATCAATATCTAAAGTGTTTGATGTTATGATATGAGTAATAATACTTTTAGTATTTTCACATCCTAACTTCTTAATAATATATTTTATACATTTATTTTGAGATATAAATGATCATTATCTTATTTGTAAAATTTGAAATCCTAGAAAACTTGAATGTTAACCCATCCGGATCTTTTCAAACTTGTAACGCCCCGACCCCAGCTACCCAGAGTCGGTGCATTACATCGTAACATTGGCATGATAAAAATCGATCAAGTCTCGAAAGACTGATTAGTTTAGTAGCCTTGGAAACACTAGATACATTCATAAATGTTACATTACAACATAAGGTGAAAAACTACAATAACAAAGTCTTCATAGTCCACACTCATATCCTCTTCCGACTATCCCTGCATGTCATTCCTAAAATACTTCTTCACATCCTGGAAAATATTAAATCATTGAAAGGGGTGAGCTCAGATGCTCAGTAAGGATAACAATATTGCGGAAGCTTTCATAAATAAACATAAACATTTAAGGCAATGTATAACTAAAACAAAAGCCTTTTAAACTTGAACATCAACATAATATGGCAAAAGTAAAATTATATAATACCATTTACTTCTTCACATGGATATTCTACTGGTCGAATAATCACATGAAATATCATTAACCACTTTCATAATGAGGGAATGTATAATGCCAGACATTCTGAAACATTTTGTCAAGGCCTCGACCAAGACGTCTTAAATGATTAAGGCCTCAGCCAAAATCATAAATCAAATTGGGAAAGTGCCTCGACCAATTCCACGTCTAGTTGTCTCATGAGACCTACCGATGCATCGAGGAGCTATAGCGGGCTCCACCCGTCACTTATTAAGTCCAATACACTCCTCATATGAATAGGTTTAAACATGTCATAAACCATAACAGAATCGTATCACATAAAACATGCATAAAGGAAACATAACATTTCCACATTTCAATCACAAGATATCAATACGACACATTGATATAATAAAAATGCTTTCAAAACCATTTGCAATACCAAAATAAAAGAAAGTTAAAACTTTGTATTTATTTTTCATTAAAAAAATGATGGCTTGTAGAGGAAGCCGAAACTCAAATAATGGTCACGGCGGTAGAGAAGTCGTTGTTGATGCATAAGTATGGAAAGAAAAACATTCCCTTTTGTCGTTTAGAAAAACTCTTCGTATAAAAAAGATTCCTTTTGAATAAACGTAAAAGTCAAAGGGGTTTATAAACTGTACAAAAGAAATTTGTGTATAAAACAAAATATGCCTCAACGAATGGAGATTGAGACGAAGTCCCTTAAAAAGATAATTTTTTTAAAAAATATATCTATTATGTGTATTCACTATATGTACACATAAATAAAGTATAAATACAATATACGACATAATAATATCATGACATAATTTGAAAGTAGGACATTAACCCAAAGAATAGAAGTTGGGTTATGAAATTCCCTTACCTCGTGTCCGACTTGAATCAACCGTTATTTAACCTCCTGAATAATAAACTAGAGATAATATATACCTTATTAAGAACCATTTTAAATTTCATTATCCTTTTTATATCATTTATTACAATGATATGAACATTCTGTAATTATTTAAGTTAATAACGGTCGTTTTGTCGATCTTAGGTACTTGAGTCAAAAATAAAATTCTTATAATTACAAGTTGTTCATGTGGTGAAATATCCATTATATCCAGAATTATATTCATGATGTAGATATCATATATATCATATATATACAGTATATACATTCATTTATAATATTACGTAACATTTAGAGGTAAGAAATGAAATGCACCGTTCATGGAGACGGTAAGCCGTACGTACGCATGAACGCTAATTTCATTTCTATTTAATATTTAATGGAATGAAATCATAATTATATAAATGCATAATATAATTTCATTATAATATAGTGTATAATACCATTTACTCCATCCTTTATACATCCCACATATGGCATTAACGATTCAAATCACTTTGAG
The DNA here is from genome assembly GCA_963277665.1 of Viscum album. Classification (NCBI taxonomy): domain Eukaryota; kingdom Viridiplantae; phylum Streptophyta; class Magnoliopsida; order Santalales; family Viscaceae; genus Viscum; species Viscum album. Next base: position 751,659,056 of record OY728127.1, read on the forward strand.
GGGGCGGTTGTCCGCACTTCCTAAAATGAAATTATCGCGTTTACCAATAATGGAAATCATATAGTATGCCATAAATGAGAAATACATAAGAATAAGTAAAACATAAACATATTATATATCATATATAAATATAGTGACATCTTAATGGTCACCTTTGAAGCTGTTATATGAGTGTTGAACAATCATCGTTTCGTGAGGCAGAAATTCGCCATCCACAGAAACCGTATGTTCTTTAACCATTATATGTAGGTGTGTGTAAGTGTAGCTCGAATCCTTCTTATAAAAACATCCTAGTATATTGTGGATACTGGTGTTGTTACAAAATAAATGAATAAAAAGAGTTTAGGGGGTTGGAGAAGAATAATAAAACAAAACATCATTAGAGAAGACATTACCTCAAAATCGGGTAAGTCTTTTTGATTTGAGCCAAAGGCTTCCTTGAGAAGATTTCTGCCCAAAGTGAGGCTTCCAAGAGTAATAGGGGTAAGGTGGGAGAGTATTTGGGCAGAGGTTGGCCGAGCCAAATGGATTGATGGTGTGAATAAGGTGGGAGAGGTGGGGGCCTTTTATAAGTGGAGAGGAGGGGATGTTTTGGAAAGATTGAAATGTTACATTATTACACAATGCTTTTCGGATTCTAAAGGTCCCACACTTATATAATTCGAGTCTAAGGTGATAAGGGTTCTAAATATCTTCATCCAATAGGCTTTGGACAAGTGTATGCATTGGATTTTACATTATCTTCTCATTTTATTTAAATCGTTAAATAATGAGGTCATCGCTGCATCATAATTATGTCATAAATAATTTAATTTATTTAATGTATAAAAATTATAAAAAAATACTATGATGTAGGAAATCTTTTTAGCTTTCTCATGAATATTTATAGTAAAAAATATGACTTGTATAACCCCATGTAAAAATTGTTTTAGTAAACAAATTTATGTTTGTGTCTTTTTTTACTTTAACATTAAATAAAAGGTATTTATGTCATTTTACAACTAAAATGGCTCAATGGGGTCCCCAAGTTGACCAATGGATTGTCTTGGTCGGCCATGACTCATCCAATAAGATTAGGACAAGTTTCAAGCTCATCTCATATTATTAAAACATTATTTTTACCTTAAACTACACTAATTACCTCTAATCGCGATTAAGAACTTAAAAGTTACTATTCACCAAAAAATTATTTTAATATCATTGAACCAAATTTTACTTCTTAATGATAACCATATATGTCGGATTTTTGAAAAACAAATCACAGAAGTGGTAATATTTCATTTAAACGAAAAATCAGTTATTTAACTACCACTTAGTGGTTTCACTATTCATCAAAAATTGAAGTTTTTCAGAACAATGCCAAAATTTCACCCTAAGCTATAATTGATATTCCGAATTCAAAAATGATGTCTATTTTACAAAATTACAAAAATATAAGTTGCATTAATTAATTTTATAATTAATTCCCGCTGTCACAACAAATAGCGTGTTTTTAAGAAACAATTTATATCAAAAGATTGGCAATTGTTTATGTCCGATTTCAATGTTAAATTAATTCTAATGACCAACATTGGATAAAATGGTTAAAATATATTCTAATTATACATTAAAACCACTAAATATTATAATTTATCACTATAAATTATTTTTATTAAAAAGGTTGTTTTTAAGTATTTTTCACTATTCATAAAAAATTAGAATTTCTCAGAAAAATACCAAAAATTCAACATAGGCTAATTTCGATATTCCGAATCCAAATATGAAGTCCATTTTGAAATATAAAATTTCTATAATTTTAAAATGTGGTTATTACTATTCATAACGGCTACTTTGATTAGTCGCGGTGTTTTAGAACTCGAAGTTGCGTACAATGTAATCCATTGCATTATTGAATGAGAAACATATCATGGAAGCTCGGGGTGTTACATTCTCCCCTCCTTCAATAAATTGCGTCCTCGCAATTTGAAATTCTTTCTTTGAAAATAAAAGGTTGAAAAGAGAAAATACCTTTGTGGAAAACCCACATCGGAAATAAGATTAATAAAATTTAGCCTTAATAAGAGGGAAATGGAAATAGGAAAGTCACCACCAAATTTTGATCACGATAAGGAGAACATTGGTGGAAATTAGAGACATATAATTTGAGGAAAAACGTAAATATTTGTAGGGAGTGATTGAGGTCATCAATAACAATCAACTGTCAAATTGAGGGCCTCAAAGCCTTCAATCTATGTTGATTTAAAATATCATCAATTCAACAAGACATAAGGTATTAGGATAACACATTTTTTGTTTTAATATCCCTTTACTAAAGTTTAACAATTAATTTATTCATTGAATAAGAGATAGGTATAAATATATTTATGCTTGAAAATTAGAGTTTCAGCCTTCAACTCATCTTTTACTCAAAAAGATAATAGAACTCAAAAATATTATACTTATCCTAATTGTATAAGGTTCAAATTTTAACACATACCATTTATATTAATAAAATTATTTTGTAATAACCAGGGACTTACTGTAGGCTAGTGGTAGGAAATAAAGGCCTGTCGCACTATGGTTGTGGGTTCGATTCCTGCAGCTTTGTCCGACGCGACGGGTTATGCCCCACCCTGCAGGTTGTCCTTTTCCTAAAACTATAGTATTGTAGTATTTAAAAAATAATCTTTAAAAATGTTTTAACCTTAAACAATACTATCCAAAGATAAACTTAATCCACTCCAACCTTTATAGTTATCCAAAATACCTCCGTCCAGACTTTTTCTAAAAGGTCTCTATATTCCAAAATCAATTTATCAGATTCCCCAAACAAAGTAATGTTTCTCTTATTGTCACATACTAAAAATATGATTACCTTCATCATATTAAAACCTTACTGAAACAACAAGTACTGCAGTACAATCCTTATATATATATCACATTATTCTAATAACCAGAATATAATCCATGAGTCCAAAAGCACCAATACATTAATTATTCCGCTTCAACTGTAGTAACAGTATAATATTGTCCTTGATCCCTTGGCCTTTTATGAGATAAGTTTCCTTGACGCTTAGTACATTCATTTGCATAATGCCCCATTTCCCTACAATTGTAGCATTCAACATTGATAGCCTCTTTCTTTCCCTTGCAATCACGTGCCTGGAGACCTTTTTCTCCACATTTATAACAAACTCCCATTCCTTTTAGGCAAGTACCAGGGTGATTCTTTCCACAATTATCACATAATGGAAAATCCTTCTTTCCCTTTTTCCCTTTATCTGTCTCTTGTTCCACTGTTCTCTTCTTTTCTTGCTTTGCTTTAAAGTCATGAGACTTAGAGAATTCCTTTTCCGTCTTGATAGCACATGAGACAATATCTTCGTATGAAGATATGGTTTGTGATACTAAAGCTCGACGAAGAAATGGTTTTAACCCATCAAAGAAACGGTCAATCTTACTTCTTGCGTTACGTATATAATCTGCAACATGCCTCGCTAACCTTGTAAAGTTGGCCTCATACTTTGCGACATTCTCATCCTCCTTTTGTCTCAGACTCAAAAATTGTCTTTCCATATCTTCTCGATGGTCACGAGGATAGTATTTTTCTAGGAAAAGCTCTTTGAACTCCCTCCATTCCATATTCAATACGTCATCATCTTCCTTTGTGTTTTGAATCAGCGACCACCACTGATTGGCATCTCCAGTGAGGCGGTAAATTTCCATGATAACCTTCTCCCTTTCGCTACTCCCCATGGCATGGAATATTTTCTCTAAGGAGTTTATCCATTGCTCAGATAATAATGGATTTGTACCCCCATTAAATTTTGGCGGTTGTAGCCTCATGAAGCGGTCTAACATTGATCCTCCACGTTGTGGATCAGGATGATCCATACGAGTAAGGTTATTATTCATAACTTGAGTGAGTTGTCCCAGTATGGTAATAAGTTGATCAGCACCAGTTGTATCTCCCGATCCACAATAATTATCTTGAGCAGGAGGGCAATCCCTACACGGAGTGCGTGCATTGATACAGTTTCCATTCCTTCCACTAGGCACCATTTCTATACGATGGCATAAACTAGATTAGTTTATGAATCAAAATACATAATTCCATACTTATAAAATAATTAACATAAATTGAACTATTTGTGGATATAATCCATAATCATAAAAAGGTTTTATTTGAGGAAGTATATACTCATAACCCTTCAAAGTGGTTTGTAATGAAAATGAGAATTATCCTAAGCATATCCCCCGGGAGTGTCGTAACCAAGAGTGCCGCAAGGCCCGTTGTCGTGCACCAGTTCCCGTTCGAGTCTAGCTCAAAGCGGTGTTTTCGGGTTTTACCCCTAGGTACATCTGTTCCAGAGCTGCCTCTACATGCTCGTATCCAGACAGGGATGTATTGCTCGGAAAACTCACAAAATCTCTACAATAACAAAATTCTTGGAAGTTCTTCTATACTAATCCTCAAAGTCTATTTTTGGGCTATGTGCTCTAATCAGAGTTTATCTAAATCTAGCTTCCAAGGTTAGTACTAAACTGCCTTTGATACCAACTATAACGCCCCGACCCCAGCTACCCAGAGTCGGTGCATTACTTCATAACATTGTCATGATAAAAAAAGATCAAGTCTCGAAAGACCGATTAGTTTAGTAGCCTTGGAAACACTAGATACATTCATAAATGTTACATTACAACATAAGGTGAAAAACTACAATAACAAAGTCATCATAGTCCACACTCATATCCTCTTCTGACTATCCCTGCATGTCATTCCTAAAATACTTCTTCACATCCTGGAAAATATTAAATCATTGAAAGGGGTGAGCTCAGATTCTCAGTAAGGATAACAATATTGCAGAAGCTTTCATAAATAAACATAAACATTTAAGGCAATGTATAACTAAAACAAAAGCCTTTTAAACTTGAACATCAACATAATATGGCAAAAGTAAAATGAGATAATGCCATTTACTTATTCACATGGATATTATAATGGTCGAATAATCACATGAAATATCATTAACCACTTTCATAATGAGGGAATGTATAATGCCAGACATTCTGAAACATTTTGTCAAGGCCTCGGCCAAGAAGTCTAAAATGATTAAGGCCTCGGCTAAAACCATAAATCAAATTGGGAAAGGGCCTCGGCCAATTCCACGTCTAGTTGTCTCATGAGACCTACCGATGCATCGAGGAGCTATAGCGGGATCCACCCGTCACTTATTAAGTCCAATGCATTCCTCATATGAATAGGTTTAAACATATCATAAACCATAACATAATCGTATCACATAAAACTTGCATAAAGGAAACATAACATTTCCACATTTGAATCACAAGATATCAATACAACACATTGATATAATAAAAATGCTTTCAAAACCATTTTCAATACCAAAATAACAGAAAGTTAAAACTTTGTATTTATTTTTCATTAAAAAATGATGGCTTGTAGAGGAATCTGAAACTCAAATAATGGTCACGGTGGCAGAGAAGTCGTTGTCACCGCATAAGTAAGGAAAGAAAAACATTCCCTTTTGTCGTTTAGCAAAACGCTTAGTATAAAAAAGATTCCTTTTGAATAAACGTAAAAGTCCAAGGGGTTTATACACTGTACAAAAAAAATTTGTGTATAAAACAAAATATGCCTCAACGAGTGGAGATTGAGACGAAGTCCCTTAAAAAGATCATTTTTAAATAAAATATATCTATTATGTGTATTCACTATATGTACACATAAATAAATTATAAATACAATATACGACATAATAATATCATGACATAATTTTAAAGTAGGAGATTAACCCAAAGAATGGAAGTTGGGTTATGAAATTCCCTTACCTCGTGTCTGACTTGACTCAACCGTTCATTAACCTCCTGAATAATAAACTAGAGTTAATATATACCTTATTAAGAACAATTTTCAATTTCATTATCCTTTTTATATCACTTATTACAATGATATGAACATTCTGTAATTATTTAAGTTAATAACGGTCGTTTTGTCGATCTTAGGTACTTGAGTCAAATATTAAATTCTTATAATTACAAGTTGTTCATGTGGTGAAATATCCATTATATCCAGAATTATATTCATGATGTAGATATCATATGTATCATATATATATATTATATACATTCATTTATAATATTATGTAACATTTAGAGGTAAGAAATGAAATGCACCGTTCATGGAGACGGTAAGCCGTACATACGCATGAACGCTACTTTCATTTCTATTTCATATTTAATGGAATGAAATCATAATGATATAAATGTATAATATAATTCCAGTATAATATAGTGTATAATACCATTTACTCCATCCTTTATACATCCCACATATGGCATTAACGATTCAAATCACTTTGAGGGGGCGGTTGTCCGCACTTCCTAAAATGAAATTATCGCGTTTACCCATAATGGAAATCATAAAATATGCCATAAATGAGAAATACAGAAGAATAATTAAAACATAAACATATTATATATCATATATAAATACAGTGACATCTTAATGGTCACCTTTGATGGTGTTATATGAGTGTTGAACAATCATCGTTTCGTGAGGCAGAAATTCGCCATCCACAGAAACCGTATGTTCTTTAACCATTATATATAGGTGTGTGTAAGTGTAGTTTGAATACTTCTTATAACATCATCCTAGTATATTTAGTATAATGGTGTTGTTACAAAATAAATTAATAAAAATAGTTTAGGGTGTTGCAGAAGAAAAATAAAATAAAAACAACATTAGATAAGACATTACCTCAAAATCGGGTAACTCTTTTTGATTTGAGCCAAAGGCTTCCTTGAGAAGATTTCTGCCCAAAGTGAGGCTTCCAGGAGTAAGAGGGGGAAGTTGGGAGAGTCTTTGGGCAGAGTGTGGCCGAGCCAAATGTCTTGATGGTGTGAAAAAGGTGGGAGAGGTGGGGGCCTTTTATAAGTGGAGAGGAGGGGCTTTTTTGGAAAGATTGAAATGTTACATTATTACACAATGCTTTTCGGATTATAATGGTCCCACACTTATATATTTCGAGGATAAGGTGATAAGGGTTCTAAATAGCTTCATACAATAGGCTTTGGACAATTTTATTCCTTGGATTTTACATTATCTTCTCATTTTATTTAAATCGTTAAATAATGAGGTCATCGCTGCATCATAATTATGTCATAAATAATTTAATTTTTTTAATGTCTAAAAATTATAAAAAAATACTATGATGTAGGAAATCTTTTTGTCTTTCCAATGACTATTTATAGTAAAAAATATGACTTGTATAACCCCATGTAAAATTTATTTTAGTAAACAAATTTATGTTTGTGTCTTTTTTACTTTAACATTAAATAAAAGGTATTTATGTCATTTTCCAACTAAAGTGGCTCAATGGGGTCCCCAAGTTGACCCATGGATTTTATTGGTCGGCCATGACTCATCCAATAGGAGTAGGACAAGTGTAAAGCTCATATCATATTATTAAAACATTATTTTTACCTTAAACTACACTAATTACCTCTAATCGCGATTAAGAAGTTAAAAGTCACTATTCACCAAAAAATTATTTTAATCTCATTGAACCACATTTTACTTCTTAATGACAACCATGTATGTCGGATTTTTGAAAAACAAATCACAGAAGTGGTAATATTTCATTTAAACGAAAAATCAGTTATTTAACTACCACTTAGTGGTTTCACTATTCATCAAAAATTGAAGTTTTTCAGAACAATGCCAAAATTTCACCCTAAGCTATAATTGATATTATGAATTCAAAAATGATGTCTATTTTACAAAATTAAAAACATATAAGTTGAATTAATTAATTTTATAATTAATTCCCGCTGTCACAACAAATAGCGTGTTTTTAAGAAATAATTTATATCAAAAGATTGGCAATTGTTTATGTCCAATTTCAATGTTAAATTAATTCTAATGACCAAAATTGGATAAATGGTAAAAATATATTCTAATTATACTTTAAAACCACTATATAGTATAATTTATCACTATAAATTATTTTTATTAAAAAGGTTGTTTTTTAGTATTTTTCACTATTCATAAAAAATTAGAAGTTCTCAGAAAAATACCAAAAATTCAACATAGGCTAATTTCGATATTCCGAATCCAAAAATGAAGTCCATTTTGAAATATAAAATTTCTATAATTTTAAAACGTTGTTATTACTATTCATAACGACTACTTTGATTAGTCGCGGTGTTTTAGAACTCGAAGTTGTGTGCAATGCAAGCCATTGCATTATTGAATGAGAAGCGTATCGTGGAAGCTCGGGGTGTTACAAAACTCAATCTTCATAATATCTACAAATGAATATTTTAATGATTTTTTATTTCATCCAAATATACTTTCATCAACATAAATTTTATCAATGAAGATTTTTTTAGAAACATCTTAAAATTTTTTGGATCCACATCTCCCATGACATAGTTGTTTTATATAAAAAATATATTTAATATACCATACCAAGGTCTAGAAGATTGTTTAGGTCTGTAAGGATTATTAAAAAGTTTAAAAACAAGTTCATAATATTATTTATTTTCAAAACCATGGGGTTGTTATACAAATAATTCATCTTGAACATATCCATTAAGGAATTCAATCTTCACATCCATTTAAAATAGTTTCTAATTACGTAATAATTAATATGCTTGATGTATAATAATAGATGAAAGTCATGCTACCTGTTCATATGTTTCTTCATTATATGTAGCCTTTTCTTTATTATATCCTTTAAAATAAAGTCTATATTTATTTCTAACATTTGTTATATTTTCATCCCAATTATTCTGAAAAACACATTTTACTCAAATTATAGAAATATATTTTGGTCATTGAACCAAATTCCGAACTTGATTCCTTTAAAATTAATTGGGGTCATATTTCATATAATTTATCCAATATTCCTCACATAAAGCCTCGTCAGGAATATTTGGTTTGAATTTTTATAAAAATAAAAACTATTCAATTAAATTTAATAATGATAATCTAGTTTTATCTGGTTGATCTATATCACCAATGATTTTACCACTATGATTATTCATAAGAAACAACTGGTTTATTAGTTTGATAAGATTATGTTCTATAACAACATGTTGAAATTATGATTGAGGTACAACATCAGAAATAAATTATTTTTTTCTCTCATGAGATTAATATTCCAACATAGGTTTAAAATAAATTTTTGAAATAACATCAAAAGATTTACATTGTGGTTGTTTGAAATATAAAGGATCAATTTCATAAAACATAACAAGAACTATTTCTTAAAAATTAATTTTATTTTTTTTAAAACCCCGTTATTCCTTACAAATTTTGGAATAACTAAAAAATATTCCATTATTATATATAGAGGAAATTTATATATGTTATTGTTAGTATTCAGAATGAATACATTATATCCAAAACCATTAAAGTGTGAAATTTTTGGTTTTTTATGGTCCAAAACTCATAAGTTGTGTTATTAATAATAGTTATCATAAAAACTATATTAATAGTATAATAGGAATTAAAAACTATTTACACCAAAAAAATGATTAGCAAATGAGTATGGACTCAGCATGGTTCTAGTAATATCTTTAAAAATTCTATTTTTTATTTTGACAACACCATTTTTCTGTAGAGTTTTTGGTGCCAAAATGGTATTCATAATAACATTTTTACTAAAAAAAATTCAAAAAACGAATTAAGAAATTTAACACCATTATAATTATGATGATTAATCCAAGATAGGTTATTATCATTTTTAACTCATGATACAAAGGTTCAAAAAAACATACATAAATTTTGATTTAGAAAATATACCCTTTTATATATAATGAAATCATCAACTAAAACAAATACATAGTATTTTACACTAATACTTTTAGTTTGTGTTGTAAAAAACATGTCTATGTTCACTAACCATAATTCATTAGAAGTAAATTATTCAATAATATTTTTAAACCATGACTTTTGTTTCTTTATAAATTGACAACGATCACATAATTTTAATGTATTAAACCTTTGTTCTGGTGTATACTTATCTAACCCATTCTAAGATAGTTTAGATAATTTTGTATCCTAACATATTCATAATATTATATTCCATACACAATATTGGTCTTACAATACACTAAGACAATGTAGATCTTGGATACTACGGTCATTGATGTTTTGTGTATAAACATTCTCTCACCGATTGGAAGAAATAATAAATTTATCTTTATAACTATGAATAATACATTTATCATTTTGGATGTTTACAAGATATCCCTCAACACATAATTTGATTCTTATAATAATATTATACTTATGTAACTCATCAAATAAGACATTCTAAATAAAATATTTTTTGGGAAGAACAATATTAACTATTCCTATAATCTCTCCATGGGTATTATATCGAAGGTTACATTACCTCCATTCCATTTTAAAATATTCATTAATATTTTTTTTCTATTTATGTGTTTGTAGAAACAATATCCATGGGCCAAATACTTTTTATTGTTACAATTTTTATTTTCCAAAAAAATGATAATATTTTTTGAACCCAAAACTTCTTTAGTATGGTTTTATAAGAATGTAAAATTATAGGAATAAACATTTTTCCAACTTTATTATATTGAGAAAATTATGATAAATTTTAAAAATATGATTAATGAAATCATAAATATTTTTTATTATTCAAAGAACACTTATTATTTCATTGACCACTACTTTGAAATTTAGATAAAAAATAAAGAATTTTTTAATAAAATAATTATTTTGATAAATTGGGTTTCTCTTGGTAAAACCCATTATGAAAATATTTATATGAGGACTAATTTTATTATAAATGTCATCAAATTTTTTCTTTACCAATGGAAAACTTTTAAAAAGTACATTTCAAACTAAAAATTTCAGATTTCAGTTCTACAACTAATTTGTTATCCACATTAGTAGTTATTGTAACACCCCAGGTAAATAAAGAATATTACATCTTTATATTTATCCATATTTGTGAATAAAATATTAATATTACTTTAAAGGGGATGCTATGCTCGATGGCGTACCCAACACGCAACAACGAGTTTCTTGGGAATCTTACGTTGCACTCTAATAATAAAATAATATTATTTTAAATGGTAGTTAACGCCTAGCCGTTATAATGGCGGTAATGAACTGAACTAACTACAAAATAATTATATATGTTTGTAAAATATTTTTACTCTTTACAATATATTTTAGAGGATTAAAAATTCAAATTAATCCAGTTTTTAAGCGAAAACATTCTCATATTCATTAAAAGGTCGATTAACCGCCTTTTGATGGCGAACCCCTTTTAAATCCAATTTTTGAAAATTTTATAAGGTCTATTTTTCAAAATAAACATATTATTTATTATTGGGAAATTGAAATTTACCTTGGGTTAATTTTTGGTATTTTTCTGACAATGTTCATTTTTCAATGAATAGTGAAAAATACTGCATTTTACATCAAATCTACTTTTTCATATAATTTAATTATATGGTTATATTATCTTTTTATTTTTTTTTTAAAGTGTAAGAATATATTTTTACCATTTAATTAAATTATGGTCATTGAGATTAATTTCACTTTGGAATTAGGCATAAACAAGTGCCAAAGTTTTCATAAATATTGTTTCTAAAAAACCCGCTATTTGTTTTGACAACGGGAAGTTTTTTTAAATTAATTATTTCAATTTATGTGTTTGGAATTTGGTAAAATGAATTACATATTTGGAATCATAAGGTACAAATTATGTAATTAATACTCTTTTGTTTTTTGACATTATGAATAGTAACGACAGTAATTATCTTTAATTATTTTGATTAATGAGTAATCGGGTAGTTAAAGATAATAAGATAATATCATAATAATCAAAAATGACCAAAAAATGTATCCTAAGGCTACTGGTTGTCTCCTGGATGACGATGGTATTCCTTGTGCCAAACTTGGGGCCCCATGGAATCACTTTTGTGAGAAAGTGACTTTTTATCTATTTATTTTTAAAAAATGTTAAATGTGACAAAGAATGTATCACCTATGTAATATATTTTTAATTTTGACTACATAAATGAACTTTTGGACTATAAATATTCATTGGAAATATAACAAATTCTCCTACATCATAGTATTTTTTTTATAATTTTTAGACATTAAATAAATTAAATTATTTATGACAGCATGATGATGCAACGATGACCTCATTATTTAACGATTTAAATGAAATGGAACGATAATGTAACATCTAAGACCTTAAAATGTCAAGAACCTATTGGATTGGTGGATTTAGAACCCTTTTCACCTTATCCTTGAAACACATCAATGTGGGACCATTAAAATCTGAAACTCATTTGTAAATAATGTTACATTTTATACCTTTCCAAGAGTGCCCCTCCTCTCCTCTTATAAAAGGACCCCACCTATACCTCCTTACCCACACTTCCAAAGCCTTTGGCTCGGCCAAACCCTGTCCATTTTGTCTCTCCACATCCCTCTCTAACTCCTTGAAGCCTCAAATTGGGCAGAATCCTTTCCAAGAAAGCCTTTGAGCTCAAATCAAAGGAAGTTACCCGATTTTAAGGTAATGTCTTCACTTGAGTCCTTTTGTTTTATTTTACTTCTCCAAACCCCTAAACTCTTTTTATTCTTTTATTTTGTAACAACTCTAGTATCTTCAATATACTATGATGTTGTTATAATAATTATTCGAGCTACACTTACACACACCTACATCTAATGGTTAAAGAACATACTGTTTCCGTGGATGGCGAATTTCTGCCTCCCGAAACGATGATTGTTCAACATTATTCTAACACCTTCAAAGGTGGCCATTAATATGACACTATATTTATATATTACATCTAATATTTTTATGTTTTACTTAAGATTCTGTATTTTTCATTTATGGCATACCTTTATGGTTTCCATTATGGGTAAAAGCGATATCTTCATTTAAGGAAGTGCAGACAACCGCCCCCTCAAAGTGATTTGATTCGTTAATACCATATGTGGTATGTATAAATTATATATTTAATGATATTATATATTATACCATACTGTAATTAAAATAATATTATGTATCATTATGTTTTAATCCCATAAAATATGAAATAGAAATGGAAGTAGCGTTCATGCGTACGTACGGCTTACCGTCTCCATGAACGGTGCATTTCATTTCTTAACTCTAAATGTTATGTAGTATTATAAATGCATGAATATACTTGATATATATGATATATATGATATCTATATCATGAGTAAAATTCTGGATATAATGAACATTTGGCCACACAAACAACATGTAATTGTAAGAAGTCCACTTTCGACTTAAGAACCAAATATCGGCAAAACAAATATTATTAAATGATTACATAATGTTTATGACATGGTAATAAGTGATATAAAAGGAATAATGAACATGAAAAGGATCTTAAGGAAGTATAAATTAACTCAAGTTTATTATTCAGGAGATTAAAGAATGATCGAGTCAAGTCGGACCCGAGGTAAGGGATCCTGCTCCTCTCATTCTTTTTAAGTACACTCTTTTATGTCATTCCTTCTAAGATCATATTTATTGTGATTGGGATGTTATTTTATATTAACCTTAATTTAATTTTTATTTTCATATGATTAGAGACCCTATTCTCTCTCATCAATCCATTTTGTATGTTTTGAGTTGTGCCGTTAGGCTGCCGAATTTTCTTAAGAGATCCAACCTCTCTCTTTCCTTTTAAGTACTCTACTTTATGTCACTTATTTTATGCTCCACTTTGTTATGTTGGGGGATGTTATTTTGTATTCCTAATTCTGTAAACTTTATGTTGATATTATTAGAGACCCTATTTCCTCTCATCAATCCATTTTGGAGGTTTTAATTGGCGCCGTTAGGCTGCCGAGTTTTCGTATGGGATTTTTTCATCTCACTTTTATTCCCGTGAGATTTAGGCTACATTTGCCAAAATTTCCTTTGAGTGGTGTATGTAATGTCCATTATTATACACTTTTTTTAGTATAATTTCATTTATGGTTATTAAAATCTTCATTGTATGACACTTCTTCCATGGGGTTTACGTTTCGAATGTTACCCAACTCGGTAAGGGGACCTTTCACCCTCCTCTTTTTAAAAGACTTCTTTTGTTATGTCTTTTATTTCACATAATATTATGTTGGGATATGTTCATTTATATCATTATTGATGTAAATATTATGTCCAAGTGATGATATTCCCTTTTTATCTCTCATCAACTCTTTTTCTGAATTTTGAAGTGATGGCGTTAGGTTGTTGAATTTTACCAAGGGAACTTTTTAACCCAATTTCGATTTCTTTGGGTTCAACATGTAGTTATTGAATGTGTCATCTTTTGAATATGTGTGAATGACATTTTATTGTTTTACACTTAATATCCACTTATATTGGGTGTATTTATATTTGTCACACATAATTTTGAGATTGAATTATCCTTAATTTAAGGATACCTTCTTTATAAGGGAATTCATCACATTTGACATTTCTATTGAGACTTCTTTGTTGTTATGCACCAATTCACTCTTATATAATGTATATACTGTCCTTTGGAATATTATATGATGAATACATTTATTCTCATGATATTATAATGTTCTGACTAAATGATATTCCTCAATTATTGTATTCAAGTGTCTCAAATTTTGGTAGACCCATTTAACCAAAATATCACTTTAAATGTTTTAATTATTTGTTCTTATTAATATCCATGTTTTAAAAGTGGTTTTAAGGATTTATTTATATGGATATTAATGGTTTAAAATTTCAAAAGATTCAAGGTGGTATGGGACACTTTGATTCAAAAATCTCTTTATTAAATGTTTTAAATGGTTTTGGAAATGGTTTCTTTTTGAATGGATTCATTATTTCAATATACGAAAATGTTATATTGTGATTGAAATGTGGAAATGTTATGTTTCCCTTATGCATGTTTTATGTGATACGTTTATGTTATGGTTCTTGGGAATTGTTATGAAAATGGGTGGTTCCGTGATAAACTAAGTGCAGGTGAGCCCGATATATCTCTCCAATGCATTGGGTAACGCGAAGGAGTGAAACGTTAAGGTTTCTCCGAAGAGATTTAGGGAATATACTGTGGTGGGTATTCCAAACGTAACCCAGAGGGTTAATCCCTATGTAAGAATGTTATGAATGCCTCAAAATACCATTTATGTCTTATGATTTCTATGATTTATTCATGATTTGATATGCCTATGTTTTATGGGTAAAGTATGATTTCATTCTAATGTATATATGAACTCATGTTTCCTTTCCATATTTTTATAACTCTTACTGAGCTTTTTATGCTCATCCCATGTTTTTGAAATGTTTTTCATAGGTCAAGGGAAAGTTACATGATGTGATGATAGTGTCAAGGATGTGTCAAGAAAGAATCTGTGTTTTATTTTAAATATGTTTCCGTTGATGGGAAGAATGAATACTATCTTTTATGTAACCACTTTGTTTAAATGTGGAATGTAATGCAAGTTTCATGATCTAATTCTCTAAAAATCTAAACCTGAAAATATCCTCAATGTGTAATCTTGTAATAACTCAAGATTATGTAAGGTTTATGGCTGGGGCCTTATAGTTGGTATCAAAGGTCGGTTTAGATAAATTTAGAGGTTAGGGTATTCTCTAAGCATAAGTGACAGTACCATAATGGATAGGATTTCAGAAAGAGTCCTAGTTTTAGATAAAGTGAATGAGTAAGTATATATTGGTGTTTATCTTCCTCATTAGTATATGATGGGTTTGTTGATATAATCACACTAAACGTTTTGGTTTTAGTAGATGGATGGATCTAGCAGGCACCAAAGTGACAATAGGTTTGAAGGAAACTGTGGTGGTTCTCTGATTAAGAGACTGAATGAAATGGGGGATTCAATGAGGATACTCATGGTTGTTCTAAACCAACTAGCAATGAGTCATGATCAACCACTTGAACCTTGTTATGATCTGTAATACATCATGTATGAGATGAACAATCAATGTGGAAGTTCAGGTAATAATTATAAAGGTACCCATTAGAGTTTATATGATCCTTGCTTTTGAGGTAATTATGGGTAATTATATGTTATGATGGAAAATGAAAGGCATTTGATAAACTTGAGGTTAAAATATGTTATGATCATTTTTGAAGATTTTATCCCGCTTTTGGGAATGTTTTATGAATTATATATTTTTGGAAAAAGGACAACATGAAGACCGTGTGACAACCCGTCGCGTCGGACAAAGCTGTGGGAATCGAACCCAAAACCAAAATGCGACTGGTATTTATCGCCTACCACTGGACTACGTGAAGTCCCTGGTTAGATTGACTGATTGTTTTTAGATATATGATTTTATTAATTAAGAGTAAGTTGATTTTGGGTTATCTATGGAAATTTATTAACCTATCATGGAGGATATGTGATTAGGTTAATTACGTTTCAATACGAGACCTTAAGAGAAACTGATGTTGTTTGGAGATAAATGTTACGATTTAACTTGGAAGACGATGTGACTAAATCCTTCAAATATTTGGGTTTCAATATTAGTTTGGTTTACATTGAAGAATTTTATGGAAATTTTTTTTATCGGATGGTCCTCGTTGAACTTTGGGTTTTGTTAGACAAAATTTGGGAGATTAAGAATAGATTTTTTTAAAGGGTTATCCTTTTCGGGATTATCGGATCTTGTACTAAACTTTTTGGTTTTGGTTTTGGTTAAAGTATAAAGACATGGGAAGTATATAGTTCTCTTTTTGTGGATTAGGTGATTTTCTAGAAATTGATTATAGTACTCTTAATGTGAACAAGTCTTCCAAAATACTCATCTTTTGCAGAAAATATGAGTTTGTGTAAGGAATCTAATAAGAGTTGAAAGTCAACATGATAAGTGATTATGTTTCCTTATGAATAAATTCCTCAATAAAAAGTGACTTAAAACAAAAATATTGTCTATTAACTTTTCCTACTGGGGAATCAAATACCGTTTAACCCATCACAAGTTTGTGATTTTCATGTGGTTAACTTTCTCCTAAACATGTTTTCTATCACTCTCAATCAGAACATGACCCTTTGTTTTTTCCTCCATGTCTATATTTTCATACTTGGAATCCTAGTATGGGTTAACTCGGGTGACCTTTTTACTTATCATTATTTATTTTAAAGTGATTGTTTTACCGACTCTTGTTCTGATGTAGGACTTTCAAGGATGTTTCCAAGCCCAATTTTAAATTTACGAGGACGCAATTCCCAAAAGGGGGGAAGGATGTAACACCCCATGTGAATAAAGAATATGACATCTTTATATTTATCCATATTTATGAATAAAATATTAATATTACTTTAAAGTGTATTCAATGCTCGATGGCGTACCCAACACGCAACAACGAGTTTCTTTGGAATCTTACGTTGCACTCTAATAATAAAATAATATTATTTTAAATGGTAGTTAACGCCTAGCCGTTGTAATGGCGTGAATGAGCAGAACTAACTAAAAAATAATTATATATGTTTTTAAAATATTTTTACTCTTTACAATAAATTTTAGAGGATTAAAAATTCAAATGAATCCAGTTTTTAAGTGAAAACATTCTAATATTCATTAAAAGGTCGATTAACCGCCTTTTGATGGAGAACCCCTTTTAAATCCACTTTTTGAAAATTTTATAAGCTCTATTTTTCAAAATATACATATTATTTATGATTGGGACATTTAAATTTACCTTGGTTTAATTTTTGGTATTTTTCTGACAATGTTCATTTTTCAATGAATAGTGTAAAATATTGCATTTTACATCAAAACTGCTTTTTCATATAATTTAATTATATGGTTATATTATCTTTTTAATTTGTTTTAAAGTGTAATTAGAATATATTTTTTCCATGTAATTCAATGATGGTCATTGGGATTAATTTCACTTTGGAATTAGGCATAAACAAGTGCCAAACATTTCATAAATATTGTTTCTAAAAAACCCGCTATTTGTTTTGACAACGAGAAGTTTTTTTTAAATTAATTAATGAAATTTATGTGTTTGGAATTTGGTAAAATTAATTATATATTTGGAATCAGAAGTTCCAAATTATGTAATTAATACTCTTTTGTTTTTGGACATTATTAATAGTAACGACGGTAATTATCATTAATTATTTTGATTAATGAGTAATCAGGTAGTTAAAGATAATAAGATAATATCATAATAATAGAAAAATGACCGCAAAATGTGTCCTAAGGATACGGGTTGTCTCATGGCCGACCATGGGATGCCTTGTGCCAAACTTGGGGGCCCCATGGAATCACTTTTGTGAGAAAGTGACTTTTTATCTATTTATTTTTAAAAAATGTTAATTGTGACAAAGAATGTATCACCTATGTAAAATATTTTTAATTTTGTTTAAATAAATGATCTTTTGGACTATAAATATTAATTGGAAATATAAAAATATTTCCTACACATATTATTTTTTTTATAATTTTTTACATTAAATAAATTAAATTATTTATGACATCATGATGATGCAACGATGACCTCATTATTTAACGATTTAAATAAAATGGAAAGATAATGTAAAGTATAAGACCAACACAAGTCCAAAACCTATTGGATGGGTGGATTTAGAACCCTTATCACATTATCCTCGAAACACATCAATGTGAGACCATTAAAATCCGAAACTCATTTGGAAATAATGTTACATTTTATACCTTTCCAAGAGTGCCCCTCCTGTCCTCTTATAAAAGACCCCCACCTCTACCTCCTTACCCACAATTCCAAAGCCTTTGGATCGGCCAACCCCTGCCCATTTTGTCTCTCCACATCCCTATATTACTCCTTTAAGCCTCACTTTGGGAAGAATCCTTTCCAAGGTAGCCTTTGAGCTCAAATCAAAGGAAGTTACCCGATTTTAAGGTAATGTCTTCACTTGAGTCCTTTTGTTTTATTTTACTTATCCATCCCCCCAAGATCTTTTTATTATTTTCTTTTGTAACAACACCCGTATCATCAATATACTAGGATGTTTTTATAATAAGGATCTGAGCTACACTTACACACACCTACATCATATTGTTAAAGAACATACAGTTTCCGTGGATGGCGAATTTCTGCCTCCCGAAATGATGATTGTTCAACATTCTTCAAACACCTTCAAAGGTGGCCATTAAGATGACACTATATTTATATATTATATCTAATATTTTTATGATTTAATTAAGCTTCTGTATTTTTAATTTATGGAATACCTTTATGGTTTCCATTATGGGTAAACACGATATCTTCATTTAAGGAAGTGCGGACTACCGCCCCCTCAAAGTGATTTGATTCGTTAATACCATATGTGGTATGTATAAAGGATATATTTAATGTTATTATATATGATAACATACTGGAATTAAAATACTATTATGTATCATTATGTTTTAATTCCATTAAATATGAAATAGAAATAGAAGTTGCGTTCTTGCATACGTACGGCTTACCGTCTCCATGAACGGTGCATTTCATTTCATAACTCTAAATGTTATGTAGTATTATAAATTCATGAATATACTGGATATATATGATATATATGATATCTACATCATGAATAAAATTTTGGATATAATGAACAATTGGCCACACGAACAACATGTAATTGTAAGAAGTCCACTTTCGACTTAAGAACCAAATATCGGCAAAACAAATATTATTAATTTAAATGATTAAATAATGTTTATGACATGGTAATATGTGATATAAAAGGAATAAAGAACTTGAAAAATGTTCTTAAGGAAGTAGAAATTAACTCAGGTTTATTATTCAGGAGATTAAAAAACGATCAAGTCAAGTCAGACCCGAGGTAAGGGATCCTGCTCCTCTCTTTCTTTTTAAGTACACTCTTTTATGTCATTCCTTCTAAGCTCATCTTTATTGTGATTAGGATGTTCTTTTATATCAATATTAATGTAATTTTTATGTTCATATGATGAGATACCCTATTCTCTCTCATCAATCCATTTTGGATGTTTTTAGTGGCGCCGTTAGGCTGCTGAATTCTTTTAAGATATCCAACCTCTCTCTTTTTTTAAGTACTCTCCTTTATGTCACTTCTTTGAAGCTCCTATTTGTTATGTTGGGGGATGTTCTTTTGTATTACTATTTCTGTAAACTTTATGTTTATATGATGAGAGACCCTATTTCCTCTCATCAATCCATTTTGGAGGTTTTAAGTGGCACCGTTAGGCTGCCAAGTTTTCGTATGGGATTTTTTCATCTCACTTTTATTCCCGTGAGATTTATGCTACATTTGCCACAATTTCCTTTGAGTGGTGTATTCACTGCACATTATTATACAATTTGTGTAGTATAATTTCATTTAGTGGTATTCACATCTTCATTTTATGACCCTTCTTCCATGGGGTGTACATTTTGAAAGTTACCCAACTCGGTAACAGGACCTTTCACCCTCCTCTTTTTAAAACAATTCTTTTGTTATGTCTTTTAATTCACATACTATTATGTTGGGATATGTTCATTTATATCCTTATTGATGTAAATTTTATTTTCAAGTGATGATTTTCCCTTTTCATCTCTCATCAAGTCATTTTCTGAATTTTGAAGTGATGTCGTTAGGCTGTCGAATTTTACCAAGGGAACTTTTTAACCCAATTTCGATTTCTTTGGGTTCAACATGTAGTTATTGAATATGTCATATTTTGAATATGTGTGAATGAA
Organism: Viscum album; assembly: GCA_963277665.1. Lineage (NCBI taxonomy): Eukaryota > Viridiplantae > Streptophyta > Magnoliopsida > Santalales > Viscaceae > Viscum > Viscum album. The sequence continues at coordinate 751,679,777 of OY728127.1, forward strand.
CTTTTATTGTTTTACACTTAATATCCACTTATATTGGGTGTATTTATATTTTGCACACATAATTTTGAGATTGAATTATCCTTAATTTAAGGATACATTCTTTATAAGGGAATTCATCACATTTGACATTTCTATTGAGACTACTTTGTTGTTATGCACCAATTCACTCTTATATGGTGTATATACTGTCCTTTGGAATATTATATCATGAATACATTTATTCTCATGATATTATAAAGTTCTGACTAAATGTTATTCCTCAATTATTGTATTCAAGTGTCTCTAATTTTGGTAGAACCCCTTTAACCAAAATATCGCTTTAAATGTTTTAATTATTTGTTCTTATTAATATCCTTGTTTTCAAAGTGGTTTTAAGGATTTATTTATATGGATATTAATCATTTAAAATTTTAAAAGCATCAAGGTGGTATGGGACACTTTGATACAAAAATCTCTTTATTAAATGTTTTAAATGGTTTTGGAAATGGTTTCTTTTTGAATGGATTCATTATTTCAATATACGAAAATGTTATATTGTGATTGAAATGTGTAAATGTTTTGTTTCCTTTATGCATGTTTTATGTGATACGTTTATGTTATGGTTCTTGGGAATTTTTATTAAAATGGGTGGTTCCGTGATAAACTAAGGGCGGGTGAGCCCGATATAGCTCTCCAATGCATTGGGTAACGTGAAGGAGTGAAACGTTAAGGTTTCTCCGAAGAGATTTAGGGAATATACTATGGTGGGTATTCGAAACGTAACCAAGAGGGTTACTCTCTACGTAAGAATTTTATGAATGCCTCAAGATACCTTTTTTGTATTATGATTTCTATGATATATTCATGATTTTATATGCCTATGTTTTATGGGTAAAGTATGATTTCATTCTAATGTATATATGAACTCATGTTTCCCTTCCATATTTTTTAACTCTTACTGAGATTTTTATGCTCATCCCACGTTTTTGAAATGTTTTTCACAGGTCAAGGGAAAGGTACATGAAGGGTTGATAGTGTCAAGGATGTGTCAAGAAAGAATCCATGTTTTATTTTAAATATGTTTCCATTGATGAGAAGAATGAATACTATATTTTATGTAACCACTTTGTTTAAATGTGGAATGTAATGCAAGTTTCATGATCTAATTCTCTAAAACACTAAACCTGAAAAGATCCTCAATGTGTAATCTTGTAATAACTCAAGATCAAGTAAGGTTTAAGGCTGGGGCCTTACAGTTATATTCAAACTATGTTTGTGAGAATCATCTAGTAAACTAAAATTTTCAAAATTATACTATTAAATTTATTTTTAAATATCCTATTTATTATAATTATTTTTATATAACTATTTTCAATGATATTATTTCTTATTTGATAAATTATAAATTCTTGAATTTTCATTCCATGTTTTTCTTGATAAATACCATGTTTTATAGATATTTTAAATTATGGAATTTTCATTCCACATTTTCTTGATAAATATCATGTTTTATAAAAAAATTATAATTATAATTTTATAGTAATTTAGAAAACCTAGAAACCCGTTCATAACTTGTTAATGAATTGTTTTCATCAGATGAGAAATATTCCTTATCAGAATATGTAGAATCATTATCATCATCGAAATCAGGATAATTAGAATTTAGAGATAGATTTGTTAGATATTAAGCGGTTACCTTTTCAACAAATAATTTTTTAACATTTTAAATTTATGCATATAATTTGATATTTTTCTTCCAAGAACATTCTTTACCTGAATAGTTCTGAGATAAACTCTATCCATTACCAACACTCCATATGTTTTGAGCAGTCAGAATCTTTTATTTTTGTTCATGTAATATTTTTTATGATTACTTTATGATTTTAATTTCCTCTTAACCATTCTATTCCCCATAGGAAAATTAAATATTATACTTTCATATTTATTGAATTAAAAAATATCACCTCTGAATAATTCATTTTATCACCTATATCTTTGTGATTTTTCATATATATATACTCGATTTCCATCATTCCAACTATATTTTTCATTAATTATGTAAGATTATAGAATTCCCTTTGAGATTTTTCAGATGAAATATTATATAATTTTACCATTACTTTCTTCTTTCTCAAAGATTTTATAACCTTATCAGTAGAATGAAATTAATTTTTAGTTGTAGAAGTTGTTGAAATTCCAACTCCTTGATTATTTTAAATCATTTTTTCTACATCTCTTTTCAATATTACCATATAATTAATATGGTTGGAAATAAAATCATCAATAGTTAGATGAGTAATCATTCTTGTATCATCCAAAGATGTTATTTTAGATTTCTATTCTCGATAAATTATCTTAATAATCATTTCCACAATGATTTAATTTGTCTGATCGTTCTCACCAACAGACTGTAAAATATTTATAATAGTCATAAACATTTTTTGCATTTTGGAAGTATTTTCTCCATATAGAAAAATATAAATATTGATAATTAGCTAGATGTATAGCTCTTCTAGATACAATGGACTAAGAATATCCATAACGTGTTACCTATAATATTATTAAACCTATATTTTCTACTTCACTTAATGATGTCTGACTATAAATTTCTCAATTCATAGATAAAATAATATTCCTTAATCTATTTTTTAACTGATACACCAACATATCATGATTAGTAAAATCAGTAACATCTTTTTTTGGAATCATATAATTACACTTTAACATAGAAATGATATTTATTATAGTTTTTGTGGGAAAAGTATTCATTATATCTCTTCAATATTCATAATCAACACCATGATAAATTGTTATCATTTTAGGGTTCAAATTCTCAAGTGTAATGAAATTAAAACCAATCATAATATAAAAATATAAACTCTTAATAAAATATAGGCTGGTGTAATAATAATTTATAAAAAATAGTTTATTAAAAATGTTTAGAGGCTTATAAAACATGTAGTAGATAAAATAAGTAAAAAACATCATGTGAAGTAGTTAAGCCATCTCTTATACTAAATTTTATATTTTATGAGTATATAATTGCTACAAGGGGGAGTGAATTTTAGTTTAAAAAATTATACTAAAAAAATATGAAACCACATTTTTTAATGTGATCAGACATAAAAAAATTCTAATGATCAACTTATATATATAAGAATCAAAAGTTTTCTAATAAAAATGACTTACTAAAAAAACATACAAACTTCAGGGTTAAATATTTATTAGAGAGATTTAGTAAAAATCGATATCAATTTGAATGTGAAAAATAAAATATAAATCATTTTAAACATGTATTTTTAATCTTATAGTAATGTGATAGTGGATTATTATATTAAGTTAAGATACTATACTCATTAACAATAAGAGTTAATGATGTTAAAAAACATGAAATATGATATCCACCATTTTAAACCTAACTATAAGGTCTATATTTCCACACCCGGAATTCTATCAATACAAATATAGGAATAGATATATCATTCTTAAAAAGTAATTCCCTTGATCCAAAGATAGGTAACTACCATATCTTCTAATCCCCTAGAAGGCCTCAATCAAACTGATTGGTATCACCTGTCTTCTTACTCCCAAAATCCCTTGATCTAAAACTTGATCAGAATTAGTGAATATAAAATAAATATATTATTTGTAATTTTCAATCCTTAATTGGATTACATAGAACAAAAACCATCTAACGATTTACAATGTGTAATAACGAGATGTTAAAGTAGAGAGAATCTCATATGTGTTGTGTTGAAAAATCCATCATCTCACTACTCCTCAAATTCAATCTTATTTATTGTTATCCCTAAAAAATTCATATTTTATATGAATATCAGAGTTGGTTGAAATTTCATAAGATAATCTTTACTAGATAGCTCCGAAAAATGTCTCCATCCAACATCGTTATGATAAAACCATTAAAATGGTGTTACAATTCATTCCAAAAAGTTTTAATTATTCAAAATATGAATATAAACTTATTATTAAAATTGAATAAAATGTTTTGTCCCAATTGAATAAACCTATCATCCAGATTGAAAATAAGTCCTCATACCGATAAACAAATTATAGTCATAGAAACAAATTAGATATCATCACATTGATATATAAAATCATCTTAATAAATTGGAAAAATATATTGTAAATCTCATAAACTAAACTATAGATATCCTAATGGACTATACTATCTACAATCGAAGGGGTAGAATGCTGAACAGTCCAATGAGCCTGTGCTTGGTCAGTCTGATGGACAAGACCATTACCGGTTTGATGGACTAGAAATTATTCAATATGATAGATCAGACTCAAGTATTAACAATTTAAATTTTTTATTGTAAGGATTATTTCTACATTTGGAAGTAAAATATATTTTAAAAAAATTAAAAATTACATGGAAAATATAATTTTTCTAAAAATAGTTTTTATAAAAGTGTTTTTTTATTTTCAAAACAATGGAATGGAATTATGGAATTTATAAAATATAGAATGAACAAATATTTCCTCACAAACATATGTAATTATTATTATTTGTAGATATTTCAAAACTATATTATCCTAAAAATAATTATGGGACATTTGGAGCCACTTCTACAAGAATGTGAAATTTTCTTAATTAAATCTTTTATGTAATTTCTTGTGTTTCCCATCCCACACTTATCAAATGGAAAATCCTCTATAGCCTTATTCATGCATTTTTCCCTTCTATATCTTTCAATAACTACCAAAAACATTACTATATTCCTTCCCGTAATCCCAAATGTCCTGGTATTCTTCTATGAAAATTAATTCAAGGATGACTTTGTAATTAAAAGGAGGTCTCTCAAATAAAAAGTAAAAATGTTAACTAATATCTTTTGAATTTATTTATCGCTCCATATTCTCTAAAAAAAATTCATATATCTTAATATGATGAATACATTAAAGGAATTATAATAATATGTTATTATAATGATTTCATAACCAATTTTATCCTCCTTTCATTCAAATGGGAACTGAAAGTATTGCTTGTACATACTAGTGGACAACCGCCTCCACGTAGGTGTATGATTTATTTTCCATAATTACTTTACATTCCATGATATAATGGTTAATTTAATAAATATATATTTTATTTATAATATTTGTTTTATTCAGTAATGATAAACTATTAGTTTTATTTCTTTATAAATTTTCATTATAAAATCAATATAATGTTCTTTTGTACGTATGAAATACCATCTCCATGGATAGTTTAATTGATTTTTATCTCTAAATACTTTTTGGAAAGTTTTAAATAATTATATAAAGAATATTTATTATAATTATATAATTATTAACTTTTTGAATATTTTGGAACCACTATCAATGTATTAAGACCTAAGCATCATAACCAAAACTTTCTTGAAATATAAAATAGTTAACACAAGGAAATGATGATTTTAATAATGAATTATTAAAAAATATACATTGAAATGTTATAAGTGAACTATATATGTATGAATAAAAATTGGGAATATAATTAAAATAAATATTAATTTATTACAAAATTGTTTATATTTTTTCTGAAGAAAGTAAAACATGAGGTTAGAGTTTTATGTTATAATCCCATTTTTACCAGAACTATACATACATAAATTTATTATGATGAAATGAAATGATGAATCTCTTATTTTTTATATTAATTTTATTATCTTATGGTTTTTTATATAAAAAAAATTTGTTTAATTTTACTCTCTATATTTACTCAAATGTTTGAAATAATTGTTTTATGAAAAAATATCCATTTTTATATTTAGTCATGAATATTTTTTTACAATGTACATATTTTCTCTAAAATGTTTTCAGTAATTAATTTAAAATTATCTAATTATTTATTAATTTAATATTTATCAAAGTTTTACTACATTTAAAATATATTAAAATAAATCTTCTTTTCATTTTACAAATGAGGTACTTTTTACTAATGTTTTTTTTTTGAAATTTATTTTATGGTACACCATAAGAAAAACAATTCCCACTATAAAAAAACTCATTTATTTAAAGCTTTATTTACATGTTTACATGGTTATTTTAAAATAAACCCTTTTCCATAATATTATGGAAAATTTAATATTTCTTATAAGTATTTTCAAAATGAAAATAGTTATTTCCTCATTTTAATATTCTAGAGATATTTTAATGGTCATTTATTCCATGATAATATCATTCGATTTAACATATGAATCACTTTGTATATGATCCAATGACAGTAACAAGATTCTATCATTATATTGTTTTTAATTATTATGATTAATCTTTTATGAATCCCATTTTCTTTTCTAAGGGTTAAGCTTTGATGAAATGATTAATGTTTTCATAATATGGTGGCATACATATAAATGTATTATGATTATGTGATGAGTCTGGTCCTTTATAGACCTCTGCTATATTATGTAAAGATTAATGTTTTAGGATCCAAAAGGGTATATAAGAGTTTATCCCATTCCCAAAATAGAATATATTACAGTTTAACACAATCCTAATCCAAGTACATGTGTCGTCAGTCAAAGCCTAATATATGATGATTTTTTTGGTGGGTAAACATGACATAAGATCTATATGATTAGGTCTATGTCCCAATTTATAATACTATTTTATGACATGATAGTATTCTAATGTTATGTTCTCATGGATTATGTTCTCTGGATGCCTAATTATTTATGTATTATGAACTACAAAATGTTATTCCGTAACTTTTTATTATGATTTATGAATTAATGGGTATGATTTTGAAATATTATGATCATGTTCTCATATACTTTTTATCATGTTAATCTTAAATTATCATTGATATCTTCATTGTATACCCTTAGTGAGTTTTTGAGGTCACCGTTAATAATGCTTCTTTTTTCTATAGGATATTAAAAAAAGGTTTTATGTATGATAAATCAAGGAGGGGTATTATTTGTGAAGAACATAGTGGGGGATGTTATAGATCTTTTATATACAAGTTTTTAATTTATATATGATTATAAATATAATAAAAAATTATTTTTCTACTGTTGATTGCTTGGATATGTAAAAAATATTCATTTAATAATTTTAAATATTTATATATATAATGTTTTTTTACCTCTTTTATAAATAATGAATTCTATGTATATAATATCTCTTTAATTCCATAATTTATTATAAAATATCCACAATAAATTTTAGCATTATTATATTTATATATAAAAGTTATATGAATATATTATTTTAAATCTCATCCATAACTCATAAAAATCCCAACCAATATTTCGGTTTTGAATCACCATGACTCTAGACACTCAATGTTCTACATATCATTTCCCAAAACACTAGTAATCTCCACCTCTACATGGATTTCACATGGCCATAACCATGTATAAATTTCAACTACTTGTGTCCCCATTTAAATAACAGATGGATTAAGGTCACATTGAATCACATAGTTTTCAAAATACCCATTTATACTTAGTTATTTTTCCCTTAACCATCACATGAATTTTTCTCACGTGGCTTTAATTTTAATTACCTAACCTATTTATAGAATATTTTACTCATGTTCATTTATGGATTTTTAAATAAATAAAAAACTTGTCATCTGAATAATTATTTTTTGTATTAAATATTTTGTGATATTAACATATCAAGAATCTTTTCTAGAAGATTGATCTTGAAAAAATCTGTTCAACATGTCTTACATGAAATCTCATGAAGCTACATGCATGTCCATGTATATACTCCCTCTCATGCACACATAAAATATCACATGGTTGCTTCAATATAAAAATAAACATGATGATACATTATCCAACTTATTTTTTAAAGGCTAAGTTATCACCCATTCGTAAAAGTTTAAACATATGCATTCTATATAATCTGAAATAACTTTTTTATCAAATAATAATGAATATCAGAACCAATGAGTGACATATTTTATTATAACCAATCATGGGTTATCTTCTAGTTCACAATAACATATAAGAAACAAGTTATATTGCAAAATATTATTTCACATAATAGGTAGATATGGAAATTTATTTTCAAAGAGTTTGAAACCCATAGTATGTTCAATCATCATCCAGCTAATTCTTCTTCTTCATGCGATAGGTAATGATTTATACATGTTCTCAATACTCTGTTGATGAAGAATCCTCAGTGGTATTTATTGTTCATGATTGATATCTAAACCTTCTTTCTATCCATCATTATACGAATTATAGCTTCACATTTTTTATGTGGTCACTTATATTCATCGTGTGGTTGCTCCATTGAATATGAAGTTGATCGGTTTTCTTGCTATATATCATGGTTGTTCTTCATTTGGAATATTGGTGGATTATTATTCTCATGTAATTTTCATGTTATTAGTATAAGATCATGGATTTAATCTAGTCAATTAATCTATTGGACAATCCATGCCCCTCATATTCTCAATCAACATTACCAATACACATCATGTAGTTAGTTCTAATTGTCATCTATATGTGGTTCATACACATCATGAAGTCACTAAATGCCTCTTTTTCTTGAAATTATCCACTCATGTTATTTATTTTTTATCCTCATTAACCTTTCCCAAATCATAAGGAATCACCTCAAACAACCTATGGACATACGTGTATTCTATATCAAGTTTGAAATCCAATACGTTCCCTAGAAGATTACTCCTTCCATTCAATATGGTAGAAACTTGTAACATTGATGGAAATGAACGGATGATTAATCATGTCATCTAATTACATAGTATAGATCCATAATAACTGCCTAAGAATCACCAATTCAATGATTTGTATCACAAATATTGTTTAGTTGACAGCTAATGATACTATTACTTATGATCTGCAAATTATAAAATATATAATGTCAGATCGTTCATCATTTTTAAAATTTAATCAGAGATTATCATTCATGAAATGTATATACTATAACTATTCTAGTAATAGTGGTGATCAACTAGATTGTTTGGGGGGGTTACAGTACTTAGAGATGTTTTTATACCCTATCAAACCCACACCCTTAATCATATATACCATTTACCACACTTTTTAATAACATATTTCCCCTTGAGTCACTAGGGATAGTCAGAATACTTATCTTATTTCTAACATTTTCAAGTCTATTCTTATCATTCACCAGTTCCTTATCCAATTATGGATCATTTTACTTATCCCAATTATCTTTTTCATACTCTTATATTCCCCCACAATTTTTGGCATCTCGAGTATCTCATGTCTTTAATGTTCATACTATTTTGATTTTTTTCTCTAATATATTTTGATCTATTGAAGTCAAATGATCATCATAAAAATACATAGGCTCCCACTAACACTTCACATGATTCTAGTACTTTATATATCACCAAATTTATATATATATAAACTTATTAAATTTGGGAACTATAATTTATTTCCTTTTCAGCATGTCTTAATTATATATTTTCCATTTATTTTTTTCATATTTGGATATGATATTATTTGGAATTGTGGGTGAACATGATTGGGTGAAGTCTAAAATCATAGTACACAAGTAATGGTAGAGTAAAAAAAAGAAATCGAATTATTTGTAAACATAGTAGATAATTCAGGGGTTATATGGTGACACTAGTGAATTGTAGTGATAACATTGTAATGAAACCAATAACATGGAGAATCATTAGAGATGAAATCAACAGAAGTGGATGGGATCAGATATGAATAAGAAAGTTTACTATACAAAATTTTAAATTATTATTTTATATATGTGAATTAATATTAATGGAAAATCATTTCTATAATCTTATGAATGATTATGTTACAATGGTTTCAAGATTGATAAAATTTATTGAGGTATGAAAATAATATAAACAAGGTTTATATAATCTATGGAACATTACCGTTTTAATAGATTTATAGGTTATTCCATCCCTTAATGATTGTCTTTTAACATAGAACGATAATTTTATTTCCTATTTTAAGAGAGGAAAATTAGGAAAATTTAGAAAATTTTATTTTTTATATTGAAAATGAATATGATTTTTATTAACACGTTGATTCTTAATTTAAAAATTTTATCGTTCAAGATTAATTATAAATAAATAAATAAATAAAATTTATATAGAGTTGGCACACATTTTACAGTGAACCACTAAGCATGATCATGAAATAAATCATGTATATTTCACATAAAAATAGAAGAATTAAATTATTTAGGATTTAGAGAATGAAAAACATCATGTTATAGTTTTTGTTTTTCTTAATTATGTTTTATTAATTAATAATATCATTGAATATTATTTTTTTAAATGCATTTAATTAAGCAGTGAGTAGTATTGAATATTAAATGGCAAGCACCATGAGAAAAAATATTACTCAAAAGGAATGAAAAAATAGAATTTCTATTAATTATAAGTTATAAGAAACAATTATCTTATTTATTATATGTATTAAAATTGTAACATAATTTTATCACATATTTATCAAAATTATAATATCTAAAAGATTATCTAGAGGTTCTTAATTATAAGCAAGGTAAATAATTTTTCCCCAATGATCATTTTTTAGGTTTATTAATTGTGGAACCTGATGAATGTTCTTTTGTTGATAATTTAATAATATTGTGAAAAATCGGTATTAGAACACTTAAATAAATTCAAAAACATATGGTAACACCAAGTATCATTTTCAAGAGACACATTTAGTAGTGTCTGAGGAAAATAAATTCATTCTAGGATCTTGAATGTGGTAAAAAAATCACCAAGTTGTTCGTGAATGTAATTTTGGATATGTGTCCTTCACTTCCACAAGAAACTATAATGGATTTTGATACATGTATATTGATGATTTTATCATCAAATAATACTCTGAGTAATGATGTTAATGGTAATTGTTTTAGTAAGAGTAATACCCTTTAGGGTGATTATGGTGATGAATTTATCTAAGTTAATGAATCTAATAATGAAGTTTAGGATGAGGTTAATGGCAGTGATGACCTAAATTGTAGATTTTGGAATAACATGGAATGTTAATAATATGATATTGACTATCTATATTTTGGAAACCATATTTTTGAAAATTCAATATTACTGATGAAATCATATATTAAAAACAAGTATTATATATGTGTTATTAGTTTTTTTGTTATTAAATATTTTTTTGTAATATATTTAATATTTATCCCATTTTCAATATAAATTATGACTATATTATATGGGGTTCATAGATTATTTTCATTGGGTTTAGGCTAGATGATAGTTTCTTATTTGTGGATGGGATACACTAATGGTTCCAAAAAGTAATTATTATAAAGGGGTTATACAAACTATTCTGGGAGTTATTGGAATAAGGATTTACCAACTACTATATACTAATGGTTTCTATAAACTATTGGTATAGATCAATCCCAACAGTAATAGTGAAAAAGGTTTGTTAAACCATTGATATATGATATATAAATAGTATTTCAACCTATTCCAATGGTATGAAACTATTTTTATATCATGTAATTATAGCAGTGTTTCCATTAGAAATTATCAATTGGTAGTTTCATTGAACATGATTTTTAGCCATATTTCAATTAATTAGAAAGATAATATTTTAATAGAATTTTTTATATGGATTTATAGGGGATATTTTCATGATATTAGAATTAATAATTTATGAGGTGTTATTAAACATTGGATGGTTCACCTTGCTTTTATATTACCTTTAATGTATGTAATATGATTCGAAAGACTCAAATGGGGATTATCAATATACTGTACAGTGATTATAGAATCAAAAAATTATTTTATGAACTTTTTATATGATAAGTGAACTACTACATAAATATGAATCTATTGATCTAATTATAATAAGTTTTATACTATGTCCTAGTGAATCACTATGAATTTTTAATTTAAAATTATATCATTATATTAGGTTTGGAACTTAATCCGCTAGAGTGTCTTCGAGGAACTCTTTTTATTCCCTTGAATTTTTAGGTTGAAAGGATAGAAGTCTACTTTACTATATCTCAGTCATTAAATATTTTATATTATGAAAATATTGACTATAAAACCCTTATCATATAGGTCTCAATGAAAATCGATATAATTGATATTACCAAATACGTAAAAGGCTATATGTTCCATTTCCTTTAATTTTTACGGACATGATATTTGAAATAAATGTTTGAATGACACTTAGTGGAACCAATATATATGTGGTTTATCTTGGAGGCAAATATTTGAGTTTTAAAAACTATTGAGAAGTTGAAAGATCCTCAATACAATATTCTCTATGTTTTTTTAAAAGGTGTAGGGTTTCCAGGATTGAGAGTACATAAAGTATAAAAGATAAATGTTTCGTAATGTCATAATTGTGGATTAATGTTTTGTGTTTCCATCCATGAGGATACTCTCCATATTGATCCTTATAGGTCACAGATATATTTTACTGTGAATAATTTAAGTAAAAAATATTAGTGGATGCTTTTTATATATGTATATTGGATTGAATAGAACTCATTGCATCATAGGATGGATCAATTGACTAGTATACCACTAATTATTCTTCTAGTATGATAAATTTAGAGAAAGTCCTAGTTGATCTAGAATTAGAAAATTTCTTCAACTCCTATTTTTTAAGAAATTATAGTTTTGTATGATTTGTAAATATAGATTCAGTGGAAATGATATGTAACCATTGAGGTCCACCACAGACTCGTCTTCCTTAACCTCTATGAAAACTTCCATTATAATTGATGTGAAATCAAGTTCACAGGATTCAGTCTCATCATTGAAGTGGTCGATTAAGTGGACGATAGTGAACAATTCATATAAGAAATCATCATTATAAGTAAATTTAGTTTTGTAGAATGGTTCCCATCATTCTAGAGATGGGAAAATACATCCACATGATTTTGGACAAGTTTGGGTACGCATAAGTGATCCTCTTCCTATGATTAAATTATGTTGGAAATGATTTTTTTGAATCAAGGATAATTTTGATAATTAATAAATCACCTAATGTATCATAGAAGGAATTGAGGTTATGGATTGTGGATTCTATCATGTGGCATTTATTGTAAGAACCTAATTGACAAATTTTTAGTCATGTTTTCATAATATTTATATGAATGTTTCTTCATGAATTATTTCTGTATGATTTCTATTATAGAATATTTTATGGGCTAAATGTCTCCAACATTGGGGTTTTAACAAAAATAAAATATCAAGTTTCAATATTATTTTTATTGTGTCCTTAAAGTGGAATAATTATAAGATATAATGACATGACATTCGATAGAAGGGTTCATAACCAGGATGATCATTTAGGAGAACTTCATCTGGTATCTAGAACACGATAAATTTAACCATGTTATTCTCTATGGAAGTAAAAAAATATTTTATAAATTATTCATTTGATAAGTAATAAATTTTATTCTTCTCATTTGATATTAAATCACTTTATAACATGTTCTATCCCCAAAAGATACGAATGGAAACTCTAAGAGACCACCATCAAATTTAACGGGGAAAAGATTAATTTTCAAATAACCATTGATATTTTAATTATACATTAATGAATACATTTTTTATAAAATCATCATATATATTGAATAAGTCATGTTATTCCACCTAGTGATAAATATTTAAACCTAGTAATTTTAACACTACTTGAAATTTGAAAAATTAAAGATAATGTTATTTCATAATCTGAATCTAAATTTGTAAATTAATTTCTATTAGTTATATTCGTAGTTGGTAGAAGATGTAGCTAGTATATTATTATTCATTAAAAACATGTATCTTTCTTGGGTATTCATGAAACACCTGAAATTTAATTCCTCCCACAAATCTATTGTTCCTATCACCTAGTTGTATTAAGAAACGAAGTGCATGAGGCGTTGTCATAGATATCTAATACAATTTTAATTCAAGAATGTTGGTTTCCCATATTTTATTAGAGGATGATTCATGTTTTCCCACTAATTATAGGGTTTTATCTCTGACTACAGTAGTTCAAGCCACCCTTCCAAGGATTCTATTTAGGTAGCAAGGGACTTATTGGAGTCAAGGATCTCTAGACGAACTATTGCCTAACTCAATTCCCAAGTAGAGGTAGTCAATAAAACATGATAAAGTTATATCATTCGTTCCTACTATTGATGACCAACATGAGTCGATCTGGGGTAAATTTCTTAAAATGGTAGCTATAATTTTCCTAGTTTAGGTAATTCCTCATAATCAGGGCCTATTGAGGTTAAATAGTTTGGTTTTCTAGGGCCTATGTCAATTAAATGGATTTAATTTTACATTATAGGTTGAAAAAATATTTCTCATTGATTATTTTTCACTTAATGAAAGATATTGACCTCATCCTAGGAATTTCACTAGTAGTTATGTTACATCATAGAAATTTAGAATTGAGTCCCCCATGATTTTCCAACATAATGTTATACTGAGAAATTTGTATTTATTATAAAGGGTGTGAAATTGTTTTATTGAAGAGTGTGATATGGATAATGTTACACACTAACTTTAACTATCCCTAAATCCCATAGACTTGATAGTATTTAAATTCTTGGAGGAGTTACCAAATAATAAGTGCCACTCTAATGTTAGGGACACATGCCATTTTCTAATATTTATGTGTCCCAAAATTTTGGAATGAATTTTTTCTCACCCTTTCATTTTTTGTTAGTTTAACATTACATGTTATGTATAGGGAATATTTTTACAATAATGAGTAATAAGATCACACATTGGGTATCAAATCCACATTCATGACACTATCATAGGGGGGTTCTTCATCCTCTGAATATCTCATGTGGGACATGTCACTAGCCTTCTTGAAATCGGTTCTCTTGTAAGAAATTTATGACTTAAGGTCCCTATGCTTTTTCAATCCATATCCTTATTGATATATTTGAAGTATTTTATGGATGATAATCCTGGGGGAGTCCCCAAAATGTTTTGATGTATGAAATCTAAAAAAATAAGATGAATTGAAAAATCATAATGGAGGAAACTATGGTGGAAAATTATATGAAGCTGATCCTAGTATATAAAATACTAAATTCCATAGAATAGGGGGAGGTTAAAATTCCTCATTACCTATGGGTTTGGTTTATTTCACACTATTACCATCATGTTCATGCTGCATATGTATTTGAAGACTATAAGGGTGACGATTATGGTAAAACATTCTCCATACATGTGTTTTTGGTATACATTAATACTATCATTTGAAATGATACTGAGGCATTTTAGAAATTTTTTTTACCTTTGGATGATCTATATGGAAATTATATTCTCAGTTATATATTGTTATGATTTAGGGTTTATTAATGATTGTAAGCATTATGGGAGGCCTATTTTACCTTCCCAGCTGTCAGATTCATGAACCTAACAGTGGATTTATCCCATTATGACATCCAGTTCATGTATTTTATAATTGTGTGACATTATTGGATTGAAAAAATAATTTTAAATATCTATGACCATAGACATGCATTTAAGTGAATTTATTTCAATATGCTTTCCCTGATGAACCATATAAACCTATTAGTAGAGTAATATTATTATCTATATATTATACCAACCCATTGTTATGAAAATAATTGGAGGGAAAAAATTATTTTAAGGTGGATAAAATCCAGTCTTATAAGATAATAATTTTATAGACACTCATGTCATTTCTCTTATTTAGAATTTTTTTCCATTGAAAGGGTGACCAAGTTGGCATGGTGGAAAATTTCTTCTAGTACCATGTAAATATTGACATAAATCCCATAATATATATTAGGTCATAATATAGTGGATACTAACCCATATATTTTTATAAATATGGGTTATTAATTCATCAGTTAATTTTCAGATAATATCCAAATGGAGGTTTACATGCGCATGAATATAGATAATGTTCATTCAACGAACATTTATTTTCATATGACAATGTAGTTAAACTCATACTATGTAAAAGGTTATTCAACATGAAAATACCATAAAGAACATTTAACCACAATTTAATTAAGTGAATATAGAATATTTTTGATCCTCCTTAGTCATATCAAAGGGTTCTTAGATTGAAATAGGAATACAAAAAGAGCATTGCCTTAGATTTCTAATTAACTGAGATAGTACATCATTGATTGATGATGAAGTGAATGGTGTAGGTAAACATATACTATAAAGATCCTATTTAGAAAATTTAAACAAAAATATGGATGTGAAATAGTTATTTCTATCAATCTAAAGTGATGAGTAATTATAAGGATTTTCTTATCAACGATCCATATGGAGAGGATCGTAATGGTTGATTCTTGATTCTCTAATGAGAGTCGGAACTCTATTTTGGAAGTAATTTTTTCACAATGAGGACATATGTAATATATAATTTTTGGATAACCTCTAAATTTATTACATAGTTTAGATAATTATTACCTCTATGATTATTTATTATTTATGAGTCAACAAGGGGAGTAACTCCTTGATAATAAATCTTCAAGACAATTCCTGTACTAATGAAATTAGTTTCATGAGGGGGAACTTCATGATAGATCATGACATTGTTAGGAGGAGGACCACTATGAATTGTACCCTCAGGAGTAGAATTGGTCTTTTTTTGTTTTACTTGACAATGGGGACGACCAATATGTTTGATTATATTACATTTTATACGATGATAATTAACATTGTAATTAATAGGTTCAGTGTTGTGATAAGGACCTTCATGATATGTACATTAGGGAATAACTCCAAAGTCATTTGTTTGGACACTATAATGAGGCACTTTCTAGAAGATTAGTAGGGGAGGTACTCTATAGTTTTATTTTATGGTACTATGGTTTGGTACATCACTACCATGATTTCCCTCACCATAGTATACTATTAGTTTTCATTAATGAGGCTTGAAGAAATTAGAGAATGAAATGTAAAAGACCCACTGCATGATTATGAACTACCCCTTGAATGTAATTCATTATGATTGTTTTTAATGGAATAATACATTTGGGGCCTTGATTATAATTAGTATCATGCAATGTGGGATGCTGTCGTAATGTGTTGGATGCTTACTTGGAATATCCTTGGTTCCCATTGGGATATGTTTTTGAGATTCATGGGTATTGAAGAGAATAATGATGCATAACCACTCTCAGCCACTAACTTTCATCTTACCTTAATGAACCTCTATGTTGGGAGTCCTAGTTTGGAAAACTATTGTTTAGATCCCCATGGTATCTCCCTTATCATATTCTTGAGGAGTTGGAGCCATAAGTAAGTGGTGATCCTAATAACTAGAGGGATCCCTCCATTGAATCTCTAAAATATGGTTAGGGTACAATTTATGGAATCTTAGACATCCCAATAGAATGAAATGTAGGTTTTGATATGAACCAAAATTTATATACAAAAATATTTCATCATTTTAAATAAAATTATATTACATATCATTACAACTCACAATAAAACCAAAATTTTTCTTTGTATTTTTAATTTTACATACATAAACAGTTAGTACACAAAAGTTATACATCATATCCCACAATGTTCTTCCCAACTAGAACCTTTCATATATGTAACATACATAAATACATTTTTCATATCCTAGGGAAAAAGAAACATAATAAATGGTGAGATTAGATTCTTTGTAATGGTAAAAAAGTAAGATATCAATAAAAGATCATATTTATGAATTATATGAGAATTAGGATATGAGAACAGGATGTTAACATTTTATATTCATAAAAAATATTTTATAGATCATATTCACTTATAAAGGCATAAATCTTGTCACTTCATAAGTCACAAATCATAATAAAATAAATGAACATGATCCATGAGATCATAACATTAGAATACGATCATATCATAATAGAGTGGCATAAATGATGAACTAATTGTGATCATAAAATTATATTTTTAACCTCACCTACCAATACAATTAACACATGGTAGGATTCATATAACAATATGTGTACATTCTTTAAGCTTTATATAACCTCCCACACACCCTTTTTGGGTGTTCATGATAACGTCTTCTATACCCTCATTTTGTCTTCGAATTACCACTTATATACTATTTGAACTCGTAAAACATTAATCATGAATCAATTAATTTGTGTTCAATAAAATACCCACCCATCATCTAATCAAAATCCATTCATATGTATCCAACAGGATCATGAAAACATTAATCATAACATTAAATCGTATCCCATAGAAAATAAAATGGGATTCCTCAATAAATCATCATCATAATAATAATCCATAAAAATAAAGTGTAAGGATGTTAAATCTAAATGATATCCCGATTAAATCATACAAAATATCAAAGGATGTTTTTATAGATTAGAATATCAATAAAAGATCACTGAAATTTTTTGGAGGAAAGTACAGTTTTCATTTTGAAAACAATCATTTAAAATATAAAAATATATACAATATTATAGAAAAATTAAGTTTCAAAATATCCTTGGATACAATTAAATTAACGGTCAAAAAAATAGTATTTCAAACAATGGGAAAGGATGTTTAGGTAGTGTATTTTTAAATAAAAAATAAACTCACAATTTTAGTAAAAATTCAAAGGTTTTAAATTTGGAAAATGAAAAAATGATTCCTTTTAATGATATTTAGAAAGTAAGACATGTATAAAAATTACTATAAAATCATTAGTTAAATGATTAATCATTCTTGAAAACATTTTAAAATAAATATTTTCCTAGATGAAAAATATTCCTAACTGAAGAGAGAAAAAAAGTTAGTTTTCCATAAAAATATTCTTTTTTTATTTTGGGTATTTAATGAGATGAAAATACAAAAGAAAACATTTAATTAATATAAATCAACATATAATATGATTAAAAATATTTTAGAGATATTTGTTATATTATTTCACCATTTTAAATTTTATCATAATTAATCCCTATAAAAAGTGAGACTCTAACATAAAACCCTTACTGTTTGGGTATATTTTGACTCATAACCTTCATAAAAGAAAAAAATTAAATTGAAAAATTAAATACCCTGAACATAAGGATATATATATATAAATATCAATGTAAAATTAGAAACACCTCATAAAATAAGATAGGTTTACAACAAATATATGTCCCAATAAAGAAAATATGAGTCAATAAGTCATTACCACTTTGGAAACAATTGAATAAAAACACCATGGATGAACTAATTTGTATTTTAACTTACAATACCATTAATTAATAATGATATGTTATATAAAATTTAAAAATGTCACTATATACATATCATTAACATAAAAATGATAAAATAATTAAACATTTCACAGTGAAATAATATTAAGATGAAGAACCCTATCTTTTTGTATGAATTGATTCATAAGAACTATAGACACATTCATAAAAATTATAGATTTATTAAAATTATATATTATAACATTTTAAACACATATAATACTATTTCTGATCAACTTATAACATTTCAACACCACATTATTAATGATTCATTATTTAAATCTTCATTTCGAGATGATAAATATTCCATTTTTCATGTAAGTTTCGGTTTGGCTGTTAAGGTTCATTCCCTTTCATAAAAGATAAATCCAGTACAAAAAATTAATAAATTCATAATAATCATGTTTAATAATTATATAAACTTTTATTACCATTCATATAAATCAATTATGAAAAAATAATTATATCACATTGTGGAAATGGTAGTCCATACTTACACACAATTGATGTTTCCACTCTTCAGTAGATTGATGGAAAAAATATAAATAGTAATTCAAATTTATATAATAATTTATACAACATAAATATCATATATATTCATAAAATGTATATTTATTAAAATATATGTACAGAATAAATGAAAAATAAATCCTATTACATAATTAGGGTTGTAGTCCACACACTCTCATGGGTAAGGTTATCATTTTCCAGTAGATGGGACCATAATACGGTAGATAATTGTTTTAATTATAAAATCAAAATTATTTTAATATTATATTATATAAAAATTTAATCCCTAATAATAACCAATCATGAATGGCAGGGATGGAAAATGAATCATATCTATATATGAAGGTGGGATTCCACACATACGCACGAGCGATGCTTTCATTTCCCATTTTGCAAATATAATGTGAGAAATTGTTGAGGAAAAATAAAAATAACATCTAAGTATATTTATGATACAAAATTTCATCATGTTATTATAGATACAATTTTTTTATACAAAGTTAAATATGAAATCAGATTAAAATATATTGGTCATGATTCATACCTCTTCTTTGAAAGACCTCATTTATCTTACACCTTGAGGCTTGAAAGAATGATCTTAATGTTAAAGTAAAAGACCTTGGATGAAGGGAAGGAATATGTTATGTTTTTTAGTAGTTAGATTATGATCTATAAAGAACATATTTCATGACCATGGGAGTAGAATATGATCCTTTTTATATGTATAAGGGAGATACACATGGAATTACTTTAAATATTTCAATAATATATGGACACAGTCATTAAAAAGGGGATCTAAATGAGAATTAATGAAAATTTGGGATTATATAAGTTTGAAATATATTTAAAAAATAATAATTATGAAATTTAACGTGACTTTCCAACAATTATCTCCTATTTTAAACCCCCAAGTAATCTTTTATTAACTGTAACCATAATACATTTGTTTACTATTTTACTTTTCATTATGAAAAAAAATAAGTGGATCATTTTAAATTATATATATTATTATAATTAAAAATATCGAATTAATTTTTTTTTAATTTAAATTTAAATAATCTGAATAATTGAAACTTTAATAAGCACACAAGTCACAATGAAAACAGGTTTAAAAAAAATGGATTCTTAAGGATAAAACTGAATTTAAATCCATTCCATAACTTGTAAAAACCATAAAATGAATATAAAATTATTTTATTTAATATATATTCCATAATTTTCCTAAAAAATTAATAAATATATATTTATTTAAATTATTATGATTAAAACACATTTCATACATAAAAGTTGTTTTTATAATTGTGTGTTTTTAAGGAAATAAGGTAACTTATACAAAATTTATGTATAATGACGATTCCAATGTAATTAGTTAGATTATTTCAAATTAAATGAGAATTAAGTTACTCTATTTTCGAATTAAAATAATTTTCTGGATTTTATATTAATTTATATAATAAAAAGAAATGATATTTTTTAAAAAATTGATATTTTTTACTATTGGCATAAATAAAAATATTTTTATGAAAATAAAAAAATTTAACCCTAAGGTAATATTTATATGATTATTTTTAAATTTTAATTCATTTAAAAGAATTAAATTTCTAACAATTGTATAAATTAATTATAATATGTATGAAAAAAATTCATGAAACCTCATTTATTATAAAAAAACATTTATTGGATTCATAAAATGGATTCATTGAAAATTGAGTTTGTATTTATATTAAATGAATAAATACATTTTCTGAATAAAAAAACCATTATAAATATTTTTAAAATGTGTCTATTCCAATTCATACAACCAATTTAATGAGTAAGTTATAACTGTAACAATTGAATACTAATTTTATAGTGTATCCGGGTTCACATAATGATCGATGTTGTTTGTTAAGAATTATATTGAGTATAGTATAGGTAAAAAATAAATTTATAGGGTGTTAAATTTATCCCTATAGAATAAATTAAATCCATGAAATTTTATCTCACAAATCAAGGGTTTAATATTTTAATATACTTTTTTATAAAACTAGGATCATATAATTGGATAATGAAATTTATTTTGAAAAAGGGAAGTGGTAATCCAAAAAGGATACCAAAAGTAACCCAAAATTGGGATCCATGATAAGGATTAAAATGAAAATGAATTAATAATATAGACACTGATAAGATATATAATGCATATAGAGTAATATAGTGTGATAGAGAACATGATAATGATAACGCTAATGACCACCAAAACATAAGTTAGTGAGGGGTTAAAATGACCATTAATTCTTCATAAATTGTTTTAAAATGAAATATTTTCTTTTACAAGTCTGTTTTCCCTAGATGTGAAGAAATATTTTTCCATGAAATATGTGAAAATATACTTTTTTGATTTATTTAATATATATAATAAATTACATCCTTTGGTTTTATGTTCCAAATAGTTTCCATCTTTTTTCATCACAAATTAAAATGATGAATACCAAATAATAATTATTGATGCTTGATGTTCTAAAATATCCCACAAATAGATCTTGAAAAATATAGATAGATGAGGAGTCATTCCTCATATATCTATTTTGTTACTGAAAAACCAAAATGATTTTAAAATATAAGACAACAAACATTAATAAACTACCATATGTGAGATTAATAAAAACTATTTAAATAATAATACCCAAATATCTATATAATTATTTCAATATATATATAACTTCTAAAACACCTCAAATCTTACTCGAACAGTATTCAAAACACAAAAATTTAGAATAATGTTCAAAAATTAACAAAAATTAACTCAATATTAATAAATAATGAAAACAAATTATATCATAATGTCACATACCAAACATATGAGTACCTTGATTATATATTCTCTTAAAACATGATAATAATCCAAATTACTATAAAACCTCCAAGATAATATATATGCTGCAACAAAATAAATCAGTACTTATTCCAAACATAAAATCATAAAATATTAATTAAATTCCATAAATCCAAAAATATAATATAATGCATCAAATATTAAATACATCAAATTTTCATAAAATCACTAATAAATTTCAAGGTTACTAATACTATCCAATTTACTTATCAATTTCAGTTATCTCATTTTCCCAACAAAGCATTATTAGCTGAACAATCCAAATAAATTAATGACTATCTGCCCATAAATCACATTTTCATTCTGAAAATCTCACCATACCACTCAATTACTATTCTATTTTTTTATTACTATTAAAAATATGGTATAAAATCCATAATGAAAACTCATATAGAAATTATTTTAGACATTTCATAATTCATATAATGAGAATTACATTGATTAAACACTTTATACCAACAAAATTACTAATTTAAAATAAATAAACACTTCAACAATTTCATATCAATTATTTACACAATATAAGATGAAAAATAGTCATATAGTAACCATGTGGATTATGAAATTTGCTTCTCTAATTCCCATGTTCCCCATACAAAAGGAATTGAACTAAAAATGGTACGTTATGACATAATTTATTTCCCTCTAATGAACCCTTAATTTTACCTAGAAATTACTTTCTCTATGTTTTAATTTTACACAACCAATACATTTTTCCATTCCATTGAGACATTTACCTTGGTTTTTTATTTCCACATTATCAGCATATAGGAAGCTGAATCTTCCTTCCTCCGTGGTCATCATGAAACTCTACTTTTCTCTTATTCAGTTCATTTTTAAGCTCACCTATTTTTATTTTTAAAATAATATATTTATATATTTGGTTAGGAATGATCAAAATCATTTATATTCCATCTACCATATAATTTGGTTTCTTGTGATTAATGTTATTACAACATTCATCGCAATCATTGTTAATAAAAATCCTTCTAGATCCACCAATTAACTAATAATTAAAATCACAGTTTTAATAAAAAAAATCATATTGATTAATCATATAATCATGAAAAAACATTCATAACATTTCTGGATAATGAAACCTTGTTTTTAATATATGACACTATGTTTTAAATAGTTCATCCTTGGTTATTTTCTATTCAAATTCCAAATAAAAGTAAATAAAGAAAGTGTCAATTAACCAGAGTGTATACCATTAAAGTGTTTAGAAATGTGTTCAGTACTAGGAACACTCATTATGTACTAGTGTAGATTGAGTTAATACCCAAAACATATATTTCATGTTTGTTTCCCCTTGGATCATCTATTCCAAAGTTACATCCTCTTGCTAGGATCTAGATAAGGAAAAATTTTCTAGGATAACCACACATCATTTTTACCATTACATAGAATGATCTCCTTTACATAGGCTTATCTTAAGGGTTCTCCCTAATCGTATTTCAGCTCATTTTTCAATAATAACTAAACCATTTTATGATAGTAACCGAGGTATTTAAATTTTAGATCATTTTAAATGAATATTCATTACATACCATTATGATCCATTCTAAAATAGTAATGGTTTGTGTCTCTGGAATATTTTGTACATAAAAAATTGGTACATAAAAGATATAAATCATAACCCATTATTTTCTTCAGAAATATCACCCTTTTAAGATATATCATACATTAAATATTTCATAATATCCTAAGGAAATTGAAAAATAAAAAATGGTGACCTCAGATGAATTGTAAGGGTAAATGAGGGAGATATTAATCAATAATCATTTTAAGAATAACATGAGTAAAAGTGTATGAGAATATAAGATTAATTTTTTTAATAATTCCCAATAATTCAAATGTCAAAACAACGAGTCATGGAATAAATATCATCAATTCATAATATAGTAATCATAATGTTATAAAATACTAATATCCATGAGATAATAACATTGACATAAGCTAATGTCAAAAATCTGGTGAAAAAAGAGATTCTTGGTCATAATCAAGAAAATATTATGTCAAGGAAACTCACAAATACATTCATTATATATTTGACATTAGTTAACCACTTTTTTAACTACTTTGGGATTGTGATAACCTCCCATTTAATATCTTTTAGGAATGGGATAACGTTTTTTATACCCTATTTTGGGATTGGTATAACCTACCATGTACCCTTTGAGATCATAAAACATTAATCTTTACCTAGTGTATTGGATGGATATAATAGACCCACCAGTCAAATAATAAAAATTCATTAATATGTATGTCACATGATGGTGAAAAAATTAATCATTACATCAATGTTGAACCCATGGAAAAGAAAAAAAGATTCATCAATATTTCAACATCATAATCATCTAATGTATACATAAATAATTTGGATGGTAAAATTATATCATATACTTAGTAGATCATTAGAAACATCAATTTATGTTGTTATATAAGAAAATAATTTTATAAGATCAGTAGAAAAATTCTTAGGTAAAAGAGTCTTTTAAATTTTGAAGACACTTATTTAAATTAAAAAAATCAATAATATTAAAGAAAAAAAATTATTTTAAAATAAATACAAGAACTTTTTAATTAATTATAAAATAAAATATTATTTATAATAGTTGGAAAAGTCATTCATGCATTTTACATTAAAATAAAAATTACAACCAAATTTTTAGTTGAAAGTCATCATTATCTTGTTTAGAAATGTATTAGAAGATTCCTTTCAAATTTTTTATTGAAATTAAAACATGGGTGAAAATGAATTTTTAAAATCAGTTTTTAATGGAAAAACATTTTACAAAAATATTAAATAAAATATATACATCAAAGGAAATGATTCCTGATTAGTGGGAGAAATAAAGTAAATTATCCTTAAGAAAATCATTCAATATTTTGAGGACATAAAGTGATGAAAATTAAATAAAATCAGGTAATATATAGAAATATCCAGAGTAGAATATAAATTAAAATATTATGGATGTATTTATTATATAATTGCATTATTATAAATTTAATAATAAACAATCTTGTTTAAAAGTGAGATTGTAATGTAAATCCCTTACTACTTTGGTATCAGTTGATTTATAACCACCATGAAAGTATTAAGATGAAATAAAAAATTAAATTCCCAACATATAATAGTATTCATTATAAAAAACAGAAAATAGGTATTGATTTACCTCATTAATTAAGACAAGTTTATTACATAATATAAGTTCCAAATAAGACAATTTGAGATGAAAAACATTACCACTTTGTTAACATTAAATTCAAACCCCTTGGATGAATTATTTTAAAATATATTTAAAAACCATGAATTCTGAATAATATATTATATAATATGTAAATCTACCAGTACATACACAATATAAACATAAATAGGTAAATAACAATAAACATGTCTCAACGGAACAATATTTAGACGGAGAAACATTCTCTTATATATGAAATGATTCGTAAGGGAAATAACCACATGTATAAAAAATTTATATTTATAATTATTAAAATAAAAACTTTTTACACATGTATAATATTATATATATTTTCTTCATAAAACAACTCAACAAACATTTATTAATAAATATATATTTAATCCTCATTTCCTTGTTATAAATGTTCTATTTTTTCTATATGTATTGGTTCGAATGTTATGGTACATGAGCATAGATCATGGTTTCAACATATAAAAATTATTAACCATATAATAAATATAATATTTAATCATTTTATACACGTTTATACTAATTCAAATTAATCCATAAAAAACGAATTACATTAACTCATAGTGATGACAGTCTAAACATACACACGAGTGATGTTTCCATATTTCGATGGATGGAATTGAAGTAAGGTAAATAATACAATAATAATTATTCATTATAATATCATAACTATAATATATATTCATTAGATATATCCTTATTAATATCCCTGTCAGTAGAAAATGAAAATAAAATCACATCGCTTTATGAAGGTGGTTGCCCATATTCATGAATGAGAGACATTATCATTTTCCAACATATTTAATGGTAAGAAGGTAGATAAGATATTATAATTACAAAATAATAATTGTTTATTAAAAATATTATATAAAAACATAATCAGAAATAATAACCAACCCTAAAATATCATTAGGAAAAATGAATCATATCATTTTTTAATGACGATAGTCCATAGATACGCAAGAGTGAAAATTTCTTTTCCCATTTCATGGTGAAGGGGAGTATAATGATTTTACATCATAAGAATAAAATCGAAATATATTTATCATACTATATTATTCATTTTATGATTGATACAACAGGTTGAAAGAATTTTGTCGCATAAATAAAATTGAAAGGTATTGGTTAAGATTTATACCTCTTCATTGATAGACCATCACTGGATTTAACCTTATTCCTTAAAAAAATTCTTGGGGGAATAAAATGATATATTAAATATATTTAAGTAATATATCATTTTTTTATAGAATTGATTTTTGAATCTATAATGTTCAAATTTTGTAAAAAAGGGAGGAGAATAAGTTCCCTTTTTTAAACATGGAATTACTCTAAAGATTTCTATAATATAATGTCACTTTGATTTGAAAGTGTAATAAAATGGATATAAATTTAATTTTAGGATAATATATGGTACTAATATCTTGAAAAAATACTAAAATATAAAAAATTAAATATATTCATATCTTTATCTCTTAGTTTAACCCCCAGTAAATTTCTTATTTTATTAAGACCGGTAACACAATTTTACTACTTTTTCTATAAATTATGAAAAAAATTAAGTTGAAAATATAAAATTAAATTAATTATAATGACTCCAAATACAGAATAAATTTTACCACATTCAATTTCTTATGTGGGAGAGTTTAATTTTAAATAAGACTACAAAATTCAATGAAAATCCATATTTAAAAAAATACATTATTATCCATAAAATTAAATTAAATTTCATTGACGGACATGTAAAAACCATAGAATGAATGTTAAAATATTTGATAGAATATATAATTTTAAAAATTTCATTAAAAAATTATTCAATAAGGATTATTTATTGTATGATTAAATCAAAGTGCATGCATACAAACTATTTTTGTACAAATGTGTATTTAGGACCAAAAAGAAACATAGAACAAATTCATGTATAAAAATGATTCCTATGTAATTAATTAGATTATATATACATAAATTAACCTTATGTTACATTAAGAGTAAACTAAAAACACCATATACCTTTTAAATTAATATATTTAATTAAAAGAAATTGCAGTTTTACAAATATTGATACATTAAAATATTCACCTAAAAGTTTACCTATTTTAGAAAAATCCAAAAAAATCACCCAAAACAGATGTAGACCATATTATTTAAAAAATTAAATTATTTCCCCCCAAAAAAATTCAAAAAATTGTTTTTATTTATTATTAGGTCATTAAAAGATAAAATAAAACCCAATTTTGATGAAAACACATCCTTGAAAAGATAAAATGACTTTTCTGAAAATTTATTACATATTTATCATGAATTAATAAATACAGTATAATTACTCAAATAATTTTTTTTCATAACATGGTTATTTTTATTCATACCTCTAATTTAATGGCTCAGTTATAACAATCATGTTTAAATAATATATTTTTTGTATAATTTTTTTTCTTGATGCTCAATGTTGCATGTTAAGAAAGTCATCAATCATAGTATAATTTTAAATTAAAAATTCAAGGGGACATAGCTGCTTCTACACTTAGGGAAAATCACCCAAAATTAGTAGTTACATCAATAGGGTTTACTTACATCCCTATCATGTGTAGTTAGTTAGATTACCTATCATAATTTCTCTCATAGATTCACTAACAAGCTACATAAAAAATCAAGACAGATCCATTTAGATGATACTCTTATATTAGGTATTTAATGAATAATAATGGGAGGTATTGAATTTGTGATAGTTTCCTTTTGGGATGTGGATACATAATGTTCATCACATCTAAAGAATATGTCTAGTTTAATAACTAGTGATGTGAGATACTCGAGGTCTCCTTTAGTTTTACCAACCATTATAGAAGGAATTACATGTGATTATTTTCTCAATGATTCCATATGGGTTTAACAATATATACTACCAGAGGAAACAAAATACGGGGAACTCATTATTGAAACATCATAATAAAAGGTGAATTGTCAATTGATATCTTTCATAAGTAACTGATTTTATGTTTCATTCAAAATTTATATTCCCTATGTATCATCCATTATGTTTTATTTAGCTAAAAACATTCTTTCTAATTTATGGTGGTTATTCAGATACGCTAATGATGATTTTAATTGTTCATCTTGTTTGAGATTAGAGAGTACAAATCATTCCATAACATATCTTATATCATACTTTAGGACTCTCTTAAAAATTTGATACATTTTCATGAAATCCATCGTAATAATATTATTGGTTACCTTGGGATTGAGACTGATTGATTGATACCATGAATTAATATAAACATCAGTATGTATCTAGAATCCTACATACTTTCCAATAGTTGAACACTACAATTTAAGGAAACAATATTTGGGACTCATGAATTTAACCCCATCTTGGGAGGGAATAGTTTTTGTGGTGTTGGGATCTTAACCATTATTGGGGATTTCTATATATCCATATTAAGTGGATCAAGACTTATGTTGTTCATTTATTCTTAATGAGATACAACATACATTTTATGTATGTGAAAACATGACTCTTGCAGGTTATTTTATGGTCTTCCATCCATAACCAATGAATTTTATTTTTATTTCATGCATCTAAGATGGATGGGGTACCCTTTAAGGCCATGCATCGAGGGCCATCATGAGAAATATTTTTTGGTTTACCAAAAATTTTTAGAAATTAAATAAAAGGGATATCAGGGATAATATTAAGACTTAAAAATAATCCCATGGTTTTTATAGCTAATTTATAGGTAACATTGGAGTAAAATTACGTATATATTCATATAGGAACGTTTCTAGAATATTCATTGTTTTCCTTTTTCATTATCTTGGTACGTCCCTCAACGAATTCGGAGGATACCAATAATGGTGAAGTCATATATTTGTAGGATTATAATCTTTATTCAGTCATTTCTGTAGCATGTTGGAGAATTAATCACTATTTAATATGGTTATATGATGTGTAAATAGTAAATGAAAATAAATTCGTAGTAATAGGTGGTGGGTTTTTTAGCGGATATGAAAATGGTCAATTACACATTGTGTAATTGGGATAAACATTGTAAAAATCCTAGAGACTTATTTTTAAATAGACATATATTTTGATTTATCTTTTTCTTAACCTCTATAATTTCTTTCTCTAATCCTTGATCATCCTATGGCAATTATGGAATCCTTTAACGCCTCCAAAAATTATCATTTGTTGATTGATCATTTTTGAAATCACGGTGTGTATTTTTGTGTAAGCGTTCTTCATGACTCTCAGTCTCTTTCTCTTTTCCTCCATGGGGTTTGATAAATAATATCTGAATTGATGTATCTAAGTCTATTGTTCTAGAATCTCATTTCAAGATTGTTTTAAAAGATATTCAATGCCTTCTTTCTTATTAAAGGGTTCATCAATGGCTTTGCGTTTCCATGAGAAAAAGCTAGAAGGTTCCATATTAATTCCAAATTTCTATTAGCATAAATTTTGTGTTTAAATTTCAACTATTTGAATTAAATTATATTGTTGGATTTTTTTAAAATTCATTCAATCAGTTTGATGGCGAAAACCCAATTCCATGGGATTGGGTTTTAGAAATGGGTTTTTTGGCATGAAATTGGAAAAAACCCAACTCCTATGAATTGGGTTGTGTTTAGGGAAATTATTTAAATTAAATTTTAGAATTTAATTATGGCATTGTTTTTGATTGAAATTGAGAGGTTTTATGTTTTTAAAAAGGCATGTTTCCTTTTTAAATACTTGTTATGTTTTGTAAAGATAAAGTTGGAATATTTGAAATGGGGATGGGATTTAATATTATTTTTATCATTTCAAAAATAAATTTCCCGTCCTGGTATTATACTAGAAAAAAATGCAAGCCTTAGGTAGTTAGTGTGTTAAATTTGAAAACACTTAATGAGTTATATCCTTCCCATCCATCTTATTAGTATATCATCATTCCTTATGCGATGGTGATGATTCCTCTTTTCCTTATCACCAATTGGAGGTATATACATACTTTTCATTACACAATATTGGGTCCCTAAAGATTGTAACTATCATACCTACCTGGAACATGACCACGTTTCTTGATTTTTTGTATTTTAAATGTATATTCCATTATGTTAAACTATTTTACATTTCTAATTTATATAAATTTTTTTATATATATGTCTTTTTAATACATTTTTATTAAAATTTTCATTTTTGTAAAGAACCCGTCATTAAAGGTTCCAGATTTTGAAATATATTTCCATCACATGAAATTTGAATCCTGAATTTCAAAATTTATTTCCATCATCTAAATTATAAAACATGATTTTATTAAATATGATTCTGTAAATTCCAAATTGGTTTGTTTTAAAATTAAAAGAATATTTTGATTATTTTGATATAGGCATCTTGTTATAGAATCCTTTGTGAAATAATACTATTCCTTTTCTCACACCATACATGTTCCTTAAAGTGTTTGTAGATTATATCCCTATAGATTCGAGCTAGGGAAAATAATATCTTTGAGGTGGATCCAACTATTTATCGTTGCACACGGTTGGGTGTGACCATTATGGAATATGTTTTTTTTCCTATCTTTGGTAATTTAGTTTTATTACTTTGGGATTTAATTCCAGTTTGTATTCTAGTATATCACTCACAGTAGTGATTCTTTTGATATGAATATTTTATTATTTCTTCTTCTTTGGAAATGTTTGCTTAAAAATTATTCCCACATCAATTTTGTATGATTACTAGGGTTAGTTGTGAACTCATAGGGATTATGAACTCCCTTTGGGTTATGTATGGACTGGATCAGTTATCATGCTACTTGGGTACCTGGGTTTGTTCGTGATAATGTGGTATCAGAGCACTGGGTAGATATTTTTTCTTGAATTCGGTATGAATTTTTAAATTCTTATTAGTGTATATGAGGTATTTGTGATTGAGTTCATGTCCAACTATCACTACAATGGACCTTAAGTCACCAAGGGTTGTTAGGGAAAGACATATTGTGTATTTGTTCTAGTATTTTCTATATTCTTATTTTGATATAGTGAAATCTAAAATTAGTTTGTTCTATATGTTGGAAATAATCTCCCATTTCCCTCTATTTGTGTTTAACAGGATTTATTCTTTTTTTTCTATTGATGTTGTGTAACACCATACCTCCAATAAAATTTGGGAATCATATCCAAGAAGAAGCTAATACTGGACCTTAGCAAGTGAATCTCCTTGAGGAACCAAACATGTTAGAGGTGATCATTCCAACTATCCAATCTCTAAGACAAGAACCACCCCAAGTTCCCATTTAGCCTCCATCCATGGAACGTCAGTGGGAAGCACTCAAGAGTATTTCCCAAGAGTTACATCAAAATAAGAAAACATTGTCCAATGTATCAAATGATCCTCACAAGGATGAGGGTTGGATAATCATTATGGAGAATTTTTTTGGGTTGTTGGACACACATGATGAAATCAATGTGACGTGTTCCAACATTTTCCTAGAAGTACCGAGCTTTAAATGGTGGGACACGATGATAACAGAAAATAAAAATGATGCCCTAAATTTGAAGGAATTAATAGTTCTTTCCCTTGACTAGTTCTATCCAAGTTAAATGTTGTTTGAAAATGCTAGGGAGTTTTTCAAAATATAGTTGGCGAATAGAACTATGACATAAAATGAAAACCATTTTTATGGACCTATGCATTTCACAACAGAGATAGTATAAAATGAGAAGATGAAGGATTGATGGTTTGAGTCGGGACTTCATCAGGATATTCATTCCCATGTTTTCTTTCGAAAGATGTCTTCTTATACTGATGTGTAGGATATAGAACCGATGGTTGATATGGACATGGTTGGAAATCTAGGGTTGTCGAGAGATTCTTTCTCTCCCATTGGAAGCATGATATCCTTCAAGGTAAAAAGAAATCATGATTATTCTTATGTGGTTGTCAATAGTAAGTTATCTCTAGAATTTTTTCAATACCTTTAAGTGGTCCCTTGGTTTTCCACCTGTGTGGAATGGATAGACATTCAAAGAGGGTTTACACTGAAGCACCCATGAACTCTGGTTCCTGTAGACATTCATGGAACTTAACTAGATTCTAACCTAATTACTCCACTACGCAATGTGGCATGGGATCATCCAAAAGTTCTAAAATTACATCTTATTCAGATTCTTCATGTGAAAAAGGGTTCTAGTAGCAGTTATTCGAAATTAAGCTTCATTACATTGTGGAATAGTATCCTGTGGAAACAGAAATTAGACCAATAACTGTAAGATGATTCGTTACATTAGACTCATCAATAGTTACTTCTTTATTTGATAATGGTGTATCTCATTTATTTATTTCATATTGTATTGTTAATCTGATAAATCTTCCTATGGAGTTTTTAACTTGTGAAATTCATATTACTATCCCCCTTTGTACGAAGAGGGATAAGATCCTCTATAATCTCACACATTTATTCTCACTATCATATGTCAGGATTCCATGGATTTTTCTATATATTTTCATGAATACCCTTGGACGAATTTTTAGTGTGGAGTGAATCATTGGCAATAAATTCATGATTTATTTTTTACTTCAATGGATCTCCATTACTACACCCAGTGTAGTGTGTCTTGTCTTCCAAGGATAATTTTAACTATGGCTGAGGAAAACTCAAAATTCATATCCAGAGCCGAGGAATGTAATATCATTATTTTACTTTATTTAGAGTGTGAATATTTTATTGGTTATATTCCTCTAGTTTGGGTAGAGTTTCCTGATGTTTTTCCTTCCAACATCTCTGTTTTGACACATGTATGGGAGGTTGAGTTTTCCATTGATCTGGTGCTTAGTACTCAAACTATTTCTATTTCCTCTTAGTTCATGGCGGTAGGTGAACTGGAAGAGATGACATCATAGTTGGAAAATAATCTAGAGAATGGCTTTATATGATCGAGTGTGTCACCATGGGTTGAACTAGTTTTCTTTTCTGATAGGTAGATTTTTCACATCACATATATGTTGATCACTAAAATATCAATCGAGTGATGTAAAAGAAAAACTATCTATTTCCACATATTGATGATCTGAATGATAACTTTAAGTAGGTAAATTGGTTTTCAAAGACCAACCTTAGATCAAGATACCATCAGTTATGGATGAAAGAATCTAACAATCAGAAAATTCACTTTCAGAGTAGGTACAGATATTATGTGTACCTCGTCATTCCTTTGGGTCTAAACATTGATCCTAAAATATTAATGGATTTGATGTACAATATTTCCCATGTGTACCGTGATACATTCTTTTTAGTCGTTGTGGATTAAATTTATGTTAACTCAAAAAATCCATGGTGAATCATGTGCATCATCTATGTACCGTTTTATTTTTCCAGATAAATCACCGACTATACAAAAAGAATTTGAAATGTGATTTATAGATCAGGGAAGTGAATTTATTTGAAAATGTGATGTTTGGATAGGTTATATCTGTTGATCCTAAGAATATGAACGATATTATGTCATGAGAACAATGAAAAAATGTTTTTATGATTGAGATATTCTTGGTCATAGCTGAATATTATCACTAGTTCATGAAGGAATTATCATTGTTGGCATCTCAAATGAATTCTATAACTCTAAAGGGAGTGAATTTTTACTTTGATGAAAAATTTCATAATTATTTTGTTGAGAAGAAACTAATGTAGAATTCAACTTTTGTGTGGACTCTTCCAGGGGCCAGAAAGGGCTCTGTGTTTTTTTGTGATGCATCATGTTTAGTCTTGGGTTTCTTTCTTATGTCTGGTGACCACATAGTTTCTTTTGGATCTTATCATCCGAGGACACACAAGAAGAATTATCCAACCCATGACCATGAACATGTAGCTTTGATGAACACCATTAAGAGTTGGACACATTACGTTTATGGATAATGGTTTACCATGTTTTTAGATCAAAAGATCTTGAGTGATGTATTCTCTCAAAAAGATTTAAATACCCACTTGAGGAGTTTGGTGGAATACCTAAATTTTTTTAATATCGATAGAGGCCATACCTCAGTGAATAGAAATTTCATTTAAAATGATATGATCCCAAAGCATCTAACCCAAGCAGTAAAAGAATAATCAAAATAGTGGAATTTTATGGATCTCATTGCATAGTTTCATATTGGATTCTAGAAATTTGGTGATGAGGATTATTTTTCCATTGTGCAGTACAAATATTCTCTTCTCAAAATTAATTTTTATGATCAATAGATAGATGATGAGTTTTTTAATATGAGATACTCTATTTATGGTGGGGAGATAGTTTCCCAGTGTTCATTCTCTATAGAGGGAATTATATACTATGAGGATATTTTTTTCTTATCATCTTTGATAAAGAAAGATGTAATGGAGATTTATATAGTTCCTAGAGTGTAGTTAACCTTGTAACCAAAAATTTGTTCTTTTAGTTGTTTTGGTAGTTCTATTGGACAAGTACGAGGCATGGAATTTTTTAGTACATTTTCCTTTCTTATACTTGCCAACAAGTAATGGGTTTTTACCAGAAACCTTTCAGTTTACTTCAGCTACATCATGTCACTATGTGGAAGTGGGATGAGATATCTATGGTCTGTTTCATATGGTTTCAACATACCCAATGGAATGATAATTCAATATCATTTTTACCGATAGGATGAAGAAATTGGCACACTTCGTACCCATTCTTGATACAACCAATGATGAGGAGTTGGAGAATCTCTCTATGAATGAAATTTTTAGTTTTCAAGGAGTTCCATATTCTATAGTCTCTGATAGGGATCCTTGTCTCACTTATCATTTTTTGAGAGTTCATTAGGTAGAATTGGGTACTCAAATCCATTTGATTATGAAATACTATCCATAGTTATATGGCCATACAAAAGTATCTATACAGATTCTTGGGTATATTCAACGTCATTCTATTCTCAACTTTTGTGGAGTATGGGATGAAAATTTAGAGATGTTTTAGTATTATTATAATAAGAGAAAGAATTTTGCGATGAGGATTTCTCATTTTGAAGTATTTTATGGACGACCTTCTAAATATTCATTTTTCTGGATAAGGATTTGTGAAAGTTTCTTTTTTGACCAAGCAATCACCAAGAGACAAAATAAATGATTTTGTTGATTCAACGGAGGATGATGATGGAAGAGATATGATAGATGTTTTTTTATGATCATCACCACAGACCATTGTATTTCTTTTTTGGTGACCAGGTGTTCTTAATTGTTTTACCCTGTCTAGGTGATCGACTACTTGGGGGGAAAGGGAAGCTTACCCATAATTTTGTTGGACCTTTTGAGGTTGTTGAGGTGATGGGGAATGTTTCTTATCGTTTGGAAGTACTGTCATGGATGAATATGATATATAACATATTACATGTATCTCATATATGAATGTATATATCTTATCCATCGCATATTCTGAGCTTAGTGATATTGATATTAAACTGATTTTTCTATGACTGAACGTCCAGAAAAGGTAGTTGATTATGTGATTAATTCACTTCATGGGAGGACCATACCTTTTTTATGTGTTCTATGGAAGCATGGTTCTTATTATCATGAGATGTGAGAGAGGGAGGAACTAATGAGATAGAATTGGACTCATATTTTTGGCATGAAATCTTCATCGTATACGTTATAGGGACAAAAAAATTTATGTTGGGAAGGTTGTAACATCCCGTTACTCTTTAGACGTGTAGGTTTATAACCATGTCTTGGTATTCCTATTTCATTGTCTGGGTAGGGTTGATAAAGAATTTGGAGGATACCTATAATGATGATGTCAAAGATTTATAGTATTATTTTCTTTAGGCTATCATTTCTGTAGCCTTGTAGATAATTTCACACACTTTAATAAGTTTTATTGACTTGCAATTCATAAATGAAAATAAATTCTTTTTAAGAAAGTGGTGACTTGTTTTTTAGAACATATGGAAATTATCAATTAAATAACATGTAATAGGGTTACATGTATTTTAAATCCCTTATTAGTATTTGTAAATAGTTATCTCAAATGATTTTTTAATTCCTCCAAACATCCTTCATATAGACCAAGAGCCTTCCCTAAGTTATTTTGGTCACCTCCAACTCCTCTAAACTTTTTCATTTGATGATTGATCATTGTAGCGAGCATGATGTTTCTTTCTAAGTAAACATTCTCAATTATTTTCCATATCATTCTTATTTCCTCCTTGGGGTTTGATATATCATATTGGAATGGATGGATCTATGTACTGTGTTGTTGAATCTTGTTTATTGGTTGAGTTCCAAGATCTTTTGTGCCTTTGTTCTTATTGGTTGGTTCATCGTAGGCTTTTTGTATCCATGAGAAAATGTAAGTGGTTCCTTGTTGATTCCCAATTTATATTAACATAAAATTTCATAGTTTTATTTAAAAAAATTTAATTAAATTCAATTGATTAATTTATGTAATAAAGGTTGTCGATCAGTTTCATAGAGAAAACCCAATTCCATTGGGTTGGGGATTAAAAATAGGTTTTTGGAATGAAATAGGAAAACCCCCAATTCTATTTAATTTGTGTATTAACATTGAAATTGTTATAATTAATTTTTGAATTTAATTGTGGGATTGGTTCTTATGGAATCCTAGTGGATTAATATTTTTGGAAAGGTTTGTTTTTGATTAAAAAGATATTATATTTTTTAATGTAAAATTTTGAAAATTTGAAATAGGGGATGAGATTTATTTTTATTTTGAGTTGTCTTCAAATAAATTTTTCATCATTTTTTATACTAGAGTACCTGAATGCCTTAGGTAGTTGCAATGTTATATTAGAAAACACATTATTAATTACAATGTTATAAATCATTATATCTTCTCATCATTATTCCATAGGCAATGATGATGATTCCCATTTTCCTTAGGCCCAAAGGGGTGTAAGTACATTCTTTTCATTTCAAACTATTGGGTCCATATAGTCTAGAAATATCACACTTACGTGGCACCTGACCATGTTTATCACTTATTTTTATTTCAAAATTTTATTCAATTGTTGTAAAATTTTTTACATTCCTTTATAATTTATATAAACTATTTTATATAAATGTTTTTATTTAATCCTTTTTTTAAAAAATTCCTATTTTTATAAAGCACGCTTGATTAATGGAAAATTTCATCTTTTGGATTATATTTCTATAATTCGAAATGTGAATCATGAATTTCAAGATGTATTTCCATATTTTAAAATTTAACGAATCATATGTTTAAATATGATTTCGTAATGAAAAAACCTATTTATTTAAAAATTGAAATCCAATTTTGGATACTTTGATATTTTCATCTTCTTATGGAATCTTTGGGGAAATTTTATTGGGATTTGGCTCACACACTACTTCTGCCTTCAGGTGTTTGTAGATTATATCCTTCTCAGTTTGAGCAATTGAAAATATTCTCTTATAGGGGGATCTAGGTTTTGATCTGTATACATGGCGGGTTGTTTCCTTTGGGGAATAGACTATTTTTCCAATTTTGGTTATAGAAATTTTGGATTTAATTCCTGCTTGGCTTCTGGTACATTACTCATAGTGGAGTTTCTTTTGATATACGTAATGTCTTATTTATTTTACTTAAAATATGATTGGGGAAAACTACTCCCACATACGTTGTGTATGTGGTCTGGTTCCAGTCACCGACACCTAGGTATCATGATTTACCGTTAGGTTATGTTAGGATTAGCTCTGTTATTGGGTTACCATGGTACTCAATCTAGTTCATGACAATGGGTGACAACATCAATCAGAACAGGGTTGGGGATTACTATAACACCTCGACCCAAGTTTTCTAGACTTAGTTCATTATTTTATTACATATTCATGATCACAATAAAATCAAATCCCAAAGGACTGGTTGGTTTAGTTTCCTAGGAATAACTAGATTCAAAAATAAGTTTTAAATTACATAGTGAATTTAAAAACAACATAATCTATTCTTCATAAACAACCATATTCCATAGACAATCTCTGTATGTCAATCATAAAATAATTCTTCACATCCTGGGGAAAAAGAATAATAAGAATGTGGTGAGGTAAGATGATTAGTAATGTTAAATGATATAGAAGAAATTATCATAAATAAAAATAAACCATTAAGTAAAGGTATAAAATTAATTCAAAATCCTTTTAAAAAATTATCTTTAACATAATATGGAATGAATAAATAAAATTATTCCATTTAAAAATTCACATGGCTATTCTAATAGTCAAATAGGCACATTAAAAATCAATAACTAATCTAATGATGAGTGAACACGTAATGTTAGACATCAGGACCATACCGTCAAGGCCTCGTTTGAAGACCATTACCATACTGTCAAGGCCTTCTTCCAAGACACAAGTTTGTCTCATGAGATATATTAATGCATCAAGGGGCTAGAGAGGGTCCTGCCCATAGCTTATTATGTACAATGCCTTCCTCATTTGAAAACGGTGAAACAAGACATAAACGTTCGTATTAAACCTAGCATACGAAATGTTATTTTTTAACAATAAACCATGAATGGTATAAAAATAGAACATACACCGTAAAACATATCATTAGACCTTAAATATAATTTTGAAGACTGTTTTATAATAAATCAACCTGAATAAAACTTAAAATCCAACAAAGGAGGTTAACATCGAGGAAGAGAATCTAACAAATTCATTGAAAATATTTGAGAGAAATATCCATTTTTTACTTTGAAATTATATAAAAGAAAAAAATAAAAAATAAAATATTTCCTTTGAAAATAACCTTGTAATATTTTATGGGAAGCATCAAAAAGTTACGGTGTAATAATGGTAGAAAATAGCTTCTTGAACCATATAAGATAAAAAAGTATTATTTCAATAATTTTTTGAAAAGATCATAATGAACATCATTTGGAATGATATGGAAAGATTACATTAAAAATTATTTTAAAAAAAGTTAAACTTGGATAAAAAATTCATTAAAAAAATTTCTATAATATTTTGAAATACCATTAATGAATCATTGACATGGATGATATGGTTGTCCCTATAGATACTTATGTATAAACAATCATGGATAATAAAGAGATTGTGAAATTAACCCATACCATATACTTTCCTTTAGTAGAGGGTGATTTATCCTCCAATTTTATTGTTATAAAATGTTATTAAATTATACCAGAACTATATTAATATTTATGATTTTATATATAATCCTCTTATATCACTTTGGTAATAATATTTTAGTATTACTGTTGTTTCAGATGTTAACTGCTTCATTTTTGCATTCCTATTTTCTCATGTTTGTCGTGTTCGTTATGAATAGGATATGTTTAATTATTATCAAGAATTAAATTACGTTCATAATTTTTCTTTTTAATCATCAAATAAATTTTATAATAATTCTTGAATGGTTAACATAGAGAATGAATCACACCGCATCGTGGAGTTGGTAGGTCGTTCGTACGCACGAGCAATGGTAGCATTCCATTAATGGTTAAATGGTATAAATATGGATGAAATATTAGTTATAAAGAATAATAAAAATTTATTATTAATTATTTATATCCATTATACTCTTAATTTTATACATCCAAACAAAGTAGTGTTGAATAAAAAATTACATCATGGCCTGGAGATGGAAAGCCGTATGTAGACACACATGGAAATATTGTTATTCGTAAGATAGGTAAAATAATGAATACAGTTTTCCCATGATTTTAAAAACATATTAGTATGTGGATGATAATTGAGTTATTATTTTTATATGAAAAAAATAGAAATATGAAGTAGAATAAGAAAATAACATTGAAAGGGTTGATAAACAATTACCTCTTTTCTCAGTGTTTCCTTTTGATTTGAACAAAAGGGCTCCTCAGGATGGCTTTCAGCCCAACATTGGGAATCTAGGATGAAGTGAGAATGGATGGGATGTGAAATGGAAAGGGTTTTAACGGACCAAAAGTCTTTATATGTGTGAGTTAATGAGAAAGGGAGTTGACCTTTTATAAGAGAGGTGAGGGGCACTTTAAGAAAAATCTTGATATGTTAATTTATTAAAAAATTAAATTCATTTTATAATATATCTAAATTGATATATTTCAACGATATGGTGTGTCTTAGTCGAAGTCCTAAAAAATAATAGGTTTTAGACATGCTATGTTCATAAATAAAAATTTATATTTAATATTTAACCCTTAGTTAAATAGTTTAACTCTTACTGCGTCTTCTTGTATTTTGACACTGTAGGGATAATATAGTTACTGTAAAATGAAAAACAGACCCCAATTGGATATTTTATGAAATACTTAACACTATAATAGTTAGGTGTTCAAACATGATATTTTTTTTAATTTATAACATTTAATAAAATATTACTTGTTTTAAAGTATCATTTATATCAATTTTTATACTATTCAAAATATTCATTTTATAAAATTTATAACCAATATGATAACTTTGAATAATTATCTCTAATATGTCAGCATAATTTCCATGTTATCTATAAAATTATAGGATGTAATTAATTAAATCAAATTATTTTTAATTTAATATTATTAAAATCATTTATTTGATTCTCCCTTTAATAACTGAATTACTGCATCATCATTGTTTCATATTTAGATTTAATTATTTAATGTATAAAATTTTTATAACAAATATAATTATGTCAAAAAATTTCTTATATTTCAAATGAATATTTATAGTTGAATTGATCATATGTATAACCCTGTATCAAAAATGGTTTAGTTATTAAAATTTGAGTAGGACATTTTTAACTAGTCTTTAAATAAAATATAATAAATGTCATAATATAACACTAGTGGCTTAAAAACGATCATATTTTTTAACAAAGGTTTATTTTTGTCGATATATATACTTATACAACAGAATTAAGACATGTGTTAGTGGGTTTTTATATTATTATTATGTTATTTTTACCTTTAATTTCCCTATTTAACTTTAATCATGGAAAATAAAATTAAAACGTTACTATTCAAAAAAATATTTTTATCCTATTAGACTAAATTTTTCACCTTGATGAAAACCATGTATGTTGGATTTTTGAAATTTAATTCACAGAAGCAGTAAAACTACATTTAGTTCTAATTTTTTAATGTGCCTAGAAGGTGGGTAAAAGAGAAATTCAAAAGTTCAATAAAATTATATATTTGTAATTATATTATAAAATGACTCCAATGAAATACATTGGAATAATATTTTTATTATTAATCTATTTTTACTTTAAAATAAATTTTAAATTAAAATAATGTTTTAAATAAAAATTTTGGTTTTTAACGTGAATGTAATGTTTTTCACTATTCATCTAAAATTGAAACTTTTTTAAAATTACCAAAATTTCACCCTGAGCTAATTTTGATATTTGAAATTAAAAAATTAGGTCTATTTCGAAAAATAAAATTTCAAAAATTTCAAAATGTGGTTAATATTGTTCATAACCATTTTTAAATGACTAGTTTGAAAGGTCATGGTGTGCTCGAACATGATGTTGCATGTAGCGCAAAATGTTAGATTATTTAAAAGGAAGCATACCATGGATGCTTGGGTTGTTACACTCTTACCTCCTTCAAATAATTTCTTCCTCAAAATTTCTAGAATATCACTTCATAAAAAGATTGAGGTGGTTCTTCATCATTTGTTCTTCAGGTTCCCTCATCGCCTCTTCAATTTTATGTTTTCTCTAAAGAACCTTTATTAGATGAGTCGTCCAATTTATCAACATCCATTCTCATGTGTCAAGAATATTTATGGGATCATCGCAATAAGATAGATCAGGATTGAGCTCTATTTATTCATAGGTGATTACATGGGTTGGATATTGCATGTATTCCTTTAACATTTATACATGGAACAAATAATGAACATTGGAAAGACGTTGCAGAATTACCAAACGGTAAGCTACATCTCTAATTCGTTCCAGAATTTTAAACGGTCCAATGTTCTTGGGATGTAAGTTACCATTCATATTGAATCGTATCAAACCCTTCCATGGGGATAACTACATGAAAAAATCATCTCCCACATTATATTCGAAATCCTTCCTTCAGTTATCAGCATATCACTTTTTCCTATATTGAGTTGTTTTGATAAGGGTATGAATAGATTTTACATTTTTTTGTTGTTTCCACACCATGTTCTGAACCTATGGGTTTTATTTCACAATCATCATCCCATATATTTGGTGTATGACATCTCTTTCCATATAACACTTCATATGGTACCATCTGAATACTTGAATGGAAGATATCGTTATTAAAAAATTATACTAGAGGTAAATAATGATCCCACAAAATAGGAAATTAACGTGAGAAAGATCTCAACATGTCTTCTAAGTTATGAATAGTCTATTCTGATTGTCCACCAGTTTGAGGGTGGTATGATGTTCTCAAACGAAGCTCAGTATCTAGGGACTTCTGATGAATTTTCCCGAATTTTGATATAAAATGGGGATCATGGTCAGAAAAAATTGATATGGGTACGCCATGAAGTCTTACAACAACATTAATATATTGTATTTATAAATTTTCAAGAGGTAAATATTATCTTATAGAAAGAAATTGTGATGATTTCGTAAGACAATCAACAATAACCCATATCACATCATTTTTTCTAGTAGTCTTTGGCAGCCACATGACAATGTCCATCATAATATCATCCCATTTCCTCACATGTATAGGAAGAGGTTTCATAAAACCTCTATAATGTTGTCTTCAAACCTTTACCTATTGACAAACCAGACATCTCAACACATAATAAGAACTCTCCCACTTCATGTTTCCCCAAAAAAATGTTTCTTCAAATTTCAATACATGTTAGTTACACTTTGGTGTATATAGAGATTGGAGCTATGACCATCATCCAATAATTCCCATTTTTGCTCAGGAATCACAGGAACATAAAAACTCTTCCAAAATTTAAATTCACCATCTTAAAATATGATGTCAATCAGTCTCTTATCATTCACAGATTTAATTTTCTTTGGAAACTACTCATCATGAGGCTGAGAACTTTTTATACTTTCCAGTAAATAAGTTTTTGCAACATTTTGAAGGAGTAGTGATGTTTC
Source organism: Viscum album (assembly GCA_963277665.1). Classification (NCBI taxonomy): domain Eukaryota; kingdom Viridiplantae; phylum Streptophyta; class Magnoliopsida; order Santalales; family Viscaceae; genus Viscum; species Viscum album. The sequence goes on from OY728127.1 coordinate 751,723,559, forward strand.
ACCTCCTATGATAAATCCCATATCCAGAATTTATAGATCCAAAAATATAAGATCGCATTCCACTCATTTTTTAAAACCCCATGTCCTTTCCTACTCAAATAATCTACCACCATATTTTCCTTTCCTGGGTAGTAGTGTATTTGGAAATCATAATCCTTCAGTTGGTCAAGCCTTCTCATTTGTCTCATGTGGAGTTCCTTATATGAGAAATATTATTTGGAAATAGTATTATCTTTATATATATCACATAATTCACAATAGAGATATAGTCTCTATATATTTAGATAAAATATTTATGCTAATAACTATAGATCATGAGTTGGGTAGTTTTTTTCATGAATTTCTAATTGTCATTATTAATAAGTAATAACCCTATCATTCTCCATAACGACAAAACTGATTCCCTTACTTGATGCACCACTATATATCATAAACCTATCATCCATATATGTTAGATTCAATATAAGAGCGTTGACTAATATTCCCTTCAAATCTTCAAAACATTATTCATGTTATTTTTTTTAAACGAATTTAACCCCTTCACATGTGAGCTTGTTTAATGGGTTTTCCAATCAAGAAACATTCTGGATGAAACACAGATCATAACTGTCTAATCCAATCAAATAGAATACCACTGGTATACTCATCAATACTAGCCATTCTTGGATTTATTTTGTTTTTGAAAGGTCAACAAAGATTCCATCTTTAGCGACAATATAGCCAAAAAGGGAAATTTTATTAAACCAGAATTCACACCTTCTAAATATAACATATAATTCATTTCATTTATCTATATTATGATTAATCTGCAAGTGGTTCTCTTGGACTTTGTAGATTTTTGAGTATACCATAATATTATCAATAAATATGTCTAAAAAATCATCATTATATTCACTGAACACTCTATTCATTAGATCCATGAAAATAGATGGTGACTTTATCAATCCAAATGGAATTACTATAAATTCGAAATGTATAAACCTCATTCATAATGAAGTCTTCAAAATATCATCATTTTTAACACACAATTGATGATATCCAAAACAAAGGTAAATCATCACGAAATAATTAACTCCATGAAGTTGATCAAATAAATCATCAACTCAAGGTAGAGGATACATGTTCATTATATTAAAATAATTTATTTCTCTATAGTCAATGTATATTCCCATTTATCCATATTTCATCTTAACAAAAATAACTAGTGATCCCCATGGAAAAAATACTAGGGATAATAAATCCTTTATTACTAAAATAATCTAATTGTTTCTTATGATCTACTAATTCTAGAGTGTCCATTGTATAAGGAGTTTTCGATATTGGCCTTTCATCAGGGATTAAATCAATAGTAAACTCAACTTATCGATCTATAGGATGCCTCAGTAAATCCTTCAAAAATACATAAATATATTCTTGGAAAATAGTCACATCCTCACTTTGAATATTCATTTCTTCACACATGGATGATGTTTTCTCTTCCTCCTCAAGAATTTTATTTAGAAGAGCTACTAGGGGTGGATCTAAATAAGAATCAGATGACGAGATTTCTTCTCTAAAGACAACAAATTCTACATCATCCTCCAAAATCATAACTTACTTCTTCTTGCAATACATTTTCACAACATATATTTTTAACTAATCCATACGGATGATTTTATCAACGTAGACCATATGTATGATGATATAGTTAGTAGAAAAAAACATTTTCATTCCATAATGGGAATAACATGACACATATTTATTGCAATTTGACTTCCATTAAGGGTTTTGACTGACAACTACCTTTTAAAAGTGAAATGGAAATAACTAATTTTTAGAGAAAACCAAGAATATAGAATAGAATGTGATGATCCAAAATCATAGAATTCATTTTAAAAATTTGAGGAGATTATTATAGTACCATCCACCACATCATTCGGCACTTCAACCTCTATAATTGTGATCTCATAAGCATGGAATTGCTCTATTGGCATTTTCTGTGGAAAATTTCATTGACTCTTAGGAAATTTATATTCATAGTGTCCCAAATATTTACAATTGTAGAATTTAACATTGAAAACCTCTTTATTCCCCTTGCAATCATGATATTGGTGACCTTTTTCCCTACATTTATACCAAACTCTCATCCCCTTTAGGCATTAACCGGGGTGTTTCTTCCCACAATTATTGTAGGGTAGAAAGTCAACATTTACCTTATGCCCCTAATTTTTTCCCAGAGTGTTCTGAATCCCTCTTCTTCTCTTTATTCCCTTTCAAAGTCATAAGGCTTGGAGAATTTATTTTATTTCTTGATAGCACATGAGACTATATATTCGCATGACAAGATAGATTATGAGAACAATTCTTGTTGTAGTAATGGTTTTAACCCATCAAGGAATCGATCAATACTACTTATTAGGATACGTATATAGTATGAAACATTCCTTGATAACCTCATGAATTTAGCCTCATGCTTTGCAACATTCTCATTATCTTTTTTCCTTAGAATTATAAATTTCCTTTCCATATTCTCTTATAGATCTCAAGAAAAGGAATTTTCAAGGAAGTGTTATTTAAATTACTTCCATTACATACTTTCAACCTCTACGTACTCATTCATGTTTTGAATCAATGAACACCATTGATCTGAATCTCTTGAAAGTCGATAGACTCATATGAAAACTTTTTCCATTTCATTACTCCCCACAGAATAAAATATAGTCTCTAGGGAACTTATGAACTGGTCATCTAAAAAAGTTTTGGTAGTCCCATTGAATTTTTGAGTTTTTTGTCTAATGAAGTAGCCTAACATTGATCCCACACATATGGGATTAGGATACTCTATACGGTAAGGTTATTACTCGTAACCTAATTCAGTTATCCAGGTATGGTTATAAGATGTTCAGTGCTAATTGACCACCAGCTCCATGATCATTATCTTTCATAGGAGGAAATTCCCTACATGGATTATATGGGTTGATAATATTTCCATTTCTTCTTCGAGGTTCCATTTTTAAACAATTTCATACTCTAGATTAGGTTATGAATAAAAATGAATAATTCCAAACTAGTAAAATACAAAACATAAATTGAAAAATATATGAATAACTAATCCATAATCCTAAAAATAGTTTTGTTGCAGACATATTTAATCATAAATCCATAATAATGGTTTATAATAAAAATATAAATTATCCTAAGCATATCCCCTGGTGTTCTCAAACTAGGTGCGTAGTAAGGCTCATTGTCATGTACCAGGTTACCCCAAGTCATTTTTGAAACAAATTTCCATGGTTTTCACCCCTAGGTACAATTGTTCCTGAACCATTTAAATTTGTAGTATCCAAACTAGGATATATTTTCTTGTAATACCGACATAATCCTCAATTTAACAAAATTCGTGGATTCTATTCAATACTTATCCCCAAAGTCTGTCTTATAAAAATATTCCCTAATAAAGGTTGTTTTCTAAATCTAGTTTCCAATATTTTCAATAAATTTCCTTTGATAATGACTGTAACGCCCGAACCCCAATTTCCCAATGTTGGTGGATTATTTTCTTACAGTGGAATGATCACAAGAAAATCATTACTCAAATGACTGATCAGTTTAGTAGCCATGGGAAAAATAGATTCAAACATAAATTTTAAAGTACATATTGAATTGAAAAAGAACATAATGTCTCCTTCATAAACAACCATATTCCTTTGACTATCCCTGAATATAAATAATAATAAAATTCTTCACATATAGTGGAAAATAAAATATAATAAATGGGTGATCTTATATGCTCAGTAAGGATAGATAATATAGAGGATGTTATCATAAATAATCATAAACCTTTAAGGAAGTTAGAAAATTTAAAACACAATCCTTTTAAAACATTATCTTCGACGTAATATGAAAATAATAAATAATTTAATTCCATTTAAAAATTGACATGGTTTTTCTAGTAGTCGACTAATCACATGTAAAATCCATAACTAATCTCATAATTAGGGAATGCATAATGCTAGAATTCATAACCATACTACCAAGGCCTCTTGAAAAGACCATTACTGTACTATCAAGTCCCTGTTCCAAGACACTAGTTTGTATCATGAGACCTACTGATGAATAGAGGGGATATAGTGGGTCCAACCCAAGACTTATTAAGTCTAATGATTTCCCCTTATGAAAATGGTGAAACATTGAGAAAAACATATGTATTAAAACTAGAATTTGAAATGTTAATACACTAACCATAAACCATGGATTGTATAAAAATAGATCATCCACACTCAAACATTTCATAAAACCTTAGATACAATTTGGAATTTTTTATCATAATAAATCAACCTCTATCAAGCATAAAATCCCGCAATAGATTTTTACATATATGAAAATAATCTAAAAATTCATTGAAACTCATTGAGGGAAATATCCCTTTTTTACATTGAACTGATTTAAAGCTAAAAAATAATTAAATAAAACATTCAATTTTAAAATAACCTTTTATGGTTATAAAGGAAGCTTCAAAATTTTATGTTTCTATAACAGTATAAAATAGATGCTCCCGCTGTATACGTTAACAAAAAAAATCTTTCCTTAGTTTGTCGAAATTTCCATCCAGTAAATCATTTTCAAAATAATGGAATGATTCTGTTCAAAATGTTTTGTAAAAGTAAAACATGGGTAAAAATGTCTTTAATTAAATTTTAATAATATTTTTACATACATTTAATGAAACATGGACACATATGATAATGTTCTCCCATTAGATAGTTGTGTATAAAAAATCTCGGATAATAAAGTGATTTTGAAATTAAACCCTACCTTATACTTTCCTTTAGTAGAGGGTTAGTTATCCTGATGTATAATGGTTAAAACATGTTATTAAATTATACCAGCACCATATCCATATTTATGATATCATATATTATCCACTTATATCACTTTGGCAATAATATTTCAGTATTACCAATGTTTTAGGTGTTAACTTCTTCGCTTTCCCATTCTTGTTTTCTCATTTATTTAATGTTTATTATGAATAAAATATGTTTTATTCATATTTTTAATGAAATTATGTTCATAATTATTCTTTTTACTCATAATATAAATTTTATGATCATTCTTTAATGGTTAATGTAGATAATGAATCTCACCACGTCGTGGAGATGGTAGGCTCTACACACGTACGAGTGATGGTATCAGTCCCTTGATGGTTAAATGGTGTGAAATTGGATGATATATTAATTAGAAAGAATAAATGTAATTTAATATTCATTATTTATATCCATTATACTCATCATTATACCCAATCAAAAAAATATTGTTTAATAAAAAATTACACCTCGAGGTGGAGACAATAAGACGTATTTACGCACGCATGGTGATATTATTATTTTCAAGATGGATAAAATAAATAATACGGTTTTATAATGATTATAATAACAACTCAGTATATGTATAATACTAGAGTTATTTTGTTTATGGAAACAACATATAATCAATAAGTAGTTTAAGAAAAGAACATTGAAAGGGGTGATAAAACAATTACCTCTTCTTCGGGTGTTTCCTTTTGATTTGAACAAAATGAAACTATTGGAAGGATTTATTTTCCAATTTTAGCCTCTAGGATGATTTTATGGGAGTTGGGAGGAGCAGTGGGTAGGTTTTGTTCAAACTAAAAGGCTTTAAGGGTGTGATTTAATGAGAAAGGGAGATTCCCTTTTATAAGAGAGGTGAGGGGAACTTTTGGAAAAATCATGAAATATTAATTTATTATATATTAATTTTAAGTTTTTTATAGCTAAAAAATAATTTATTTCGAGTATAAGGTGTTAAGGGGTCTAAATAATCTCAAATAATAGGTTTTAGTCATGTTTAGGTAATAAAATTAACCATAGCTTTTAGATTTCACCCTTAGTTAAATAGTTTATCTCTTATCGTGTGTTCTTGAATTTTGAGACAATGGGGTTAAAGTAGTTACTAAAAATTTACAAAAGAACCAAAAATGGATCATTTATGTCATATTTGACACTATCATAGTTAGTTTCTTGACAGTAGAATTTTTATGATTTTGATAACATTTAATTAAATATTATTTATTTTAAAGTGTCATTTCTGTCAACGTTGATACTGTTCAAAATATTAATTTTAAAAATATAAAAACATCATGATTAATTAGATTCACTACCTCAAGTATTTCACTAAAAATTATATGTTTTATATAAAAATAGTTTATGTAATTAAATAAGTAAAAATATATTTAATTTAATATTATTAATATCATTTAATTGATTCTTCCTTTAATTACTTAATTACTGCATCATCTAGGTGTCACAATGAAATTTAATAATATAATGTCATAAAATTATAAAAAAACAAAATTATGTTGATAAATTTCATATATTTATAATGAATATTTATAGTCTATTTTATCTTATGTAAAATCATATATTAAAAATGGTTTATTTATTAAAATTTTAATATGGCATTTTAAAATCTTCTTTAAATAAAATATTATAAATGTCCAAATATGACACAAGTGTCTTAAAAGGAATATTATTTCAATATAAGGTTAATTTTGGTCGAAATATTCTTATCCAATATAATCAGGACAAGTGTTAGGGTAATTTTATATTATTATGATATTACTTTTACCTTTAATTACCCTATTTAACTTTAACCATGGTAAATAAAATTCAAAAGTTACTATTGACCAAAAATTATTTTGAACCAATTAGACCATATTTTTCACCCTATTTACAACCATTTATGTCATCTTTTTGAAATTAAATTCATATAAATGGTAAAAATACATTTAGTTCTAATTTGTAAATGTTCCTAGATGGTGGGTAAAAGAGACGTTCAAAAGTTCAATAAAATTTTATGTATCTAATTCTATTATAAAATGAATCCAATGAATTAAATTAGACTAACATATGTATTATGTATCTATTTTTAATTTAAAATAAATTTTAAATTAAAATAATTATTTAAATAATAATGTCGGTTTTTAACGTCTATGGAATGTTTCTCACTATACATCAAAAATTGAAACATTTTATAAAATTAAAAATATTTATACTTAACCTTTTTTTATATTCTAAATTCAAAAATGAAGTCTATTTTGAAAAATGAAAATTTAAATAATTTCCAAATGTGGTTAATGTTTTTCATAATCATTTTTTATATGACTGGTTGGAAATGTCATGGTGCGCTCGAACTTGATGTTTCGTGTCGTGCAAGGTATACGATTATTTAAAAGGAAGTATAATGCGGAAGCTTGGTGTGTTACATTTAAACTAATTTGAAGGAGTTAAGTGTGTATGTATCATTGATGGGTTATAAGAAAGATATAATCAATGGGAATATGGTTGGGGATTACACAACGTAGGATACCCATTGAATGAATGGATCATTGATGGGTCACATGGAATAGATCATAAATAAGAATGAGGTCATTGATTATATGATGTATGAGTTCTATGGTACATCCATCCACCACTTGTCAATTGGAAACTGTAAAATTAAAGAAGATTATAATCATGATTCAAATGAGCCTATGAGGGTGAGCCGAGACTTTCAGTAGATAAAAAACATGTATGTGTCTCTAGTTTTTTGACTAGACACAAGACATTCAAATGAATTAATTAGGTAGTTGTTGGACAAGGAGTTTGTCCAAAATAGATAGAGGATAAGATTTGGGAAAGATGGTCTTGGAGTGACTCAACTCAATCCCATAAAGATAAACAATGTTTGATGATCAATTTAATTTCAGTAATAGGAGGGTAGTTCATATTGATTAGGACGAGTGTCTAGGGTTATGAAAAATTCCACTAATTTCCCAAGAAAAAGTACCCTCATTATTAAGGTAACACATCATTCTAAAAACCACGAGGTTCTTATCATTTATGGTGATAATCCTATGGGAAACCTTTTCCTAAGTTACAAATTCCCCTTACCAATGGAATATATATTAAAAAGAGATAAAAATAGTTATAATAAACAATACATCTATCTTAAGAGGTTGGGGAGTAGTCCAAGGTAGATAATAATTTGTGATGGGTTGGTTTGGGCTATAGAGGACTAAAATGGTCTTTTGAGAAATTTATGTATCAAAATTAAATGAACAATGTGAATGGGGGTTCCCATATAGGTTTCATGTTGAGAAGATTCTATGATCTTGGAGAGACCCCTAATATATGATCTAAGAGAAGGGGTTTCAAAATAGGTTGATTGGGATGATGTTCACTCTATTGGGTAGAATGGGTGGTTGGGCACCTAATTAGGTAAACCAAGTGTTTCTATAATGATAAATAATTATCTTCAAATAGAGGATTTCATAAAGGATGAAATATATTCCAAATTAATGATCAAGATGATTGGGTACTTATAAAGTTATTCCTTGAGAATTAGGTTTTTTCCATTAAGGAAACATTAGGTGAATCCAAATAATGATAGATAGGGTCCTACGATAGTGATTCTTGGTAACTTTAGAGAAATTCTCTAAAAGGTTACATCACTTTGGTCTTGGTTATTACCAATGTAAAGTGTTCATAAAATATTCTTAATTATTGGAATACAAAAAGTACACATCAATTCCATTCCTTTTACTTTTTTTTGTTTCAATGATGAATTAAATGTAATGACCCAAAGTTTCATTAATGGAAAATCCATCTTGATCCAGTTAAATGTCTCTTTATAAAAAAATGTTTTTATAAGATGTCAACTTCTTTGTTTTATGATAAGAGTTGTGACCATTACTTTTATGTCTGTTGAATAGTTGTCACATGATAAGTATAAATATAAGGATTTAACGAACCCAATTTTACTCAGACAAAGGAAGCGATGGGCTCATCCAGTAGAATTTCCCCATACAAAGCACATTTTTCAGAGCTCGGAAAAGAGGTGGCATCTTTGGGCATCTCCCTTGACCAAGCCCAAGCTGAGCTTCATTATGTTATGCTCGAACATGACCATCTACGATAAAAGTTGAAGTTTATAGAGATTACCACTCGAGCGATGTTATCCGAGCCACCCAAAGGGTCTGTCACCATCGCACACCTTACCCTTAGGTCTTATGCATCTATTTTAAGGGGTTATGTAACAAATAAGTAGTACTATGTTCAAGTACATTATTTTTTTTATATAATAATGAATATAATTTCTTGTCATTTTTGATACATTGTAAATAGTTTTTAAAGTACAAATGGTGTTTTTAGTTATTATTTAATTAAGAAATATATTTTATTAAATTAAGGGATTTTTGAATTAAATAATATTTTAATAAAATATTAATAATATTATTAAATTAATTTTTATTAAATATAAATGATCTTATAATTTTATGAATGCAATTAAAAATTTTATTAATGTTTGAAAGCCATTTCTGTCAAAACCCGTGAATTTTCGATAAATGTCAGTTTTTATTTTAAAAGTTAAAATTCACATTTTTAGAAAATTATTTAGATAAAATAAATGTTATATTTGGAATCAGGACGTCGAAATTATCCAACCGTGAATTTTTCATAATTTTCTGAGACAATCAAATTTTTGGGTAAAAATTAAATACCATTTAAATATATAATGTGTTTTATGACATCATAATGACCCAATGGTAATTTAATTAAATACCATAATCCTTATATTTGACCAATATATGTTTTATCATTAAAATAATGAGTTTTTGGGTTTGTATGACTTACTTTTCAAAGCATTAATGAACCACTCAAGACATATTCAACACTTTGCCTTTTTAAATTAATTTCCATGGGAGTGTGACTCACCTCCACATAAGCAACCCTAATATTTTAATAATTTTGGACTTGGGCCTTATAAAATAGTTTTTTCCTATTTCCTTTTCGATTAACCATGGGAAAAAACCATGGTATGGTTTGTGTTTTGGATTAATTTAATGTAAGGGGACCCAAACCTAAATAATAAAGAATTCCCTCACCTTTCCTATATAAACCCACCCAAGATCCCACTTCGTCATACCTAAAATCAGTTGGAGTTCGTCCAACCTCTGCCCTACTTTCTCTATAATCCTCCAAAGGTTCCCCAAGCTCACAATAAGCCTCTCACAAGCCTCTCTCTCACCTTTGGAAGCACACTTCCAAGTAAGGGTTTTTTCTTCCTTTCTCATTTTTGTCAATTTTTCTTTAAGTTGTATTGCCCTTTTAATTTCAATTATGAGTGTTGGGGTATGGTTTCTCACCTCCCCCATACTTCCCTCTTATTGTTTGAATTATGGGAGACCCCTTTCTCTCTCATTAATTGCCTCCCATGTACACCCATTACTATGCCGAAATTCCTAAAGGAACTTCTCTCTCGTCTTTTACATTCAAGCAATTCCATTGTATCATGAATCTAAATTACATTACAATTGTTTGGACATGTATCTATATGACCCCCTTACTGTCCATATCATGTAAATATGATTAGACACCCTTTCTCTCTCATCAAACCATTTTTATTAATTCATATGTCATGCCGTTACACTGCCGAAATCGCACCGATTTTCTAAGCCAATGTCATTGTGTAGTGAATACCTTGCACATTTATCCATTAAGGGTATTCACCATTATGCACATTTACTTATTGATTTTAAAGTTTCATGTATGAATTCCACATTCCTTTATCGTTGAATAAATTATTATGTTTTATGAATCCATGTTTTATGATCCATGTGGCACACTTATGCATGAAATGAAATGTTTATGAAGGGTGCGCCTTTATAGATCTCCAATGCATTGGGTAAAGTATAGTATCATCATACGTCATGTGCAATGAGTGTTGACTCATTCTAATTCAAGTGAAATGACGGTTTACTCGTGCTTCATGTGCAATGAGGGTTTACTCATGCTCCATGTGCCATGGGCCTTGGATCATGCTAATTCAATGTTAAGTGTTGTTGCCACATTTCCTTGTTATGATTATCATGATTTATCATGCCTTTATGTTCATGTTTATTTTATGCTCTATTGATATGCCTATTGTGTAACATGTATCGTACTCCTCTTGTTATTCCATGTGTACTCCCTTACTGGGCTTTATAGATCACCCTTTTCTTATGCATGTCCTCAGGTTATCCCATGCAATGCTAAGTACGAGGGAAATGTAGTGGTCATGTAAAGGAAGTTTTCAATAAAGATGTTGTATTTCATGTTTTAAGTTTTTATGTAATGATCTTAAGCCCCAAATACACTAAACCTCTCGACCTTCTTTGTTGTATCAAGTGAAGTTGTATGTAATAAAGCATGTTTAAGTTGTATTAAAAAGTAGGGTTGTCATAGTTGGTATTAGAGGATATGTTTATTTGTTTTTGGGATTAGGAAACCCTAGTAAAGACTTAGATACAAGACTAAGTATAATAAAAACATCCCTATGTTTTGGTAAATAATAATTAAGTGGTTTATCAAAAAAATACATCCTTGTCTGTATACAAGTAGGTAGAGGCGGCTCTGGCACAGATGTATCATAGGGGTAAAACCTGAAAACACTGCTTTGAGCTAGACTCGAACGGGAACTGGTGCACGACAATGGGCCCTGCTGCACTCTTGGTTATGACACTCCCGGGAGATATGTTTTGATAAATTCACAATCTTGGTATGGACCCTTATTAAGGGAAAAATTCCTCTAAGAATATATGTTAGAATATAGATCATGAAAAGCCTAGATGAATCCTATAGACTCTTGAGTTAAAGAGATTAATGTTTATTTATAAGCCATCAACATTTGTCTTTGTATTACCCTTTATGTGTTACCACTAAATTTCCTTTTATTTTAGCCAATGGACGGTAATAGGAGGACTCGGGCTAACAACCGTTGTGAAGATCAGTGTTATGATTGTACTAATGAGATGCCCAATCCAATGGGAGCATGAATCGCGAACTTTTTCACACTTCTCTCTCAGCTAACTCAAGTTTTGAATAGAAATACAGGTCAAGATGAACATTCAACCCCCCCTAAGAAATAACAAGTCGCTATCTAGAGCTTCATGAGACAAATGCCTCCAAATTTTATTGGATCATCGGATCCCATGATCGCTGAACAATGGATCAACTCCATTGAAAAGATCTGCTCCATCCTTCAATGTTCTGAACAACAGAAGGTTCTCCTGGCTGCTTATCGTATGGAGGGTGAAGCTGATAAATGGTGGAATTTGATCAAAAATATGAAGCCTGAGGAGGAGATCGAGTCTTTGAAATGGAATGAATTATGGAATATGTTTTTCAATAAATATTTTCCACGCACCCTCCGTCTTAATATGGAAAGGGACTTCCTTTTCCTCAAGCAAAAAGATGGGGAATCCATTGGAGCATATGAGTCAGACTTCACAAGGCTTGCACGATATGCTTCTGCCTTTGTCGTTAACCCCGAATGCAAGGTTGACCGCTTCTTTGGTGTGCTAAAACCTAGCTTGCGGAAAGCATAAGCGATCCGTGACTTCAACAGCTATGAGGAAATTTTCCGATGTGCCCTCAAGGTCGAAATGGAGATCGGAGAATCACAGGGGTATCATGGGGACAAGATGTGTAAGGTATAATTCAATGTTGGTGGTCCGATGGATAAATCCAATGATGCTAAGAAGTTCCAGCACCCCACTTTCCAAAAGAGAGAAAAGAAGCACCCTGGAAATTGCCTTAAAGGGACGAGAAAATGCTTCCGGTGTGGAAGAGAAGGGAACCTAGCTATTAAGTGTCAGCAAGAAGGACCCGCGGCTGCGACAGTGCAGAGGAACGCTCCGTTCGAACCTCAATGCATTGTACAATTCTATAAATGCAACGAACCGGGTCATTTTTTAAATCAGTGCCCTAACCCAAGGGTTATCGGAGGCAACCAACAATCTCCAAGACATCAAGGAAAAGCTTTTTCCATCACTTCTGCCGAAGTGAACCCCAAAAATGAAGTGGTGACGGGTACGCTTGTTATTCATTCAAGAATAGCAAACGTACTTTTTGATTTAGGTTCTACGCATTCTTTTATATCTCGAAAGTTTAGTAGAACAATCCAAACACCACCACAAATCATGGAAGTAAAGATGTCGGTGAGTACGGAAAATGGGGCAATCATTGCATCCCATGAGTATAAGTCCTCCCCTGTTATAATCTGTGGATTGAATTTCCCAGAGAACCTCGTCATACTCCCTCTGGTGGAATTTGATGCAATTCTTGGCATGGATTGGATTTCCTTATATAGAGCCAACATAAATTGTCGGGTGAGGGAAATCACACTCCATATGGAAAATCCGCCACCGATTCTTTAAAAGTGTCAGGAGGAAGGTGAATCTCCTTTAGCCCCATCATCTCAACATGGATATTACTGCCCTATGAGCACTCGTATCTGGCTCATATGATTGAGTCCAATGAAGAAACTATCCTTGAGGAAATGCCTATTGTGAGGGAATTCGCAGAAGTGTTTCCCGAGGAACTGCATGGTCTTCCTCCAAGAAAAGATGTTGAGTTCTCAATTGATCTTATAACTGGGGTGCTACCAATATCCAAGACTCCATATAGAATGGTTGTTGTTGAGATTGAGGAGATGAAGAAACAACTACAAGAAAATCTTGATAAAGGGTTTATACGCCCAAGTGATTCACCATGGGGTGCACCTGTCCTCTTCGTCAAGAAGAAGGATGAGTCAATGCGGCTCTACATCGATTATCGTGAACTTAAAAAAGTCACGATAAAGAACAAGTATCCTCTCCCAATAATCGATGACTTGTTTGATCAGCTACGTGGAGCACAATACTTCTCCACGGTGGACTTGTGGTCGGGATAATATCAAGTAAGGGTGAAGAAGGAAGATATCCCCAAGACTGGTTTTCGTACAAGATACGGGCACTATGAAATCATAGTAATGTCTTTCGGACTCACCAATGCACCCGAAATATTCATGGACCTGATGAAGATAGTCTTTAGAGATTACCTTGACAAATTTGTGGTAGTCTTTATAGATGATATTATAATATACTCAAAACCAAGGAGGATCATGAAGAGCATTTTAAAACTATACTAGAGACTTTGTACAAGGAGAAGCTCTATGAAAAGTAGAGAAAGTGTGAGTTCGGGTTGAAGGAGGTCACATTCTTGGGCCATATCATCACAAGCAATGGGATATCTGTGGACCCCTCCAAAACAGATGCAATTGAGGGATGGCCGAGGCCAACATCAGTAACAGATATCCGTAACTTCTTGGGGTTAGCTGGATATTATCAACGATTTGTGAGGAATTTCTCACGATTTTCCAACCCTCTTACCAAGTTAACTCGAAAGGGAGTAAATTTTTCATGGAGTGATGAATGCAAAGAAAGCTTCAAGTTGTTGAAAAGGAGGCTTATCACTGCACACGTTCTCACTTTACCCACGAGTGGGGAGCTTTTTGTGGTATTCAGTGATGCTTCGAAGAAGGGATTAGGATGTGTGCTGATGCAGAATGATAAACTGATATCCTATGCCTCATGGCAGTTGAAAATCCATGAGCGAAACTATCCAACGCATGATCTAGAGTTGGCGGCGGTGATCTTTGCCTTGAAAATCTGGTGGCATTATCTCTATGGAGAGAAATGTGAGATATATACTGACCACAATAGATTTAAATATATATTCACACAGAAAGAGCATAATATGAGCCAGAGAAGATGGATAGAGTTCATCAAGGATTATGACTGTTCAATACATTACAACCCTGGGAAAGCGAACAAGGTGGCAGATGCCCTAAGTAGAAAGGATCCAGCGATTCTATCAATGATGAGAATTGAGAAGGATCCAATCTTCATAGACATGATGAAGATGGATGTGGGAATCATAAAGAAGGGAACATCATCAATTCTTTCACAAATGATTACTCAACCATCTCTTTTGGAAAGGTTAAAGGATGCTCAAAAGGATGATGTGGGAATTCAAGAAAAAGTGGAAGGTATCAAAAAGGGAAAATCCTCGGAGGTTAATGTTAATGAGGAAGGAATTGTGCGGTTTGGGAAAAGACTATGTGTTCCATCAAGTCCGGAGCCGAAGAAGAAACTTTTGGATGATGCACATAGTTCAAATTTCTCTATTCACCCAGGGAGCACAAAGAAGTATCGAGATCTCCAAGAAAACTTTTGGTGGGATAATATGAAGAAGGTGATCGCCGAATATACATCAATGTGCCTGGTGTGTCAGCAAGTAATGGCAGAGAGGCATAAGTCTAAGGGGATGATGCAACAATTGCCCATAACAGAATGGAAATGGGAGAACATCACCATGGACATTGTCACCGGACTTCCAAGGACATCCAAAGGCAACAATGCAATCTGGGTTGTTGTGGAACGTCTTAGAAAGACTGCACTCTTCATTGCTATTCAAGAGGATTTCTCATTAGATCAACTGGTGCGGATATATATCAGGGAAGTGGTAAGGTTACATGGAGTACCACTATCTATTGTGTCTGACCGAAATCCATGATTCACCTCTATGTTTTGGAAGAGTCTTCAACATGCTCTGAATACTGAACTGAACTTCAGTACGGCCTATCATCCTCAAACTGATGGCCAATCCGAGCGGACTATCCAAACACTAGAAGATATGTTAATAGCATGCTCAATGGACTTTAGAGGAGGATGGGGTCAACATCTTCCACTGTTTGAGTTCTCTTATAATAATAGTTTCCACTCGAGCATCCAAATGGCACCATATAAATCCCTTTATGGGAAAAGGTGCAGAACACTGGCATGTTGGGATGAGGTCGGTGAACGTAAGCTGCTTGGACCGGAAATGGTCGATGAAATGGTGGAGAAGGTGAAAACCATTCAGTAGAATATCAAGGCAGGCCAGAGTCGACAGAAGAGTTATGCAGATAATCATCGACGAGACCCTGAGTTTAAAGTTGGAGACATGGTGTTTCTATGCATATCTTCGTGGAAGAAGGTCATGGGGTTTGGAAAGAATGGGAAGTTAAGTCCAAGGAACATCGGCCCCTTCAAGATTCTTGATCGTGTTGGGGCTATGGCCTATCGACTAGCACTTCCACCTACTATGGCCAAGGTGCATGATGTCTTTCATGTATCCCTATTAAGGAATTACATACCAGACCCTTCACATGTACTCTCTTCCGAGGTGGTATAATTGGAATATGATCTTTCTTATGAGTAGAAACCAGTGAAGATCTTAGATCGTAGAGAAAAAGTTCTATGAAATAAGAGAATTCCCCCCGTGAAGGTGTTTTGGAGAAACTACAAGTTTGAAGAAGCGACTTGGGAGTCAGAGGATATGATGAAGCTGAGTTACCCACATTTGTTTTAGTGTGGGAAAAAGAAAATTTCAAGGGCGAAATTTCTTAAGGGGGGAATATTGTAACGACCCAATGTTTCATTAATGGAAAATCCCTCTTGATCCATTTAAATGTCTCTTTATAAAAAAATGTTTTTATAAGATGTCAACTTTTTTGGTTTTATGATAAGAGTTGTGACCGTTACTTTTATAGCCATTGAACAGTGATCACATGATTAGTATAAATATAAGGCTTTAACGAACCCAATTTTACTCAGACAAAGGAAGTGACGGCCTCATCCAGTAGAATTGCCCCATAAGAAGCCCATTTGTCAGAGCTCAGAAAAGAGGTGGTGTCTTTCGGCTTCGCCCTTGACCATGCCCAAGCTGAGCTTCATTATGTCAAGCTCGAACGTGACCATTTATGGGAAAAGTGGAAGTTGATAGACATTACCTCTGGAGCGATGTTATCCGAGCCGCACCAAGAGTCTGTCACCATCGCACACCTTACTGTTAGGTCTTATGCGGCTATTTAAGGGGTTAAGTAAAAAATAAGTAGTACTATGTTCATGTACATTACTTTTTTTGTATATAATAATGAATATAATTTTTAGTCATTTTTTATACATTGTAAATAGTTTTTAAAGTACAAATGGTGTTTTTATTTATTATTTAATTAATAAATCTATTTTATTACATTAAGGGATTTTTGAATTAAATAATATTTTAATAAAATATTATTATTATTATTAAATTAATTTTCATTAAATATAAATGATCTTATAATTTTATGAATGAAATTAAATTTTTTATTAAGGTTTGAAATCCATTTCTGTCAAAACCCGTGAATTTTCGATAAATGTCGGTTTTTATTTTAAAAGTGAAAATTCAAATTTTTAGAAAATTATTTAGATAAAATAAATGTTATTTTTTGAATTAGGACATCTAAATTATACAACAGTGAATTTTTCATAATTTTATGAGATAGTAAAATTTTTGGGTTAAAATTAAATACCATTTAAATATATAATGTGTTTTATGACATCATAATGACCCAATGGTGATGTAATAAAATACCACAATCCTTATGTTCTGACAATATATGTTTTATCATTAAAATAATGAGGTTTTGGGTTTGTTTTGCTTACTTTTCAAAGCATTAATGAACCCCTCAAGACATATTCAACACTTTGCCTTTTTAAATTAATTTTAATGGGAGTGTGACTCACCTCCACATAAGCAACCCTAATATTTTAATACATTCGAAAATGGGCCTTATAAAATATTGTCTCCTTCCTTTTATAGAAACCATGGGAAAATACCATGGGATGGTTTGTGGTTTGGATTAATTTAATGTAAGGGGACCCAAACCTAAATAATAAAGAATCCCCTCACCTTTCCTATATAAACCCACCCATGCTCCAACTTCCTCCTCACTAAAATTCCTTGGAGTTCGTCCAACCTCTTCCCTACTGTCTCTATAATCCCCCCAAGGTGCCCCAAGCTCCCAAGAAGCCTCTCACAAGCCTCTCTCTTGCCTTTGGAAGCACACTTCCAAGTAAGGGTTTTTTCTTCCTTTCTCATTATTGTTAATTTTTCTTTAAGTTATATTGCCCTTTTAATTTCAATTATGAATTTTGGGGTATGGTTTTGCACCTCCCCCATACTTCCCTCTTATTTTTTGAATGATGGGAGACCCCTTTCTCTCTCATTAAATGCCTCCCATGTTAACCAATTACTATGCCGAAATTCCGAAAGAAACTTCTCTCTTATCTTTTACATTCAAGCAATACCTTTGTATCATGAATCTAAATTCCATTAAAATTGTTTGGACATGTAACTATATAACCCCTTATTGTCCATTTCATGTAAATATTATGAGACACCCTTTCTCTCTCATCAAACCATTTTTATTAATTATTATGTCATGTCGTTACGCTGCCGAAATCGCACCGATTTTCTAAGCTAATGTCATTGTGTAGTGAATACCATGCCCATTTCTCCATCAATGGTATTCACCTTTATGCACATTTACTTATTTATTGTAAAGTTTCATGTATGAATTCCATATTCCTTTATCGAGGAATAAATGATTGTGTTTTATGAATCTATGTATTATGATCTATGTGGCACACTTATGCATGAAATAAAATGTTTAAGAAGGGTGTGCCCTTATAGCGCTCCAATGCATTGGGTAAAGTATAGTATCATGATACATCATATGCAATTATTGTTGACTCATTTTAATTCAAGTGCAATAAGGGTTTACTCGTGCTTCATGTGCAATGAGGGTTTACTCATGCTCCTTGTGCAATGAGCCTTGGCTCATGCTAATTCAATGTTAAGCGTTGTTTCCACATTTCCTTGTTATGATTATCATGATTTATCATGCCTTTATGTTCATGTTTATTTTATTCACTATTTATATGCATATTGTCTAACATGTATTGTACTCCTCATGTTATTCCATGTGTACTCCCTTACTGGGCTTTATAGATCACCCTTTTCTTATGCATGTCCTCGGGTTATCCCATGCAATGCTAAGTATGAGGGAATTTAGTGGTCATGTAAAGGATGTTTTCAATAAAGATGTTGTATTTCATGTTTTAAGTTTTTATTTAATGATCCTAATCCCCAAAGACACTAAACCTCTCGATCTTCTTTGATGTATCAAGTGACGTTTTATGTAATAAAGCATGTTTAAGTTGTAATAAAAAGCAGGGTTGTCATATTAAAGGGGAATCATGGGTGTCTTGGGTGTAGATTTGTTGTTCTTAGATGATGTTGGGTATTAGAATCTCAGAAATTATGTAAAAATTAGGTTTAATAGGTGTTTATAAAGGAAGAAGTGTGGTTTTCCCATGTAACCATTGGTGACTAATCACGACAGAATACTATTTTAAATAGGGTGCATGACATAGAATGAGAGAGGATGGAAACATGACACAATGTAGTGACTTGGAAGGCATGACATGATAATTTAGAAGATAGGGAATGTGGTAACACACCATATGGAAATGGTCACAACTAACTTGGTTCCATGTTATTTCAAACCACTTTGAAAATTCTTTGATCCTTTTTTGGAGTCAATGGAATGTCTCCTTTGATTAAATTTGATCGCCAACAACTCTATAATTCATGATTTTATAAATAATCAATTACCCAATCAAGACCTAGATACTTATTGAGTTTCACCACATGATATTTACAATATCAAATTGAAAAATTCATTAAATGATGTATTTAATCCCAAAAATTTAATCTTATTACTCAATAAAAGGATGACTTTATCTACCTGAATGTCCTCAAAAAGTACTCATGTAATATTGTCTCTTTTTCATTAACTTGATTTTAGATTCTTATTGAAATAGAATTTTGTATTAATGAAACTACAAAATCATATCACTGAATACTTTATCACACATAAATCTAGTTCCCATGAACTACTCAACCTTAAAATCAAAATCTTCTATTATTTATCCACATCTATGTCCGAAAAACAATACAGTTCAAATTATATTTCTTATTTTATTCTAATGAAATCAAAAATTAATAATAGTGTTACATAATCTCGTTAATATTTTCTATCTTCCTCACTACATCATTCTATGGATTCTACTATATATCATTAATTTATGAATACTTCTTCCCATTAGCTATCATTGTACAAAAAACCATGAAAAAACACTCTAAAAATCATCATTTTTTCTTTAGACCACCTCTCAAATATTTAATACAATGAATTAAACTTTTAATTGTATTAATTTTCGTTTATAAAAATTTAAGTTTTTAACAGATATAATGTTAAAAAAATTCTGTATAAATTATTTCCATGATCTATATAATATCCATTTTCAATCAGTAGCATAAGGGGTGTTCATATATTTATACATTTTCAGCAAAATGAGTATTAATAAATGTCAATTTTTATATTATTTCTTCTTCATTTGGATAAAATAAATAATCTTTTTTTCTAAAAAGGGATCAAGTTAATATTCTAAAAACATTTCCCATGACTCAAAATCCAATCTATAAAACTGTATAAAATTGTACAACAAATCAAAATGCGGAATAAAAATCTATCTTGTTGGCTTGATAGATTCAACAAAAAAGCTATATTGATTCCTATTTAATCTATAGAAAACAATAAATTATACCGTATTTCTCCTGAGTCATCTTGAATCATAAGAGATATTTGGGTATTTGACTCCACTAAAGATGAACACTTTCATTGACTAGTTCAGCTTAAAATTATCATGATTTAACCAAATAAGAAAATTCTCTCATTTCAGGATTTGGTAAATTCATAGACATCCATACCATCTTGATATACATCTTATCATTCAAGAAGAATAGTATATCACTCATTCATATCAGGATTCAATTACAAAAACAATTTTCTACAACCCATGATTTTACCTATTTAAATCTTCAATATTCTTGAAAACCTGACAAATACATGTTAGTACATTTTATTCAACAAAAATTCTTTTTTAGTTCTATATTATACTCCAATCATGAATATTATATTATCGAAATTTTGTTGTCTTGAATCAGAACAAAATTAGTTGTTTGGGATATTTAAAACATTAAGGAATAACTCTTTTATCACCCTTATGGTATTTTCTCTACATATTATTATTATGGATAATCAATTTTTCAGCTTGTAAGAATTAAAATTTTTCTTATATATAAAGTTATTAATTTTACATTTCATTAGACTCTAACGCATTATGTAATATTTATAGTCATGTGTAGGAGTATAAAATGTCTATTTAGAGTTATACATTGAAGTGATATTCTCTATCCGGAACTCCTTGGAAATCAGCAGAGTCCTATGAAATGGACACAAATTTATACATGTCACGGACCAGCCTGATTTATCCACCCATTAGATGCCCAAAATGGATTACGAGACACCTAAGGGGTGTCCTCGATCAATATAGGATGATGGTAACCATCATTGGAATCAAATAAAAGATTCAGGGATTATTTCTCCTTTAAGAAAAAGTGATCAAAGTATAAGCTTGTGTAGTTTCTACCATAAATTCAGCAGGGTCCATCCGTATGTTAAAAATCTATGAAAAAATTAAATATGTAAATATAAAAAATTCAATAATTAAAACAGAAAGAAGATAAATCCAAATTTTAAATATATCCCTAGACTCCCCCTCTAAACTCCCTTAACTAGACAACACTTGATCCCACCAAAAAATCCCCTCAACATACTACAACTTCCCAATAACTCAATCTACCCACAAATAATACAATCCACTAATATCTACAACTAATATAAATAAATTACCCATTAATAGGGTTACATTGTGGACATTCTATGAATGAAAAATGTAGGTCCATAAAAATCATTTAAAATGCACAACATACTAAATTCGATAAATAAACCTGATTTTATCCTCAAATCTCACAAGTTGATCAACTCTTTAAGGGTGGTTAGAAGTAGAACCAAATGGTGAACAGTGACCTAGAACAAACGAGTGATCGAAATAATATTAAAAATTCTTAGTATGCCTATAAGCAATTTTCCACATGACATAATATTAATTAATGATCTATTTTAATCTAGTTTTAAATAATGTATAAAATTGGTTGTTTTTCTCTTAATTTAATTTTTAAACAATAATATATTGATTTGGTTAAAAGAACATTCTTGTTTTATTATTTTAAATTAATAGAATCACAAAAAAAAATTCTACCATCAAAATATTTTCTATAAAAAAATCATATCCACACTGACTTGTGATGAAAATTTAAAAATATATATAAAAACAACTTTTATATTTGTTGAAATAAATGAAATTAGTACACACACCTATAAAAATATACTATAACATCATATCACAAGGAAAATAATGAAACATGGATCCACATTGTAGATCATTCAAGGGAACATAATATAAGGAGAGATTTCCATAATTACAATCTTCTAGTGTCATGGGAACATACCATACTTGGGTAAAAAATCTTGTACATGTTTCTAATATTATTATAAACAATGAAATTTTCATAATAATTAACTACCTCGATTAAGACTCAGTGTCACCTTCAATTGTATAATAGAGAGGCCTGACCCATGGAAAAAACCTATCTTAGGGCCACTGGTTAGAGAAAAATTCTAAATTAGAACAAACTTTTTACTTAGAATCACCCACATAGCTACCTGTGGTATCCCATTATAATAAAAAGTTGTAGGTGATAAGTACAGTTGAAAAAGAATAACTAAATCTATCAAAAGGGAATGAGAATCCCTCATGACCTCTATCACCATCAATATATAAATAAATACAATCATAATGTTCATATAACATATAACACAATGAATTTCCCTTGTGATGAAATCCATAATAATCATAAAAAATTATTTATTGGGGGTAGAATCTAGAAAATGAGATAAAGAGGGTTTCATAGAGATGGATTTATTTAGAAATAACATAATAGTGATAAATAGGCCTTTGAAAAAAACTAATAATTTTGATATCTTTTATTATATTTTGAAAACATTTTGAAACATCACATTAAATCATAAATTTAAAAATCACCCTTGAAACTCATTAATTAATTCAATTACCCTTTTATAAAACCCCTTAAAAGTCCTAAAATATTCTTTTACTAATGATATGAACCTAATGTTGTTAAAAAAATTTATAAATTACATTTTACTCAATGAGGTATTATAATAATTTAACAAAAAATAGAATTTCATGTACCGGATTATTTTCCAAATAAAATTGTAAAAATAAATTGATAGTTTTTTTATAAACTTTATTATAATGTTTAAAGGGAAAAATGAGAATCAAAATAAAAAATTAGAGATAAAATTTTAATTAAATCATGTTCTCAATGTGTTTCAATATTTATAAACCATATTCATTAAAATGGAAATCATTTCTAACATGATAATCATTTCAAATAATTATTAATAAAATTTAATATTGTAATAATTTAATATTAATATTAATATAAGTAAATAATGGTTAAAAATCAAGAGATAAAATATCGGGGAAACCTACCTCATATCGAAGGAAAATGGTTTAGAACATAAAATTTAGGATGAATGGAACCCATAAAGTACATTTCATTCCCTATAATCAGAGAATAACAAAAAGATATAATCAACTTGAATCCCTTAGGTTTCATCTGGACTAGGCAGTCACACATGGTTTAAAATCACAGTTTACCATAATGTGTGGTAACTACAGTGCCTTGACTTGGATTCCACATTAAAGAAGTGCTCTTGACCAGATTTCAGCTGGGCCTTAGGCCTGTCTCCCAGTATTCCAATGGTTATCTACTAGCATTGAGGGTATAAAGAGTGATATTGGGGATTATATACCCTCTGGGGGTGATGATATAATGGTCTAGGTAGATATATAGTATTCATGTGAAAGGAAAAAAGGCATACTCATACCAGAACAAACCATGTCAGAAGCATATTCAATAATAGAAAACACGAGATGCATAAATAAAAAAAATAGATGAAATAAATAATAAATAATTTTTTTGTAACTGCTAAATAGAACACACATCGAAAGTAATTAATATTTTTCAATAAGAATAAATAGGGCCAAAAAAAGTTGACTATAGATTATACATTCAAATAAACATAATAAAATATAAAGGAATGATCGAAAGATGATATCTAGGTGAATGAGGAACCTAAAGGTTCTTCTTTATCCATCCCATTATAAACAACCCACTAGGATCCATCTCTAGATCCTGAATCCTTAACTGAATATAAAATCATAAAGCCTACACGTGTCTTGAAGGGCCCATGTTGGGTGGGAGAAAAAGTCTTAGTAGTGTACCACCCATGTGTGCATACGTTAAATATTTGATTAATCATTTTTCTACAAAATATATACAAATTAAAGATAAGAAATAATTAAACCAAAGATTCACTGGTTCTCAAAGTCCACCAGGAATATATCACATTGCTCATACAATGATTGGATAAAATTGAAGAGAGAATCCATATCCCATATCCCAAGGCATCCCCTAAAGTAGAAAGGACACGAGAAGAATCTGGTTCCACCTTAGAATAAGTCACCTTGAAGCACATGGCTTCTGACACATCATGTACATATCATGTAACCATCATCAAGAAGGATTTCCCAATCAATAATAATTTGGTCCCTAAGCCCCCTGCTTGAAAGAACCCATCAGCTTGAATCCTAAAATCCCGAGACATAATGACATAGATCATCAATGTAAAATAATTATTTGATCTAATCACAATATCCCAAGGAATGTAGATGCCCATTCTACAAAATGAAATAGACCCAATGGCATCAAGCATGTTAGACCTCATCCCCAATCAATAGACTCAATGCTATAATCTGATGGCTACACATCATTCTCGAGGATTTATATGGAAGTGAACCCCATCCATTTAACAATGATTCACTACTAGGGGATCTTCCCACATGATTTATCATAATCACCAAATCACTAATTCTACATGTGTTTATCGGACTCCAAACCACACTTTTGCCATCACGAGTGAGCTACAAAAACAAAAATAGTACCTAGACACATTAACTGAAACATTATTCCACTGTATCCATGAACCTCAAAACAGATGGATGTTACCTCAAATATAATATGATCCTCACTCATGACTTTTCTAGATTTCCATATCAATCCAACGAGTAACTCACCCAACCGATGATCAATATCACAGGACTACCTCGGGCCAACCCTATCTTGAAGATCATGTCATCTCATCATAGATGGACATCACCATCACAATCCTTGGTCCACGACCATCACTTTACATTGTAACCATCTAGTATATGAAAAACATTCCATATATAGAGAAAAATTAAAATCAAACATAACCAATCAATTTAACCAAATTGAGAATCTCACTTTAATGAAAAAAATGATTAAATAATTATACAATTACCCAACCTAAACGCTTACGGTACTACTTCCTCACATGAATCAACCATTTTTTAATTGATTGTGTATTCTCATTTTCATCCCAACGAGGTTCAATTTGGTAAAAAGGAAATTATCAATTTTAAATGTCAATGCTCGGCCAAAAAAATGGCCCACAGAAAAACTGTGCCCCCCAGAAACTTGTGAAATAAAAAAGAAAATCATGCACCAACAACCATGGATTCTTAGATATAGGCATGACTGATATGAGCCTTTAACAATATATAATTTTTTTGAAATCAGTGTTTCCGTCAAATACAATAAAAATAGTGGAAAACGACACAAAACAATTTACCCGTCTATGAGTAAATAGAAAAGAAAAATAAAATCATGGGTGAGGAGATCCTTATGAATATGGATTCAAAGCTACAAACAGATCACAAAATAGATCTCTAATGAAGAAATCACAACACACACTTTTGGAGAATGAGAAAATGATCCCCAGAATACTGTATGCGACCAATCAAGAAGAAAATAAGGATAATTAGAAGAAATATAGGGGAGGGAATATTTGAAAATTCACCTTTTTAAGAGGCCACACTATTAGGTCTCATGGATTTCTAGCCAGTGAGGAAACCATATGGACAATAGTGAGAGGACACTGCCTAAGTGGCAATAACCGTGAAAACTATGCATAGTTTACCAAATAATATACAAGCCATGTGTATCCCCTATGTAAACACTATAGATATTCACATATGGACTTGTTCCTCACACCACATTGTTTACCCAACTGTGCTTCAGTTCATAATGAGAGATCACAATTTTCACTGAGACGCCACATGGTAAATGTAAACTGTGGTACTAAACCTATAACTCCAAAATATGGAATTCAGGCCTCTGATTCCCCCAAAACCCATCCAAACACTAGAATATTTTGATATCACTCTATATCCATCCAAAATAAATATATTGGATTGAAAAAACACTCAGAATTATGATCTTTCGGTCAAAATTGAAATTAGAATACCTACTAATTCCAAAAAAACAAAATGAGTGTGGATTTTGAGGTCCTCTAAATAACCTTGACGTCTCAATCTCCACACCGTAACATAGATCAAGGTTAAGAAATATATAGATACCAAATATTGTATTGAACATACCCATCCCATTAAAAGCAATCTAGAATAACCCGGTCATAAGGGCATAGATCATCTTCCTCATGGGGGCTCTCCGCCTTAAGAATGACCTACCCCGGTCACATCTAGACCTAAAGCTCAAACGAATCGATGGTCCCATTACAATACCAAGACTCAAATGTCATCCAAAGACAAATCATCAGTCCTACGCATAATGATTTTCTCTGATGTCATTCCCAAAACCCATCTAAATCCCTCACTATAATAGTGCCTTCCTCATGCCCATTTCATAGTTGGAATCTATGAGATAATGGATCTCATCTTATTCTCAAAAAATCATGGTACCTCACACCTCAATAAATTCCCACATCTTATATATTCGTAGATTATAACACACCTCAATTAACAATCAGCCCCTCCATTACCTAATTCCACATCACCTCAAAATATCATGTATCCAACGATGATTATTTACAAGTCATAGTACCATGGACTGTATATATATATATATATCACAACCTACTAACCAACTTATGGTTTCTCAATAAATATAAATTTCTCACCTCATTCACCAAAAATATACATACCTCTAAAAAGGTCATACCAAAGAAAATAAAAAAGAACAGCTACACCCATGGCGCACCTCTGACTATCATCGACTCACTAGCCAACATAGCCTATGGAATCTCCACAGCAAGAACCTGTCCTAACATTATACTTGCTGAAGCCTGACCTCCCTATAGTGGTGCACCATCCACTAGTGACTAACCCCACTACTGGTTCCCACTGTCTCTGCCACATCCTCTACATGAAGATGATACTTGTGTACTATCACCTTGTACTTATCCCGTTCTGATCTCAGAACCATGAGCCTACCCCCGTCCCTAATTGCTGGCTGTACAAGAAGGATTTTTATTACCATATTGAGATGGAAGAATTTTTAAAATGTATGAAACTCATTTGGAGGAAACTCGCACTATGTTTAAATATTTATTGACAACCCACACTGAAATGAAACCATCGAAGACCCACTACGAGGTGTTATGACTAACGCCATGGCATAATATCTCCACTAGAACTCATACCATCCATGCTTCATACTATATAGAGTGTGTCCACTAAAATCACCTAAATCCATCACCTAACATGAGTATGACATATCAGTCATGTTTACCTCAACAATGAGCAGTTGATTCGCCCCCTCTGAGAATGAGGGAAACCTCAATTTCTTCCCCCACAACCAATTGTCATTCCCTAAACCATCCGTGAAATTCATCACCCTAAAGGTTTCATCACTCAACATATCATGTGTAAAGGTATTAAACTCAGTGAACTCTACTACATACCCCATGATAGAAATTTTACCCTACTGAAGGCTCAAGAAATACCGAGCACTCTCTTCCCTCGGTGTTTCTAGAATGAAATTCTCGAAGAACCTTGCCTCAATGTCCTTCCAGGAAAGTCCGTCATTCCTTCTTGTCTGAACATTCATGTCCCACCAGAATTTTTATAGTTCTCTTTTTGTATAGGATTCCAACATGACCCTCCACCCTAGAGGTATATCAATGTACTTGAACATCATTTTCATTGACTCAATCAAATTCATTACTGCATGTGGACTAATCTCACCCATAATAAGCAGTAGGTGCTATAACTAGAACTCCAAAGTAAAATATTCCATTGAAGTATTTTCTCCACAAGCTCCCCTATTGATCCCTAGGATAAAATTTACTATCCTCATTCTAATATGGTCATCTATACATGACATAAAGTATTTCAAATCGGGCGAATACCATGCTCGAACATGAGCTTATACTTGTTATGACTGAACCTTAGAGGTCTAAACCTGTGCGTGCTCTGGTAGAACCAAATCATCACTCTCCTGATTCTCCATATTATCCCATCCATGTGTCATCCCTATGAATACCATTACATAGTCAGAAAACCCAGATATGATATATACCTATATCTTAGGTATGAAAATAATTAATAGGAAACGTCAACTTAATACCCTTACCCTTATCCACATCAACCCTACCAAATGGAATCATGGACTTACGACCACATTAACCACCTATACAAGATCCCTGTATCAAATACGCATTGGTCCATGCCTGTGATGATGAACCATGTCACCTCAAACTGACAACCACATTGATAACCCAGGTGACCAATATCACCCCATATCATTGTAATTTCCTACTACTATATGAGCCAGATCCATTAATAAATATAAATCACTTAACATATCACATTTCAAAAGGAGTTGTATACTGTAGGAACATGTTCATATATAAAATTGAAACATCCTAAGTGCCTAATAAATGTAGATACAGGAATATAGAAACCCATTTCCTTACCAATATAAGGGTCGAAATATCTTTCCTTGCTATACTAGGACAGGGTCACAAGTCATAAAAATTAGGAATTCAAATTCCATGTTCACCACTCAAGGTGTAAATCATATAAATGGTTAAGTGAGAAAAATAGAACAGAAAATCCCACCAAAGGAAAATTGGCCCTTCATCCATGAATGTGGCTGCATGAACCCAAGAATGAGATGTAAACGTAGTTTTAACAACATTCTAATCTCAACCCTACCATCTTCCAAATAGTAAGACCATTAGAAAAGATTAACATATGACATCATCAAAAGATATCATAATTACACTACTAATTCCAAGTTAAGAACAAATCTAACACAATTTGAAGCACCCCAATCTGGTGGCCACGTTCAAATAGTTCTCTAGGATAGATTTCTTCTCGGCCTTCGACACGCCTCCCTATATTCCAAAGGCTTCCAACTAGTATTGAGAGTGTGATGGGTGATAATTTGGGCACTGTACCATATTGGGATAATGATGTAATGGTCCAAAATGATATATAATATGCAATAAAATGAAAAAGATTAAAATACTAGAACTAGACCCACTGATGGTGAAATCCATGTCAATAATAAGCAACACCATATGAAAAACTGAATAACAGTAGTGGAAAGAAATAAGAATGTCAAACATAACATTTTTAAATACAAAATAAACATTATTACAATGTATGTCAACTAGTTCAAAAGGTATTAATAGGGTTGTAGATAGAAAACTACAGTATATTAAAACATGTAAGAAAACTGAAACAGAATGGAAAGATTAAGAGATGATCTCCATCTAATGTAGGATCCCCAATGTTCCCCACCATCCTTACCATGACGAACAAATCAATGTGATCTGGCTCTAGAAACCAAATCCTTAAATGAACATGAAACAATAAAGTATAATGTCTCCCCAAAGGGCTCGTTTCGGGTGTGAGAACGATTCACAGTATTGTTCCACCAATTTTTTCATATCATACACAAGTAATTAAAAATTTTATGTTAAAAATAAATAAAATCAACATAAGAAAAATGAAAAAACTAGCTTCTATAGTTCTCAAAAGCAACCAGGGAGCTATAACCATCACAAAAAATATGCTAGAATACCATAGAGGAGAGGATACTTATCCCATAGACTAAGGAATACATTGATTTATAATTTCTAAGCAAACCCTTAGGTTCCACCATTTAATAATTTACCTGGATCAATATGTCTCATTAAACCTCATGTCCATATAATGTTACCAATGTCCTGAAGGAACACCCAATCAATACCAATTTTGTCCCTTACATGCTTCCTCTAAATAACCCATCAAATCAAAGCCTGATGTTCAAAGGGACAATGATACCTATCATCGGTGTAAAATCACCATTATATCAAAGAAGAAATTCTTGAGGAATGTAAATTCATGCCCTCCTAAATGATCCTAACCTAATGGACTCAAGAACATCTTGCCTCAACCTCTAACAGATAGCCTAAATGATGTAATATGATGTCTCCTCACTAATCTGATGGATTTATACGGATGGAAACCCAATCCATTAACATTATATGAACTACTAAGGTCTTATATCCACATGAGTGGTCAAAATAAACTCACCACCAAGTCAACCATGTTTTACATGACCCCAAATGTAGCTTTTTCCATCACAATTGAGCATCAATCAACAAAATAGTACCAATCCAAATCAACTTGAACCTCGTGCCGATGTGACCACGTCACTCAAAACTAATGGCCATGCCATAAAATCTCACATGAGTCTCACTTGTAACCAGACAACCTTTCCTTCTATATAAGATATCAAAGTCACCAAACTAGTGATCATTATCACCCACATACATTGGTCAAATCTAATCTTGATGATCACATCATCTCATCTCAAATGGAAATCACCATCACAACCATTATGCCATTCCTATCACATTACTTTAGGACCATGTAGTACATCATACGAATTATATATATATATATATATAATTAAATTAAAATTAAACTAAACAATTCGATATAATTGAATTTAGAATCTCACATTAAATAAAAAATCAATTAAAAATAATCAATCCCCTCAACAAAACACCAAGGGTCCAAGCCCCCCAAGGATCAGCGATTTGTAGACTAGAGTGGGCATACCCATTGGAATCCCACCTGGGTCCAATTAGGTAAAAATAGGTAGGAAATAATTTCAAGTGGGATCTCTCAGTGAACACAATGAATGGAAAAAAATATATTCCCCCAAAACAGAACACCACAAAAAAAGCATGCACCCCCTACGAGGGATACATAGATGGGTGCACATCTGATCTTATACTCTATGTCCAACCAAATATTTTAGAAATTATCCTTTTGGTCGAATTCCCTTATAATTTGGAAAGCCTAATTGAATAGATTTAACATTTATTGGGGTTAAATAAAATAAATAATGAATCATGTGAGAGGATAAACATATCGATACAAATTGAACAACATATAAATATCTCAAAATGGAGCTCCAATGAAGATATCAGAACAAACACTAGAGGAGGTGGAGAAAACGAGAAACATACTACTATATGTGACCAAGATATGAGAAAGGAAATAGAAAAATGTGATATTTAAGTTAGGGTAGTTTCTTAAATTCACATATTTTATAGGCCACATGGTTATCTCATATGTTTTTCCAAACCATGAGGCAACCGTGTGTTCTACAATGCGAGGACACTACTTATGTTGCACTAAAGATGAGACTTATTCATAGTTTACCAAACCATGTAGATCCCCTCTATAAGGTTATCTTGATTCTCACATGGTCATGCGCCTCACCACATATGAATTACCTAACCGTGATTCAGTTCAAAATGAGGGTGCATAGTTTGCAATGATAGGCCACATAGTTAAATTTAAACCGCACTCCTTGACCTGGAATTAAAAAACATGGGATTTGAGCCTTCGATGCTCTCAAGACCCAACTGAACCCTTTATTATTTTTCTAAAACTCAAAAATAATTTAAAAAAAGAATTTTTTTGGGTTGAATATACAATCGTAAATTTGTTCCAATGATTTAATAGAAAATTTACATACCAACTAATTACAAAAATGAAAACGGGGGAGGATTTTGACTTTCTACAAATACCAATGATGTTAGGGTAATTTTTGTGCTCCGAATATCTTGATAAAAATTGCATCACATATTTTAATCTATGGATCCAAATTATTTGATTAATTATTAATTTCTTATAAAAACATTAATATCCCATTACATACTAGAATGAATAGACTCCATATGGTTTTCTAAATGGTACATGATAGTTATGAGGCATCTAAAAAATAAAATTTTTAAAATTTAAACTTCATAATTTAAAAAATATTAAATATTATAAAAATATATAAAAAAGTTACCATAGTCATCTCTGGGATTGAAAATTCTCCTAATTATGCCACTTTCTTCTAAAAGAATGTCTTCTATAAAAATAGAATGCGTTAGAATAATAATGGACATTCCACATGATATAATGAGATAATATTGGTGTGGAAAAAAAGGATATATTTAACCATAAGATAATCACTAAAAATTATCATTGAACCAAACTATCCATCATAAATCAATAAAACGACCAAAATGATCTCCCAAAATTATGAAATGTTTCCCGAAATAAAATGCACAAAATTAGAGACCCCATAGTTATAATGCCCTAACCCCAGAATCCTGGAACTGGCACATTATTACATAACATTGTTATGATCACAAGGAAACATGTCCTGAAAGACCGATACATTTAGAAGTCATCAAAAATTGAATACATACATGAACATTACATTACACGTTAGAAAATAAATCCCAATATAAATTATCCTTTGAGAAATCCATTAATCCCTTAAATTAACCCTACATATCAATCATAATACACATTTAGGAATCCTAGTAAAATAAAACATAAGAAAGGGGTGAGCTCAAACGCTCGGTAAGAGTGAGCAATATAGGAGAAGAAAAAATAATCATTAGGCATGGTGAATAATTGAAAACACTTGCCTTTAAAAATAATAAATATGATCGTTTTATGGAAGTAATATAAACTGAGTATATAATTCCATAATAAAACATAGTCATCGGTATTATACTAGTCGAATAACCAAATGAACCATCAATATTATTTTCATAATGAGGGAATGTATAATGCGTGACATTCTGAAACATTTTGACAAGGCCTCGACCAAGACGTCTAAAAATGATTAAGGCCACGGCCGAAACCATATATCAAATTTGGAAAGACCTCAGACAATTCAGCATCTAATTGTCTCATGATACCTAACGATGCATCGACGAGCTATAACGGGACCCACCTATCACATACTAAGCCCAATACATTCTTCATATTAAAAGGTTGAAACATAATATAAAAATTCATATTAAAACTGGCATAAAAAATGTAAATAATTTAAACATAAACCATGAATGGTATAAAAAGAACATTTGCAGCCAAAAATATCACAAAAAATTAAATACTATATGGAATATTTGTATTATAATAAATCAACTTCAAACAAGTGTAAAATTTATCAAAGAATGTTGACATAAATGAAATGAAAACTATTAGAGGGAAATATCTCTTTCTATTTTGAACTAATTTAAGAGTCACATAATTATAAAAGAAAACATTTATTTTGAATATATTCTTATAATATTTTAATGGAACCTTTTATGATGTTATAATGATGGAAAATATCTGCACCCGCCGTATAATAAAAAATCATTCTTACCTTAATTCTGTCAAAAAGGTCAAAAATACCTTGTTTGGAAAATGACAAAAAGATTCCCTTAAAAACATATAAGGTCAAATAAGGGTATAAATAACTTTAACCCCTAGTCTAGTAAATAGTAAAAAAAATTTCAAATACATTTTTAAGAAGATATGGAGGTGGATGACAAAGACGTCACATTAGATACTTATGTATTAACAACCTCAAATAAGTAAAGAGATTGTAAATTTAACCCTTACCTTGTACTTTTCATTATTATATGGTATGTTAACCTTCTGTATAATAGTTAATAAATTGTTATTAAATTATAAATGAAATATATACAAAAATATGATATTATATATGATCCTATAATATTGCATTGTTTATAATATTTCAGTAGTATCATCATTTCGGGTGTTAAATGATTCATTTTCTATTATATACATGGTTACATAATCCATGTTTATTATGGATATTTTTTATTTTATTCATATCCAAAATGATATAAAGTTATTAAACCTTATTTTTAATCAAAAAATGAAAATTATTATTGAATGATTATGACGAGGAATGATTCTTATCTTGTTCATGGAGACGGTAATCTGTAAGTTCGCACAAGATACCATATCATTATATTGATGTTGAAATAATATGTAATTGGATGGTATATCATATATACAGAATCATTAAAATGTTATATTTATTACAAATTTAGTTATACTCATTATTATTCCCATCCAAAAATTAAGTTTTTGAATAACAAACTCCACCACGATGTAGAGACGGTAAGCTGTACGTACGCACGTATGGTGACGTTATCATTTATAGGATGAATAGATTAATGAATATAATTTTACCATATTAATAATAAAATATTAGTATGTATATTTTATTTGAGTTATTATTTTTGTATGGAAACAATAATTAAAGAGGAAGTGGAAGAAGAAAAGAACTTGAAAGAGGGTGGTGAAATTATTATCTCTTCTTCAGGTGTTTATTTTTGAGTTGATCAAAGGAGAAAATTATGTTGGATTTATGATAAAAGTAAGGACTCTATGTCTATGTGAGGCTAGATGGGAGGATATTTGAATAGGTTTTGACTGACCCAAATGGTATTGGAGGTGTGATTTTGAGAGAATCTAAAGTACTCTTTTATAAGGGAGGTGAGAATGACTTTAGGAAAAGTTTGAAATATTATTTTATTATAAAATCATTTTCAGTTTATAATGACTTAAAACTGATTTATTTAGAATATAAGGTGGGGATGGGTTGAAATACTCAAAAAAATTGGTTTTAGACAAGTTTATTTCACCATATAAACCCTGTCTTTTAGATTTAACTCTATGTTAAAAAGTTTAACTTTTACAATGTTCTCTTGTATTATTATATAAAATAGTTAATAAACTTAGAATAAAATGCCAAGAGAACCCCAAGTGGTTCAGTAATGACATATTAATAATTATATAATTCCTTTGTCCGATTTATAGTTTTTTAAGAATATTATATTATTTACTAATATAATATTTGTTTTAAAAACACATTTATGTAAATTTTGACACTATTTTGTATTTGGATTTGTGAAAGTCATAAAAACATTATTAATTGAATAAAAAAATACATTTAATCAACCCTAACATGTCATATTAAACTAGGAAATTCATGGATGTCATAAAAACGTTCAAATTCTATTTATTTTAGTATTTATAAAATCATATATTTTAATAATTTATAAAGAAGGTAATTTATGCATCATCATTGTGTCATAAATAAATTTAATTATTGAATGTATAAAATTTATAAATAAAATACCCTAATGTAGGAAATATATTAATATTTATAATGAATATTTATAGTCAAATTTATCTTATGTGTCTCCCTATATTAAAAATGGTTTAGTTATTAAACTTTGAATTTAACACTTTTACTCTTCTTTAAATAAAATAATAATAAATGTCCTAATCTAATCCACATCGACCTAAAGGATCATAGTTTTTTGTATGGTTTATTGTGGTTGAAATACACTTATCCAATAGAATTAGGACATGTGTAGGGGTAATTTTAATATTATTTTTACCTTTAATTACCTTATTTACTTTTTACTGTGGTTAATAAAAGTAAAAATTACTATTCACCAAAAATTATTTTCATGTTAATGAACAAAATTTTAGTCACTGATATCAACCATGTCTCTCGGATTTTTGAAACTCAATTCACAAAAGCGGTAAAGTTACGTTTTATGCAAATTTTCTAATGCTCATAGAAGGTGGGTAAAATGCGGTAAAAAGTTCAATAAAATTTTATCAATCTACTTTTATTATAAAAATGAATCTAGTAAATTAGATTCAACTCATATAGGTATTATGTATCTATTTTGACATAAAATAAATTTAAATATAATAAATCATTATTTAAATAAATAGCCGGTTTTAAACAATAACGCAGTGTTTTTCACTATTAATCAAAAATTGAAAGTTTTCAGAAAACACAAAAAATTAACCCAAAGCTAATTTTGATATTCCAAATTCAAAAATGAATTATATTTTACCAAATTAAATATATATATTTTTCATTAATTAATTTGAAATTAATTCCTATTGTCAAAAAAGTGGGTTTTAAAAAAAGTAAAAACTATCAAAAGATTGACAAGTGTTTATATCAAATTTAAATGTGAAATTACATATAATTATATAAATTGTATTAAATGATAAAAATATAATACAATTATACTTCCAAACCATTCAGATCTATAATTTAACACTATAAATTTTTTTGATTAAAAATGTTGTTTTCAATTAAAATTTAGTATTTATCACTATTCACCAAAATTTGAATTTTGTCAGAAAAACACCAAAAATTTATGAAAACAAAATTTCTATGTCATGATTCTAATGATGAAGTTTATTTTTTCAAATTTAATATATAAATGTTTCAAATATTGGATTTAAATATGGTTCTCCATTAAAAGGTGGTAAAATTGTATTTTCAGAAACATACTTCCTTTATCTGAAATATTGAATTTGTTCTTATATTATGTCTCAGAAACACATAAATGGATGTTAAAATTATATTTAATATATAAAATTCAAAATAAATATAATAAAATTGATATCTTCTTTTTGAACCACTAGTTTGGTAAGTCGTGGGGTGCTCAAACTCGGTGTTTCGTGTAGCATATGCTATTGAATTACTTTAAAGAGATAACCTACAATAAAATCATGGGGTGTTGCATTCTCAAATCCTTCAATAAATTGCAACCTCAAAATTTGAAATTTATTTTGAATATAAAAGATTAAAAATAGAAAAATACCTTTGTGGAAAACCCCCATGAGAAATTGGGATGATAAAATTTATTCTTAATAAGATGGAAAGAGAAATAAGAAAGTCACCACAAAATTGGAATATATATTAAGAGAACATTGGGAGAAATTATAGAAAAATATTTGGAGAAAAAACATAAATATTTATTGGGAGTGATTGAGGTCATCAATCACAAACAGGTTTAAAATTGAGGGCCTCAAAGCCATCAATCTATGATAATTTAAAATATAATCAGTTCGAAAAAACATAATGTGTTAGGATAACATATTTTTGGTTTTAAGAATCCTTCCCTGAAGTTTAAGAATTAATTTATTCATATAATAAGAGGAAAAAAAATACTTGATAAGTAGAGTTTCATCCTTGAACTATTTCCTACCAGAAACTCATCTTTCACTCCAAAAAAATAATAGAATTAAAAAATATTCTATATATCTTATTCTTATTAGGTTCCAAATGAAATTAATTTATAATAAATTTGTTAGACTATTTAAAAAAATACATTTTACAAACCAAGACATAACATAGGCCCGGGGTAGGTGATTCACCCTTGTCACCCTTCGGTTGCTGGTTCAAGTCTCACGGCCTTGCCGAACACAATGGGTTGTTGCCCGACCACCGGTTTGTCCTTTTTATTAAAATCCAAAAATAATCTTAAGAAATTATTTAACCTTAAAAATAGTATCCAATTTCAAATTTAATCCATTCCAACCTTTAGACTTATCCACAATACTTATATAAGAACTCAAAATCCAAAATTTATAAGGAAGGTGACATAATATACATGTGATTAACTTCATCTTGTATTTTCTTAAAATGTGGTAATAAAATTAATTAACATAAAACCATATTTGAATGGGTATGTACTTCCTTATTCCTTCTCTAAAACATAAAATACTGGATATAATATTTAAATGAAAAATATTTTGTAAACTCCAACAACAATGGAATAAAAAAAAATAATAAGTTTCAATGTAGTCAAGAATATCAAATATAATTTATCTAAATCAATGATATCTTATTCCAAAATCACTACCTCAGTATCAGTACCATATTAAGTTTTATGAATTTTCCAAAAATCTTAACTTGCTATTAAGTCACTTTTCTTTGAACCATATAATCTCAAATCCTTGATGAAATAGTATTTCAGTACAATCGCTATTTATTTCTATAATTCATACAACCAGTACATCATTGATACAATACTCAAATGAAATAATTCTTTAATTACAACATAAAAACCCTTGTCATTACTCTTCATCTGTGGTGGTATCACAACATGATTATTATCTGATAGCATCATTTGGGGCATACTCTTATAATTTGGACATTGATTAGCGTAGTGTGCCAAATCCTTGCATATGAATCTTTGTACATTTGAAACCTTTTTTTACCCATGCAATCATGTATTTTTTCCCCTTTTCACCACACTTATAACAAACTCCCATTCCCTTAAATCATTTACAAAGGTGATTTTTTCTATAGTTATCACATTTTGAAACATCCTTCTTTCCCCTCCTCTATTTATCCATCTTCCTATTTACCATCCTTTTACTCTCTTGCTTCCCTTCATAGCCGTAGGATTCAGGGAATTATTTACATATATTATTAACACATGATATTATTTCTTCATATAATTAGAATATGTGGGAGACTATTTCCCTTTTATATTATGGCTTAATGCCATGAAATATATGATTCATCTTACTCTTTGGATCATGCGTATTGCTGGAGTTCTCATTCCTTATTCTGGGTTCCATTTATAGACAATGGCTTACACTTGGTTAGTCTATGAATCACTAAGAGTATTTCCACACTTCTAAAATACCTAATGTAAATTGAAAATATTATGCATATAATCTATACTCATAAAAAAATTTCTCTGAGGAATTATTTAATCCTAAATCCTACATAATGTCTTGTAAAGAAAATGTGAATTATCATAAGTATATCACATGAGAGTGTCCTAACCAAGAGTGCATCAAGGCTCGTTGTAATATACCAGGAAACCCCAGGTCAAGCCCAAAACTCCTTTTTGAATTTTTCGCACCTAGGTACATCTGTGCCAGAGCCGCCTCTACCTACTTGTATCCAGACATGGATGTATTGGATGGAAAATTCACAAAATCACTACATTACAAAAATTCTAGGAAGTTCTTCTATATTAATCCTCAATGTTTATCTTAGGGTAATGTTCTCTAATAAGAGTTTATCTAAATCTACTTCCATGTTTGTTTCTAAACATCCTATGATTCCAACTATAGTGGCCGAACCCCAGAATACTAGAGATGGTGCATTATTACATAACATTGGTATGATCACAAGGAATCATGTCTCAATAGACCGATCAGTTTAATAGTTTTGGAAAATAGATTACAAACATGAATATTACATTACACATTAGAAAATAAAACTAAACATAAATGATCCTTTGATAACACAATTAATCCCATATCCTAACCCATCATATCTGTTATAATACACTTCGTAGAATCCTGGGAAAATAAAAAATAAGAAAGGGGTGAGATAAAACGCTTAGTAAGAGTGAGAAATACATCGGATGAAAACATAAACTTTAGGCATTGTGAATAATTGAAAACACATTCCTTTACACATATTAAATATGACCACTTTATGGTGGGAATATGATATTAGTAAATAATTCCATAATAAAACATAGTCATTGGTATTCTACTAGTCGAATAATAACATGAACCATCAATATTATATTCATAATGAGGAAATTTATATTGCGGGACATTTTGAAACATTTTTTCAAGGACTCGTCCAAGACATCTAAAAATGATTAAGGCCTCAGCCAAAAACATTTATAAAATTGGGAAAGGCCTTGGCCAATTCCACATCTAACTGTCTCGTGAGACCTACCGATGCGCTGAGGAGCTATAGCAGGCTGAACCCATCACTTACTAAGTCCAATACATTCGTCATATGAAAAAGTTGAAAGATAACATAAATATTTGTATTAAAACTAGCATAAAAAATGTAAATAGTTTAACCATAAAACATTAATTGTTTAAAAATAACACATCAACAGTCATACATATCAAAAAACCTTATATACAACATGGAATATTTGTATCATGGTAAATCATCTTCAAACAAGTGTAAAATTTATCAAAGGATGTTGAAATATATGAAATAAAAACTATTTTAGGGAAACATCTCTTTCTATTTAGAAATCATTTAAGAGTCACATAATTATAAAAGAAACATTTATTTTGAAAATATTCTTTTAAGCTTGTAAGGGATGCTTTGATGATGTTATAATGGTGGAAAATAGCCACACCCACCGTATAAGTTAAAAAAGACATTCTTACCATAAATTTGTCGAAATCATCGTAATGTAACTTGTTTGGAAAACAACTGAAAGATTAATTTGAAAATATATAAGATAAAATAAGGGTATAAATGAATTTAACCCATATTATAGTAAATAGTGAAATATATTTGAAATAAATTTTTAAGAAAACACGGATGTGGATGATAAAGAGGTCCCAGTAGATACTTACATATTGACAACCTCGAATAAGTAAAGAGGTTGTAAAATAAACCCTTACCTTGTAATTTTCATTAGTAGATGGTATGGTAACCTCCTATATAATAGTTAAAACCTTGTTATTAAATTATACAAGAACTATATACACAAATATAATATAATATATGATCCTCTAATATTGCTCTGTTAAAAATATTTCAGTAGTATCATTATTTTCGGTGTTACCTGCTTCATTTTCCATTATAAGCATAGTTAAGTAAGGAAGGTTTTTTATGGATAGGATGTATTTTATTCATATCCATAATGATATTAAGTTCTGAAAAATTATTTTTAATCATAAAATGAAAATTATTCTTGAATGATTACTATGGGGAATGAATCTCATTGCGTTTGTGGAGATGGTAATCTGTACGTACTCACGAATGACAATATCATTATATTGATGGTGAAATAATATGTAATTGGATGGTATATCATATATAAAGAATCATTGAAATGTTATATTTATTATTTAAATCAGTTATACTCGTTATTATACCCATCCAAATAATGGTGTGTTTGAATAACAAACTAAACCACGACATGGAGATGGTAAGCCGTATGTACGCACGTATGGGGACATTGACATTTATAGGATGGATAGAATAATTAATATGGTTGTACCATATTTATAATAACATCAAAGAATATATAAGGTACTGGAGTTTTTATTATGGTATGGAAACAAGAAATAAAGAGTAAGTGTAAGAAGAAAATAATTTGAAAGAGGGTGGTGGAATTATTACCTCTTCTTCAGGTGTTTCCTTTTGTGTGGATCAAATGGGCTACTTAGGTTGGAGTTATGATCAAATTAAGGACTCTAAATCTATGTGATGGTACTTGGGAGGATATTGTAGTTGGGTTTTCCCAAGACAAATGGCTTTTGAGGTGTGATTTTGAGATAAGGGGACATACACTTTTATAATAGCGGTGAGGGTCACTTTTAGAAATGATTGAAATATTATTTTATTATAAAACCATTTTCTATTTATAATGGATAAAAATTGATTTATTTCTATGTTAAGGTAGGTATGGGTCAAAATCCCCTCAAAAAAATAGGTTTTAGACTTGTTTAGGTCACAATATTAACCAAATATTTTAGATTTAACTCTAAGTTAAAATGATTATCCTTTGCAATGTCGTCTTGTATGTTTATAATAAATGGTTAATAAACTAAATATAAATTTACCAGAGAACCTAAAGTGGTTCATTAATGTCATATGAATCATTAAATATGTCATTTGGACGAATCATAGATTTTTTTGAATATTATATCATTTAATAATATAATATTTGTTTTAAATACTCATTTATGTAAATTTTGGCACTATTTAGTAATTGGTTTTTTTGAAAATCATCACAACTTGATTACTTCGAACCAATTACATTTAATCAACCATAATATGTAATATTAACCTATAAAATTCGTGGATGACATCAAAACATTCAGATTTTATATATTTTAATATTTATAATATCAATTATTATAATATTTCATTAAGAAGGTAATTACTGCATCATCATCGTGTCATAAATAAATTAAATTATTAAATGTATAAAAATATTAAATAAAATACCATTATGTAGGAAATATTTTTATATTTCTAAGAAATATTTATAGTCAAATTTATCTTCTATATAACCCTATATTAAAAATGGTTTAGTTATTCAACATTGAATTCAACACTTTTAACACTTTTTTAAATAAAATAATAATAAATGTCCTAATATAATCCATGTGGACCTAAAGGAGCATATTTTTGTTATAAGGATTATATTGGTCGAACTACACTTATCCAATAGATTTAGGACATGTGTTCGAATAATTGTAATATTATTTTTACCATTAATTACCTTATTTACTTTTTACCATGGTAAATAAAAGTCAAAAGTTACTATTCAAAAAAATGATTTTCATCTTATTGAACCACATTTTACTTACTGATATCACCCATGTATCTTTAATTAATGAAATTAAATTTACAAAATAGGTAAAATTATGTTTTGTTCAAATTTTCAAATGCTCCTAGAAAGTGGGTAAAAGATGGTAAAAAGTTCAATAAAATTGTATTCATCTAATTTTATTATAAAAATGACTCAAATGAATTACATTGAACCAATATAGTTATTATATATTTATTTTGAATTAAAATAAATTAAAATAAATTATATAATAATTAAAATAACATGTCGGTTTTAAACAATAATGGAGTGTTTTTCATTATTCATCAAAAACTGAAAGTGTTCCGAAAAATACCAAATATTCACCCTAAGCTAATTTGATATTCCGAATTAAAAAATAGAAGTTTCATTAATTAATTTAAAATTCATTCCCATTTTCAAAACAAAAAATCATGTTTTAAAAAAAAGTAAAAACTATCAACAGATTGGCATGTGATTATGTCAAATTTGAATTTGAAATTACTTAT
This sequence comes from Viscum album, assembly GCA_963277665.1. Lineage (NCBI taxonomy): Eukaryota > Viridiplantae > Streptophyta > Magnoliopsida > Santalales > Viscaceae > Viscum > Viscum album. Next base: position 751,766,200 of record OY728127.1, read on the forward strand.
AATGACCTATATCGTATTAAAGGAAAAAAATATAATCAAATTATACTTCAAAAACATTCAAATTTATAATTTAACACTATAAATTATTTTGATTTAAAAAGTTGTTTTCAATTAAAATTTAGTATTTCTATTATTCACCAAAATATGAAAGTTATCAGAAAAACACCAAATATTTATCGAAACAAAATTTTTATATCTCGATTATAAGGAAGAAGTTTATTTTGTAAAATAGAAATATTAATGTGTAAAATATTGGATTTAAAAAGGTTTCTCCAATAAAAGAAGACAAAATTTCAGTTTCTGAAAAATGCTTCCTTTATCTGAAAAATTGAATTTGTTCTTATATTATGTCTAAGAAACAAATAATATTGATGTTAAAATTATATGGAATTTATTAAATTCAAAATATAGATAATACTATTCATGTCTGCATTTTTAATGGCTACTTTGTGCTTCACTCCAACTCGATGTTTCATCTAGCATAAGCTATTGAACTACATTAAAGAGACAACATACAATAAAATCTTGGTGTGTTAGAAGAGTTTTATGTGAAGGGAGACCAATCAAGAGTCTCCCCACAGTTTTTAACACTTTTAAATGGAGAGAAAAGGAAGTAAGAATCAATGACAAGGGTAAACACAACAATAATAGAACCATCTTTACCAAGAAACCATAATAAAAAAACTACAAGAAATAAATAAACTCTTAGTTTGGAAAAATCAAAAAGAACACTATGTACCCATTAATCAATCTCACCAAGATTAACAATATAATTTACAAACCCAATTAATGAAACAAGCTATAACATCAGTTTATTACATTGAAGAGTGATCTAGGGTCTCATGAAATATACAACACCTTTAGATAAACCTAACCAAACTAGAATAGATACCATCCTGTTGACAGCCTTACCTTGTGACTTCCAAACACTATCCACTCAATCACGCACCCCAGTATGATCCCATATCCTTAAATCGATATATAAGACTCGTCACCTAACTATAATTAAAATTAACCTCATGAATGTGGATCCACAACCAAACAATAATGATAACCAGATTAAAAAATATTTGAAAAGAACCGATTAAAACACCATAAGGGTGGCATAAAAAATCACAAAACCTAAAAATAACGAATAACCAACAAAAAGCCAGTACTGAAAATATTATTACAAAAAATTGGTTATTATAAATTAAAAACATATCCCCATGGATAATAGAACTAGTAAGTATATTCCCAAGGCTAAACGGGTATTGCATCAATTAAAAAAATGTCATAAGATTGGGTTTGGGTGAAAAAATCATTCCAGTCCACTATTATATCCAATTTCATGGTAGATCCACAAATTAGAATAATGGAATGTAAATAATTGAGAGAATATTCAAAGGGTTCATCCGTAAAAACTAGCATACATAAATTTATCCTCTTCATTTTTAGACACATATGTGAAATAAAACAAGACATGAATAAGTCAGATTTTTTTCTCACAATGTACACTCAATAGTCTCATCATGAGGGGTTAAATCCTAGAAAAATGATATCCCTTAAAAAACACATCCTACATTCATTATAAATATTCTTTTTTATTTTAGAAGCACATATATATTATAATAAATTTAAAACTTCACATTTTTTTGGAATATAAAAAAAATCAAAATATTAAGAAATTTGATGAACCTGGACTATGATACCATTTATCAAACACCAAACCATGTTTTTCATCTATTGAACACTTCAACTGTCCAACGTCACACCTAAGGGGCACCAAAAATCCTCATAGGCCAAAGATAAGATTTATTATCATCAAAATATAATCATTGGGGATGCTTTTTCACAAAACAAATTGATTGGAGAAAAATAGAAAAATAAATTTATACGAAAAATTTGGAATTTACCATCAATATTTACGAATTCCAAAATAAAAATGAATTACCAGATAGAAATAGTTGAACAATTTAAAAAGAATAAGATAATCCCAAAAAGAAATAAATCACCTAACTCACCATCCAATCTCCCTCACCTATAAAATACCTTATGGTCACCCCAAACACCATCAAAAATTGTTAACCCAGAAATAAAATAGTATCCACAAAACAATGCAGTACACAAATAACCATAATTGAATGTAGTATAAATAAATTCATAGGGCCAAAATCCATAACTTCTATGAAAGAAAATGGTAGGTGCTAAAAAACAATTTATAGGAACCACATATGAAATGTGATAAATTAAACAGAAACAAACATAAAATACCCCAATTCAACCATTTATTTAAGGGTGGATATGAGTCTAACCAAAAGCTAAACAATGTCCTAAAATTGAAATGTGATAGGCCGGAGAATAAAAATTCTCAATTGTCAACCCAAAAGATCATAAATTAATTTCTTTTAATTAAATATCCTTTTAAATAAAATTTTAAATATAGTATTTTTTTATTTATCTAGTAATCACATTTAAAAACAATAACATGGTGAGATGGTTAAATTTAATTTATAATTTAATTATTATAAATAAAAATAATCTCACGGTAAAGATTTATCTATCCTCAAACCTTTTAAAATAAACAATCATTTGAAAACAATATTGAAAAACAAGTTTATAAATACTTTCTTAGACCCCTTTTAGAACAGTTTAATTAAATATTATACATACACATTCCATATAAAAAATTCAATAGGGAATCATTTCATAATGAAAATAAAGAAAAAAAGTTATATAGTTTGAGTGATGAAAGGTAAGACAAAAGGGAGAGTGTGTTTCCTAAATATAGTCATTAGTATCCCAGGAAAATAGGAAATCATGGGAAAATATCTATGAAAAATATAATAAAAACACATATAATCCTAGGCCAACTCCAGATAACAATCAACCTACACTAACACTTGGTGTCGCCCCCACTATCCTAACCATGTGGAACAACCTAAAAGAAGAACATATCCTATCTCAGGGACACTTTTCATAGAATAATAATTAACGAGTGTTGAATGTGTACTGATATATCTAACCTATCTACCCATGATTTTTTTGAAAATTAAATGGTGGATGTTGGTAATATCATCAAACAAAAAGAAATACCTGGATCAAAATTTCAGAAAACCCCTCTTCACTTCCATCACCATAATAATACAAAAAACACCAATCATGATCTTTGTATCATATATAACATAAGTAATACCCCATGGGAAAAAATATATAGCAATATTAAATAATCCCCCTGGGGTGTACTCTAGAAAAGGGGATCAAAAGGACTTCACACATACACACAAACACACAAGAATTTATAAATCACTTAAGAATTCCAAATAGGACATTTGAATCCATTAGAGATGAAAATTTTTTTTATAAAAATTTTAAAACCTTTTCAAGAATCACTATAAAACGTAGAATTTAAAATCACCCTTAATCCTCATTTAGGGAATAAATTCCCCCTTTATAAAACCACCTAGAAAAGGCTTAAAAATAGTTATTTTATTTATCTGATGACCCAAATAGAGTGAAATAAAATTTACAATTCTTTTTTTATTCCAAACAACTATTTAAATAATTTGACAGTAATTTTCATTTCATGTACCTCTTGAAATTCCATTAAAAAATGTTTATAGAATTAGGTCATAATTTTAAAAATATTTTATATATTTAATTATATTATTTAAAGGACCAACTTGGCATCACAACAGAAAATTAGTTATCATAGTATAATAAATGTAAATATTTAACATGTTTAAATATTTATATACCTTCAACAATAAAATTTAAATATAGTAGAAAATGGCTTGATTTGTAAATAATTATGAATTTTTTAATAAAATCATCTAATTATTAAAACATAAATTAAAATCCTATCAGTTCATGGTTTCAAAAAAAAACTAAAACATGGGGATAACATATAGTAGATCAAAGGGGAATTGATTGGATCTTAACTTATGAGATAAATAGATCCTGTAGATGACATCACATTCCCTTGAAACAAAGTAAAACAAAAAAGAAGATCAAGCTAATACCCTATGGCTTGAATGACTTAGGGAGTAAAATAAGAGAAGAATAAGATAAAATAAATGGAGAATAATTAAAGTTGGAGTCATACATAGGAGGTCCAACCATGAATATCTATGAAATTGAGATGAGATCACCATATGAAGAGATTCTAAACAGATGTCAGAGTGTTCATGTAGGAAGACTTGGCCATGACTGGGGGGGGGGGGCGTACTTGATTAATGGGAGAGGGACATGTGGGATTTTTATGAGGAAAAATATAAAATAAATAATGTAAACCCAAATTTTTCTATAACTATGCATCATGAATAGTTTACCTACACAAATTACCAAAATATGTGGAAACCATGCTAATCATACTGACTAAACTTAAATGGACTCAATTGGGGTCCACAAGTGCCCTGTGTAGATTAATTAACCATGAAAGAACCATGAAATACAATAAAGTCCCATATAATAATTGAATACAAGATCAATAATTGGTTTTCGAAACTCTGTTGGCTAAAAAATGTGACACCTAAAAATATTAAAAAATTTAAAATTAAAAGTCAAAAATTACCATTATTTAAAATAAATGTAAATAATATAAAATAACAAATGACCATGGTTTCATGTGGGTGTGATAAGACAATCCCATATAATTTATGAGATCATCCTAGAATTCCAATGTCATACAATAAATGATTCCCATTTTTTCAGTCTTCAAAACAAGAAATCTAGATTTCTCTATTATGAATTTGGAGCTTCATAAAATGGACTCCAGCCCTTAAAGGCATCTTTTAATAACCATATATTAGCTATAATTAATTCAATATTTTATTATAATAATCCAAAACACATCCAACATCATTATATGGATTGGATCCATATTAAATACTCAAGAAGAGTATTCCATATACATCGTTGTACTTTATATTCTTCCATAATCTAAAAATTCATGATCCTTCATCCATGTTTACTTTAAACACTATATTTAACAACATTCAATATAAATTATACATGGATGGTTTTTTCTAACTTATGTTGATTATTCTAAGTACACTAATATAATTTGAATCACTTTTTCCTATAATTTATTCAAGTTGTCCAACATACACAGGTCCAACTACCATCTTCCCTTATTAGTATTATTTTACTTATTTTATAACTCCTATATACATAGATTATCCAAATTCAACTCTTTTCATTAAAATTTTGGACCATGTAAATAATCTCCGCATATAATGGGTTTCTATCCATGAATCCATTATACTTTATTTTCCAACATTAGAATGATTTTATATAACATATATAATGGTAATTGAATTTTATTCAAAAACAAAATTATCTTCTTATAACATGTCCACATCATTGGTAATATTTTTATATATATCTTGTCCAACATCAACCCGTATCATTATAATAAAATTGTAACTCATCAATATTAACATTTAATAGGAATCTCACCACGTACCATTAACACTTAAATTTCTAACAAGTGATAATATATAATTTTCTTGTATAATGATATCCTAATGTTATTTATTTTAACACATTAAATTCCCATAATTATTGGAAAAAAGAAGACTCAAGATTCTAACATTGAAGGTAAATTTAATATCCTACTCTGGATATGTTTTCAGAACCATTTTACATCCTATTTCATTGAAACTTATTTCTCCACCTTATTAACTAGAAATAAAAATGTTGGAATTTTTTCTCCACCTTATTGACATTGAATGGAGGAATGAATGTATCTTATCCCACTATATTGTTATCATATTTTCAAGGTAAGATCCCATTATCCCAATCCTCCTAAATTTAAGAAACAAATATTCTTATGATTTTATTTCTACAAACATTCATGGTCCCCCATTAGTTCCATCAGAGAAGGGAGACACCCCATTTCCTTGAAAATGTTACATCAACCCATTAAATCTTAGTTTATGTCTGATAAACGTTTTTTAAAATAAGAGTGACACACTTAGAAAAAGGAATTTCTGCTAAAAACTCGTAATATTGTACCAATGCTAAGTTTCTCATAATTAGGGTCACTCAAAAATAATTTAATGAGATTTTATAAACTAAAACATTACTTAAACACCACATCAAAACAAATTCAAGGGAAAGGAACTTTTAATACACATTTACAGAGATAATAACTCCCAATTCCCAAATCTTATTAATATTGGTAAAATAAAAAATATATAATGAAAATAATTCCTCAAAATTCAATTTTTGTAAATTCAATTCAATAGTCCAGAATAAAAATAATTTATTAATATTTGGTTTCTTCTCAAAATTTGAAATATCCCCATAAATAACTTCTCTCAATTATTAATCACCTTCAATTTTGAACATTTAATAATAAATAAAATTATTTTTGAATAAGGTGGGTCTCTTTATATTATAATTTTGTGTAGTGGGGAAGGTATTTATATCCCAACACATCTTACCTCTGTTTGGATTCTCTAACACTTTATAGACACTTCATGTTATCTCCTCCACAATTTTACAAAATTTGAAACCATTTTGAAAGGATGGATTGTTTTTATATTACACAATTATTATTATTTTAAAAAGGATTTTGGACTTTATCAATTAATTAAATTTCTTATTTTTCTATTTTCTCCATCTCCATTTTCTTTTACAATTAATCTATTAATATGGTTAGACACTCATTCCTAACATCGTCAAGTGGATTTTCGTATGATAACACCCATATCACCACAACCTTCCTGATATAAGGTTTCATTGGTGAATGAACTTTATACCTTTTTTCCATGAAAAATAGTTATATATATTATAAGAACATGTATGTACTAATTTCCCCTTCCACCCACCTTTTCCAGCTTTTAGATTACTATCTTTTAACATATTTCCATACACTTCATCATTGATTTACACCACCATGCCAATCCTACTATCACCTAATTCAAATTAAAATTTATATCTAGATACCAAGTTTCACTTGTATAATTTAAATTTAATGGTAATCTTATAATGGTCTAATATATGAAATCAATTTTAATTATAGAGAGATATATTCCTTATAGGATGAATATACTTATTGATATTATTCACTAACTTCTTGGGAGTATTTAATTAATCATTTATTTGAAATTTTAACAAAGAACACTTAATCACTTATTTTAATTTCATATTTAATTATTGTTTCCATTTCTTAAGAAAAGCATGTGGGTGTTTTTGGGTGGGTCATTATAACAATTTTCAAATAAATGTCCATACATGTTTCAATACTCATAGAATATCTCTATGCCTTCAAATTCTTCTTCAAAAATAGACCCCCCATTCTATGAGATATTTTTCCTCCCAATTGTTTCCATTAAACTTTAGGTCCAATAAAAATTTATATAGACCTTTTAGAACCTGTACATATTGAAATTTTGTTCTAGTAATCCATTGAAATTTGTGAAACCCTCTAATATTACTAGATAGAGGTCCTTATTGATTTTGGGATGGAATACCACTCTTTTTTATCAACATATGGATATGAATTTTAAACATGGTCACTTAAAATATATAATTATTGGAAGGTTTTACATCATTTTTATCTATTTAAAATTTTATATATTTTAAAATTTTAAATCTATAAATGATAATGAGTAAAATTTTGAACAAGAAGATTCAGAAGAGTCTTGAAATACCATTCATTATGAGTTTTTATAGAATCTTCTGTAGATGGTCCCAATATAAATTTTTCACTTTTTTAGCCAATATTAATAGAAGAATAATTTATAATATTTATTTAGAATAATACCTTTTCCAATCATGTTGGAAGTTACCATATTTATAGATTCCATTTTTTCAATTGAATTTCCAACTCAAGGAATTTCATATTACGAAAAATTACTTTCATCCTCATCTAATATCAACTTATAATCCTTATCTTTATTAAGATTTTGATGTTTACCAATATTCATGTTTCTAGATTCTTATAATGAAATTGTTTGTTATCTTGCAATTTTTTATCTATATTCCAACTAGGGATAAATGATTTTTGTATGACTTTATGAAATGTCTCCAATGTATAAAACACTTATGTGACTATCAAAACCTCACTCAAAGAGGCTTGAGACACATCTATCCCAAAAAGACCTAGAATATGTCAAGGGTTTGTGACTTGAATCAAGAAGTAATAAAACAAATATGAGATTCATTTCCCTGATATACTTTTACACCCAGAGACACACATCACCAAGACCATACAATGATGAAATATAAAATACTTAATAATAAATGAAATCATACATATATAATCACACAAATAGAGTACGCCTAAAAATGATGGATAGTGTAAAAAGTGTCCAAATACAAGCCCCAAAAAAAATTTATGTCCCACCTTCTTAAATATAGGGGGATGCTGTCAAATACAGTATAGAGTCCCAAAGATTGACGTACATGGACATTACATTAATTTTGTGGAATACTTAATACATAACAAAAACCAAAACTCAAGGACCGTAATAGTTTAGTGTCTTTGGAAACTTGGAACATAATCTTCTAATCATGGTGAAAGATCTTCAACATCTCCCATAAAGATATTCCCCCTTTTTTCATACCTAAAAACAATATTTATATCCTGGGGAAAGGAAAACATATAAATGTTGAGCTCAAAAGCTCAGTAAGGGTAATAATGGAGAAAATAAAACCAAACATATACATTTGAACTTAAAATCATGAACATAGTGTTTAAACTTCAAAATCATGAGCAATGAAATAAAACATGGCAGTACGTAAGGAATAGATCATAATGGAACATAAATCATGATAAAATAGCATGGGAATAAAACATGTAATTATGGAAAAACATTAAGCCCATGATATGATTTCCCTAGTAGCCAAGACATTTCTGTCGAGACCATCTTAGTGGACAAAGACCCTTACTGAACCGGGTTTACTTTCCATTCTAGCCCTGTATTACTAAACTGGATTTACTTGTCGTTTCAGCCATGTCTATCTCATGAGATATAAATTTTTACCCAATGCATTGGAGGGAGATATAGGTCCCACCAATCTCATTATGAAAGAAATCTTTCATGTGCCACAAAATCATAAATCATACATCACAGCATATCCCATGTAATTGATTGAGATACTAAAACATCATGCCATCATAACATAATCCATATAAAGAAATGGATATAATTTCATCATAAGAAGAATCAAAACATGTAAATAATGGTGACATTATACATGAAATATAAACATATTAAATAATGTCATTTTAGATGGAAAAATATTTTTGATAAAACGCATTAAATGAAATCTTGAGGAAAATATCCTTTTTTCTTCAAAATCATTTTCTTTTCCAAAAATGCCGTGAAATTTTAAAAGAAAAGGGGTTTTTTAAAAATAATAATGCAATATTGTATAAGAATCTTCATTAAAATGGGGCATTATGAAACAGTAAAAATCCGTTCACGCCGTATAAGTTAAAAATAACATTCTTCTCATACTTTTGTCAGAAAAGTCAAAAAGTACATTGTATGGTAAAAAAAGAAATATTCTATACATACCATCTAGTAAAAGTCAAAAAATGTTCAAAAATGACTTTAAACATACATGAAACCATTTTTAGGAAACATGGACATGGATGATAAAATAACCACAGTAAATACTTACGAATAAACAATCTCGGATAAGAACGAGATTGGAATAGTTATCTCTTACCTTAGGTCCAATATGCTTCGCCCGTATCCGAAACTCATGTATAATGATTTAAATAGTTTCATTGAATTATTACAGAATCATATTAATTGTTATGAAATCATATATGGTTCACTTATGACTTTATATTACCTGTTATTTTGTAAATTCCATGTTATAGCAGCATTTTGGGTAAAATCGTTTCATTTATCGTACGTGTTTTGAAATGTTTTTCATGATATTATTACTTGTATACTGATTTAAATAATTCAAGAATGTAAAACATTATTTATATATAATATATATTCAGTGTATACATATATATATATATATATATGATATATCGATAAATGGAATGAAATACATCGTTCATGGAGACGGTAGGCCGTATGTACGCATGAACGTAGTTTTCGTTTCCTTATAGAATTGAATGGAATTAAGTAGATGACATACATATATATATAAATAAACCCAGTATCATTATTATGTCATATATTTCATTTTTATTCATTATATATACTTTATAATCATTCATGAATGGTAAACATGGAGAATGAATCTTATCGCGTTGTGGAGACGGTAGTCCGTACGTACGCACGAGCGATGATATCATTCCCATGATCGTGGAATTATATTGAAGTGTATGTATACAATTTCATAATCAATATCACATTACAATAATCATATATAGTTATTTATTTACACCATTATATCCATCCAAGTAAGGTGGTGGTCGAAAACAGATTACACCACATCGTGGAAACTGTATTCTGTACGTATGCACGCGCGGTGATTTCATTTTCCGTAGGATGGATAGAAGGTGAAATAAGGTTGTTTCATATTTATAATAACATATAAGTATTTAATTAATACTAATTTTATTACATTATAATGAGACAACTAAAGAAGAAGAATAAGAAGGAATAAAATTGAGAGAATCGGAAGAAGAGATTACCTCTTCTTCGACACACCTCCTTTAAGACTTCACTTAATGAAGTAGAGTTGGTCTTTGGAGAAGCCCAAAACCTTCCCAATATTGTTAGGGAAGTGGATAAGAGTAATGGGCAGGGTTTGAATGAGCTTCAAGGCTCAAAAGGGTGTGAACTGAATTGGGAAGGGGTTCCCTTTTTATAAGGTAAAAGAGGGGCACCTTTGGAAATCTTAAAAATATTAATTTATAATAAATCTAAACCCACTTAAAAACCTCGAAAAATGACTAATATTAGAATAATATATGATATAGGGTTGTAATATCATCAACCTATAAAATTTATACATGTAGGGAATTTTTTTAAACATTATCAACTTGATTTATCCTTATATATTCTATTAAATTTTATTTGTGGTAATAAGATTATAAATTTTAAATTTTATAAATAATTACTTATGTGCTATGAATTATACATAATTAGATAATATATGAAATTTTAGACTATATAAATTTCAATTTATGATTTTTAAATATTTTTTTAATTTTAAACAATTTAATAATATGATATTTTTATAAAATAATAATAGTGTCAATTTTGACACTATTCATTTATTTGAATTAAAATTAAACACACACAAAGGATATATTCAAAATAAAATATTTAATAGGTTCCTGACATGTCATAGTAATCTATAAAATTAGTGGAGCGCATTAAATAGTTCATATTATATTTTTTTTACTATTTGTAAAACCATTTATTTGATATTTCGGTAAATAAAATAATTACTACAACATTTTTGTATAATTATTAAATATAAATAGTTGTTGCATAAAAATTAATACTAAAATACTAGGATGAATATAAATCTGATATATTTCATAAGAATACATTTAGTCGGATTTATCTTCTAAAACATCAGAATTTTAAAATGTTATATTTATTAAATTATGAAGGTGAAAACTTTGACATCATATAAAATAAAATAATATAAGTGTCATAATAACTTTTATAAGACTAAAAATGATCATATATTCGGTCATTGAATGATTATGGTGTATATATACACTACAAACAAGTTTTGGTCAGGTTTGTGAGCCCTTTAATATGTATTACTATTTCAATAAAAACAATTTATTGATTTTTTTACTAAATAAATAATTTATGAATCATTAATGTATAAACTAATAAGGTAATTAAATAACTCTTAAAAATTTCAAATAAATTACCATTATTACGAAAGAAATTTTAGATTTCAAATGAGTATTTATTACCAAATTTATATTCTGTATATCATTATATAAAAAATACTTTAATTATTAATGTTTGAGTGAGACTTATTTCACTTTCCTTTAAATAAAATAAAATAATGGTCAAAATAACCTTCAAGTGGGTTATAATGGATTCCATTTCGACCAAAATATGACATAGGAAGAAATATAATCATCAAATTGTATTAAGAAAAGTGTTAGAGTAATTTTAAAATATTATATTTACCCTTAATTACCTGATTTTCCTTTTAGTATGGTAAATAAATTTTACCATAGTTGTTATTCATAATGCCCAAAAATAAAACGTAGTCTATTAATATAATTTGGACCCACTGATTCAAAATATGGAATCCATTTTTTCAAATTCAATACTCAGAAGTTGCATAAATTAAATTAAAATTAATCCCATTGTCAAAAGAAAACGAGTTTTAGTTTAAAACATTGCATAAAATTTAATTGATTTAGCCTATGAATTCAATGTAAAATAAATGCTAATTACATAAATTGTATTAAATGGTAAAAATATATTCTATTTATAATTTAATACAATTAAATATTATAATTTAACAACATAAATTATTTCGATGAAAAAAGTTGTTTTTAATTAAATTATACCGTGTTATTACTATTCATTAAAATATTAAAGTTATCAGAATAATATGAAAAATTTATCCAAGGTAAAATTTTATATCCTAATTCCAATGAATAATTTTATTTTGTAAAATTGAACTTATAAAGATGTCAAAAACTAGATTAAATGTGTCTGCGCCATCAAAAGGCGGCAAAACTGCATTTTTGGAAAAATACATATTCTACCCAAAAAATTTATTTTATTCTCATACAATGTTCTAGAAAATGAGTAAGATGAATAATAATGTTATAGAAATGAAAATATAGTTAATAATATTCATAACGGATAGTTCGTGATAATATTATATCCATATATCGTTGTTTAGTGAAACCCGGTATTGCGTACAACACACACTATTGAGGAAGGTTGTGATTGCTTGTAATGCAAGCCAGGTCAGGGTTGCGTGTAGTGAAATCTCCCTTTGATGTTGCGTAAAACATAATTCAAATCTTATTTCATTTATACATTAAAAAAATATATTCTTAATGTTGCGTAGAATAATTTATATAAAACAAACTTGAAAATGTGTGTAACACGAGCCAAGAATAGTGTTGCGTATACTGAAAGTTAATATGATGTCGCGTATAGCGCAAGATAATCTTGGTGTAGCATACAGTAGAAGATATGAAAGATATTAAAAACAATATCTCTTATAAAATCTCAAGGTGTTACATTCTGCGCCCCTTAAAATGAATTTCTCCCTCGAAATTCATCGGAGTTATAAATGGTTTACTACTCGAAAGTTTTAATAGAAACCCACATCGTAAAAAGGAATAAAAAAACATCATTTTAAAAAGGGATGTTAGAATCATAACAGTCACCCAAAGTAACTCAGTACTGGGTTTCCACATAGGACGACATAGGTGAAAATATGGATATGGAAAAGAAATCTAAGCATCAAGTTCTGATGGAGAGCGTTAGAGAACATGGAAATGAAAAATACATCAATCAGAAAGCCATAAATTTTTGATGATTTAAGGTACCATATAAATCATTGGATATGAGGACATTAGGACAACATTTTTGGGTTTCAAGGTCATCCCTTAAAGGTGAAGAATAAAAAAAATACTTACTTGATTTTGGTACAATCTCACTGTTGTTTGTGCCTTGAACAATTTCCACATCATCTCTTAAAGAAATGAAGTTGAATTTTTCTTCTGTGAATTGTTAGCATATCATGCGATAGAATGATGTGTCATTGCATCTGTCTCAAACAAAAGGTTAGCAAAAGTTATCAAATATACATAAGCTCATATATGGTGAGTTTAATCGCACATGATTCCAAAAATGGACTTATACTTCATCTATCATACCAATTAATATTATAAAACTAGTTTCTAATAACCAGGGACTTCTTGTTGGCCAGTGGTAGGTGATAAAGGCCTATCACACTTTGGTTGTGGGTTTGATTCCCACAGCCTTGTCCGACGCGACGGGTTTTCACCCGTGCTACATGTTGTCCCTTTTTCTAAAACTACATTATAATAACATTCCTGCAATACTATCGAAAAGAAAGTTCTAGCCTTAAACAATACTATCTGATGTCTGACATAACCCTTTCTAATATTTAGACTTATCGAAAATACATCTGTCAAGTCTCATAGTATACAAAAAATGATTACTGGAAAGGTCACATAACAAGAACGTGAATAACATAATTTATCATACGATATAACTTGTTGGTCACATTCCAAAAATGTGAATTCCTTTATCATGTGTTCTCTTGAAACAGAAATTACCATAGATCATTAGTGAAAACATGAATTCTATCAAAAGGTAACTCTTTCCACATACCAAAATCCCAAAATTTCTATATTCGCAAACCATGATATAACTTTTTTCCTTATATCAGTCAGGAGCTCATTTCATTTTCTCTGTATCCCTTCAATATGCGCATATCATCTGCCTTCCAAAAATATTTCTATCAATTTCCATGGTAACCGGTATAATAAAATTATTGAAAATCACAATAGACCAATACGTAAATATTAAAATATTCCACGATACTATATACAACATTATTTTGGAATCCCATTACATAAACACTTAATAATTTTACCACATCGTTTTCATATTCAACATCGCCAGTAGTGATTACATGTGACTTCCCTTGGTCCTTTTCCTTAATTTGTCGCTCATTTCAATCATCATTAACCCTTGGAATAGGGAATTTATTAGCATAATGCCCAATTTCCTTGCACTTAAAGAATTGAAGTGTTGGTGGAGAGTTCTCTGTAGTCTTTTCTCTATTCACATCATTAGAAACCTTTTTCCCATTACTTCGACAACCATCTACTCGATGACCTTTTATTCCACAATTAAAAAATTTTCTAGTACCTTTTAGGCAATCTCTACCATGCTTCTTTCCACACATTGAGCATAATGAAACATTCATATTCATTTCACCATTTTTCTGAGATTTCTCCTTTAACTCCATCTTTAGTTTCTTGTCAAAAACATGAGATAGATATGTAACACCAACTTCCAATTCTACCTTGATCGAACAACACACAATTTCTTCATAGCTACTGTAGTCTCTTATAGATAATGCCCTTCGAAGACTTGGTTTTAAGCCACTGATGCATCGATCAACATTACTTTCAGGTTGGATGATAAATCCAGATGCATACCTTGAAAGCCTTGTATAATTCGCCTCGTATATACCAACAGATTCATCATCCTTTTTCTTAAGCTCAATAAAATATTTTTCCATCATTTTTTGATGAATACGAGGAAAGTAATTATTGAAAAATAAGTCCTTAAACTTATACCATTCCATGAATTGAATTTCATCTCGGGGCCTTATATCCTTAATTAGAGTCCACCACTAGTCCGCTTCACATTCTAAATAGTAAACAGCCCAAATTACTTTTTCATGCTCTGAACAGCGAAGTATGGAAAATATCTTTTCAATGGTACTGATCCATTGTTCAGTAACAAGTGGATTAGAAGACCCACTTAAAGAAGGTGGATGTTGCCTAATGAAGGACTCAATATAATATTGTTCCCTTCTCTGCTCATTTGTAAGTCCAGAATGATTCATAGCTTGTGTAAGTATAGAAATAATATTGTGTACTCCATCTTCCATCACATTTGGTTGTTTAGGAGGAAAATCATTGAATTGTCCATTATATTGATCAACACGGTTCCTTCGGGTTCTAGCCATTTCCTAAAACCCAAAAAGAATATCGTGAGAGGAAAAAATCATGCTAGGGAAAACAACATAATAAAGGGGAGTACCTTCAATATCTAACATCTTAGGTTGAATTCTAATATCTTTACCATAATTCTAGTATTATAACCTATACTTATACTTATCTTTAGGGACATCCCTAGACATACCTTTGAAATATCTCTAGGGATATCACTAAAGTTTTCACATCCTAGTTTCCAAAGGTTAACTAAACCTTTCCCCTGATACCAACTTGTAAGACCCAAATCTTGACGTACATGGACATTACATTACTTTCGCGGAATACTTAATACATAAAAAAAACCAACAGTCAAGGACCGTAATAGTTTAGTGTCTTTGGAAACTTGGAATATAATCATCTAATCGTGGTGAAATTTATTCAACATCTGCCATAAAGATATTCCCCTTTTTTTCTTACCTAAAACCATCATTATATCCTGGGGAAAAGAAAACATAAAAAGGGTGATCTCAAATTCTCAGTAAGGGTATTCATGGAGAAAATAAAACCAACCATATAAATTTGAACTTAAAAACATGAACATAATGTTTAAACATCAAAATCATGAGCAATGAAATAAAACATGGCTGTACGTAAGGCATAGATCATAATGGAACATAAATCATGATAAAATAGCATGGGAGTAAAACTTGTTATTTTGGAAAATCATTAAGCACATCATATGATTCCCACAGTAGCCATGAAATTGATGCCAAGACCATCTTAGTGGACTAAGTGCCTTACTAAACTAGGTTTACTTTCCGTTCCACACCTGTATTACTGAATCAGAATTACTTTCCATTCCAGCCATATCTATCTAATGAGATATAAATCTTTTCCCAATGCATTGGAGGGAGATATAGGTCCCACCAATCTCATAATGAAATCATTCTTCAGTGTGCCACAAAATCATAAATCATACATCATAGCATAACAAACATAATAGATTGGGATTCTTAAACATCATTCCATCATAACATAATCCATACAATGAAATCGATATCATTTCATCATAAGAAGAATCAAAACATGTAAATAATGGAGAAATTATACTTGAAACATAAAGATATTAAATAATGTAATTTTAGATGGAAAAATATTTTTGATAAAACACTTGAAATGAAATCTTGAGGAAAATATCATTTCTTCTTCAAAATCATTTTCTTATTACAAAAATCCATGAAATTTTAAATGAAATGGGTTTTTTTGACAATAATAATGCAATATTGTATAGAAAGATTCATGAAAATGAGGTGTTATGAAACCGTAAAAATCCGTTACGTCGTATAAGTTAAAAATAACATTCTTCTCATACTTTTTTTAGAAAAGTGAAAAAGTACATCGTATGGTAAAAAAAAGAAAAATTCCTTACATACCATGTAGTAAAAGTAAAAAAATGTTTAAAAAGAACTTTAAACCTAAATGAAACCATTTTTATGAAACATAGACATGGATGATAACAACAACCCTAGAAAATATTTACGAATAAACAATTTCAGATAAGAACGAGATTGGAATAGTTATCCCTTACCTTAGGTATGATATGCTTCACACTTATCTGAACCTCTTTTATAATGATTTAAATAATGTCATTGACTTATTAAAGAATCATATTCATTGTTATGATATCATATATGGTTCACTTATGACTTTATATTACCTGTTCGTTTGTAAATTCCATGTTAAAGCAACATTTTGGGTAAAATTGTTTCATTTATCGTACGTGTTTCGACTTCTTGTTCTTGATATTATTACTTATATACTGATTTACATAATTTCAGAATGTAAAAAATGATTTATATATAATATATATTCAGATTATACATATATATATATGATAGATCGATAAATGGAATGAAATACACCGTTTATAGAGACGGTAGGCCGTACGTACGCATTAACGCTGTTTTCGTTTCCTTATTGAATTGAAAGGAATTAAGTAGATGACATACATATATATATACATAAATCTAGTTTCAATATTATGTCATATATTTAATTATTATTCATTATATATACTTTATAATCATTCATGATTGGTTAACATGGAGAATGAATCTCATCACGTCGTGGAAAAGATAGTCCGTACGTACGCACAAGCGATGATATCATTCCCATGATCGTGGAATTGTATTGAAGTGTATGTATAATATTTCATAATCAATATCAATTTACAATAATCATATATAGTTATTTATTTACACCATTATACCCATCCAAGTAAGGTGGCAGTCAAAAACAAATTACACCACTGCGTGGAGACGGTATTCCGTACGTACGCACACACGATGATTTCATTTTCCGTAGGATGGATATAAGGTGAAATAAGGTTGTTTCATATTTATAATAACAAATAAGTATTTAATTAATACTGATGTTATTACTTTATAATGATACAACAAATGAAGAAGAAGAAGGAAGAAACTTGAGAGAATCGGAAGAAGAGATTACCTCTTCTTCGACGCACCTCATTGAAGCCTTCTCTTAAGGAAGTAGAGTTGGTATTTTGAGAAGACCAGAACCTCAAAAATGTTTCTAGGAAAGTTTATAAGAGGAATGGGCAGGGGTTGGCTGATAATTAAGGATCAAAATAGTGTGAAGAGAAGTGGGAAGGGGTTCCATTTTTATAAGGGAGGAGAGGGCCACCTTTGGAAATATTAAAAATATTAATTTATAATAAATCTAGCCCCACTTAAAAACCTCAAAAAATGACTCATATTAGAAGATTAGATGAGATAAAGTCGTAATCTTATCAACAAAAAAAATTAGACATGCAGGAAATTTATTTTTAACATTATCATCTTGATTTATCCTTATTTGATCTATTAAATTTAATTTGTGGTAATACGATTCTAAATTTTAAATTGTTATAAATAATTACTTATTTTCTGTAAATAATCCATAATTAGATAATTTATGACATTTTAGACTATATAATTTTCAATTTATAAATTTTAAATATTTTTGTGATTTTTAAACAATTTAATAATATGTTAATTTTTATAAAATAACAATAGTGTCAATTTTAACACTATTCTTTAATTTGAAATTAAATTAAATCCAAACAGAGGATATATTCAAACTAAAATATTTAATATGTTCCCAACATTTCATACTAATCTATAAAATTCGTCTAGAACATTAAATAGTTCATATAATATTTATTTTACAATTTTTAAACCCATTTATTTAATATTTCTCTTAATACAATAATTACTACAACATATTTGTATAATTACTAAATATAATCATTTTTTGCATAAAAATTAAAAATAAAATACTAGGATGAATATAAATCTCATATCATTCATTATAATACATTTAGTCAGATTTATCTTCTAAAACAACAAAATTTTAAACTGTTATATTTATTCAATTATGAAGGTGAAAACTATGACATCATATAAAATAAAATAAGATAAGTGTCATAATTACTTTTATAAGACTCCAAACGGTCATATATTCGGTCATTGAATGATTATGGTGTATATATACTCTACAAATAAGTTTTGGTCCGGTTTGTGGGCCCTTTAATATGTGTTACTATTTCAATAAAAACAATATTATTAATTTTTTTACTAAATGAATAATTTCCGCATCATTAATGTATACACTAATAAGGTAATTAAATAACTCTCAAAAATTACAAATAAATTACCATGATAAAGAAAAACATTTTATCTTTCAAATGAGTATTTATAACTTAATTTATATTCTTTATATCCTTATATTAAAAATACTTTAATTATTAAAGTTTGAGTAAGACATATTTCACTTTCATTTAAATAAAATATACTAAAGGTCTTAATAATCTCCAAGTTGGTTATAATGGATTCCATTTTGACCAAAATATGACTTAGGACGAAATATAATCATCAAAATGTATTAAGACAATTGTTAGGATAATTTTATAATACTATATTTACCCTTAATTACCCAATTTACCTTTTACTACGGCAAATAAAATTTACCGTAGTTACTATTCATAATGCCAAAAATAAAAGTTAGTAAATTAATATAATTTGGACACAATGATTCCAAATATTGAATCTATTTTTCCAAATATAATACACAGAAGTTGAAGAAATTAAATTTAAATAAATCTTGTTGTTGAAAGAAAACGAGTTTTAGTTTAAAACATTGCAAAAGATTAAATTGATTTAACATATGAATTCAATTTAAAATCAATGCTAATTACATAGATTATATAAAATCCTAAAAATATATTCTATTTATACTTTAAAACCATTCAATATTATATTTTAACCACACAAATTATTATGATGAATAAAGTTGTTTTTAATTAAAATATAGCGTGTTTTTACTATTCATTAAAATATGAAAGTTATTAGAATAATATGAAACATTTTTAAAAGGTAAAACATTATATCATGATTCTAAAGAATAAATTTATCTTTAAAAATTGAACTTATAAACATTTCAAAAACTAGATTTAATGTGGGTGTGCCATCAAAAGGTGGGAAAACTGCATTTTTTTAAAAGTACTTATTTTACCAGAAAAATTTATTTTATTCTCATACCATGTTCTAGAAAATGAGTAAGATGAATAAAAATGTTATGAAATTTAAAATATTGTTAATAATATTTATAACGGATAGTTCCTGATAATATTATAACCAAATATCGTTGTTTAGTGAAACCTGGTATTGCGTACAACACACGCTATTGAGGAAGGTCGTGATTGAGTGTAATGCAAGACAGTTCAGGGTTGTGTGTAGTGAAATCTCCCTTTTGTGTTTCTTATAACATAATTAAATACTTATTTCATTTATACATTAAACTAAATCTATACTTAATGTTTATTAGAATAATTTCTACAAAACGAACATGAAATTGTGTGTAACAAGAACAAAGAATAGTGTTGCGTATATTGCAAGCTAATACAGTGTCACGTATTGCGCAAGTTAATCTTAGTGTAGCGTACAGTAGAAGATATGAAAGAGATTAAAATGAATATATATTATAAAATCTCGGGTTGTTACATTCTACCCCCTTACAATTAATTTCTCCCTCGAAATTCATCGGAGTTATAAATGGTTTACTACTCGAATGTTTTAATAGAAACCCACATCGTAAAAATGAATACTAAAACTTCATTTTAAAAAGGGAAGTTAGAATCATAACGGTCACCCAAAGTAACTTAGAACTGGGTTTCCACATAAGACAACATATGTGAAAATATGGATATGGAAGATAAATCTAACCATCAAGTTCGGATGGAGAGTGGAAGAGAACATGGCTATGAAAAATCCATCAATCACAAAGCCATACATTTTTGATGATTTGAGGTACCATCAAATTCATCGGATATGAGGACAGTAGGACAACATTTTTGTTTTTCAAGATCATTCCCTTATAGTTAATGAATAATTAAAAGAAATACTTACATGATTTTGGTACAATATCACTGTTTTTTGTGCCTTGAACAATTTCCACATCATCTCTTAAGGAAATAACGTTTAATTTGACTTCCGTAAAGTGTTAGCATATCATGCGATAGAATGATGGGTCATTCCATCTGTCTCAAACAATAGGTTTGCAAAAGTTATCAAATATACATAAGACCATATATGGTGAGGTTAGTCCTATATGATTTCAAAAATGGAATTATACTTCATCTATCATACAACTTAATATAATAAAACTAGCTTCTAATAACCAGGGACTTCCTGTTGGCCAGTTGTAGGCGATAAAGGCATGTCGCACTTTGGTTGTGGGTTTGATTCCCACAGCCTTGTCCGACGCGACAGGTTGTCTCCCATCTTGCATGTTGTCCCTTTTTCTAAAACTTCATTATAATAACATTCCTGCAATAATATCAAAAAGAAAGTTCTAGACTTAAACAATACTATCTGATGTCTGACATAACCCTTTCAAATCATTAGACTTATCCAAAATAAATCTGTCCAATAAAATAGTATACAGAAAATGATTATTGGAAAGGTCAAATAACAAGAACTTGAATAACATCATTTATCATATGATATATCTTGTTGGTCACATTCCAAAAATGTGAATTCCTTAATCATGTGTTCTCTTGAAACCGAAATTACTATAGAACCTTAGTGAAAACATGCATGCTGTCAAAAGGTAACTCTTTCCACATACCAAAATCCCAAAATTTCTATATACTCAAACCATGATATAACTTTTTCCTTATATCAGTCATGAGATCATTTCATTTTCTACTTATCCCTTTATTATGCGCATATCACCTGCTTTCCAAAAAAAATTCAATCACTTTCCATGGTTACTGGTACCATAAAATTATTGAAAATCACAATAGACCAATACATAAATATTCCAATATTCCACGATACTATATAGAACATTATTTTGGAATCCCATTACATAAACACTTAATCATTCCACCACATCGTTGTCATATTCAACATCACTAGTAGTGATTGCATGTGACTTACCTTTGTCCTTTTCCTTAAGTGGTTTCCAATGTCGATCATCATTAACCCATGGAATAGGGAATTTATTATCATAATGCCCCATTTCCTTGCACTTGAATCATTAAAGTGTTGATGGAGAGTTCTCTGTAGTCTTTTCTCTATTTCCACCATTAGCAACCTTGTTCCCATTACATAGACAATCAACTGCTCGATGACCTTCTTTTCTGCACTTAAAACATTTTCTAGTACCTTTTAGGAAATGTCCACCATGGTTCTTTCCACACTTCGAGCATAAATAATCATTCATCTTCTTTTCACCATTGTTCTGAGATTTCTCCTTGAAATACATATTTCGTTTCATGTCAAAACGATGAGATGGATATGTAACACCAACTTCCCATTCTACCTTGATATCACAATGCACAATTTTGTCATAGCTACTGAAGTCCCTTATAGCTAATACCCTTAGAAGACTTGGTTTTAAGCCACTGAAGAATCGATCAACTTTACTGTCAGGTTTGATGATAAATCTGAATGTATACCTTGCAAGCCTTGTAAAATTCGCCTCGTATATACCAAAATATTCATCATTATTTTTCATAAGCTCAAAGAAAATCTTTTTCCATCTTTGTTCGAAGAATACGAGGGAAGTACTTATTGAAAAATAAGTTATTGACTTCATCCCATTCCATGGATTCAATTTCATCTTGGGGATTGGTATTTTTAATTAGAGTCCACCACTGGTCTGCTTCTCCTTCTAAATGGTAAGCAGCCAAAATGAATTTTTCATGATCTGAACAGTGAAGTATGGAAAATATATTTTCAATGGTACTGATCCATTGTTCAGTAACAAGTGGATCAGATGACCCACTGAAAGAAGGTGGACGTTTACTCAAGAAGGACTCAATAGAATATTGTTCCCTTCTTTGCTTATTTGGAAGTACAGAATGATTCATAGCTTGTATAAGTATAACAATAATATTTTTTACTCCATCTCCCATTAAATTCGGCTGTTCAGGAGGAAAATCATTGCATTTTCCATTACATTTATCAACACGGTTCCTTCGGGTTCCATCCATTGTCTAAAACCCAAAAAGAATAGCGTGAGAGGCAAAAATCATGCTAGGGAAAAAACCTAATAAAGGGGGTGTACCTTCAATATCTAAAATCATTGGTTTAATTCTAAGATCTTTACTGTAATTCTAGGATTATAACCTATACTTATACTTAACCATAGGGACATCCCTAGACATATCTTAGAAATATCTCTAGGGATCTCACTAAAGTTTTCGCATCCCAGTTTCCAAAGGTTAACTAATCCTTTCCTCTGATACCAACTGTCGAGACCCAAAGGTTGATTTACATGAAAATTACATTACTTTTGGGGAATATTTAATACATAACAAAATCCAACACTCAAGGACCATAATAGTTTAGTGTCTTTGGAATCTTGGAACATAGTCTTCTAATCATGGTGAAATATCTTCAACATCTCCCATAAAGATCTTACCCTTTTTTTCTTACCTAAAACCTTTCTTTATATCCTGGGGAAAGGAAAACATATAAAGGCTGAGCTCAAATGCTCAATAAGGGTAAGCATGGAGAAAATAAAACCAACCATATACATTTGAATTTAAAATCCAGAACAAAATTTTTAAACTTCAAAATCATGAGCAATGAAATAAAACATGGCAGTATATAAGGCATAGATCATAATGGAACATAAATAATGATAAAATAGCCTGGGAATAAAACTTGTAATTGTGGAAAAACCTTAAGCATATGATATTATTTCCATAGTAGCCAAGGCATTGCTCCCAAGACCATCTTAGTGGAAAAAGTCCCTTGATGAACCGGGTTTACTTGTTGTTCCTGCCCTGTATTACTGAACCAGATTTACTTTCCGTTTCATCCATTTATATCTCAGGAGAGATAAATCTTTACCAAATGAATTAGAGGTAGATATAGGTCCCACCCATCTCATAATGAAATCATTCTTTCATGTGCCACAAAATCATAAATCATACATCATCGCATAACCCATGAAATAGAATGGGATTCATAGACATCATGCCATCATAACATAATCCATATAAAAAAATGGATATCATTTCATCATAAGAAGAATAAAACTATGTAAATAATGGAGACATTATACTAAAAACGTAAACATATTAAATAATGTCATTTTAGATGGAAAAATATTTTTGATAAAACACTTGAAATGAAATCTTGAGAAAAATATCCTTTCTTCTTCAAAATATTTTTCTTTTCACAAAATGCCATGAAATTATAAAAGAAAATGGTTTTGTTGAAAATAATAATGCAATATGGTATAGGAAGCTTTATCAAAATGAGGCGTTATGAAACCTTAAAAATCCGTTCACGCCGTATAAGTTAAAAATAACATTGTCCTCATACTTTTCTCAGAAAAGTCAAAAAGTACCTCGTATGGTAAAAAAAGAAAGATTCCTTACATGCCATGTAGTAAAAGTCAAAAAATGGTT
Organism: Viscum album; assembly: GCA_963277665.1. Taxonomy (NCBI): domain Eukaryota; kingdom Viridiplantae; phylum Streptophyta; class Magnoliopsida; order Santalales; family Viscaceae; genus Viscum; species Viscum album. The sequence continues at coordinate 751,790,793 of OY728127.1, forward strand.
AAAAAGGAAATTAAACATACATGAAACCATTTTTAGGAAACATGGACATGGATGATAACAATTTCCCCAATTAATACTTATGAATAAACAATCTCGGATAAGAACGAGATTGGAATAGTTATCCCTTACCTTAGGTCCGATATGCTTCGTACGTATCTGAAACTCCTGTATAATGATTTAAATAATGTCATTAACTTATTACCGAATTATATTCATTGTTATGATATGATATATTGTTCTCTTATGACTTTATATTACCCATTCTTTTGTAAATTCCATGTTAAAGCAACATTTTGGGTAAAATCGTTTCATTTATCCTACGTGTTTCGAGTTGTTGTTCTTGATATTATTAATTATATACTGATTTACATAATTAAAGAATGTAAAAATTATTTATATATAATATATATTCATCATATACATATATATATATATATATGATAGATCAATAAATGGAATGAAATACACTGTTCATGGAGACGGTAGGTCGTACATACAGATGAACGCTGTATTTGTTTCCTTATTGAATTGAATGGAATTAAGTAGATGACATAAATATATATATAAATAAATCCATTATAATTATTATTTCATATATTTCATTATTATTTATTATATATACTTTATAATCATTCAGGAATGGTTATCATGGAGAATAAATCTCAACGCATCGTGGGGACGGTAGTCCGTACATACGCACGAGAGATGATATCATTCACATGATGGTGAAATTGAATTGAAGTGTATGTATATTATTTCATATTCAATATCACTTTACAATAATAATATATAGTTATTTATTTACACCATTATACCCATCTAAGTAAGGTGGTGGTCGAAAACAGATTACACCGCGGTGTGGAGATGGTATTCCGTACGTACGCACGAGCGATGATTTCATTTTCCAAAGGATGGATAGAAGGTGAAAAAAGTTTGTTGCATATTTATAAAAAAATATCAGTATTTATGTAATACTTATGTTATTACTTTATAATGAGACAACTAAAGAAGAAGAAGAAGGAAGAAACTTGAGAGAATCGGAAGAAGAGATTACCTCTTCTTCGGCGTACCTCTCTTAAGCCTTCTCTTAAGGAAGTAAGCATGGTCTTTTCAGAATACCAGAGCCTCCACAATGTTTCTAGAGAAGTGGAGAAGAAGAATGGTCAGGGGTTGGCCGTGCATAAAGGCTCAAAAGGGTGTGAAGAGAAGTGGGAAGGGGTTCCCTTTTTATAAGGGAGGAGAGGGGCACCGTTGGAAATCTTAAAAATAATAATATATAATAAATCTAACCCCACTTAAAGACTACCAAAAATGACTCATATTCGAATATTAGTTTATATAGGGTTGTAATCTCAACAACCAATAAATTTATACATGTAGGGAATTTATTTTAAACATTATCAACTTGATTTGTCCTTATTTAATCTATTAAATTATATTTGTGGTAGTAAGATTCTAAATTATAAATTGTTATAAATAATTACTTATGTGCAGTGAATTATCCATAATTAGATAATTTATGACATTTTAGACGATATAATTTTCAATTTATAATTTTTAAATATATTTGTGATTTTTAAACAATTTAATATTATATTATTTTTATAAAATAACAATAGTGTTAATTTTGACACTATTCATTTATTTGAATTTAACTTAAATCCAAATAGAGTATATATTCAAAATAAAATAGTTAATAGGTTCCTAACATGTCATAGTAATCTATAAAATTAGTTCCGCACATTAAATAGTTCATATAATATTTATTTTACTATTTGAAAAACCACTTATTTGATATTTCTCTTAATCAAATAATTACTACAACATTTTTTATAATTATTATCTACACTTATTTGTTGAATAAAAATTAAAAAAAATACTAGGATTCATATAAATCTTATATATTTCATATTAATAAATTTAGTCGGATTTATCTTCAAAAACACCAGAAGTTTAAAATGTTATATTTATTAAATTATAAAGGTGACAACTTTGACATCATATAAAAAAAATAATATAAGTGTCATAATCACTTTTATAAGACTCCAAACTATCATATATTCGGTAATTGAATGATTATAGTGTATATATACACTACCAATAAGTTTTGGTCAGGTTTGGGAGCCCATTAATATGTATTACTATTTCTATAAAAACTATATTATTGAAATTTTTACTAAATAAATAATTTATGCATCATTAATATATAAACTAATAAGGTAATTATATAACTCTTAAAAATTAAAGATAAATTACCATGATAAAGAAAAACATTTTATCTTTCAAATGAGTATTTATAACTTAATTCATATTCTGTATAACCTTATATTAAAAATACATTAATTATTAATGTTTGAGTAAGACATATTTCACTTTCCTTTAAATAAAATAGACTAACGGTCTTAATCACCTCCAAGTGGGTTCTAATGGATTTCATTTCGAACCAAATATGACTTAGGAAGAAATATAATCATACAATTGTATTAACACAAATCTTAGGGTAATTTTGTAAATTTATATTTACCCTTAATTACCAGATTTACCTTTTACTATAGTAAATAAAATTTAACGTAGTTACTATTCATAATGCCCAAAAATAAAAAGTTGTATATTAATATAATTTGGACCCACTAATTCAAAACATGGAATCCATTTTTCCAAATTCAATACATAGAAGCTTCAGATATTAAATTAAAATTAATCCCGTTGTCGAAAGAAACCAGGTTTTAGTTTAAAACATTGGAGAAGATTGAATTGATTTAACCTATGAATTCATTGTAAAATCAATGATAACTACATACATTATATTAAATTGTAAAAATATATTATATTTATATTTTAAAACCATTCAATATTTTAATTTAACCACATAAATTATTACGATGAAAAATGTTGTTTTTAATTAAAATATATCGTGTTTTTACTATTCATTAAAATATGAAAGTTATCAGAATAATATGAAAATTTTATCCAAGGTAAAATTTTATATCATGATTCCAAATAATAATTATATTTTGTAAAATTGAACTTATAAAAATGTCAGAAACTAGATTTAATGTTGGTGCGCCCTCAAAAGGCAGTAAAACTGCATTTATTGAAAAATACTTATTTTACCTGAAAAAATTATTTTACTCTCATTCCATGTTCTAGAAAATGAGTAAGATGAATAATAATGTTATAAAATTCAAAATATAGTTAATAATATTCATAACGGATAGTTCGTGATAATATTATAACCACATATCGTTGTTTAGTAAAACCCGGTATTGCATACAACACACGCTATCAAGGAAGGTCGTTATTGTGTGTAATGCAAGTCAAGTCAGGGTTGCGTGTAGTGAAATCTCCCTTTGGTGTTGCATATAACATAATTATAAAACTTATTTCATTTATACATTAAGAAAAATCTATACTTAATGTTGCGTAGAATGATTTCTACAAAATGAACTTGAAATTATGTGTAACACGAGCGAAGAATAGTGTTGCGTATACTGTCAACAAATACGGTCTCGCGAATAGTTCAAGATAATCTTCATGTAGCGTACATTAGAAGATATGAAAGAGATTAAGAAGAATATATCTTATAGAATCTCAGGGTGTCACATTAAACATTGGAATAAAACTTATACATTCTTTCCCAAACTAGATTCACCTTCCCCAAGTCTACCAAAGACACCACTAGAGGTCATTCATCTACATAATACATGAAACATGTGTGATGTTTCCATATATGGGTGTGTATAACAATACCTAGTATAACTTCCCAATACAAAAAATCCCAAATAACCAAGAGTTTTTATCTCATCAATGGATATACCAATCACAATCAAAGAAATACAAAAAAACATCAAGATATACTTGAAGAAGGAACACAGTCTCAACATAAGATAGAAACTACAAATCCAAACTAGGATTCCTAGTCCAAGGTTTTGATCAATGATACATTGGGAGAACAAACTCTGTGAGCTATACTTAAAATAATTACACTCATCCTAGAGGCCATAGTCATCAAGTCGCGACACAATGGAAAAAATGAGAGGGTTCATATGAGGTACACACTCGATTGGAATGCACTCCATTAGAAATATCATATCTCAAAACACAGATAAGGGGTCAATTCCCAAGGATCACTAGAGGACAACTGACCATACTATAAATGTCTTCATTGATTAGGGATTGATTACTGATAATTATTTGTCACATAAATTCCAACAAACCCAATCAAAAGTGTCATGATGGGAAATAAGGATCTCTATGGGCCTCTTAGAGGGATACATGATCCATTCCACTGAGATAGTAGTCAAAGATGTCTATGTCAAAAAACTCTAGAAAATGAGAAATATCTCAAAATACATAGATTAAAAAGAACTACAATGGGGCCACATTGAATAATGAGAACATGATACTACATTGAACCCTCATAAGAGTGGGCCAAGGGAACACACATAAACTATAATGGTCTAAGGAATCCCGCATAAGCTAACAACTGATATTGGATAAGAAGAAATAGTAATACAAAATTTCCTCATGTTGTACCCAATGTTTCCCATGGGGTACAAAAACATGCCTAACTAATCCTAGAACAACCTGTTTCATATCATCCTACGACCTGCACTTTCTCTCAATACACTCTGTGTCCTAAATGTATACAGCGTGTTGGATTCTTCTAAGCATTCATGGTTTAATCTATTACTTTCACGTGTATTCCAAGACATGGGTATTTAATTCCAATGTACAGAGCATGTGGGGACCCCTTACCACATGGGAGTGTACCCCCATTACAAACTAAGCCATCCACCACATGTTACATGATGTACGACTAGTAATAAATTGCATGTCACACTATATGGCCTCCAAGGAGTGTAACTAATGAAGAAACATAGCCATAAGTTGAGGGTCACACATCATGTGTCATGTGTCCCATGACCTATGATATATATGTGCATGTTGAACACCTATAGATCCACAAAAAGGTCCACAAAGTGTGAGTTCACTAGACTACATTCCATGAGGTATGGTTTTTCATAGAACCCATTTAATGATTCACACATCTTCATCCATGACCCGCAAACCACTTATTACACCTTGAATAATGTCATAGGTTATATATTTGAGTATTTTCAAGATAAATTTCCTCCAATTGATAGAATCTATATGTATCTGGCACTCCAAAAATTTTCACATCCGGAATCACTGGTTCCACATTCCAAAAGAACAAATAACGGGTCTTGATCCATCCGTTTATCTATTTCCATAGTCATATCCCACCATTGTAACATCATATATCGATCCCAACCCATTATAATGATATGTTCCAAAAAACATTTAATGTAAAATTATCTCTAAATGGGTATTTTTGAAATTAAATTCCAATAAAATTTCCAATAATGAATGCATGTAGAACCGGGAGAGAAACCCATTAAAAATAATATTGAGGAATAATCCTTGGAGTTTGTTAATTTTTTGAAATGGTATTTTGTATCAATGATTATTAATGATTTTTTATACATAAAAAACAAAGGAAAAAGAAAATATTATCCTCAAATCACTAAATTAAATCCATACCTGCAAAATTAATGATATGTGAACTAGTCCCTTAGTAGATACACTCATGTTCTTCACGGGATAAAACGAAATCGATTAATCCAAAAATCGAACATTCTAACTCTATTTGGATGGTTTTATTATTAAGGAAATGTTTTCTTATTGTCATTGGTGAGATATTTGAATTACGTCACACACATCTTGCTGATCATTGATCTGTTTGTCATTTGCCAATGGTACCTCTCCAATGGTTCCTCTAAATATCCATGGATATATAGAAAACCATTATATTTTTCCATAATATAGTATTTAAGGAAAAAGATAGGCCACTTCATTAAAAATAGAATTAATGAAATTATTATTTTTATTTTATTCATTTTACGGACATGATAACTTTTTCCCAAATTCCCCACGACAAGAAGGTTTTTGTTTTCCCTAGGGCAACACATACATTCCAAACAAAAAAATCCTTCACATTTCTATTATGAAATTTTGTTTAAAATTATTCCACTCTTTCAAGAAAACTACATAGGAGTGATATTTAATATATTATTATATTTCAAAAAATTATTTCTGGGCACACCAAGCCTCAGAATTGTATACTATCTCATCACTTCGTTCAATACATATTTCTAAAAATATTCTAGATTCTTACTTGGAAGAAATTGGGACATTACAGGGAGAAAACTGTAAACACTTCCTTCTCAAAAATAATTTTTTATGTTCTTCATCAATTAATGGTTTTCATTTACTATAAAATATGAATTTTTCTTCCTCAGATTTAACAATCATTGTTTGGACATTCCATTTTGGTAGTTTGATGGCCAATGAATCTTCTAAGAGATCATCATCTTCCACTTGTTGTGATTTTTTTCATGTTTTCCATTAGTGAATATAAATATATAATTCAACACCTCAATAGGGACACTATTGAAAAAATATTTAACTTCATGATAGAGGCATTCAATAGACTCAATGAAACCATTCTCAAAGATTTTACTTATTTCACAAGAATATTAATATTAAATTTATTTCACAAGTCACTCAATATTATACATATATGTATCTAGTGTTTGATACTCATTAATTTTTGTTATATTTCATTACTTTTTTATATTATATTTCATTTTGTTTTGTAGATTCATAATAAAAACATGAAAATCGATATTTCTAGGGATGGAAACATCATTCCTTATCCATGTAATTTATAAATTATGTTCAAACCAACACTTCTTATACCCTAGTAAAATAACGGGGCCAAGAAAAAAACATTCCAATCAAATATTGAATTTTGATCTCTAATTTTAATTATGATTGAATAATACAGTCAATTAGAGGGAACCTAGGCTATTATAAAAATTTCGAGTCATAGTAGGGAATTAAAAGACATTGGTGAGGGGGGTGAATCAAGTGTGGTAAAATAATTTTACAAAAAACAATAATTCTGTTTATTATAATGAACCCCATATGGTTTTGAACCTCTATAATGTATTAGGAAGTAAATAGATCTCTTTTAGTTTATACTAGATTACACATATGAGAAATGTATATACTAAATGTAAAGTTGTAACTTTTTTATATAAGTTTCATCCCTAATGTGGATACCCCATTATATGTTCTACTCCCATTAAAACATGAATTTTATACAAAAATAATTTTTTCAATTATAATGGATTATATTGGGATTAAAATAAAAGAATTGAATCCTTATTACACATGTAAGGGGTTACCATATTACACATGTGAAATTCCTCCACTAAATTACCTAAGTGAAGGGATCATTATTCTTCACCCCATTATCTTTAACACGCATTTCACAAGCTAGTTTTCTTAGTTTTCCTATTCCTCTTGATGTGTATCAAACAGATGGTTAGGAATGTCTCTACACCCCAAAATCTAATCTACTTCCTTAATAATAAAGTGACTTTGACTACCTGAAAGAATTCAAAAAATATAAATGAAACCCAGTCTTTGATTAAATTCCTATAATCTTGATTTTTAATGATGATTAATTTTAGATTACTGAAACATAAACCTCATAAAATTGGAAACTGAAGAAATAAATTCTTAATTTCCAAACATAAAATAAGCTACCTACTAAAATTTTTATTTTCCTCATCCTCAACTTTATCAAACTACTTGTATAATTCATACATGTCTTCTACATCTTATTATTCATTGAAGCACAATATCTTTTCTTAGTGTGACACATGCTTAGTTCTCTATATATTCTTACATTATATAGTAAACAATTACTTCTATTATATATTTTTCCTCATATTAAACTTCCAAAAACATATAGTTCACGAAAACTATAAAACTCCTCATTTTTTTTATTTTGAGATCCTCTAACATATTTGGTAAGATGGCCCCACTCTTTAGTGTTTAAATTTTTGTATCTATAAAAATATAACTTTAGAATATATTGTGTATGAAAATATTCTTACAAATATTTTTACCCTGTCTCAAAAATATCGAATTTTAAATCCGAAACACTTGTGGTTTTCGCATATTCTTATTTTTTTTAAATGAAAGTGTATTATAAAAATATCATTTTTTATTTTTTACCATCATAATCCTAGATGATGAAATATTCATTTTTTTTCTAAAATATAACCAGTTTATTCTTATTTATATACTTCAAACGATTAAAAAATAAGTCTCTAACACTATTTAAAATACTATAACACATCAAAATGTAGTGTAGAACACCTTCAGGGAATAATGAGTCTTCTGAAGGAAACATGTATAGATTCTAGATGAATCTTTACACCAATGTAGTGATATAACCCTTATTTCTCCTCAGTAATCTTGATTAATAATTAATATTTTGATATTTAACTATACTGAAGGTCAAAACTTTCATTGATTGATTTATCATTAGTATTATTTTATCTAAATAAAATTTTAATTTCTCTCATTTCATGATTTGTGGAATTCCCATCCTTCCATTTCAGATTGATGCTAATTAAATCTGTTCATAAGATCAACATATAAAGATTTTATCGAAATATTAAATTATATAAATATAAATGTTAAACTAAATATTATACTCATTTAAATATTCATTGTTCTTAAAAAACTAATAAACATAATTCAACACATTAATTTTTTTTGAATTTCTTCCATACATTGATCTTCACCTCCAATCTTGAAGATCAATTTCAAAAAAATTGATTTCATGTACCAAAACTATTCTAGGTGTAGTTGATATACCGAAAAATGAGGAAAAAATATTTCTTCATACCATTTATATTTTCTCCTTATATTTTTTAAAAAATAAAATCAATCTTACCCAAAAAAAGATCCAAAAAAGTTCCAATCTATAAGTCCACACAATTTGTATTTTATAATATTTTGAAGACTAACTAAATATCTGAAGTCATTTGTGAGATAAATACATATATTATTATAGTTATAAATTTAACATATAAACACTATAATGATGTAATATGAAATTAATAGAGTTATAATAAATGGAACCAAATAATAATGGTCCCATATAAGTCATATGATCAACATGAAACTCTAAAGTCATACAAAAAAGACTATTCTATTTTTATAGTGTTGAAAATAAGAATTCATGAATTCAATAAAATTTATATTTGAATTATTTAAATGGATTACATTCCATCTTAACCCCTTGAAAACTACTTATATTAGCTTGATTAATTCAATTTATTTTCAGAATAATCCCAACCTCTTCCATCTTCATTCCATGATGTGTGAACGTATTAAATAATAAATTCTAGTATTCTATGTTGTTTATTATACTTAATTTCTAGAAAAATATCATCTTCCATTATCCTCCATAAAATATTCATTAAATTCCACTATATAAAACCTAAAATATCACATATATATGGATGGTTTCTATAACATGGATAATTTCATAAGTACTTTGAACTCCTTGAAATATTTTTCCCTACAGCTTATACATGATATCCATCATACACAACCATAGAACCATGCTTATATTCTTCCAATTTTTCCACTTATTTGGTAAATTTTGTAATCATAGATTCATCCACTTCATCACTTGTCTTTATAATTTTTGTACAGATTGGAAATGATAACATGAAATGTGAGTCTCACTAAGTAACCTTCATACTTACTTTTCCAACATGATATAGATTCTACTTTTCATATACAATATTATCTAAATATTATTCCTTTTTACAGATTGAATTCCATTTATTGAAGATAATTATAAATATATATTCTCTAAATCCAAGAGAACATCAATAAGTGACACCATACCCTATGTGGATCCATATGAGTACTAATTACATTATAGTAACAATTGGTGCCTGAATACTTCCTACATCAAGTCAATTTATGATGTATATAATGGGTAGGGACAGATAGTGTGTTGTCAAATTCCCTACTTGTATAGTGAAAATAATATATCCATGGTAGTTAAGTGTAAATATCTATCCCATGTAATGGGTAAGGGGTTTAAAATGTGGGGGTCAGGTCCCATCATATGGAAATTGGGAAGCTGTATACATTAGCCTGGGGGAAACACCCATCTCATTCAACCCTGCATGTTACTGTAGAAAGGACCAGGTAATGAAATTTATATTATAGAAATATATACCCATAGAAATAGACCTACAATCTTGTTTATCAAATATTTAATTATTAAACATACATAATAAAAATTCAACCTTATCAATGTTCTCATTGATATAAGAAACATCCTTACCTAAACATGAAAATTTCCTATTGTAACATCACAATGAGATCCAAAATACACACAAACATAGAATAAAACAGAAGTGAATTAATGGTTAAAATATTATGGGAATACGTAAGGATATAAAAATAATACCAAAAAGTGAAAATTCATGGTATGAAATACTCTTTAGTTCACCATAGTGGAATTTTATCCTGTGTCTTAGGTGTAGTCTGAATAATAAATTAGGGTTCATTTAAAACATAGACAGATAAGGTTATGATACTACATGGGTTAAATCTAGTATATATTCGTGGTAAAATGGTTTGATGTTGAAGTGGGGTATTAAAAACAAAAAATACATACTTATAGTAACCCATGTATGAATTTAAGAAATACAAAAGTGTTGATAATTTAATTTTAGTTTATTTTTCCTTTATTTTAGAAATATATAATAATTTATTATAGAAAATTCATTTAAGTGAACATTTTATTATAAAAAGGTGTAACATCAAGGCCCCTAAAACCACTATTATTGTAGTAAGACCGATGGGTCACATGACATCAAGTTCATCTCCCGGAATTCTAGAGGCTGCTGACTTGTATTAAGGGACTAGGGTGTGTCCTTAGGGAGACTATGCCCACATATATTAGAGTATGAAAAATATAATGGTTTATAAGAAATAAATAGATAGTACCAAAAGCATAAAAAATAAAATTAAAATAATATAAATAGGGATGAAATAAAAAAATAGTGGAAAATAAATATAAAAATTCAATTAAGGTGGCCAATGCTAGTTAATTGAAAGGATGCATGAATGTCCAAATGATTATACATTATATAAAACAAAATTCGTAAAACAGGAATTTAAAAAATATAGTTCATGAATGAAAAATAAAATAAATGAAAATATAAAAAGAGAACACTACCCGCATCCTTACCTCTAGATGAATCATTTGCTCTTATCTCCCATTTATAACATAGTACATCACAAGAATGAATCCATGGTCCTATGAATAAGAATTTGTACTCATTTCCCCTAGTGAAATGGCATCCTAAGAAAGGTGTGAGATAAAAATACTTGTTTGTTGGAACCCACGATGCCTATACCAATCCAGTACTTTTAATATAAATTATCGGTGTACCATATATAAAATATTTTGAGCAATAAACAAATTATATAATAAAAACTTGGTCCGGGTTCCCAAATGGAAAACCTTCCCATTCCCCTACTTTGGTCTGAGCCGAAACTCTAAATGTAGTACCTATACAAGGAATAATATGTATAAAGGACAGTATATATAAATAAATTGAGGTAGCATAACAAGAATAACCCATGAATAAGTTTATTTTGGAGGTCACATTACCATGTCATTAAAAATGTATGCATATAATTCAATGAGGAATGTCTCATGTTTAATGGACAGTCATACAGAAACAAAATTAAGGATGAATCTCACATATAAACAACAAATATGTCAAACACCGAATCTAGAGGTTGTGTCAGATCCCATCCCTGATTATAAAATAATAATCCAAGGTATCACTAACATACATCCAAAATATACCTATACCAATTTGCTTGTCCCAGTAAATCTGTTCTGAATCCCATGTATCACTCAAGGCCTGGTGTCTCTCATTCCATCCCATATATCTCACTATATTATTGAGTATCACTAAAGGCATAGAGTAGCCATATTTACAATGGGTCTTTCCACAGTTTCAACACTAGTGAATCAATATAAATTAGGAGTATAATAAACCGCACATGAATCCCTTTCCTGGAAATCCAAAGTATCAACTCTGGCACATCGTTATATAACCAACCGAGCATGGGAGTCCATCCAAAAGTTCCTAATATTGAACCCATGTTCTCACCTAGCACGTATCATGTGAAGTATATCAGGAAAGACACACAAAACAAGGCAAGATATAACTATATAATATAGAACACCATTATATAAACATAACATTCCAAAATATGAAAATATATTCATAAAAACAAGGGAAAAATAATGTATCACAAGTGAAACCATTAAATAATCAATAAAATATTATGGGGTGGGGGTCTAAGCTCATCCCAGGGAATCTAAAAAGTATCCCAGGTATCTCTACAATACATTCTCCATAATCCAATAGAACTATGTCTGTCTAGGGAGATCATTCTCAAAACCCTTGTATCACTCAAGTCATGGGGACTTTCAGTCCAACCTAGATATCTCACTAGAGGATTGAGTATCATGCAGGCCATAGAGTAGCCATATTTCTAATGGGTCCATCACCAATTTCTCACCTTGGGAACCCGTATCACTTAGGAGTATAATAAAACTATTAGGAATCCCTCACCTAGTGAGAAAAATTATTTACCCCAGTGCTTCTAGTATAACCACCCAAGCACGAGAATCTCTATATGAGTCCACAATATAGAACCCGGGTTCTCACCTGACCCATATCCAGTTAACCATATCAAGTAAGACACACACAATAGTTTTATGAATCAGTTGGTATAACCTGGAAGGAAAGCATGTTTATAATCATAATTTAATACATAATACATAACTACTTATTTTTTTCAATTAAAAATTATAGAAGGTATGACAATATATATATATATATATATTTGTGTGTGAGATTAAACATAAGAGGCAATGACTCATCTCATTTAGTTCATTAATAAATGTAATGAAATTAAGGTATCACATTTAATTAATTCATGGAAGCTATGTCATAAGGATACATATGTCCATTGGATGGTGTGATAGTCCATTAATTATGAAGGAATCAATTTTTTAGCACATGAAACCCTACACAAACCATTTACAACAACCAATTTATTCACGTTTCCTACACATTTACAGTTAATTTATAAATGTCAAAGGGTCATGTGGAGAGTGTTATTGCAACAAGGAATACAACTACATGGGCAATGTCATTTATACTAAATGAGCATGAAAATTCAATTTATATTATTAAAATGGTTATAATTCAAACTAGATAAAAAACTAGAACAAAACAAGAGTCTTGATTGAACCACCTAATTATATTTCATTTCATGTTTATCCATTTAATGTAGTCAAAGTACTTGGTCAATCTTGAATATGAACTAAAATAATTACTATACATGCCACTAATATAATGAAACCTGGAAATTGGATTTTATATAGGGAAGGGGAACTTAGAAGGTGCTATGAACACATAAGAATTTTATTACATAGAAAAATATACTAATAAAATAAGCATGCCCCTAAAAGAATCTTCGTTCAACTATCATTTAAGTAGGTGTTTTTCAAACATGGACTTATTAGGTGCAATGGTAATTTAAACATTTGGATAATGAAAAAATAAATTTACAAACATGATTAAATGTCATATAAAACCATGAAATATATATAAACAAGACAAAAAATAATAAGAACCACCAAATCAATAAGATAAGAATGATATAACTTACAAAGTAACATTGTGTCTTTTTGTAGACAATGCACCTCCATTGGAGGGGTTTTATTATAAAACCATGAACTTGTATATCAAAAAATTAACTTATAAAAACTAAATATTTATTATAAAAATCCACCAGGAGAGGAAAATATCCAATAAAAGTGTGAGAGGAACATGATTAATGGGTTATTAAATTAATGGAAAAGGATAGGGATCCTACCTCCAACATTGACCATGCCGACATTTGGAACTTGATAGATTTACCTGCGACCACCTGAAACTACCCACACTCAGACACACATACACTCACTCACACACACTCATCCTTTAATCCAAAGGAAGTATTCCCCTCCCCAAGAGGGAACATATATGAGGAAGATATATATACATATCTATGTATGTGTGTGTAGGCCATCAAATGCGTTAAAACACTCTAAAACAAAAATATTATGCTTTAAAAAACAATGAAAAAGGATCCACACAACCACAGATATTTACCTGTACTATAATTACTAATAAATCCATAATTATAAATTGATAAACAATGATTAATGACAGAAAAACATACCCCAAATTGATAATTACGGGTTGAGACTATTCGAATCGCTTCTCCTTTGGGGGCGTTTTTCAGAACACAATGAAGGGAGTACTAGGATATGCTTCACATACCCTGACATTGGAAGAAGATCCAAATATCATATTATTCGAAAAGCATAGGGTTCGACCACATCGTAATCAAGCGATAGGGACACAAAACATCACCATTCAAGGTAGGAGATATTTTTAATTTGATGAATTGAATGTAAAACCATTGGTCTCCACTCTAGAGAAGGCTTTGAGATGGGAGGTTGTGCGGAGGGAGGTCATGAGGTGTTCAGTCACAAGGGGGGAGGTCATGCACCCAGGGGGTTCGACAGAGGGGATGTCACATGAGGTAATGGGGGAGAGAAAGGGGGAGACCCCTTTGGGGTCTCTTTAAACTTAAAACAGACAAATAAATAATAATAATAATTATTATTATTATATGTAGTAATAATAAAGACAATAACTTTTTAAACTCTTCATTATTTTTTTTCCCAATTTACCCATTTCATTTTATTTCCATTATATATTAAATTTAAATAATTTAATTTATTTATTAAAAAAAATTAGTGTTCAACTCTCAGAAATACATCCCCACACTCCGTATTCAAAAATTCTCATCCAGTAAAAGAAAAAAATTCCAATTCCCCAAGAATTTATATCTTGTTCAAAATATGAGATGTCACAAAATCCCCGCCATAGAACTTATTATCCCTAAGAAGCGTTTTTGAACATTGAAAACAACACCCGAACCACATAGGTCCTGAAGTATCACTCAAATGGTAATGTTGTGTTTCCAAACGCCTAATGCACCATCAAGAACTTATCAATAATTCAACACTTAAGCCATTAAATCCCAATCCAATGCTCGACTCCCAACCAAAATATTGATATTATGCATACCTATTTCCATTCATCTAGAGCCACTATCATGTCATCATATCTTTGAATATTCGTCTAGTGTTGCTCCAAACCTTAGGCTTTAACATTAGAAATAGAAAAATTCTAATCCACAGTACATCGACCATTAGAATTTACTTAAAAATCAGGCCTCATTGTTTTTTTAACATTTATACTAGAATTATTTGATTGAAATGGAATAGTAAAATCTTAATCGACATGACCAAAATAAGTCTTGCACACATTCACTGAAAAGAGCACTACCACAAAAACAGTTATTCCTAGCACCACACTTTTATCAGCCCTAACGAAAAAGTGCTGATAATGGTACCCCCATTAACAGTGCTTTTTTAGCGCTGTTAAAGGTACCCCCCTTTATCATCTCCTTTTCGTTAGCGCTGATAAGGGGGGGTGGTCTTTATCAGTGATATTTTTAAAAGCGCTGATAAATGGTCTACTTCCAAAAAAATTCATCAAAAAATTTATATTAATATTTAAATATATAGATATTGTTATAATTATGAAAATATATTACATATTTTTTAAATATATTTTTAAATATATTTTTTAACTGTATTTTTTAATATATTTTTTAAATATAATTTTTAATATATTTTAGATAAGTATAAAAATATTATTACACTGTATATATAATATATTTAGTGAAAATGGCTAATAAAAAAATTAATAAAATATTTTTAATTAATAATTTCATTATTATTATGGAGTAATAGTCATTTAATAACAATTTTACGACTAAAAAAATTAAAAAAATTAATAAATATCCAAAATATGTTGAAAACGCAAGTCGAACATCAAACAACCATAACTTTTGATCCGGGTGTCCCTTTGAGATCTAACACATATCAAATCAAATCCAGCGATGAGCTCTACATCTCTGTGACCAGTATTACTGTGGTTAAGGTTTTTTCGAGGCCAAAAAAGGCCCAGAAGCCCACCAAAACAATGTTTTTAGTCGGGTACCCTGATTTTTTAACATTTTGTGGATTTTCAGCCTCCTTTAAGAGGGTATTATTGGCTTTTTTTGGTGGGGACTGAATTTATTCCAAGGTATTACATTCATATTAATAATATTTCTTTGAAATTTTATTGTTTTTATAATGCACTGCTATTTATAATCAAATATATAACAATATATATATATTTATTATATATTAACACATAAATATTTAATTATAAATATTAATTATAAAATATATTTACATATAAAATATATTAGCATTATCTAAATAATAACTAATATACATTTTATTTAAAATAAAAATATATGTATATTTATATACCTATATATTAATCTATCTATATATATATATTAATCTAACTATATATATATATATTAATATAACTAGATATATATATATATTAATATTACTATAAATATATATACTAATCTCACAATAATGATATATATATATTAATATCACAAAAAATTTATATATTAATATAATTATATATATATATTAATATAACTATATATATATTAATATAGATATATATTACTATTTGAATAAATACAACTATATATATATAAAAATAGTGATATATATTAATATAACTGTATATATATATATTAATATAAATATATATTACTACACGAATATATATAACTATATATATAGATATGTCATGAAATGTAAAACAAATCAAAATAGAGGAGTGGTAAGGGCTTAGGCACGTAGGGGGGAGGTCTCGAGTTCAAAACATGGTTGAGGCAGGGGCGCGCGCGCATGGGGGAATATGGGAGCTAGTGCTGATAATGGGTGGAGGGGGTGTGTAGGGGTGCTGGAGGGGGAATAAATTCACTGTAAAATGGGGGGCTCAAGCGCTATAAAAGCACCCCAATTGGCATGATTTTTTTAAATTTTTTTTTAATTTTTTTTTATTTTTTTTAATTTTTAATTATTTTTAACTTTTATGAGCTCTAAAAAAAAGCACTAATAAAAGGGGTATTTTATCAGTGATAAAAAGAAAGCACTGATAAAGGAAGCGATGATAAATGACCCCTTTATCAGTGATTTTTGGAGCGCTGATAAAGGGGACCCCCCTTTATCTTCACTGGATTTAACAACACTTTTCTAGTGCTGATAAAAGGGGTATTTTTAGTAGTTAAGTAACTGAACCATTAACCGTACTTCCATTAACTGTACTTCCATTAACTAAGTGATGTGTTTTAAAAATTATTCTTCACCAAAAATATACACTGAACAAATGAAATCATATGACAAGACAAATCCGAATGACAATTGCCAAGATGACCAGCTTACATGACCAATGTATTACAAAAAAACTCCAACATGTCTATTTAAAGAATTCTGTATTTATAATGAAAACATCCACAGAAGTCCATACTTGACATCTGATGATGTTCCTTGGTACAAACATCATTGGACCATTTTAAACATGTTGTTCCACAACCTGAATAAGGGTGTAAATGATATTCATCCCAATAGAATAATTACCATTTTATGAATTAACTTTGATCCCGACTACGAGTCCAACATAACCGAAATATTGAAAAAATTGGGTCCATGGAACTAACCACGATATTATGTACCCCATTATTAAAAGAAAGATGTTGGAATAAGGCCAAAACATCTACATTATTTCATTGACCGATCCAGAACAACATCCTCTAAGTAGTCAAGTAAAAAGAATATACTGTTGGCTCGGGTTCTATCCAAGGAATTCATACACCAGAATCCATGAAACACTTAGAATAACCAATCATTTATAGACACCACACATTTGACTTGTAAAAATGATAAAACCACACAATCATGTCCAAAAACGTTAATACTTCTTTTCCCGACATAAGACTGACACAGTATTAGTGCATGAATGGTGATGTCAATATAGGGGAAATTCCTATTGCTAAGAAGGATACCATAAGAGTAGTTGGAAACTAAAGAATGGTTTCGAGAAACTTCCCACATTCCCATAAAGAATTGTTTGGTTTGGTTCTTAAGAAACCAAACCCAACCACTGATGGGAGGAACATTTGAACCACCACAGGTCCACCTCTTTTTAAAAGAACTTAGCGTCAGCTACAGACACATCGACAACAACTGATCACCAATCCTTTACCACTGGAGGAATTTTGTGATCACTAAATATTTTCCACTAAAGTCTATCTTAGAATAATATCACTTTCTCAATGGTTTCATACATAGTTGACTACAATAAAGTCAATCCTCAATGAATGAATTGACACGTATTTAAATCTTCTACGACTCAACAGAACAAGAGAAAGGAAACTGTATTTAATGTTCCTTTTAGGTTGCATTCCTTATACTTGAATGGATATCGTTACCAGATTTGGTATAATGCACCCCAATATAAGAGTTTCCTAGTCGACGAAGGGAATGAAATTAAGACAACGATAAACAGTATGCTAGATCTAGATTTATCTTAAATAAGTAATTCCCCAAACCTATTTACCTAGAGTTGGTGCATTATTACATAAAAGTGGAATGATCACAAGAGATCAAGTCTTGAATACTGATTAGTTTAGTATCATTGGAGGTACTAGATACATACATATGTTTTTCATTACATCATGAAATAAAGAAAAACAACCTTTTTCCCCTATGAACACACTCTCATCCTTAGGCCTATCCTTAAAGGTTAATAATAATATAATTATTCATATCCTATGAAAAAAAGAAAACCTAAGAATGGGGTGAGCTAAGATTCTTAGTAGGGATAAAAATATAGCACAACTACTATAAATAAGCATAAACATTTATGGAAATGAATAAGACTAAAAAAAGAAATTTAAACATAAACTTCAGTAAAATATGGAAAAGATTAATCAAATAATTACATTTACTTATTTATATGGATATTCTATTAGACAAATAATCACATGTAATATAAATAGCTAGTTTCATAATGATATAATGCATAATTTCGGACCTCATAACCACATAGTCGATGCCTCATGCCAAGACTACAAATAATAATTTTCTCAAGGCCTTGTTCCAATACTCTAGTTTTTCTCATGAGACCTACTGATGCATCGAGGGGCTATAGAAATCCCCACCTGCCCAACAATATGTTCAAGGTATTCCACATATGAAAAGGGTGAAACATAATCTCAACAGTCGTTTTAAAACTATTATACGAAATGCCAAAAAACCATGAATGGTATAAAAATTTCACATCCACAGTCGAACATAACTCATTAAATACAATATGGTAGATTTTATTATAAAAATCAACCTCAAATTAATAATAATGAAGTATATTGACTTATATGAAAATAATCAGTAAAACTATTTGATAGAAATATCCCATTTTTCATAGAAACATTTTAAAGTCTCACTATTTATCAAGAATCTTTTTAAAAGTTATTTTTTAATCGAAGTGTTCCATACCACTTTGAAACTTTTATTAGGAATTTTAATTTTAATACATTCATGTCCATATAAATAAATCCGGAAAACCATTTTTAAAACATGGACACTAATGAGAAATATTTTGATGAATAAATATTTAATACATTTAAAATGATATTTTAGTTAGAGTTCCGAACCAAATAAAGGACACATAAATACCAATAATTGAGGAAATATAAACTTTATAATATCATGAGAATAAAGATATTCATGACATACTATGTCAAAGTAATGTATATACACCATATATAAGTGAATTGGAACACAACAACAAAGAAGTCTCAATGGAATGAAAATTGAGATGAAATCCATTATAAAAATTGTACCCATAGATTAAGGATAAATCAATGAAATAATTATGTGTGAAAAATATATATACACTCAATATGATTGGATATTCAGTGTAAATAAATCAGATTACATTCAGACATATTCTTGTAAAAACAACACCAAGGACTTGGATGTTTAACTATATAAATGGAAATTTATTTAAGATTACTCATATCAAGTTCATATCAATGACAGGATAATTTGTCAATGGAGTGATTATGTGTATCAAAATTATATAAAGAAATGCATGTAATTTTTTACATAAATAAATAATTAGTTATTTCACACATAATCATGGAGTAACCTAATAAATGATCTTTGCATAAAACCTAATGAGTATAAATTGAAATGTGAAATTCCCATACCGATTTAGTAAAATACAAAACATAAAATCCATAAAAGAAGGATCATACAATGAAGATTTAAATACCCATAAATTAAATTAAATTATACAAAGAATAAAATAATGTGTTGTACATACACCACACAATATAAAATAGTGGTAAATATAGCACGAATATCACAGGAATAAAAAGTGAGATGAAAACCACTTACCTTGTACATTTTTTTTGCATAGGGTAGGTTAATCTCCTTTATAATGGTTGAATAATTGTTATTAAATTATTAAAGAACCACGTACATAAATATGATATCATATATTATCTTATAATATTTCTGTGTTAATGATATTTCAGTTATATAATTGTTTTGGGTGTTAACTGATTTGTTTTTCTTTATATGTTTCTTTACAGAAGTAATGTTTTTTATGGATAGGATATTTTTTATTCATATCAAGAATGATATTATGTTCTTAAACATTATTTTTAATCATCAAATGAAAACTAATCTTGAATTTTTATTATGGGGAATTAAATCTCATCGCATCATGGAGACGGCCAGTCGAACGTACACACGAGCGACAATATCATTCCATTAGTGGTGAAATCATATATAATTGTATGTTATATTATATATAAAGAATCATTAACATGTTATATTAATTATTTATATCAGATATAGTCATTATTATACCAATCTAAATAATGAGGTGTTGAATAAAAAAACTAAACCAGGACTGGGAGACGGTATGCCATACCTACGCACGTATCGTGACTTTGTCATTCATAGGATGGATAGAATAATGAATATAGTAGAACCATTTTTATAATAACATAAAAATTTGTATAATTTACTGGATTTATTATTTTGGTATGGAAACAACAATGAAAGAGGTTGCGGAAGAAGAAAAGAACTTTGAATGTGGTGATGAAATTATTACCACTTATTTTGGTGCTTCCTTTTTATTTGATCAAAAGGGCTCAATAGGTTGGTTATGTGATCAATATAAGGAATATAGGTTTAATTGAGTGTTGTTGGGAGAATATTTGAATAGGGGTTGGCCGAGAAAAATGGATTTGGATGTGTGATTTTGAGAGAAAGTGGAAGTACCCTTTTATAAGAGAGGTGAGGGTAACATTAGGAAAAGCTTGAAATATTATTTTATTATAACATCATTTTTGGTTTATAATGGCTCCAAATAGATTTATTTAGAGGATAAGGTGGGGATGCATCAAATTCCTCTCAACTAATATGATTTAAACACGTTTAGGTCACCATATTAAACTTATCATTTAGATTTAATTCTTTGTTAAATAGTTTAACATTTACCATATCTTTTTGTATTTTTATATTACATTGTTAATAATCATACTATAAAATTCCAAGAGAACCACAAGTGGTTCATTAATGACATATAAATCATTATATAATTCTTTTTTCCAAATCGTATATTTTTTGGAATATTATATCATTTAATAATATAGTATTTGTTTTAAATACCAATTTTTTTCAATTTTGGCACTATATAGTATTTGGTATTTTTGAGTGTCAACAAAACACTATTATAAAGAAAAAAATATATTATATCAACACTAACATGTCATATTAACCTATTAAATTCATGAAACGAATCAAAAGTCTCAATTTAAATTTATTTTGTTATTTATAATATCAATTATTTTAATATTTCATTAATAAGGTAATTACTCCATCATCATTGGGTCGTAAATTAATTTTATCAATTAAGGGTCTAAAAACAATAAATATAATACCATGGTGTATGAAATATTTTTAGATTTCTAATTAATATTTATAGTCAAATTTATCTTATGTATAACCCTATATTAAAAATGTTTTAATTATTAAACATTTAATTTAACACTTTTTACTCTCCTTTAAATAAAATAATAATAAATTTACTAATCTAATAAAATTGGATCAAAAGGATCATATTTTATTCCTAAGGTTTAATTTGATCTAAATAAACTTATCCAATAGAATTAGGACTCATGTTTGAGTAATTATAATATCATTTTTACATTTTATTACCCCATTTACTTTTCACTATGTTAAATAAAATTCAGATGTTACTATTTATCAAAAATTATTTCCATTATATTGAAACACATTTTACTTAAAGATTTCAACTATGTCCCTTGGATTTTTAAAATTCAATTTACATAAGTGGTAAAATTATGTTTTATCCAAATTTTCGAATGTGGCTAGAAGGTGAGTAAAAGTCATTAAAAAGTTCAATAAAATTTTATATATCTAATATTATTATAAAACAATTTCAAGAAATTAAATTGGACTAATATTGGTATTATGTATATATTTTGTCTTTAAAATAAATTTAAATTAAAAAAATTATTTAAATATAAATTCGGCTTTAAACAATAAGGCTGTGCTTTTCCTTATTCATCCAAATTTGAATGTTTTTAGAAAAATACCAAAAATGTCACGACCTATCCTCGGGACTCGTGCCTTGAATACCCCAAGCCTGCCTTCCATAGGCTAGGGGCTGGCGACTAGCACCAAGGAGTAAATCCTGACAAAAAGGGGAAGTCATTTCCTTTATAAAGTAAACAAACACCACAGAGTAAGCCAGTAGAAGTAAACACTAAGTAAACTGAGTATAATAGTAAGTGCAGAAAGTAAATGGGTCAGAATACAAACCCAAACTGAAAGTAAAGTACAACTGAAGAGAAAGTAAAAAAACTGAATGTAAAGCAGAAACATCGAGCCTTCCACTAGAAGTCCCACCTGAATGTTGGGTACAGATAGCCTCCTCAACTCCTCGGGTCTAGTCGTATGCTCCGTGTACGTCCTGCCCAGTGGTCCACCTCCAGGAACAGAATGCTCCAAAACCCTCAACCACGATCAGAGTTGTCCATCGTCTGCGTCCAACACAACGTAGTGTGGGCCTAGCCCGTGCAGGGATGAGTATACGCTACTTAGTAGGGACCCCGAGACCCCCAATGGTGTCCGAGAATACACAAAGGATAATCCACAAAATAAAGATACAATCACGAAGTAACATGAACACTATTTAGGTATATGCCCATACACATACCTATGTCATCAATTCCAGTTCGGCTCTAACATCCGAGCCCAAGTTCGATCACATCCACACAGGATAGTACAACCCAATCCACATAGGAAAGCACAACACAATCCACATAGGAAGAAAGTCAATCATATCGAAGATAATGATTGAAAGTTAAGACTCATCTCACACAGGTAAACTTCTTCGTAAGGTGATAAAGATGATCAGATGTAGCCACTGATTCATCTATGCTGGGACCCACGTAGGATACTAGACCAGCTAAGCTATCAGAATCATGTTGGATACAAGACTAGCCACTCTGTCAGACCCACGTAGGATGCTACAATAGAGGTCAAATACTGCACGACCCACGTAGGATACAAGAAAAATAGTACTGCCAGACCCACGTAGGATAAAAGAACAGTAGTAATCATCGTCGAACCCACAGAGGATTTTAGTATGGTCTTCATCGCTGCAAATCCCATGGAGGATTTCAGTGCAATCATTGTCGCTGCCGAACCCAGGGAAGATTTCAGTGCAGTCATCATCATCGTCGTCGTCGCAGCCAGCTCTAGGGTTCCCGCATACAACATGCTCGATTCCGGGAGGGTCCGCTCCACGAGAAAAGTTGGTCGATACATCAACAGACACGTAGTCCGGAGTTGATGTATCTCAATGTTCCATCTCGACAAAAGGAACTCAATGTGATAGACGACGCGTCAATCGGACGCCCAGTCTGAGAGTTATTGGCCTTTTCATTCCAGGGGCCCGGTTGGTTTTTAAGTCAAAACCAACCTGAATGCATTCCAACTACATCTAATCCTTGAGCGGAGTAATCCAAAAGGCCCCTCTCACTAAGAGGAATCCAACAAAGTTGACGGCATGTCAATCGGACGTCCAGAGCTCATGTTATAAGCGTTTCTGCTCCGAGAGCCCGGTTGGTTTCGTGTTCAAACCAACCCGGCCGTACGCAACGTTCTTTGAAACCTTGATTGTAATATACGGAAACGACCGTCTCTAACCAAGGACCGTATCTCAACTGACAGTGCATCGATCGGAGGTCTGTAGCACATGTTATCGGAATTTAAACAAACCTGTCCGGTTTTAGGGGGTTTTGGGCCCAGACCAACCTGGCCCAAGACCCCCAGGGTCAGCTCGAACCGAGTCAACCCGACCCGGGTATAGCCCGATAGGGTGCGGCCCAGCCGGCGCAGCGCGGCCCGACCTACGCGGACCGGCCAGGCCTGGGAGGCCGGTTGGCCTAGCGCGGGCGCGGCCCGCATGGCCAGGGCGGCGCTGGCTGAGCTGTCGCGGAAGGGGGGGGGACTGCCCCCTTGTTTTGAAATGGAGGACCCCACGTGGGGGCCACTCCTTTTTTCAGCCAGGGGATACGTGTAACGCCCCGACCCTAGTTACCCAGAGTCGGTGCATTATTACATAACATTGGCATGATCACAAGAAAGATCAAATCTCGAAAGACCGATTGGTTTAGTAGCTTTGGAAACACTAGATATATTCATAAATTTTACATTACATCATTAAACGAAAAACTACTACAACATCATATTGTCTCCATAATCCACACTCATATCCCCACATAATATCCCTGCAGGTCATTCATAACTTACTTCTTCACTTCCTGGGAAAAATAAAACATAGAAAAGGGGTGAACTCAAATTCCCAGTAAGGATAACAATATTGTGGAAACATTCATAAATAAGAATAAACTTTTAAGGCAATGTATAACTATAACAAAAGCCTTTCAAACATGAGCTTTCAACATGGTATGGCATAAATAAAATGAAATAATGCCATTTACTAATTCACATGGATATTCTACTAATCGAATAATCACATGCAAAAATCAATAACCACTTTCATAATGTTGGAATGCATAATGCCAGACTATCAAAATAATATAGTCAAGGCCTCGTGCCAAGACTACAAATAAGATTTTGTCAAGGCCTTGTGCCAAGACACTAGTTTGTCTCATGAGACCTACCGATGTAATATTTTTAGAAGATACTTATGTTTAAAATTGCTAAAAAGTACTCCAGTGTTTTTATGAAATCATTATGCAAGCTTCTGAAAACAAAATAACTAATTCTGAGACTGCTCGACTAATTATAGGCCATGATGGGTCCACTCCCAATCCCTTCGTATCTACCACACTTGAGAGTCAATTTTTCTGAAAACATTTTGAAGCTTGCGTTAAATACGTATACATTTGCACTGAATTTTCATATTTTTGAGAGAAATATCTCTTTTTGAAATCATTTAAAAGTCACATAATTATAAAATAAAACATTTACTTTTAAAATATCCTTATAATCTTGTAAGGGAAGCTTCTAAGATTTTATAATGGCGGAAAATAACCGCACCCGTCGTATAAGTTAAAAAAACATTCTTACCTTTATTCTGTCAAAAAGGTTAAAAAGGACCGTGTTTTGAAAACGACAGAAAGATTCCTCTTATAAAAATTCAAACAAGGGTATAAATGACTTTAACCCATATTCTTGTAAATAATAAAAATGTTTTGAAATACATTTTGAAGAAACATGGATGTGGATGATAAAGAGATCCCAGTAGATTATTACATATAAACAACCTCGGATAATGAAGAGATTGTGAAATAACCCTTACCTTGTACTTTTCCTTGGTTGGGGTAGGTTAACCTCCTGTATAATCGTGAAATAATTGTTATTAAATTATACAAGAATCATATATATTAATATGATATCATATATGATCATTTAACATGGATTTGTTAATAATATCTTAGAATTATCGTCGTTTCGGGTGTTAACTTACTCATTTTCTTTTATATGTTTTGTTACATAAGCCATGTTTGTTGTATCTTATTCATATCCAGAATGATATCAAGTCCTTAAACATAATTTTTAAATCATAAAATGATAATTATACTTGAATGGATACGATGGAGAATGAATCTCATCGCGTTCGTGGAGACGGTAGTTCGTACGTACGCACAAGCGAAAATATCATTCTTTCGATATTAAAATAATATATAAATGGTTGTTATATCATATATACAGAATCATTATCATGTTTTATTTATTATTTACATGATTTTCATATCATTATTATACCCATCCAAATAATAATATATTGAATAACAA
The DNA here is from genome assembly GCA_963277665.1 of Viscum album. Lineage (NCBI taxonomy): Eukaryota > Viridiplantae > Streptophyta > Magnoliopsida > Santalales > Viscaceae > Viscum > Viscum album. The sequence goes on from OY728127.1 coordinate 751,817,209, forward strand.
TTACACCACGACGTGGAGACGGTAAGCCGTACGTACGCACGTATGGTGACATGTTATTCAAAGGGTGGATAGAATACTGAATATGGTTGTACCATATTTATAATAACATCACAGTATATTTAAGATACTGGAGTTATTATTTTAGAATGGTAAGAACAAATAAAGAAGAAGTGGAAGAAGAAAGGAACTTGAAAAGGGTTGGTGAAAACATTACCTCTTCTTCGGGTTCTTCCTTTTGATTTGATCAAAAGGGATCCTTAGGTTGGCTTTCTGATCAAAATAAGGCCTCTAGGTTGTAGTGAGGGAAGTTGGGAGAATATTTGGGCAGAGTTTGGCCGAAACAAAAGGCTTTTAAGGTGTGAAGAAATGAGAAGGAGGAGTGCCCTTTTATAAGAGGGGTGAGGGGCACCTTTGGAAAAGCTAGAGATATTAATTTATAATAAATTCATATTCGGTTTCTAATGGATCCAAAGTTGATTGTTCAACGTTTAAGGTGGGTATGGGTCGAAAACAACTCAACCAATAGAATTTAGACAGGTTTGGGTACTTATATTAACCTTATCTTTAAGTATTAACTCTAAGTTAATTAGTTTCACTTTTACAATGTCTCTTTGTATTTTTAAATAATTTTGTTAATAAACTTACTACATACATCCAAGAAACCCCCAAGTGGTCCATTAATGATGAAACTATCATTATATAAGTCTCTTGGCCGAACCTTAGATTTTTAGGAGTTTAATATCAATTAATAATATAATATTTGTTTTAAGAACTCTTTTATGTCAATTTTGACACTATTCAATAGTTGATTTTTGTGAAACTCATAAAAGATTGATTACTTAGAAAAAAGTCAATTAAATCAATCCTAATATATCATATTATCCTATAAAATTAGTTTAATTCATTAAAAGTTTCATATTATATTTATTTGGGTATTTATAATATCAATTATTTTAATTTTTCACTATTATAGTAATTACTAAATCATCATTGTGTCATAAATAAAATAAATTATTTAATGTCTAAAAATTATAAATAAAATATCATTATGTAGGAAATCTTTTTATCTTTCTAATGAATATTTATAATCTAAAATCCAACATATATAACCTTATGTAATAATTGTTTTTCTAAAAGATATATGCTTGTGTCATTTTTGTATTCATTTTAACTTAATTAAAATAAAGTGTCCCTATCACCTACAAGTGGCACCATGGGGTTCCCAAATAGACCCAAAGATGCCTATGGTCGGACATGTATAATCCAATAAGGCTAGGACACGTTTTAGGGTAATTTGTTATTATTATAATATTATTTGTTAACCCTTATTTACCCGATTTACCCTTAACCATGGTAAATAAAATATTTACCACAGTAATTATTCAAAATGTCTAAAAATAAAATTTACCTGTTTACACAATTTGGACATCCTGATTCCAAATATGGAATCCATTTTTCTAAATTCAAAACACAGAAGTGGCAGAAATTAATTTAAAATTAATTCCCGCTGTCAAAACAAAAAGCGTGTTTTTAAGTGATAATAACTATGAAAAGATTGACACTTGTTTATGTTCGGTTTAATTGCAAAATTATGTCCAATGACCAACATTATATTAAATTATAAAAATATATTCTAAATATACTTTAAAACCACTCAAATTCATAATTTATCACTATTAATTATTTTGATTTAAAAAGTTGTTTTTAATTAAAATTTAGTAATTTTCACTATTTATCAAAATATTAAAGTTATCCGAAAAGTACCAAAATTTCACCTTAGGCTAAATTCGATATTCCGAATCCAAAAATGAAGTCCATTTTGAAATATAAAATATATATAATTTCAAAAATTAGGTATTACTATTCATAACGGCTAGTTTGATCGGTTGTGGTGTGTGTTAAAACTCGAAGTTGCGTAGAACACATGCTACTGTTTTATTCAAAGGAAAGCGTACCCTGTAAGCTTGGGATGTTTCATTTTAAATTTTTTTGATGTCCCCATTTAGTAAAAAAGTTTAAAAGATTGTATTTAAAAAGGTTTCACTATTAAAAGTTGATAAAAGTGCAATACTGAAAATGAATCTGTTCTTGTATTATGTCTAAGAAACTCATAATATGGATTCTAAAATTATAACAATTATATAAAGTTTAAAATTTAGTTAATACTATTCATAACCTCTTTTGAACGGCTTGTTTGGTAAGTCATGGTGTGCTTGAACTCGGTGTTGCGTGTAGTGAAAGTTATTGTATTATTTTAAAGAAATAACACACTATGAAATCTTGGGGTGTTACATTCTCCCCTCCTTCAATAAATTTCATCCTTGCAATTTGAAATTGTTCTTCAAAAATAAATGGTTGAAAATAGATAATATATTTGTGGGAAAACCCACATCGGAAATTGGGTTACTAAAATTTAGTCTTAATATGAGGAAAAGAGAAATGAAAGGGTCACCACCAAATTATGATCTCGATTAGGAGAACATTGGTGGAAATTAGAGACATATAATTGGAGGAAAAACATAAATATTTATAGGTAGTTATTGAGGTCATCAATCACAAACAAGTATAAAATTGAGGTCCTTAAATTCATCAATCTATGATGATTTGAAATACCATCGGTTCAACAAAACATAGGGTATTAGGATAACACATTTTTGACGTTTCAAAATATCTTAGTTGAAATCCCACATAGAAAAATGAATTAATGAGGCCTCTATTTAAAATAATGAGTCGAAAGTATGAAGATTACCGAAAATAACACATACTAGGGTTCCATGTAGGAAAATATGGATATGGAAGAAAAATCTAACCATCAATTATCTGATGGAGAGTGGTAAAGAACATGGCTACGAAAAGGCCAACAATCCCAAAGCCATAAATTAGTGATGATTTAAGGTACCATCTAGGAAAACATTTTTGTTCTAAGTTGCTTTTATTAATATTGAGGAATTTATTTATGAGATTGGCTAAGATCATAAGGAGATATACTTACATTATAATTAGAGTATTATCCATTAATAAATTTCTACCACAAACTCATCTTTCACTCTAAAAGATAATAGAATGTAAAAAAATTCTATTTACACTATTCGTATAGGGTTCCAAAATAAACGAATTTATAATTCATCTACAAGATCTTTTAATAAAAACTACATTATTTAATCCAGTACATCTCGTGGGCTAGTGGTAAGTGATACACCCTTGTCGCCCTTCGGTTGCAGGTTCAAGTCTCGCAGCCTTGCCGGACGCGACAGGTTGCCGCCCGACCTCCGGGTTGTCCTTTTATGGAAATCCAAAATAATCCAAACTAGAACTGTCCAAAATACTTCTGTCCAAACTCACAGTCCAATATTTATAAGGAAGGTAAACATAATGTAGATCCTTTTTACCCCATAATAGCATATTAATACCTTCATCATGTATTCTTTTAATACACTGAAACATCCGGATTTACCATAATCTTTGTTGATTACATTCATGCTCCCTTATTCCATATAGAATGCTGGATATACTTCATTAATCCAAAAATGTTTTAAACCCCAGCAATGATGGAATAGACAAATCATTAATCAGCTTCAAGGTAGTCAAGAATATCCAATATAATTTATCCAAATCAATCTTGTATTATTCTAAAATCACTACCTCGGTATCAGAACTATATTATGGTTTATCATTCTCTCAACCATATATTTTCCAAAAAATTTAACCTTCTATTGAGTCACTTTTCTTTGTTCCACACAATCTCAAGTCCTTAATGAGATAGTACTACAGTACAATCCTTATATACTCCATAATTATTATAACAAGTACATTGTTGATACAACACTCAATTGACATAATCAACATAAGAAATCTAATCATTCCTCTTCATCTGTGGTAGTATCATAACTTGATTATTATCCAATAGCATCATTTGCGGCATAGTCTGATGACTGGGACATAGGTTCGCGTAGTGTCCAAACTCCTTTCAAATGAAGCATTGTACATTTGAAACTATTTTCTTACCCTTACAGTCACTTACTTTGTGCCCTTTTCCTCCACACTTATAACAAACTCACATTCCTTTCAGGCAAGTTCCAGGGTGTTTCTTTCCACAGTTACCACATATGGGAAAATTATTCTTTTCCCTCTTCCCTTTATCCATCTTTCTCTCTTCCATCCTTTTCTTCTCTTGCTTCCCTTCAAAGACATAGGACTCAGTAAACTCTTTACTTATCTTATCAACACATGATATTATTTCTTCATATGATGATAATACATGGGAGACTATTTCTCTTATAAATTCTATCTTAAGACCATGAAAGATATGATCTTTCCTTCTCCTTGGATCATGTGCATTTCTGGAGTTCTCATTCTTTCTACTGGGCACCATTTCTAAACAATGGCATACACTAGATCAGTTTATGAATCAAAATACATAATCCCATACTTATAAAACACTTAACATAAATTGAACTATTTATGGATATAATCCATAATCATAAAAATGTTTTCTTTGAGGAAGTATATACTCATAAACCCTTTGTAATGATTTGTAAAGAAAATGAGAGTTATCCTAAGCATATCCCCCGGGAGTGTCGTAACCAAGAGTGCAGCAAGGCCCGTTGTCGTACACCAGTTCCCGTTCGAGTCTAGCTCAAAGCGGTGTTTTCGGGTTTTACCCCTAGGTACATCTGTGCCAGAGCCACGTCTACCTGCTCGTATCCAGACAGGGATGTATTGCTCGGAAAACTAACAAAATCTATACAATACCAAAATTCTAGGAAGTTCTTCTATACTAATCCTCAAAGTTCATCTTAGGTCTACGTGCTCTAATCAGAGTTTATCTAAATCTAGATTCCAAGGTTTGTACTAAACATCCTCTGATACCAACTGTAACGCCCCGACCCTAGTTACCCAGAGTCAGTGCATTATTACATAACATTGGCATGATCACAAGAAAGATCAAATCTCGAAAGACCAATTGGTTTAGTAGCCTTGGAAACACTAGATATATTCATAAGTTTTACATTACATCATTAAACGAAAAACTACTACAACAACATATTGTCTCCATAATCCACACTCATATCCCCACATAATATCCCTGCAGGTCATTCATAACTTACTTCTTCATTTCCTAGGAAAAATAAAACATAGAAAAGGGGTGAGCTCAAATGCCCAGTAAGGATAACAATATTGCGGAAACTTTCATAAATAAGAATAAACTTTTAAGGCAATGTATAACTAAAACAAAAGCCTTTCAAACATGAACTTTCAACATGGTATGGAATAAATAAAATGAAATAATTCCATTTACTTATTCACATGGATATTCTACTAATCGAATAATCACATGAAAAAATCAATAACCACTTTCATAATGTTGGAATGCATAATGCCAGACTATCATAACCACATAGTCAAGGCCTCGTGCCAAGACTACAAATAAGATTTTGTCAATGCCTTGTGCCAAGACACTAGTTTGTCTCATGAGACCTACCGATGTAATATTTTTAGAAGATACTTATGTTTAAAATTGCTAAAAAGTACTCTAGTGTTTTTATGAAATCATTATGCAAGCTTTGGAAAACAAAATAACTAATTCTGATACTGCTCGACTAATTATAGGCCATGATGGGTCTACTCCCAATCCCTTTTTATCTACCACACTCGAGAGTCAGGTTTTCTGAAAACATTTTGAAGCTTGCGTTAAATACGTATACATTTGCACTGGATTTTCATATTTTTGAGAGAAATATCTCTTTTTGAAATCATTTAAAAGTCACATAATTAAAAAAGAAAACAATTACTTTTAAAATATCCTTATTAGCTTTTAAGGGAAGCTTCTATGATTTTATAATGGGGGAAAATAACCGCACCCGTCGTATAAGTTAAAAAAACATTCTTACCTTAATTCTATCGAAAAGGTTAAAAAGGACCTTGTTTTGAAAACGACAGAAAGATTCCTCTTATAAAAAGTCAAACAAGGGTATAAATGACTTTAACCCATATTCTTGTAAATAATAAAAATGTTTTGAAATACATTTTTAAGAAACATGGATGTGGATGATAAATAGATCCCAGTAGATTATTACATATAAACAACCTCGGATAATGAAGAGATTGTGAAATAACCCTTACCTTGTACTTTTCCTTGGCCGGGGTAGGTTAACCTCCTGTATAATGGTGAAATAATTGTTATTAAATTATACAAGAATCATATATATTAATATGATATCATATATGATCTTTTAACATTGATTTGTTAATAATATCTTAGAATTATCGTCGTTTCGGGTGTTAACTTACTCATTTTCTTTTATATGTTTTGTTACATAAGCCATGTTTGTTGTATCTTATTCATATCCAGAATGATATCATGTCCTTAAAAATAATTTTTAAATCATCAAATGATAATTATACTTGAATGGATACGATGGAGAATGAATCTCATCGCGTTCGTGGAGAGGGTAGTCCGTACGTACGCACGAGTGACAATATCATTATTTCGATATTAAAATAATATATAAATGGTTGTTATATCATATATACAGATTCATTATCATGTTTAATTTATTATTTACATGAGTTTCATATCATTATTATACCCATCCAAATAATAATATATTGAATAACAATTACACCACGACGTGGAGACGGTAAGCCGTACGTACGCACGTATGGTGACATGTTATTCAAAGGGTGGATAGAATACTGAATATGGTTGTACCATATTTATAATAACATAAAAGTATATATAAGATACTGGAGTTATTATTTTAGAATGGTAAGAACAAAGAAAGAAGAAGTGGAAGAAGAAAGGAACTTGAAAAGGGGTGGTGAAAACATTACCTCTTCTTCGGGTTATTCCTTTTGATTTGATCAAAAGGGCTACTTAGGTTGGCTTTCTGATAAAACTAAGGCCTCTAGGTTGTAGTGAGGTAAGTTGGGAGAATATTTGGGCAGAGTTTGGCCGAACCAAAAGGCTTTGAAGGTGTGAAGAAATGAGAAGGAGGAGTGCCCTTTTATAAGAGGGGTGAGGGGCACCTTTGGAAAAACTAGAAATATTAATTTATAATAAATTCATATTCGGTTTCTAATGGATCCAAAGTTGATTATTCAATTTTTAAGGTGGGTATGGGTCTAAAACAACTCAACCAATAGAAGTTTGACAGGTTTTGGTACTTATATTAACCTTATCTTTAAGTATTAACTCTAAGTTAATTAGTTTCACTTTTACAATGTCTCTTTGTATTTTTATATAATATGGTTAATAAACTTACTACATACATCCAAGAGACCCCAAAGTGGTCCATTAATGATGAGCCTATCCTGATATAAGTCTCTTGTCCGAACCTTAGATTTTTAAGAATTTAATATCAATTAATAATATAATATTTGTTTTAAGAACTCTTTTATGTCAATTTTGACACTATTCAATAGTTGATTTTTGTGAAACTCATAACAGATTGATTACTTCGAAAAAAGCAAATTAAATCAATCCTAATATATCTTATTATCCTAGAAAATTAGTTTAATTAATTAAAAGTTTCATATTATATTTATTTGGGTATTTATAATATCAATTATTTTAATTTTTCACTATTATAGTAATTACTGCATCATCATTGTGTCATAAATAAAATAACATATTTAAAGTATAAAAATTATAAATAAAATATAATTATGTAGGAAATCTTTTTATCTTTCTAATTAATATTTATAATCTAAAATCCAACATATATAACCTTAAGTAATAATTGTTTTTCTAAAAGATATATGCTTGTGTCATATTTGTATTCATTTTAACTTAATTAAAATAAAGTGTCCCTATCACCTACAAGTGGCACCATGGAGTTCCCAAATCGACCCAAAGATGCCTATGGTCGAACATGTATCATCCAATAAGGCTAGGACACGTTTTAGGGTAATTTAGTATTATTATAATATTATTTTTTAACCCTTATTTACCAGATTTACCCTTAACCATGGTAAATAAAATATTTACCACAGTAATTATTCAAAATGTCTAAAAATAAAAGTTACCTATTTACACAATTTGGACATCCTGATTCCAAATATGGAATCCATTTTTCTAAATTCAAAACACAGAAGTGGCAGAAATTAATTTAAAATTAATTCCCGCTGTCAAAACAAAAAGCGTGTTTTTAAGAGATAATAACTATCAAAAGATTGACACATGTTTATGTTCAGTTTAATTGTAAAATTATGTCCAATGACCAACATTATATTAAATTATAAAAATATATTCTAAATATACTTTAAAACAACTCAAATTCATAATTTATCACTATTAATTATTTTGATTAAAAAAGTTGTTTTTAATTAAAATTTAGTAATTTTCACTATTCATCAAAATATTAAAGATATACGAAAAGTACCAAAATTTCACCTTAGGCTAAATTCGATATTCCGAATCCAAAAATGAAGTCCATTTTGAAATATAAAATATATATAATTTAAAAAATTAGGTATTATTATTCATAACGGCTAGTTTGATCGGTTGTGGTGTGTGTTAAAACTCGAAGTTGCGTACAACACACGCTACTGTTTTATTCAAAGAAAGCGTACCGTGTAAGCTTGGGATGTTTCATTTTAAATTTTTTTGATGTCCCCATTTAGTCAAAAAGATTAAAATATTGTATTTAAAAAGGTTTCACTATTAAAAGTTGATAAAAGTGCAATACTGAAAATGAATCTGTTCTTGTATTATGTCTAAGAAACTCATAATATGGATTCTAAAATTATAAGGATTATATAAAGTTTAAAATTTAGTTAATACTATTCATAACCTCTTTTGAACGGCTTGTTTGGTAAGTCATGGTGTGCTTGAACTCGGTGTTGCGTGTAGTGCAAGTTATTGTATTATTTTAAAGAAATAACACACTATGAAATCTTGGGGTGTTACAATACGACCCCCGGCCTTATCCGAACGTCCGACCAGTGCCACCGCCACGGGACCCCGCAGTCCCACCCCTTCGACGCGCCAGCGGCCGACGGTCCCGTCCGCCGCTCCCTTCTCCACTGCGGCCAAAGGCCGCGGCCCTGGTTTGACCGATGTGCCGCGACGGCGTCGCGCCCCTCCGCCGTGGCCCTACCCCGGCCGCTGCCTCTTCGTGTTTCTCCGGCGCTGCGCGACGGCGCCCCGCCCCCTTTGATGTGGCCCGACTTCGGCTGCAGATTCGTTCAGCCTCAATGGCGCGGCGCAATGGCGCCGTGCTTCTTCGCCGTGTTCCTCCTTGTTCCCGCACTGTGCCATGGCACCACACTGCTTTTGTTCATGCCACAACAAGAACAACAATAAAGAAGGAGGAGGGTCGTCCTTGTTCATGCGGTCTGACCTCCTCCTGTTATAACGATAAAATGTGGCCCAAAATAAAAGACAATGAACGACAAAGAATATTTATGAACAAAATCAAACCCCTACCTCGATAACGAGTTGACGATCGATGAGCATCGCGGAAAATGGCGTCGCGGGGTGTGGCTCTATACACATTGATGGAGATTGTCCGATGTGAAACGATGTCCCCCTTCCTTTGTCGCGTGAAAAAGAATGAAGGAAGGTGCATCGGTGTTCTTCACGTTATTCAAGGAGGATGATGAAGTTCTTCGATGGTAGAACTCTCCCTCTCTCGACACAATGAAGCATCCAAAATAAAATAAGGCTTTACCCTTATTTTATTACTTTGCCAACACTTTATAAATTCAAACATTCATAATTTATTTCACTTCATTTAATTAAACATAACTTGTTAATATTAATTGAAGTGATAAGTTGGCAACTTTAATGACAAAAGTAGTTTTAAAAAGGATTTAAGGAAAAATGAAAAGGTGGGGGCTCGTGTGGGCCCCACCTCATCTTGAATCCTCTCAAAGGGGAATATAACATTAGTGGGTCCCACCCCAACTCCCTCACATGGGCTAAACCACTTAAGAATGTGGAATAAAAATTGTAACATGATTTTTATTACACTTTAATCTTAATCCCTTTTTTTAAACAACTAATTACGAGCAAACGCAACTTTAGAAAAGGTCTTCCTAAGCAAAAACCGACGTTGCGGTTTCATCGGTGCCCTTAGTTTTCGATTCTGAGCACTGGATCAAAATTTATAAAAACCCGCTCATTCGTTCACCGAACATACCCGAGATAAACTTTCGAAATTGATTCCGGGCACACCGGGCCTCGAAACTAGGTGTCGTCATGTACTGCATACTCGTAAAATCCCAAAGAAAATTAAGAAAAAATTTCCTTTGAAATTTACGGGTCTTTACATTACTCCCACCTCAGGGATTTACGTCCCCGTAAAGATACATCACAATCTAGAGGAACAAATGAGGGTAATGAGCATGAATCTAAGCCTCCCACTACCAAGTGCTCTCTTGGAGGTTCTCGTGCTGCCACCTGATGCACAATAGAGGAATCGACCGCCCACATAGGACCAGCTCCTGTCGATCCTTGATCTCCAATGGGACCTCTGCAAAAGTCTCCCCATCGTCCAGGTGCAGCTCCCCATGGTTGATGATATGTGATGGGTCGTGCACATATGTCCTCAACTGAGATACGTGGAAGATTTCGTGCACCCGGTGCATCTGAGGTGGTAGAGCCTAACGATAGGCCACCTCTCCTATCCTGATGAGAACCTGGAATAGTCCGATGAAGCATGGAGATAACTTGCCGCCTCAGCCAAATCTCCTTAATCCACGTCAAGGTGAGACCTGCAAGAATAGATGGTCGCCATCCTTGAACTATAGTGGTCTCCGCCTCCTATCAGCATTAGACTTCTGTCGGCTCGGAGCTATCCTCGTCCGCTCCTGGATGACCCGGACTTTCTCTATCATGGCCTGGACCATCTCTGGTCCCACAATTGCTGACTCCCCAGGGTCTTTCCAGCACAACGGTGATATGCAAGGTCATCAGTACAATTCCTCGTATGGTGCCATCCCGATGGTGGAGGGGTAGTTGTTGTTGTACAAAAACTCCACCAAGGGTAAGTGGTCCTCCCAACTATGACCAAATTCGAGGACACATGCATGAAGCATGTACTCGAGAGTCTGAATGGGCCTCTCCATCTGACCATCTGTCTGAGGGTGAAAGGCGGTGCCTAGACGTAGTTGCATCCCGAATGCCTCCTGCAACCCCTTCCAAATCCTGGAAGTAAAGTGAGCATCTCGATCAAGGACGATAGATGATGGCACACCATGAATTTGTACAATCTCTTAAACGTAGAGACGTCCCAAGCTCTCTACTGAGCCCTACTCTCTGATGGGTATGAAGTGAGCTGACTTGGTGAGTTGGTCGACAATCACCCAAATGGAGTCGTGACATCTGTACGTACATGGTAGTACAGTCACGAAATCCATAGATATCTCATCCCACTTCCACTCCGGGACCTCCAAGGGTTGTACCATGCCTGCTGTTACTAGGTGCTCATCCTTCACCTACTGGCAGGTGAGGTATCGAGAAACGAACTCTGCCACAACCTTCTTCATACCTGGCCACTAGTGCTGTCTTCTGAGATCCTGGTACATCTTTGCCACTCTTGGATGTACAACTATTGGGGATGTGTGAAAATCTCTAAGCACCTCCTCCTACAAAGCATCTGCTACCATGGTACGTCCTCTGAAAAGGACGACGTGCTCTCCTTCTATAGAGAATACATCAGGTGCCTGTCCTGAGGATATATGTGCACGCCGCGTCTCACAGTCAATTTACTCACACCATGACTCTCTAACCCACTGAAGAAATGGAGGAGTGACTGAAGAAAGGCTGCTCCATCTCTATCCATGAAGGATATCTACAAAGCGGCTAGCTGCTCTGTCGCCTCATTAAGTTGCTGAATGCATGTCCCCCTGCTGAGAGCATTGGCTACTACACTCCCCTTTCCATGAGTATAGACTATCTCAAAGTCATTGTCCTGGAGGAACTTGAGCCATCGCCGCTGTCTCGGATTCAGGTCCTTATGTGAGAAGATGTACCTGAGACTCTGGTGGTCAGAGTAGACTATAAAGTGCTCACCCATCAGATAGTTTCACCACATCTTCAGAGAGAAGACCACTACTGCAAAATCCAGGTCATGGGTATCATAGTTATGCTCATGCTGCCTCAACTTTCATGATCCATAGGTGATCACCTCCCTCTCCTATATTAGGACACATCTGAGTCTAGTCCCGGATTCATCGCAGTAGACTACGCACCCTACTCCCTCCTCCGGTAGCCTCAAGATAGGTGCGCTGGTCAACCTCTGTCTCAGCTCCTTGAAGCTCTGCTGACATCTATCGAACCACACGAAGTGTTTCCCCTTCTTCGTCAAAGCTGAGAGTGGTGCTGAAACTTTGGAGAAGTCTGGCACGAATCTCCGGTAGTTCCCATCTAGCCCCAAGAAACTCTGCACCACCATCACGCTCCTGGGTGGCTCCCAAGCTAGCACTGTCTCGATCTTCGCAAGATCCACCGCAACTCCCGACTTAGAGATGACATGTCCCAAGAAGTGGACCACACGTAACCAGAACTGACACTTCGAGAGCTTACCATGAAGCTGGTGCTCTCGGAGTGTGTCCAGTAAAACCCGCAAGTGGTGGGCGTGCTCCCCCTTAGTGGTCGAGTATATCAATAAGTTGTCAATGAAGACCCTGACAAATCGATCAAGGTATGGCTGAAAGATCCTGCTCATGAGACTCATGAACACTACTGGAGCATTGGTCACACCGAAAGGCAACACCAAGAACTCATAGTGGTTATACCGACATCTAAAGGTCATCTTCTGCACGTCCTCGTCCCAAACATTGAGCTAATGATAGCCTGAACTGATGTCTATCTTCGAGAACCACCGTGCTCTCTTGAGCTGATTGAAGAGGTCATAAATCCTTGGTAGCGGATACTTGTTCCTCATGGTCACCAGGTTCAGGTGACGATAGTCGACACACAGTCGCAAGCTCTCATCCTCCTTCTTGGCGAACAAAATCGGGGAAGCCCAAGGTGAAACACTGGGTCGGATGAATCCCTTACCCTGCAAGTCCTCCAGCTGTTCCCGTAGCTCTCGAAGCTCAGTGGGAGCCATCCGATATGCTGGAGTGGATATCGTGGTTGTCTCGGGGTACATGTCAATATAAATTTCTACCTCTCTGCGAAGAGGTATTCCTGGAACGTCATCATGAAAAACGTCCGCATACTGATCAACCACTACAAGAAAACTCGAACTCCACACGTCAACTGCTCCTAGGATGAGGCTAGCCAACTGATGAGTGATGGGATTTCCTCTCCTCTCTGTGAGTCCATCCTGCGCTGCAATGGTTCCCATCTCGCCGGTGAAGGTGAACCTGCTCTTGTCGGTGCGAACACATCGCACCTTGAACCTAATACAGTATATCTATGCATGGAATGTAGATAACCAATCCATACCCAAGATGACATCGTAAGGCCTCGACGCCGCTACAAGAAGATCCCAGCCGATGCTCTTGCCTCCTAGAGTAGGCTCACACTGCCAGTACAGTGCGTAATCGTCGATTCTTCTCCCGTAAGAGTCTCTAGCAATAAGGATCGAGCCAAAAGCTTCGTCGGAATCTCCAAGCTCCGAACATGGTCAGCATAAATAAAATAATGGCTCGCTCCTGTGTCTATAAGAACTGAAGAAAGGGTGGAGTAGGCACATATAGTACCTCGAATCATCTCTAGCGCACCGTTGTCATAGGCATACGCTGCCTGAAGCTGAGCCTGCCTCTGTCCGCCACCTCCCTGTGGTTGGGGTGGACCTCCTGGTGGTGATGGTGGAAAAGCCTCAAAGCGTCGCCCACCACCTACTACTCGTCCAGCTCCTCTTCCTCATCCGACTTCTCCCTGCGGACCGCCACGTTCTACCATCTTCCTCTTCCTGGGTGGCCCCTCAACCGTCTGCTTCTCCTCTGCATGGAAGGTCGGGCAGTCACGAGCCATGTGGCCCTGCCCGCCACATGTATAGCACTGTATGCTCCTCGGATGGCTGGATCTGTGCTGGGTGCCCCTCACCTTTGAGCCAGTGTCCTGAGGTCATCCGCCTGATGGTCTGGTCCGCCTGGACCCATGTGATGTTCGTTGACTGTCAACTGCAGACAACTCTGCTACGTGCTGCCCTGCGGTTTGTCTCGCTGATGGTGTAGGCTCAGCAAGAAATCTCTTTATGAGAAGGGATCTCTCCATTACTCCTGCCTGTGTCGGAATGCTGAGGGAGATCTTAGATTCCCAGTTCTCATGAATCAGTCCCTGCTCGAAGGTCCGTGCCAGAAAGAATGGGTCACGTACCATGTCCGTCGAATAGCGCGAGAGATCGGTAAATCTCACCAAGTACTAGGTGACCGTCATGCTGCCCTTCCACAGCTATAGTAGCTCCTGGATTCACACCGCACAGAGGGTGGCTGGGACGAACTCCGAACGGAAGAGGCTCTCTATGTCCTTCTAGAGGAGAGATGACTCATCGTGCACCTGAAGCATCAAGCTCCACCATCTTCCTACTGTCGCGTGTAGGAGGCTCGCTGCAAGGATCACCATGAGGTCAGTTGGTGTCCCCACTAACCAGAAAACTCGAACTACAGCCTCCAACCAATCTTAGGCTGCCTAAGGGTCCGTCTCCCCACGGAACCTGGGCATTATCTGAAGCTGAAACTCATGCAGTGCACTAAGGCGATGTGCACTCTCAGCGGATGGGGATGGTGGAATCGGTGGCTCGGTGGGTAGAGGTACCACCAGTGCCTCTGCTGAAAAAGGGCCCTGCACCGAGACCACGTCACTCGGTGGGTTGTCGTCTCGCATAAAGCTCTGAACCCTAGATGGCTGCCATCGTGGGGCCATCTTGAAAAGAGACAGGTGCGCCACAGTTTAAACAGTATACGTGTAGAGCTAACACAAAGTAATCACAAAGAAAGGTTTTGAAACACACATGCAATTAATGTTTTCATGCATTGAGTCGGAAATCAGAAGTCAGGGTCCTGGTGTATGGATTCGTCAGCCACCGCACCAACACTGGACTCCCTGGACGGATAATCACACTCAATACCCATAACCCTGATTCTTCACATAGAAGGAAGATCAGAGTCCTGAGTTCTACGGTAGAACCGAACTCCTGTGATACCAATTTGTCACGGCCCATCCTCGGGACTCGTGTCGTGACTACCCCAAGCCCGCCTTCCATAGGATAGGGGCTGGCGACTAGCACCACGGCGTAAATCCTGACAAAAAGGGGAAGGTATTTCATTTATAAAGTAAACAAACACCACAGAGTAAGCCAGCAGAAGTAAACACTAAGTAAAATGAGTACAATAGTAAGTGCGGAAAGTAAATGGGCTAGAATACAAACTCAAACTGAAAGTAAAGTACAACTGGAAAGAAAGTAAAGCAGCAACATCAAGCTATCCACTAGATGTCCCACCTGAAGGGTGGGTATAGATAGCCTCCTTAGCTCCTCTTGTCAAGTCGTCTACTTCGTGTACGTCCCGCCCAGTTGTCCACCACCTGGTACTGACTGCTCCACAAGCCTCAACCACAATCAGCGATGTCCGTCGTCTGCATCCAACACAACGTAGTGCGGGAATATCCCGTGCATTGGTGAGTATACGATACTCAGTAGAGACCCTAAGACCCCCGAAGGTCTCCCAGAATACATAAAGGATAATCCACAAAAGAAAGATACAATCACTAAGTAACATCCAACACTACTTAGGCATATGCAAATACATATACCTAAGTCATGAATTCCAGTTCGGCTCCAACATCCGAGCCCAAGTTTTATCACGTCCACACAGGATAGTACAAGCCAATCCACACAGGAAAGCACAACACAATCCACATAGGAAGCAATTCAATCATATCGAAGATAATGATTGAAAGTCAAGACTCAGCTCACACAGCTATAATTCTTGGTAAGGTGATAGAGATGATCAGATATAGCCACTGATTCATCTATGATGGTACCCAAATAGGAGAATAGACTAGCTAAGCTGTCAGACCCACGTAGGATTCAAGACTAGCTACTCTGTCGGACCCACGTAGGATGCTACAACAAAGGTCAAATACTACCGGACCCACGTAGGATACAAGAATAGTAGTACTGCCAAACCCACATAGGATACAAAATAGTAGACATCGACATCGAACCCATGGAGGATTTCAGAACGGTCTTCATCGCTGCCGATCCCATGGATGATTTTAGTGCAGTTGTCATTGCTGCCGAACCCACAGAGGATTTCAGTGCAGTCGTCCTCGTCGTCGCAGTCGCAGCCAGCTCTACGGTTCCCGCACACATCATGCTCAATTCTGGGAGGGTACGGTCCACGAGCCAAGGGGGTCGATACATAAACTGACACGTAGTCCGGAGTTGATGTATCCCAATGTTCCGTCTCGACAAGAGGAACTCAACGTGACAGACGACTCCCAAATCGGACGCCCGGTCTGAGAGTTATTGGCTTTTTCGTTCTAGGGGCCCGGTTGGTTTTTAAGTCAAAACCAACCCGACCGCATTCCAACTACATCCAAACCATGATCAGAGTAATCCAAAAGGTCCGTCTCTCTAAGAGGAACCCAACAATGTCGACGACACGTCAATCGGTCGTCCAGAGCTCATGTTATAAGCGTTTCTGCTCCGAGGGCCCGGTTGGTTTCGTGTTCGAAGCAACCCGGTTGTACCCAAAGATCTCCGAAACCTTGAGTGTAATAAAACAAAACAACCATCTCGATCCAAGGATCACATCGCAACTTACAGGGCATCTATCGGAGTTCCGTAGCCCATGTTACGGGCATTTAAACGAACCTGTCCAGTTTTAGGGGGTTTTGGGCTCGGACCGACCCGGCCCAAGACCCCTTGGGTCGGCCCGAACCGGGGGGACCCAACCCGGGTCCAAGTACGACCCAATAGGGAAGAGCCCGGTTCGGCCTGTGCGGCCGGGCCAGGCCCGGGCGGCCGGCCCGGCCTGGGCGGCCGGTTGGCCAGGCGCGTGCGTAGCCCGCGTTGCTCGCTCGGCGCTGGCCATGCTGCCATGGATGGGGTGGGGGGGGGGGGGCTGCCCCCTATTTTGAAATGGTGACCCCCATGTGGGGGCCACTTCTTTTTCCCACCGGGGGTTACGACCCCCGAATTTCTCAAAACGGCCGACCTGGCAGGCCGGCCGGTGCCGCCGACGCGAGACCCCGCGGTCCCGCCCCTCCGACGCGCCGGCAGCCGGCAGTTCCGGCCGCCGCTCCGGCTGTGGTTTCTTCGTGGTTCTCCGGCGGGGCACGATAGTGCCGCGACCCCTTTGCTGCGGCCCGACTCTTGGCGCTGCATCGTTCGGCCTCAACGGCGCGGCAAGATGCTGCCGCGCTTCTTCGCTATGTTCCTCCTTGTTCCAGCACGGTGTCGTTGCACCGTGCTTCTTTTGTTCCTGCCGCAACAAGAACAACAACAAAGAGAGAGGAGGGTCGGCCATGTTCGTTCAGTCCGACCTCCTCCCGTTATAACGATAACAGGCACCCCAAAATAAAAGATGATGAACAACAACAAATATTAATGAAAAAAATCAAACCCCTACCCCGATAACGAGTTGACGATTGATGAGCGTCGCAGAAAACGGCGTCGTGGGGTTTGGATCTATAAATGATGACGGAGATTGTCTGAGGCGAAACAGTGTCTCCCTTTCATTGTTGCAGGAAAAAGAATGAAGGAAGGCGCATCAGTGTTCTTCGCATTCTTCATGGAGGATGATGAAGTTCTTCGATTGTAGAACTCTCCCTCGCGACACAATGAAGCAACCAAAATAAAATAAGGTTTTAGCCTTATTTTATTACATATTCCAACACTTTTAAAATTCAAACATTCATAATTTAGTTCACTTCATTTAATTTAACATAACTTGATAAAATTAATTAAAGTGATAAGTTGGCAACTTTAATGACAAAAGAGGTTTTAAAAAGAAGTTATGTAAAAAAGAAAATGTGGGGGCTCATGTGGGCCCCACCTCATCTTAATTCCTCTCAAGGGGGTTCGAAAATCAGTAGGTCCCACCCCAACTCCCTCACATGGGATAAACCACTTAAGAATGTGGAATAAAAATTTCAACAATATTTTTATTTCACTTTAATCTTAATCCATTTTTCTTAAACAACTAATTTCGAGCAAATGCAACTCCAGAAAAGGTCTTCCTAAACAAAAACTGATGTTGCGGTTTCATCGGTGCTCTCATTTTTCAATTCCGAGCACCTGTTCAAAAGTTAGGAAATCCCGCTCGTTCGTTCACTGAATGTACCCGAGCTAAACTTTGTAAATTTATTCTGGGCACACCGGGCCTTGGAATCAAGTGCCGTCAGATACAGCGTACTTGTAAAATCCCAAAGAAAATTAAGAAAAATTTCCCCTTGAAATTTAAGGGTCTTTACAAAAAATTCACCCTACGATAATTTTTATATTAAAATTTAGACAAAGATTTCTATTTTTAAAAATTCAAAACATAGATTTTGTATTAATTAATTTAAAAAAATATTCTGGTTGCTAAAACCAGAAAGTAGGATTTCGAGAGGTAAACTCTATCAAAATATTGATATTTGTTTATGTCCAATTTAGATGTATAATTACTTCTAATGAACAAAATTTGATTAAATTTAAAAAAATTATCTAATTATACATAAAAACCATTAAATTGAATAAATTAAAACTATAAATTATTTTGATTAAGAAAGATGTTTTCAATTTAAATTTAGTATCATTCAATATTCATCAAAACATGAATGTTATCACAAATTCATAGAAAATTTATCCAAACTAAATTTTTATGTCCCGCTACTAAATAAGAACTTTATTTTATCAAATTGGATATATAAAATTCATAAATATTTTATTTAAAAGGGGTTCAACATTTTAAAGCAGTAAAATTGTATTTTTTGAAAAATGCATCTTTTATTTGAATAATTTAATTTGTTTGGATATTATGTCTATGAAACACATAATATAGATGTTATAATTATATGGAGTATATAAAATTCAAAATGTAGTTAATAATATTCATAAATGTTTTTGAACGGCTAGTTTGGTAAGTCGTGTTGCACTCAAACTTGGAGTTGCGTGTAGTACAAGATATTTAATTACTTCGAAGAAAATAAAATACTATGAAATATTGGAGTGTAACATTATTCCCCACTTTCTAAACTGAGTCCTCAAAATTTTAAAATAGGGCTTGGAATCTTCATTAAATGTCCCACATCATGAAAAGTTTCAATAAAACTATCCCTTTAAAAGAATGAAAGAGAAGTACAATGGTCACCTGAGATAACCCATTCTAGGATTCCATGTAGGAAAACATTGATATGGATGATAAACTAAAGTGTCAAGTTTTGATGGAGAGTGATTGAAAACATGATTATGAGAAGTTAACAACAAGAAAACCGCAAACCTGTGATGGGTTAAATGGTCATTATTTTTCCCAATTGGAAAAGTAAACATAAAATATTTTTTTGTTTTAAGTTCCATTTTATAATGTTTAGGAATTTATTTATGATATTGAATTAGAACATAAAGAGACACACTTAATTGTTGTGTAGAGTTTTGTCCTTTAATAAATTTCTACCACTAACTCCTCTTTTCTCCAAATGATGAGTATTCAAGATGACTCGGTCATACCTAAAGTGCAAGAATCAACTTCTAGTGAATCATAGAATCTATAGAAGAAGGAAATATATATTTCCATTGTCTTTATAGATTAACCAAAACAAGATGGTTACTAAAAGATCAGATGATCCCCAAAATGGATAATCATTTATAGAAAAAAATACTAATCTTAATTTCTAAAATTAAAAAAACAATGCCCAATGATCAATAAAGACCATTCAATAAACAATTTTACTAAAAATCCTTCAATATATTCCAAACAAATATTGAATCCCATAACTCATAAGAATTTAATCACATAGTCATTCATAGTAAATATTGACATTTATCTCCAAATAACATCAATTACTCTTAAAGTATAATACAGAAGTGTAATTAACCAAATCACATATTCACTATGACAGGTTAATAATTTTTATTAGTAACCTGAATATCTATAAAAAAACACAGATTCATCCAAAATAAAAATCCACCATTACTCATCTAATGAAATCCCATATTATTCTATTTTCCTTAGGCCTATAGTGTTCCCATCAGAGTGAATAATTTCCAAAATAACATTTATCACTTAATACAAATTTTTTTCCTATACTAAGGATATCTATTTGATAATCCATATTATCCCAAATCAACTTATTAAAGATCAATAAAATTATTTAACTAGAAATAATTAGTCACACTTATTGGGGAATTCATGTAGTCCAGTGGTACGTGATAAATCCCTGTGGCACTTCAGTTGTGGGTTCGATTCCCGATGCTTTGTCTGATGCGACGGGTTGTCACATGGTATGCGTGTTGTCCTGTTTCAAAAACAATATTTTACAACATTCTAAAAATGAGATCAATTCCTCAAATTAACCATAACATAATATAAACAAAAATTTTATCTCATAACTCGCATTTTCATCCCAAAAATTAATAACACGTAATTTCCACAAATTGATGGATCATATAATCCCAAATGGTTCTTTATAACTATATCCACAAAAGAAAACATAATTCTTCCTCAAGTAGAATTTTCACATAAAAAAACTGTAGGGATACACATATAAGAGAAATGTATTCCAAAGAAATCCCATTAACAAAGAGAATTAATACTTTTAAATATTTTCAATCCATTTATTTCTATATATTTTCTTCCTTGACCTAGTAGTTATCCTCTAGAATAGGGCATTGAATCGGGTAATGCCTAGGTCCCCTACATTTACTACAAATGACTGTAAATGGATTCCTAGGATCATTTATATTTTCTTCTATAATACTCTTCATTTTCCCTCTACAATTATTTACTTTATGTCCTTCTTTCCCACACATAAAGCATTTATTTTTTCCCCTGAGACACTTTCCTGGGTGTATCCTTCCACATTTCTAACATGATGGAATTTGAGCTTTCTTTTTTCTATGATCTCCACTTTTGGAGCTCTTATCATTCTCTGCCATTCTCTTGTTAGTTTTGTTTCAAAGTTGGTTAATGTATATTTTTTTGATCATATTTTTGGAAACCTGCTTCAACATGAACACAATATCCTTTACGCCAATCAACATTACTTTTAGTTTCTCATTTCTACCATCATGCCCAGCTTGTACATCATGTTAAATGCTACTATGACTTCTCTGGATTCTAGCCATTGACTTAAACCAGAAAGCATAGTGTGGGTCAAAATAGTAATAAAATCAATTATAAAATATCATGACACCTTATTTTCATTCTAAAACACCATAGGAATAACTATGTTTATTTATTCTCATCTTATATTAAAATCCTTCAAATTGGTTTGTAAAGTAAATGTGAATTATCTTAACCATAACCCCCAAGAGTGTCGTAACAATGAGTGAGACATGGCCCATTTTGTGCACCAGTTTCTGTTTGAGTCTAGATCAATGCGGTGTTTTTAGGTTATACCCCTTGGTACATCTGTGCTAGAGCTGCCTCTACCTGATCCTATCTAGACGAGGATTTTTTATTGGAAAAACGACATAATGTTTACTTTACCAAAATTTAGGGATGTTCTTATATACTAATACTCAATGTCTATCTTAGTTCAGTGTTTTCTAATCAGAGTTCTTCTAAATATAGCTTCCAACGTTTGTATTAAACTTCCTATGATACCATCTGTAACGCCCAAACCCTAGTTATCCAGAGTTGGTGAATTATTACATAACTTTGGCATGATCACAAGAGATCATGTCTCGAATGACTGATTAGTTTAGTAGCCTTGGAGCTACTAGATGCATACATAAGATTTACATTACATATTGAAATAAAGAAAAAAAACATTGGGTCCCCTTTGAACACACTCATATCATTTGGCCTATCCCTACAGGTAAATCATAGTATACTACTTCACATCTTTGGAAAAAGAAAACATAAGAAAGATGTTATCTTAGATGCTGAGTAGGGATAACAATATAGCGGAAAATATTATAAATAAGAATAAACATTTAAGGTAATGAATAAGGCTAAAAAATCCTTTTAAACATAATTTTTAGCATAATATGGAAAAGATACATCAAATTATTCCATTCACTTATTCACATGGATATTCTACTAGTAGAATAATCACATGTAATATCAATATCTAACTTCATAATGATGGAATGAATAATGTCATACATTATAATAACATAGTCAAGGCCTCGAGCCAGGACTACAAATAATAAAATTTTCAAGGCCTTGTTCTAAGACCGTTCTAGGTCTCAAGAGACCTACAAATGCATTGAGGGGATATAGTGGGCCCCACTTATCACTTAATAAGTTTAATGAATTCCACATATGAAAAGGGCGAAACATAATCTAAACATTCCTATTAAAACTAACATACAAAATGCCCACAAACCATGATTGGTATAAAAATAACACATCCAAAGTCAAAGATAACTCATTCAATACAATATGGAAGATTATATTATAATAAATAAACCTAAAATAAAGAATAATTATGTATATTGGTATAGATAAAAATAATCAGTAAATATATTTCAGAGAAAAATCCCCTTTTTCTTGGAAACATTTAAAAGGCTCACTATTTATCAAGATGCCGTTTAAAAGAGAATTTTGAGTCAAAGTGTCCCATAACAAATTGAAACATTTAAAAGGATTTGTTATTTTAAAAAATTCGTTTCCATATAAATAAATCTGTGAAACAATTTTTAAAACATGGATATTAGTGAGAAATATTTAGATGAATAAATATTTAAAACATTTAATGTGATATTTTAGTTAGAGGTTCAATCCAAATGAGAGATGATTGAATAAAAATAATTTAGGTAATAAAAAAATTATAATATTATGATAATAAATGGATTCATGATATACTATGTCAAATTACTGTATATACATCATATAAAATAGAATTGGTGCATAACAACAAATAAGTCTCAATATAATGTAAATTGAGATTAAATCACTTTTAAAAATAGTATCCTTAGATTAAGGATAAATCAATGGCATAATTATTTTGTGACAAATATAAATACACTCGATATTATTGGATATTCATTTTAAATCAATCATAGTACATTCACACATATTCTTGTAAAAACTACACCAATGGCTTGGATGTTTAACTCAATGATTGGAAATTGTGTTAATATTACGCTTATCAAGTTCATATCAATGACTGGAGTTTCTATCAATGGTGTGATTATGTGTATCAAAAGTTTATCCACCAAAAGGGAGTTAAAATTTATAGATAAATAAATAAATAGTGATTTCTCACATAATCTTGGATTAAAATAATGAACGATGTTTGCATAAAACCCAATGAGTGGAAATTGAAATTAGAAATTCCCTTACCTATTTTGTAACTTACGAAACATAAACACCATGAAAGAAGGATCATATAATTAAGATTTAAATTTCTATAAATTAAATTATATTACAAAAGGAATACATTCATGTTCTATACATACACCACACAAAAGGAAATAGTGGCAAATATAGCATGAATCTCACAGGGGAAAACATTGAGACGAAAAAACCTTACCTTCTAATTTTCCTCAGTAGAGGGTAGATTAAAATAAAATATAATGGTGAAATAATTTATATTAAATTATAAAATAAAAAAATACATAAATATTATATCACATGTGATCTTATAATATTTCATTCTTAATGGTAGTTTAGTAGTATCATTGTTTTGGGTGTTAACTGATTCTTTTCATTTATATGTTTTGTTACGTAAGTAATGTTTTCTATGGATAGGATGTATTTGAATAATATCCATAATGATATTATGTTATTAAAAATTATTTTTAATCATGAAATGAAATTATTCATTAATGGTTATGATGGGGATCAAAATCTCATCGAGTCCTGGAGACGGTAAGTTGTACGTACACACGAGTTACAATATCATTCCATTAGTGGTGAAATTGTATGTAATTGGATGGTATATTATATATACATAATCATTAACATGTTGTATTTATTATTTACATCAATTATACTCATTATTATACCCATACAAATAATAAAGTGTTTATTAACAAACTACACCAAGACGTGGAGACGGTAATCCGTACATATGCACGTATGGTGACTTTACCATTCATAGGATGGATAGAATAAAGAATATGGTTTTAATATATATATATTTTAACATCATAGTATGTAGAAGGTACTAGATTTATTATTTTGGTATGGAAACATCAATGAAAGAGTAACTGGATGAAGAAAAGAACATGGAAAGTGGTGATGAAATTATTAACTCTTCTTCGGGTGCTTCCTTTTGATTTGATCAAAAGTGCTCCATAGGTTGGCATTCTGATCAATGTAAGGACTCTATGTTCAAGAGAGTGTAGTTGGGAGGATATTTTAATATGGTTTGGATTAGCCAAACGTCTTTGGAGGTGTTTTTTTGAGAGAAGTGAAAGTACCTTTTTATAAGAGAGGTGAGGGTCACTGTAGGAAAAGCTTGGAATATTATATAATTATAAAATCATTTTTAGTTTATAAAGGCTCCAAATGGATTTATTTCCTAGATAAGGTGAGGATGGGTCGAAATACACTAAACCATTAGGTTTTAGGTAAATTTAGGTCGCCATATTAACAATATCTTTTAGATTTAACTCTTAGTCCAATAGTTTATCTTTTACCAAGTTTTCTTGTCTTTTTATATTACATGGTAAATAAACATACAATAAAATTCCGAGAGAACCTCAAGTGATTAATTATTGAAATATATATCATTATATAAGTCCTTTGGACAATAATTATATTTTTAGGAATATTTTATCATTTAATAATATAGTTTTTTTTAAATAATCAGTTATGTCAATTTTGACACTATTTAGTATTGTTTTTTTTAAGTCGAAAAAACATGATTTACTCGAAATAAAAAAATTAAATTAACCCTAAAATGTCATATTAACATAGAAAATTTGTGGAAAGCATCAAAAGTCTCAATTTACATTTAATTGTTAACTTATAATATCAATTATTTTAACCTTTCATTAATTATGTAATTACCGCATCATCATTGTGTCATAAATATATTTAATTATTAAATGACTAAAAATTATAAATAAAATACAATGATGTTGGAAATATTTTTATATTTCTAATTAGTATTTATAGTCTATTTTTATATTATTTATTACCATATATTTAAAATGGGTTAATTATTAGACATTGAGAATAACACTTTTAACTCTTCTTTAAATAAAATAATAATAAATGTCCGAATCTTATCCAAGTAGATTAAAAGGATCATATTTTATTCAAATGGATGATTTTGGTTGAAATACACTTATCCAATTGAATTAGGACATGTTTTAGGGTAATTATAATAACATTTTTACCTTTAATTACCCTATATAATTTTAACCGTGTTAAATGAAATTCAAAAGTTACTATTCACCATAAATTATTTTCATCATATTGAACAAAATTTTACTTATAGATTTCAATCGTGTCTCTCAAATTTTTGAAATTCAATTCATAGAAGTGGTAAAATAGTGTTTTATCAAAATTTGCAAATATGCCTAGAAGGTGAGTAAAAGACGGTTAAAAGTTCAATAAAATTCTATATATCAAATCATATTATAAAATGACGATAATGAATTAAATTGGAATAATATAGATATTATCTATCTAGTTGGAATTTAAATTAATTTTAAATTTAAAATAATCACTTAAATAAAAAGTTGTCTTTAAACAAAAACGTAGTGTTTTTCACTATTGATTAAGAATTGAATGTTTTTAGGGGAACACAAAAAATTCAACAAAATATAATTTTTATATTACAAATTCTAAAATTATTACTTTTTACCAAATTTAAATTATATAATTTGTATTAATTAATTTAAAAAAATATTCCCATTGTTAAAACTAGAAAGCATGTTTTTGAGAAGAAAAACTATCAAAGGATGGATAAGTGTTTCTGTCCAATTTAAATGTAAAATTACTTTCAATGAACAAAATTGGATTAAATGATAAAAATATAATCTAATTATACTTTAAAACCATTCAAATGTATAATTTAATTTGATTAAAAATTTTGTTTTCAATTAAAATTTAGTATTTTCACTATTCATCAAAATATAAAAGTTATTAGAAAATCACTGAAAATTTATCCAAAATGAATTTTTATGTCCTTATTCTGAATAATATGTTTATTTTGACAAATTGAATATATAAAAGTGTCAAATATTGGATTTAAAAAGACTTCTCCATTTAAAAGTGTAAAATTTCATTTTTTGAAAAATATATCTTTTATCTAAAAAATTGAATTTGTTCATATATTATGTCTAAGAAACATGTAATATTGTTGTTATAATTATTTGGAGTATATAAAATTCAAAATGTAGTTAATACTATTCATAAACATACTTTGAACGACTCATTTGGTATGTCGGGGTGCGTATGTACTCGGAGTTTCGTTTAGCTCATGAAATTTAATTATATTAAAGAAAATAACTTACTATGAAATATTGGAGTGTTACAAAATGTAAACCTGATTCTCTTCTGATTGATGCTCACATAAATTATAACATTTGGTATAAAATCCAAAAACCCAACTGACCAGCATGTTTAAACTCTCAAGTCCTAGAAGTTATCGTTATCACTGGGATAAATTATATTTATTTAACTCATAGGTAACTGTACTATAGAGATGACCCGATAACAAACTGATTTGATCAATGGATACCTATTTGACCACACTCAACCAGTTCGTTAATACATTAGCGACATGAAAGGTACTTCATATATCAATGTATACTACCCTAAGGTTTTAGAAGTAAGATGACACACCCTCGATACTATCCATAAGTTATATGCCCTATTCATTTAAGTAAATGGTGTTCTGAATAATATATTTAACCCATAGTCATATTTCCCCATATAAACATTAACCTATATGATTTCGTACCATGTATACCATCACTGATAGAGGATAAGGGGTAACAAGACATGCGAAGAAGCTAACCATGCCCAAGGCATGCCTAACTTGCTAAAAGTAACCATTACATGATGCTCAATACAATAACAGTGTAAAAACTTTCCCTGATTAGCCATTTGAAAAAGGGAGTCATTATGAAGTTAAAAGTACAACTAAAGGTAGAGATACCCAAATGCTACAAAAAATCTGAAAAATCACTTGTTTTAGAATGTAATTAAATCTATAAGGTTACTACCAGCATCTATAAATCCCCATACAAGAGTTGAAAGCTTTAACTAATAATGTGGTCATGCCTTTGAAAGTCAATAGGATCAAGAGTCGATCATATAAGACATTACATAAAATAAGGCATATAGAAAATTCCAATGATACCATTTCCAGGCTACATAAGGGAATACTCAAAACAATATCTCACACTACCCATATATGTGGGTTTAAATAGATGAATCGACTTATGATTCCATTTTAAAGCATTTAAATTGAAATTAATTGGTCCCTTTAAACATTTATTAACATCCCATCATAATAAAGAAATTTATCATGTAAATTATTTTTAAATAGATAAGTAATCCAACTATGGTCCCACTAATCCAACATGGGTTCATCAAAATGACTCCCAAAGTATGTTTCTTATTTATTAATGTTTTAAAACACATATAGTAGGTTATTTCCTATGAAACATTCCCTAACTAACATATGTGGGTCTGATTGTGCATTTAATAATTTGTCTAATTTATTTTAAATCAAAATTGAATGATCTTTATATTTAAAACCATTTCAATAGATAACATTTTTACATATCACCCTTTAGGGATATGGGTGGCCATCTAAAAATACATATAGCACCCCTTCACTTAAATGTGGGAATATGAATCCCATTTAATTAAAACCATTTAACTTATCCCATTCGAATTATTAACTAAATACAAATGTACCATGTCATCACAATAAGCTATTAGAGATCTTATATGCTATAGAGATAGAATCAAGGCATATTAAATAGATAGACATTCTAATAAATAGACCAGCATGGTATAACATTCAATGACCACAATCATATCAGTAAGAAACCTATAAGTAGAACTACATGCCATGGAATATGATTGAAATGTGAATATCTATATGAGAGTTATGATTCATTCAGTGACTAATCCTTATTGTATTAGGTCATGGGTAAAATCCATAATTCCATATATCATAAGTAGTGGAAAGTATACAAGACACTCTTGGTGAAATAATAATCAATTGTAGAAACAACAACATAGACATCATTTCATGACCTATCCATATATTCATTTTTTATATGTGGGGTGATCAGTACAAGGAATGGAAATTTTCCAAGCACATATACAATCATAGTGTCTGGTCTACATGCCCAAAATAGTAAGAAAAGGGAAAAAGTATCTCTCATACAACTTTGTATTGTCTCAAACTGATTGACCTCTATTAAGGTATCCAGAAAAGTGGGTCACATGACCTCAAGTGCATCTCCTAAAATTCCCTAGGATTAGAACATGCATAGAGGGTCTAGGGAGTGTCTATGGGGAGAATCTACCCTTAGAGATCAGAGTATGAATATTAGTAAAGGAGATAGGAAATCGATAGACAGTAGAGGAATCATAAGTAATAAATTTCAAATTAATGAAACATGGGTGAGATAAAATATCCAGGAAAAATAAAATATGACTAATTTATTAATGTGTAACAGCCCGAGATTTTATGAAAAATTTTCTTTTTAATTTTATTAATGTCTTGTGTTGTACGCTACAACAAAAGGAGCTTGCACAACACGCATCCTTGATTTTCCTTTCATTACACGCAATCACGACCTTCCTCGATAGCATGTGTAGTACGCAATAACGAGTTTCACTAAACAACAATATGCTATTAAAATATTATTAAAACTAGCCGTTATGAATAGTAATAACCACTTTTTGAAATTTTGTAATTTTATTTTTCAAAATGGAATTCATTTTTGGATTCGTAATATCGAAATTAGCTTAGGGTGAAACTTTGGTGATTTTCGGATAACTTTCATATTCTGATGAATAGTGAAAATTACTAAATGATAATTAAAAACAACTTTTTTAATCGAAATAATTAATAGTGATAAATTATTAATTTGAGTGGTTTTAAAGTATATTTAGAATATATTTTTACAATTTAATACAATGTTGGTCATTGAATGTAATTTCACATTTAGACCAGACATAATCAAGTGTCAATCTTTTGAT
Source organism: Viscum album (assembly GCA_963277665.1). Classification (NCBI taxonomy): domain Eukaryota; kingdom Viridiplantae; phylum Streptophyta; class Magnoliopsida; order Santalales; family Viscaceae; genus Viscum; species Viscum album. Next base: position 751,846,450 of record OY728127.1, read on the forward strand.
AGATATTGTTTCTTAAAAACACGCTATTTGTTTTAACAGCAGGATTTAATTATAAAATTACTTAATGAAACTTCTATGTTATGAATTTTGTAAAATAGACTTCATTTTTTAATTCGTAATATGAAATATAGCTTAGGATGAAATTTTGGCATTGTTCTGAAAAACATCAATTTTTGATGAATAGTGAAACTACTAAGTGGTAGTTAAAAAACTGAATTTTTCATAAAACTTAATTTTACCGCTTCTGTGAATGGAATTTCAAAAATCCGAGAGACACGGTTGATTTCAGTAAGTAAAATGTTGTTCAATGAGATGAAAATAATTTTTGGTGAATAGTAACGTTTTACTTTTATTTACCACGGTTAAAAGTAAATAGGGTAATTAAGGGTAAGAATGATATTAATAATACCCTAAAACATGTCCTAATTCTATTGGAAAAGTGTATCTCGACCAAAAACAACCTTAAGTGTAAAATATTATCATTTAGGCCCACTTGGATTAGATTTGGACATTTATTGTTATTTAATTCAAAGAAGAGTTAAAAGAGTTAAAATCAAAGTTTATTTACTAATACATTTTTAATATAGGGTTTTACATAAGATAAATTTGATTTTAAATATTCATTAGAAAGCTAAAAATATTTCCTACATAATGGTATTTTATTTGTAATTTTTAGACATCAAATAATTTAATTTATTTAAGACACAAAGATGATGCAGTAATTATCATATTTATGAAATATTGACATAATTGATGTTATAAATGCCCAAATAAATGTAATTTGAGACTTTTTATGAATCCCACTAATTTTATAGGTTACTATGATATATTAGTGTTGATTTAATAAAATTTTTTCGAAAATATAATTCTGTTATGACTTTCACAAAAATCATATATCAAATAGTGTCAAAATTGACACAAAATAGTTTTTAAATCTAATATTATATTATTAATTGTTACTTTATTCCTAAAAAGCTAAGGTTCGGCAACAAGACTTAGCTAAGGATATATATATTAATAATAAACAATTTTGGGTTCGTTTGGTATGTTATAGTAAGTGTATTAACCATATAGTGTAAGAAAACAAAAAGAAACGGTAAAAGTTAAATTATTTAACTTAGAGTTAAATCTAATTGATAAGGTTAAAATAATAACCTAAACTTGTCTAAATCCTATTGGTTGATAGGATTTCGACCCATACCCACTTTAGCTTCTAAATAAGACACTTTGGAACCATTATAAACCGATTTTGACTTTAATATAAAATAATATTTTGAGATATTCCTAAAGTGCCCCTCTCCTCCCTTATAAAAGGGTACCTCCTCCCCCTCCTCCTCACACCAAATTGAGCACTCAAGCTCTTCCAACCCCTGCCAAAATACCTTCTCCACTTTCCTAGAATAATCCTAGAGTTCCTGGTCTTCTTCAAAGACCAATCTTAGTTCCCTAAGTGAAGGATTCAAAGAGGCGTTTCAAAGAAGAGGCAATATCCATTACCGATCTTTTCAATTTCTTTCTTCTTCATCTTCTTCTTATTTAGTTGTTTCATGATAAAGTAATAACATCAGTATTTATTATATAATGATATGTTATTATAAATATGAAACAACTATAATTAACCTTCTATCCATCCTACGGAAAAATGAAATCACCGCGCGTGCGTACGTACGGAATACCGTCTCCACGCCGTGGTGTAATCTATTTTCCACCACCACCTTAATAGGATGGGTATAATGGTGTAATCAGTAACTATATATGATTATTATAAAGTTATATTGATACTTATATAGTCTACATACACTTCAACAAAATTCCACGACCATGGGAACGATATCATCGCTCGTGCGTACGTACGGACTACCGTCTCCACGACGCGATGAGATTCATTATCAATGATTAACCATTCATGAATGATTATAAAGTATATATAATAAGTACTAATGAAATATATGACATAATAATGATACTTTATTTATTTAAATTTATATGTATGTCATCTACTTAATTCTATTCACTTCAATAAGGAAACGAAAACAGCGTTCATGCGTACTTACGGACTACCGTCTCCATGAACGGTGTATTTCATTCCATTTATCGATATATATATATATATATATTCTGAATATATATTATATATAAATCATGTTTTACATTCGGGATATAAGTAATCACGATCCAAGTAATCATATTAATAATTACAAGTTAAAAACATGAACGACAAATGAGACGATTTTACCCAAAACGCTACTTTAACATGAATTTACAAAAGAACGGGTAATATAAAGTCATAAGTGGACCATATATGATATAATAACAATGAATATGATTCTGGAATAATTCAATAACATTATTTAAATCATTATACAGGAGGTTCGGACACTTACAAAGCAAGTCGGACCTAAGGTAAGGGAAATATCACAATCTCATTTTTATCCGAGATTGTTTATACTTTGATATTTACTGGGGTGTATTTTATCTTCCACATCCATTGTTCCTAAATATGTAATATTATTTCCATCCACCTACAATTGTTTGAAACCAATTTTACCCTTCGGTGAGTTTTTAGTAAAATATATGAAAGGAATCTTTTGTCGTTTTTCGTACGAGGTACTTTTTTTGACTTTTCTGACAAAAGTACGAGAAGAATGTTTTTTTAACTTATACGGCATGAATGGATTTTTAAAACATTATTTTCAAGAAGTTTCCTTTACAAGGTTTCATGTTTATTTTTAATCAAATTCTTTTAGTTTAATGTTGTATGAAATGTTAAGAAAGGAAAAATGTTTTTGAAGAAGAAAGGATATTTTCATCAAGAATGGATTTCAAGTGTTTTATCAAAATTATTTTCCATCTAAGATAATAAAGGGTTCTGTTTTTTTATCCCTATTATTACATGGATTTTATTATGTTGTGATGGAAATATTTTTATTCCATTATCTTATATGAATTGTTTTATGATGTCATGTTGTTTAAGAATCCCATTTTTATTACATGGGTTTTGAAATGATGTATGATTTATGATTTTGTGGCACACATAAGAATGGTATAATTATGAGATGGTTGGGACCTATATCTCCCTCCAATGCATTGGGTAAAGATTTTATATCTCATGAGATAGACATGGCTGGAATGGTAGGCTATACCGGTTCAGTGAAACAGGACTGAAACGAGGGTTACTCGATTCATAAAGGGACTTTGTCCACTAAGATAGTCTTGGAAATGAGTCTTGACTAACAAGAAATGATTCTCTATGATTATGTGTGAATGCCAAAAAGTTTCATGTTTTAAGTTATGATTATTGTGATTACATTTCAATACCATGATTTATCCCATGTTATGAAATTATGCTCTCTTTTACAGGTTATGATTTCCAAAATGTTATGTTCTTATGAATACGATGTGATTGATATTTCTTTTGTTTACCCTTACTGAGCATTTGAGCTCACCCTTTTATGTTTTCTTTTCCCCATGATATAAATAAAGGTTTTAGGTAAAAAATAAGAAGATCCTTATGGGAGATGTTGAAGATCTTTCACCACGATTAGAAGATTTTATTCTGAGTTTCCAAAGACACTAAACTATTACGATCCTTGTGTGTGTGTTTTTGTTATGTAATAAGTATTCCACAAATGTAATGTAATGTCCATGTACGTCAGGCTTCGGGTCTCTACAGTTGGTATTAGAGGAAAGGTTTAGTCAACCTTTGAAAACTAGGATGCGAGAACTTTAGTGAGATCCCTAGAGATATTTATAAGGTATGTCTAGGGATGTCCCTAAGGATAAGTATACGTATAGGATACAGTCCTAGAACTATGGTAACGATCATAGAATTTAACATAAGATGTTAGATATTTAAGGTACTCCCCCTTTATTATGTTGTTTTCCCTAGCATGATTTTTGCCTCTCACACTATTCTTTTTGGGTTTTAGATGATGGCTGGAACCCGAAGGAACCGTGTTGATCAATGCAATGGACAATGCAATGATTGTCCTCCTGAACAAACAAATGTTATGGGAGATGGAGTGCAAAATATTATTGCTATACTTACAAAAGATATGAATCATTCTGGACTTCCAAATGAGCAGAGAAGGGAACAATATTCTATTGAGTCCTTCATGAGGCAACATCCACCTTCTTTCAGTGGGACTTCTGATCCACTTGTTGCTGAACAATGGATCAGTACTATTGAAAAGATATTTTCAGTTCTTCAATGTTCTGAACATGATAAAGTCATCTTAGCAGTGTATCGTTTGGAAGGTGATGCTGATCAATGGTGGAATCTTATCAAGAATACGAGGCCAAGAGATGAAATTGAGTCCATGGAATGGGATGAGTTCAAGAACTTGTTTTTCAGTAACTACTTCTCTCGTATTCTTCGAACAAAGATAGAAAAGGAGTTTCTTGAGCTGAAGCAGAAGGATGAGGAATCTGTTGGAATATACGTAGAAAATTTTCCAAGACTTGCAAGGTATGCATCTGGCATTATCATCTAACCTGAAAGTAAAGTTGATCGATTTTTCAGTGGCTTAAAACCAAGTCTTCGAAGGGCATTAGCTATAAGAGACTTCAGTAGCTATGAAGAAATTGTTCGTTGTGCTATCAAGGTAGAAATGAAAGTTGGTGTTACATATCCATCTAATGGTTTTGAAAAGAAATGAAAGATGGAGTTCAAGGAGAAATCTCAAAATAATGGTGAAAAGAATATGAATGTTTCCTTATGCACAAAGTGTGGAAATAAGCATGGTGTAGATTGTCTTAAAGGGACTAGAAAATGTTTTAAGTGTGGAAAAAAAGGTCATCGAGCTGCTGAGTGTCGAAGTAATGGAAAAATGGTTTCTAATGATGTGAATAAAGCAAACACTTCAGAGAACGCACCACCAACACTTCAATTCTTCAAGTGAAAGGAAATGGGGAATTATGCTAATAAATGCCCTAATCCAAGGGTTAGTGATGATCAACATGAGAAACCACTTAAGGCAAAGGACAAAGGGAAGTCACATGCGATCACTATTGGCGATGTTGAATATGACAACGATGTGGTGGAATGATTAAGTGTTTATGTAATGGGATTCCAAAATAATATTGTATCATGGAGTATTGGAATATTTATGTATTGGTCTAATGTGGTATTCAATGTAATTGAGATATTTTTGGAGGTAAGATGATATGCGCATAATGAAGGAAAAATGAGAAAACGAAATGTTTAAAAGTATTCATGAGCTCATGATTGACATAAGGACTAAGTGATATCATGGTTTGAGTATATAGAATTTTGAGGATTTTGGTATAACTGCATTCATGTTTTCCCTAAGGTTCAATGAGTATTCAAGAGAATACATGATTAAGGACTTTGAATGTTTGGAATGTGACCAACAAAACATATCTTATGATATATGGGGATCAATGATGGTATCAAATATCTGGTAATCGTTTTCACTATGTTATGAGAGTGGAATGTAGTATTATGGATAAGCCTAAAGATTGGAATGGATTATGTTTGACATAAGTTAGTATTGATTAAGGATATAACTTTTTTCAATATTATTGATGCGATGTTATAGTAATATAGTTTTAGAAAAAGGACAACCTGCAGGACAGACGATAGCCCATCACGTCGGACAAGGCTGTGGGAATCGAACCCACAATCGAAGTGCGACTGGCCTTTATCGCCTACCACTGGCCTACAGGAATTACCTGGTTGGTGGAAAATAGTTTTATTTTATGAAGCGGTATGATATATGAAGTATACGTTCATTTTTGGAACCATATACGATTAACCATAAGATGGACTTATAACTTTTGCTAACCTTTTGTTTGAAAGAGATGGAATGACCCGTCATTCAATCACATGATCTGCTAACACTTCACGAATAACAAATTCAACTTCATTTATTTAAGAGATGAAGTGGAAATTGTTCAAGGAACGAACAACTGTGAGATTGTACCAAAATAAAGTAAGTATTTATTCTAATTCAAATTTTCAACTTTAGGGAAATGATCTTGAAAACCAAAAATGTTGTCCTAGTGATCTTATACCTGATGAATTAGATAGTACCTTATATCATCACAAATCTATGGATTTGTGATTACTGGCTTTTCCATAGCCATGTTCTCTACCACTCTCCATCAGAACATGATGGTTATATTTCTCTTCCATATCCATATTTTCACCTATGTGGAAACCCAGGGATTAGTTTATTTGGGTAACCGTTACGTTTCATACTTTTTTTTAAGATTGGTTTTGATATTCCTTTTTACGATGTGGGTTTCTATTAAAGAAACTTTCGAATAGTAAACCATTTATAACACCGACAAATTTCGAGGGAGAAATTCATTTTAAGGGTGGTAGAATGTAACAGCCCGAGATTTTATGAAAAATATTCTTTTTAATTTTATTAATGTCTTGTGTTGTATGCTACACCAAAAGGAGCTTTCACAACACGCATCCTTGATTTGCCTTGCATTACACGCAATCACGACCTTCCTCGATAGCATGTGTAGTACGCGATAACGAGTTTCACTAAACAACAATATGCTATTAAAATATTATTAAAACTAGCCGTTATGAATAGTAATAACCACTTTTTGAAATTTTGTAATTTTATTTTTCAAAATGGAATTCATTTTTGGATTCGTAATATCGAAATTAGCTTAGGGTGAAACTTTGGTGATTTTCGGATAACTTTCATATTCTGATGAATAGTGAAAATTACTAAATTATAATTAAATACAACTTTTTTAATTGAAATAATTAATAGTGATAAATTATTAATTTGAGTGGTTTTAAAGTATATTTAGAATATATTTTTACAATTTAATACAATGTTGTTCATTGAATGTAATTTCACATTTAAACCAGACATAATCAAGTGTCAATCTTTCGATAGATATTGTTTCTTAAAAACACGCTATTTGTTTTAACAGCGGGATTTAATTATAAAATTACTTAATGAAACTTCTATGTTATGAATTTGGTAAAATAGACTTCATTTTTGAATTCAGAATATGAAATATAGCTTAGGATGAAATTTTGGCATTGTTCTGAAAAACATCAATTTTTGATGAATAGTGAAACTACTAAGTGGTAGTTAAAAAACTGAATTTTTCAGAAAACTTAATTTTACTACTTCTGTGAATGGAATTTCAAAAATCCGAGAGACATGGATTATTTCAGTAAGTAAAATGTGGTTCAATGAGATGAAAATAATTTTTGGTGAATAGTAACATTTTACTTTTATTTACCACGGTTAAAAGTAAATAGGGTAATTAAGGGTAAGAATGATATTAATATTACCCTAACACATGTCCTTATTCTATTGGACAAGTGTATCTCGACCAAAAACAACCTTAAGTGTAAAATATTATCATTTAGGCCCACATGGATTAGATTTGGACATTTATTATTATTTAATTCAAAGAAGAGTTAAAAGAGTTAAAATCAAAGTTTATTTACTAAAACATTTTTAATATAGGGTTTTACATAAGATAAATTTGATTGTAAATATTCATTAGAAATCTAAAAAGATTTCATACATAAGGGTATTTTATTTTTAATTTTTAGACATCAAATAAGTTAATTTATTTATGACACAATGATGATGCAGTAATTATCGTATTTATGAAATATTGACATAATTGATGATATAAATGCCCAAATAAATGTAATTTGAGACTTTTTATTAATACAAATAATTTTCTAGGTTACTATGATATATTAGTGTTTATTTAATTAACTTGGTCCGAACATATAATTCTGTTATGACTTTCACAAAAATCATATATCAAATAGTGTCAAAATTGACACAAAATAGTTTTTAAATCTAATATTATATTATTAATTGTTATTTTATTCTTAAAAATCTAAGGTTCGGCCAAAAGACTTAGATACGGATATATATATTAATAATAAACAATTTGGTGTTCGTTTGGCATGTTATAGTAAGTGTATTTACCATATAGTGTAAGAAAACAAAAAGAAACGGTAAAAGTTAAATTATTTAACTTAGAGTTAAATCTAATTGATAATGTTAAAATAATAACCTAAACTTGTCTAAATCCAATTGGTTGATAGTATTTCGACCCATCCCCACTTTAGCTTCGAAATAAGACCCTTTGGAACCATTATAAACCGATTTTGACTTTAATATAAAATAATATTTTGAGATATTGCTAAAGTGCCCCTCTCCTCCCTTATAAAAGGGCACCTCCTCCCCCTCCTCCTCACACCAAATTGAGCACTCAAGCTCGGCCAACCCCTGCCAAAATCACTTCTCCACTTTCCTAGAATAATCCTAGAGTTCCTGGTCTTCTTCAAAGACCAATCTTAGTTCCCTAAGTGAAGGATTCAAAGAGGCGTTTCAAAGAAGAGGCAATATCCGTTACCGATCTTTTCAATTTCTTTCTTCTTCAACTTCTTCTTCTTTAGTTGTTTCATGATAAAGTAATAACATAAGTATTTATTATATACTTATATGTTATTATAAATATGAAACAACTATAATTAACCTTCTATCCATCCAACGGAAAAATGAAATCACCGCGCGTGCGTACGTACAGAATACCGTCTCCACGCCGTGGTGTAATCTATTTTCCACCACCACCTTAATAGGGTGGGTATAATGGTGTAATGAGTAACTATATATGATTATTATAAATTTATATTGATACTTAAATAGTCTACATACACTTCAACACAATTCCACGACCATGGGAACGATATCATCGCTCGTGCGTACGTACGGACTACCGTCTCCACGACGCGATGAGATTCATTGTCAATGATTAACCATTCATGAATGATTATAAAGTATATATAATAAGTACTAATGAAATATATGACATAATAATGATACTGTATTTATGTAAATTTATATGTATGTCATCTACTTTATTCCATTCACTTCAATAAGGAAACGAAAACAGCGTTCATGCGTACGTACGGACTACTGTCTCCATGAATGGTGTATTTCATTCCATTTATCGATATATTATATATATATATATTCTGAATATATATTATATATAAATCATGTTTTACATTCGGGATATAAGTAATCATGATCCAAGTAATCATATTAATAATTACAAGTTAAAAACACAAACGACAAATGAGACGATTTTACCCAAAACGCTACTTTAACATGAATTTACAAAAGAACAGGTAATATAAAGTCATAAGTGGACCATATATGATATAATAACAATGAATATGATTCTGGAATAAGTCAATAACATGATTTAAATCATTATACTGGAGGTTCGGACACTTACAAAGCAAGTCGGACCTAAGGTAAGGGAAATATCACAATCTCATTTTTATCCGAGATTGTTTATACTTTGATATTTACTGGGGTGTATTTTATCATCCTCATCCATTGTTCCTAAATATTTAATATTATTTCAATCCACCTACAATTGTTTAAAACCAAATTTACCCTTCGGTGAGTTTTTAGTAAAATATATGAAAGGAATCTTTTGTCGTTTTTCATACGAGGTACTTTTTTTGACTTTTCCGACAAAAGTACGAGAAGAGTGTTTTTTTAACATATACGGCATGAATGGATTTTTAAAACATTATTTCCAAGAAGTTTCCTTTAAAAGTTTTCAAGTTTATTTTTAATCAACTTCTTTTAGTTTAAAGTTGTATGACATGTTAAGAAAGGAAAAATGTTTTTGAAGAAGAAAGGATGTTTTCCTCAAGAATGGATTTCAAGTGTTTTATCAAAATTATTTTCCATCTAAGATAATAAAGGGTTCTGTTTTTTTATCCCTATTATTACATTGATTTGATTATGTTGTGATGGAAATAATTTTATTCCTTTATCTTATATGAAATTTTTTATTATGTCATGTTGTTTAAGAATCCCATTTTTATTACATGGGTTTTGAAATGATGTATGATTTAAGATTTTGTGGCACACATAAGAATGGTATAATTATGAGATGGGTGGGACCTATATCTCCCTCAAATGCATTGGGTAAGGATTTTATATCTCATGAGATAGACATGGCTGGAATGGTAGGTTATACCGGTTCAGTGAAACAGGACTGAAACGAGGGTTACTCGATTCAGAAAGGGACTTTGTCCACTAAGATAGACTTGGCAATGAGTCTTGACTAACAAGAAATGATTCTCTATGATTAAGTGTGAATGACAAAAAGTTTCATGTTTTAAGTTATTATTATTGTGATTACATTTCACTACCATGATTTATCCCATGTTATGAAATTATGCTATCTTTTACAGGTTATGATTTCCAAAATGTTATGTTCTTATGAATACGATGTGATTGATATTTCTTTTGTTTACCCTTACTGAGCATTTGAGCTCACCCTTTTATGTTTTATTTTCCCCAGGATATAAAGAAAGGTTTTAGGTAAAAAAAGAAGATCTTTATGGGAGATGTTGAAGATCTTTCACCACGATTAGAAGATTTTATTCCGAGTTTCCAAAGACACTAAACTATTACGATCCTTGTGTGTGTGTTTTTGTTATGTACTAATTATTCCGCAAATGTAATGTAATGTCCATGTACGTCAGGATTCGGGTTTCTACATAATGGGTCCAACTATAGTTTATAAAATGAATGAATTCATATCCTAATGATTATACATAATCTGAAAAAGACACAAAATAGTAATTGATATAGTAAATAACATAAATATAGAAAATATATAAAATAAAAACTCCCAGGAGAACTCAATTAGAATCCCAATATCTATCTTAGTCCTTTACTTATAACACCCATGTACAATTTAGAACAACACATGTATGAACCCCTAGTCCTACCAACAACAATGTCTAGTCAGGTACCCCAGTGCAATGGATTCCTGAGTAGGGTGTGAGTTAAAAATCTCAATATGCCGACAACCATAACATCTATCCTAATCCACCTCATGTAATATATATTAAGGGTGTGACATATATAATAAATTCTGAGAAAGATACACATTAAATAATAACAACATGGTCCAGGTTCCCAAATAGAAGCCCATACTATATCACCTACTCCGGCTTTAGCGATATGTCTTAATTAAGTACAAGTTCAAAGAATAATATGTATTCAAGGCCAATATAGGTGAACCAACCGATGTAGTAGAATAAGAAGACCCTAATCCTAAAATTTATCTGGGAGGCCACATTTCCATGTCATTATACAAGTATTATAAAAAATCAAATAGGAACGTCTATTGTGTATAGGATTCTCATATAAATTATTATAAATGTATCTCACATATAAATAGTCAATCAATATGTCATTCAAATCTAGAGGTGGATTATGATCTTGTCCCAGGAGATCTAAATATAATTAGATGTATCACTATGGTACATCCAAAATAACCCAATACCACTAAGTCCATCAAAATAAATACTTTTGGAATCCAAAGTATCACTCGAGGCATGGTGACTCTAAGCCTGTCTGATGTATCTCACTAGAGGACTGAGTATCACCCAAGGAATGTTGTATCCATATTTATAGTTGTAACATACATAGTTTCCACCCAATAGAATAATTTTAACTTAGGATTATAACAAATCACTTGGAAATCCCTCATCTAGAAAGACACAGTATCTCCCTCGGCACAATGTGGTATGCCCACCCGAGCACGAGAGACCATACACAAGTCTTTAATATGGAGCACATGATCTCACCCAACCCATATAAATTGAACAATATGTCTAAAGACACATAAAACTAGGAAAGGGATAAAAATACAACAAATCATGACATCAAGTAAACATCTCATGCCAAAATCTGACAAGCTATTCCAAAAAAGAAATAAAAAATAATGTTCTAAAAGTGAAGCAATACAAGGCTCCTGAAAATCTTATGGTGGGGATACAATCCCATCCCTGGAGATCTAAAAGAATTCCCATGGATTATTATGGAACATTTTATACAATCCAATACCACCAAGTCTATCTATGGTGATAATTTTGGAATACAATGTATCTCTTGAGGCATGGTGACTTTGAGTATTTCTGAGGTATCTCAATAGAGTGCCAAGATTATCCCAAGTCATGAAATAACCATCATTCAAATGGGTCCGTCCGTGGTTCCTCCCCAAGGGAACCTGTATCACATGGGATTATATTAAATTTCCAAGGAATACCTCACTTGGAAAGGTAAAACATCACCCCCGGTGAATCGTGGAATAAACACCAGATAATGAGAGTTCATCCACGAGTCCTTAATATGGAACCCATGTTCTCACCTAGCTCATGTCAAGTAAACCATATCAGGAATGGTACACACATAAATTTTATAAAGAATTTGATATTACATGGAAATAAAGCATTTTCATAATCATAATTTAATATATAAGCAAATGTCATAACTATATATCAAAGGGAAGTGTGAGAATAAAGTAGTTAATGCGTTATTAAGTTAAAGGAAGAACATAGGGATCCTACCTAAAAAGTCGACCAGGCCATCACTCAACATTGGACAGATTTAGAGGTGGCCACCCGAAACTGCCCCGCACTTGCACACACATAAACACTTATTCACATATATATATATATATATATATATATATATTTATATATATCCATAAATCCAAATAATGTATTCCCCTTGAAATGAGGGAACACATTTGAGGAATATATATATATATATATATATACATACATACCTTTGTATGTATGTGTATGGCTTCACTGATGTGAAAACACTGAAGAGTTATATATTAAGAACCCAAATACTCTGATGAAGGTCCAATTAACCCATGAATATTTACACTCACCATAAATTATATGAAATCCCTATTTCAAAATTTACTGAAAACAAAGAATGATGAAAAAACAAACCCCAAATCGGTAATATTGGACCAAGATGATTTCAAACTCTTATCCTCTAGGAGCGGTTACTGGACTTCTAACAAGGGAGTCCCATGAGATTCTTTTCATATAGAAACACAGGAAGAAGAACCAAGATTTATATTACCCAAAATCATAGGATTTGACTACATCAAAATCAAGTGATATAGTGGCCAAAAATCACCAACCAATGGAGGAGAAGGGATTACCTCGATGAATTGAATGTAAAAGCGGTGATTTCAACAACTGAGGAGAACACGAAGAAGGAGGTCACATGGAGGGAGGTCACGAGGAGGGAGGTTGTGAGGAGGGAGGTTGAACACCCAGGGGTGTTCGAACAAGGGGTTGTCATGTGAGGGTAATGATGGGATAAAGCGGGGATCCCATTTAGGGTCTCTCTATACCTAACTAAGGAAAAATAAATAATAATAATAAATTATTTTTTAAAAATCATCTTTATTTTTATGTACCATTTTCCACATGTAATTTTTTTCCATATTATTTTTAATTTATTTTATTTTAGAAGAAACACATTGTAGTGTTCCTAGCCTCGTAAATACTTTCTTATACTCAGTATTAAATATAGATAATCAAGTGAACAAAAAATTTAAATTCCCTATGAATTTCTATTTGGGAGAAAATATGGGACATTATAGAAGGTGGTATTTACTCTTTTGGAAAATTTTTCATATTTTAAAATTCAACTACTATAACATAATTAAAATGTAAAATATAATTTTAACATTTAAGTTGAAATATATAAATTTTCAGGAGTAAAAAATTTCATCTTTCTTTAATGTTAAGCACTGTTATAAAATTATGATATTGATTTAAAAACCAAAAAAATTCAAAAACAACATTAAAAATAAAATAAAAATCATAGTGTTTTTAAAACTGTAAAATTTATTTTATAAATCATTCTAGTTTTAAAGGATAATTTTTTATAATACATATCATTTCATTCAAACAAAATTACCCTTGTTTTACCCCACCACCGATGCAACTCTTAATAGGAGTCAATTTTAGAATATTTACTTAAATATCCACCAATGGGATGAAATAATCTCACATAGTTTCATATAGTAATTAATAAAAAAAATAAATTGATAGAAAATTATGTCCACACTAATTGAAACATGAACTTATAGTTTTATTCAATTTTGGGGAAAAACCGAGATAGCAAACATAATTCGGTCACATAAATAAACAAGAGTTTTTTCATGATAATAATTTTTGAAATGGTAAAAAAAGGAAATAATATTCTAATGTTCAATAAAATAATAAGTAAAGACATGATAATAATATTATAATAATTCTACATTAAATATATTAAATTTTATGCTCAGAAGATACACTAAAAATAACAATGGGGATCATTTTCATAAGGATTTCTGATATTGTTTTAAGGAATGAAAAGTAAAAATCCACCCAAAACTAGTCTAATATAACTGTCACTTGTGGATGATTTTCATTTTTATTAAAAAAAACTATCATTGAAAAACCTTTAATTTATAGTTATAAAAATAATTGATCATAGTTTATTTTAAATTTTGGAAAATTTTTAGGAATATTCTACGAATTGTATAAAAATTCACTCTAGAATTTGAGAGTCCCAATATTAAAAATAGTCATGTTTTATGCATCATAAATGTCCCATTAGTAGTCCCTAAAAATAATTAAATTTAAATTATATCACTACAAATATGATTAAAAAATAATCACAAATGAATAATGATCAAAATCCAATGAAAACATAGATGAATAAAAAATAATTTTCACCAAAAATCATAAATACCTTTTCCCCCCAAAACCTAATAATCACACAAAATCATCATAAAACCATGTAATCCCTAGAATAAATCACACATAAAATTAGTGAAGTAAAAACTAGGATTATTGGGAGACAATAAAGTCAACAAAATTAATAAAAAATAAGGGAAACATAAGGATTCAAATAGAATCCACTAGGTCTTAGTGGAATTGGATCATAGACCCTATCCAGGAATATTAGAAAAAGATGAAAAGAAGGGAAAAGTATGAATAAAATTTTGAAAGTGTGTTACATTTTATTTTAAAATATAGATATCTATTGATCAACCATGGATCAAAAATATGAAAGTGGATAAGTTGAGTTCAATGGGAAGCTTTGGGTGGGGACTAATAATCGATAGAGGGAAATGAAATTTAGGGGGGGTAAGCGATAAATGGATTGGATAGAATAAAATTAAATGTTTTCAGTTCAAATAAATATAGTTCTATGCCTATCGAGCAACCTATGGCATACCTAAATCCACCCCTTCTCTCATAGGATCATTGGTATCTTGGTGAGCCCCAACCATGTACCAGTGAAAATTGTTGTAAAATGTTGCATGTGACACCCCATTAAAGACTACAAAAACTCCTAAATTCATTTAAAAACGTTTAATCACTCACATAAACACCTATAATTAAATCCACATATAATAAAATGTAAAACTAAATCAAAAAATTAAAAATAACAACTAAACAATTTTCTTTCATTCAAAACTACCGAACCCTTCTATCACTGAAATTCCTTAAGATAAACCAAATATCATGTTACTGAGAAATGAGTCATTAAAAAATACCTTCCATAATTCTTATTATCATTATGAATTATATTTTTACACTCAGTCATAATTAGGTACCTTACACAAACCTTAGTCAACCACAAGGACTTTAGGACAAATCCATGGCCTTAATTATACTCTAGACAGAAAAGTCCCAAAATCTCCTTAGTTTACTAGGAACCATAAGGATCAAAAATTTAGAAAGAACCTAGAATCAAACACATTAACACACATCCAAATCACTCATTATACTATCTATACCAAACTACTCAAAAGAAATACAATCTATAATACCACTGAATGGAATTATCATCTCAAAATCCAATTCATATTCAAATGAATGGTCCTTGAATCAAAACATCATTTAAAATCCAATACTCTATCATTCATTAACTGTGTAACTCATTAATTTATTAAAATTATATAATACCAAAGGATTCTAATGAACTTGATATAACATAATAAACCTTAAATACTCAGATGTAATTACCAAATTATGTTCTCTTTTATATAACTCTTCAAAATAAGAGTGGTCTAGGGATTTTTATATATGCCTATTAATTTAATATCCATATTCCAAAACAAATCCTTATGAATTTTTTTTTTAAAAAATTTAATTTTAAAATAAAGAATCAAATCTATTTTGAAAAAATTATTCCTTGAAAAATTTACTCATTTAATAAAAAAATTTTTATAAAAATAATTCACTATATATATATAATTAATTTTTTATAATAATAAATTTTTTAAAATCCATTTCTATTTTAACAAATAATTTAAAAAAATAATTTATTATTTTAGGAATGAGGTTATAAACCATGTTCTATAATTTTAAAATATTTAAAACAGTTACCTAACAAAATACATATGACAAAATCATTGAATTGATTTAATAAATAGAATGCTAAAAATTGTTTCTTTTAAAAGAAAACTATAAGTATGTTACTATAAGATAACATATATTATCTTTAGGTACATTAGTTAAAATATGTATCACAATAAAAAATACATAGGATAGGGGTGTGTGCTTGGGTGTTTCATATATATATATATATTTAATGGTTATAAAAATTACTAGTATAAATCATTTTGAATTTTAATGTATATAAATAATATAACAAATAAACTATAAAATAAAGAATATGTAACATGTTCAGTCAGTAAAAATAGATAATGTAATATTCTGAGAATCCAAATGATATATTTGTTTCTACAATATATTATTAAATAATTATAAATTTTATTTCTTTAATATAGGCTAATATGCAAGTGAATATAATTAATTTTGAAAAACTTAATAAGGTATTTGAGAAATAATTGTTTTTTATTTTAGTTATAAATTAATTAATATCAACAATATCTATAAATTATAATATAAGTAAAATTAATATGTATTAATGTGCCACTAGGCTGTATGATTCATGATTACATTAATAATTTTTAAACCCATCAAGCCCAATATATTTCTCATCATTCACCATAACATACTCGATATATCCAAATGAGAACCTCCATCAAAATTAGAGCTCATATTCACTACCCAGACAACCTTAGGTAATATGAGATTCCTCCATAAATAGTTTGATCATGCCTATTAATGTGTTACTTCTCAAGTCATGATAGTCTAAAATTCTATATAATAATAATGAAAATCCAAATAAGCTAACTCCACATTGAAAAAATATTGTGTCTTTTGTGAATAAAATACAAGACCTATACCAATATCACATGTTCTACTACCCCAAGGGAATTCTCGAATCCCTTTGGGCTAGAGACTAGTATTTTATGTCTGAGTTAATTATTTGGGAATAATTTACAATCTGCAGGAAGTAGAATAATTGATGACCAATTATATTTGGAAGACTATAATGACCTGTTTATATGATAGAAATTATGAATGAATGATTTTCATGACAACAAGAAACAACTTAATAAAGTAATTAAAATAGAAGAACCTCTATATGGAGGAAGAAAAAACATAAAAATAATCTATTAAAAAAATATAATATGATAATAATTTAAAACTAACTTGATGCAATATAACCTAGGGGATTAGGGGATGTTCCAACACTACAATATACATCTATTTTTACTTTACATAACTCTTCATGGACCCAGAACACTCCAACGTATTATAAAAATATGCTACAAACCATTTCAACCAACCCCAATCTACATATTTTTATTACATGAAATGAAATAAAAAGAGGTTCATGTCCTCTAGAGTGTCCATATTGTGTGTGAGTACTACATTATCAGTAGGAACAACCAAGGTGCCTCAGCTAAATAGTAAATAATAATGTGTATGTGTGAACATGTCTATATATTTACATACATGTATAATAAAACATCATTACTTTCATTTAATCATCAAGGAATGGTAAAGATGAAAATTAAGTGGTTAATATATACAATTATAAAATTCCTTTATTGGGTGATCCATACTTCAACTACCTACTTTTAGTTAACAGATGCTGTATAGATATAACCTATATTAGGATAATTAATAGTGTTTGACAGGATTTGGGAATGGTGGATTATTGGCCCATTCTATAGGGGGATTGTAAACGATATCCATTGTATGGAAGTATTTTGGGGACCCCCATCCTATAGAATGGTAATGGTGTATAAAAATGTATGGATACAATAAATTTGGTGGAATGGGGGTTGGGGTATATAGTATTCAGGGTGCAACATCTATCCCATTCAATTTTTGACATCAATAGTACACATTCATAGAAAAATTGTTTATACAGTACGAAGACACACACACATATATAACCATACTACCATGTATCTCAAAAATGAATGTAGTATTCATCCTCGATAACAATTCAGTCTCAATATTCATCATCATCATTGATATAAAAATAAATAGACATTTTCTAATAACTATATTCACTATTTTAACAGCATAATGAGATCCAAAATACACACAAACATGGCATAAAATATTTGTGAATTTATCGATTTCATATCATAGGAACCCAAAAGTTTATAGTCAGAATTATCATAGGTCACAAGTCATGTTATAATATACTCTCAAGAAAACAATTAACGAAATTCAACCCAAAATCTTAGATATAGTGTGAATAAAAAATCATATATCCTTTAAGACAAAAACATATTGTAGGTCCTGGGCACAACAGAAGTGTTGTTGGGAAGGGACCCAAATTTTATTTTAACTATGATCAATGATTATTCTGGGACCAATACGATGATGAATGATAGTCTGTAGGAAATATAATGAAAGATTTAGATAAATAAGAAAGAGGACAAAAACATTAGATTGGATATTTCAAATCATGTTTAATTTTTTTAATTAATTTCATAAAGAAAAATAATACTTGCATCTTTGGTATTTTTCACAATTGATTATGTTGATCATCTGGAATGACCCTTCTAGATTATCTCATTTTACTTGTAATGATCCAAAAAATAATTCCTCTAGCGGTGATCCACACATTCTCAGATGGCCTCTGATTGACACCGCTCATTCTTGGGGTGCAAGCGCGGAAAAGCGAGTGTTTGTGTTGGTCATTCATGATCACTTGTTCTTCTACCTTGAAGAACATCTCTCATTCATTAGAGGGGAGAGAAAATGATTCAGAAGAGAAATTGTTTGGCTTAATAATTCTCAATTCCCTAGGCATGTGGTGTGGTGTCTGGCACAATAGGCATACTTCCTATTTATATACATGGAATTTCAGTTAAAATATTTAATTTCATAAAACAATTAAATATAATCATGAACTTAGTGAAAACCCATGAATTTAATAATAATACCACGTCATTATTTATGGTGTTCCAACTTGCACAAAAAAAGAATTATAAATAAAACTCTACATCATAAAATCAAAGAAGCATTATTTTAATTTTTGCCAACTAGTTAAATAATTATTTACAATATTAAAACTAATTATTTTACTACCGGACCAACCTTGGTCTGCATGAACTCTTATTCCATTAATTGAACACCCGAATAAGTGAATATTTAAATTATTCTCTTAAATAAATATTTTATTTACAAACTAGTAAATAAATATTTATTAAATGTTCAAAAAAATAATTAATTATATTTTATTTAATTTATGAGATCATTGTAACTTAAATAAAATTATTCCAAAGTCTTGAAAATAATATTTATTTCATTAATTAAATTCAAATTGAATTTAACTGAAACCACCAAAATCACTTAGTGTGTGACCCTCTAGGATTCTTTCTTATTGGCATTAGGCGGGCTTGCATAAAGACTAAGAGTACTGTTTAGAAACGAGACATGGAACCCTAGAAGAAGAATGTAATGTCGCAACAATGACTTCCACAAAAAAATGCTAACTGTGTAATATAATCCCTTTGTTTTAATATCTCATCAAGCCAGTTTTCTGGATTGTGTCATCAACTTTTATACTTGATACGTCATTCTTTGAGTACCTAAAATAAAATCGTTGTTACACCATGGACATGAAATTTCACATGATAGTTCTATTTGAATCAAATTGTTGAGATATCAACTTCCATAAATGTAAGGGATAAATACTTCCTCAACATATCCATGAATAACATGCCACTCATGATGCACCCAACGTACCGTACTTCCCGCCAACTATCAACGTGATAGATTTTGATAGTAAATCAAAGTGCGTATGTCGTGACATGTTTTAATGATAATCTTAAATTATAAGGATCATTACACATGCTCTTAGATATAAATATTCAATGACACAAAAACATGCAGAATTCCTACTAGTGGTTCTTTTCTCGTAATCTCTTATCTTGGAGATTACCAAGTGCAAACTTCTTGAGAGAAACTTTCATCTACTTACGAGTACTCGCACTTAACGGTCTACAAGCTATGTGTCCCCTAATTTCTTTTCATCCAACTTTAGAACTATATTTAAGAATATTGTTATATAATTTCAAGGTTTTCATCATAGAGGGGAACTTCCAAGACATTATCAATGAAAAAAAATACCCACGGACATTATTAAATCATAGTCAGGAAGAACAATGAACAATATGTAATAATACATTAAATATACATGTAATCAAACTAAAAATAGTTGGTTCTAGGACAACATCTCTTACACATATGAGGTTATGATTTTGAATGAGTGATAACTAATAGGAATTAATAGATAACTAGGTGGAAATTTAAGTGTTATATTGGAAACAAAAATTATATTTTTGGAAAACAAAATATGAATTGTTGAATGAAAACAATTTTATAAAATTATTATTTTTTAGTATAAATTTATCTTATAAATAAAAAACATGTATTATGTAAAAATAATAATGGATAATGACTAATCAGTAAATGATTATACAAATGACATTTTACACGAAAAATCCATGATTTTTTAGGGAACTGGGGGCTATGTGATAAAATCAATTTAACATTTGACTGCGATTATCACAGACAAATACACCGTATTATTAGTGGTCTACATTATATCAATTATGTAATAAGAAATATTCAAAATTTTCAAATCAACATGAGATTTTTTAATTATTTTGACATCAAAAAAATATACAGTTCTTCAAAAATATTATTCCATAATTCATAGATTATTACATTAGACAAGTATCACCAAGATATATATTCATTATCATTTTCATCAAAATTTTATAAATTGTGATCGATTTTAATCAATAAAAAAATTTACATATATTTTAAACTACTTGTCTAATGGCCTTTTTTATACTCCTCTCACAAGTATTCCATTTTGAAAATGATCGAAAAAGAAAACTATTTTGAATATGGCTTGAATTAAAATCATGTTATTTATAAATGTTTTTGAATATTCAATATTTTTCTTATATAGTTCATCCCATATTAACAAATATTTCAATGTTTCTTTCTTCAAATGTATTTTTATAGGGAGTGTAAGGAGAAAAAATAATCATGCTTAGTTTCATGTTTTTAAATAAAATTTTCAAAATAATTTTATGTATTATCCATTACATTAAATGTTTTTAACATATTATTGAATATTCCCAACTATTTTTCAATATCACTATTGAAATCTTTAATTTTATAACGGTCACATGACCCATGTACATAATAATCACATCAATAAGTATATGATAATCATAAATGAATGTGATGAATTAATAATTATTTTTCAAGGTTGATACCTTTGGGGTCCATATAAATCAATATTAGTCATTTCTAATTCCCTAATATATTGAATTTTCACTCTCTTGTATATATCATTCATCGTATTCCTATTTGGATAAGTCAACCAAATTAAATCTATTTACCTTTTCATCATTGGATATTATCTCATTACTTATTTATATATAATATTAATTAGAATAATTTATATAATAATACTATGTCATTTATGTTATAATTTTTTACATCATTGGAAATAAATAATTTTTTTTATACTACAAATTTGAAATAAATTTTATAGAGTTCCCTCACATTTAGAAAAAAATCTATATTCATTCAATATTTTTGAAATGTATCCATTATTATAATGTTGAATTCATTATCATCCCCACACATTATGATAATACTAATGATATTGTTTTTCAACCCTTTAATAAACCATACTTATTTTGTATTTAGTTTTTGGGCATTAATTTTATCTATCAGAAAATATTTTATCTTCATTAAAATAACCCTGAAATAATTCATTTTTCTTATATCTTGTATCTCAATGATCGTTAAAATATTTAATTTTCTAGTCATATGGTAACCAATAAGAACCCTTGTCTTTTTCATATTGTAATAATTCATTATTACTATAACTCAACGTTATTTTTAAATATATTTCACATTAATAATTTAATTTTTATTAAATATTGGGAATTAGAAAAAAAAATTATTTGAAAAATGTTTATACATTATAAAATTAATTATATCATATGGAATTTAAATTAAATATAATTGTAAAAAATAATTTCTAATTCAATTAAGAAAACTACTGATCTTAATGAACTGTGATTTTTAAATATTTTTGTGATTTTTAAAAAATTTTATAATATGTTATTTTTATAAAAGAACAATAGTGTCAATTTTGACACTATTCATTTATTTGAATTTAAATAAAATATATACAGAATATATGTTCAAAATAAAAGCTTTAATATATTAATAAATGTTCATATGTATCTATAAAATTAGTGGATCACATTAAATAGTTCATATAATATTTATTTTATTATTTTTAAACCCATTTATTTGGTTTATCTCTTAATAAAATAATTACTACATCATTTTTGTATAATTATTTAATATACTTATTTGTTGCATAAAAATTAAAAATAAAATCCTATGATGAATATAAATATATTAACTTTCACAATAATACTTTTACTCGAATTTATCATCTGAAAATCACAATATTTAAATTGTTATATTTATTAAATTATGAAGGTGACAACTTTGGCATCATTTAAAATAAAATAATATAAGTGTCATAATTGCTTGTATAAGACTCCAAATGGTCAAATATTAGACCATTGGATGATTATAGTTTCAATTTACATGACCAATAAGTTTTGGTCAGGGTTTTGTGCCTTTTATGGTCACTATTAGTTTAATAAAAACTATATTCTTGATTTTTCACTAGATAAATAATTTCTGCATCACTATTGTGTCACTTATATTAAAACCAAAGAAAGTGACAACATGTCACTTTCATAAATCTTATAAATATAATAATTTTAACTTAGTGATAAACATCATAAAACTTCGAACATGAATAGTATCCTGAAAGCTAACAAAATTATCTACACCATGAGAACTTATTTAGAATTTTTTGGGATTAAATAATTGTCATTAATTGTGACACAATATTGATGCAGAAATGATTTATCTAGTGAAAAGTCAAGAATATAGTTTTTATTAAACTAATAGTGACCATAAAAGGCACAAAACCCTGACCAAAATAAAATAATATAAGTGTCATAATTGCTTGTATAAGACTCCAAATTGTCAAATATTAGACCATTGGATGATTATAGTTTCAATTTACATGACCAATAAGTTTTGGTCAGGGTTTTGTGCCTTTTATGGTCACTATTAGTTTAATAAAAACTATATTCTTGATTTTTCACTAGATAAATAATTTCTGCATCACTATTGTTTCAAATTAATGACAATTATTTAATTCCAAAAAATTCTAAATAAATTCTCATGATGTAGATAATTTTGTTAGCTTTCAGGATACTATTCATGTTCGAAGTTTTATGATGTTTATCACTAAGTTAAAATTATTATACTTATAAGATTTAAGAAAGTGACATGTTGTCACTTTCTTTGGTTTTAATAATAATTAAATTATTTTCATGGTCAAAAGTCCATAAAATGAATCTAATCCGACCCTTAGTTGATATGGGTTTACTTTTATCCATCAAATAGAATTTTGGCATGTGTTAGGGTAATTTTATAATATTATATTTACCCTTAATTACCCGAATTACCTTTAACTATTGTAAATAAAATTTACCGTAGTTACTATTCATAATTCCCAAAAATAAAAAGTAGACTATTAAAATAATTTGGACCCACTAATTCCAAATATGGAATCCATTTTTTAAAAATCAATACACAGAAGTTGCAGAAATTAAATTAAAATTAATCCTGTTGTCGAATAAAAACGGGTTTTTGTTTAAACCATTGCAAAAGATTGAATTGATTTAACCTACGAATTCAAGGTAAAATCAATGCTAATGACATACATTATATTAAATGGTAAAAATATATTCTATTTATACTTTAAAACCATTCAATATTATAATTTAACCACCTAAGATATTATGATGAAAAAAGTTGTTTTTAATTAAAATATAGCGTGTTTTTACTATTCATTAAAATGTGAAAGTTATCGAAAAAATATCAAAACATTATCTAATGTAAATTTTTACATCCTGATTCAAAAGAAGAATTTTATTTCTTCAAATTGAACATATAAACATGTTAAAAACTAGATTTAATGTGGGTGCGCCATCAAAAGGCGGCAAAACTGCATTTTTTGAAAAATACTTATTTTACCCGAAAAATTTATTTTGTTCTTATACCATGTTCTAGAAAATGTGTAAGATGAATAATAATATTATAAAATTGAAAATTTAGTTAATAATATTCATAACGGCTAGTTCATGACAATATTATAATAATATATCATTGTTTATTAAAACTCGGTATTGCGTACAACACACGCTATCAAGGAAGGTCGCGATCGCGTGTAATGCAAGCCAAGTCAGGGTTGCGTGTTGTGAAAGAATCATTCATTGTTTCGTATAACAGAATCCAACCACATTTCATTTATACATTTAATATATATATATATATACTCAATGTTGCGTAGAATAACTATTATCAAAACTGTGTGTAACACGGTCCAAGACTAGTGTTCCGTATACTGCAAGCTAATACGGTGTTGCGTATAGCGCAAGGTAATCTTGGTGTAGAATACAACACAAGACATTAATGAAATTAAAATAATATTTTTCATAAAATCTCGGGGTGTTACAAAATAGGTGCTAAAAATTATAAGGGATTGTTATATTATAATTTATATATGAGTTTGGTTCTATTCTGTATTTATAATAAATCTAATTTTTTTATATAATAGCTTATTGAAACATTAGATAAAAGTCTTAAAATAATGTATGGTTTTATGTTACAATCTCATTTCATATCTAGATTTTCCCAAGTAAAATTCCATTGATCGAAATTATATTAATATTATATCATACACGCAGAAATTATATTATTGTTATATCATACACACCATTTGAGAAATATTTATAATTTTTGAAATAAAAATAATTTAAAATTTTGAATAACATATTCTATATTCTTGACCAAAATGACTAGTAAAAATTGTAACAATTAATTACCACGATTAGCATTAGAAGTGATTTCCCGTGTGTTAACCTAAGAAGAGAAGGATTAAAAATGACCTAAAAACAATTCCAACCACCATTTTAAGGAAATATTTATACCCTATACCATATAATTTTAATAATTAAGCATTTTTTCCTTGTAAAATGATAAAAAAGTATCTAATAATGAATCTTTTCAAAAAAATTACACGCATACCACTCAACCAACTTATAAAAGGCCACCTGACGTCCTCTCTTATTAAAAATAAAAAATAACATTACCTCATCCAATACCAACATAAATAACATAAAAAAACCATAATATCAACATGTAATCTATATTTTGGGATTAAATCAAACATATAATATTTTTCGTGAAAACATTAAGAGGATACCTGAAGAAGAGGTAATGTTCTTCAATGACCATCCTTATTATTTTTTCATAATACGCCTCCTATAATTCTTATTAAAAAATGGTGATATAATAACATCAATATATTCTATATAATGATATGTTGTTATTTTAAGTACATGAATTATGGCCATCTCAACTTCAATCATATGTGTAAAGAAAACTCATTCATGTGTACGTTAGCATACCGCCTTGCAAACTGATGTAATATGTTTTTACATTACCACATATCACAGTTGGGTTTGATGATGGATATAAAATATTTATATGATATATATAACTTTAATACAACTTAAGATTTATTATATCATATATATCTTGTTAGGTTCCATTTTTTAGGAGATATGAAAGTGTTTCTCAGGGGTACGTCTGACAACCACCTCACGAAGCAATGTGATTCATCTTTTTTACTAACTATTTTAATTGAATTTGATGAGGATTGATTAAATGATTATATGATATATTTATTAATTAATTATTAAATTCTTTTAATTTATATGATTATTAATGTATAATGTATATATATATATCATTGTTTTCTTAGATATTCACTCAATAAAAGTCAATAACGCCATTAATGTTTCTGTGGACTATTACCTTCACAAAAAGATGATACAATCTTTTCATCACCACACCAAATAGATGATATATATAAAAATATATAAAGAAATAATATGGTATATATGATATTATTATCAGTATAGAATTTGAATATACTACTTACCATAATTTCATAATGACTATTAGAAAGTTGAAATGCAACTCATGCGTTTGTAAGGCTTACCGTCTCGATGAACGTAACGTACATCATTTATCAAATTTTTTTTTAAATTTAAATTATTTATATATTATATTTAATAAAATTAATATTATTTTTAAATAATATTATAAAAAATTGGTTTAATTATTTTTATTTTTCTTTGATGATTCATGTTTCGATGAATATTAAAAAATATTGGATTTTAATTGAAAATTGTCTTTTCATCTAAATAATTTACAACTTTAAAAAATATTTTTATTTGGGTTGAATGTATAATTAGATAAATTATATATCATTTAATCCAATTTAAATCATTTTAATCAACATTAATTTTTTGTAATAATGATGTACAAACTATTTTAATTCTATATTTTGGATATTTATGATGTCTTTATATCTCGGTAACATTAATATGAAACATATTTAAATTATTTCCATTTTTTGGGAATATGATAACATCATTTGTGGATGTGTGAACTTCCTCTTACACAAGGAAATATGATACATTCACACATTACATGGAATTTATTATGGATGGTTTTAATGAAAATATGTTATATAAATGGAATATGATATTTGTAAAAAAATTAACATTATAAAAATATAATATATGATTTTCTTTATTACCTATTCAAACATTGAAAAACCAGTAATTTTGTTTATAGATGTGTTGACTACCACATCCTCAAAGTTATGCGATTACTTTTACATCACAAAAATTCTATATATAAGTACATATGATTAAATAATATGTTAATTATGATATAATTATAAATCTATAAATATGAAATTTACATGACATCTTTCCATAATGATCATTTATAAATGGGAACAATATTGATGCATATGTATGAGCTACTGCATTCAAGATTGCTACATTTTTTAATTTTTAATTACCAGATTTAATAAATAGTTTTAAAAGTATAATTGATGTATAAATATGATTTATATTTCATGATTATTATTCTAGATATGTTTTAATAATGATCCCTTTGACCTTAGTCGACCTAAAAAATTTATTTTTGACACATAAACCGAATATGGTCAAAACACACAACATAAAATTAATTGTATAAGTAGTTATATACATGATGGTAATAAGTGAAATAAATGTAATGTTAACAAATAAGAAAAATAATATATTTTAAATAATTAATATATTATAATTATTCAGGAATATAAATACACATGTGACAAGTAATACTCAAGGTAAGGGACATCGTTTAAATCTTTTTTCATTGATGAATATCTTGATGTTATACAAATTTTCTCTTTTATAATGTGTATATACAGTCCCTTTGACATTATATATCATGAATTATCCCAATTAAAATGATATTTAAAAATTTATTAACATTATTATATAATTATTTTTATGATTAAAATGTTTCAATGTGGAATGCGACACTTCAATTAAAAAAGTATCAATTTCAAAATTTTAATATATAATTTCAAAATATAATCCACCGTTTCAATATTCATGATATTATTTTATATTTTTATTTATATATTATTATTATAAATAAAAAAAATTTATATATTTTTAATTTCAATCGGGGGGTTTCTAAAATTAATATTTTTACATGTTTTATAGGAATCATTTTGAAAAATAACAAATGTAATATCCTATCCTTAGTGCACACATTGACAATGAATTTTACCTCACCATGGATATTATTTTTTTGAATAAATTTGAATGATTTAATGTTTCCTAAAATAAAAATCCACCTTCATATTTTTGGATATTTTGGTATTTTATAATGTTTTTCAAAGAAAGGTTTATTTTGGTATAGAAAAGGGGTACATAAAAGAAAAATGGATTTTTATCTGAATTATCTTTTAATGTTGGATTAAAAAATATTTTTTAAAGGGTTTTATGGTCATTGTTTTTTACTATTGATATGGTACATGACCATTATATGAAATTTGTTATTTTGATAAATCTTATACGAAGGGTTGAACACCATTATATATTACGGGTAATCCTGATAAATATTATTAGAATGGTTGATCCCCAATATAGCTCTTGAGAAATTGGTGTTCCCAATAAAGCATATATGAGTGGTTGATCCCCATTATAGCTCATGGGTGATGCCGATATATCATATTTGAATGGTGATCCCCATTATAGATACCCAATCATTGGGTGATGATAATGATGGATATCAGCCATATGGATATTCTAATTAAAAGGGTATTGAAAGGGTTTGACATATATTACACACTATGTCACACAAAGGAGTTTAAATTTCATTCTACAGGTTTGAATGATTTTATTTGTGTGTTTTTTATTCTTGTGAATATAATTTATTTGATGATCAATGTGAAAAATATATGATACTACATGTGTTCATTAGACTAATGATTTTCCATATTTTTTATCAAATACTGATCATTTTTGGGCCCATGCCTTGTTTTGAATTGATTTTATAATTATTTAATAATGGTAAATGGAAATGAATAATTCATGTTGACATTAAATTTATATTCTTTCGGAAAATAAATAATTCTTTATTTTAATAAATTTATATTAGCAGTAAAATGGAAACTAATTAGAAGTGTCTTCTTTATAATTCATGATATTTTATATGTTTCAGTTGTAGCCTAATTATAAAAAAATATAAATAATAATAGATCCTCTATGTGTAAGAAAATAAAATTCTTGACCTAAACATAAAATTACATAATGATTACGGTCTGGGAATTATAGTTTGTATCAATGGATGGTACAGATAATTATAGATTCTATGGTAATATTAATAGCATCCCCTTAGATGATTTTTTTTGGATCCAAGTTTATTCTGGGCTATAATTTGAGAATGGTTTCTTTCTTTCCTCAATACTTATTGGATGTTCAGGATATTTTCTATTAAAAGGATCACACATTTTGACAGGAAAATAGTATTGAAGGTGGAGTCACTTCCTAGTGTTTACCTAATATTTGGGTCAAAAAATTTGAATATGGAGAAATCATTTTTGGAAAAAGGGA
Organism: Viscum album; assembly: GCA_963277665.1. Taxonomy (NCBI): domain Eukaryota; kingdom Viridiplantae; phylum Streptophyta; class Magnoliopsida; order Santalales; family Viscaceae; genus Viscum; species Viscum album. Next base: position 751,875,862 of record OY728127.1, read on the forward strand.
CTTGCACGCAAGATTGAATGGTTATTGGAAACCTGTGCTCAATTCTTGATTCGGGATCAATGCATCAAAATATAGAAATGGAAAAACGTTTTTTCAAGATTTAAATGTGTGCAACATATGATGTTGTGTGGGAGAATATTAAACGACCATTAAACGTCGAAATGGGTTTTGTGTGCTCAGAAATAATCTTGCGCACACTCACAAAGGCATGTCGGAAACATGCACATAGGGTAATTGAGGCTTATAAATAGGTGGATAACACCTGGAAGACTTAATAATTTTTCAATAGAAGATCAAGTTTCACTTCTGTGTGAAATATGTCTTTGCGAATTATTTTCAGAGAGTTAATCTTGTATGCAAGATCTCCCTTTAGTAAAAAAAGACCATGTGAACCTTGTGGTATAGTTTAATGAAGGATATGGGTTGCAAAAAAGTCACTTTGCACGAAAAATATCAAATTCTACACATAAAAGTATATCTTTAGATCAAAAGGTAGATTTTGTGCGCAAATGTAGTGTTGAGCTTATAACTAGATTTTCATATCTGGTTTGTTTGATCAATACATGAATGTGCATCCTTTCAGGACATTGATGTAATCAGTGCCTCATTCCAGATAGAGACAATTACTTCAACAAAAATCCTTTGAAGAGACCTTCAAATAGATAAACTGAGTAAAAATTATCACACGGTAGTGATCTCAAGGGAGTCGACAGAAATGTTATGAGGGACATAGTAATCTATCCTAGAATTCATGTAAAGGTAGTGTTCGCCACACTGGGTGACTGTGACTGAACTTTTTTATTCCACAAGATCTAAAGATTATTGGATTTTGGTATGAATGAATCATTATGGGAATATTATCCACGGATGTAGCCCATAACGGTAAACAAAGTAAAATTGTTGCATCGTCTTCGTGTATGTGAATGTTTTACTACTAAGAATATACATCATACCGGCTTAACGAGTTCCTACTAACATGAGAACAAGATCCATCACATTAGAAGAAACATTTGACACCCTGATGTACCCCACCCCTCTTAGGGTGTCGTGGGGTCCAACAAGTGGTATCAAAGCATAATGGTTGTTGGTGTTAAATCATTCCATTGGATTCATGGAGAATTCAGCCAATTTTAGGGGAGTACACCTCTTCGATGGAAGTAACATTAGGATTTGGAAGAATATGATGAGATCATATCTATAATCTCTTAGAATAAAAGCCATATTTTATACCGGGAAAGGAATAAATGTCCCTAATCCTACAGAGTTGTCCATGAATAATAAAGATAGAAAAATTATTGATGAAGATGCTAATGTACATAAATCTCTCACTACAGATCTAGATTATTTTATCTATCTAAAGGTAATGAGTTGCATATATTCTAAGTTAATATTGGAGAAACATGAAAATATAATTGAAGGAGATAATAAAGTGAAGGAGGGGGAGCACTATGTTTTTAACTACAGTTTTTATTATCTACAGATTCACCCAAATGATAATGATGATTATTTATTTGATAGAATTTATAATGTTGTAGGAGAAATTCAAGGGCTTGGGGATGAGGTCCAAGAGATTGACATTGTAATAAAAAAAAGAGATAAAATATTGAGATTACCTCTTACCCTTTACAACAAAAGATGTCATATCATGAGGAAAAAGATCTCTATAATATTTTTTGTATTATCTACTGAGCAGTCTAGTGGCATATGATATAAGAGTCAAACCAAAATATAAATTAACTATAGTAGGTTAGGAAATGGCATTCAAAGCCATGGAACAACTTGGAATTTCAGGAGATAGTGCAGATGAAGGTAATGAGGAAAGTGAACCTTTTTTTAAATATCAAAGCACAATTTATAAATTAAAAAAGTTACATGAGTCGTAAATGCTTGGATTCATTCACGCTGTTGATTTTGTGCTTCAAAAAGGATGGATAAAGCTTTGGATTGAAAGCGATTATACCACCATCATTCATGCCATCTGGAATGGAATCATTCATCTGGGCTGGCTGCTCACTACACACTGGATGAATTGCTTGAATACGCTTCATGGGATTGATTATATTGCTACTCATGCCTACCATGAAACAAATGTCGTTGCTGATGCTCTTCCTAACAAAGGAGTTTATCAGAGCATGACTTGGATAGACACTCTACCAGCTGATTTGTCTTATCTTTTCGATGAGTAAATTGAACTTAATTATATGATATTAAAAAATCAAGAAATTAAAAGGGAAATTTCCATATAAATTACCTCTATATTGTTTTTGTTGTGTTAGATTTGGTTATAGATCCCACCAGTTGTCAATAAAGTTAGATTATGAATGTAGTGATGCTGGAAACATGGAGGGGCCTCAGAAAATGTTTTTGAAAAATGGGGACATAAAATCCAAAACAATTGAAAAGAGGAAGAGTTTTTTATATGAATATGAAGAAAATGATAGTGAATTCTTCGAGGAAGAAGAACAAGAATTTAAAACTATAACCCTTTCTTCCATGATGGATACCATTGAAAAATCATAACCATAAAGAGATAATGCTAATTATAATCACCATTCCACTGATGCTGATCTCATGTTTCAAATTAAGAATTTCTTTGTATGTTTGAGAAAAAAAGTAATAGATGAAAAAGTCATAAAATGTTATGGAAAAATCATTTGACTATATTGATCCACAAGAAACTAAAATTGAATGACTAGAAGAACTAGTGAAATTTTAGTCATCAATACTATAAAGTACATAAGACGTAGTGGAACAAATGAAAAGAATTTAAGAAAAGGAAAATGTATCTAATGACATTACCACAAGGCTAGAGGAGAATAAAAAAACCATTAAGGGACTCAAAGAAAAATTAGATACTCTTAGGAGTATAATCTAAATTGAATCAAATTAATAATAAGTAAAGAAGAAATTAAAATTTGGAAAATTCTTCGATGCTGAGTTAATGGAAGAATATATGCTTGGTCGTGATGGATTTGAAAAGATATTTAATGATCAAAGACATATATGAATGGGTTTTAGTGGAATCAATTGTGATGTTGAGACATCAAATGATAGAAATAAAATAATCTAGAATAAAGGAAAGCTAAAAGATGGAAATATTGAAAAGTCACTTGAAGAGTTGAAAAATAAATGATCAATGTAAAATGATAGGAGAACTAAACAAATTCCATAGAAAACCAAAAATTACAGGCATAAAAGTTACATTCCTAAGGAATTAGATGTAAGTAGGAATAGAAATAAGAAGACATTTCCTCTTACGAAATGTAAATTTTGTGGTTATCTGAGCCATACCATGTCATACTATGAAGTGGAAAGGCGATATCTGAATGGGGAAGATCTAGGACATAAAAAAATTAGATAAAATTCATATCCTACATATTATAGAAGAATTAATTTCTATAGATATTATTTTTGTTATTCTAACTTTGGTTATAAATCTATTGATTGCAGGAAGAGGATAAACATGAATAGTATATATTAAACTCAGAGACAAGCCAATCCTCATCAACCAAATAATGTTTCTCTCGAAAACATGTTTTATACTCTAGAAGAAGAGTATGGGTATGAAAAACCTGATTATGTGGAAGAGAGAAATTAATGGCCATCAGTCTCCTACACTCAATCCAAAATCTTATGGAATGAAAAGAAGAAAAGTGAGAAATACAACGTTACAGAAGTAACTCTAAAAATAAAAAAAAGTGTAGAAACACAGAGATTCTTGATAATGGATGCACATATCATATTATGGGAAATGAAGTCCTATTAAAGAATATTATGAAAAAGGTTGATGGAATAGTAATATTCGGTAATGAAGACGAATAGAAGATTAAAAGTAGTGGAAGCACTGATCTACATAATGGAGAACTAAAGAAGATTGAAGTTCTATATGTAAACGGTTTAAATCAAATTCTCCTTAGTGTGAGTCAAATTTGTGACATAGGACATATACTAAAATTCAATCAAAAAGGGTTCACTATAAAGGGAAAGACATAGAATTTTCTCATGAATGGTTTCAGAACAAATGGAAACTTGTAACAGGTTGGTATTTGAGAGAATATTTGTATCAAACTATTGATGAAAAAAATAACATGTGGAAAATATACTTGGGGTTCATTAGTCAATAGGACAAGAAAAATATATTTAATCTGAAGATACTCATGGGAAACCCAAATACAAAATGATAATAAGAAAAGATGTGTGATTCATGTAGATGTGGAAGGTTGGTCTGCAGTTCATATCGGCTGAAGAATAAAACGGCATCCAATCATAATGATGTCATCCATATAGACATATGTGTCATGATAAATGTTGATGTAATGCATGGAAAATTTAATTTGTCATTTTTATTGATTATCATAGTATAATGGATTTTGTGATGGTTATACATAGAAAATGACAAGTGATTGACTCTCTGAAAACTTTTCATCGAATCACTATGAATTATACTAGAAAGACAATAAAATATATTTGTTTTGAATATGGAAGAGAATATATATCCATTGAGGTGGAAAATTACCTAGAGATACAAGAAATTAAAAATTAGGTGGAAGCTGTGAGATCCCCACAACAATATGGATTGGTTGAGAAACAGAATCAATAGATGAATAGTATGTAAAGAATTATACTATTTGAGAGTGATAAATCTCTCTATTATTGTAAGGAGATATTAAATTAGAGATATATATTCAAAATCAAATAGGTTATTTTACGGGTGGAACGAAGACACTATATGAGTTGTAGCATGGAGGGAATCCCACATTCAATTATTTCTGTGTTTTTTAGAAATAATTTTTTTATCCAAAATAAAGAAGGAAACTAAGGAAATTATTGTCATATTGCAGATGAATGGATATTCCTTGGGTATTAAATGAATAGAAAATACAAAAAATTCATAAATAATAATCTTCTACAAATTGTGTAATGTAGTGATGTAATCATCATGGAAGATAAACCACAAATGACTCCAGTAATCCATATGCTAATATGATATAATATTAGGAATAATGTGAACATGGAACATATCCATATATAGATGTTAAAGAGGGGAAAAAAATATTAGAATTCACATCATTATGTTTACTCTGAAGAAGACTCAAAAGATTAAACCATTACTAGAGGTAATTCTACTAGACCTCATAGTTGAAATAGAACAAGATAATTGATCAATCCAATATCATTGGAGATTGGACTACAACCACAAAGATATGTAGAATGTGGAATAACGCATAGTATGAATTCCATTCAATTGTGGAACCATCCTCGTTTGAAAAATATTCAAAGGACGAATCATGTGTTAAATCCCTGAATGAAGAATAAGAGTAGATGAGAAGGAATCAAACATGGGATCTAGTGATGAGAATTTAAAATCACACTGTGATTGGAATGAAGTGTATTTTCTAGAATAAATTCAATTATCATGTAAATGTGATCAAAAAAATATCCGACTATTGTGTAAGGGATATTAACAAATTGAAGTTATTGATTTTGATGAATAATTTTCCACCATGGTGAGACTGGAGACAATAAGACTTCTTCTTACCATGGAAATTCAAATATGATACAAATTTTATCAAATGGATGTCATAACTACTTTCTTAAATAGTGTTCTTGAAAAAGATGTTTACATAGAACAACCAATGTATTTTTTTATTGGTAATTGTGATATTATCATCTTCAGACTAAAGACATGTCACTATGGATTGATGTAGGAACCACGAGTGTGGTACTCTCAAATGGATTCTTATCTGAAAAAAGGTTGAATTAAAAAGAGGGGATTATATCACAATCTCTATATGTACAATTCAATGAAGGGTCAGTTCATGGAAATTGTGTATGTCAATGATATTATCTCCAGTGGATATCAGAAGGTATCAGTGTATGAATTTACCAATAACAAGAAATCGATATCTGAAATGTCTACATTTGGTGAACTCACATACTTCTTGGGTTTCATGTGATTTTGAGGAATATAATACACTTTAATTTCTTATGAAAAGTTTTCCATAGAGTTTCAGAAGAAGTTATATAGGATTGACTCTAAACCAATGTCAACTCTGATCGTAGTTGGAACTAAACTAGGAAATCATGAGGATGGGAATTTTTTAGATCCCATAATGTACTAGAGAATATTGGGAATCATATTGTACTTGAGAGTGACATGGCCAGATATTGTCTTTAAAACGTGCCTAACAACACATTTTTAGAGTAATACAATGGAAAAACATATGGAGGCCCTAAAATTAATCATTATTTACAATCAGGGGACTCATAATTATTGATTATAATTTTCTGTTGTAAGAAATAGGAAACAATCAGGGTTTTCTGATTCCAACTCAGCTAGAGAGGTGGTGTACAGAAACTCCACATGTGTTGGAGAATTCGTTATTGAAATGAAGTATGCGGGTTGTTTTTGTAAGAAATAGTTTCAAAAATACCTCAATATTAATGAAGCTAGTTATATCCTTGATACAAAGGGTTCCAATCACCTAGTGTGTATGAATCAAAAACAAATTGACATTAGTGATGTGGTGAAATAATTGATGGTGATTTACTGTGATAATAAGAAGGCAATTGATCTATCGAATAATTATGTTCATAATTCTCGTGTGAAATTAATTGAAAACAGATATCACTACATCAAGGAATGTTTTTGATAATGCATGATTAAAATGGGTCATGTAGGAACATATGAGAAAGTTTCTGATATTATGACCAATCCCCTAGCAGTAGATGTTTTCAAGAAGCTTTAGTTTAATAGCAGTTTTCAACCACCACTCATTGTATGAGTACATCATATATGTTCCCCTCTTCCCATTTATGTTATGTATTTATAACCTTTTTGTGGGTGTGATGCTTGTTTCTGGGGGAGATATGATCTAGGGGGAGTATTTTTTGAGCTATATAATGTACAAATACTGGTCTTTGGTTTATTTCCAATGGGGGAGAAGGAATAAATTCAGTTGTAGAAATAGGTGGATAAAATGTTTTCCCATTACAGATGAATGGATAATGGATAATGATAAGAATTCAGTGTTATGAGGAAACATTTCTGGACATGAAATGATTCTATGTCATGATGAATATTCAGTGTTAGTAGGAAACCATTCAGGGCATGTAATGCTTCTATAACACTATAATATAATATCATGGATGTGTTTAATCATTCGAAAACATGGGAACCGAAATCCAAGCATCCCTTATTCTTTTCAACACCAAGAATTGATTAATTAATTATAGAGTGTTGGGTTAGTTGATTCTGGTATAACAGGTTTTAATTGTGGATAGTTCTCTATTGATATTTTTCTAGAGATTTCCAAGAAACCCAAATGAGGTTATTTTTGGAACCAAGGATATTCTATGCTATAAATGGAGTATGGATTGTGTTTTTTTCAATCATCATTTGAAATTGAGGATGTTTTCTAGGAAAGGGGACATATAGTTCAGGTGGGAAACAATATCTATGGTGGCACAATTTCATAGTTCATGCCAATATTCTGGGTCAGAAAATTTGAATACGGGGAAATGTATTTTTTGAAAAGCTATTTGCATGCCCGACTGAAGGGTGTTTGGAAACATGCGTGAAATGATTGATTTGGGATCAGTGCATCAAAATACGAAAAAGAAAAAATGTGTGAACAAGATTTACATGTTCATGAAATATGATGTTTCAAGGAATAATCATACATGCCCCTTACGATGTCAAAAGGAGTTTTTCACACTCATAAAGGATACATCATGAAAGGGAAAAATAGGCTTCGAAAACATGCGTGTAGTTTCATCGAGGCCTATGAATTTGATGCTACCCCATGGAAGACATAAGAATTTTGCCAAAGAAGATCTCATTTCTAAAATACGTGAAATATTTCCATGAAAAAGATTTTTAAGAGAGTTAATCTTGTGTGAAAGATGTTACTTTTGTCTAAAAAGAAAAAGTGAACCATTTAGTAAAGTTTCATGAAAGATTAGGTTTCCGCAGATGTCACATTGCCAGAAAACAACTCAAATCTTATAGGAAAAATAAGATCTCGTGTGCGAAAGGTAGATGTTACATAAAAATATAGATTTGAGGTTGTAACCATATTTTGATATCAAGTTTTTTAAATTAGTGCTTCCAAGTGCATCGTTTTAGGATATTTAATCAAGTAGTTCCACATGATGGAAAGAGAAAAAAACATCAATTCAAATGTATTGAAGAGACCTTTGAGTCGATAAAATTAGTAAGACTTATCACATGGTAATGAGCAAGGGGGGTTCTATGGAAGTGTTTCGAGGGATGTAGCAAGCTATCCCAAAATTATTTTAATGGTAGTATTCTTGAAATAGAGTGACTATGACAAGTTTTTTTATTCCAAAACTATTTAAGATTAGAGGTTTGGGTATGACCGACACACTATCAGTGTATTCTCCTCGGATGCAGCCCTTAATGGTGAAAAAAGTAATAGTGTTGTTATGTATCTTTGCATTTTAATGTATTATTGTAAAGAATATCCATCAAATAGTTTTAATGAGTTATTACCTACCAGAGAACACGATCCATGCAATTAAAGAAAAGCCTCACACACTATTTCACCCATACCCTCTCAGGGTCTCCTGGGGTCCTACTCATTTAAATTTGTATATAATTTGAAATTATTTTTCATTTTAATATTTCCATGTTTCTTCATCTAAAGTGATTTTCTTAAGAATAGTTTTCCACAGAAAAAATAATGATATAGTGGGAAGGAATTGAGAGAGAAATATACTTCTGAATCAACATATTGAGATGGTTTGAATTGGAATATAATATTTTGGTGTAGTTATAGATAAACATTAAAAGGCTATAAATGGCGTGGGTATCAATGCTATAGTGGAAACCAATTTTCCCAGAATAAACTTGTCAATAGTTGATAATTTCATTAGGAAACATTCTATTTCATTCAATAGATCATATATCTTATTGGTATCCAAAGGATGGATCAAGGACCCAGAGAAGTTTTTTGATGTAATGGGATGTTCAGATCATCAAAAGGTAACTCTTTCCATTTCTCACTTTGAGTGGGATGCAGATCGATGGTGGTATTTGGTTAAAAATACTAGAAATAGAGATAACTATTATTCCATATAATGAGAATCATTTAAGGATACATTCCCTAAGAAATATTTACCCCAGTTTATTAATCTTAATATAGAGAAAGAATTATCAGAAATGAATAAAAATGATAATTATTTTTTGGCTGAATATTGAGGAAACATCACAATACTATCTTGGTATCTTCCAGACATCATTTGAGATATTGATTGAAAATTAATTGATTTTACCTAGGTTTAAAACCAATTATAAGAAGAACAAGGGCCATTATATAATTGAAAATATATAATAAAGTGGTTCATTGTGCTGAGAATGCTGAAATGGAGTTTTCCAACATATACATACCATGAGACGACAAGAGTAAGAAATAGACATGTTGTTAGAAAATAAAGAAACCACAAACTAATAATTCTACAGGTAACCCTAAAACATGTTCCATGTTTGAAAAAATATGTTTTCAAGAATATATCTTAGGATTTGGAATGTGTTACTGGTGTAGTATGTTTGGTCACAAGGTTGCAGAAAATATGGAAATGTATCTTAAAAAAATCAACAATGAGATAAAATTTATCCAGTTTAAAATAATATGCATTCACTCCAATGAGATAGGACATAATTTTGATCTTTGTCTGAAGAAACATACTCATGGTATCAATTTTCATGATTAGAATAAAAAGGTACTTCAAAATCAATTCTTACTTCTACAGTTGATGCTAGGCCATCGTGTAGGGTAGTGACGGCTATAGGGACATCAATATTTTTTGAAGTATGATAAAATTACCAATTTCTTAGAAACCCATATAATAATGATTTAAATAATGGAAATACAATGGGTGACATTTATTTTGGTTCTACAAAAGATTAGGTATACATTTAAAATTTATTTGAGGAAGAATACCAACACATATTTGGAAGTCAGTCGAATGGTATTTGTTACCTTAAGGGAAATATATCAATTGAATGATGTAGTTGTAAATTTATATATTAATAATGAAATATAGAGAATAAAGTATTTACACATCACATGAATGTTTTAAGAATATAAATATATTCTAACCATTTTGTTTTTGGTAAAACTATAATTATAAGAGTAATATCATGTAATCATTTGGATGATTTTGTGATCGGTAAGATATTGATACAGGTGGTTCAGGACTAAAAATTCATCATTGATACTCTTTTTTAGAGAAGGTGATGAGTCTATGGTGAATTTTTTTTAAATGATTAATATATACTCATCATTTATGAATATTTCCTTATTCATATAGTATATATGGGGAAGGAATATTCAACTCTAGGTAAAGAAAACTAAAATAAAAGGTTATCTTATTGCCATATTTATTAATTATTTCAATGACCTTTTCCACACCTTGTTGGATTTTAGGTTTGTTTTCATTTAACTCTTCCAATGACATTTATGTTTCCCACATTAAATTTATATGAAGAGGTTTTATTAAATTTTTTAAAATTTGGGTTTCAATAAAGGAAATATTGATATGTTAATCATCTGATAACCAGGATGAATTTCGAGGGAGAAATTAAATTTAAGGGGGGTAGGATTTAACATCCGTATATTTTATGATATAATTTCTATAAAACTAATTTTAATTATTTAATAGATCACCTTAAATGAAATACCTAGTTTATATTTCGTCACACACAACCCCGTGTTTATCTTTTGTTGCATTCATCATCATGTTCCTTTCATGACTTAGGTTACACATGACCCCGAGTACTATCAGTTGAAAATATAATGCTAATATTATTGAAATAGTTGTCATATAGACAATAGAATGGTGGAAATGAATGATATTAACTAAATTATGAAATTATATTATACACATTTTTATAAAAGCAATTCATTGTTTACCAATTATTTATAAAGGAAAATAAATACCAATTTAATATAAAGTATGTTTTTATGAAAAAAATTAAAGGCCAAAATCGATTTTTATCTTAAAAAATTTAACAAATCACTATTTTTGAAATAATTTAATGACACATACATTTTATATATTTAATAAATTATGTTTACCTTCATCTAATAAGTATAATATTCTCAAGATAAGAATAAAACAAATTTTACGAATTAAAAGCTATATATTTTTAAAAGAATGTTTTACCACATTTCAATGACAAAATTATTTTAAAACTAAATTTTGAGAAATTATTAAATTATATTTGAATGATTATAAATTATTTTTTATATAATAATATCAAATTTTACCTTGGTAAATGTGTGGTATTTTTCTAATATGTTTCATGGTATGATAAATAGTGAAAATTTTCGATTTTAATTGAAAAGTGCTTTCTAATCGAAATAATTTATATAGTTGAATTATAGTTTTATTGGTATTTAAATTATAATTAGTTCAATTTTATATTATTTAATCCAATTTAGTTCATTTGAATCAATTTAACGTTGATATTGAATATAAAAACATTTCAGGATTTTGAGCTTTTTACTGTGAACATCAACTTTATCATACCTTCTAGGAGATTAATTTAATATCAAATTATGTTACTATGAATATTAGAATTTTGACAACTGTATTTAATATTTTTAATAAAAAAATAATTATTTCTATAATTTAAAAAATACATTTTTATCAATATTATTAGTGAAAATAGTAAAATTAATTACAATGAATAAGTTAAAAATGTGTTTACATAATGGTTAAACATTAATCTTAAGTGAAAATGACCTATAAGATTGTCCCAAAGGCATTGGATTGACATATTTAGACCATATACCCATGTTTTTATAGTTGGGGTCATTATTATAGAGGAAGAATACAAGAGATACATCCCAATAGTTTTTAGCTTATTATATTTATAAGAGTTCCACTCCCCCACTATAAAAAATAAATCAATATCCTCACTTATTACAACCTCTAAATACATTTGGATAATCCAAACCTACTCCAAATAATATGTTAACATACCTAAAATAATTATAGAATCACCACTTTGGGTGGAAATAAAACCATGTATGTCTGTTGGTGTAAACCAATGGAGTTACCTTAAGAAGAGGTAACATTCTTGAACAAGAACTTTTATTTTATTTCTTTATCCACCCCTTCAATTATAAATTTTAAATGATTATATAATATCTTAACTATCATAAAAATAATTTTTTTTTCATTTTTATGGGTTTGACATAAAACTATAGACACTACCATCAAATTTGTAACAAAATCACAGTTCATGTGTACAATAGACTACCGCCGTGTAGAAATATTTTATTCATTTTTCCTTTACAACATCTCATGGTTGGTAATTATGACGTTAATACAGTTTTATAAGGTATATATTAAATTTATGATTTGTTCATACTTTTATAATTGTTATATTACACATACCTTCATGATTTCAATTTTATGGGAATACAATAACATCATTTGGGGACGTGTGGACTATCACCTCTTCAAAGTGATGTGATAAATTCTCACATTACATGTAATGTATTAAATATGAGTTTAATAATAATATGTGATCTAATTGAAATCAATTTTATATTAATGATGTAATTTGATTTTGTAAATATCTTTTCCTAAAATATAAACATTACATAATCTTGGTTTTTAGTCCTGAATAATAATTTCTATCACATTGAGTATCTTTTCAGGTTTAGAGTACTAGAGAATTATTACATATCTTATACAAAAACATTATTTAAAAATAAAAAGGAGGAACTAATAAATATTATATATTTTTTTAGATATCTAATCCATTTAAAATAAATTTTGATCCTTTTAATATAAATTCTTCATGACATTCAACATAACTTCGTCCAATCCCTTACCCATCCTTAAGTCCTATGAAGGACCTTTAAAGTCATGGGATGATAATGAAACCTCAGTAATGGATATAAAATAATGATATCATTAGTCGATTCATAAACATTATATCCATTGAGATATTTATAAAAAATTACTACATTTCAACCATAATAAGAATTAAATACTATCCTTTGGAAATGAGATCATTTCATAAAATGTTTTTAATTATAAGATTACCATAACACCCATAACAAGCATATAAAATACATAAAATTAAAATGGGATATAATAATACTTGTTAATCTAATAAATCTAATAACTATGCAGTCGAGTTCCATACATGTCACACTTATAAATGGAATAATCATACAACCAACATCTATACCCAATGAATTACAAGTGATAACTTAACCACAATTCCTTACATTATCAGGGAACTAAAGATACTTGGGTTATCAAGTAACAAACCATCAAAATTCCACGTACCATTACATAATCATAACACATAAAATATTGAAATTTTCAAAATTACACTTATAAAATTTAATTTGCAATCATACAATGATATTGAAATATTCAATCCATTTGAAAAAATATTTTTGACACCTCAATACCAAAAAAATTTAATTATGGATTTATTTTTATTTTAAAAACATTATGTCTAGTATCCAAATATAAAATATTGGTAATGGGGATAGAGATGTTTTTTCAACCATATACGTTAAAAAAATTACATTTTTCATTTGTAATGAAAATTAATCATTCTATAAAGAAACAACAAATATATTAATTTTGGAATAAAATATAATGTCATTAAAATTTTAAATAAAGTTTCATTTATAAACCTTTAATGTCCATATAGATATGTAAAATAAAATAATGAACATTTTCATGGAGATAAGGTTGTTATAATTAAATCTTGAAACATTCAAGGTGTACCATAAAATTTTGAACATCTAAATCATAATCTCCATGAAATAATACATTTATGAAAGCATTAAATATCATGAGTAAAAATAAATATGTATATTATGTTTCATAGTAGCTATATATAAACCTTATAAAATTATAATGGTCCATAACATCATGAAATGCCTCAACGAAATGAGATTTGGGAGAAATAACATTATATTAGTCTGATTAGTAACATTTGTTCTTCATCATCCTAATTAAAAAAATTATGTCAATTATTTATAATCATGATAATATATTTGATTATTTTTATTCTTTTTATGTCACTTTCCATAATTTTATGACAATTACATAATTATTAATGTTCTTGTCGAATGTTTTAACGATATTCAGTATTTGATTCAAAAATGAAATTTGTAAGATATCACTATTTAGAGTGGTTATATTTATATGAACTCCAAAATAATAGTAAATACATAGAAATAAAATTTATAAAATAATTACACTTTTATGTACATCCATTATATAAGGATATGAAAAATGAACTACGTTACAATCTGGGAGATGGTACGTCATACGTACGCTTGAGTAACATTTCCATTTTTCATTGATAATTATGGAGATAAGGTAAGTATTATTTTATCATCACAAAGTGATAATAATATAATTAACTACATATTAATAATTTAAATATAATTATATATATTATTCATGTGATGTGGGGATTAAAAAGGAATCACATCGCTTCATGGACGTGATAGTTCGGACGTATGCATGAGCAGATTTTCCATACTAATGTGAATGGAAAGTATGAAAATAAATTATATATTAATTTTTTAAAATGATAATTTTTTATGTAATATAATATATAAACATTAATTCCCTCATTATAAATATTATTGAAAGACGACAATGGAAAATGAATTATATCAGTTTGTGGAGGTGGTAGTTCACACATACACACAAACTATAAATACATATACCATTTTATGGAAGTGGAGATGGATTTAAGTGATGTTAATAACATAATAAAATCTCATTATACTATGGATATTGGTTTTATTGTATAATCATTCATGATAATGATGAATTAAAAAAACAAAAAATAATTAATTTAGAATTATACCTCTTCTTCAGGCGATATACTTTTAATATCACAATAATAACTCTAAGGTGAGTTTTATGCCGAAAGTAAGACCTCTAAATATTGGGGATGGATTTTATGAAGGGACTTTAGAAGATAATTTCCAAACCAAAAAGGTTCTGAAGTGTGAATAAAATAGAAGAATGGGTTCCCTTTTATAAAAGTGGGGAGGGTAACTCTTGTAATTCCAGAAAATATTGAATTGATATAAAACACTATTCGAATAAAAATGTTTCCAAATAGATTTAATTTGAATATATGATTATTTGGAGTCTTATAAACTTCATTAAATTAAAATTATTGAAGTTTTATTATCCTTTAAATCATTATTTTTTTATTTCACCCATAGTAATTCTTACCAATATATCATTGAATATACACCTTGAGGGTTAATATAAATACTATTACATGCCAAACATCCAAAAAATGAGTCATTTATGAAATTTTAGGACATATCCCAATTATTTTAACAAATATTATATTTTTATACATTTTATATCATTTAATATATTATAATTTATTTTAAAGTATAAATAATGTCAATTTAAACACTATTCGTTACATGACTTTAAAAAATATCATAAAAATAAGATATATTAAATAATTATTATTTCAATAATCACTAACCTGTATAATTAATGCCTAAAATTTGTGGATAAAATTATTTATATACAATAATTTTTAATTTAGTATATTTAATACCATTTATTTGTTATTTCCCTTATTTTAACAATTACCATATCATCATTGTCAATGTATTTAAATAAATTATTTTTCCCTAAAAATTAAAAAAATTATCATTCTGTATATACATAATTTATATTTCCTACTAATATTTATATTCTAACATAACAATTTTGTTACACCATTTTAAAAATATTTTATTGTTAAAAAAAGTGTGAGAAAATTAGCATTTCATTGAATAAGATACTATAAATGTTATACTAACACCCAAGTGGATTAAAAAGGTTATATTTCCACCCAAAATTTTTTTGAGGAATAAAAAAACTCATTCAATAAAGTTTTTACAAGTTTTAGGGTAATTTTATAAAATCTATATTATTATTATAACCCTAATTACACGATTTACCCTTAATTGTGGTTATGATAATAATTACTATTGTTATAATTCATAATATCAAAAAAACTATTTGATACTATTTGATCATAAATATCATACTTATTACAACCGTGTATGTCTTCCTTTCATAATAAAAAACACAAATGTTGATAAAATTAATTTAAAATTAATCTCACTGACGGAGAAAGAAAACATGGTTTTTAAAGTAAAAACATTCAAAGTTCAAACAAAATTTATATCAAATTTCAATTTTAAATTGACTAAAATCACGAAATTAGTTTAATTTATAAAAAATTGTATAATTATATATAAAAACAATTTAAATATATAACTTAAAACTATAAATAATTTTGATGAAAAGGTACAATTCAATTAAAATGTAGTATTTTTTCACTTTTCATCAAAAAATGAATCTTATCATGAAATTACCACAAATTTATAAAAACTATATTTTTGTACCCCGATTTTAATGAATAAGTTTAATGTATGAAATATAACTTATAAAACTTACATTTACTCTATTAAAAAAGGTGTGCCATAAAAAAGCATCCAAACATCCTTTTTTTTGAAAAATATTTTTTTACGTGTAAAATTGGATTTGTTCATTTATCCTTTCAGGAAAATTCATAAAATGAATGTTCTAAATATATAGATTATATTATAGAAATATTTCATTAATATAATTTAATTAGTGTGATTTTTTATTTGAAGGTATAAAAAAATTATTTTAACATTGACATAGTTCTTTCAAAAAAATTATTTTATATATAAAACAGGTTTTCATTCATTTATAATTATATTTTAAAATAATCAATTATATATACATGTGTGAAAAATATTTTCATAATTTAATTAATAATATTCATTCTTTCCATTCTATCAACTATGTGATAACGATTACATTTGATTAATAATAATTAATTATTCATTTGAACATGATGTGGAATATCATCTATGCTATCAAATATCATGATTCCATTAAAAACTCCGGATATTACATTCAACTTATTTAATAATTTTATTCCTCACAATTTGAACTCGATATCAACAACTAATGGTTTGAAATTTCAAAATATATTTATTGAAATATAACATCTGATTTTTCATTAATAATAATGGTACTTTAAAATAATGAAATGAAAGTTTGAAGGTAACATGAGATAAAACATTACAGAGTTTCATTTGGTAAAACCATTTCATTGAATAGAAAAATAACCGTAATTTTTTTATGGAGAGTGACAGAGAACATCGTCAGAAAAAAATTAAAATTCAAAAAACCATAAATCTATGATTGATTAAAACATCATTGATTTCATAGTAATAAAAAATTATAATGTTTTGTATGGATATATTTCATATATTTATGTAATTATATTAATAATTGGACTAATAACATAAGGAAACATTCATACTTTATAATTAGATATCCATCCTTAACTAAATTTCCACCAAAAACTCGTCATTTTCTCCAAATGATGAGTATTCAAGATGAATTTGCTTCTATATAATAATGGAATATTGAAAAATTATATATATATTAATCTTATCATGACACATTAACCAAAACAAACATAGTTAGGATGAGAAAAAACAATTCTCCAAAAATAATAAACTATTTCATGATGAAAAACTACTTTTAATTTCCAAAATTCAACAGTAATACCCAAAGTTCAACATAGACCATTCATGAAATAATTATCCTTAAATTTTCTCAAAATAATCCTAAATAATATTGTAACCCAAAATTTAAAATTATTTGATAACATAGTATTCAAAGATTAATTTTAAAATTTATATCCAAATAATATTAATCACTCTTAATGTTTCTTAAAAAAATTGGAATTTTCTTTATCACATAATCTTGATGATTTGTTAATTATTTCTTAAATAACCAGAATCACCCAAAGGCCACAATAAAGTCATATTATCCTCAAAAATATAATTCAAATTTTACATCTTATATAAAACCCCATAGTATTATGTTTACCTTGATCTTATAAGGTTACCAAAATTGAAATCGTCTACCAAAATAACATTTATTACTGAATCCCCCAAAATATTTTTTCACAATACCATTAATTTAAATTCAATATAATATATGTTCCAAATATCAACTTATTTTTTATCTTCCAAATTACTTATCTAAAAATAATAAATCATACAAATTGGTAGATCATGTGAGCCAGTCGTTGGCGATTCACCCTTGTCTGCCTTCTGTTGTTGGTTGAAAACTCGCTGCCTTTCCAGATGTGATGGGTCATCACACATCTTATGGGTTGTCAATTTTTAAAAACTATATAATTCACATAAAATTTCCAAAATATGATAATATCCTCAAAAATAATTATAACATATTTTTCCTTCAAATTTTTTGTCATTCTGTTCATTTTTAATCTTAGAATGTCATAACCCATAATTACCTGAACAAATGTGTAAAAAATATCTTTGGTCATACGAAAATTTCATAATTTAAATCCTTAAAATGGTTAGTAATACATTATACATTTGATAAACCTGAAAATTTTAATGTCATGGTTATATCCCTAAATCTTAAGAAGAAATCCTAATCTCCAATGTTTTCTAAACTAACAAAATATACCAAATATAAGGAACAGACATTAAAATTACACAATTAAGATCTTTAGTTATGAAAATTAATTTATTCCACGTGAGGATATTTTAATGTTTATAGATTTAGAGAATTTTGACATATGTCATAAATATAAAACCATAATAATATAATGTGGACACTTCATAATAGTGTCTATGTTTTCCATAATCAATTACTTTTAAAATAATGTATGATCAATTTTATGAACACTATTTATGAAATTTTACATGACTTCTTCAAACACCTTACTTATCATTAAATAGATTAAAAAAATTAAAAATCCTGGGATTAGCATAAAAATATCATTACGGGATATAAAATAATCAAACTATTAGTCCATTGATAAACATTAAAACCCATGAAAACATTATTATAAAGTAATAATTTTCACACTTAATAAGTAGTAAATTCATTCATTTGAAAAGAAGATCATTTCATAACTTATAATGTATTACATTATTAACATAAAACACAAAATAAGTATGGATAATACATAATTGTACCTTGGGTTATAATTATCTATTTTACTCTTTTAAATGCAATAATCTTGTAGAAGACTTACATACATGTGACTCTTAAAAATGGAATAAGCATATGTCCAAATTCTATACCAAATGCATTAGTGGTTATAACATAACCACCCATCCTTGGTTTATCATGTAACCACCCATCCTTGTTTTATCATGTAACTACCCATAAAATTTCTAGGTACCATTATATAATCCTAAAACATAAAATAATAAAATCTTCAGTATTTCACTCATAAACTTTCATATGAATCATTTAAGGATATGTAAATTATTAATAAATTTTCAGAACCATTTTCAATTCCAAAAAACCTTAAAAAATGAAAAGCATATTTATTTTTTAGCTAAAAACACTAAGTCTTATAGAGGAATCCATGTATCAAATAATAGTAAAAGAGGGTGATACGTAGGTGTAACCAAATATGAATAAAAGAATACTCATTTTGTCATTTGTAAATATAGTCAAACATTATCTAAAGAAAACCTAAAAAGATTAATTTTTGAAAACCATTTATTGAAATTTATAATTTACATAAAATTTCCATAAAATCATTTTATACCCACATATGTATATGTAAAATAACATCAAGAATTATTACATAGAGAAAAAAGGGTTACAATTAAATATTTAAACAATCATCATGTCCCATTCCACTTTAAACAATCAAATATTAATCTCCATGATGAAATACACATTACAAAACATTAAATAACATTATTATAGATAAAATATGAATATTAGATATCATTGTAACTGTATATACAACTTATAAAAGATTAAATGTGCATATCATCAAAAATGCCTCTGGGAAAGGAGATTCAGACAAAATCCCTTACCTTGAGTCTGATTAGTCACATATGTTATTTATCATCAGGAATAATAAAATTATGTTAATTATTATCTTTATTGAGAACCTTTTTCATGTTTAATATTGAAATTATATAACATAATATCATTTTATAATAATTACTTAATTATTAATGTTCATTTCAGATGTCTTGATAATATTTGGTACTTGAGTCCAAAATGAAATTGGTATGATGTCAGTAGTCAAAGTGGTAATAATTATATCATTTCCAGAATAATATTTCTGAAATAATAATTAATTTAATAAATTAATTATAATTTTAAATATATCCATTGCAAATGGATATGAAAATGAACTATGTTATAATAATGGAAGTGGTATGGCGTAAAAACTTAAGAGTAACATTTCTATTTATCATTGATCGTTATGGAAAGAAGTAAAGTATAACTTTTTAATTCCATAATTATAATAATAACATTAATATAACATTAATAATTTAAATATACTTATATAAATTATCCATGGGATGTGATGATTAAAAATTAATGACATCACTTTGTGGAGGTGATAGTTTACACATACGCCTGAACCTCATTATCATGTTCATATTCATGGAATGTAATAATTTAATTGATATATTATTAATTTATAATGATAAATATTTCACTAATCTAAGATATAAACCTTAATTCAATCATTATAACTTGTCCCATGACATGATAAAGGAAAATTAATTATATTAGTTCGTAGAGGTGATAGTTCACACGTATGCATAAACAATTAATTCATTTACTATTTGATGGAAGTGAAGATGGATTGAGGTGATGATATTGACATAATAAAATATTATTTTAATTATGGTACTAGAAGTTATTATATCACTTTTTATGAAGAATAATTTAAGGAAGAGGTAGAAGAAATAAAATAGAAACACTTAATCAAAAACGATACCTCTTCTTCAGGAAATCTCCATTGATAACAGCTTAACTCCAAAAAGGTGAGTGTTATGACTAAAATAATTACTATATAATGTGTGGTGGGATATATGAAGCTATATTTTTATATATTGAACAAAACAAATAGCCTTTAATGTGTTAAAAAGAGAGAATATTGTGTTCCCTTTTTTAGGAGAGGGGATGTGGATTTTTGGAAATCTTAAAAATATCAAACTAATATAAATTAATTTTCAAATCAAGTTGGATACAAAATAATTTATAACTAATTTATGATTATTTGGTATCAAATAACCATAATAAAATTATAATAAGTGATGTTTTGACTATTTTTTAATCCTTATATTTTTGTTTTAACCGTTTTTAATTATTACTATGATATCTTTTAATTTACACTTTGATTTTTTATATAATTACTATAACAACCCAGAAGACCACTAAATGAGGCATGTAGGAAATTTTTGGACATATCAAAATAACTTTTGTGAATATTTTATTTCTATATATTTTGTATCATTAAATAATGTATTATTTATTTTAAAATATCAACAAAGTCAATTTTGACACTGTTCATTGGACTGATGTTTAGAAATATCATAAGAACAAGATTTAATAGAAAAGAATAATTTAACATATCCATATGATGTAAAAATAATATAGAAAATTTATATGTGGAATTAATTATATCAAATTATATTTATTTTAGTATGTTTTTATCATTTATTTTATATTTATAGTAATTAATCAATTACTACATTATCATTGTGGACACATTTAATTTAATTATTTGATCTATAAAAATTAAAAATAAATCACCATGATTTATATAATAATATAATCTTTATAAATACTATATTTAATCAACAATATCCCATATATAACCCTATATAAAAAATTTGTGACTAGTTAAAAACAACAGTGTGAGAAATTTGACTTTTCATTGAATAAAATACAAAATATGTTTCACTCTCACACATGTGAATTCCAAACATTTTATATATAACCAAGGATGATTTTAAGTCAAAAAAATCAAATGAAATTAAAAATAAATTAGAGAAATTTTATAATATTTATAATATTATTTTTACCCTTAGTTACTTGATTTATCATTATCTATGGTAATAAAACTAATCAACAAGTTAGTATACATAATATCCAAAAATTATGTTGAATAAATCAAATCATATAAATCAAAATAATTAATAATTCTTATCTCCATTTTTTAAAATACAAAACATAGAAGTGGAAAATTTTGATTTAAAAATAAACTCGTTGATGGATTGATAAAATTTGGTTTCAAACTAAAAATGTCCAAAATATCACAGAGTTTTAATATCACATTTCAATGTGAAATTGATTATAATCACCAAAATTGTATTAAATTATAAAAATCGGATACAATTCTACATTAAAAAAAATTAAAATATATAATTTAATACTTTATATAAATTGGATAAAAAATGTATTTTTCAATTAAAATGTAGAATTTTTTCAGTATTCACTAAAAATGAATCTTACAAGAAAAATATAAAAAATTTATGCAATGTAAATTTTGGAAATATTATTTCAAATAACTTTTCTTCCAAATAGAACTTATAAATGATTCAAAATCAATATTTAAATTAGGTGTGCGTTTAAAAGGGGGAAAACTGCCTTTTTCAAAAAAACTTGTCTTAGGTGTCAAAATGGATTTTTTATATATATCATTTCTAGAACAAAAATAAAATGAATGTTAAACATTAGATTTAATATTATATATATATATATATTTAATATAATCCAAAATGTGTCATTTGTTGGTCTATTGGTATAAAACATACTTTTTCATATTTAAATAGTTTTTTCGTAAATGCATTTTATTTATTTTAATAAAGGGTTTTAAATTTATTTATAATTTATAGGTTATATAATGACTCGGAAAATTCCATGTAAATTTTATTAAATTATATCGGAATATTACGAGTATGCAAAAATTGATGGCGCGTGATTCCAAGGCCCTGTGTGCCCGGAATGAATTCCTGAACATTTTTTTGGGTACATTCAGTAAACGCGTGAGCAACATTTTGTAACTTTTGAACCAGTGCTCGGAATTGAAATTTGAGGACACCGTTGAACTCGCAGCGCTGGTATTCACTTAGGGAGACCACCACCTCGACCGCAGTAGGTCGAGGGTAAAAATTAGTTTTCCGAATTTTCGTGGGAGAAAGAAAATAAACATGCTTTATTTTATTTTTGAAATTGAAACCTCCCATTTTGACTTTAGTGGTGAGGACCACCCGAAATCACTTCTTTGATGTCACGTGACCATTGGAATTCTCCATAGTTAATTTTCCAACTCCAATTTAGTTAAAGTACCAAACATGATTAATTAATAAACTTAATTTATTACGTTGGCTTCTCACATTGCTTGAGTTTGGGAAAATCGTTTCCAAAAGAGGAGATACTTGGAGAGATATTTTGGATGATCATCTTCCAACAAAGAAAAACTCTTCAGATCAATAATGTTGACATTGGATCATGGTTTAGAAGCGAGTTGCGGGAGCAACGAACGCCGAAACCCCTTCATCGATTTCGTCTACTTCCTCGCATCGTCTCCAACGAGAAAGCAAGGTAGGGGTTTTAAATTGAATTATGATTAAATCTCATTTTGTTGATTCTTCATATTCATGATTCAAAATGATGATAGCCAAAAAAACATGGTAATCATCCCCCATTTATACCTTTCCCCTATATCTTGGTTCTTCCCGAATTCTTCATGTGTTAATCAACACCAAAATTTTAAGGATGCTTGAAACACAGTGTTTTGTTGAAAGCGATGTATGGATGTGGATCCCTCAACCCAAGGTTCGTGAATAAGTGAATTTCATAATTTTCAGGTTTGGAACGAATCCGCGATGGCTCATGGAAGAAGTCGGAGGCCAGCACTCTCCTGACCACGAGGAAGGTGGGGCAGCGTGCGTCCGTGCCGCCGGTTAAGCATGAGGTCACGACCCATCAGCCACGGCTGAGCAAGATGGCGGTGGACATATGGAAAGACATGTGGCGGAGTAGAGTCACGGGTCTGTGCCTCCAGAGCAGGAGGTTGTGGCTATTTGGCTGCGCCTAAGGTTAGAGGGCAGCCGTTTGGCCGTGGCGGAGGCTGTTGGGTGGCTGGAACCCGGACGGTTGAAGGGGAGCAGGGGTGCCCGACCTCACCATTGGGAGGAGGACCGTTCGGAGCACATGCCGACTATAGCTGATCAGAAGGACGCACATGGGTCCCACTGGTGACATGGCAGCGCCAAACGGCGCTTCCCTTTGTCGTTCCGAACGGAAGGGTGGCTGGTCCCCCTTCGGCGGCAGCTCTGGCGGACTACGCCCAGAGGGCCGTGCTAGCAGGCCGGCCTACCATATCCTGGACCAACCTGGTCTGTCCCAGACCGGGTTGGGTCGGGTCGGCGCAGGTCTGTCCGACCGGGTGGGACCAGACCCAGGCCCATCTTGACACTGTTTTGCCTTTGTGGCCATATCATGAGAACCGGGCGTCCGTTTGATAAACCATCTACAACACCAAAATCCTTGTGTTGATATGGTCCTTTTTTTATACTATAATTTAGTTTTGGATAATGTTGGAGTACATCCAAGTTCAATCAAACACCCAATTGAAGCGGGCCTTTGGAGCGGAAACTCTAATAACATACAAACCAGACGTCTGATTGACACATCGACTATTTTATTGGGTCCCTATTTACGTGATGAACAATTGGGATACATCTCCGTAGTAATTCATGGTGGTCGAGGTATGATCATTATCTCTAGGGATAGATTCTATATAACTTGAGCGCACTGGGTGTGAGTAATCCAATGGCTAATAGTGAGGTGGAGGTTGGATATGCATAATATGGAGGATAGTTACCAATCTACTCTGGGCAGGTCAGAACTTATGTGGATCATTTCTGGGGCTAATACCAATCAACCCTATGTGGGTTAGCGCTCAACGATCCTATGTGGGATAGCGTGTACCAATCCTGTGTGGGTCAGATCCTATGTGTTTTAGCGCTCAGCAATCCTGTGTGGGTTAGTGCATACCTATCCTATGTGGGTAAGATCCTGTATGAGTCAGCACTCACTGATCCTGTGTGGGTCAGCACATACTGATCTTGTGTGTGTCAGATCCTGTGTGGGTCATTTTGGGGGTTAGTACCTGTTGATCCTATGTGGGTAAGACTCCGTATAATCAACAATAGTTCCTCTTGACCAAATAAAATGATCTATCTTCGTGACTAATCACTTGTACTTCTATACATCATAGAAAACCTGGTCTGAGCTGAGAATATTTGTGAGATGAGTCTTTACCTTTTTGGTAATCTTTTGTGTTGTGTTCCTTAATGGTACTTACCTTTGTAGTGTTACCATCATGGTATTATTTCCTTCATCGAATAGTTTAGCTTTGGGCTAATGAGTTAGGCCTTGTGTTTTCCTCATGAATGAGACGGGTAAACATGATATCTTAGGTATATGTTTGGGAATATACCTAATTAGGGTAGACTATAGTTTCCATAATTTTTGATTTTTACTTTTTAGATTATGAGAGTCCTTCGGGGGTCTCAGGGTTCTTTTCTAATTATTGTTATACTCACCCCTACACGGGCTACCCCAGCACCTTTCTATGTATTGTGAAGACTATGGCCAACATTGATCGAGGAAGAGGGTACTAGGAGTAGTGGCTTCTCGGAGGCATACCTTAGATGAGGCATATCACAGTGACAACCATTTGAGAGATGTAACTACCCTTCAGGTAGGATCCTTGATGGTTTTTTACAGGAGCTATTTTTTAGTTTTACTTATACTTTTATGTTTTCCTTGTACTTTCCAGTTAGGTTGTATTCCGTCCCCTTTTACTTATTGTACTCACTCTGTTTAATATATAGTTCACCTTGTGCTCATATCCTTCTTTTTTATTGGTTGTGTGAGATTACAGGTTATTAATGCACTGCCCTCCCCCAGTTTTAGAGAATACGCCATTCAGTGCTAGTTGACAGCCCTTGGCCTATGGAAGATGAGCTTGGGGTTGTCAGGCCAAGGGCCCCGAGGGACGGGTCATGAAAATTGGTATCAGAGGAGTTCAGTTATACAGAAGAACTAGGACAATGTTATTTACTCATTGGAAATAATGTTAAGTGTTATGAGTGTGACTTTCAATTCAGGGAGTCCAGTGTTGGTGTGGCGGCCGACGTATCCATACAATAGGACCCTGACCTCTGATTTCTGGATCAGTGCATGAAAAAATTGATTGCAAATGTGTGTTTGAAATTTTTTATTTGCGATCTCTTTGAGTCAGCTCACCAAGTATAAATATAATGACTGTGGTTCACCTATTTCTTTTCAGGATGCCTCCATGTAGACAGACAACTGGGGTTTCAATTAGAGTACGTGATGACAACCCACAGAGCGACGAGGCATTGGTGTAGGGCCCACTTTCGATAGTTGTACCATCAGGTGGTGTACCAGTAGCACCACTACCCATTGAAAAGCCTTTGTCACCATCCCCAACTGCTGAGGGTTCACGCCGCTTGATCACATTGCATGAGTTCCAGTGCCATAGGCCACTGAGGTTCCAAGACGAGACAGATCCACAAGCCACTGAGGATTGGATGGAGGCTATTGTTAGATTTTTTTCGACCGTTAGAGACCCCAACTGATCTCATGGTGATCATGGCCGCCCGTCTTCTTCTGGCAGTAGCAGGTAGATGGTGGAGCTTAATTCTCAAGGTTTACGATGAGGTTAATCTTATTTGGGTGGAAATCGAGAGCCTTTTCAAGGAAGAGTTCATCATAGTGACTCTACACTTAGTGTGTATACAGGAGCTTCTCCACTTGCAGTAAAGTAGCATGACTGTGGCTCAGTATTCAGTGAAGTTCACCGACCTCTCACACTACTCCACTGATATGGTGTAGGACCCTTTCTTCAAGGAACATACCTTCATGAAGTGGCTCAGATGAGAGATTAGAGCTTTGATGGTCTATCTCAGAATCTCAATGCAAGGGGGTGTTAGAGTGAGCACTATTAGTGGAGAGCTTCCTTGTTGGGCAGTCACCTAAAGCGAGACCCACCACCTGAGGACACGTAGTTGAGCCATCGACAGTTGGAAGTAGACAAATGAGGTAGAGGTTCATAGGGACTAGACCTATAGGTGGACGACCGCAGGATACATGGTCGGTGGTGCGAGCATCTTGGGAATGATAAGGACCGACGAGGAACAAGTAGTGTTATTCGTGCCGCAGGAAGGGTCTCATGGATCACGACTTCCCGACTCGCCATATAGACGACTAGAAGATAGTTGAAGGAATTCCTGGGAAGAGGTGAAGATTCAATCTAGGAGGACTGCAGTCAGGAGGTGGATGTGGTAGAGGTTAAACCCGTGCAACAGGCAATGGGCGGCGATTTGAGGTTCCACCGCCACAAACACAAAGTGGTCCACCCCGACCACAGGGTGTTGGTGGACAGGGATGATCTCAACTTTTGGCAGTTGAGGCCTACGACCACGATGCTCTGGATATGATTCGACATATGATCTGTGTCTACACCACCTTAGTGGCAGTACTTATAGACATAGGATTCAATCATTCTTTTATCACCACGATGCTCGTTCATAGATCAAAGATACCCGTGGATCCGTTGGATTGATCCTTATAGCTAGAGACACCTACGGGTTCAGATTTGATGATTACTCACTGATGTCGGTAGTGTGAGATTACACTAGGATGCGAGAGCTTCATCTGGGATCTTCTAGTAGCGGCGTCAAGGCCTTACGATGTCATCAGGGGTATAGACTGGTTTTCCAATGTCCATTCCCAGATCGATTTTATTAGGCACAAATGTGTGTTGTGTTTGCACAGATGGGACAAGGTTTTCCTTCACCGATGAGAAGGGAACTTTTGCAGCGCATGATGGACTTACCCAGAGGAGGGTGCAGCCGATCTCATATCAGTTGTCTAGACTTTCCATCAGAGTGTTTGATGTTGAGAGTCTGAGATATCCTGTAGTGGTGGACCAGTATGCTGTCGTTTTCCCCGATGATGTTCTGGGTCTACATCCTCGCAGAGAGGTGGAATTTTACATCGTCTTATACCTAGGGACATCACTGATATCAATACCAGCATATCAGATGGATCTCATGGAGCTTCGAGAGATGCGAGTACAGCTACGGGACTTGCATAGTAATGAATTCATTAGGTCCAGTGTTTCTCCTTAGGTAGCCCCAATTTTGTTCGCCATGAAGGTGGATGGGAGTTTGAGACTCTCTGTGAACTATCGGTGCCTAAATGAGGTGACCATGAAGAAAAAGTATCCACTTATGAGGATTGCCGATCTATTTGATCAGCTGAAGGGAGCATGTTGGTCTTTGAAGATAGACCCCAGATCAGGCTATCACCAGCCTAGAGTACAAGATGAGGATATGCAGATGATGACCTTCATATATTGGTATGGTAATTTTGAGTTCTTGGTTATGCCTTTCGGCATGACCAACACCCCAGTAGTCTTCATGGGACTCATTAATAGGATATTCTAGCCATACCTTGATCGCTTTTTGGTATTCTTCATCGACAACATCTTTATACACTATCCGACGAAGGAGGAGCGTTCCTATCATCTGTAGATAGTTCTGGACACACTCTGAGAGAACCAAATTTATTGTAATCTCTCTAAGTGCTAGTTCTGGACCCGAGAGGTTCACTTTCTGGGAAATGTCATCTCATAGGATGGAGTTGCGGTGGATCCAGTGAAGATCGAGGTTGTTCTTTCTTAGAATCCTCCAAGGAGTGTGACAAGATTGCGATGTTTCATGGGTTTGGCCAGTTACTACCGGAGGTTTGTCCCTAACTTTTCCAACGTTTTGGCACCCTTATCAGCACTGAAAAAGAAGGGGCAACACTTCGTGTGGTCGGAGAGATGCTAGTGGAGTTTCCTAGAGCTGAGGAAGAGACTAATGAGTGTCCCCATCTTGAAACTATTGGAGGAGGGCATTGGATACATAGTTTATTGCGATGATTTAGAGACCGAACATGGATGTGTCCTGATGTAGGGATAACAGTGATCTCGTATGGTTCTCAATAGGTGATACAACATGTACTGAACTATGCTACTCATGACCTGGAGTTACTAGCAGTGGTCTTCACTATGAAGATGTGGTGACATTACTTGATGGGAGATTGTTTTATAGCCTACTATGATCACAAGAGTATCTGGTATATCTTCTCTCAGATGGACCTAAACCTGAGATGGCGGGGTTGGCTTGAGTTCCTCTAGGACTATGACTACGGGAGAGTATATACTCCTAGGAAGGGGAATGTAGTAGAAGATACACTCAGCAGGGGATCTGGTATACAGTTGCTGAGTGAGGCAACAGAGCATCTAGCCTCTTTGCGGATATACTATGTAGATCGAGATAGAGAAGCTTATCTTCAATCTCTAACAGTCACTCCCCCACTCCGTTAGTGGGTCAGGGAGGCATAGCTTGGGGACACTGACTGTGAGGCTCAACATGAACAGATATCCATAGGACAACCACCTGATGGATTTTATGACTGTGGGGAGCATGTCATTCCCTTAAGAGGGAATACTATGGTACCAGTGAAGCTTAGGGAGGATGAGTTTAGGGATTTCCATAAATCACATCTGGAGGTACATCTAGGAGTGACGAAGATGTACTAGGACCTCTGATGTCATCACTAGTGGCTGAGAATGAAGAAATATGTAGCTGAGTTTGTCTCTCAGTGCCTCACATGTCTGTAAGTGATGGTATAACATCTGGTTCCAACAAATTTATTTGAACCACTGTAGGTGCCAGAGTGTAAGTGGGATGGAATTTCCATAGAAATTGTGACATGACTTCCATGCATGTTCGGGGGGCATGATTCTCTCTGGTTGATCATTTACCAACTCACCAAGTCAGACCAATTCCTACCTATAAAAGAGCAGGGATCAGTGGAGGGCTTGGGACACCACTACATGAAGGAGATTGTATGAATTAATGGAGTTCCATCAACAATAGTATTCGATCATGATGAATTTCCACTTACCGACTATGGGAGTTGTTACAAGAGGAGATCGGAACACAACTCTAGTTGAGCACTGCCTTCCATCCTCAGAGGGATGGATAGATAGAGTAGACCATTCAGACCCTTGAGGACAGCTTGCATGTTTGCATCCATGATTTTGGCTGCAGTAGGGATGATCACTTGCATTTTCGGGAGTTCGGGTACAAAAACATATATCATTCCACTATTATAATGGCACAATTCGAGGAATTGTATATATGACCATGCAGATCACCTCTGTGTTGGACTGACCTAGGGGAGTTAGCACTCGTGGGACCAGAGATTGTACGTGCTACCATAGAGAAGGTGTAGATCATCCTGGAGTGGATGAAAACCGCATAGAGCGGACAAAATTCTTATGTTGACAGGAGACAGATACCTATTCAGTTCAAGGATGGTGACAATGTCTTTATACTGGTCTGACCTCGTCGTGGATTGCAAAGATTTGACCAAGGTGGAAAGTTATCTCCGAGGTTCATCAGACCGTTTTAGGTCCTTAGTAGAGTTAGCGAGGTGGCTTACCTCTTAGCTATTCCCCCTCAGATGCACCGGGTGCACGACATTTTCCACGAATCCTAGTTGAGGAGATACGTACATTATCCTTTGCACATCATTGAATGGGGAGAGCTGGACATCGATGATGGGGTGAAATTTTTGGAAGTTACAATGGAGATTGTGGATTGACATGAGAGGGTCATATGTGGGTGGTCGATACCTCTGGGTCGTGTATGTTGGAAGCACGAGAAACTCAATGAGATCACTTGGGACTGGGAGTCTCATATTCTTGCTATGTACCCCCACTTATTTCCCTAGATTGTGTTGTGGGTTTCAGGGATGAATATCCATGTGGTGGGGAGAATGTAAAGACCTGGAATTTTCCATGTAATTTTTTAACTATATGGGAATATTACGGTTCTGCAAAAATTGACAGCGGGTGATTCCGAGACTCAATGTGCCCGGAATGAATTTCCAAACATTTTTTCAGATACATTCAGTAAACACACGAGTGATGTTTTCTAATTTTGGAACCAGTGCTCAAAATTGAAATATGAGGGCACCGTTGAACATGCAGCACCAATATTCTCTTAAAGAGACCTTTACCTTGACCATAGTACGTCGAGCGTGAAAATTAGTTCTTGGCCTTTTTGTGGGAGAACATAAAGTAATCATTCTTTATTTTAATTTTGAAATTGAAACCTTCCATATTGAATTTAGTGGTGGGGAAAAGCCGAGCTCTCTTCTTTAATGCGAGGTGACCCTTTGAATTCCCCATAGTTAATGTGCCAACTCCAATTTAATTAATGTGACAACTTTGATTAATCAATAAAGGTAATTTATTTTATTGGATTCTCACATTGATTGAGGATGGACAAATTTTTTTAAAAAAAGAGGAGAGACTTGGTGAGATATTTTGGTGGACCATCTTCCCATGAGGAATAACACTTCAGATAAAGAACGTGGACATTGGAGCATGGTTCAGAAGTGGGTCGTGGGAGCAATGAACACTGAAGCCCCTTCATCGATTCCATCTCCTTCCTCACACCATCTCCATTGATAAAACCATGTATGGGTTTTAAATTGAATTATGATTAAATCACTATTTGTTGATTCTTCATATTCTTATTTCACATCGATGATGTCCAAACAAACATGGCCATCATCCCGCACTTATACCTTTCCCCTATATATTTGTTCTTCGTGAGTTTATCAAAAACAAATATTTAATGACGTTGGAAACAACTGTTTTGTTGAGAGTGAAGTATGGATATAGAGCCCTTACCCCGAGGATCATGAATATGAAAACATAAAAAATTTAGAGCTTGGAACGAAACCATGAAGGCTCGTGAAAGAAGGCGTCAGTCGACATTCAGATGGTTGTGAGAAAGGTGGGGCAGTTTGTTTCCTCACCGCCAGTTGAGAAGGAGGTTGTGGCCCGTTGGCCATGGTGGAGCAGGAGGGCAGAAGACATTAGGCCGACTACATGGCAAAGCGGTGGAGTACATCCATGCTGCTAGAGTAGGAGGCCACAAACGCTTGGCCACATTGGAGGCCGGAGGGCAGCCAACACCAGACCAGCAGTAGTGGAACAACAACACCTGACTGCTCCACTGGGAGGAGGACCAGCCAGAGCACCGACCGGTCGTAGAAAATCGGCGTGATCCGCTTGGGTCCCATGGGTGATAGGGCAACTCCTAAAGGTGTTGCCCTTTGCCGGGGCCACTCCCCCTTCGACAGTAGCTCTGGCAGACCACGCCAGAAAGCCTTGACAGCCGGCCGCACCAGGTGGGCCACCCCAACAGGATGGGCCCACCACGGACATCCCCAACCTAGCTATAATTGGGTAGGGTCGGGTCGAACTAAACCAGGTCGGGTTGGGTCGGGTCCGTCTGACCGGGTCGAACTGGACCGAGGCCCATCTAGACCTAGTTTCTCTTTTGTAGCCATATCTTGAGAACCAGACGTCCGTTTGAAAAACTGTCTATGGAACCATAATCCTTGGATCAGGATGATTCTTTTATTATACTCCATTGGAGTTTTGGATAATGTTGGGGTATGGCTGGGATGGATCGAACAAAAAATCCAACCGGGCCCTCAGAGCGGAAACACTTATAACTTACAGAGCGGGCATTTGATTGATGATTTTTCTATTGCATTGGGTCCCTATTGACGTGACAGACCTTTGGGATACCTCTCCATGGGAATTAATGGAGGTAGAGATATGAACGATATCTCGAGGGACAGATTCTATGGGGACTCAAGTGCACCGAGTGTGAGGAATCCAGTGGATGGCAGTGAGGTAGAGGATGGAGATAGATAAAATGGAGTTTAGTTACCTATTAATTCATGGCAGGTCTTATCCTGTGTCGGTCATTACAGTTGTCAGTACCTATCGATCCTGTGTGGGTCAGCACTCAGTGATCGTGTGCGGGTCAGCGCATACCGATCATGTGTGGGTTAGACCCTGTGTGGGACAATGCTTATTGATTCTGTGTGGGTCATCTCTTACCAATCCTGTGTGGGTCAACGCTCAGTGATCCTATGTGTGTCAACCCGTACAGATCGTGTATGGTTATGATCATTTGTGGGTCATTTTCAAGGGTTAGTACCTATCGATATTGTGTGGGTCAGACTCCATATATTCATCAGTAGTGCCACTTGGCAGAATAAGATGATCTATCTTCGTGACTAATCATTTGTACTTCAATACTTGACTGAAAACCTGGATTGATCTTAGACTCTTTGTGAGATGAGTCTATACCTTTGTGAAATATTTTGTGTGGTGTACCTTTATGTTACTTACCTTTGTGGTGTTACCTTCATGATATTCTTTCCTTCATGGAACTGCTGAGATTGGGGCTAATGAGTTGGGCCTTGAGTTTTTCTCATGAATGAGACGAGTATACTTGATAACTTAGGTATATGTATGGGAATATACCTAAGTAGGGTTGATAGTTATTTCTGTTCTTTGTGGTTTATCTTTTGTGTATTTTGAGAGACCTTCACGGGTCTCGGGGTCCCTACCGAGTATTGTTATACTCAGCCACACACAGGTTATGCCCACACCATTTTGTGTCTTGTATATAGGACATACAGTGTTGATTGAGGATGAGGGTACCAGAAGTGTAGGCTTCTTGGAGGATGAACATAGGTGAGGCATACCGTACTAATGACCATTTGAGATCTGTACCTACCCTTCAGGTAGGATCCTTGATGGGTGTTTATAAGAGTTGTTTTTCAGTTTTACATGTAGTTTTTAGTTTTCCTTATACTTTCCAATGTGGCTTGTAATCCGGCCCCTTTTACATACTATACTCACTCTGTTTACTATACTGTTTACTTTGTGCTCGTATCCTACTTTGTGCTTGGTTTTCTTAGTTGACAAGTTATAATGGAAATTCTTTCCCGGTTTTAGGGAATACAACTTTCGGTGCTAGTCACCAACCCATGTCCTATGAAAGGCTGGCTTGGGGTAGTCATGACATGGGCCTCGGGGGACGGGTTGTGACAGTTTAAATAAATAATTATATATACATGTGTGAACAATAATTTCATAATTCAATTAATACCTTTTATTCCCTCCATTCTAATGGATATGTTATTATGTTCACATTTAAATAAAAATATTTAATTGTTTATTTACTCATGGTGTGGTGTATCATGTACACTATTGAAAATTATATTTCATTTTAAAAAATGAGAATGTAATATTCCCCATCCCTTAAATAAATTTCATCCTTTCAATTTTAATTTTATATTGAAATATTGGGGTTGACATTTGAATGTACCTTTATTGAAATCACAAATCCGAAAAAAAATATTTATAAAATATCCACATTAAAAGAAAGAAATTGATATAAAAATATCACCTAATAAAACACATAATAAAGATATAATGAGTAAAAAATGACATGGAATAAAAAAAATATTCTTCTTGTTTTGATGGAAAGTGGTATCAATCACGATCAGGAAAAATTTTACAATCACAAAACCATAAATCAGTGATTGATAAAAAGGTCATTGATTTATTAGTAATAAAAGAAAATTGCTATCCATTTTGGTCTAATATCCTTTTAATAATGTCAAAGAACCCTATTTATACTTGAAAAAAGAACAATGTGAAATATACATACTTGACATGTAGATATTCATCCTTTAATGAATTTCCACTACAAACTCATATTTTTATGCAAATGATGAGTATTCAAGGTGAATAAAATTCATGAGAATCACATGATCCACAAATTATTATCAATCTATTTATCATTTCATTAAAAAATATCCCAAACTAATATGGTTGGGATAAGATAAAACAAATATCCAAAAAAATAAACCATTGTATGATGAAGAAATAATTTTAATCTCCACAATTCAATGGGAATATGAAAAGTTCAACATATACCATTAATAAAATAATAGTCCTTAAAATTTCTCAAAATAATCAAAACTAACTTTGAATCCCAAAAATTAAAAGGATTTTGTAAGTTAGTCATCCTAGATAATGTTTATCATTTATCTCCAAATAACACCAGTCAATATTAATGACTCATACCAAAAATTGTAATTTAATAAATTACATAATCTTCTAAATATGATAATTATATCCATAAATAACAAAAATAACCATAATTCCATAATAAAAATATATATTTTTTAAAAATAAAATTCAAACATAACATATCAAATAAAATCCGATAATATTATTTTTACCCTGATCATATAAGCTTCACAGAATAGCGAACCTCTTTCAAAATAAAATTTATCACTTAATCTCCAATTCTTTTCCATTACCATGGTTATCTGTTCAAAAAAAGATATTTTAGAAATATATACCTATTTTATATCCATAAAATTATTTAACTAAAAAGAAAAATTGATACTAACTGGGACTTCACAATGGCCAGTGGTATGTGATCCATCTTTGTCACCCTTTAGTTGTGGGTTCCAAACTCATAGCCTTTTCAGACGTGATGGGTTGCCACACATCCTGTGGGATTTCATTTTTCTAAAAATTTATAATTTTATATCATTCCCAAAATATTATAAAATCCTCCAAAATAAAAAAAACATTAATTTCCCTCAAATGTTATCTCATACCTTTCAATTTTCATCCCAAAATATAATATACCTTAATTACCTCCAGAAACATTTCCCCACAAATATAGTTAGTCACCAGAAAATTTCATATCATAAATCTTCAAAAGTGTGTAAAATAAATTAAACATAGGATAAACCTAGAAATTATAAAATCACGATGATATACCAAAATCTTAATAAGACTTACTAATAACCAATTTTGTGTAAAAAGATCATTGATAATAACTATAAGGAGTTGACCTTTAAAAATATATAATATTGTTTTTTAATTATGAAAACTAATTTCTATAAAATTGAGGATATTCTCAGGTTTATAATTAAAGATAATTATAAATCATATCATAAATAAAAAACCATAACAATATATGGGTTGAAATTCCTAACAGTATACATTTTTTCTATAATATACATGTTTTAAAATAAATCATGATAATTTTTTTGAAAACAATTAATGAGATTCATCAGGAATTATTACAATACATTAATCATCCTTATGTCCAGTGAAAAAAAACATTGGATGATAATTAAAATCTCAATAATTGATATAAAATAAGGAAACCGTTAGTCCATTTACAAACATTAAAAACCATGAAAACATTTTCATAATGTAATAGTTTTAACCTTTAATCAGTAGTAAATATTCTCCTTTGAATATAAGATCATTTCTTACCTTTTTTTATGACAATATTACTATAAAACCCATAACAATCATTGAAAATACATAATGACACATTGGGACATAATTATATTTATCACTCTTATAAATAGAATAGTAATGAGTTTGAATTCCTTACATTTCTCTCTTACATATGGAATATCCATATGGTCAACTTATATACCCAATGCATTGGAGGTGTTAATAAAACCACTCATACATGGTTTATCACGAAACCACCCATACATGGTTTATCACGAAACCACCCATCCATGGTTTATCACATAACCACCCATAAAATATTTAAGAACCATTATAAAATAATAATAGATAAAATATTTCAATTTTTATCATTTCACTCATAAACTTCCATTTACAATCATTTCAGGATAACGAAAAAACAAATCCATTTTCAATACAAAAATACCCATAAAAGGGAATAAGTAATTATTTTTAATTTTAAAAAAATTATGTCTTATATAGTAATCCACATATCAAATAATATTCATGGTGTTAAAGATGTTTTTGTCACTATATACATTGTAAAAAAATCATTTTATCGTTTGCAATGAAGGTAAAAAATTCAGTAAAGAAATCATAAAAAGATTATTTTTTTATTTTTTTTTAAATTAAAAATATAGATAAAATTTCCTTCATTGTCATTTTATAACCACATATATATGTAATATGACATCGGAATATTGACATTGAGAAATTTATTTTATAATTAAATGATTAGAAATTAATAGTGTCCCAAAGCAATTTGAACATTTAAATCATAATCTCAATGAAATAATAAATTTAAAAAATATTAAATAACATGTGTATAGATAAAAAATGGATATTAAATTTCATAGTTTATTTATATAAACCTTAAAAATTTAATCTGTCTTATCATCAATAATTGCCTGAATGAAAGGATATTGAGATGAAATCTCTTACCTTGGGTATGATTCATCACGTATGTCATTTATCATAATGAATAATAAAATTATGTTTAAAAATTTATTTGTTTTGAACCTAATAAATTTTTATTATTCCTTGAATATCACAATATATAACATTATAAAAATTAATTAATTATTAATTTGCATGTTATAAGTTTTAACGATATTCAGTATTTGAGTTCAAAATTATATTGGTATGATACCAATAGTAAAAGTGGGTATATGTATATCATTGAAAGAATTATATTAATGAACTAATAATAACATATATAAATTAATTATTCTTTTAAATACATCCATTAAATAAAGATATGGAAAATTAACTATGTTACAATCATGGAGATGGTAAACAATATGGGTGAATTTGTAACTTTTCCATTTTCATGGATTGCTATTGAAAGAAGATAAGTGTTATTTTAACATTAAAAAATGATAATAATATAAATAATATCATATTAATAATTTAAAAATACTTATATATATTATCTGTGTTATGTGGTGATTAAAAATTAAGCACATCTCTCTGTGGAGCTGATAGTTCACACGTCCACACGAATTACATTATCATTTTTATGTGCAAAAAAACTAAGAAAATATTAGAAATATTTATTCTATTATAATGGAATATATGTTATTAATATCATATATAAAAATTAATTCCATCATTATTGCCAGTATTGATGGATGATATTGGAAAACTATTTATATTGGTTCCTAAAGGTGATAGATCACACGTACGCCCTAATGATTTATTCCTTTCCCATTAGATATAATTTTAGATGGATTTAGGTGAGTATATTAACATAATAAAATATTAATATATTATTGATAATATATTTATTATATCATAATATATGAGGAATATTTTAAGGAATCAAAATGACAAATAAAATAGAAGCATTAATTAAAAATGATACCTCTTCTTCAGGCGATCTTATTTGTTTATAAACTTAATACCTATAAGGTGAGTGTTCCACCAAAAATAAGGCCTATATAAATTGGTTAGGTATTATATTAAGGTATTTTGTTATATTTTCTCTGAAAAATACGTTTTGATATTTGAGAAAAATAGAATAATGTGTGCCCTTTTATAGAAGAGGGGATGGGCACAATTTGAATTGTTCAAAATATTATATTAATATAAATTAATTTTATAATAAAAATGCACCCAAAATAAATTATTTATATTATAATATTATATTTTTCAAATTAAATTCAAAAAAGGAAAATTAGAGATTTTTTAAACTTTTAAGTCCTTATCTTATTTTCGTTAACCCTTATTAATTATTATTGTGAAATCTAGTAATTTACATTTTAAGGGTAAATATAATTACCATAACATTCTAAATGGCCAATAAATTAGTAATTAATGAAATTATATGACTTATAAAGATTATTTTTCCAAATATTATGTTTTTAATATTTTATATCATTTAATAAAATATTATTAAATTTAAAATATCAATAATTAAATTTTTGAAACAATTCAATACGTGACTTTTTAAAAATATCCTAACATAACAATATATTACAAAAAACCCATCTAACTCATAAATAAAATGAAAAAGTCATCCATAAATTATATAATTTTATATTTATTTATTTATTTTTAATATCATTAATTATATATTTATTTTAGTTAAAAAATTATTCCACCACCATTATGTAAGAATGTAATTTAATTATTTTCACCATAAAAGTTACAAGTATATTACAATGGTGTAGATAAAAATTTTATATTTATAAATAGTGTTTATAATATGAAATATCCCTTATATATCCCCATATTTAAAATTATTCACTTGTTAAAAACAATGTGTGAGAAAATTGACTTTTCTTTCAAAAAAATATTATAAATGTCATGCTCTAGAAAATGTTTCATAAATAGGTTATATTTAGGTGAAATTTTGAATACAGGTTTGAAAAAACCCATAATATAAAATTATGGAATGTTTTAGTTTAATTCCATTATATTTATAATAATATTCTTACCCTCAATTACCTGATTTACCATTAACCGTGGGAATAAAAATAATTATAAAAGTCAATATTCATAATATCCAAAAATTAAGTTGATATATTAGATCATAAATATCATAATGATTAAACACTGGTATGCATGTTTTTAAAAAACAAAAATTACATAAGTGGATAAAATTATTTTAAATTTTATCCAATTGATAGATCATGAAAATGAGTTTTTATTATAAAAATGTTTAAAATATAAAAATGTTTTTATATCCAATTTCAATTTGAAACAGATTAAATTGACCTATATTTGATTAAATCATAAAAATTTTTTGTATTTATACATTTAAACCATTTAAATATAAAATTTAACAGTGTTTTTAAATTTTATGAAAAAGTAGGTATCAATTTAAATGCATTATTTTTTCACTATTGACCAAAAAATGAATCTTATTAGAAAAATAACAAATATAAATCCAAACTAAATCATGATATTTTAGTTTTATATAAATGTTTTTTTAATTGAACTTATAAAATTTTAAAAAACTATATTTAAAATAGGTGCGCCATCCAAAGGCTGTAAAACTGTCTGTTTTGAATAATACTTATTTTTTTGTGTGAAATTGTATTTGTTTATATATTATGTATATAAATCATAGAACATTAATTTTCAAAATTATATGGAATTTATATATATATATATATATATTTCATTAATATAATCCAA
The DNA here is from genome assembly GCA_963277665.1 of Viscum album. NCBI lineage: Eukaryota > Viridiplantae > Streptophyta > Magnoliopsida > Santalales > Viscaceae > Viscum > Viscum album. The sequence goes on from OY728127.1 coordinate 751,915,721, forward strand.
CAAGAGTTATTTTTTTATTTTATAGTATAAAAATAGACATTTTCACATTTAAATAGTGTTTCTGAAAAATATTTTCTTTTATTTAACAAAGGGGTTGACAATAATTTATAAAATTTTAGTTAAAAAAGTAATTTTACATACTTTTTTAAATAATATTTTCCTAATTAAATTAATAATATTCTTTCCTCCCATTCTAATGACTATTTTAAGAGAATAATATTTAAATAATAATATTTAATTATTCATTTAAACATGATGTTCCAAATCAGGTACACTATTGAACATCTTGTTCAGTTTTAAATAATTAAGATGTAACAATAAATATAATATATCTTTCTATTTATTAATGTATCATATAATGAAAAGTGATCACGTCGTTCATGGTCATGTCGACTATCATCTACTAAAAGCGATGTGATTCCTTTTACGCTACATGAATTATAGATGTAATTATATATGATGAAATAATATAGTATTTTTGATATTATGGTAATTATGAAAGGGTAAATGATACTTACTTATTTTCCATAATGATCTTTGAAAAATTGGAACGACACACATGCGTATGTATATGCCACCATCACTATGATTGTAACATTAGTTTATTTTTCAGGAACATAATTCAGGATTCGTTTTAAAATTATAATTTATATGTATATATGATAATTATTTCAAGATTATTATTATAGTGTTGTTTTAATAGTTACTCAATTGACCATAGTTGACCTACCAAATGTTTTGGACTCATAATCTAAATAGTGTCTAAAAACCCAACCCAAACATAATTATATAAAATGATTTGTAAAAAATTATATTTAGTGAAATAATAGTAATGATAAACCGGATTTTTATTTTGAATAAAGTAAATATTTAATATAATTTTATTCTTCATCATGAGAAAAACCCAAGTAAAAGGTGAGTCTCAAGGTAAAGGACATTATCCAAATCTCCTTTCATTGAGGAATATCATGATGTTATAAACGATTTTGCCATTATAAGGTGTATATACAACCGATTTATAATGTTATATTATGAATTTTGTTCTCTTATAATGATAATTAATATTTTAATCTAATTATTTAATGAGTTTTATGATTTTAATGTGTCAAAGTGGTAAGAGAAACTTTTAATCAAAGAAATATCTTTTTAAATGTTTTATAAATTAATTTCAAAAAAAAAATTGACCATGTTAAAAGTTATTATATTTTTTTCTATGTTAATTTATATAAAAGGATTATGAATGAAAAATTATAACTATTTTGAATTTCATTGAGATGTTTTCTTAATGGAAAATTTGTTTCTGTTTTATACAGAATATTTTGACAAATAAAAAGACGAATGTTCTATTCTAAATGTACAAGTGACAATTACATTTCCATCATCCTTGAAAATATATATTTTTTGGATTCCTTTTAAATATTTTAAGTTACCATAAATTTAAAACCCATATTTTTATTTTAGGGTATTTTTTTAATTAAAAACTAAAATTTTAAAGAAAATATTATTTTGGTATTGAAAATTGTTTCTGAAATGCATTATGTATTTTTACCCAATAGTGCTTTTATATAGTTTTTAGAAGATTTTTTTATAGGGTTTCATGATGAGTGTGTTTTACTATTGATTTGTTAATTAGGAAAAATATGAAATTGTGATATTGATATAGCTTATACGAAGGGTTCGACCATGTTATAACTCACAGGTGAGCATGATATAGTTTATATGAAGGGTTGAGACCCATTATAGCTCATGAAAAAAAATTTATCCTAATAGAGATTATATAATGGTATGAGCCTCATTATATATCACCAGTGATCCTAATATAGCCTTTACCAATGGTGTTCTTTATTATATATCCCTAATTTACAGGGTACTAATAATGTTTTATATCAGCACTATTGTTATTACAATTAAAAGTGGTTTTAAAGGGTTTTATGTATATGATTATCTATGTCACCTAAAGTAGTTTTAATTTCATTATATGATATTTAATCTTTTATTTTATTTGTTTTTTATTCTTGTGAAAATGTTTTATTTTAAGATCAAGAAAATCATTATATGAGTTTCATGTGTTCACTCGACATAATGTTTTCCTTCTTTTGTATCGCTTACAATGCTTTTTTTTCTCATATCACATTTTAATTTATTTAATAAAGATTTATGAATGGGTAAATGAAATAAATAAGTCCATTTTAAAGTCATGAATATTTTTCAGGAAATCAAATAATGATTTATTTTAAAGGAATTATAATTTTTTAAAAAATTATACTGATCCAAATATTACAAAATCTCTTCCATGGTTTTTATTATTTATTTAATTTGGCCTTATTCTATAAAAATGAAAATCTAAAAATATTCTCCATGGGAAATAATTTAAATTTACATACATAATCAATATGTTATATAATTATTAATTCTAGGGACCTATAGATATACTAGTATATAAAAGAGGGAATAATGTTATTCTCAAAAACATTACATTGTAATTTTTGTTTTCATATTTAGTATAGAAATAAAAAATGTAATTAGTTTTACAAGAAAACTAAACTATTTGTTTTTTAGGATGATATTAATTGTATATTATTCAAATATAATAAGTAAGAAATTGGATCCAGGAGGCATGGTTTGGGTCACTAATGTTTTTTTTCAACGAATTGTAGTCAAAAATTGAGATGTATATTTAAGAAAACACAGTTTAGAGGACAAAACCCTATGATAGAATTTATTTATATATAATGAAGAAAATATTTTTTTTTGGAAAGGAATTTATTTTTTAATTTTTATATAAATCAAATCCAGTTCCAGATACTACAAGTCGACATGGCTCTAGAATTGAGGTAACTAGTGGTATTGATCTCGAAAAGGGTCTATTGAGCTAGACTTGATCACCACTTGGTGACTGCCAATGAGCATTAATGTGAACCCAGTGAGTCACTCGTGGGGGATATTATTAGGATAATTTCCTTTATGATTAAAAATCAATACGATGTATTTTAAAATAGAGATATCCCCAAATAAACTATATTTTTATTTATGAGATTAAATATGAATAATGTTTTTATTTATGTTAATTATTCCACTAGTTTTAGGATTAATTTTTTTTCATAATGTTAGCATCTAATCTAGTGTTCCATTATTTAGAAATGGTACCTATTAAAATTAATGGTAACCAAATAAATTAAAATGATCTATAGAGTAAGAATGATCCTTTATTTGATGAGATTAATACAATCTATGGAATGTAACTAGTATCCCCTCAATTTTCATCATATGAGGATATAATAACATGTAATGATAATATATATGAATAATTATATATGTATTAAGGATTCTAAGTCTTGTAATTGAAGAAGAATAACGAATGGGAAAAATTGGATAAATGGAAGAATGGAATGCAGGATTATAAATCATATCATAATTGTTGAACAACCACCCTTGGGATTTCATAAATAGAATGGTAGATTTCTATAAGTGTTGTGATAAAGGTCACCATGATTGTTATTACATGGGAAGGAAAAAATATTCCAATGTACAATTATTCATTGTTAAGGTGATGAGACTATATGAAAACTATTGTCTCAAGAGTTAAAGTAATATAACTCAAGAGAAGCTCATGTATCATGGTAAAACTGATTCTATTACCATAGGTGAAGAGTAATTATTAATGCCCTTGGTTTTGGATTCAAGAATTATGTAATCTGAGTATTTTATTAAAGATATAATGGTTATAATTATTATGATATATATAACAATTTTACAATAGTAATTTTTCATCAAGGCTTTGAAAATGTATGATGAATGGTACCGATGATAAAGAAAAATGATTTAGATGGAAGATGAATTTCTTAGAAAACAAATGATTGAGTGAATGATAAAACTTAATATGTTCTTTTTTTAGATAATTATTTTTGGATAATAAATGATTGATATAGAGAATGTAAATTGTATAGTAGTGACTACCTTGGAACAGATTATTGATTTAGAGACTATGTTGTTTATTCTATCAGTAATGGACTTTACAACATCATGGTATTTATATAATATATCTAGTAATCTATGTTTTTTAAGTCAAAATATTCTTTCTTGTTTTCCTAAGGGTTCTTGTAATTACCATTATTATCGTGTATCAAAACAAATCATGATGAATGTATTCACATGTTTCTATGTGATGGTTAATAGCTAAATTATGTTTTAAGGTATTAATGGTATGCTTATTTTAGAAATTCAGGGACCTTGATTTTAATTTTTTTTTTAATTTTGGACAATTGGATGGGATACAAGGATAACCATTTATGAAATTCCATTATTTATAATGAATCAAATGGTCTCCTATATCATCATATTTTAATGTTTTTATAGTCATTAACATTATTCGAATAACTCGATTTCTTAGGATCAATGACAACTATTACTCTCTATTAATTGTTGGGAATTTGAATTCTCTTCCATGTCTATGTTTTCATTTCCCATCTATGTTATCCAAATTAGAATCATGGTTATGTGATTATTCAAGACGACCTTCATAATTCACCCTCATTCTTATTAAGGGGATTTTTTATTAACACTTTTTATTATGTGGGTTTGAAAAAAGTACTTTTCAAATATAAAACCACTGATTTCCATGAATCAAGAAGTTATTTAATGAATGAATTTTTTTATGGTAAGGAAAATTTAACACCCTAAGATTATTAAATAATAACATTTTATTTGACAGAATATATTACACCCAACTCTAAGCATAACCTATGTTACACACAAGGCCATGTTTTACAAAATACCAATATACAATTAATATTATTATTTAATATGAAATTATCACATAGCCGTTGGAATTTCCATTCCTAATAGAACTAGTTAATATTTGTAAAAATATAATTTACAATTTTTTATTAGATTACAATTATTTTCAATATACTATTAAAAATAAGTAGAAACATTTACCGGAAAACATTATTTTTTCTAAAAGACAGTTTAGTCGCTCTATGAATAAACAATTTAAAAATTATTTTTTCCAAATAAATAAAATTTATTTGAAAAAATAACATTGATATTTTCAATTGTAATACTTAAATTATGTTATGTTTAACCTTTTTTATTTTTTAAAAAAATTCATTTTTATAGAATAGTGAAAAATATTGAATTTTATTTGAAAACTGCATTTTTATTTAAATATTATACAATGTCAAGTTATTTTGTAAATTATTTTAAAAGTAAAATTATTCCAACTAAATATATATTAATTTTATTTGCATTTTTATAATCAATTTCATATTGAATTAAAATATAATAACTTTTTCATTTTTGAACATTTTCTTTTTAATAACCCTCTTTTTCATCTCTTTTGAGGGATTAAGTTTTATTTAATGTTTTATAACCAAATGAACATTGTTTTTGGAAATTGATTCAAAAATTGGAATCATAATTTTTTATAATTTTTAATTAGATCAAATTATTTTTTGACCGAAATGAATTGTAAAAATAATGAAAAATATTTACCACTGTAAATTTAAAAATAGATTTATCGGGGGGTTAGGCTAAGAAGTTAATGGTAAAAAATGAACTAAAAACATATAAAAACATAAATTTAATGAAATATGTATAACAAATAAAATTTATTGATGATAATGTCACATTTTTTAGGTTTGTTACATAATAAAATCATGGGTATGAATACATCTTTTCAATAAATTACAACTATGCCACTCACCCAACTTTTAAAAGGCCACCACTCCCCTTTCTTTTCACACCTTAAAAAAACATTATATAAGAAAATAATTGAGAAAAAAACATCCCAAAAACCACACTCTTATTTTAAAATCTATATTTTGGGAATAAATATATCCTTGGGAGGATTTTTTTCAAACAAAAGAATGATATCTGAAAAGATGGAATGTTATTGAATGATCTTATTTGATTTTATTTAATTCTCTACATCCTTCAATTCACATTAAAACATAATAATACTCTATCGTATGTGTCATATATATAGTAAGATGTTTTTATGTTAATTTCGTGATATAAAACAATCGAAACTTACATAAAATGGGTTACAAGGACATTATTCATGTGTATGACAGACAACGACCTCATGAACTGATGTCATTTAGTTTTCCATTACCACCTCTCATGGTACGGTATGATGATGGATTATAAGAATATATATTATATATATAATATAATAACATATCATTATTAATTGTATCCTATATATCATATAAAATTCCATTCCATATGAGATATGATAATTTTACTCATGTCTATGGATGACTATCACCTCGTGAGGAAATGTAATTCGTATTTCACTAATGCATTATATAGAATGGGATAATGATTAATTTAATGATTATATGTGACATAAATGAAATATTTATTATATTAATAACATATTTATAATTATAAAAATAATATATATATATATATATCATTTTATTTATTTCATTTTCACTCAATGAATGATTAAAACGTCATTCGTGTATGTGTGGACTACCACATTCACAAAATGGTGTGACTTTATCTTTCTCACCTCACTAAAATGATGATATATATAAGTATATATAAATAATTAATATGAAATATATTATATATGTATCATTATATAAAAATAATATATTACTTAGATTCTTTCTATAATGATAATTGGATAACAGAAAAATTACTTATTCATACGTACAACCTACCATCTCCATGATCATAATTCACATAATTTCTCCTTACCACCATTGATGATTGGTCTTAAAAGTAAAATTGATGTAAAAATATGATAATAATTTCATGGTTATAATTTTGGAAATGATAAAACAATATAATATGAAAACTAATTGGATCTTTCATGATGACAGATACATGAGAAAACAAGGAAATTAACATCTCGAACAATGAAAATAAAGAAATATTATTAAATAAAGGGTGATAAGATGATATAAAATGATATTATATAATATTATAAAATATAAATATGGTTCTATTATAAGATAATAACATGTTTAAAACCACTATACCATAGGATGAATCACATTAAACCAAAATGAAGCATGCGGTAAGGTACCCCTTCTCAATTTCTATTCATTAAGGCATATTGTAATTTGAGGAACATAATTTCATTATTTTGGCACGAATAAAGAAACTTATTCTTGAAATATCATGAATAATTTATTTTTCATGGTATTTTAAGTTTCAATTGGAAACATTTAATCTATGGTGTCTTTTACTACAAAGATAACAAGTGGTAAAGAATTTCATATCTCGATTTAATATCATTGGGTTATATTACATATTCTTTTCCTATGAATTTATATGATTATGTGTGTAATTACATTTGAATATGTATTATTGTATTTCAATTTTTATATGGATTTATAGCTGATAAACATAATCTATTCATTGATAAATTCTCACTACAAGGCTATGATCATTGTAAGAGTTAATTTCACAATCTCATTATAATCAAGATTGTTTACTCTTGAATTTCTATTGATGGAATTTTTTTAACATTTCCTAATAAAAAAGTTTCTATAATTATCCTCTAGGAATTCATGAAATTGTAATGTAATTTTACCATTTCCACACTTTTTTACCTAAAACCATTGATATAGTGTTTTTATAAAATACGACATTATTTATCTCTTAGGTGAGAATACATTTTTTATCAAAACCCATGTTTTAATAAAAAAATTTAAAAAATTGTTTATAACCTTTTAGAAATTATTTATTAAAGCCATTTAACCATTTTCTAATTCTTCTAATTTTTATTGAAAATAATGTTCTTGTCATTTTATGAGTTTCGGACTTTTAGATCCTTTTTACTGAGAAGAAAATATCTTTTTGACATGTATGACATGTACATAATTTCACTCCTCCAAGAATGAAATTTCAGTAAAGCATCATTTTTATGTTGAAAATGTTATTTTGAAGGAATTTTTTACTAATATTTTGGAAATTATATGTTTTAAATAATTGTTTACAATGAAATGTATTTTCATATTATATTATATTTAATTATGTGAATTTAAATATAAAAAGGATATTTTCCGCCAGAACGTTTTAAAGATATTTTTTTCGGTATTCCTATATTAAAAAAACAAACTTTTATTTATTACTTAAATGGTAATCTATTGTACATATACCATACTAATTAATTTTATGTATGGGTATTGATAATTTGGTCTAATGGATGTATTGATTTTCACTTCGTTTATTCATTTTTGTAGTGATTAACAACCACTTGAATTATTCATTTTCTCATAATCATTGGAAATTAAATTTACTTAATTATCCATATTATTTTTCATTGATAGTGTTAGTTTTTTAAATATATAAAATTTCTACAAGAAATGTTATTCAATAAAACGTATTTTTTTATCTAGTGAAATAATGATTAAACGATTTTATTTTTTAAATATAGATATTTGAAGAACATCTCTATTTAGTAATTAATTAAATCGATTTTTCAGTATATAAGGAATGGTTTATACATGTATATATGTGTGGGGTCCATTATAGATTCCACCTCGATGCATCAATATGTCTCATGAGTAAAAAATTTGTTGGCCAAACCAAATGGGTTTGTAACCACGTGTTTGAAACTATCTTCAAAAATGTTTTGATAGTAGATATTTGATTTTCCAAATCGGGATGGCATATAAAAAATAGCATTAATATTTATTGATGATAGATCTTGACAGTAATGATTTTAATGTGCTGGAGAAATAAAATACAATCCTTAATATTTTCAATCATTGAGAATTTAGTTATTATTTTCCATGATATTTTCACAACGATATTATATTTGGATGCATTTTTTTCTAAATTTATTGATTAAATTTCAGGTATTTGAAGTTATTTAACTTTGAACCTTGATAATTAATTTCCTCATAATGATATTATATATATATAAATACCATGTTTTTTTCATTTATTTACCATTCCTTATTGATTCTTCTTCATTTATTGATGATAACATCTACTGTACGTAACCCTTTCTTAGGTTTTTATTGAAGCATTATTTTTTTTCATTCCAAGGAACCTTTAAGTGTTCTACAAATGATATGTATTGATATTCTATATGGAATAATGTTATTATTCAAAAAACTAATTTGTAATTTTTTTCAAATGTAATAGTGGAACCATGTGTGTATCTAGTTTACAAAGACTGTAAAATTATTCAATATTTTAGGATGTGATTCCTTATAACTTAGGAATATTTATTGAACAAGAGACACTCTGTAAAATATTGGGGTTGGGTTACTATAAAATATTAATGGAATATATTTTCTTTTTAAATTCACCACAAGAATAATTTTTCCCATTCTGAAGACCGTTCGTTATATTGATTCTTCTTTTATTTGTATCCATGGATTTTTTAAAATAAACTATTTTCTATTTATTTTATTATTATTTTTTGAATTTTTTAAAAATGTAAGTACATTTTTCTCATGTATTCAATAAATGGTAATTTATTTATATTAGTGGTGTTTTTATTGATGTCATTATCATTTGAGTTTCTTATTATCTTTTATGAATAAGATCTAATGAGATGAACAATTTTCCTTCTCCAGAGGGATTATTATTATGTGATATCGAAATACATATGAATAAAATTTCTTTTATATGAGTTAATTAAGATTGGATGAAATTATGTATGTTTTTATGATTATATAGCACTAATATGCTTGTTTTTAATTATATAACATAATATCATCGAATTATATATCCCTTTAATGAATCGGGTAATTATTAATATCTCTTGAGATAATATAAAATATAACGGGGTGTAAACCCATCCTAAGGAGGAAAACTGGTTGGGGAGTGAACCCAATCGATTATTGGACTTTTTCCACTATGGGATGATGGTCTTGGTATGAAGCCTTGACTAATGGAATTGTTTACAATGCTTATGATTTTTCCAAAAAAAGAAATGACATGTTCTTATGATTATGATATGCTATCATGGATCATGATGGATTAATTGTAATTCATGTGTCTTATGACTAATTTCACTTGAAATAAATTGTATTTATAAAATTAATTATTTTTTTATGATAAATGTCTAATTGGGTAATAAATAAAAAATTTATAATGATGATGTCATACCCATATGATTATCTTATACATTTATATGATCATTGATTGATATCTATAATTTTTACCCATACTATGTATCTTATATAACTCATTTTTATGTTTCAATTTCACTTGGTTATGTGGAAATTTTATAAGCGGAAGTTTTTTAAGAATTGTAATTGGAGGGAAATAATTTATATACGTTGTTAAATATATTTTATGATATATTGTGATTATATATCAATCCTTCAATGAAACAAAACCTTTAGGGTTCTTTTGAATACATTATTGCGTTATAAATAATGTATAATTAATGAAAATGTATTTATATTTTTATAGGATCTCCTCAATTGGTATTAACATATATATTGGTTTTTTAATTATTAGGTTATGAAGAATTAGAGAATGGAACCAAATACAACCTATAATTAACTGAAAAAGAGATATTATAAACCTGAAGTTTCATACATTGATAATAAGGTGTCATAATTTTTGACATATTAGGATTTTTTTATAGAATATATTATTTCATACTCAAATTATTTATTCAAAATGATCATGTTAACAATTTGTGATCTATTAAGGGAATGAAGATAAAATGAATAATCTAACGTGTTGATAGGTAATCTCAAATAATGAAATATCTTATTTTATCATAGTTATATGAATCCCATTATATCATGAAAATTATATAGGAATGTTAATTTCTATACACAATTACCAAATGTCTAATTATCGATGAAATATCCTAATCGTATGTGTATAGATACTTTACAATATTTTTTGTGGGAATAAGATTCTTGTAAATCTTACTATTATTCCTTTAGTTCAATTTTATGTTATATTTGTTATTAATTGTATTTATTTATAGTGATATCATACCAATTGTAATGGAAGGGAAGTTAGATTTAATATTTTAAATAAACCAATGATTTCCAATTAGAGTGAGGATTCATATAATCATAAAATGGAAACTATTATGATTATATGTGTCTTATAAACTATTATTGATGGGTATATATCTAAAATGGTTATGGTATATATTCTTATATTATAGGAATAAAACTAATTATTTTTTAAATATTTACCAAGGTCCCCCCCCCCCACCGTGAAGTTGTGTTTTCAATAAGACTCATATATGGTGATAAAGAAATTTCAATGCATCCTTATAAGATGGTTATAACTGAGTTTTTTAAATTAAATAAGCTACTCTATGATAATATTTCTATGTAATTCATTAAACCACATACATCAACAAGGGGTGACCATTTTTTTGTTATGAATAAATATATGTTAATGTGTCTCCTCATTGGTTATCGAGAACATTACATGATCACTATAAAGAAAAAATATTCTATAACCCATATTGTTGCCTTTTATGAATATCATGGATCTAAATAATTATCATATATTGAACTCTGATTTGGATATCTCCAATTAACTGTTAAAAAATGGGGTGACATCCATGATAGAATATTTTATGTGGTAAAAGAATTATGTATTTAGAGTGATTAAATTTGGTATTACTAATTTTAAAGGAATCTTCTGTGATATAATGAGTATAGTCTTTACATATTACCATGATAAGTTTGTGTTAGCATTCATAGATGATATTATTATATATTCTACGAGTATTTAAGAAAATGAAGAACATTTATGGATTTTACTAAAGACTTTGAGGAAGGAGAATATGGATTCAAAATTTATTTTCTATGAATTCTTACCATATAAAGTATCATTAGTGGGTCATGTAATAAAAATAAATGGAATATCAGTGGTTCCTTCAAAGAGGTACGTTATAAAAAAAATTCCCGACCTACCATAATGACCAAAATTTGCAGTTGTAATGGGATTGTAGTATAATACTTATTAATTGTGGGAAATATATCATTACTATAAAATAAACTATTTATGTTGATGTGAAGGGGATCCATGTTCTTTAGATTGAAGAATAAAATGATAATTTCAGGCAGTTGAAGAGAAGGAAGATCAGTGAGACTACAGTCACACTTCCTTATAGTAGAGGAGGGTTGGAGATTTTGAGTAATGTATAAAATATAGTTTTGAGATATCTTCTCATGTAAAATGATATGAAATTAGATTATAACCCATGAAAATTGATGGATCATATGTAAAATTACAAAATTCATCATTTTTAATTACAGGTGATAAGAATTACTTTAAAGATGTAGATGAATTATCTATATGGTAAAAGTTGTTATATAAATTTAAATTATAAAATCATGATGTATATATTCGTAAATCATAGTTGAATATGCCTAATAGGATATGTTTGGACGTGATTAATGATTATGACTACTCAATACATTAACAACATAGAAAAGAAATCAAAATAGATAATGGTCTAAGATGTATGGGACAAATTTTTTTCCATTATGAGGATTTAAAGCGATTTAATACTAATTCATTTTTAGAGTATTGAACTTAAAATCCAAAGGCAATGAGAAAGATAATATCTTTCAATGATGATTATTGATCCCAAAATTAAGAGGATCATAAAAGAGGATCATAATAATAATTTGGAGTTATAAAATAAGGATATAGTTACTACAAAGTTTAATAGTGACCATGATCGAATGATCATATTCAAGAACTGGGTTTGTGTCCCATAAAAATTTGAAATGAATAGAGTGTTTTTTGATGATGATTATAGACCATAACTACCTATTCATCTTAGAAGTGAAAAAGATATGTAACTATCATAAGGATGATTTCTAGTGGTAAAAAATTATTATTGATTTTATTGAGTATGTATCATGATTCTTGGTTTGATAACATGTTAAGGATGAGAGATACATGTATAAGGGTATGGTCCAACCATAACCCTTAATTTAGTGTTACTGCGAAAAAAATCAACATGTAATATTTTATGTGACTCCCCATGATAAGAAAAGTGTGAAATTATGTTGTGGTTATTGTATATTAGATTACAAAATATGTACATGTCATTGTTATTAGATAATATTTCTCTCTTATTTAAAATTCTAATATATATTTCATGTATGTGTAAAGGGTTAATGTGGTACCACTCACAATCGTATCTGATCAAGATCCATAATTTATAATGATTTTTACTAGCAGTACATTGAAGTAATTAAATTTATAGTTGTTATTTTTCATTGACTATCAAAAATATACATATGTTTATATTAAGAGGAATATTAAATCCATAAAGTATTTTTTTCAATCTTCCTCTAGGAATTTCAAAGGATATTGGGTCTAACACATTCCACTAGATTATTTTTAATAGAACAATAACTTTTACTCATGAATTTGGATGAATCCTTATGAATAAATCAATAGGAAGGAGTGTATAAATACAAGATGTATGGATGAATTTTGGGGATAAAATCTATTAGAAAATATGACATTTATGTACATGGTAGAGAAGTTTATAACCATTCAATAAAAATCATGAAAATATATAGTTGACATAAAATTTATGCTGACAATCATTAATGAGATTTAGAGTTAAAATATTTTGGTAAATTATTCCTATAAATATATCCTTGAAATAATTATATGAGATATGGAAATAATGGAAATATAAACCCAAGATATATCAATCCATATGATGTTATTCATTGTATCAGTATGATAACTAATCACTTAGAGATTCCTCTAAACCACCTCGAAGATAATGATGTGTTCAATGTATCTTATAAAAGATAATACTAGGTCATTCACATGTGAAAAACATAGAGAAAATACCCTTGGATGATGATATTTATTATGATGTGGAATAAATATAGTTCTTTGAAAATAGAGATAAAGTGGTACATAATGACTGCTCACTTAGTTATAGTTTTTTGGAAGAATCCAAAATTCGAGGATGTAGCGTGGGAACTGGAACACCAAATATTTAATTATATTAAGTGTTATTTTTAATTTTAGTAAATAGTGTTCAAATAGAGATCTTAATATTTAATTTCCTAAAAATTATAATTTTACAGGATGAAAATCAATTTTGAACTTATGATGCCAAAATAATCGTAAAATAAAATTTTGAAAATTCCCCTTAGAAATAACCTTTTATGAATAATTGAAAATGTAATATTTAAATAACCATAAATTTATTTATAATATGTTTTTATAATATGTATAATTTAATAATTAATGATTATAAATCTTATATGAATTATGATAATATCATTTAGTGGTAGAAGATAAATTTTTCAAACATATATTTTTGAGTTTATATTGTTTTTCTGTTTTAAATATTCAATATAATCCATAAAACAAATTAATTAAATGATTATTTATATAAATATGTGAATTTAATTTCATATAATTATTATTACATTGAATATAGTGTATGTAATATATTTTTATGCATGAACAATGCATTTTCCTGGAAAACTGTTTTCAACTATTTTTTAGGATTTTTTTTAATTTATATATCTAACATATATGAATAAAATTTTAGAAAATGTTTTAAATATTTGGAATCATACTTATGAATTTTTTTTTAATTATTTGAAATTAAATTTGGGTCATTCTGAATAGAAAAATTGAAAAAATTGGTTACACTGTTATTGGTAAAATGGTTTTAAATAGTTAATAATAAATGGATAGGGCATAAATATAACTCAAAAACATTTATAATCACCATTGAATGGTTTTATTTAAATACATACCTTTTAAAATTAAAATATGAGTCATTTTCGACTCTTTTCATAGGTAATACATTAACACATATTAATCTATTGAAAAATTTGGCATGTTTCCTCTACTTCACGTAAAAAAGAGAACCTCCCACCCTAACCTCTTCACATATCATAATCCATTAAGCTAGACCAAAATATGAAAAAAATATCTTCCCAACATAATTAACACGTTCTAGAGGTTATGAAAATCTCAAAATACCAACACTATATTCCATTAGCGAACATCAAAGTAGATCTTCCAATGAAGAGGTAATTATATGAACCAAATACTCTCAATTTTTATTCATATTTAACAACAATAAATTATATCACAACCATTAAAATATAATAAGACCATAATATATATATTTTAGATTATGTGGTTTATAAACTACCAGTTTTTTGTATAAAAAATTAATCCACATTTATTAATTATAATCAATATTTCAAATAAAATTTACTCTTTAAAGGGGTTACAATATAAATGTTACCCAATATTTAAGAAGTTATTTTAGAGTCTTAAATTTTTTGGATTGTTTATATTTCATTAAAGGCATATTATGATTTCTCTTTATAAATTCACTCTAATTTAATATCCTATATTAATTTAATTATTTTCCAAGGATTACTACATCATTACCTCTCTTTTCCACAAAAATAATGCACATAAATGTTTAGAATAATATCCAATATTATTTACCTTTTTGGTCAACTATATTTTTCACTTGTCTATATTTTTTGGAATTGTTTTAATAAAGTACATTTTATTTTATGAAATGATTTATTGAGGATGTTTTATGTCATATATGAATTTTTAAATTTTTAAATTGAATCATTCTACTTTTTTATGAAGGGGTAATTTTTTTACTTTCATTACAACAAGTCAAATGGAATCTTTATTTTTATTGTGTACATCGTTAATGGATTTTTCTAACACTATAACAATTTTACTATAAGTTTTCACTTAAATTCTACACATTAAAACCACATATATAGTAAATTTAATTTTATTATACATATATTATATATCCATACATATATGTATTGTGTCATATATGATTTAATTACAAGTTATAATTAATAATTTATTAATATTTCATTGTTAAAATTATGTTTTACATATTAAATACTTCATTTTTCCCTTAATTTTTGGTTGGGTATTTTTTGTCCTCTTACATTGATGATGGTTACATAATCTAAATATCACTAAAAATTAATTAAATATATTAAATATATATTATGTATTTATTTATTATAATCCATAAAATACAGTGATTTAAAATGAAATAACCCATTCATAGAGATAGTAATTCATACATATGCAGGGACCATGATTCAACATTCAGGTAATAATAAATGATAGAGGGTTAAAGGAAATATTAATGTTAAATAATAACCTTTATGTAATTTATATCACATATTTTCAATTAAAACATTCCAAATTTCATTCCTTGTAAACCGTATGTGAAAAATGAACCACAACGCTTTGTAAGGCGGTAGTTCGATGTACACTTGAACGACATTATCGAATCCCACATGAAATGGAATATAATAAGGTATATGCTATATAATAATTAAAAACTTATGATTATATTACAAATACGATATGTATTTATTTAATATATCTTTATTTTCATCCATGTTAATTAAAAATGAAAAACATATGACATCATTTTTTGAGGTGATAGTCATCCATACACATGCAAGAAGTTATTATTTTCCAACAGGTTAAGAGTTAAGAATATAGATTTGTTATTATAATTACATAGGAAATTTAAAGGTTCTTCTCCCTCCTGGTCTGTTAATTTTTATTTTTATGGTGTTTATGGTTTTTGGAAGATGTTATGATAGTCTTTGTGGCACTTGGAGGTGTAGAAGAGGTATTGCAAGAGTTACACATCATGTAACATGACTACATGATGTGAAATTTGGATTCGTGGGTTGTCCAAAGATGGTTTAATATGTGAGAAGTTTTCGATTAATTAAATAATAAAAATAAATAGGATATGTATTTTTCATCATAAACCAAACACGGGGGGATTACATGACATGCAATGGGACTCAACAGCATGTAATACCCCAATCAAGTGCAGTTAAAAAACATCATTTGTGCATTCATAATTTCAAATGTTCTCCCTTTTTTCAATTTGTTTTATTGAAATATAAGTTCCTTGAGTTTTCATTCAATCACTTCTTTTTTCCTCTCATAATTGTTGAACTCCAAGGTTTTTTATCATAAATCCATGGTTGATATGTTGTAAGTTATTCCCCATTCTTGACTGATTTTATTATGTTCTTATCCTTGGGATCCACTCTGGTGGTCTTCCTTTGGTTTGGGGGTGTGTCGAGTTTAATTTTGATAGATACCTAGTGCAGTATAGGTTGATTAGTAGTTTTTGGGTTGGGGTTGTGGTTTGCAGGAATTATTCGTCACCTTACTGTGTGAAAAGATTACTTGAGGCAGGAATCCATTCATTTCTATTTATTTTTCATCATGAGGGAAGGGTTTTACAACTGTTTATATTTGTATTATAGATGTTTTAGCATAAATAAAAGATAAATAACTGGTTAATAGTGTTAAATTTGGAAATGGTGTTTGGTCAACATGTTTATTAAGATTTGATATTATTGTGAAATTTTTAATTATTCAGACTTGATTCCTTGTTAAAAATTGTGGTCGTTTGTGTCTTTGTTTTCTCATAGTACATCTGTTGTGATATTTTTTATTGTGATTGTCTGGTATCACCCTAAAATGGAATTTTATAACCATGTATCTTGGCTAATAAAAATTTCATCCCCCAGTATTTTGATCATGTGATAAGTACTCAAAGAAAAATTAATGGGATGGGATAAATGTTTTGTAAACCTGTGAAATGATTTTATGATGTGTTGTGTTGTTTTCTAGGGTATTTAATTGTGTTTTATATGGACGATATATTTTTTAAAGTGGGATGCTGACGGTTGTTTTATGATTAAGTAGCAGGCCTATGAAACCGGTTCAACTGTAATATGTTTCTGTATGTGGTTGTGAGTTAGGTGTTTGTTTTGGTTGGTTTGTTGGTTTCAGAAGGATCACATGAAGGGGTTCCATAGTTATTAGTATGGGTAATTCGTCCTAACATTAACTATTAATAACAACTAGAATGATTCACCTAGTATCTCAGTGACTGATTTGTGAGGTGTAAGGGATTTTTGTTAAACAAAGTGGTAATGTCCATCCATGTTAATCTATCATGGCTCTTCACATTCTAAAATGATTATTTCTATGTTGTTTGATATGCGTTCTACCCAGGTAGTATTGTAGTTGGTGTGGATTGTAAATAAACGAATATTAAGGGAATCAGTGCAGTTGTAAAATGTAGATAATGGGAAATTCATAATTAAATATTTAATATGAATTTTTTATTTTATTCTATTTGTGTGGTGTTCTTCATATAGAGGTGGTAGCACATGTGATGGTGTTGTGATTTGGTATGTCTATTTGTGAACACATAGGTCTATTAGGCATGTTTTAAACTATCTATATATTTTTATATTCTTGTTATTTCTATATGAACCCCACCCATGTTGATGACTATGTTCCAAACCCCCACATTCTCATCCGGCGGATGTTTCCAAAAATCCTGTGAGGAGTATAGATGGCAATGTACCCGATTTTCACTCTCTCTCTAATAGGAGAGCTAGATATAGAATATAATGTGTTGTTAAAATGTATTTTATTTCATTATATAGTGTTTATGATGGACCTAGTGCCATCAGGTGAGATGTAGTAGCCTAGGTGTTTGCGGGAGAGGTGGTTGGTACTTTTGTTAGTGTGTTTAGATGAGATGTCATGTGCTTTCCTTGGTGTCTTCAAGATGTGATGTGATATCCCAAGTGTCATTGGGATTATATGTTATGTGGTGTGGTGTGAGGCCTAGGTTGTTGCAGGAATTATGTTTTGTGAGGCCCATGTGTGTGCGTGTAGGATGTGATCTGTTATATAGAAGGGATGGGAGGGCCAGGACGTATGACCTTGGGAGATTGCGATATAGTAGTGGGAAATTAATGTAGGTTACCTTATCATTGATGTTACATATATCATATTGTATTACATGGCTTGTGTTTTTTAGTGAGTGTTCCTTCGTGAGGTTTGGATGGTTGGTAAGCATGTTTGGGTGTTGTTTGGCTCTGCTATTTTCTCACAGGATCATTAGTATGCTTCTTTCACATGTTCATGAGAGAAATTTTGTTTCATAATGATTATGTTTTTATGCTCACCCAACATATATATAACTAATTTCAATTTTCCAAGAGGATATCACACACCGTGTAGGAAATTACTAGCCCAGATCATGATAGTTGTTGGGTCACTACGTAGTAGTACTTTTTGGTATTTACATTGGAGATATTTAATTGAATCAGTTCTAATTATACATGAATGTGGGATAGATTTTGTATTTAAATATTATAACATGTCTCTGTTTCGTTGTGGATGATTGATCTTATATCCTAAGACTTTTCCTTATAAATCTTAATTCCACCCATATTGTGAGATTTTTACTCCCTTGGTTTTGTCACCAACCAAGGGCTCACTGTAGGTATGACACGGAAGAAATTATCTCCCTTTATTCATTTCTAGCCTAGGAGGGTTATCTTTGAAGGGAGGGGTCATGACAGAGTGGTATCAATGATGACGGTTGAGAGAAGGATAATGTTTGGAGTTAGGAATAGTGATGATTTCATGGGATATTATGGAAAGAGTTCCAATTTTTATTGGTGTGTTACACAGACCAAGGAGACCGACTAGGAAACAATATTTTAGGGCCCCCATGATCTTGTGCATAGACATTGAACTTGTTTAATGACCAAGGGAGATGGTAATTCTTTGAGGGTATATACAAAGGAATGGTATATGCATCATAATGAATTTTGATGTTTTTTAAGAAGGTTGTTTGGGAATGGATGAGATAAATAAAATGAATTTAAATTAATCTTAAAAAAAGTACATACTACTAGTATTAGGATATATTTGTTTTACTTTTCATCTATTTCTCCTAGTCATCATTCGCATGTGGATCAGGAAGTTAGGTTTGGAATGATGATCCAATTGATCACAGTAAGGTTGATCTAGTTGAGGAGGATGATCAGTAGAATATTATTTTGTGTGATTTCCTATAATAGGTAGTGGTATGTGTGAGGAATGTGTTTCATATGTGGCTATAAAGAGCTACTCGTAGGTGGTTGAGAATGATTTATGTTTTATCCCTATCTAGATGATGTATTGGGTCCCTTTTATGTTAGTTTGATGAGAGGATATTTGCGTCAATAGTGGTTTTTGTATCTCGGATAGTAGATAGAGGAAGATGTTTTGTGGGTTATCTTCTAGAAGGAGTTCCAGGAAGAGTTCCTTTCTTCAAACATGAGGTCAGTAAAGAGGTATGATCTTCTTTATCTTCTTCTGGGGAGTATGTTAGTGTGGGATCTGTGGAACAAGTTCAATGAACATCTTCATTTTTCCCACTTCATTTTCGAGATGAGTAGTATCATGTGAGACATCAAGAGGAGGAACTGTGTCCTTCTATCTAGTATACAGTTACATATTTTACATTACTGATGTATCTGGAGGATTAGAAGTTGGTTGAGGTGATCAAGTATCTTCAATCGTGATGATGTCTTTCATGAGAGGGGTTAAAATATATTTCATTGAGAGGAAGAGTATTTAGTTATATATCTACAGCTCTAGGACCATCGAGGTTTCAACTGGAAGGGATTCACCCTCATCAGCTTCCTTTCCAGCCTATTACTGTTATTGGTTTATGTGAATTTCCTAGGATCTTTTTTCCAATGGGTTTTGGTTGTGGGGTTAAGGGTAATTTCCAGATCCAGTTCCTATTAGTTCCATGAGATTAGATTGGTGAGGTGGAAAAGTTTAGAACTAGCCTCAATGGTAGTTTCTTATGATACAATTTCAGTATCCAGGGAAGTAGTTTTTTACTCCACTGAGGGGAGATGGAGTGGGTAGAGGCTGACATCAGGATGTTCCTCATGTTCAGGGATCATGACATGAGCGCGGTCATGGAAGTGGTTTTTAGAAAAGAGGCAGAGGATCTGGCTGTGTTTTATTCACGTAGTGGAGGATAAGATCTAGAGGATCCAAATACCATCATAGATATGATTAGTTTGTTTAGTACCATAGTTTTCACCTTGATTGATTTAGGATATTCTCACTATTTTTTTTCACCAGCTGTATCCCATGATCTGGGACTATATGTAGAGAGGTTTCCAATCCCCATGGTGTGGAGTATGCGAGTCAATGGCCCAACCCACTTGTATGATGTGTACAGGGGGTGTAGGTAGATGATGGGACTGCATCAGTCCATTGGGGATCTATTCGTGCTACATATTCTGCCATACAATTTTATCATTGGCATCAACTGATTGTATTTTGTACATGTTGTTATCAAATTATTCTATATCAGATTCAAATTTTCATATTTGGATCGAAAATATGTATTTTTCCATAGAAAGTATGTTTTTTATATCGGAATATGGTGTGTGGGGACCGTTATTTTCTTTTTTTTAGAAATTATATCGGAATCAATGGATGCTGAGATGGTGGAGGCTCCCAAGGTCATTGGGGATTACATGGGTATTTTCCTTGATGAGGCTGTGATGCAACCCACTCAATGTGATGTTTAGTTTGGGATATACATGTTGCCTGGTGCTTCTATAATTTCAGTGGATCCTGATCATATGGAACCTTCTATGTTGTGAGAGTTGAGAATCTAGGTGGATGATCTAATGAAAAATGGTTTCATCAGGCCTAGTGTGTCCCCATGAGGTTATCAAGTGTTTTTTTCAAACAAGGAAGACAATTTTTTGAGGTTGTGCATAGTCTTCTGGAAGATGAATCAGGTGACTGTCAAAACATTTACACTCTTCCCTGTATAATTGATATTTTTGACCAGGTGAGTATGGAATGTTGGTTTTCTATGATCAAACTAATTTTTGGGTATCACCAGTTGAGGTTGATATCCTAAAGTCTTCCTTGAGATACAGGTATGGGATCTAAGATTTTTTAGTCATGCAATTCCGTGTTATAAATGAACGATCCATGTTAATGGGACTTATGAACTACATGTTCCATGTGTTTCCATGTATGTTTATCATTTTTTTCATCAAAAATATCATAATCCACTCAATGTTAGAGGAGGAGAATCCTGAGCATCCCAGAACTGTATTTCTTGTTCGTCAACACCACCTAATATATGGATAGATTTCCAAGTGTATGTTCTAGATGTGATAGGTTAATTTCCTCACGAATGTAGTGTCTCATTAGGTTGTGGTAGTAGACCCCTCAATGGTTGAAGAAATTTTATCTTGGGGAGAACACATGAATGTGGTAGAGGTTCAAAGTTTTAATGGACTTATAGGTTAATATCAGATATTTGTGCCGGAATTCTATCATGCTACGGACCCGTTGATAGCATTGAAATGGAAGGACCTAGATTTTCTATTATGTGATCAGTGCCAAGTGGCCATCAGTTTCCAAGAATAGAATATGGTTTCTGCTCCAGTTCCTCAGTTTACTAAGGAAGGGGTGTTTTTATGGTGTTTTTAATGCTTCACTTATAGTCTTGGGATGGGTGATGATTCAGAAGTTGGAGGTGATATATTATGGATCTCATCAGTAACATCCTCATGAACATAACTATAACACCCATGATCTAGAGGTATAAAATATGGGGGTTTTGATGTTATTGTAACATTACCCCATTGGGTAGCGATTTTTTGACTTTATAGATTAAAATATCTTGATGTTCATCTTTTACCCATGCGATTTGAACATACGATAGTGGTGATAGATGAGGTTTCTTCAGGATTACGATTTTTTAGATCTCATATACCTTAGAATGGGGGAATGTCATGTTCTATGGTTTGATCAGAATTTCAGAGAAGGATGTTTATTATGAATCTATTGATTCTTGGAGAGCGATGGTGGAGTTGTAATCCCTTCACTTTGATGAAAGGGTGGATTGTGGTAAAGTAATTTTATTTTAAATAATGGTGATGTCTTTTCTGATGCAGAATATAGAAGAGTCTTAGTGGGGAGACTCAGAGGGAGAGTTCATGCAGGATCATGTTGTCCATGGTGACGCTCCAGAGGGATGGTCAGAAGATGGTCGAAACGAGATATTGTTTCTTGGGATGTTTTTTGTCATGGCGTCGATGCACGATTGAGTCCTTTGGGAGTTTTATAGCTCACCATTTGTGGTAAAACAAGGAATTTATATGATTTACTAGGGATTCGAGATTCTATTTTGTTTTCCCAAGATGAAATGGGTAGTGGCATAGTTTGTGGAGAAGTTCTTGGTCTTCTAGTAGGTAAAGGTCGAGAAATGTGTTATCAATGGGTTGTTATATGCCAATAAAGTTTCCAAGTGAAAATGGGATAAAATAGTGATGGATTACATCATAGGATTATCCAAAACATATGGAGGTTATGATTTTATCTGGGTGATATTGGATCATTTAATGAAATCAGATCATTTCGTAGCGATCAGGGAATAGAGTGCAGTGGATACTTTGGATAAGTGGTATGTGAATGAAGTGGTGCTGTTGAATAGAGTTCCATGATATAATGTCGAAGAACTAGACACATAGTTTATGCGATGAGTATGTTGGGTATTTCAGCAAATATTTGGAAGTCAATTATGCCTCAAAATTGGTTTATACCCTCTAAAATATTCCAAAAGAGAACAAAAAATCCATAAATTTGTGGAAATGTTGTTGTAGTGCGTCATAGTGTTTGGTGGATCTTGGTTGTGACACCAGCCTTTGGTAGAGTTTCTTTATAATAATAGACATCACTCTTCCATTGGAAATTCCATATAAGAATATTTTTAAGAAAAAATATGTCGTTCAATGTTTTTCAAGATAGAGGTTGGAGAGACAACAGTTCATAGTCCTGATGTGGTGAAATTTATAAAAAAAATATTTTATCACGTTCATGATTGGATGAAAGTAGCACAAGACTAGATGAAGTCATATACTAATCGTATAATGAGTCCATTGGTGTTCCGTGTTGGGGTGAAAAAATTATTGAAGGTTTCTCATCGACGTGGGAAATAATGGTTTGGAAGTGCAAGCAAGATTTATCCATGGTCCGCTGGACCCTTTGAGGTGTTGGGGAGAATTGGAATGGGGCGTACCCCTTAGAATTTCCACCACAATTAGAAATAATCCATGAAATTTATCACATCTCTCATCTTCATCGGTCTCTTAAAAGTGACTCCCATGTCATTTAATGGGGAGAGTTGGATATCAAGGATGAAATGATGTTTGTGGAATCACATGTATAGATGAATGATCTACAGGAGAGGGAGTTGCATGGATGGACCATTACATTGGTTCGTTTAGTAAGGAGGAAAGGTGTCTAGGAGTAGAGTACTTGGGAGTGATAGACACAAATTCATGCCTAGTACCCAGAGTTGTTTTGAGTTTTTCCATACTCTGTTTTTATTTGTCGTGTGATTTTGGAATCCCTTTTTTATGAGATCAGCATTTTTCCATGGCATTTATTATTTGTGAGGTGATGTGTGAAAAAGTCATAACATGTAAATAGGGGAGAAGCTGATTCATTATCAAGATGTATTAACTATGTTGTGATTATACACTTGAGGCCAAGTCAATGCCACAAATATTGGACAATATCATTAAATGGATGATGAAATTCCTAGATTTTTGTGTTCATGATAGTGTTGTTGTTTAGTTTTAGTGGTTGTTGGTCTGGGATGTGTGGAGGTTAAGATAGTGGTGTAGTGGTTGTGTGAAATGTGGTTGTATGATAGGGTGTGAATTGTTTTTGTAGTGTGTTTGGTCAAATTTTGGGTTGGCATGTTTAGTTGGCGGTAGTCTTTGAGGTATGACGGTATCCTTGAGAGGTATCTCACATGATGATTGTTTTGAACCCTTTTCATTCTGGGAATGGTTTTAGATTATCAAGGGAGAGAAACATTTTAGTGGAATTTGATGTAACTGTATGTGTCATAAAGATGTAATACTTTTTCTATTTTTTGATTTGGTGGTGTTCAAAGGATGTTTTGGGATGTTTTAGTAGAAGTTGAAGGTGCAACAGAGTTGTTGGATGAGTTTCACCTTGTGTAACCGGACTACATGGTGTGAAAGTCATTTTCATGACTTTTCTGGAGCTAGTTCACAATTTGAGGGGTTTTAGCGTTAATTAAATAATAAAAATGATGAGGTGACACTTTTTTTAGCGAAAACCAATTACTCAAGATTACACAATGTGAAAGGGTATTACATGTAGTGTAATACCCCAATCATGTGCATTTTTAAAAATTATATTTAGATGAAATTCCATTAATTCATCCATGCTGATTTTTACCTTGTTTTGAGAGAACTCTAGGTTCCCTGAGGGGTCTATCCTGAATTTCTTGATAGTTTCTATGTCACTTCTTATCTTTTCTTTTGGGTGTTTCTTTTGATGACTTTTAATTATATTAGTTATAATTATACATGCATGTGGAATAATTGTTGGATTTCTCCTTTATGTTATGTAATGGGGTTGTTGTAGATGATTCAACTTATCTCCTAGTCATGTTTCCCTACAAAGGGTTATTCCTCACATATTGTGATATTTGTAAATACATGGTGCTAGTTTCCAAGTCGGGGCCTACTGGATGCAGTACTCTGGGGGTCATTATCTCCCTTTCTTCATTGTCATCCCATGAAGGGTATATTTGGAGAGGGGTAGTGGAAGGTATAATAATATCTTAAATATCATATATATACATTAAATCCATCAATATATCATTACATGAGATGTGGTGATGGAAAATGAATACCATCGGTTCATGAGGCAGTAGTTTTCCATACACATGAATGATAATTCAGTGACACATTTAATAGAAGTGGATATCATTTTTTGATATAAAATCAATCTAAAAATATATTATTATATTGTATATATTGAGGTTATTATATTTACTTTATTTAATAAGTATTTATGCAGGTGGATAAATAAATAAAAACAAATACTTGGTTAGGGACATCACCTCTTCTTCAGACAACCTCCTTTGGGTTGCACCGAAATCCTTTATAGGATGGATTTGTGAACAAACTTAGACATATAAAATTAATGGATGTAATTTAGGAAGTAATTAAAGGATGTATTGGTAGGTCAAAAAGGTATTTATGTGTGAATTGGAGAGGATAAGAGGAGACAATTTAAAAGTGAGGTCGGTGGGACACTGGTATTTTTTTAAAAGAAAAAGGTATACCCATGTTTTCCACATTCCAAATGGCTTAAAAATAAACCATTTATGGGGATTAGACATTACAGGGTTTAAATAACACCAAAAAAATATTTTTACACGTTTTAATGTCATTTGACCCGAATAATTTTAGTTTAATCCCCCTGTAAAACAATTTAACCCTTTACTATAGTAAATAATTTCCAATGAATTTACTTTTCATACGGGGAAAAAATTAACTGGGAAATATTATATTACATATATTATTCTGAATAAAAATATAGAATCCATTTTTTAATTTATTTTATTGAAATGGAATATTTTTATTTAAAATTAATCATATAGATGAGATGAAAAATCATTTTTTCCCAAGAGAAATTCTACAAAAGATTAAAAAGATTCTATATAAAAATTAACTATGTTGTTGATTCCAATGACCAAAATTTTATTTGTAGATGTATAAATGAAATAAATATTATTTTAATATATTCATAAATTTTTTTTTATATTTTGAAAACATTCAGTATTAATGATAATTTTTTATGAAAAATAAATTTTTCAAAAGTCATTAAAAAATACACATTTTTAGAAAATTATCAAAAAATAACTCAATGATTATTTTGATATCATTGTTTCAAAAAACGATCCATATTATTTTTAAAATATTGGAAAAATTAAATTTAAAATAATTGGGAAAAAGCCTACAAAACTACCATTTAGAAAAATACAAAATTAAGTGTAAAATATGATTTATTATTATCTTTTTTCTAGAAGGAACATTAGTTGAATGTGAAAAATTATATGGAATATATAATATATAAATTTAATTATAACCATTCATATAATGTTATTAAATTAACTTATTATGGTAAAACATTAATGTGCACATAAAAATATTTTTGTGTGAAATGTTTTTCACTATTTTCAATCGATTTTTAAATTCATTTATAATTAATTGGTCAATAAATAATTAATTATATTTCAATTTGAAAAAAATAAATTTTATTAATTTATATAATCCTATCCATACCCACAATTCGTTAGGCTAGGTGATAAATATCATTTTAAATAGTAATATTTTAATAGTATGTCACGTTTCTTTTAAACACTACTACAAATATGGCCTTTATCAGTGCTAGAAAAGTGAATTAATAGTGATAAGAATTTAATGTTAATAGATGAGAAGATAAAGGGGGTCCCTTTTATCAGCGCTCAAAAAAACGCTGATAAAGGCCCCTTTTATCATTTCTATAAAAGCACTGATAAAAGGGGTCATTTATTAGTACTGTTAAAGGACCCCTTTTATCAGCAGTTTTTTAAAAGCTCTGATAAAAGATAAAAAACAAAAAATAAATAATTTTTTTTGGAGAGGCTTCCATAGTGCTCGAAGCACCTCTTAAACTGTGCCCCACCCCCCATCGCAGTCCGCATGCCCAAGCAACTACACCATCCATTAACAGCATCCCCATCCCCTTTAACAGTGCTAGGCATTATTCCCAACCAGCGCGCGTGACCTGCCTCCCCCAGGTTTTGAACTCAGGACATTTTTCCTATGCACCTGATCATTTACCAATCCACCATATTTCTTTCTATTTATTAATAACATATGTTTTTATTTATATATTTATATATTTATATTTACTCATATATTAAAATATAGATATATATATTAACATATGTTTAGTTATATTTAGTTTTGTTAATCTATATATATTTATATTTATTTATATTAATATATACATATTTAGTTATATTGATATATATATATATATATCTATATATTAATATATATAGTTATATTAATATATTAATATATATATATTTTTGTATAAATACATATTTATAAGATCAGTTTTGAATGCATTTATAAAATATTCTTTTTATGTGTGTTTATAAATAAATAAATACATATATTATAAATACACACACACGGTCTTATGTTCCCACGAAAGGATAATCACACGCTAAACGAATCAACAATTCCAAACACACAAAACATAATCAAGCATTTAAAACATGAAAATGACAATTAAATCTTGTTAACACATTAAACCATTCAATTGAGGGAAAATTCACACACATGATTTCTATTAACACATTTCATGGTTGAAGCAACAAAAAATTTACGCAAATGAAATTTTAAATACAAATTCCCCCCCCAAAGATGTGGGTAATTAACATATTCATATAAAAGATGAAATTATTATTTTAAATCAATAAAAAAATTAAAATTAAAAAAATATGATTTCCCTTATCTTTTAAAAAATCCCACAACTCATCTATGAATTTATAATCATGTATATTAATCACATGAAATTTTAGAAATGATATAATAAATATGAGTTTAATTAACTTCTAAATTACCTTCAACCACCTTTTTAAAATATAAATAGATTTAAAAAAATTGAAATCAATACTGAAATAAATTTTACAAATTATAATGTAAAAAACGCAAGAAAAAAATTTGATTAAATATTTTTATTTTATGAATGATTCAAAATTGAAATCCAATCATGATGGAAACCTTGTCCTGAAATGGGGAAATGAGTGATCGGCATGATAAGGTAATGTAATCGTTAGTATTGTCTTATAATTAGATCATGAGATTCTCTCAGATCATTAGTGTGAGGGGTGGAATATAGATCTCAAATTACAAACCTACAAAT
The DNA here is from genome assembly GCA_963277665.1 of Viscum album. Lineage (NCBI taxonomy): Eukaryota > Viridiplantae > Streptophyta > Magnoliopsida > Santalales > Viscaceae > Viscum > Viscum album. The sequence continues at coordinate 751,944,368 of OY728127.1, forward strand.
AAACCTACAACACATAATGGAATGAAACCTGAGATACTCGAATTCAAGGCCTTGAAGACACCCCATTGGACCACTATCATTGGGATAGACTATATTATAAATGATTGAATTAAAAATAACTATGACAATGAGTTGGATACCAATAATATTTGTGATGTATAGACATTAACCCATTTATTTTTTATAAAACACTATATCTTACGTCAATCAATTTATTTTTCAAATTCAAAACCATAACTCTACGATATTATTTTTAACAACTTATTTATATAACATAACTCTTTTAATTTCCCAAATAGAAATTCAAATATTTAAATTTTATTTATAAATACAAAATACCCATGTCAAGAAAGAAAGTAATAATTTTTTATATTATTGTATTTGTTTAAAAATATGTCTTTAATAGAATAATAATAATTAATAAAAAATTAAAATTTAATATTTAATTATAAATACAATACTCATCAAAATAAAAATAAATTAATAATAATTTTTTAAAAAAATTATTGACATTTAAAAAAAATTAGATTAATTAAAAAAATCAGCATAATCAATTTCGATTTTCTGGTTCCCTAAATGTACTTCTCTAACACTAATTGTGTTATTATTTTTTTGATTATTTTTTCTGAAATATACACTTTTATCAGCGCTATGAAAAAGGACTGATTAATCCCCCCTCTATCATCTCTACTAAAAAAAGCACTAATAATGGGTGGCGCTACAGACACCCAGTTTTGTTGTAGTAAAACTCATTGTTTCGTGTAACTCAATAAATAATCAGTGTTTTGTGAAATATAAGATAAAATAGTTGAATAATGTATCAAAATATATAATCATTTTTTTCAGTGACATAAAGCATTTTAAATTTTAAATTTAATTTAAAACATTATATTTCAAATAATCTCTGGGTGTTATAAATAATGTATACACTGACTCTCAGTTATTGGAGTTAGATTCCTTATATTTGGTATCAAATAAATTTTAGTACAAAACACTAGATCATGATTTTGGGAAACATATATAATATAAAAAAATATGAAATTATTTTAGGATATGTTAATTTATATAATAATGTCCAATGTTGTGTTTAGGTGTAGATTGTGCGGTTTTCCAAGATAACACATCATTGTATTGATACTAAATTCGGATATAGTTTTGGAAATAATTCCTTTATGTGTAATTACCTAAAAAAGTGTTGGTGATGATTATATCAACCATCATTTGGGTTTACTGTGAATGGGCCACAAATACTCACCTAGTTTGACACTCTTAGTGGATTTGATTTGGTTGATTCAATTGATCTTTATGAACTATTATGAATGAATTGAATATATATTTTTATGATTTGTGGATATTTCAAAATAATCCAATTATATTTTTCTGAGATCAGCTATGCAAAAAATTTCAATTTATGTTAATATTTTAACCAATTATATATTATGTTATTAAATATATAATGTTATGGGATAATTCAGTATATTTCATTGTTTAAATTAGAACATTGCAGGAATAATGGTTTCAATAGTCATGGAAAATGTAGATATTTAATTAATGAAAAATCCCACACAACTAAAGATCGATATGAGTATATTATAACCACATTTAGATAACTAAACTATGTTACGAATAATTACACATCATTATAGTGAAACATTAGGTTCCATGGAATGATACAACAATATTGTAACATTTCATGTGAATGAAGCCTCTATATTTTAGTGGAATTAATAATCCAATTCTAAAAAGACAATACATTAAGTCCCCTGAAGAAATATTTTTAGTCATGGGATGAAAAAAAGGAAAATGTAATACTGGAAGTGTGTTTTCAAAAATGTGATTTGGATAAATGGATCTTGTTAACCTAAAATTATTTTGAGAAGATGATATAAAAAATATAGAATGGATATAATTTAATGTGACATTATTTTATTCATAATTATCTAATGAGTAGTGAATCGAAATGAAGGGAAATATCCTCAACTAAATGAAAAATGATAAAAAAACAGTGTTATAGAGTATGAATCCACCTTAATAAGACTATTAATGTATTCTATGAATTATATACATAATTTTGAAATAAAAATTGACCATCTCACTTAAGGGATTAAGACAAGCCTTTGAAGGGATTTTTATGATAACATATTTCATCATATAATGGAATAGTTTTTTGTGCCATAAAAATGGAAAATAATTTATAGGACATATATGTAAAAGGTAAATCTATAATAAAGAGTTTGGATTATCTCAAAGAAAAAATGGAACCAATCACATAATATGAATGGAAAACGATATTTCCATCATTTTTTTGAAAGAATCATCTTGGAAAATACATTAATAGCATTAGAAATTCTTAAAAGTGGATAGGTATGGTTCATTTAGCTAATGGATGAAAGGGAAAAAATGAATATACAACCATAGAACACCATAACTATAGATAAATGGGGTATTATTCAAATGAATTTCATATGAATCAAGGGAACCTACTGTAGATGTGTCTAAGGGGATGAGACCATTCTTAAGAGATCATTGTAAATGAGGTTAATGTTTTTATAGATGTAATGGACGGTAATTTACTCATAACCTCAAATTAAGTTAACTATATATTTTATTATATATCTTTTCACACTAATATATAATCAAGGTTTTTTAAAAAAATTAATATTACTCAAGAACCATAGAAGGGATTTATCAATTAATAATCATAGTAGAAATCTCACCTTATTAAGGATGTGTTAGTTTGTTCCTATTATGAAATATTTACATACAATATTTCCAGACCATATTATTATAACATTGATTTAAAATTATATAATAATTGTTATAGATTGGTTTTCAAAATATAATGAAAACTCTATTCTACGGAGAATGAAATTATGATTTTTGATGAAGGTGTGGGGTTCCTCATCACAAGATAGAACACATCATCATTTTTTCACTATAAATATCCTCTTCTAGTAGCTCTTTTAAATATGATTCTAGGTGAGAAGAGAAAACCCAATTTATGAATGGGAAAGGTAATATTTAAGTTGAGAGTGAATCTATTATACAAGAATAAATAGTTGTATTTCCAATATATTTACCTGGAAATCCAACCACGTAATATGTTTTGTTTTCCAATGATTTAGTCATTTATGGGAGACCGATTTCAATATATCTATATATAATAGAAACAATAAAATTAGTTGAGTTAAATAAATTAATATTGGAGTTTTGTGACTAGGTATTTATACCCCATATTGTTTCATATTGGAGAGCCTCTATTATTTTCATTAAGAAGAAAAATGTATGAATGTGTTTGTGTATTGATTGTAGGAAAATAAATGATATTTCGTATGATATTCCATTCAGTGATGAATTTCTAAATTAAATTAATGTATTTAAATATTTTTCAATGATCTATATTCATTAAGGGTATATTTAATTGCAATTATTGAAGTTATATATATATAAGATTACATTTTGTACAAGGTATGAAAAATAAGAGTTTATGTAATTTCATTTGGATCAGATAATCGAACCAATATGTTTATCAATAAGACGAATAGAGTATTCAAGGATTATAATGATATTTTTTCTTTATTCATGATATATTTTTGTCCTCTAAAATCTATGAGTAAAACTATATTCCTTTTTTGATCATTAATGATACTTTTTTGAAGAAAAAAATTATATGAGAAATTTTTCTTGTGTGAATTATGGATTCATAATATATCTTTTCATAGAAATATTGTCTCCAAGTTGGGAATATCAATTAATACTTCTATAAAAATTATTTTAATGAATTCCTTATACCAATGAACGTAACCATGGTATCTAGACTCCATTTATTCGATTGTTATTATCAATGATTTGTTCAAAATTTACCAAATTTTATAACCCATTAACCAATAATATCCATAGAGGGGTGAGGTTTATATGGAATATGGCATGTGAAGACTGTTTTTATGAATTTAATATGTGGTTGTATAGTGAAACTATATTGGATCCAGCATCTGGAAATGATAGATTTGTGATATATATTGATGAATTGAATAAGGGACTTAGGTGTTTCCTTATATATAATAATAAAATCACTTCCTATAAATGGTGGTTTTTGAAAATAAATGAATAGATAAATATAAATTTGATATATTAGTTGGAATATGAAATATTTTCTTTGAAGATATAGTGAAAAATGACTAGGGTGCATGATGTGAGATATAAACATATCGTAGGTGTATGAAATCCATAATTTCATAAAAAGAGATAAACATGAGGTAGAGGAGGTGGACCGAGCTACTCAAGGATTATGATTACTCAATAAACTACCACCAAAGGAAGGTAAATAATGTAAATGATTCATTAGTAGGAAATATCATGAAGTCATGTGAAAAATGATGATTGAAAGGGAATCTATGTTCAAAAATTTAGTAAAGATTGTTATATGATTTTTTTTCAAATCAAAAGAACCAATAAATTTTCAATTGATTTATAATTTTTTTTAAAGATAAAAATTTCATAGAATGATTATTATGATTTTAAATAAGAAAACTACCGACATGAATGTTTGGTGATTGGAACAATTTTTGTTATAAATATGGTTTTTTGAAATTTGGAATGTTTCTAGATTATTAATCTATACATGATTTTACAAGGGAATTATTAAATGATGATCATAACTCAAATTCATATATATTCCCTGGTAGGAAAAATATGTATATGTATTTGAAGGAATTTTTTTGGATAACATGAAGCATGAAATTTATGAATTTTTATCAAGATTCTAGTTTTTTCTATAGTTGATGGCTGAGAGACAACATCATATATGGTCGATCTATCCTATACCCATTACTATGTAGAAATATGATGAAATTACTATAATATTAGTCATTGTATTTCAAAATAATCCAATTAATAATGATTCAATATTTTTTGTTGATGACCTAAACAATCCACACATTTCCTCACTATAAGGGAATATTTACCTCTTCAGAACCTCATATAAATATATATTATTAAAGTTGTAATACATCATGATGTACCAATTTAAATTATGTTTGACCATGATCGATGATTCACTTATAGATTACAGAAATTTTTTATGAAGGCTTATAATTCAAGTCTTCATTTTATCACTACCTACAATCTTCAAAATGATGGATAGTCTAAAAAGACTATTCAATCATTTGAAGGAATATTGAGTTAATGATCCTCTGACATTCAACGTATTTGGGATTTTTATATACATTATCCGAGTTATTCAATAGTAATGGATTACATTAATGTAATTAGTAGAAGATGTATAAAGAATTTTATGTTAACAAATGTTGTTCCCCAACTAATTGGATTGAAATTACTGATAGGTTGTTTTTAGGGCCAAATATTTTTGAGGATATGATTGTGAAGGTAGAGAATATTTCATCCTTATTAATGCACCATAATGGAGGAAAATTCACACTATGGATAACTAAAGGAATTATTTATAATTTCATGTGGTAGATCATGTTTTCGTGAATGTATCTATATAGAAGGGTGTTATTTGGATTGATCATAAATGAAAATTGAGCCCTAGGAACATCAAATATTTTGAAAATATGGAATTAATTGGATCTTTGGATTACTATTCGGCAATGCCTACAAGAATCCTGAAAGAACATGGGGTGATTCATATCTCATTATTAATGCAAAATATTCATGAACTAATGTATTTTATCAACAATGATGAATTACAATCAGTAAATGATATATCATAATGTGAACATCCTTTCCATATTCATGACACTAGAGAATAAGTTTTATAGAATCGAATGACTTGATTGTAAAATGTACACTAAAAAAATCATAAATGTGAGTGTGATTGTATGAAAATGAGGATGTTATGAAGAATATCTACCCTCATTTTCTAAGATGGTATTTTACTTGAAAATATTGGGAATGAAATTTTTGAAGAAGTGGGTAAGGTAACACATGATATTTAATAATAGTAATCAGAAATATTATTTTCATGAAAATATAGTACAATGTAAATTTTAATATTTAATAGAAGTGAAATTATAATCTTATAGGATGAATATGATTTTTTACCATATTTTGTAAAATTAATCCTCAAAATAAGTTTCAATAATTTCCCTTAGAAATATACTTTTTTGAATATTTCAAAATGTTGTATTTAACTAAATTTTTTTCTTCATATTAATGTCTAATAATATAAATAATTATCCATATATTTATTCTAAATTTTATAGAAATTTTGGAAATTTATTTTATAGGTAAAGAATATTTTTTTTAGATTTTTTTAGTGCATCATATTTTTATTATTTAATTAATTAAAATAATCTATAATCAGAAATTATTTAAATGATATTTATAGATCATTTATCTAATTATAGTAGTTCAAATTCAGATTTTTATGATTACCAGTCATATAGGTAATGTAATATCATCTTATACTAGAAAAATTCATTTTCAAGAGAAACATAATTTCATCAAGTTTTTCCAGTTATTTTATACATTAATTTCAAAAAATTAAAGAATTAAATTTGATAAAATTGTTTCATTATTTTAAATCAGCGTGTAATTTTTTTATCTTTTCACAATAAGTTTTTCCAAAATGAATAGTAAAAAAGTTTATAATTTTTTTCCACAGTTAAGGGTACAATGGCTAAATGGATTAAATATTAAGGGTTAAGGCTGCGAGATGACAGAAAAAACATTATTAAACAAAATTAGTTTGTTTTATTCTGACCATATTCTTATCAACTTCAAAAAGCTTCTAATGTGTGGTGATTATATTGGACTATGACATTAGTTTATTTAAAAATAATCTACAATAGAAAATTTTACCTCACCCTCACTTATAAAACTCACCTATCCCCCACTTATTCACACAAATATATCCATTTATCCTAAAAAAACACTACCATAATCACTCCAAAACAGAATTATACATGTTATATGGGTTATTTTGTTCCCATTTTTCCAACCCTAGTGCTATTACTAGGTTTTCTAAAAGCGCTCTTTCATTTAAGGGGTAATCATCTTAACCTAAAAATTTAATTTATTCTTCTTTTTAATACCATTTTTTATGTCTTAACCATTCTAATATAATAAAACTAGTTTGTCAAATATACATTGAAGTAATTTTTTAACAATATTTATCCATCACATTATTCATCAAATGGGAAGTAAAATCACCACTCTTATGTACAATAGGAAACCTCCTCACAAACCAATTTTTTTCATCATTACATCACATAGATGGTCATTTTTAGGTAAATAATTCATATAAATGACTTTTAAGAAATTGTTATTATTATTTAAAGTTAATATATCATATATATTTTTACCCATCCTCTAGTAAAAAATGATAATCTCTCAATACGTACGTGTGGACTACCACACCTACAAAGTGATGTGTTTAATTTTAATGTTATATTTTCATAGATGAATCTAAATATGTATGTATGGAAATTTAAAATTTTTAAATATTGAATAAAATTATGTATATCATATAGTTCTGATTGAGGCACAGAGAACATTAATGAAAAATGAAAACACACATAAAAAATGAAGTATTTGACACCCAAAACAATGACAAGAATGATTGATTGTCAACAAAAGGGTGATACGATCACAATAGATTATCTTATATGACGTTATAAATAATTTTTATGTTTTCTTATTAAATTATAGTAAATTTTAAATTTATAATGTTTTTATGGAATATTAAACTTATTGGAATCATGAGGTAAGGTATTTTGTCTCAATTTACACTTCATTGAGAAATATTTGTTTTCAAACACCTATTTAAATTGAGGGGGTTTATATTCTAACCCATTGATGTATATATAATGAATATGAATTTATTAATAATAATAATTTTATCAATTAACTGGTACACTTTTAAGAGGATATACCTTATATTTTACCAAAGAGTTTATATTATTTTTTCAATCCCATTTTTTGGGATTTCTAATATTTTCCATTAAGGAATTATATAATTTATCCTTATAAAATAATTATTTTCTTCACTAGATATTTAACGATTTTAAATTTTTTATATTAAATTTTTTTATAATTGGAACATGATTCAAGTAATGAAATGTTTTATATAATATTCTATCTTATTTTTATTTTTGATTGTGTGTATCACTCTTCCATGTCCATATTTTTCAATTTTTTTAAAATTTCATTTCACATTTCTAAAATAATTTATTAATGGAATTTTAAATTATATTTGACATTTTAATAGGTATTAATATATTTTTATAATATTTTATTAAAGGTTAATTTTGGAATTTCTAAAAAATATTTCAATTGGTATGTGTATTTTAAATGTATTTGAAATTAATAGATTTTCCTACCACCATCACCATTTTACATTTTTTATAATATTCTATGATTTTCCAATGGGTTTAGAAAGAATAATTGTGTAATGCAAATTTATTTCAAATTATTTTATCTATTTTTTATATTTCCAAAAATACATGATTTTTTTAAACAACCTATTTTTATAATGAATTCATCGACATATTTCATCCCATGAACAAATTTCTAGACAATAAATCTCTATTGAGAATATAAATTTCATGTGATAATCTTTCATCAAAAAATAAATTTCACATCCCTATCTATATTATTTATATCATGGATGTGATTCTTTTATAAAATTTATACCAATTGTAAATATGATATATTACTGTTAATTATATTTAATATACCTTGAAAATATTGATATTAAATATTAATTAACTAGATCATATATTTATTGATAATTCATATTATTTTTTACATAAATTGATAAATAAATATATGAAGAATGAAATATACATGTAGTTATGGATAAGTCCCAATTTTATATAATCCATTGATACAATGATACGACACCTGATAAAAAAAGTTGGATAAGATTATTAAATTGGGTTTTGTGTATAAATAAACACATTTTAATTGATTTTGGAATACCCCTTTGAACAAGACATTCAACATTATTAGTTTCTATGGTTTAGAATTTTTTTATAATTAATCATGATATTAACACATTGATATTATCCATGGATGAATTTTTTTCTCATGTTATTATTTATATAGAAATTTTTTTCAATTATTTTCCATCCCATATTGATTATTTCTTATTTAATAATGATAGATTTAATTGTAATTTACCCTTACTGAGTTGTGATCTAAACCTTAATTTTTCATTTTTTTAGGATAAGTATAAGGATTCTATGAATATGTTTCAAGGATATAGAATATATTATTATTACTATGATTTATAATTTATTCCAAATTTAAAATATACATATTGTATGAATCATGACCACTTATAATACATATGTGATCAATCAAATAATGTCCTACCCTAGTTCAATCTATAAATTTTTACTAAACTGGTTGATGACTTGTCCTCAAGCATAACGTTTCATATTCTATATGCTTCTGAATATTAGCGAGAGCCTAGGTTGTCTCTTTTTGGAAATTATTCCTTCATATCCGAGTAAGAAATAATAAAAAATAGCTAAAAATCATCATTAATAGTGAATATATCGAGTCTGGTAGAAATAATAAAAAAACTATAATAATGTGGAATATAGTAATGTCCTAGAAGGCCATTTCAAACATACAAAACAAATTACCCACTAGATAGATCACATATATGAGAGAAAATAATAGAACATAAATAAAGTACAATGATCCTCATTTTTGTTTGAGTTGATGTAAGTACCTGATATTTGTTACTCTATAGTAGATCTAACCATATCATAAGAATCCATATGAGTGGATCCACTCGATCATGCTGCCATGGACATCATCCATATCTAGCATACATCTATTCTTATCATAAACCAATACATAAGGTCTTCACACGCATTGAGGTACATGTAAAGGGGGAGGGAAATAAATAATAGTAGGCCAACCCAAATAGTGAAACTACAATATTCTATTATACGTGAATGATCATACAATATTCACATGCTATCTATGACATAAATGAAAAAAATTAAATATTCCAAAAGAAAAATAAATCATTGCATCCATGAACCTATTCGAGTAAAAATCTATTTAATAAGGAATTGATCTAGATTTAATATCACTCAATTCATGTATAATCAGGTCAATCCATGGGTCTTTAATCCTGATCAAACATTCCTTATGTATAATGCATCGTAATATATATGTGTAATATCATCACCATGGGGGATACAAGTCCTCGCCCTTGGTTCACCAATACTAACCTTAATATATACATTTATATATTTTGGATTTTGGGTACCAAGTTGACATCCTATAAATAATGCACATACCATGTATAACATTTTACGTATACTTGGATTCTCCTTATTAATTCTCATAAATTTATAAATAAGGTCATGTAAATTATTCTCTGAAATATAAGTGGAACATCATGTCCAACATTGTCAATCATATCACTGTGGAAAAACATGTCCAATAAAAAAATCTTAATACAATGGAATTTCATGTAAACCAAATCAAAATCATAACAATGTGTAATTTCATGTCCTCATAATAACAATTATAATAATGTGTAATTAAATTTCCACCGTATGAATAAGTGATGTGGAACCCCATGTATAACATCATAAATAAATTATATGGAACTCCATGTACATCATCTTATCAAGTATGTCACAAAAGATAGATCCTAGGAAGAACCTCTGTGAATCCCTGTATATTATAGCATCACTTCTATCTTATTCGAAAATATAAAAGAGCACATCTAGAAATCGTATATATATTAAAAATTACCAACTGATTGCATAAATAACATTTGATTATGGATGAACGTGTATGCCCATCACTAAATCCAAAGCCTCATAGGCATACATGTTCGGTGATGGTTCTAATGAGACACCAACAACCATCTATACCCGAAACACATAATGAAAAAATTCAAGGCTTTCCTGTCTCCAGGGCACCCACTAGGGTCCCCTACTTAGATACACAATAGTTACATACAACTCAAGTTCCTTATAGTTCACACATAATAAAAGTAATAATTCATGGGATCTATACGTAAGAATATAAGCATGTTAATTCATCTTAGGATCTTCATAAGAATTAATAAATTTTTATAATCACACAAAACATTATATAAAATAACATTTCAATGAAGGAATCCAACATGGGGAACTATTGGTTGAAACATTTCTAGAGAAATAGTATATGGGATTATTGATAACAATCTAGGCTCTCAAGATAAACACATCCCACGACCCCATATCTGACACCTTATAGACTCCTAGAATAAAATGGAACACCACAAAACTAGAGATTCCCCCATGTTCAAATCCACATAATCATCGGTCAAGATATGTGGCTCATGGACCATCTTATGTAAAGTTCATACTCTAGGTTGTTCTAAACACCCATCTGAAAATATATCATCAAGTCACATCTTAGTCTCTCTTATGAGGAACTATTATAATATAAATCATATGATGACCTTTTTGAACCCTTTCCAAGTCTAAAAACCATTTTAAAACTGAAAAGATTATCTCAAACCATGAATCATTTATAGGAATCAACATGATTCAATTTCTAGTTGAATAACATCTCCATCAAAGTTTAGTGACCTAGAAATTAATCTTATGAGTATTCAAATCACACCAAGGGTTCTATCATAATGATCATATGTTTAAACATACCTAAAATAGACTAATATAATGTATAATAAGACTATGTGGAATATAGTCATTAAAAACAAAAAAGGGTATCAAGGGAGTGTCACATGGCGTGTATTCCTGAGAACCCAACGTGTACTCATGAAGCCCCACCTGGGCATGTACTAAAGCCGAACAAGGCATGTAAGACTCTAGTTTACTGCATGTAAAACATGTACACAGTGTGTACCCTATACAAGGTACCATCTAGAAGGCCTCATTGGTATTATATAGTTATTTATTCCTAGCCATGTACTTGAACTCAGCGGGTAACCCAAATAAGGCTTAGACTTATACTCAAAATGGAAATGTTCCCCTAGATAGGGATTCTAACCATGTACTAAGAAACATGGAGAAGTATGACTACATTAAATTTATACCTAACACATGGTGTATACATTAAAAATAAATCATTCATGAATTGGATAAACACCTATTTTTTGTTACTAAAATTCATATTATGTCATCAGGGTTCTATAATGGGAAAACCTAGCAATGATCCCGAAAAACGGTTTTTCTCTTGGTTATGAAAATATCGACGCCATTGGGGATCTTAGTAGTACTAAAGGGACCCTAAAATAAAAAGGTCGGGAATCTATATGGATTGAAAAAAAATTAAACTATAACCCTTTGGGTGAAATATGTTGAAGGTCCACCACTATCCACATTCCATAGCAACCACATGATGATATGAATCCTCTTAGGCTTTAGGAAAATACATCTCATCACTACAAACACCACCACCATAATCAAAATAATCATCATATTATTATTATTATTAATACAATTATAATTATTTTTATTATTTCATGATCAATTTCTCTCTCCATTTAACTATTTTGTCTAGGTCATGGATAATGATAAACCACAAGGGGAGTACATGAGAAGAAAATGGGAGGTTAAAAATTAAAAGGTATAAAATAAATGGAAGAAAAAGAAAAGAAAAAGAAAAAGGGGATTAGACTGGGCCCAAGTTACAACCATGATTTAATGCCTCAACTAGAAAAAACATCCCATTTCAATTTCAACAAATAACACTAAAAATCAATCCAACACTTTGGCTGAATGATATTATTGATAATATTTTTTACATGAAGTTAATTTTTAATTTCATAAATGATGAATAATAATCATTTCTTTAAAATTAGAATGACTCATAATTCCATAAAACTAATTTCCTAAGGTAAAAACCCAATTATGGGACCAAATTTATTGTATTAGAAATCATCAAGATCACATATGAGGGGAAAATAACCATTCTACCAATTACATGTATTTTGAAAAAAATAAGAATTTATGATCAGTTTCATTTTCCGAAAAAACAAGATTCTTTAAAAATGCCCCATAATAAACCCTATAATCATTTAGAATCATTGTGTTTAAAATTAAACCATGATCTCATCCTAAGAATATTTATAACTAATATATTTTTCTCATTTAATTATAGATCCAATAGATTTAACACCTCTCCTCACAAGGACGTTTAACTGTTAACAATTTTTACTCACCCCTCATAAGTTTAGCATTATCATCACCTTACAACCAAACATTAATTCAATGAAAAATGATATGTATAATACTAAATTCTAAGGATGTCCTGACCAATGCTACTCATCCTATTCATCAACTGAAAACATAAAAACATTTAGTATTCCCACATCCTGATAATTATTTCCATGAAAACCAAAAAATTATAACTTATTATGAGATTCACCACCATCAAAAATCCAACGGTTTACTCCCCACTATATCTCATAACATATAAATCTCAAAGATAATTATGTCATTATTCTCAATTTCCAATCCATACAAATATATAAAATTTCATATTGGGAAAATTTTCATGATATAGGTAATGGTCATCTTTAAACTATAAGTACACAAGGATTCTATCAGTAGGTGTGTACAGATATCATTAATGAAAGATCATATTTGTAACATCCCAAGTAAGTAATGAATAATATATATTTTTATTTATGTCTACTAATGAATTAGATATTGTTTTAGAGGCATAAAATGAGAATAAATCCAATCTTAAGCATGGAATACACTAATATTTTTAAAAGATTATTTTACTGCCTTTTGATGGAAAACCATTTTTAAATATATCTTTTGACAATTTTACAAGCTATGTTTGTCAAAATAAAATTTTTCTTTATGATTGGGACATCAAAATTTACATTCTGTGAATTTTTTGTATTTTTCCGATAAAGTTCATTTTTTAATTAATAGTGAAAAATGTTGTATTTTAATTCAAAACCACTTTTTAATCTAATTTATTTATATTATTATATTATACTTTGAATTGGTTTTAAAGTTAAATTATAATATACTTTTACCATTTAATCCAATAGTGGTCGTTGGAATTAATTTCACTTTAAAATTGGACTTAAACTAGTGTCAATCTTTTGATACTTATTGTTTCATAAAAACACGCTATTTGCTCCGACAACGGAAATTAATTATTAAATTAATTAAAGAAAATTATATATTTTGAATTTTTTAAAATAGATTTAATTTTTGAATTTTAAATATCAAATATATATTAGGGTGATGTTTTGGGTTTTTTCTGGGAAACTTCAATTTTTGATGAATAGTGAAACCACTAAGTGGTACTTATAAAAACTGATTTTTTTCGTTTAAATGAATTTTTACCACCTATGTTGTTTGAATTTCAAAAATCTGACATACATAGTTGTCATTAAGAAGTAAAATGTGGTTCATTGGGATTAAAATGATTTTTTGGTAAATAGTAACTTTTAAGTTTTTAATCGCGATTAGAGGTAATTAGTTTAATTTAAGGTAAGAATAATGTTTTAATAATATGAGATGATATTGACACATGTTCTACCCTCATTGGATGTGTCATGGCCGACAATGAAAATCCATGGGTCATCTTGGGGACCCCATGGAGCCACTTGGTTGGGAAATGACACAAATAACTTTTTATTTAATGTAAAAGTAAAAATGACACAAACATGAGATGTTTTACTAAAACAATTTTTACATGGGGTTATACAAGTCAGATTTTTTACTATAAATATTCATTATAAATCTAAAATGTTTTCCTACATCATTATATTTTTATTAATTTTTAGACATTAAATATATTAAATTAATTATGACATCATGATGATGCAGCGATTACCTCATTAATAAAGGATTTAAATAAAATGAAACGATAATGTAAAATGTATGACCTACACATGTACAAAACCTATTGGATGGGTATATATCGAACCCTTATCACCTTATTCTCGAATTATATCAATGTGGGACCTTTTAAATCCGAAACTCATTTTAATATAAAGTAACATTTCTTTACTTTCCAAGAGTGCCCCTCCTCTCCTCTTATAAAAGGCCCCCACCTCTACCGCCTTACCCACACATCTAAAGCCTTTGTCTCAGCCAACCCCTGCCAATTTTGTCTCTCCAAATCCCTCTCTTACTCCTTGATGCCTCACATTGGGTAGAAGTCTTCCGAAAGAAGGCTTTGATCTCAAACCAAAGGGAGTTACCCGATTTTAAGGTAATGTCTTCCCTTAAGTCCTTTTGTTTTATTTTTTTTATCCAACCCCCTAAACTCTTTTTATTCATTTATTTTGTAACAAATCCAGTATCTTCAAAATACTAGGATGTTTTTATAAGATTTATTCGAGCTACACTTACACACACCAAAATCTAATGGTTAAAGAACATACTGTTTCCGTGGATGGCGAATTTCTGTATCACGAAACGATGGTTGTTCAACACTCATATATAACATTGAATGGTGTCCATTAAGATGTCACTATATTTATATATTATATATAGTATGTTTATGTTTTACTTAAGCTTCTGTATTTTTCATTTATGGAATATATTTATGGTTATCATTATGAGTAAACGCGATATCTTCATTTTAGGAAGTGAGGACTACCGCCCCCTCAAAGTGATTTGATTCGTTAATACCATATGTGGTAAATATAATGATATATTTAATGATATTAAATATGATAACATACTGGAATTAAAATATTATTATGTATCATTATGTTTTAATTCCATAAAATACGAAATAGAAATGAAAGTAGCATTCATGCGTACGTACGGCTTACCGTCTCCATGAACGGTGCATTTCATTTCATACCTCTAAATGTTATGTAATATTATAAATGCTTGTATATACTGGATATATATGATATATATGATATATACATCATGAGTATAACTCTGGATATAATGGATACATGAACAACTTGTAATTATAAAGAGAATATTTTGACTCAAGTACCAATGATCATTAAAACGACCGTTATTAACTAAAATAATTACATAGTGTTCATGACATGGCAATAAGTGATATAAAAGGAATAATGAACTTGAAAATTGTTCTTAATCAAATATAAATTATGTTAAGTTTATTATTTAGGAGATTAAAGAACGATCGAGTCAAGTCAGACCCGAGGTATGGGACTTCGTCTCAATCTACTTTCATTGAGGCATATTTCGTTTTATACACAAAATTATTTTATACGGTGTATAAACCCCTTTGACTTTTAAATTTATTCAAAATGAATCTTTTTTATATGAAGTGTTTACTAAACGACAATAGGGAATGTTTTTTTGTCGTACGTAAGCGGTGACAACGACTTCTCCGCCGATATGACCATTATTTGAGTTTCTTCTTCCTCTACAAGCCATACATTTTTTTAAAGAAAAATAAATACCATGTTTTACTTTTCTTTTATTTTGGTATTGAAAATGGTTTTCATAGTGTTTTTATATCAATGTGTAGTATTGATATCTTGTGATTGAGATGTTGAATCGTTATGTTTCCTTTATGCATGTTTTATGTGATACGATTATGTTGTGGTTCTTGGGCATTATTATGAAGATGGGTGGTTCCGTGAAAAACTAAGGGCGGGTGAGCCCGATATAGCTCTCCAATGCATTGGGTAACACGAAGGAGTGAAACGTTAAGGTTTCTCCGAAGAGATTTAGGGAATATATTGTGATGGGTATTCCAAACGTAACCAAGAGGGTTACTCCCAATGTAAGAATGTTATGAATGCCTCAAGTTACCTTTATGTCTTATGATTTCTATGATTTATTCATGATTTTATGAGGTATGTTAAAGTGCCTATGTTTTATGGGTAAAGTTTGATTTCATTATTATGTATATATGAACTCATGTTTCCTTTCCATATTTTTATATCCCTTACTAAGATTTTTATGCTCATCCCAAGTTTTTTTTGGAAATGTTTTTCACAGGTCAAGGGAAAGGTACATTATAAGATGATAGTGTCAAGAAAGTGTCAAGAAAGAATCCATGTTTTATTTTAAATATGTTTCCATTGATGGGAAAAATGAATACTGTCTTTATATAACCACTTTGTTTAATTGTGGAATGTAATTCAAGTTTTATGATCTAATTCTCTAAAACTCTAAACCTGAAAGGATCCTCAATGTGAATTATTCATTTAATTCAATATTAAGTAAGGTTTAAGGCTGGGGCCTTATATTTGGTATCAAAGGTCAGTTTAGATAACTTTAAGAGTTAGAATTCTATTAAATGATTATCCAAAAATATTTTTTTTATTGTCAAATTGAAGTGACATAGCATTTAAAGATTACCATGTTGCTTCATCTAAGACATGTTTGTTTAAAATGGTTTTCCATAGAGGAAACAGGGAAGCAGTTCTAGGAAGGCATATAGAAGGAAATAACCTTCTGAAACAGCATCCTCAGATGGTCAGAATTGGAACTGAATAGTTTTTTGCAGTAATGGCGCAGTTGACTCAAGCGATAAATGAAGGTGGTATCCATGCACGAGATCAGCTAGATCAACCGTAGAGGAACATGTCAGTGGTGGAACATTTCATGAGGCAACATCCCCCATCATTCAGAGGATCATCTAACCCTGTGCTAGCAGAAGGGTGGATTAAAGCACTGGAGAAGATTTTTGATTTCATGGGGTTTTTAGACAATCAAAAGGCAAGTCTTTCTATTTACCGTTTGGAGGGTGAAGCAGATCAGTGGTGGTGGATGGTTAAATATATCAGGGACGCTGATGAGATTGATGCTCTCGACTGGGATGAATTCAAAGGTATGTTTCTTGAGATGTATTTTCCTAAGGCTGTTTGACATAGGATGGAAAAACAATTCCTGTAATTAAGGAATAAGGAAGACTCAGTGGCCGCCTATGAAGAAAGCTTCACTCGATTGGAAAGGTATTTTCCAAATTTTATCCGAGACCTTGATAGTAAAATAAATTATTTTTACTCAGGATTAAAGCCAAAATATTGAAGGGCATTAGCTTCTCGTGAGTTAAAAGTTGTGAAAATCTTTTTAGATGTGCTGAGAAGGTGGAAATGGAGTTTACTGATGATCAAGTGTTCTATAACAACTAGGAGAAGAAGAGACCGAGGTGGTAGGAGAAAGGAAAGAATTCTTCAAAAAGGTCTGACAGAAAGAAAAATAAGTTTCCAGTTTGTGATAAATGTGGTAAAAGGCATGCTGGGGAATGTCTTCTGAATTTTGGAAAGTGCAACCGATGTGGTAAGAAGGGACATAGGGATCGTGATTGTACTGAAAAATATCAGGGTGATGGTAAGACCAAATTTTATTTACAGATAGTGAATGGTTTTAAGTGAAATGAGATGGGTCACTATGCAAATGAGTGTCCGACAAAGAGCATGGGTGATGGGAAGCAGTTAGAATACATGAAGAAAGGGGTGGTGAAATCGTTTGCAACTACTTCAGTAGATGTTGGGTCGTCAAATGAAGTTGTATCAAGTACTTTTTCTGTTTTTTCAGATTATGCCAGTGTGTTTTTTGATTTGGGGTCTACACATTCTTCCATCTCTGAAACCTTTTCTAGTAAAATGGGAATAACATCTCAAGAAATGACTCCTGAACTTTTGGTAAAAACACATGGGGGAAATATTGAGGCAAAAAGAATTTATAAGATTCTTCCTATCCTTATCCGTGGAAAGAACCTACTTGAAAACCTTATTGTTTTACATCTAGTAGAGTTTGATGTTATCCTGGGTATGGATTGTCTCTCTATTAACCATGCTAAGAATGATTGTAGAGCTAAAAATGTTTCTTTTCAGAAAGAATTTCAGTTTGTGTACAAGAATGAACCCTTACTGTTGATAATATATCAAGAGGCCGAGAAACTTTTAAAATATGAAAATGAATGTTACCTTGCACACAACGTTGAAAGTAAAGGAACTGTTCAGAAAAATGATGTGCTAGTGGTAAATGAGTATCCTGATGTTTTTCCTGATGAGTTGACAAGAATAATACCAGATCAGAAAGTTGAGTTTACTATTGACTTAGTTCCTGATGCTAAGCCAATTTAAAAACCCCCTTATCGAATGGTTCAAATTGAACTTTTAGAGTTGAAGGAGCAATTGCATGATTTATTAGAGAAAGGTTTCATTCGACCTAGCACATCACCATGGGGTGCTCCTGTTTTATTTGTCAAAAAGAAAGATGGTTCTATGATACTTTTCATTGATTATAGAGACTTGAATAAAATCACTGTTAAGAACAAATATCCTTTTCCTCATATCGATGATTTGTTTGATGAGCTCTAGGGAGCTCAGTATTTTTCAAATATTGACCTGAGATCGGGGTACTATCAGCTGAAGGTAAAGGAAGAAGATGTTTCGAAGACTATGTTTCGTACATGATATGGCCATTATGAATTTGTAGTTATGCCTTTTGGGCTAACCAATGCACCTACTGTATTAATGGACTTAATGAATATAATTTTCCATGTTTTCTTGGATAAGTTTGTGGTTGTTTTCATTGATGATATTTTGGTGTTTTCTAAAAGTAAAGAGGAGCATGAACGACATTTAAGGCTTATTTTTCAAACCTTAAAAGAAAAGAAATTGTATTGGAAATTTAGAAACTGTGAGTTTTGGTTGCAACAAATTTCTTTCCTTGGTCATATTGTTTCTAAAGATTGGATAACTGTTGATCTTGCAAAAATAAAGGTTGTTGAAGAATGGCCAAGACCCACAAATGTAACTCGGATTCGTAGTTTCCATGGTTTGGCTGGATATTAACGAAGGTTTGTTAGAAATTTTTCACGATTATCTAGTCCAATGACTAAGCTAACTCGGAAGGGTGTTAAGTTTATCTGGACAAAAGAATGTGATGATTGTTTTCAGGAGTTGAAAAGAAGATTGGTGAATGCTACAGTTTTGGAACTTCCTTCCAAGAATGGTGAGTTTGTTATCTACAACGATGCTTCATTGAATGGACTTGGTTGTGTCCTTATTCAGAATGATCAGGTAATTGCTTATGCTTCACATCAGTTAAAAACTCATGAGGTAATTTATCCTACACCTGATTTGGAATTAGCTGCTGTTGTTTTTGCTTTAAAAATTTGGAGGCATCATTTGTATGGAGTATAGTGTGAAATATATACCGATCACAAAAGTTTAAAGTATATATTCACTCAGAAATAATTGAACATGAGACAAAGGAGATGGCTATAATTAATCAAGGATTATGATTGTACAATTTATTACCATCCGGGAAAGTAAAATAAAGTGGCTGATGCTTTGAGTCGAAAAAGTAATGCTTCATTAACCATGCTACGTTTGGAACGAGATCCTTTGGTTTTTGATTTGATGAACTTTGGAATAGAAGTGGTTGGTGCAGGAAGTACTTCTGTTTTGTGTCAGGTATCAGTGAGATCATCTCTATCAGACATATTCAAGCAAGAATAGATGCAAGACAGTGAGTTGCAGAAAAAGGTAGAGGTGGTTCAGAAGGGTAAGTTGCCTGAATTCAACATTGATAGTGATTGTGTTTTGAGATTTGGGAAGAGATTGTGTGTGCCTTGTGATTCAAAGTTGAAGAGAGAGTTGTTATGTGAATCTCATAGTTCTCCATTTTCAGTTCATCCTAGCAGTACTATGATGTACAGAGATCTGCGGGAGTATTAGTGGTGGGATGGAATGAAAAGAGATATTGCTGATTTTACTGTGAGGTGTTTGACTTGTCAGCATGTTAATGCTGAGCGGCAGTTACCGAAAGGGATGCTTCAGCCTTTACCAGTGACAGAGTAGAAATGGGATAATATATCCATGGACTTTGTTGTGGGATTACCGAATACATCTCGAGGTAATAATGCAATCTGGGTTATTGTTGATCGCTTGACCAAATCTGCTCATTTCCTTGCTATACGAGATACTTTTTCCTTAGATCAACTTTGCCGTCTATATGTTCAAGAGATAGTCAGGTTACATGGAGTTCCTCTTTCCATTGTATCAGACCGTGATCCCAGGTTCACTTATAACTTTTGGGAAGTCCTTCAAAAGTCGTTGGGTACTGAATTAAATTTTAGTACAACTTTTCATCCTCAATTAGATGGGCAGTTAGAACGAATGATCCAAACTTTGGAGGATATGCTACGTTCTAGTTCAATGGATTATCAGGGATGTTGGGACCAACATCTTTCTTTAGTTTAATTTTCTTATAATAACAGTTTCATTCCAGTATACAGATGGAACCATTTGAGGTGTTATACGGGAAGCAGTGTCGAACACCAGCTTTCTAGGATGAAGTGGGTGAAAGGAAGCTAATGGGACCAGAATTGGTAGAAGAGTTTCCAGAAAAAGTTCAGCTGATACAGAAACACATGAGAACATCTCAGGGTAGGCAAAAAAGTTATGCGGACAACATGAGGAAGGATCTCTCTTTTGAGGTAGGTGATCATGATTTTCTCAAAGTCTCAACATGGAAAAGTGTGATGCGATTTGGTAAGAAAGGAAAGATAAGTCCAAGGTTCATTGGACCATATGAAATTATGGAGAGAGTTGGATCAGTTGCTTATTGAGTGGCTTTACCTCCGAGTTTATCTCAAGTACACAATGTTTTTCATGTTTCAATGTTGAGAAAGTATATGCCAGATCCATCTCATGTTTTGAGTCCAGAGGTTGTTCAGCTGGAAGAGAACCTATCTTGTGTGGAACAACCGGTCCTGATTCTTGACCACTTCGAGAACGTTTTACGGAATAATGTGATTCATCAGGTAAAGGTTTTGTGGAAAAACCACATGATTGAATAGGCAACATGGGAATCTTAAAATGCAATGAGGGATAAATACCCCCATTTATTCGATAAGTAAATTAATTACGGGGATACAATTTTCTAAAGGGGGGAAGGATGTAACATCCCAATTAAGTAATGAATAATATATATTTTTATCTATGTCTACTAATGAATTAGATAGTGTTTTAGAGGCTCAAAATGGGAATAAATCCAATCTTAAGCATGTAATACACTAATATTTTTAAAAGATTGTTTTACTACCATTTGATGGAAAACCATTATTAAATCTATGTTTTGAAAATTTTATAAACTATGTTTTTCAAAATAAAATTATTCCTTATGATTGAGACATCAAAATTTAGTTTGTGTGAATTTTTGGTATTTTTCCGATAAAGTTCATTTTTTAATGAATAGTGAAAAATATTGTATTTTAATTCAAAACCTCTTTTTAATCTAATTTATTTATATGATTAGATTATATTTTTAATTTGTTTTAAAGTTAAATTAGAATATATTTTTACCATTTAATCAAATAGTGGTCATTGGAATTAATTTCACTTTTAAATTGGACTTAAACTAGTGTCAATCTTTTGATACTTATTGTTTCATAAAAACACGGTATTTTCTATGACAGCAGGAATTAATTATTAAATTAATTAATTCAACTTATATATTTTTAATTTTTTAAAATATACGTCATTTTTGAATTTGAAATATCAAATATAGCTTAGGGTGAAGTTTTGGTTTTTTTTCTAGAAAACATCAATTTTTGATGAATAGTGAAACCACTAAGTTGTACGTATAAAAACTAATTTTTTTCATTTAAATGAAATATTACCACCTCTGTGGTTCAAATTTCAAAAATCCTACATACATGGTTGTCATTAAGATGTAAAATTTGGGTCAATGGGATTAAAATGATTTTTTGGTGAATAATAACTTTTAAGTTTTTAATCGTGATTAGAGGTAATTAGTATAATTTAAGGTAAGAATAATGTTTTAATAATATGAGATGAGCTTTACACATGTCCTACCCTCATTGGATGTGTCATGGCCGACCCTTAAAATCAATGGGTCAACTTGGGGACCCCATGGAGCCACATTGGTTGGGAAATGAAATAAATAACTTTTTATTTAATGTAAAAGTAAAAATGACACAAACATGAGATGTTTTACTAAAAAAAATTAGATGGGGTTATAAAAGTCAGATATTTTACTATAAATATTAATTAGAAATATAAAAATATTTCATACATCATGATAGTTTTTTATAATTTTTAGACATTAAATATATTAAATTAATTATGACATCATGATGATGCAGTGATTACCTCACTAATAAAGGATTTAAATAAAATGAAAAGATAATGTAAAATCTATGACCTACACATGTCCAAAACCTATTGGATGGGTATACTTAGTACCATTATCACCTTAGCCTATATTTATATCAATTTGGGACCTTTTAAATCCGAAACTCATTTTAAAATAAAGTAACATTTCTTTACTTTCCAAGAGTGCCCCTCCTCTCCTCTTATAAAAGGCCCTCACATCTACCTCCTTACCCACACTTCAAAAGCCTTTGGATCGTCCAAAACCCTGCCCATTTTGTCTCTCCAAATCCCTCTCTTACTCCTTGAAGCCTCACATTGGGCATAAGTCTTCCCAAGGAAGCCTTTGAGCTCAAACCAAAGGTAGTTACCCGATTTTAAGGTAATCTCTTTAATTGAGTCCTTTTGTTTTATTTTGCTTATCAAACCCCATAAACTCTTTTTATTCATGTCTTTTGTAACAACTCCAGTGTCTTTAATATACTAGGATGTTGTTATAAGATTTATTCGAGCTAAACATACACACATCTACATCTAATGGTTAAAGAACATACTGTTTCCGTGGATGGCGAATTTCTGCCTGACGAAACGATGATTGTTCAACACTCATATATCACCTTAAAAGGTGGCTATAAAGATGTCACTATATCTATATATTATATATAGTATGTTTATGTTTTAATTAAGCTTCTGTATTTTTCATTTATGGCATATCTTTATTGTTACCATTATGAGTAAAGGGGATATATTCATTTTAGGAAGTGCGGACTACCACCCCCTCAAAGTGATTTGATTCGTTAATACCATATGTGGTATGTATAAAGGATATATTTAATGATATTATATATGATACCATACTGGAATTAAAATACAATTATTTATCATTATGTTTTAATTCCATAAAATATGAAATATAAATGAATGTAGTGTTCATGTGTACATACGGCTTACCGTCTCCATGAACGGTGCATTTCATTTCATACCTATAAACAGTATGTAATATTATAAATGAATGTATATACTGGATATATATGATATATATGATATATAAATCATGATTATAACTCTGGATATAATGGATACATGAACAACTTGTAATTATAAAGAGCATATTTTGACTCAAGTACCAATTATCGTTAAAAAGACCGTTATTAACTAAAATAATTACATAGTGTTCATGACATGGTAATAAGTGATATAAAAGGAATATCGAACTTGAAAAAAGTTCTTAAGAAAGTATAAATTAACTCAAGTTTATTATTTAGGAGATTAAATAATGATAGAGTCAAGTCGGACCCGAGGTATGGGACTTCGTCTCAATCTCCTTTCATTGAGGCATATTTCGTTTTATACACAACATTATTTTATATGGTGTATAACACCCTTTTACTTGTTTCTTTATTCAAAAGGAATCTTTTTTATACGAATCATTTACTAAACGACAAAAGGGAATGTTTTTTTGTCGTACGTATGAGGTGACAACGACTTCTCCACCGCCATGACCATTATTTGAGTTTCGGATTCCTCTACAAGCCATACTTTTTTTAAAGAAAAATAAATACCATGTGTTACTTTTCTTTTATTTTGGTATTGAAAATGGTTTTCATAGTGTTTTTATATCAATGTGTTGTATTGATATCTTGTGAATGAAAGGTGGAAATGTTATGTTTCCTTTATGCATGTTTTATGTGATACGATTATGTTGTGGTTCTTGGGAATTATTATGAAGATGGGTGGTTCCGTGATAAACTAATGGTGGATGAGACCGATATAGATCTCCAATGCATTGGGTAATGCGAAGGAGTGAAATTTTAAGGTTTCTCCGAAGTGATTTAGGGAATATACTATGATGGGTATTCCAAACGTAACCAAGAGGGTTACTCCCTATGTAAGAATGTCATGAATGCCTCAAGTTACCTTTATGTCTTATGATTTATATGATTTATTCATTATTTTATGAGGTATGATAAAGTGCCTATGTTTTATGGGTAAAGTATGATTTCATTCTTATGTATATATGATCTCATGTTTCCTTTCCAAATTTTTATATCCCTTACTGAGCGTTTTATGCTCACCCCATGATTTCTTTGAAATGTTTTTCATAGGTCAAGGGAAAGGTACATGATATGATGATAGTGTCAAGGAAGTCTCAAAAAATAATCCATGTTTTATTTTAAATATGTTTCCATTGATGGGAAAAAATGAATACTATCTTTATGTAACCACTTTGGTTAAATGTGGAATGTAATGCAAGTTTTATGATCTAATTCTCTAAAACTCTAAACCTAAAAGGTTCCTCAATGTGAATTATTCATTTAATTCAATATTATGTAAGGTTTAAGGCTGGGGCCTTATAATATTAATATAGTCTATTCATTTCATAAACCATATCTTCGCACCATGTCTCCCAACAATGAGTGTTTATGCCCAATCACATGAAAATTGTCTCACAACACCGAGTTATTTTAGAATTATCCCTCCTTATAGGCAACTTCATTTAATTTACCCAAATATCTAGGCCTCCATGCATCTAATCATCATATTTGAAACTAACGATACATTGCCCACACCATTCCTCTCATCGATGATCCATAAAAAAATTTATTGATCAACCAGTGTGAATTAAGCATTTCATACTCAATGGGTGTACATTACATATCATATGTCCCAAGTTCCAAATCATGTTCAAATGAGTAATCCATCAATAAGGATAAGTTGACTAAAATAAATTATACATCTATTTTCTAAAACTCCTGGTTCTCTAATGAAACACCTCTTTAAAATCAGTCACCTTATCCATGCCATGATTTATTCCATGAACTCTAATCACATAACATCATTACAGTCATGAGAAGCAACCCATAGTTTGAGAAAACTGCTAACAGCAGAACCACTGGTCAACTGGGCTAGGAAATTGAACAGTCCTATCCATGGAACGCATTATCCATATCAAAGAACATTAGTTATTTCTAAATGTCCAGAGTGATCATCAGTCTATATTACAAAACCCAAGAACCAACCACACATCGGTCTCAAAACAAACATACTACCATGATCACTAAATCAGAAGGAATCAAAAAACCAGGACCAATCTCTAGTAGGATTACCATGATAATTTTTTTGAATAAATAATGGTACAAGTCCCATGGAATTATCAACACACCCATCACAATGAAATTAATCTTACACCCCTATCAACCCTCTCTAAGGGAGGTAAATGTAACATTGAACTAATGGGGTCCATACTTCTCCACAAGGGTTCAATTATATAGGTTTTCAATTGTATTATACAAATGAAGACACATTTTTAGTTTTAATTGGAACCCCATTTAATGAAACCCCAATATTAACTACTAACAGAAGTAAGATATTGTAATGGAATCACATTCCAAAAATCAACCTACCACACTTTTATCATCTCCAAAAATCCTCATATGAAAAATATCTCTATAGGGTCATGATATCATATTAAGGATAAGGAATAGAAAATATATAATAATCTATAAACATTAATTCCCCCATTAGGTTTGAGTTTATTATACAAATGTGGACACCAATCGACATGACACTAGAGGATCAGATGAGATAAACATTAATGAAGGCATGTTATGTAAAATATAATAAAAAACTAAATTGTAAAACATTGTATAGTTTGTTACAAAACATTATTCAACAACACAAGAAATGTATATACCGAAAAAATTTCTACTAAAAGGCATCATTACCAAAATTCACCAATGAGGGTCAATGTTACAAACAAAGAACCATATCAATGATCAATGTTGCACCACAATAACACATTCTAGTTTAGTATAATTACATTGCATGATATGTGGGAAAAACCATATAGGTTTCCAATAAATCATTAAAAAATAGAACCAATGTAAATAAATCCCTACTAGGTCTCCATTATTTGGGAAACATGTGTCATATCAGCCTACTCAGGTCATCGTACATCAGTTGAACGAGGGTTGAGTCATCAGTCTCACTGTCAAACACCTCACCATTGATCTACATGACCTTCCATCAAAATTAAATATATTTAGAATTCATCACAATTGTATAGAATTATTCTAAAACCTTAAATGGGAAAACGTTATTTATGTTTTTTCTGACAAATTAAAAAATTGGCCTATAGATTTAGAAAAATAACAAACTACAAGAACCATAACATGTGGACCATATATTCTAAATATGATGCATGAGACACCTCTGGCCTTTGTGGTCCAGGATTTAAATTCAGTTACTATATCCCTCCAACACTTTGAGATCAATAAACCCTTAATTAATCATAATTCCACACAATATGTGAATTTATCAAATAGAGTAATAAAAAAAATTATAACATCATAGATCAAAACAAAAATATCATTACCATGGAATCTAGGAATATATTATTATGATTGAATATTTATAATAAACTATGAACACTCATGTACATTGTAATGAATTTTATATAAGATTAAGAATACA
Source organism: Viscum album (assembly GCA_963277665.1). NCBI lineage: Eukaryota > Viridiplantae > Streptophyta > Magnoliopsida > Santalales > Viscaceae > Viscum > Viscum album. The sequence continues at coordinate 751,971,891 of OY728127.1, forward strand.
TAATGATTAAAATGAAATTTTTCAACAAAAATAGTTCATCAAAACATTATATAATATATTTTAAAAGATAATTTTCTCCAATATGTGAAATTAAATTAGGGTAAAATGATAAAACAATTCAGTTTTATGATGTTTAAATTTTTTAATATGGAAAATATTATATATTTTATTAACAAATTATTTACCATGATTAATTTTATAATAACGATTAATAAAGGTAAAAATGAAATAATAGAGTATCTTGATTTTTTAAAAATTAAAAGGTCACATGAACCTTATAGAAATATGTATTAGGTATTTATGTGATTTATATTTATCAAACCTACAATTTATCAACATAATTCACCTAACTAACCAAAACAATATAACACCAATGTTACTCTATTATTACCCCTTATCTAACTATTTTTTCCATTAAAAATGCCTCTTTATAAAAAAATGATCATTTCCACCAGTTATCTCTGTCACGACCCATCCCTCAGGGCCCATGCCATGACTACCCCAAGCACGCCATCCATAGGCTAGGGGCTTGCGACTAGCACCGAAGGTGCATTCCCTAAAATTGGGAAGGCATTGCATTTATAACATGTAAACACACACAACAATGAACATAACATGATATGAACTCAAGTAAACTGAATAGAAAAAAGAGTGTGAACAGTAAGTAAATAAAGGCTAGAATACAAGCACAATTGGAATGTACAGGAACACTAAAAATACAAGTAAACTGGAACAACTCCTGTGAACTCAGGACATGGATCCTACCTGAAGGGTAGGTACAAATCTTGAATGGTTTTCTCTGCGGTAAGCCTGGTCTAGGTCCACCTCTGAGCTACCTCCAGTCTTGGTACTCGTGTCCTCAGTCAGCGCTGTCCGTCATCTGCACCAAACACAATAAGGTGTGGGCATAACTCGTGTAGGGGTGAGTGTAACGATACTCAGTAGGGACCCCGTGTCCCTCAAGGTCGCACAAAATAAACCAAGGATAACCAATAAAGCATGTAAATCAATGTCAAACCTACTTAGTTATGTGGCCGTACAAATACCTAAGGTATCAAGTAAACCCATCTCAGTCATGAGGAAACACAAATTCCAACTCAATTCCCAAGCTCAAAAGTTCCACAAAGGAATGCATAGCACCAAAGTATTGCCACAATGGAAATTACCACTCTGGTACAGACTTAGATCACACCTGGTATAACATAGGTAGAGTAGTAGAGATGATTAGATGTAACTACTAATACAACTTAGTATTTTAAGAGGCAGAACCACAATGGATCCTAAATAATCATCAGACCCACAGAGGATCGTAGTACATCGTTAGACCAACAGAAGATCCTAGTACCTCGTCTGTATGTCATCAGACCTATATAGGATCCTAATTCTTTGTCAGTACGTCGTCAGACCTACACATGATCCTATTACATTGCTAGTACGTCATCCTAACCACATAGGATCATAGTACATCACTCGTACGTCTTCAGACCCACACAAGATCCTAGTACATCGCCAGTACATTGTCAAACCCACCCAATATCCTAGAACATTTCCAGTACGTCATCAGACCTACGCAGGATCCTAGTACATCGTTAGTATGTCGTCAGACCCACACAACATCCAAGTACATCGCCAGTACGTCTTCAAACCCACATTGGATCCCTTTAAATCACAAATATGTCTTTTGACCCACAAATGATCCTAGTACATCACCAATACATCATCAAACCCACACAAGATCCTAGTACATCGCCTGTACATCTTCAGACCCACATAGGATCTTAGTACATCACCAGTACATTGTCAAACACACACAAGATCTTAGTACATCACATTTACATCGTCAGACCGAAACAAGATTCTTGTACATCGTCACACCCAGCTACAGTGTTCCCGCACTAAGCTTTCTTGTATCCAAGAGAATCCGCTCCTCAAGACACTAATAGATAATCAAACTTCCATTATGTCCCTTGAAGAAGTATACCAAAGTACCGCCATGTCATAGGGGTCTCAACACAACAGATCGTGCATCAATCAGATGCCCAGTCTGTAAGTTATTAGCCTTCTAGTAGGTTGTATTTGTGCTCGTTTCAACCCAATGACACCCCAACATTATCCAAAACTCCTTCGAGGTATACTAAAAGGTCTTTCCCACTCCCAGGATTTAGTTTCCATAGACATTTCATGAAACGGAAATCTGGTGCCTATGTTATTGTCGATAGGGTGACAATTGGACGATGTTAGCCTAGGTCTGGTCCGACCCCTTCGGACCGACTTGGCCTAGGCTGACCTGACCTTGTTCGGGTGGACCTAGCCTACTGAGTCCAGATCAGCCCACACTGGGCATCCCGGCCAAAGCGGCCCGGCCCGGGGCAGCGGGGCGGTGTGGGGCGGCGGTGCGGGGCGAGGGTCACAATGCGGTGCAGGGGTCGTGGTGGGCGCAAGGGCTGCATGGTGGTGCAAAGGCCATAGGTTTGTGTAGAGAGGTACCGGGCGAGAGCCACGATGTAGTACAGGGGCCACAGAGTAGACCGAGGGCCGTGGGGTGACGCGTGGTCTATGTGGGGACGTAGGGGCTGCGGGGTGGCACGGGGGTTGTGAGGTGGATTGTGGGTCGTGGGGCGGCGTGGGGCCACGGTTGCACCATTTCATTCATTGTGGAAGGAGGTTTGTCAGACGCCATATCTGAGTCCCTCCAGTGCCTTTCACTAACACTGGTCACCGCTTTCTTCCATTGCAAGGATTACATCAAAAACCTCTAGAAAATGCAGAGAGGTCGGGCAATGTTCGTTTGGCATGCACTCTCCGCATTAGGACGGTAGCAACTAGCTTAATAAATCGTGTATGATGAATGTCATGAAAAGTTAGTGGTACTCAAAACATCAAACCCTACAACCTCCGGCAATGATAATTTCCAAACCTGAAAAATTTAATCATCTATGAATCATCTTGTAAGAGAATTGATCTGCGTTCTTGTTTTAGAAGGGAAGATCATGGGAATTAATAATAACACATAATTAAACCCCTACCTCAGAGTTTTTGGTGGAGGTAATGACCAATAATATGATGTCATTGGGGATAATGACATTGGCGTTTGTCACTTCCGCAAGACGCTTCCTATGGCAGCTCGAACGTCGTCATCGTTCTCCAATTCCGGAGTGCGTTATTCATTAGAGGTTGAATAGTCCCTCCAATGTTATCTCCCAATTTTCCTTTGCCAAACCATTCCACAATTCCACAAAAAATGAAAATCCAACCTAATTTTGATTATGTAGATCATTTATGTTGGCACAATTAAAATGCTGACACATCTCATTAATTGATATTTGGCTGCAATAATTAATTGGGGAGTTGGAATAATTGATTTAGGTAAGTTGAGGGGTTTTTTCTCAATAAAGGGGTTCAGGCGGTCCCCACCACTAGAATTCAAATTGGTAGGTTTTAGGATTAGTGGCCCCCACCTCCATAACCTTCACATGGGAGTTTCAAATAAAAATAAAAAGGTTAATCAAATTTTTTTTCTGTTTCCATGAAAAGTGAAAAAATGTAATTCACCCTCGACCTACTATGGTCGACATGAAAGTCCTATTAAGTGAATACCGGCACTACGAGTGCAACGGTGTCCTCAGGTTTCAATTACGAGCACCAGTTCAAATGTTACAAATACCTGCTCATACGTTAAGTAAACGTACCCGAATAAAATTAGAAATTCATTCTTAGCACACCGGGCCTCGGAATCACATGCCGTCAATTTTCACAGACTCATAAAATTCACATATATTTTAAAAAAAATTTACATAGAAATTTTGGGTTTTTACATACCCCCCACCTCAGGGATTTTGGTCCCCAAAATCCATATCACAAAAACACGGAAAATAAGTAGGAGTACTGAACATGAATCTAAGCCTCTTTCTCCCATGTGCTCTCTTGGAGGTTACCGTACTTCCATAGAATGAACACCAGAGGTATCGACCACCCATAAAGGGCCCACTCCTGTCGATCCTAAATATCCACTGGAACCTCCAAAAATTCCCCCCCCCCAATGTCGATATCCACCTCACCGTGGTCAATGACGTGAGATGGATCCTGCACGTATCTTCCCAGCTATGATACGTGGAAAACGTCATGCACCCGGTGCATCTAAGGGGGAAGAGCTAAGCAGTAATCCACCTCGACAACTATAATGTGGACCTGAAAGGGTCCAATGAACCTCGAAGATAACTTTCCACCTTGGCCAAATCATTGAAAACCTCGACAGGGTGAGACCCGTAGAAATACATGGTCATCATCATCGAAATGTAAAGGTCTTTATCTCCTGTCAGCATAAGACTTAAGCCTGCTCTGTGCAGTCTTCATATACTCCTGTATGATATGCACTTTCTTTGTGGTATCCCGTACCATCTCTGGTCTCACTAGTGCTGACTCCCTTGGGTTAGTCAAAAACAAAGGTGATCTGTAAGGTCACCAATATAATACCCTGAATGGTTCCATCCCAATGGTGGAGTGATAGCTATTGTTATATGAAAACACCACCAAAAGAAAGTGATCCTTCAAGTTGTGACCGATGTATAGGATAGAAGCACGCAACATGTCCTTAATGGTCTGAATGGTCTGCTCAGTTTGGACATCCATCTGAGGATGGAATGCGGTGCTCAAATGAAGTTGAATACCAAAAGCCTCATACAACCCTTTCCATATCCATGATGTAAAATGTGCATCATGATCAGAGTCAATCGTTGAGTGTACTCCATATAGCCACACAATCTCTAGCACATAGTGGCATCCCAATCTCTCTATTGAACACTGATCTATGATCGGTAGCAAGTGGGATGACTTGGTGAGTCGGTCGACGTTCACCCAAAGAGGATCACCACCCCTGGATTTACGTGGAAGTCCTGTCATTATGTCCATCGATAACACATCCCACTTCCACTCCGGTACCTCTAAATGCTGAACCAAGCCTGTTGGTTCCTGATGCTCAACCTTCACTTGTTGACAAGTGAGGTACCAAGAGACAAACTCTACTAATGCTTTCTTCATTCCTAGGAACCAGTGCTGTTGTCGAAGGTCCTGGTACATCATTGCCACTCATGGATGTACTTCTAGAGGGGATGTGTGTAACTACCTCAACACTTACTCACAAAGAGACACTGGTACCATGGTACATCCTATAAAGAGGATAATGTGCTCCCCACCTTCAAAAAAATCCATCAGGTGCATGTCCTGTGGATATTTGAGCAAGTTGAGCCTCACAGTTAGTGTCCCCACACTGCGCCTCTCTGACTCACTTAATAATTGGGGGAGTGATGGTAAGAGACTGAGAATAATTTGCTCCAACCTGATCCACAAAAGAAAATTTGCAAACCAGCCAGCTTCTCCATCGCCTCACATAGCAGCTGTATACCAAATCTCTTGCCGAGTGCATCAACCACAACGTTCCCCTTCCCAGAAGTATAGACTATCCTGAAGTTATAGTCCTGGAAGAACTCAATGCAATTTATCTATCTCAAATTTAAGTCATTCTGTGAAAAGATATACCTGAGACACTTGTGGTCCGAGTAGACCATAAAACGCTCGCCCAAAAAGTAATGTCGCAACATCCTCAATCCGAATACCACTACTGCTAACTTCGGGTCATCGGTAGCATAGTTCTACTCATGCTGTCTTAGGTTTCAAGAACCATATGAGATCACTACACTCTCCAGCATCAGGTCACATCTGAGCCAAGTCCCCGATGTGTCACAATATACTACATCCCCAACGCCCTCTTCCGGAAGCCCCATGATTGGGGCACTAGTTATCCTCTACCTCAGCTCTTTAAAACTCCACTGGTAAATCTCCGACCACACGAATGATTGCCCCTTCTTTTTCAACGCTGTTAAAGGTGATGGAACATTGGAGAAATTTGTAAAAAATCTCTGGTAGTATCCCGACAAACCCAGAAAACTCCATACCTCCGTCACACTCCTAGGTGGCTCCCATGAAAGTACCGCCTCAATCATCGCTAGATCAACTAAAAATACAGCCTCTGAGAAGTCATTTCCTAGAAAGTTAACCTCTCAGACCTAGAACTGGCACTTCAAGTGCATACCATAAATTTGGTGCTCTCAGAGTGTGTCCAAAACTATCTGGAAATGATAGGCATGCACCTCCTCAGTAGCCGAGTAAATCATAATTTCATCAATGAATACCAGCACAAATAGATCATGGTATACTTGAAAAATACTATTCATGAGTCCCATGAACACTACTGGGGAATTGGTCATGCTAAAAGGAATAATCAAGAACTCATAATCATCATCCAGACATTTGAAAGTCATCTTCTGCGCATCCTCTTCTCACAGTATGAGTTGGTGATATAATAACATGAGGTCTATTTTCGAGAACTACTGTGCTCTCTTCAGCTGATCAAAGAGGTCATCATTCCTCATGAGAGGGTACTTGTTCTTCACGGTCACCTGATTTAGGCACTGATAGTCAAAAACAATTCCCAAGCTCCTATTCGTCTTCTTGGAGAACAAAATCGGGGCTACCCAAGAGGAAACACTAGGTCGAATGAACCCTTTTCCATGTAAGTCCTCCATTTGTTCCTACAGCTTACGAAGCTCCATAAAAGCCATCCAATATGATGGTGTGGATATCAGTGCCATCCGATCCTGATTCATGTGGGCATCCACCTGTAGAAGACTCCACTACATGTCTTCTGGTGGTGGGTCTCACTAATGTTGACTGCTGAGCAAGAAAAATATCCACTAAGGGGACTCTTTCTAACACCCTCGCCTACGTCGGGAAGTTGAGTGGAGTCATTGATACCCTAATCACTCACCTGAGCCCTTTCTCGATGGTATGAGCCATAGAGAATGGGCCCCGCACCATATTTATGGAGTAGCATGAGAGGTCAGTGAACCTCACTGAGTACTGAGCCACATTCATGATGCCTATATGTAGATGAAGAAGCTTCTGTATGAGCACTGTGAAAAGATTCGCTGGGGAAAACTCTGCTCGAAATAGGCTCATGAAGAATTCATAGAAAAGCATCACCTCGTCGTAAACTAGGAGCTTCAAGCTCCACCATCTGCCTGCTGATTCCTATAGAGGGCTGGTGGAAAATATCACCAAGAGATAAGCTGGTGTCCCTACCAGTTGGAAGACTCTCACTACGACCTCCCGCCAATTCTCACCTGCCTATGGGTCCATCTCTCCCACGAACCTGGGTGGTCTATGGCACTAGAACTCGTGCAACACGCCCATGCGGAGTGCACACTCTGCTATGGGGGCTGGTGGCATCAGTGGACCAATGGGTAATGGTACCACTACTACCTCCACTGGTGCCTCTACTAGAAGTGGGCCCTACACCAAGGCCTCGTCGCTCAGTGGGCTATCAGTACATACTATATCCTGAACCCTAGCTGGTTGTCTGCATGGAGGCATCTGGAAAAGAAATAGGAGTTCCAAAGTTAATAAGTAATACCTTGTGAGATGAATCAAAGAGATCACAAATAAAAATATTCAAAACTCACACACATTCAGTGATTTTGTCAGCAGAGTCAGAAATCAGAAGTCAGGGTCTTGGGGTATGGATACGTCAGTCACCACACCAACACTGGATTCCCTAAACTAATAACGAAGCTCACTAAAATTAAAACTATTTCCACTGAAAAAGGTCAGATTCATATGTTCCATTGTAGAACCGACTCCTTTGATACCAATTTTTCATGACCCGTCCCCTGGGGCCCATTTCCTGACTTCCCCAAGCCCACCGTCCATAGGCTAGGTGCTGGAGACTAGCACTGAAAGCAGATTCCCTAAAACTGAGAAAGCATTGCATTTATAACCTGTAAACACATGCAACCAAGCACACAACAGGATACAAACTCAAGTAAAATGAATAGAAAAAAGAGTGTGAATAGTATGTAAAAGGGGCCAGAATACAAGCCCAACTAGAATGTACAGGAAAACTGAAAAGTACACGTAAACTAAAACAACTCCTATGAACAACTGCCAAGGATCCTACCAGAAGGGTTGGTACTAATCTAGAATAGTTGTCCCTATGGTACGCCTCATCTAGGTCCACCTCTGAGATACCTCTTGTAGTGGTACTCTAGTCCTCATTCAACGATGTCCATTGTCTGCACAAAACACAACATGGTGCAGGGCATAGACCATGCAGGGGTGAGTATAACGATACTTAGTAGGGACCTCGACACCCTCAAGGTCTCACAAAATCCACCAAGGATAATCCACTAAGAATGTAAACTTATGATAACCCTACTTAGGTATATTCCCATATATATACATATGTTATCATGTAAACCCATCCCAATCATGAGGAAACACATGGTCCAACTCAAAGCCCAAGTTCAAATCTTCCAAAAAAGAATGAATACCACAAAGGTATTACCACGGAGGAAAGTACCACTCATGTACAGTATCATCTCACACCAGGTATAACATTGGTACAGTAGTAGAGATGAATAGATGTAACTACTAACTCATCTTACTCTGTTAAGAGGCAGACCCACGAAGGATCCTACATCACCATAAGACCCACAGTGGATCATAGTACATCGTCTGACCTATACAGAATCCTAGTACCTCATCAGTACGTTGTCTGACCCACACATGATCCTAGTACATCGTTAGTACATTTTCAGATCCACACATGATCCTAGTACATTTCCATTACGTCATCATACCCACAAAAGATCCTAGTACAGCGCCAGTGTGTCGTCAGACCCAAACAGTATCCGAATACATCATCAATACGTTGTCAGATCCACACAGGATCCTAGTACATCTCCAATATGTTGTCAAACCCACACATGATCCAAGTACATCGTCAGACCAAAATAGGATCCTAGTACATTTGAAGTATGTTGTCTGACCCACATAATATTCCGGTACATCGCCAGTAAATTTTCATACCCACACAAGATCCTAGTACATCCCTAGTACATCGTCAGACCCACAAAGGAACCTTGTACATCGTTAGTATGTCGTCAGACCCACACAAGATCATAGTACATCGCTAGTATGTCCGGAGACCCACACAAGATCCTAGTACATCACCAGTATGTTTTTAGACCCACACATGATCCTAGTACATTTCCAGTACGTCGTCAGACACACACATGATCATAGTACATCGTCACAACCAGCTACAGGGTTCCCGCACTAAACTTGATCTTCTTTGGTAGAATCTGCTCTTAAAGCCACTGGTCGATACTAAAAATTCCATGTAGTCTCGAGAAGAAATATTCCAAAGGGAAGCCACATCATATGGGTCTCAACGCAATAGATGATGCGTCAATCGGACCCATGGTCTGTAAGTTATAAGCATTTTAGTTAGTTGGATTTGTGCTTGTTCCAACCCGACCGTACCCCAACATTATCTAAAACTCCAGTGGGGTTTAAGAAAAGGTCTGTATCTCTTCAAGGGTTGCGGAACCGTAGATGATTCGTCAAACGGGAATCCAATGCCAAATTAATGGTCGATAGAGTGAAAAAGGGTCGAAGCTGGCCCAGGATGGGTCCCACCTGGTCGGTCCGACCCGGTTGGATTGACCTGGCCCGACCCGGCCTTGGCTGACCCGACCTTGTTCGGGATGACTCGGCCCATGCTAGGTGGCCCGTCCTGTGTTGGGCGGCCTAGCCTGGGGTAGAGGGGCAGTCATGGTGCGGTGCAGGGGCCGTGGGGAGGCGTGAGTTCAGCGAGGCGGGGGCCACGGGGCAGCTCAGTGGATGTGGGGTGACGCGGGGGCCGCGGGGCATTGCGGTGGCCGCGGGGCAGTGCGAGGGCTATGGATGGGCCTTTACCTTCTTCATGGACAGCGGTGTGCCGACCTTCACATCCGAGTCCCACTGGTTCCATTCACTAGCATCGGTCGTCACCTTCTTAATTTGCGAGGAGCACAACAAAAACCTCAAAGAAATGCAGAGAGGTCGGGCCATGTTCATTTGGCCCGCACCCTCCACCATAGGGTGGTAGAAAGTGGCTTAATAAATCTAATAAAAAAACATAAATAATGGCAAGGGGGTACTCAAAACATCAATCCCTAACAACCTCCAACAATGATTATTCCCAAACCCTCAAAAATAAATCATCCAAAGAGAAACTAGTTAGAGAGTTGATGTACGTTCTTTGTTTATAAGGGAAGAACATGGGAATCAATAATCAGACATCATTAAACCCCAACCTCAGAGGTATATTGATGGAGGTCAGGAGGAAGAAGGCGAAGTCATTGGGGATAATGGCATCAGCGTTCATCGATTCTGCAAAACGCTTCCAATGTTGGCTCGAATGTCATCCTTGTTCATCAATTCCGGATTGCGTTCTTCATTGGAGGATGAATAATCCCTCCAAGTTTCTCTCACTATTTTCCTTTTCCAACCCTTTCCCCAATTCCACCAAAAATGAAAATTCAACATAATTTTTATTAAGTTGATCAATTATGTTGGCACAATTAAAATGTTGACACATCTCATTAATTGTTATTTGGCTCCAAAAATTAAAAGGGGAGTTGGAATAATATATTTAGGGATGTTTTGGGGTTTTCTCCCATTAAAGGGGTGCGGGTGGTCCCCACCACTAGATTTCAATTTTGGAGGTTTTAAGCTCAGTGGTCCCCACCTCCTTAACCTTCACATGGGAGTTTCGAATAAAAATAAAAATGTTAACCAATTATAATTTTTTTCCACAAAAAAGTGACAAATTATATTTCACCCACAACCTATTGTAGTCGAGGTGAAGGTCCTCTTAAAAAAATACTGGCGCTGCGAGTTCAATGGTGTCCTCAGATCTTAATTCTGAGCACCGGTTCAAAAGTTACAGAAACCCGCTCGTACGTTTACAGAATATACCCGAAAAAAAGTTCATAAATTCCTTCCAGTCACACCAGGCCATGAAATCACATCCCATATATTTTCATGTTCTCGTTAAATGAATACATGAAAAAAAATTATAAAAATTAAATTCCATAATTATTTTTTTAATAAAATAAAAATAGGACCCATTTAAAATATTTCAAAAATATTCATTTAAAACATTTAAATAATGGATAAAAAAAGTCTAAAATGAACTTAATCTATAATTTAGGTGTAAAAATTGATATTCTTCAAATAATTTTAAAATTAACGACATTTAAGAAAAAGGGAATTTTGAATGGTTGAAAATTTTTTGTAAAAACATTATATTTTAATTATGAATAAAACCTATTAAAGAATATTTTCTCTATTTATATATTTAATTTCCCAAACAAAAAATAGAAAATAAAATATATAATGTAGAAATTTTAAAATAAATGAATCCTAAAATATCTTAGTAAGGGAATAAATTCCATGACCCAATGAAAGGAAAATCGATTCAATGAAACCATATAGCATTGGTTATAATTGAATCATTATCCATGTAATGACCCTATATATAGTAACCTGGAGATGGTGCCTACATTATTACATTAACATACATGCAAGGAATTAAATCGTGAAGTACTAATCTACTTAGTAATTTTTGAGAACCAAATATATACATGATACCTATTTTACAAAGGAATATAAAATAAAAACCTAAAAATGGAAAATAATTCAGCCATAAAATCATTCTAAGAATTATTATTCATATCCTAGTGAAAAGAAACAATTTAACAATGAGATGCAATTTTCTATATGGGTTAATTATAGTGGAAGTAATAATTAATCTGTAAGAATAACCAATATGGAAAGGTAAATAACTGAACACTAATTACATATAAAAAACATGAATGTCATGATATGAAAATGAATAGAAAATTTTGGAATGTAAATAACTGAAAAATCCTAAAAATTAAACATTAAATTGAGAAATAAATCCATCCCAATATAATATCTTTTTGTAAATCCGATGGATTATAATATCATGATTCTTAATGATCGAAATTCTTAATTATTAGATGTGATTTTCTCATGAAAATAATTCCTCTTTTGTTAATACCATTGAAATTATGTTTTAAAAATACAAGTATAGACCCTTTTAATTTTTATTTCTGGTTTCTCTCATGAGACCTGCCAAAGAATTGATCGGATATATAATTAAGGCCCCACACATCATGGTATGTCCAGAAATTCATCACATATTAAATGATCAATATAATTCTTGAATCAATATTTGTTTTCATAAAATATCCATATTGAGTAAAAGATAATTGTTTTTCAATATTTCCCTATTAAATCAAATAACATTCAATGGAAACATGGTATGAAAAAATGGTGTACGGTTTATGAAATAATCATATAGATCATACTAGAACACAAATTAAATTGAATTGAAACATTAGAAATCATCAATAAATATGTTTTCATGTATATTAAATAAATGGGGTAGTAACTACCCCAAATGAAATTTTAATGGTACATATAAATAGATTTACCCCAAAGAAATGAAAATTTAAAAATATACCCAACAATAATCATAACATTTAAGAGAGAGATATTAATGAATAGATTAGGTGTATAAAATGAAAATAAATATATAAAAATTGGATTTAAATATAATTTAACAAGAAGTCATTATAAACCAAATATTAAAATATCAATGGAAAATTAAGAAGTAATATGACTCAAATAAAAGAAATTGAATTATAAAATTCTTTACAACTTGGAACCATTCATGAAAAATACCCTAAGATGAAATAATTAAAATTAAAACATAAAATCCCATAAAGTATTAACAATTCATTATGATACATGTAAAAGTGGTTTTCTTTACACCATATAATTTTTATTAGATATATAACATTACAAAATTCCTCAATGAAGGCAAATTGAGATGAAGTCCCTTACACTGAGCCCGACTCATCACATATATTTTTTATCTTTTAGAATAGTAAAATTATGAAAATTATTTACATAATTATAAACTATTTTCCTGTTTATTATTCCTTTTATTCTACATTTACAATGTTATATATAATTATATAATATATTAAATTTACATCAAGTATTTTGATAATATTAGACTTATGTGTTAAAAATGACATCAGTAGGTTGACTATTGGTCTAAGAGGAAACTATTTCAATATATAAAGAATAATTATCTGGAAATAATTATTGTATTTATACATAAATTATAATTTTATGACAAATCATGGAATATGGTTTTGGTTAATTGAGTGTGTTACAATCTTAGAGATTTTAGGTCTTACATACGCATGAGAAACATTTCAGTTTTTAAACTATCATTATAGAAAAGAGTTAAGAAATATTATATCTTTAGGGAATGATCATAATATCATAAATAACACATTGTTTCATTAAATACTTGTATATATATTTCATCCATGTGGTATGGTGGTTCAAAGAGAATCACATTGATATGTAATTATGATAGTCCACAAATTCAAGAATGACATTTTCATATTCCAATGAAGGAAAATTTAAAGAATAAAATTATATAATATCCTTTCAAAATGATATTAATATCACCCGAGTGAAATTATCATATCCCTGATAGAATGGAAAGAAAAAAAAGTATATATTATATAAAAACTCATTTGGTATAATTATTTTATTAACCAAATATGTATACTTTAGATCCATCATCTTACCAAACTATGATATATGTTGATGAAAAATGGGTCACATCGGTTCCGAGGGTGGTAGTCAGTCATACACATGAGTGATGTTATCATTTCGTATTTGGGGGAAAAGGGATGGATATATATTATTCTCTTAGTATTATAAAATAATAGAATATGAAATATCAAGGTTTTATTATATAATCATAAATGAATAATATTTGATGGAGGTGTAAGATGAAAAACATAACACATAGTTTGGAATTACTTTCTCTTCTCAGACCATCCATTTAAGATTATAGATAAAGTAGTCCTAGAAATGATTTTTGGACACAAAATGGATACAATGATTAGGGAATAGATTTTGGGAGGTTTTTAGGTATGTTAATTGATGAATCGGAATGGTTTTACAGTGTGAAGAATAGAGGGTAGGATGTGTCCTTTTCTAAGCGAGGTGAGGGGTACACATTTAATTTTTGGAAACAAAAAGGTTTACCAACATTTTTCACATGAAAGAGTGGTAAAAATTGAGTATTATTTAGCACTAAATATTATAAGGATTAATGTTTTACATATAATGGGTTTTAGAATTTTTTTTGTTAATTTACACCCTTATATTCTTATTTTTACTCCCTGATAAATCAGTTTTTCCCATAACTGTGCTAAATAATTTTTAATTTTTTCACTATTCATTATTGTAAAAAATTATGTTTACTTTAATAGATAATATAAATTATTATGATTCTAAATAAGGAATAAATTTATAAATATAATATTCAAATAAATTACAATTCTTAATTTAAAATTAAACCCATGGACGTAATGAGAAATAGAGACTTCAAAGAGGGTGATGTTGAAAACATTAAAAATGTTTTTTCTTAAATACTAAAAATGAAAATTTTTACAAGGTCCCTGATTTTATTATTATGTATATAATTTAAATAATTATCCATTAATATATATTTTAAATTTAGTTTATATTTATAACTAATTTAATAGCAAATGTATCTTTCTATTAAAATTCATAATTTTTCATTATTAATTCAAAATTGAAACATTTTCAAAAAACCAATAAAATCACCATATGATAATTTTTAAATGTAGTTTTTAAAAATTAATATTATTTTTCCATATAAATTTTCTATATTTTTTAAAACTTATTTATTAATTATGTGTGGAATGTGAATCAAAACATCCTTTTTAAAAAATAATTTTTTTAGAATAATTTTATTTTACATTCAAATGATTAGTATTTTATTTCTTATAAATATATAAAAAATAAAATTTATTTATTTATTTTTAAATCATAAATTTTTTATAATTGTTTTATTACTATTCATACCATCCATTTTAATGGTGATGTTATAATTTTTAGCACTGAATTAAAAAATATTGATAGAGCATCAGGTTTTGTTTAAACTAAGTTTTGCACAAATCACATGATATCAAAGAGGTTGAAATTATTTAAAAATATATTGTATTTTCAAGGGGTGTTATATTCTCTTCTGTTCTTATTCTTCAATTTCATGTTTGAAATCAAAAATAATGTCCCTATTTTAAAATATTAGTTTGTTACAATCCCTATAGAGAGAGAAATTGAACTACTACTTGAATTATCATGAATAAAGATAGTTTCATTATATAAAATAAAAATGAGGATGTATATACCCCACATAAAAGAAAATATGTGAATAATATAAAACAAATATCAATGATGGAAATTTTGAGAAGAGCCACCATATATTTTATAACATCTGAATTAAAATACATTTGGTGAAATAACATTATTTTTATTTATAAATACCAAAGATTACAGTAATACTACAGTATAATATATTCAGGGGAATTGAATGAAACTAAAACTAGACAAATTGAAGCATGGTAAAAAAATATGATCCAGGTCTCAATAATTTAAATTCAGAGAAATACCCCTTACCTTAATACAAATTATGTTTCATCACATTTCTTCCCCATTTATAATAAATATATTTTTATAAAACACGACTCTAGAATTTAATTATATACCTTTTTTCAATCATGATTATTTATAATCATTGTAATTTATTATTTACTATTCCATTAGAGGTGAGAAAATCTTGAAGACATATTTTCCATTTAAATTATCTCATTTTTATTCATTTTTAGAATTTGGAAAAATTTTAATTTATCATATTGAAAAATAATTTTGAGAACCTTATATTAAATTAAAATAAATTAAAATAAAATAATATTCACTAACAATCCTAAAAATTGGATAGAAGTAGAGAATTGAAAATTTCAACATATATGGATGAAAAAAGACATTATCAAGACATGTCAACAGAGAGGGGATGTATTTAATATAAATATATAAAGAACTTTATACTACTTTCTTAATATGTAATGAACCCCCACCAAAAAATGTACCCCTCCTTGTTTTAAGGAGATAACGACACCTAAATCCCTCATAAAATAGGCCACAGTTTTGTGGTAATCCCACATGATAAATCAGACACATAAATGGGAGTAATTACACAATAAGAGTACATTAAGGCATTGATATTTAAAAAATTATTCTAATAATAAATAGTATACCCAATCACATTCATTTAATGTCATAAACCTATAAGAAAATCATGCGAATCTATAAGTTCCAAATGAAAATCCTATTCAATGACCTTGAATCCCAAACAACTCTTGGAAAACACAAGGGGATAGTAATGTCCATCACATTTCTTAATTATATTTTGATTACCTAAAAAATATATACATCATGAGATCACAATGGGTATACTTATAAGGATCCTCCATGAATATTCTCGTTCAAAAGATAAAGAAATCATACTAAAGACCAGTGAATAAATAAGTGTAACTAAATCGTCACATAAACATTTATTTTAAGTTCCCACCCTCATCATGGATATCTCAAAAACTATCATATATAAGTAATAAAATAATGACCTATATAAAATTAAATTAATTTACCCCAATACCACATCCCCATCAGTTTGACGCTCTATACCAACATTGCATGTCCTGACCCATATCTATACAAATAATAGATCTTCCCTGAAAAATACTAGGGAAACAATAATATATCTTGCACCCTATGTATTACATAATCTCATAATCAACAACCACACATCCATATTGTAGTAAAATATTGTGCAAGAGGATCCACATCACATATATCATGTATAATACCTCAATCCATCACATAGCATATGATACATATCTATAAAAATACTTAATATACTATATTAAAGGACTGAAAAGTAATTTTTTTATTATCGTCTACGGAAAGGCCAAGTACCTCCGTTACAAAGAGACCGCAAGGGGGTCGAAAGTAATCTAAGCCAAGATAATCCTTCTGCTAAAAAATGTGGCACTCTCGCAGAAGAGACCCCAAGTCGGAAAAAATGGAATGTCCTTCTTCTGGGTATCTGAGGCTTTCATGAGTGTCTAAAACGAAGTTAGTTTCCCTCCAGCTATGTTGAATGACTTATCCCGAAGAAATTTACCTAAAAAACCTTCTAATAATGTAGATCAAATCCCATAGGATCTCATGTCTTCCTTGGATCATCTTCACCAGAATTTCGAAATCTAACTCAACTTCCAACACCTCAAGACCACACTCCCTCCAAACATGGAGCCTAATAAACAGTGCCCGAGCCTCCGCCCCCAGGGAAGAACTCGGGCCATAGAAGGATATGAAGGCCACAATAATAGAACTGTAAGTATTATGCAGGACCCCTCCACCGCTCATTAATCCATTTCTTAGAGAACCGTCCACGTTGAGTTCCATCCCGTTGGAAGGGGGGTCCAGCAGACCCATTTTCCTCCCGAGCCTCCATGAGAAATGGGTCTATTAAGGATGTTGAAAATCGGGGATGATTACTGACTCCCTTTCAATAATGAGAGAATATTATGAATAAGGGACCTTTCCCTCATAAACAAGAAAGGAATCTGAAACACTAGAACCCAACTGTGCCTGATTCTGGGCTTCCCAGATTTTTCAGCATATGGATGTAAGGATGATGACACAGACCTTACATTCCATGCTTTTACCCTCCACACCCTGTACCCATGAGGCCATGAGACTGTGAATGGGAGGCTGATGAGAATCGATCCTTGGCTTTAGAGTGCAGATAGACAAAAGGTCAACAACCCATGAGCTCTAAGCAAAAAGATGGTCAGTGGATTCCCTCTTCAAACTCGCACCACAAAAGCACCGTGAGACTCAATGTTTACCCCTTCTATGTATGTTTTCATCCATAGGTAAAGCCTTATTTATGATACACCAAACGAGGAAGATCATTTTGGTGGGGATCTCTCTACATCAGTAAACGCCAACCCTCTCCTCTAAGCCAGATTCTGCATATCTGCTTTTTCTATACTCCCGGGTGGAGAAAATGCCCATACTCGAACATGTGTAACAACATCTATCCTCCTCCTCAACCAAGCTGATACTGTCAAATACCACCTTCTGATCTTTATTAAGAACTTCCTTAATAAACGAAGGATAAGTGCTTGCTTCTTTGAAGGAGATACCGGGAGCAGGACAGTTCGGGAATCCGAGACATTCCCCTGCCGAGTTTTCTTCCCAGAAGCCAACGTCTCCTCTTCATATGATCCACTGAGTTGATTTGGACATCTCATCCAAGCGGTCAAACATACACTGTGCCAAAACAGACTGGCCTGCTCTTCGAGGTCTTGCATAATTCTGTTGATTGTCGTATCTATTGCTGAAGAAAGAAGCCCACGTCGATTTCCCCTTAATGATTTCCCAAGAAATTCTTTCTTCAATTCCTTTCATACTTTCTGTGATATCACGTAAACCCACACCGACCTTCTCCACTGGTCGTGCCATACGCCACCAAGCCGCCCTGTGACAGCGGCCATTCTGACTGGTGTCCCATAGGAAAGCGGACATCACCTTCTCCATTCTTACAATAGTGCTCTTCAGTGGTCTGATAATCGCCAGTAAATGAAACGGAATGGAGGTGAGAATGTAGGTGATGAGCATGATACGTCCCCCAAAATATAGGAATTTTTTCCAGTTCAGAATTCTACCTAGAATCTGGTTCATGATATCTTAAAAAATATTGTTTAACACGTCTCGGAGAGAGTGGAACCCCAAGGTAAATTATAGGAAGTTGTCTTCTCTGGCAGCCCAGGATCTCCTGGATTTCTTTTCAGCGTCTTCTTGGGTGCTGGTTGGATAGAAAAACACGATTCTTCCCTGCATTAATCTTCTTCCCAATCAATGAATAGTAAACCGAGAGGATACCCATGAGTTCGGTCAAATATCATCTTCTACCATTCGTAAAAATCACAATGTCATCGACAAACATTAAGTGTGAAATTGTCTCCCTTCCTTTTCTTCCAAAGAAGGGTTCATTTTTCCTATTTATCATGCTAATGTGAGGATTTCTAGAGAGGGTGTCCTACGCAAGAATAAAGAGGGAAAGAGACAAAGGGTCACCTTGCCAGATACCCCACACCGATTTGAAGAAGCCAAAACACCTTCCCTAGAAGGATATGGAGAGCCACGAGGATGCATAGCACCGAAAACAAAGGTCACAAACCCATTCCTCTAATCTAAATTTATGCATCACCTGGATGAGAAAACTCCATTCCAACATTTCATATGATTTATCCATGTCCACTTGGAAGAAGACATTATACCCGACCACCTTTCTATTTAAATCATTAACAAGCTCTCTAGAAATTCCGACTACCCCTTGTATGCTTCTTCCATTGATAAACCCATGTTTCTCACCTGAAACCAATTTTGGAATGATCCCACCTATCCTCTCTACAATCAATCTAGCCTGAATTTTTTAGGAGATATTAGATTGAAAAATATGCCTGAATTGGCCAATGGAAGTGGGATCTTTAACCTTTAGAATGAGTGCCACCTTGGAAGAACTCACTGATCTGTTAACCTCACCACCCCGAACAAAATACTGTATGGCCTCCACCACTTGCCTTTTGACCACCTCCCATGCCGCCACATCGAATTCACTCAGGAAGCCATCCGGGCCGGGTGTGCTACAATGAGGCATAGCCAGCACAGAGCGCTTAATTTCCTCTTCATCTGGCAAGGCTAACATTATCTCGTTATCATAGTTACTCACCATCCCGATAATCCCCTCCCAGAACTCCTCTGTCGCTTCAGGACCTTGATCCTCCTCATTGTTGGAACTCACTGACCCGGCCAGGAGACCTTCAAAGTGTTCTAAGGCCACACTACTAGAAGTCTCCACGTCCGACGTGTAGACTACATTTCCTAAACATATGTTGAATCTCGAGTTTCTCTTCTTCTTAAGGCAGGCATGAAAATAATCATTGTTTATATCTCCCTCTTCCAGCCATCTCGCGCACGATCTCGATTTGTAATAATTTTCAATTTCAAGAAGCTTCTCCGTGAGAAAAACCCATTTGTCACAAAGAAATGTGAATTTATTCTCATCCCAGTAATTTTGAAAATCTTCCTCGAGTTTCTCAATGTCTGTCATCATGCTTTCCACTCCCAAACCAACAATGTATTTATGCACATTACATTCAAGAATATCCTTTTTGAGTCTTTTAAGTCTGTTCGTAAGATCATTCCATGCCCTTCCACCATCCTCGCTTTCCCCTGAGTTCCTGAACGTTGCCATGAAATCACTCTCTTTATGCCAATTAACAGAGTAATGGAAATCATTAAGACCCGGAAAATCCCTATGTAACTCCAAAAGTACCAAAGAATGATCGGATATCGTACGAGGGAGGTGTGAGGCCGACATCTTCCAAATGAAATCAAGGCCTTGCAAATTCGCAAAACACATGTCGAGCCAACTCCATATCCGACTAGTTCCCCTGCGGTTATTACACCAGGTGAAGCGATTGCCTTTGAAACCCAAGTCGAAAATTCTCACTGAAGAGATGAATTCTCTGAAATCATGCATTCCCCCCATATTACTGGATGTACCTCCATTCTTCTCTGAAAGATCAGTGATCGTGTTGAAATCTCCCCCCAAAAACCAAGGAAGAGAGTCCGTACGAATTGAGCCCAGAAATCTCCATAATTCCATAATCATGGTAGTTTCATTACTGGCATAAATAAAAGAGAACATGATATCTCACCCTTTAAAGAATATTTTGGTATGAATGCACTAATCCATAATATTAACTATGTCACGACCCGCCCTCGGGGTCCGTGCCGTGACTATCCCAAGCCCGCCTTCCATAGGCCAGGGGCTGGCGACTAGCACCAAGGCGTAAATCCCGGTAAAAAGGGAAGGCATTGCCTTTGTAAAGTAAACAAACACCACAGAGAAAGCAAGCGGAAAGTAAACACTAAACAAAAGCAGAGTACAACTGAAAGTGCGGAAAAGTAAATGGGCCAGTATACAAACCCAAACTGAAAGTAAAGTACAACTCGAAAGGGAAAACATCAACTGAAAGGTAAAAGCCGCTACACCGAGCTGTCCACTATAAATCCCACCTGAAGGGTGGGTAGAGATAGCTCCACTGCTCCACCGGTCCCGCCGTCCGCTCCGAGCACGTCCCGCCCAGTGGTCCACCTCCAGGTACCGTCATGCTCTGCAAGCCCCAGCTAAGGTCAACGCTGTCCGTCGTCTGCAACCAACACAACGTAGTGCGGGCAAAGCCCGTGCAGGGGTGAGTATAAGCTACTCAGTAGGGACCCCTAGACCCCTCAAGGTCTCTCAAATCCACAAAGGATAAACCACGAAGAAAGGTACAATCACGAAGTAATAACCGACACTGTTTAGGTATATGCCCATACATATACCTAAGTCATCAATTTCGAATACGCTCCAACCTCCGAGCCCAAGTACAACTCAGTCCACACAGGAAAGTAAACGTATTCCACACAGGAAAGCAAAACGTAATCCACACAGGATAGCATAACACAATCCACACAGGAAAGCAGCAGGATTCAACTCACACAGGTATACTTCTTCGAAAGACGATAAAGATGATCTCTGATCCATCTAAGTCGTCGGACCCACGAAGGATCGATAGGTAAGTAACCCCCGCAAAAGACCCACACAGGATCGGGCCCACACAGGACCTGTAGGCGCTAGTTCACACAGGACCGCTGAGCGCAAAGACCCACACAGGATCGAACCCACACAGGATCGGGCCCACACAGGACCTGTAGCACTGATCCACGTAGGATCGCTGAGTGTTGTAGTCGTCGTCGTCGAATCCACACAGGATCTTTGTACTGTCGTCGTCGCAGTCACAGTAGCAGTAGCAGTAGCAGTAGTAGTCACAGTCGCAGTAACAGTCGCAGTAACAGTCGCAGTAACAGTCGCAGCCAGCACTAGGGTTCTCGCACACAGCAAGCTCGTTCGGAGGGTCCGCTCCACGAGCCGAGAGGCTGATACATCAACTGTCACAAAGTCCAGAGTTGATGTATCCAAATGTTCCGTATCGTCAATAGGAACTCAACGCAACAGACGGCGCGTCGATCGGACGCCCGGTCTGAGAGTTATTGGCATTTTCGTCCCCGGGGCCCGGTTGGTTTTTAAGGCAAAACCAACCCGACCGTACTCCACCTGTGTCCAAACCTCGGGCGGAGTATGCCAAAAGATCCATCTCACTAAGAGGAACACAACACAGATGACAGCACGTCATTCGGACGTCCGTTGCTCAAGATATGAGCGTTTCCGCTCCAAAGGCCCGGTTGGTTTCGTGAACGAACCAACCCGGACGAACTCAAAGTAATCCAAAACCTTGAGTGCGATATACTAAAACGACCGTCTCGATCCAAGGATCACTTTTCCGCAGACGGTTCGTCGATCGGAGGTCCGTGGCTCAAGTTATGGCCAAAAGACCGAAACTGATTCGAAACGGGGGGGTCCGGGTCCGGGCCGACCCGGCCCGACCCCCCCTGGGTCGGCCCGAACCAGGTCGACCCGAACCGGGTCCGACCCGGCCCGGCAGGCCGGCCGGCGGCGCGGCGGCCTGGCGCCGCATGGAGGCAGCGCGCGGGGGGGATCAAGCCCCCGCTTGATTGGAGAGGCGGCGCGGCCTTGTGCCGCGCCCTTTGAAAAGAAAACGGCTCCCCCACATGGGGGCCGGCTTGAAGAAACCGGGGGGCCTCCTGCCCCCCCCCCCTCAAGGGAACCGACCTCCTCTTAAATGAGGAGGGTTTTAAATCTGGCCGGGGGAATTTATCTCCCCTGGCCTTTGACCTTCCGGTCGGCCAACTGCCGGCCGGTTTTCTCCAACAGGACCGGAAAATCCAGTCCCCTTTCCGGCTTCCGACGCCGGCGGCCCTGCCGCCGGTCTTCTCGTCCCGCCGCGGCCCGGAACCGGCCGCGGTGTTCCTCGTCCGGCGCGGTGTGACGGCACCGTGCCCCTCCACCGTGCCTCTGATTCCTCTTGACGCAGCGCGATAGCGTTGCGTTCTTGATGGTTCTTCCATGGCGCGGCGCGACGGCGCCGCGCAATATAAACATACAATTATCTGTGTGGTGCGACGGCACCACGCCACCTTGTTTCCACCCGCAAGGTAAATCAACAAGAACGATGGAGGGGGTTCGGCCATGTTCATGCGGTCCGACCCCCTCACATTAAATGATAACACAACTTAAAATCCTTACGTTAATCATGCATGAACCAAGAACAAGGATAAAAATTAAACAATAATCAGCAACCCCTACCTTGGGTATATGTTCGAAGATTTGTCAACGTCACGCGGAAGACAACGTCGCGGAGGTCGGGCGTCGCGGTAGTCGTTCGTCAAATCCGATGACGAAGAGGTACGTCCGAAGAGATACGTCGTTGGCGTATCTTCGTATGCCGACGAAGGGAGTCCGAGGAGGAAGCGGCGTTCCCTCTCGTTGACACGGAAGACGATGAAGAGAGGAGAGGCGTTCTTCGTCGGAGTTTGAGCATTCTTCGTCAAGTTGAGTGTTCTTCGTCAAAGATTGAAGAAGGAAGAAAAACTCTCATAACTCTCAAGATGGATAAAGAGTTCTAACCCAACAAAATAAGCTAAGAGATTATTTTATTATGTCAATCATCCATTTGAATTTCAAAGGTTTGAATTAAGACAAATCAAGCCATTAATTAACCAACTTGCCATCTTAAATTAAAAGGGGAGTTTAAGGGATAAGATGAGAGGTTTAGGTTCGTGTGGGTCCCACCACACTTAATCCTCTCATGGGAGGTTATGTGGGTGTGGGTCCCACCCCTAACTCCCTTTGAGAGGAGTTAATATACAAAGTAAAATAAAAAGAATTCTACATTTTTTATTCAACTTTTTATAAATCTCCCAAAAACTAACTTTCGTCCCGCAACAAACGCAACTTCCGAAAAGGTCTCTTTAGGCGAATATCGGCGCTGCAAGTTCATCGGTGCCCTCAGATTTCAATTCCAAGCACTGGATCAAAAGTTAGGAATTCCCGCTCGTTCGTTCACAGAACGTACCCGAGCCAAACTTTGGAAATTGATTCCGGGCACTCCGGGCCTTGGAATCAGGTGCCGTCAGAAACCGCGCTCTTGTAAAATTCCAAAGAAAATCAAGAAAAACTTTCGCTTGAATTTTACGGGTCTTTACATTACTCCCACCTCAGGGCTTTACGTCCCCTTAAAGATACATCAAAAACTAGGGAAACAAATGAGGGTACTGAGCACGCATCTGAGCCTCCCGCTCTCATGTGCTCTCCTGGAGATTCCCGTGCTGCCATCTAATGCTCACAAGAGGAATCGATCGCCCACGCAGGACCCACTCCTGTCGATCCTCTATCTCCACCGGGACCTCCATGAAAGTCGCCCCATCGTCAACGTCAAGCTCCCCATGGTCAATGATGTGCGTCGGGTCGTGCACGTATCTCCTCAGCTGAGATACGTGGAAGACGTCATGCACCCGGTGCAACTGAGGTGGCAGAGCCAGGCGATAAGCCACCTCGCCAACCCTACCGAGGACCTGGAAGGGTCCGATGAAGCGCGGAGATTACTTGCCGCCTCGGACAAATCTTCGAATACCACGTCGAGGTGAGACCCTCAAGAAGACGTGGTCGCCATCCTCGAACTATAGTGGCCTTCGCCTCCTGTCAGCATATGACTTCTGCCGGCTCTGAGCTGTCCTCATCCGCTCCTGGATGACCTGGACCTTCTCTGTCGTGGCCTGGACCATCTCCGGTCCCACAAGTGCTGACTCCCCAGGGTCTGTCCAACACAAAGGAGATCTACAAGGTCGGTCGTACAACGCCTCGTACGGTGCCATCCCGATGGTGGAGTGGTAGTTGTAGTTGTACGCAAACTCCACCAAGGGTAGGTGGTCCTCCCAGCTACGACCAAAGTCGAGAACACATGCGCGGAGCATGTCCTCGAGAGTCTGAATGGTCCTCTCCGTCTGACCATCCGTCTGAGGGTGAAAGGCTGTGCTCAGACGTAGCTGCGTCCCGAACGCCTCCTGTAACCCCTTCCAAAGCTGGGAAGTAAAGCGAGCATCTTGATCGGAGATGATAGATGATGGCACACCGTGGAGCCACACAATCTCCTGAATGTAGAGACATCCCAAGATCTCCACTGAGCCCTGCTCTCTGATGGATAAGAAGTGTGCCGAATTAGTGAATCGGTCAACAATCACCCATATGGAGTTGTGACCTATGGAAGTGCGTGGAAGTCCAGTCACGAAGTCCATAGATATGTCGTCCCACTTCCACTCCGGAACCTCCAAGGGCTGTACCAAGCCTGCTGGTACCTGATGCTCTGCCTTCACCTGCTGGCAGGTGAGGCATCGAGAAACGAACTCTGCTACCGCCTTCTTCATGCCCGGCCACCAGTGCTGTCGTCTGAGGTCCTGGTACATCTTTGCCACTCCAGGATGTACCGCCAAAGGAGAAGTGTGAAACTCTCTCAGCACTTCCTCTCACAAAGCAACTGGTACCATGGTACGTCCTCTGAAAAGGATGTCGTGCTCTGCTCCAAGGGAGAAACCATCAGGTTCCTGTCCCTAGGATATCTGTGCACGCCGTGTCTCACAGTCAGCGTCCTCACGCTGTGCCTCCCTGACCCGCTGCAGTAGTGGAGGGGTGACTGTGAGAGACTGGAGGAAGGCTGCTCCATCTCTATCCACGAAAGATATCTGCAAAGAGGTTAGCTGCTCTGTCGCCTCCTCAAGTAGTTGAATGCTTGTCCTCCTGCTGAGGGCATCGGCTACTAAGTTCCCCTTCCCAGGAGTATATACTATCTCAAAGTCATAGTCATGGAGGAACTCGAGCCATTGCCGCTGTCTCAGGTTCATGTCCTTCGGCGAGAAGATATACCTGAGACTCTGATGATCAGAAAAGACTGTAAAGTGCTCGCCCATCAGATTGTTTCGCCATGTCTTCAGAGCGAAGACCACTGCTGCTAACTCCAGGTCATGGGTAGCGCAGTTCTGCTCCTGCGGCCTCAACTGACGTGATCCATAGGCGATCACTGCCCACTCCTGCATCAGAACACATCCGAGTCCGGTCCCTGATGCATCGCAGTAGACTACGTACCCTACTCCCTCCTCAGGCAACCTCAAGATAGGTGCGCTAGTCAATCTCTGTCTCAGCTCCTGGAAGCTCTGCTGACATCTGTCAGACCACACGAAGGGTTTCCCCTTCTTCGTCAAAGCTGTGATTGATGCCGCAACTCTAGAGAAGTCTGGCACGAATCTCCGATAGTATCCAGCTAGCCCCAAGAAACTCTGAACCTCAGTCACGCTCCTGGGTGGCTCCCAAGCCAACACAGCCTCAATCTTCACGGGATCCACTGCAAATCCCGCCTCAGAGATAACGTGTCCCAAGAAGTGGACCTCACGTATCCATAACTGGAACTTCGAGAGCTTACCATAAATCTGGTGCTCTCGGAGTGTGTCTAGTACAACTCGCAAGTGATAGGCGTGCTCCTCCTCTGTCGTAGAGTAAATCAGAATGTCATCGATGAAGACCACGACAAACAGATCGAGGTATGGCTGAAAGATCCTGTTCATGAGAGCCATGAACACTGATGGAGCATTGGTTACACCGAATGGCATAACCAAGAACTCATAGTGGCCATACCGACATCTGAAGGCTGTCTTCTGCACATCCTCGTCTCTGACTCTGAGCTGATGATAGCCTGACCTGAGGTCTATCTTCGAGAACCACCGTGCTCCCTTGAGCTGATCAAAGAGGTCATCAATCCTCGGTAGCGGATACTTGTTCCTCACTGTCACCTGGTTCAGGCGACGATAGTCAACACAAAGTCGAAAGCTTCCGTCCGCCTTCTTGGCGAACAAAATCGGGGAAGCCCAGGGTGAAACACTGGGTCGGATGAACCCCTTGCCCTGCAAGTCCTCCAACTGTACCCGTAGCTCTCGAAGCTCAGTGGGGGCCATCCGATATGCTGGAGTGGATATCGGGGATGTCCCGGGGTACAAGTCAATAAAAAAGTCTACCTCTCTGCATGGAGGTAGTCCTGGAACGTCGTCGTGAAAAACGTCTGCAAACTGATCCACCACTGCAGGAAAACCAGGACTCCGCACGTCAACTGCTCCAAGGATAAGGCTAGCCAACTGATGAGTGATGGGCTGTCCTCTCCTCCGCGGAAGTCCATCCTGTGATGCTAAGGCTGCCTTCTCGCCGGTGAAGGTGAACCTGCTCCCGTCGGTGCGTACACATCGCACCTTGCGCCTAAAACAGTCAATCTGTGCATGGACCGTAGATAGACTATCCATGCCCAAGATGACGTCGTAAGGCCTCGACGCTGCTACAAGAAGATCCCAGCCGAAGCTCTTGCCTCCTAGAGTAAGCTCACACTACTGGCACCAGTGCGTAATCGTCGAGTCTTCTCCCGTAGGAGACTCTAGCCGTAAGGATTGAGCCAACGGCTCTGTCGGAATCTCCGAGCTCCGAACAAGGGCAGCGGCTATGAAAAAGTGACTCGATCCTGTGTCTATAAGAACTGCAACAAGGGTGGAATAGACACAGATAGTACCTCGAATAATCTCAGGTGCGCCGTGGTCGTAGGCCTCTGCTTCCTGGAGTTGTGCCTGTCTCTGCCCGCCAGCTCCCTGTGGTCGGGGTGGACCTCCTGGTGGTGGTGGTGGCAGAACCTCAAAGCGTCGCCCACCACCAGCTGCTCGTCCAGCTCCTCTGCCTCGTCCGCCTCCTCCCTGCGGACCGCCATGGTCGACCCTCTACCTCTGCCTCGGTGGTCCCTCAACCGACTGCTGCTCCTCGGCATGGCGGGTCGGGAAGTCACGAGCCATGTGGCCCTGCCTCCCGCACGAGTAGCACTGTATGCCTCTCGAAAGACTGGCTCCGCACTGTGTGCCCCGCACTGCTGAGCCAGTGTCCTGAGGTCGTCTGCCCGAAGGTCTGGTCTTTCTGGACCCCTGAGTCATCCGCCGACTGCCTGCTGCAGATGACTCAGCCACGTGCCGCCCTGCGGTGGGTCTCTGTGCTGGTGTAGACTCATCAAGGAAGCTCTCGATAAGAAGGGCCCGCTCCAGTACTTTTGTCTGAGTCAGTATGCTGAGGGAGATCAGCGATGCCCTGATCTCGTGTCTCAAACCCTGCTCGAAGGTCCGGGCCCGAAAGAATTGGTCCCGTACCATGTCGGTCGAGTAGCACGAGAGATCGGTAAATCTCACCGAGTACTGAGCGACTGTCATGCTGCCCTGCCGCAGCTGAAGAAGCTCCTGGATACGCACCACACGAAGGGTGGCTGGGACAAACTCCGAGCGGAAGAGGCTCTCAAAGTCCGTCCAAAGTAGAGATGCCTCATCGTGCACCTGGAGCATCAAGCTCCACCATCGTCCTGCTGCTGCGTGTAGTAGGCTCGCAGCGAGGATCACCATGAGGTCTGCTGGTGTCCTCACTAGCCTAAACACTCGTACCACTGCCTCCAGTCAGTCCTCTGCTGCCTGGGGATCCGTCTCCCCGCGAAACCTGGGTGGTCGCTGGCGCTGAAACTCATGCAGTGCGCTGAGGCAACGTGCATCGTCAGCGGCTGCTGCAGGGAGCTTCGGGGGCTCGGCGGGTAGAGCTACCGCCGGTGCCACTGCTGACAAAGGGCCCTACACCGAGGCCTCGTCGCTCGGTGGGCTGTCGTCACGCTCGACTCTCGGAACCCTAGCTAGCTGCCGTCGTGGGGCCATCCTGAAAAGAAAACAGGTGCGCCATGGTCAGAACAGTATACCTGGTGAGCTGATATAAGTAATCACAAAGAAAACTTTGAAACACACACGCAATCAATGTTTTCGTGCATTAAGTCGGAAATCAGAAGTCAGGGTCCTGGTGTACGGATACGTCGGCCGCCGCACCAACACTGGACTCCCTGGACTGATAACCATACTCAATACGCTAAACATTATTGATTCACATAGAAAAAATCAGAGTTCGCGGTAGAACCGAACTCCTCTGATACCAATTTGTCACGACCCGCCCTCGGGGTCCGTGCCGTGACTACCCCAAGCCCGCCTTCCATAGGCCAGGGGCTGGAGACTAGCACCAAGGCGTAAATCCCGGTAAAAAGGGTAGGCATTGCCTTTGTAAAGTAAACAAACACCACAGAGAAAGCAAGCAGAATGTAAACACTAAACAAAAGCAAAGTACAACTGAAAGTGCGGAAAAGTAAATGTGCCAGTATACAAACCCAAACTGAATGTAAAGTACAACTCGAAAGGGAAAACAACAACTGAAAGGTAAAAGCCGCTACACCGAGCTGTCCACTGGAAATCCCACCTGAAGGGTGGGTACAGATAGCTCCACTGCTCCACGGGTCCCGCCGTCCGCTCCGAGCACGTCCCGCCCAGTGGTCCACCTCCAGGTACCGTCCTGCTCTGCAAGCCCCAGCTAAGGTCAACGCTGTCCGTCGTCTTCAACAAACACAACGTAGTGCGGGCAAAGCCCGTGCAGGGGTGAGTATAAGCTACTGAGTAGGGACCCCGAGACCCCTGAAGGTCTCTCAAATCCACAAAGGATAAACCACGAAGAAAGGTACAATCACGAAGTAATAACCGACACTGTTTAGGTATATGCCCATACATATACCTAAGTCATCAATTTCAAATAAGCTCCAACCTCCGAGCCCAAGTACAACTCAGTCCACACAGGAAAGTAAACGTATTACACACAGGAAAGCAAAACGTAATCCACACAGGATAGCATAACACAATCCACACAGGAAAGCAGCAGGATTCAACTCACACAGGTATACTTCTTCGAAAGACGATAAAGATGATCTCTGATCCATCTAAGTCGTCGGACCCACGAAGGATCGATAGATAACAAACCCCCGCAAAAGACCCACACAGGATCGGGCCCACACAGGACCTGTAGGCGCTGGTTCACACAGGACCGCTGAGCGCAAAGACCCACACAGGATCGGACCCACACAGGATCGGGCCCACACAAGACCTGTAGCACTGATCCACGTAGGATCGCTGAGTGTTGTAGTCGTCGTCGTCGAATCCACACAGGATCTCTGTTCTGTCGTCGTCGTAGTCACAGTAGCAGTAGCAGTAGCAGTAGCAGTCACAGTCGCAGTAACAGTCGCAGTAACAGTCGCAGCCAGCACTGGGGTTCCCGCACACAGCAAGCTCGTTCGGAGGGTCCGCTCCACGAGCCGAGAGGCTGATACATAAACTGTCACAAAGTCCAGAGTTTATGTATCCAAAAGTTACGTATCGTCAACAGGAACTCAACGCAACAGACGGCGCGTCGATCGGACGCCCGGTCTGAGAGTTATTGGCATTTTCGTCCCCGGGGCCCGGTTGGTTTTTAAGGAAAAACCTTCCCGACCGTACTCCACCTGCGTCCAAACCTCGGGCGGAGTATGCCAAAAGATCCGTCTCACTAAGAGGAACACAACACAGCTGACGGCACGTCATTCGGACGTCCGTAGCTCAAGATATGAGCGTTTCCGCTCTGAAGGCCCAGTTGGTTTCGTGAACGAACCAACCCGGCCGAACTCAATGTAATCCGAAACCTTGAGTGTGATATACTAAAACAACCGTCTCGATACAAGTATCGTGTTTCCGCATACAGTTCGTCGATCGGAGGTCCGTGGCTCAAGTTATGGCCAAAAGACCGAAACTGCTTCGAATCGGGGGTGTCCGGGTCCGGGCCGACCCGGCCCGACCCCCCCTGGGTCGGCCCGAACCGGGTCAACCCGAACCGGGTCTGACCCGGCCCGGCTGGCCGGCCGGCGGCACGGCGGCGCGGCGGCCTGGTGCTGCACGGAGGCAGCGCGCGGGGGGGATCAAGCCCCCACTTGATTGGAGAGGCGGCGCGGCCTTGTGTCGCGCCCTTTGAAAAGAAAACGGCCCCCCCACGTGGGGGCCAGCTTGAAGAAAATGAGGGGCCTCCTGTCCCCCCTCAAGGGAACCGCCCTCCTCTTAAATGAGGAGGGTTTTAAAGCTGGCCAGGGGAATTTATTTCCCCCGGCCTTTGACCTTCCGGCCGGCCAACTGCCGGCCGGTCTTCTCGTCCCGCCGCGACCCGGAACCGGCCGCGGTGTTCGTCGTCCAGCGCGGTGCGACAGCACCGCGCCCCTCCACCGTGCCTCCGATTCCTCTTGATGCGGCGCGAAGGTGTCGCGTTCTTGATGGTTCTTCCATAGCGCGGCACGACGGCGCCGCACAATATAAATATACAATTATCCACGTGGTGCGACGGCACCACGCCACCTTGTTTCCACCCGCAAGGTAAATCAACAAGAACGATGGAGGGGGTTCGGCTGTGTTCATGCGGTCCGGCCCCCTCACGTTAAATGATAACACAACCTAAAATTCTTACGTTAATCATGCATGAACCACGAACAAGGATAAAAGTTAAACAATAATCAACAACCCCTACCTTGGGTATAGGTTCGAAGATTTGTCAACGTCCCGCGGAAGACAACGTCGCGGAGGTCGGGCGTCGCGGTAGTTGTTCGTCAAATCCGATGACGAAGAGGTACGTCCGAAGAGATACGTCGTTGGCGTATCTTCGTATGCCGATTAAGGGAGTCCGAGGAGGAAGTGGCGTTCCCTCTCGTTGACACGGAAGACGAAGAAGAGAGGAGAGGCGTTATTCGTCGGAGTTTGAGCGTTCATCGTCAAGTGGAGCGTTCTTCGTCAAAGATTGAAGAAGGAAGAAAAACTCTCAAAACTCTCAAGATGGATAAAGAGTTCTAACCCAACAAAATAAGCTACGAGCTTATTTTATTAAGTCAATCATCCATTTGAATTTCAAAGGTTTTAATTATGACAACTCAAGCCATTGATTAACCAACTTACCATCTTAAATTAAAAGGGGAGTTTAAGGGAGAAGATGAGAGGTTTAGGTTCGTGTGGGTCCCACCACACTTAATCCTCTCAAGGGAGGTTATGTGGGTGTGGGTCCCACCCCTAACTCCCTTTGAGAGGAGTTAACCTAAAAAGTAAAATAAAAAGAATTCCACATTTTTTATTCAACTTTTTAAAAATCTCCCAAAAACTAACTTTCGTCCCGCAACAAACGCAACTTCCGAAAAGGTCTCTTTAAGCAAATATCGGTGCTGCGAGTTCATCGGTGCCCTCGGATTTCAATTCCGAGCACCGGATCAAATTTTAGGAATTTCCGCTCGTTCATTCACTGAACGTACCCGAGCCAAACTTCGGAAATTGATTCCGGGCACTCCGGGCCTCGGAATCAGGTGCCGTCAGAAACCGCGCTCTTGTA
The DNA here is from genome assembly GCA_963277665.1 of Viscum album. Taxonomy (NCBI): domain Eukaryota; kingdom Viridiplantae; phylum Streptophyta; class Magnoliopsida; order Santalales; family Viscaceae; genus Viscum; species Viscum album. The sequence goes on from OY728127.1 coordinate 752,004,106, forward strand.
AAATTCCAAAGAATATTAAGAAAAAATTTCCCTTGAATTTTACGGGTCTTTACAAACTAGTTCAACCTTAACTGACAGTTTCCAGCATATCCAGATAAAAGTGTTGTCTGGAACATCGTGCATGCATGAATGAAAACCCATCATTTTCATCAACTTAGGTAGCTTGTGAGCACCTTGTTTTGGTTCAAGAATCACCACCACAGACGACTTGAATTTCCTAGGATCCCTTGATAGAATGGCGCTCTTTTCTGGAGCACCAATCCCCCGCGCATTCCATATTATTGGTGACGTCATTAAACCTGGGCACTCCTCGTCCTCTGACCAGCGTCTCCAAAAGGGAACAATGAAATAAACATACCTGACTCCTTCGATTTGGAGTGGGTTACCAGGCTAGGAAGGCTCTCAACGGAGACACCTTCCTTGGGATATACACAACCCAAAAATCACCCTATGTGAAACAATTTATCTTTTACCTCACATATAGCTATTGAATATTGGACACCTAAAATACACTACTAATGACTATATATCCTATATGAACATAAAAAGTTCATGTTACATTCAATTAAATAATTCTATTAATAATTACATAATTACATTTATTAAAAAACAGTTGTCATGGCCTTGAGGAAAAATCTAACAACATCCATGGTTCCTCAAGAATTATCATCATTCAAATTTCTATTGACCATAGTACCAAATAATTTAATTAATTTAACATTAAAACTACATAATTTTATGTTCTATATGACTCATACTAAGATTCCAAAAAATGATGAATAAACCATGTACATCCCGCTCCATCAATTAGTTTGGAATAGAATTAGAACATAAATTTCGAAATCAATCCATAATATATGATTCATTATGAATAAATAATTGTAGATTTAATAAAAAACTATAACTAGAAATCTCATCTTCAAGCCACTCTATCAATCTTCGTTTCATCCTCGATATCATCGTGCATATAATTATCCATCAATCCATCACATAAAACAATATATCCAAAAACCCCATGGATCCTAAAATTTTTTTTATTGAAACAACATCCATCATAGTATTATATCAATTATCATAACAATATTTACATTCATAAAAAAACCATAATGTTATAATCATAACAATAAAAAATCGTAGGTTCCTTGAAAGCACCTAAGATATAATAGAACTATGATTTGAGGGAGATAGAATAAAATAATGTCCGAAGATAGTCTCTTGAATAGGATAAGGGCATTCCTCATATAATAAAAAAAACATCTCATGTTTCTTGACAACACCCCAAGGAACGAATCACACATCTAGACGGGGCACTTCACCAATCCCAAGCATGATAAAAAAGTGAAAAATAAAATAAATAATGATAAAATACACAATGTAATCTATCCAAAATAATCCACATCAAATAGGTAAGGTTTAGGTTTTACCAAAACCATTTACCCAAATGGTATTAAATCCCAATAAGGACCAGAATATGTTGACTATGGCTCAAAATAAATCCCATCATACAATGTTTTTGAAATTTGTAGAAAAATTCACTCATGGAAGTTATAAAATTCTCTAGAGGTTCAAAAAATACCATTTTTTCCTTTCAATAACCCCTCCCCTAATGGAAAGGGGGATTATTAGCATCCCCTCCTAGAAGATATGTCTATTTAAGATTGGGATGAGGTTACCCATATTTGTCCCCCCACTCACTTATCCCTCCTTGAGACAAACCCATTTCCCTTAGATATCACTTGGAAGACATTATTGGAGACTCGCCCAAGATCACTATTGATTGACCCAAACTAGGGGAGAATTAGATAATGAAAATAAAATCTTTTATGTTTTTATTATCTGCACCAAACAAAAAAGTTGAATGGATGGAGGGGATTCATCAATTAAACTATCAAAGGGTGAGAGGGTGATAGAGTATTTCCCAATTTCATAGAGAATGAATAGATGAATGAAATAAATATTATTTTGTGAATGGGGTCACTATCCTTCATGTTGATGTTATGATCCAAGACATGGATTTTGATGGAAACAATTTAGACATAGTCCCTTGATAGGTCTATTTAATACATGTCCAAAATATTAGATGGATGAACCCAAAATTTGTGTAGTATCCAGAAAATGAAACTAAAAAATGATAGATTCTACCCCTTGGTGGTATTCAACAAGTGATAAAGGGAACTATTTCGATCTATCTCACTCTCAATGAACAATGGAATAAATATCATCCCTGAAATAGTACCTTTCACAACATAAGGCTATAATATGAAACTATTGATGTATCAAAGTGGAATTATTTAGGTGAAATAATCCTATTGAGTATTTCCTCTTAGAATAATCCAGTGCTCATAATTCTACCCATACTAATGAAGTTAACCTATATGCAGGTTTAAAATATATACTTCAAGAAATATTTGGATACATGCTACTAGTTTCTCTATACTCAAGAATTTAGGAGGAACACGATTTTACACTAATACATTAAAAACATATACTATATTATAAAACCCACAGTGATGTAGTGTATATATACAATTAATATCCTATGAATATATGGGGAATCATAAATCATTTTTCAATTCATATAAATATGATTTAGTTCAGATATTATTTCCTACATAATTCTACAATATCATCTACTATTTTTCTAAATGAATGGAATTCATGGAAGGTTGGTGTGCCCCAATGTATACATAAATAGAGTTGTATATTGAATGGGTATATTTTACTCCACCTCATCCTAATTTCCATATACCAAGTTTCTCATCCTTTAATAGCATAAAACATATAGAGAAACAACACTCACACTTCATGCCCTGAATGGTCCCCATGAAGGGACCAATAGAGCATAAAGTGGTATCAAAACTCTAGTATATTATTAAAAAACTAGAGGATCCTCATTTCATCTGGTATAGTAGTATCCTGATAGGATCCCTCATAGTATTTGAGGAAATTAACTATCAATTACTATATAAATTTATCTATACAGTAAGGAAGACGAATCAGTTCACCCACCCAAATATAAAAAATAGGAAATGAAAGGGTCTATAATTTTTTCACCAAGTGGAATAGATTAATGTATTCAATCATCATAAAAATCAATAATGTCAATTTTTAATAGTTGTAGGAAGATATCCTCATTTATTAACTACAAAATTGAAATTCTAATTGATATAATTAGGAAGGTTTAATGATTTTTAATACCTGGCACAATAAATACAGGATGTCAATTAGTGAATTGAGTACAAATCCTAACCCATTCCAACACGAAGAGGGAATAGTCAGGTTAAATAATAAACAAAAATTTACATTATTAACATTTTTACCATTATTAATAGACAACCGAATAAATATTATAATTCCCCAACCTCTATTGTTAGTATAAATAGTAGAAAAACTACGACCACCTCGGGGAAAAAGAAAACATGGCCACTATTGATTTTAGGAATTCAAGAAAAGAATATAGTAATCATTAAATGAATATGATAATGTTTATTTCATATTGTGACACATAGTTTTTATAAATATATAATACACCAATATTAATTATTATTAATTTCGATACATAAACTCACACATGATGATCATAATATTTTTGTCTCTTTTGAAACCTTGAAACAAAAAAAAATTAGTCCAAAGATATACTAAATCATTTTCCACTATGATAATAATAATTATAATCCTTCTAAGATATGTCATACTTAATATATTTCTTTATAACTTGGTAAAATTAATCATAAGATTTAGTGAGCATAAACTCTATATAATGGTAAACAAGGTAGATATGTAAGAATATCATGACCATAATGGTATGATAACTTGAGAATAACACTTGAAAACGATACTCTATATTTATATAATCATAATAATGAGTCATAGGATATATATTTATGGTTCATAGGACAAAAATAAAAATATTATCAAAGAACATAATCCATGAGAACCTAACATTGGCCTATTAGAAGGAATTTATGGCATATACATAAGTATAGAAAATAATTTCCATTTTATCAAAGACTAACTAAAAATAAAATAAGAGTGGAATAGTTTCACTCCCCATACCATCATAGTAGTCATGGTTCCCTCATAAGACCTTCATAGAGGAAACATGTTCGTGTTGAACTAGATTCACTCTCCATTCCCATCATGTATAACTCATGAGATATAATTATTTACCAAATGAATTATATGGATATATAAGTCCCACCAATATAATATTGGAAAACCTAATTATTTTTTAAATAAGATCACAAACATTCCACATATCATAGACCATGAAATAAATTATGTTTTTTAACACTCAATGAAATAAGAACATCTTGAAAAGTGAAAGGTTTCATAATCATTTCATCATTTAAGCATACCACATCCCCTAAAAATATGTTGGTTTCATAAGAATTTTATCATGGTATAAATCATGGATGATAAAATCTATTCATAATATTCATTACATCATAAATATATATAATTAATATAAAGAATAAAAATGATAACCTTAGACCATATTCTAGTATGTCATAGGTTTTATCGATGGATGCCATCTTATATGGAAAATTATTTTGAAAGATCATTTAAAACATTTATGAGGAAAATATCATTTCCACTATGAAAAATATTTTAAAACATAAACATTTTGAAAATATTTTTCATTGAAATTAACTTTGGATGATTATAATGGAAGCATAAAATTAATGATTGGTCATGATGTAAGATAATTATGTTCATGTTGTACATGATAAAATAGAGATTCATTTCACATTTTTGGTAAAATCCACACTTGTTTTGTTTATAAAATGACATAATGATTTCATTGATTTTTTTGGTAAAAAATTAAAACATGGGTAAAAAAGTCAATTAATAATCTGTGGAGATTAAAAAAATAATCTATTTTTTTTAGAAAATATGGTTTTTGATGGAAATTATTTTCTGACCAAAGAGAAAAATAAATTGAAATTTTATTGTAATTTATTTTTCAATTATTCTTAAGTACGTATGATGAGAAAATTTTTCCCATTTATTTCAAAAAAATGAATAATAATTTTAGAATACTATTAATAAAATTATTGAGATATAGATCATAATATTTTTTCATCAATAACATAATCATAAAAAATCTCAATAAATGATAGTATTATTATATAAAATATTTACAAATATTGTATCCTTAAATGATAAACCACCTGAAGGAATAACATAATATGGAACTTATAATACCATTAGGAAAATTAAATTCTTGGCATTAAATGTAAAAGGGTCTTTTATTAAGCTTTTTAAAAAATATATGTTCATAATATAATTTATAACTCAGGGAAGAAAAATCGATCATACATTAGGTATTGAATTCAGTAATACATGCTCAAAAATCATGAATAAAAATTATATGTTCAGAATATATTTATTATATAAAAATATTCAAATATATCATACTAGATAATTTTTAATTATGTCATATTATTAAATTTTAATTAATAAATCGATGTTAAAGTCACATTTTGGGAAATAACCTCTTTTTTTAGATAATTTGACATTTTAATTTTGTTCCACTTACCTCGATCAAGGTTTCATCATATTTTGAATGTTTTACATGATATAAATATATTATTTATGTTAATTTTATATTTATTTATAGTAAAAAAAAGTATTCATTGATATAAAATGAAATACATCATTCAAGGAGAATGAAATTGATATTTACACAAGAATTATATTTAAATTTTTTTATTGAATTGAATAAATAAAAATTTTATGATATATATTATAATTCTATAAAAAATTATATAACATATATATCATATATGTTTATTAAACACATACTTAATACATTCCATGTAATGTGTGGATGAATTAACTCGCATCATGACGAGGTCATCTGTTGTACACACGAGTGATGTCATCATTTTCCAAAAAATGGAAAAAACAACATATATGGGACATTATAATTAAAAAGGAATAATAATATAATTAATATCATATAAAAATGATACTATTTTGAAGAGTAATTGGTGGTATTGGAAAATCAAATGACATTGGATTATGAGGCGGTAGTCTCCCATACTTAAAAATGATGATTTCATAACACATTTGATAGAAGTGGATATGGTTATAGGTAATGATATTGAAATAAAAAAATCCTAATATATGATATATACTGAGGTTATTATATCATCTTCATATAATAATAGCTTATGTATGTGGTGTAAAAAATAAAAATTAAATCCTTATTGATGAATGATACCTCTTATTTGGGTATCCTCATTAAGATTTCACAAAAATAACTTATATGTTGGATTTATGTAAAAAATGAATATAGGATGAGGGGAGGTGTTTTTTAGAGTTAATGGTTTAGGTATTTTCCGAACATAAAAGGCTTTGAATTTGTGAGGAATAGTGGAGAGGTGGTTTCCTTCTATAAGTAAGGGAGAGTACATAGTTGGTATTTTAAATAATAATTAATATCCCTCAAATTTTTCACATTTAAAAATGTTAAAATATCGGAAATTATTGAAACATGCACGATTAAAGGTAGAAATATGTCCATAGATTTTTTTAGAAAAAATTGAATGTAATTTGAACCCATATAATTTTATTTTAACACTTTGTAAACACATTTTATTTTAACCTTAATAGATAATTTTTAATGATTTACCTATTAATTTTGGTAAAAAATTAAAATGAACTTTCTAGATATAATGTGTTATTATGATTAAAAACATGGAATACATTTTTCTAAGATCAATTCATTTAATTGGAAAAAAATAAAATTTAATCCTGAAGAAAGAAGAAAGGAATATTTTCATTGAGAATGTGATCAAAATGTTAAAATTGAATACATAAAAATAATATCTGAAATTGATTTTAATGAAGAAATTTTTATTAATTGAGGTAAATATAAAATATTTTCTTTTAAATCAGTTTAAAATATATTTTATCATTATGAAAAAATAATATGAAAATGAATATTTCAATTTAAATTCAGTAATTTTCATTATTCATAAAAAAATAAACATTTCAAAAGAGTAGAAAAAAGACACCCTAAGATAATATTGATATTATAATTTAAAAAATTAATTTTAACTTATCAAATAAATATTCAAAATGTTTAATTAATTAATTTTATTAGTCATCACAAATTGAAATAAACTAACATTTTTTGAGAATTATTATTTTCGATACATTAAAATATTATAATTAAAATAAATATAATTTTTAACTATGTTTCCTTTAAATACAACCCTTATAATTAATTTTTAAAAATTAATTTTTAAAATAAATATTACTATTTTTAGGTAGGTTATAATGGTAACATTTAAAAAACAATAAAAAAAATATATCATGGTTTTATAAAAACTCAAAGTAATGTGTAACACAAGATGACCTTTTGTTGCATGTAATGAATTTATAACTTGTTTCTTCATTTAACACAAGATATAAAATAAATTTAATATATTAAAAAAAATATTAATTTGTAAAAATTCATGGTGTTATATTGTACTACCTATAACATGAATTTGTATTTTAAAATTCACCACTTTGATAAAAACAAATAAGGATACTTTTTCCTCATCATATCTTCATGTTACCACATAGATTCCTCAATCTTTTTTATTTGATATAAAAGACTCACTAGGTGAGATTTTTTGTTTCATAGAACATTCTCTATATGATTCCTAATATCCACCTACTGATCCTCATATGAAATAACATGATTTAGTGGTATGACCTTTATATTCAAATGATGTGAATGTTTAGGTATGTACTTCCTCATGTAGATACATGGAATAGATCATGAATTTGAGAGGGGTTTTTTGGATGTTCCAGCTGATGGGGAATCATCCCGATAAGATCTTGAATTTCTGACAGACTGTTATACCAAGGGATTAGTCTCACTTTCGTCCTGAATCTCTTAACAATCCTCCATTGAAAAATAATTAGAAACAATTTGTCACCAACTTCAAATTCTAGATCACATAAGAGAGTTTCAAAATAATTTTTACAATTATTCTGAGATGACTTGATATTTTTCAGAATTTCCCTACACTTATCTTCAATTTCTCTATCTATACCATCTGATAATGGATATCTTTATCCATCTTAATTCCATCTCTTTATAGATCTACTTTTATTTAAATAGAATTATTTATAATGATCTTTATGAATTCTTGAATTTAATCTCTTTTTGTATGAAAACTCATATAGTGGAATAATATGATCCCAACTACTATTATAATTAAAATAACAAGATATAATAATATCCTCTATGTATGGAATTATTTTTTCATGTTGACCATATATGTGAGGATGATTGGATGTGTTGAAAATGAAATTAATATTAGGATCTTGCAGATGATTTCACCAAAAAATTAGGAAATCCTTTGATCCAAATTAGAAATAACGGAATGTGGTACACTTGGAAACCTTACAAAATTCTTATTCTAAATCCTTGGAAGCTAATTCATATAGATGTATTATCTAATAGTGATTATGTATGCAGACTGAGTAAGATAATTGAATACAACCCATATAGATTAATGAAATTTAGATATTTTTTGGAGTCCAATGAAAAAATCCTTGTTATTTTTTCCCATTACCATTCTGGTAAGGGTAATGGATTAAACATCCCCTTAGAAAATTTTCCATCAGGCTTAAATTGCTGATATACTATGCACCAAGATACAAACACTATGATATCTCTATTAATTCAATCCCACTAGATGTATTCTATCAAATATATATACATCTTCACATTTTCTAGATGAATATAGAATGAAGACCTGTGATCTTCCTTAAAGAAATTCGTCTCCATGACTCGTATGAATATAACACATACATTGATCATGAACCTTATCCTTAAATCATGATCCTGTGCAAACTAATCAATAATTATAATAAATTTTATCTCTTCATCTTCTTTCTATTCCTCTTTAATCATTACTGGGATAGTTGGTTGAATAAAGATTGTTCGAGATATGATTCTTATAAATAATTTGTGATTTCCATGTCCATCCTTAAAAATAATAAACAGTATATATTTTTTAATCCTCATTAGAGATATTCTATCATGATTATTTTGAATAAAACCATCGACAACCATGTTCACTTTCCTAGGGTGTTGATATATTGATCAATCATAATATTTAGTAAGACATTACCATATTTTGTGGAACACGATCAACTAATTCTATGAGAATTTAAACATTCACATTTTTTATCATTATTTGTATCAAATTATTCTCTGTAATGATAATTCTTCCATTTAATTAATTCAATAATTTCTACATCATACTCAAAAATATGTGTTCTGATATTTTTCTAATGAATCATTAATTTTCATTAGGAATAATATATAAAAATGTCATTATCTATAAGAACACAACCCAAACCACTGTTGGATGCATCACCATAGATTAAAAATCTTTCTTTACTATAGGTAAGTGTAAGAATAGTTTCACTGATATATCATAAAGCTAGATCTAGGAAATTTTTCCCACATTCATTACTCTGGTGGAAATTTTCACCCTATTTAGTTAACTTTGTCAATGTATTAGATAGTTTTGGAAAATTATCCACAAACCATTTTTAATATCCCTCTAAACAAAGAAAACCATGTATCATAGTCATCATGCTTTTCTTATTCCAACATTCAATAGCCTATGTATTGAATGGATCTACTAATATTCCATCCATAGAGGTTTTTTTGAAAAAAATATAACCATTTAGAGCCAAAATTCACACCATTTATAATTTTCATATAGTTTCTTCTTCATTTGGATCTTTATTAATATTATTATGTGTTCTTAAATATGTCTCTTGATCTATTAATATATAAAAATATCAATTATATATATTACCACAAACAGACATTTTAATCTCCAACGACTATATTCATTAAATCCTTGAATACTGAAGGGGAATTAGTAATATATTTTTGAATCACTATATATTCAAAGTGTCCATACATTATATATAATTATTACTTGTGTTTATCATCCTTAATTACACTCAATTGATGATATGCAGAATGATGTTCAATCATTGAAAAGTATTGAGCTCTACGTAAATGATCAAACAAGTAATCAATGTGGGGATGAAGATACTTTTTATTAGTTGTGTTATTTCTTAATCACTACATAATCATTATTGAGTAACATTAATCCATCATTATTCATAACAAAAAAATAGTTTTGCCCCATAGTCACACATAAGGATGAATGAATCCCATAATAATGTTTTCCAAGTGTTTCTTCTTCAATTCTTACCGCTCAATCGGGTCCATTATAAAGGGAGTCTTTGAATTTTTTATGGAAATAGTTATATGTACTAATGAAAACTCTAATAAATGTTTTGGTTGAAGAATAAGAAACTGATCGGGAAATACATCATACAAATTTCGAGAAAATAAGTATGTCATCTATATCAAGTTTCTCCCCAACAATTTGTTTTAAAAACCTCCTCTAAATGGTAATCAATACCCATAGATTGGATGTGATCTTTATCATGTGATTATAATTAATTTCACAGTGATAGATGATCATATGATGGTTTGTAATATCTTAATAAAAATCCTTCCTTGAAATATTGCGTGGGGTTTATGTAGAGAACTCCAATCCATTATTAAAATAACATTAAATTCAACAAAAGTATGGTTGAATGTTTTTATAGGTTGAAAATTAACTAAATCCTGAAAAATAGATGTAACATATATTTGAGACACAATAATCGTAACATTAATAGTTATCAATGATAAATATAAATATAATTCTTTTAGTGGCATCTTCAGACTATTATAATATTCTTTATATATGAAACAATGTGTAGATCTATTTTCATATAAGACCTTAATTGTTCAATAGTGGATTTTAAACAAACATTTAACCTTTTCTTTACATAACCCCACTTAAAAAGAAATTATTTCTTCATATATTACATTCCCCTCTTCTTATGAGGGTACTATAATTACCTTCCATCACTAAACCATGATGTTGGGAACATGTTAGAATAATTCCTAAACGAGATTCATTTGAAACAATGAATTGTGGGTGGTAATTTTTCTAATCATTCTATATGTTGTCATCATTAGGTAACATATTCAAATCATTTTAGAAATAAAATTCATAATGATCTTCTCATTCATACAGAAAACTTCTAGTTCACCCTTAGAAAATATTTATTCCATGCTTATTCCAAATCTTTGAGCAGAAAGGAAGCATTATATTCAGCATTCCATGTCCCCGAGATTCTACATTGGGTTCAATTTCATATTCTTCTAAAAACCATGAGGTGGATACATAATTTAAATCCTCTATTTATACCGTGATCATACATCAAACAGTCTATTCATAGAAATTGAAGTATCTTATGGATAATTCCATTCATAGACTTGGTTTTATGCCAATGAATAGTTTATCAACCTTATTTTCAGGTTGGATGATAATACCAAATTTCATACATCACATGTATTGTAAAATTTTCCTCATAGGTAATAATGGATTATTAATTATTTTAAATTAGATCAAGAAACCATTTTCCATCTTCGTCTAGACAATATGAAGAATGAACTAATTTAAAAATATGTTCTTGAACTCATCCCTATCAATGAAGTCAATTTCATATATTGACTTGTATTTGTTGAAAATAGTCCACCATTGATGCACATTTAGAGATCCGAAGATTGACGTACATTGACATTACATTACATTTTTGGAATACTTAGTTCATAACAAAAACACACACACAAGGATCGTAATAGTTTAGTGTCTTTGGAAACTCAGAATATAATCTTCTAATCCTGGTGAAAGATCTTCAACATCTCCCATAAAGATCTTCCTTTTTTTACCTAAAACCTTTCTTTATATCCTGGGGAAAAGAAAACATAAAAGGGTGAGCTCAAATGCTCAGTAAGGGTAAACAAAAGAAATATCAATCACATCATATACATAAGCACATAACTTTTGGAAATCTTAACCTGCAAAAGAGATCATAATTTCATAACATGGGGTAAATCATGGCAGTGAAATGTAATCACAATAATCATAACATAAAACATGAAACTTTGTGTCATACACACATAATCATAGATAATCATTTCTTATTAGTCAAGACTCATTGCCAAGACTATCTTAGTGGACAAAGTCCCTTTCTAAACCGAGTCACCCTCGTTTCAGTCCTGTTTCACTGAACCAGTATAACCTACCATTCCAGCCATCTCTATCTCATGAGATATAAAATCTTTACCCAATGCATTGGAGAGAGATATAGGTCCCACCCATCTCATAGTGATACCATTCTTATGTGTGCCACAAAATAATAAACCATACATCATTGCATAACCCATGTAATAAAAATGGGAATCTTAAACATCATGACATCATAAAACAATTAATATACGATAAAGGAATTAATAAAAATAATTCCATCAGAACATAATAAAATCAATTTAATAATAGGGATAAAAACAAAACCCTTTATTATCTTAGATGGAAAATAATTTTGATAAAACACTTAAATTTCATTCTTGAGGAAAATATCCTTTGTACTTCAAAATAACTTTTCCTTTCTTAACATGTCGTAAAATTATAAACTAAAAGAAGTTTATTAAAAATAAACTTGAAAACTTATAAAGGAAGCTTCTTGGAAATATTGTTTTAAAAATACATTCATGTTGTATAAGTTAAAAAAACATTCTTCGTACTTTTGTCGGAAAAGTCAAAAAAGTACCTCGTACGAAAAACGACAAAAGATTCCTTTCATATCTTTTACTAAAAACTCAACGAAGGGTAAAATTGGATATAAACTATTTTAGAAGGGTGGAAATAATATTACATATTGAGGGAACATGAATGTGGATGATAAAATACACCCCAGTAATTATCAAAGTAAAAACAATCTCGGATAAAAGTGAGATTGTGATATTTCCCTTACCTTAGGTCCGATTTTCTTCGTAGGTGTCCAAACCTCATGTATAATGATTTAAATAATGTCATTGTCTTATTACAGAATCATACTCATTTTTTTGATATCATATATGGTTCACTTATAACTTTATAATACACTTTCTTTTGTAAATTCTATGTTAAATAGAATTTTGGGTAAAATGGTTTCATTTGTCGTCTGTGTTTTGACTTGTAATTATTCATATGATTTCTTAGATCATAATTACTTAATTCCAAAATAAAAAAATGATTTATATATAATATATACTCAGAATATACATATATATAATAAATTAGTAAATGGAAAGAAATACACTGTTCATGGAGACGGTAGGCCGTACGTACGCATGAACGCTGTTTTCATTTCCTTATCGAGTTCAATGGAATTAAGTAGATGACATACATATATAAATAAATCCAGTAGCTTTATAATGTCATATATTTCATTATTATTTCTTATATATACTTTATAATCACTCTTAAATGGTTAACATGGAGAATGAATCTCATCGCGTCGTGGAGACGGTAGTCCGTACGTACGCACGAGCGATGATATCGTTCTCATGATCATGGGACTGTATTGGAGTGTATGTATACTATTTCAGAATCAATATCACTTTAAAATAATAATATATAGTTATTATTTACACCATTATACCCATCCAAGTAAGGTGGTGGTGGAAAATAGATTTCACCACGGCGTGGAGACGGTATTCCGTACGTACGCACGCGCGGTGATTTTGTTTTCCGTAGGATGGTATGAAGGTGAAATGGGGTTGTTTCATATTTATAATAACAAATCAGTATATTAGTGATACTGATGTTATTACTTTATAATGAAACAACTAAAGAAGAATAAGTTGAAGAAGAATGAAGATTGAAAGAATCGGGATAAGAAATTACCTCTATTCGATACGTCTCTTTGAAACCTCCTCTTAGGGCACTAAGATTGATCTTTAAAGAAGACCAGAACCTCTAGGATGTTTGTAAGGAAGTGGAGAAGATAATTTGGAAGGGGTTGGCCGAGCCTGAAGGCTCAAATTGGTGTGAGGAGGAGAGGGAGGAGGTGCCCTTTTATAAGGGAGGAGAGGGACACCTTTGGAATAACTAAAACTATTATTTTATTATAAAGTCACGTTCGGTTTTAAATAGCTCCAAATTTATTTATTTCGAGGCTAAGGTGTGGATGGGTCGAAATCCTCTCATCCAATAGAATTTAGACAAGTTTAGGTTCCAATTTTAACCTTATCATTTAGATTTAACATTATGTTAAATAATTTTACTTTTACTGTGTCTTCTTGTGTTCTTACACTATAAGTTTAATAAACTTACTATAAGAAACCAAACGAACCCCAAATTGTTTATTATTAATATATATAACCTTATCTAAGTAATTTGGCATAACCTTAGATTTTTAAGAATAAAATAACAATTAATAATATAATATTTGTTTTAAAAACTATTTTATGTCAATTTTGACACTATTTAGTAATTGATTTTTGTGAAAATCATAACATAATGATAAGTTAAAAAGAAGTTAATTAAATAAATACTAACGTGTCATATTAACCTAGAAAAGTAGTGGAATTAATAAGAAGTCTTAAATTACATTTATTTTGGTATTTATAACATCAATTATGTCAATATTTCATTAATAATATAATTACTGCATCATCTTTGTGTCATAAATAAATTAAATTATTTGATGTCTAAGAATTACAAATAAAATACCATTATGTAGGAAATATTTTTATATTTATAATTAATATTTACAATCGAATTTATCTTATGTACAACCTTATATTAAAATTTGTTTAGTAAAGAAACTTTGATTTTAACTCTTTTAACTCTTCATTGAATTAAATAATAATAAATGTCCTAATCTAATCCAAGTGGGCCTAAATGGTCATATTTTATTCCTAATCTTTTTTTGATCGAATTATACTTATCCAATAGAATTTGGACATGTGTTAGGGTAATAATAATATCATTTCTACCCTTAATTACCCTATTTACTTTTAACCGTGGTAAAAAAAAGTAAAAAGTTACTATTCACCAAAAATTATTCTTATCTCATTGAACCACATTTTACTTACTGACATCATCCATGTCTCTCAGATTTTTGAAATTCCACTCACAGAAGCGGTAAAATTATGTTTTATGAGAAATTCAGTTTTTTTAACTACAACTTAGTGGTTTCACTATTCATCAAAAATTGAATGTTTTCAGAAAAATACCAAAAATTAGGAATAAGCTATATTTGATATTATGAACTCAAAAATTATTTCTATTTTACCAAATTCAAAACATATCATTTTCATTAATTAATTTAAAAAATAATTCCCGTCGTCAAAACAAAAGGCGTGTTTTTAAGAGATAATAACTTTCAAAAGATTGACACTTGTTTATAACTGGTTTAAATGTGAAATTACGTCCAATGACCAACATTGTATTAAATTGTAAAAATATATTCTAAATATACTTTAAAACCACTCAAATTAATAATTTATCACTATAAATTATTTCGATTGAAAAATTTGTTTTTAATTAAAATTTAGTAATTTTCACTATTCATCAAAATGTGAAAGGTATCCGAAAATCACCAAAATTTTACCCTAAGCTAATTTCGATATTCTGAATCCAAAAATGAAGTCCATTTTGAAAAATAAAATTTACAAAATTTTAAAAAGTGGTTATTACTATTCATAATGGCTAGTTTTAATAATATTTTAATAGCATATCGTAGTTTAGTGAAACATGGTATTGTGTACTACACACGCTATCGAGGAATGTCGCGATTGCGTGTAATGCAAGGAAAGTAAAGGATGCATGTTGTGAAAGCTTCTTTTGGTGTAGCGTACAACACAATACATTAATGAAATTAAAATGAATATTTTTCATAAAATCTCGGGGTGTTACATTCTACCCCCCTTAAAATGAATTTCGCCCTCGAAATTCGTCGGGGTTATAAATGTTTTACTATTCGAAAGTTTATTTAATCGAAACCCACATAGTAAAAAAGAATACCAAAACCAATCTTTAAAAACAAAAGTATGAAACGTAACGGTTACCCAAATAAACTAATCACTGGGTTTCCACATAGGTGAAAATATGGATATGGAAGAGAAATCTAACCATCATGTTCTGATGGAGAGTGGTAGAGAACATGGCTATGAAAAAGCCAACAATCACAAATCTATTGATTTGTGATGATCTAAGGTACCATCTGATTAATCAGATATAAGGGAACTAGGACAACATTTTTGGTTTTCAAGATCATTTCCTTAAAGTTGATGAATTAAAAGAAATACTTGCATGATTTTGGTGCAATCTCACTGTTGTTCGTGAATTGAACAATTTCCACTTCATCCCTTAAAGAAATGAAGTTGAATTTGTTATTCATGATGTGTTAGCAGATCATGTGATAGAATGATGGGTCATTCCATCTCTTTCAAACAAAAGGTTAGCAAAAGTTATAAGTCCATCTTATGGTTAGATTAATCGTATATGGTTTCAAAAAAAAAAATAACTTATACATCATATATCATACTGATTAATAAAATAAAACTAGTTTCTACTAAACAGGGACTTCATGTAGGCCAGTGGTAGGCGATAAAGGCCAGTCGCACTTCGGTTGTGGGTTCGATTCCCACGGCCTTGTCTGACGGGATGGGCTGTCGCCCGTCCAATAGGTTGTCCTTTAAACTACATAAATAATATCAAAAGTTCTATCCTTAAACAATACTAACTTATGTCCAACATAATTAATTCCAATCTTTAGTCTTATCCATAATACTGTAGTCCACTCTCATAATATAGTGAAAACGATTACCAGAGATTTAATACCATCGTTGATCCCCATATATCATAAGATATGCCTTGTTGGTCACATTCCAAACATTCAAAGGCCTTAATCATGTATTCTCTTGAATACCCATTGAAACTTAGTGAAAACATCAGTGCTGTCAAAAGATAACTCTTTCCACATACAAAAATCCTCAAAATTCTATATACTTAGTCCTTATATCAATCATGAGCTCATGAATACTGTTAAACATTTAATTTTCTTGTTTTCCCTACATTATGCGCATATCATCTTATTTCCAAAAATATCTCAATCACTTTGAATACCACATTAGAACAATACATAAATATTCCAATACTCTATGATACAACATTATTTTGGAATCCCATTACATAAACACTTAATCATTCCACCACATCGTTGTCATTTTCAACATCACCAATAGTGATCGCATGTGACTTCCCTTTGTCCTTTGCCTTAAGTGGTTGCTCATGTCGATCATCACTAACCCTTGGATTAGGGCAATCATTAGCATGACGCCCCATTTCCTTGCACTTGAAGCATTGAAGTGTTGGTGGTGCGTTCTCTACAGTGTTTGCTTTATTCACATCATTAGAAACCCTTTTTCCATTACTTCGACACTCAGCTGCTCGATGACCTTCGTTTCCACACTTAAAGCATTTTCTAGTCCCTTTAAGACAATCTCCACCATGTTTCCTTCCACACTTTGTGCATAAGGAATCATTCATCTTCTTTTCACCATTATTTTGAGATTTCTCCTTGAACTCCATCTTTCGTTTCTTTTCAAAAACATGAGATGGATATGTAACACCAACTTCCATTTCTACCTTGATAGCACAACACACAATTTCTTCATAGCTACTGAAGTCTCTTATAGCTAATGCCCTTCGAAGACTTGGATTTAAGCCACTGAAAAATCGATCAACTTTACTTTCAGGTTGGATGATAATGTCAGATGCATACCTTGCAAGTCTTGTAAAATTCTCTTCGTATATACCAAGAGATTCATCATCCTTTTTCTTTAGTTCGAGAAACTCCTTCTCCATCTTTTCACGAAGAATACGAGGGAAGTACTTATTGAAAAATAAATTCTTGAACTCGTCCCATTCCATGGACTCAATTTCAACTCTTGGCCTCGTATTCTTGATAAGATTCCACCATTGATCAGCTTCACCTTCCAAATGATATACTGCTAAGATCATGTTCAGAACATTGAAGAACTGAAAATATCTTTTCAGTGGTACTGATCCATTTTTCAGCAACAAGTGGACCGGAAGTCCCACTGAAAGAAGGTGGACGTTTCCTCATGAAGGACTCAATAGAATATTGTTCCCTTCTCTGCTCATTTGGAAGTCCAGAATGATTCATATCTTGTGTAAGTATAGCAATAAGATTTTGCACTCCATCTCCCATAACATTTGTTTGTTCAGGAGGACAATCATTGCATTGTCCATTGCATTGATCAACACGGTTCCTTAGGGTTACAGCCATCCTCTAAAACCCAAAAAGAATAGTGTGAGAGGAAAAAATCATGATAGGGAAAACAACATAATAATGGGGGAGTATCCTCAATATCTAACTTCTTAGGTTAAATTATATGATCGTTACCGTAGTTCTAGGAATGTATCTTATAAGTATACTTATCCTTAGGGACATCCCTAGACATACCTTAGAAATATCTCTAGGGATCTAACTAACGCTTTCGCATCCTAGTTTCCAAAGGTTGACAAAACCTTTTTCACTGATACCAACTGTAGAGACCCGAAGCTTGACGTACATTGACATTACATTACATTTGCGGAATACTTAGTACATAACAAAAACACACACACAAGGATCGTAATAGTTTAGTGTCTTTGGAAACTCGGAGTATAATCTTCTAATCCTGGTGAATTATCTTCAACATCTCCCAAAAAGATCTTCCTTTTTTTACCTAAAACCATTCTTTATATCCTGGGGAAAAGAAAACATAAAAGGGTGAGCTCAAATTCTCAGTAAGGGTAAACAAAAGAAATATCAATCACATACTATACATAAGCACATAACTTTTGGAAATCTTAACCTGCAAAAGAGATCATAATTTCATAACATGGGGTAAATAATGGAAGTGAAATGTAATCACAATAATCATAACTTAAAACATGAAACTTTTTGAAATACACACATAATCATATAGAATCATTTCTTATTAGTCAAGACTCATTTCCAAGACTATCTTAGTGGAAAAAGTCCCTTTCTGAACCGAGTCACCCTCGTTTCAGTCATGTTTCACTAAACCGGTATAACCTACCATTCCAGCCATGTCTATCTCATGAGATATAAAATCTTTACCCAATGCATTGGAGGGAGATATAGGTCCCACCAATCTCATAATGATACCATTCTTATGTGTGCCACAAAATCATAAACCATACATCATTGCATAACCCATGTACTAAAAATGGGAATCTTAAACATCATGACATCATAAAACAATTCATAGATGGTAAAGGAATTAATAAAAATAATTCCATCACAACATAATCAAATCAATGTAATAATAGGGATAAAAATAGAATGCTTTATTATCTTAGATGAAAAATAATTTTGATAAAACACTTAAATTTCACTCTTGAGGAAAATATCCTTTCTACTTCAAAAACACTTTTCCTTTCTTAACATGTCGTAAAATTATAAACTAAAAGAAGTTGATTAAAAATAAACATGAAAACATGTAAAGGAAGCTTCTTGGAAATAATTTTTTAAAAATCCATTCATGTTGTATATGTTAAAAAAAACATTTTTCGTACTTTTTTCGGAAAAGTCAAAAAAGTACCTCGTACGAAAAACGACAAAAGATTCCTTTCATATCTTTTACTAAAAACTCAAAGAAGGGTAAAATTGGATATAAAATATTGTAGAAGGATGGAAATAATATTACATATTTAGGTAACATGAATGTGGATGATAAAATACACCCCAGTAATTACCAAAGTAAAAACAATCTCGGATAAAAGTGAGATTGTGATATTTCCCTTACCTTAGGTCCGATTTTTTTCGAAGGTGTCTGAACCTCCTGTATAATGATTTAAATAATGTCATTGTCTTATCAAATAATCATACTCATTGTTATGATATCATATATGGTTCACTTATGACTTTATATTACCCTTTCTTTTGTAAATTCTATGTTAAAGAGCATTTTGGGTAAAATTGTTTCATTTGTCGTCCGTGTTTTGACTTGTAATTATTCATATGATTTCTTAGATCATAATTACTTAATTAAGAATATAAAAAATGATTTATATATAATATATATTCAGAATATACATATATATAATAAATTAGTAAATGGAAAGAAATACACCGTTCATGGAGACGGCAGGTCGTACGTACGCATGAACGGTGTTTTCGTTTCCTTATTGAGTTCAATGGAATTGGGTAGATGACATTCATATATACATAAATCAAGTAGCTTTATAATGTCATATATTTCATTATTATTTCTAATATATACTTTATAATCACTCTTAAATGGTTAACATGGAGAATGAATCTCATCGCGTCGTGGAGACGGTAGTCCGTACGTACGCACGAGCGATGATATCATTCTCATGATCGTGGGACTATATTGGAGTGTATGTATACTATTTCAGAATCAATATAACTTTAAAATAATAATATATAGTTATTAGTTACACCATTATACCCATCCAAGTAAGGTGGTGGTGGAAAATAGATTTCAACACGGCGTGGAGACGGTATTCTGTACGTACACAGACACGGTGATTTTGTTTTCCATAAGATGGATAGAAGGTTAAATGGGGTTGTTTCATATTTATAATAATAAATAAATATATTAGTGATACTGATGTTATTACTTTATAATGAAACAACTGGAGAAGAATAAGTTGAAGAAGAAAGAAGCTTGAAAGAATCGGGAGAAGAAATTACCTCTTCTTCGATACGCCTCTTTGAAACCTACTCTTAGGGCACTATGATTGGTCTTTAAAGAAGACCAGAACCTCTAGGATGTTTCTAGGGAAGTGGAGAAGATAATTTGGCAGGGGTTGGACGAGCTTTAAGCTAAAATTGGTGTGAGGAGGAGAGGGAGGAGGTTCCCTTTTATAAGGGAGGAGAGGGGCACCTTTGGAATAACTAAAACTATTATTTTATTATAAAGTCAAGTTCGGTTTTAAATAGCTCCAAATTTATTTATTTTGAGGCTAAGGTGGGGATGGGTCGAAATACTCTCATACAATAGAATTTAGACAAGTTTAGGTTCCTATTGTAACCTTATCATTTAGATTTAACATTAAGTTAAATAATTTTACTTTTACTGTGTCTTCTTGTGTTCTTACACTATAAGGTTAATAAACATACTATAAGAAACCAAACGAACCCCAAATTGTTTATTATTAATATATATAACCTTATCTAAGTCATTTGGCCAATCCTTATATTTATAGGAATAAAATAACAATTAATAATATAATATTTGTTTTAAAAACTATTTATGTCAATTTTGACACTATTTAGTAATTGATTTTTGTGAAAATTATAACAGAATGATAAGTTCAAAAAAAGTAAATTAAATAAATAATAACATGTCATATTAACCTAGAAAAGTAGTGGAATTCATAAAAAGTCTTAAATTACATTTATTTTGGTATTTATAACATCAATTATGTCAACATTTCATTAATAAGATAATTACTGCATCATCGTTGTGTAATAAATAAATTAAATTATTTGATGTCTAAAATTTACAAATAAAATTACATTATGTAGGAAATCTTTTTATATTTCTAATGAATATTTACAATAGAATTTATCTTATGTATAACCCTATATTAAAAATGTTTTAGTAAATAAACTTTGATTTTAGCTCATTTAACTCTTCTTTGAATTAAATAATAATAAATGTCCTAATCTAATCCAAGTGGGCCTAAATGGTCATATATTATTCCTAAGCTTGTTTTTGGTCGAATTACACTTATCCAATAGAATTTGGACATGTGTTAGGGTAATAATAATATCATTTCTACCCTTAATTACCCTATTTACTTTTAACCGTGGTAAAAAAAGTAAAAAGTTACTATTCACCAAAAATTATTTTTATCTCATTGAACCACATTTTACTTACAGACATCAACCGTGTCTCTTGGATTTTTTAAATTCCACACACAGAAGCTGTAAAATTATGTTTTATGAAAAATTAATTTTTTTTAACTACCACTTAGTGGTTTCACTATTCATCAAAAATTGAAAGTTTTCAGAAAAATACCAAAAATTAGGCCTAAGCTATATTTTATATTATGAACTCAAAAATGATTTCTATTTTACCAAATTCAAAACATATCAGTTGCATTAATTAATTTAAAAATTAATTCCCGTCGTCAAAACAAAAGGCGTGTTTTTAAGAGATAATAACTATCAAAAGATTGACACTTGTTTATAACTGGTTTAAATGTGAAATTACATCCAATGACCAAAATTGTATTAAATTGTAAAAATATATTCTAAATATAGTTTAAAACCACTCAAATTAATAATTTATCACAATTAATTACTTTGATTGAAAAAGTTGTTTTTAATTAAAATTTAGTAATTTTCACTATTCATCAAAATGTGAAAGTTATCCGAAAATCACCAAAATTTCACCCTAAGCTAATTTCGATATTCCGAATCCAAAAATGAAGTCCATTTTGATAATTAAAATTTACAAAATTTCAAAAAGTGGTTATTACTATTCATAAAAGCTATTTTTAATAATATTTTAATAGCATATCGTTGTTTAGTGAAACTCGGTATTGCGTACAACACACGCTATCGAGGAAGGTTGCGATTGCATGTAATGCAAGGAAAGTCAAGGATGCGTGTTGTGAAATCTCCTATTGGTGTAGCGTACAACACAAGACATTAATGAAATTAAAAAGAATATTTTTCATAAAATCTCGAGGTGTTACAGCACATCACCTTCCAAATGGTAGAAAACCAAAATGACTATTTCATGTTCCAAACACTATAGAACAAAAAATATATTTTTAATTATATAGATCCATTGTTCAACAACTAGTTGATTACAATACCCACTAGATGATTGTGGACATTTCCTAATGGATAACTCAGAAAATGTTATTCTAATATTTTTCATTTGGATATCCATAATGATTTATATCATGATAATTTTAGGTGAGAAAAGAAATTATATTTTTTATTCTAGACCCCATAATGTTTGGATTATAAGGAGGAAAATAATTTCATTCTCCATAAAACATAGAACTATGAAGTTTCATTACTGTTCCAACCATTGACTAAAACTAAAAAATGATAGTTTAAGAAACAATAATAATTATGGGGAACCAAAAATTCATTAAAAATAACATATAGGATTTTAAAATCATGACACCTTCTACCTTATATTCATCATTTTCCAATCATAGTTATCATCTATTTAAATAACCCATGATGATTTATGAATAGTTTGTTAATTTAGAAAGCAGATCACCAAGGAGATCCAGACCAGGTGTGTAGGAAGGCCCATTTTCATGAAATAAATGATGATTGAGGCAAGCTCAATGGTCCCTTTTATGAGTTATTACACCTTGGTACAATTTTTCCAAATCGACAGACTCTTTTAGTATAACTATTATGATTAAATTTCATAGAAAACCCACCCTCTTTCCTTTACCAAAATTCTATGCCATATTCCTATACTATGAATCTTCCTTGGAATATTCGTTATACATATCCTTAGGGAATACTAAAATGTATTCTCAATTAAAATTTCAAAATATTAAAAAATCCCATAATTCAATAACATCTATATAGACCCAAGATCTTCATACAATGATTTTACAAAATTTTTTATGAATATTCATTACATTACAGAAACACATGCCAAAAGACCAGAATATATTAGGGACATTAGAAACATGAAAGCACAAAAAACTATTTCGTATGAAAAATACATCATATCCCACTATTATATTCATTACTAGAACCCTTATAAGACATATTATATGAAATTAATTTCTTCATATCCATAGAAAAGAAATATAAAAAAGGGTGAGCTCAGATTCTCAATAAATGTAATAATGGGTGATAAATAAGAATAACATGAATATAATGGTATGAGAACATGTGATTAAAAATAGAAAACCATAAAGTAAATATCTATGAATACAGTCAAGAGACTTGGGAAAAAGATTGAAAATTCCTATGACATGAATCATAAGATAATTAAATAACATGAGTCATGGAAGCATAACATTGGAATAAGATATAGAATTTGAGGCATTCACATAACCCTAGAAAATATGTAATGACCCAGAATTTTCAAGGAATTGTTTTTCTTAATTCTTTGGAATATTATGAGTCTGTGGCTTATGACGACACATGATTCTGAGGCCTGGTGTGCCCGGAATCAACTTTTAAAGTTTTCTTTTGGTACATTCAGTAAATACAAGCAGGTTATTTTATCTTTTGAACCGGTGCTCAGAATTGAAACCTGATGACACCGATTAACTCACAACGCCGATATTCGCTTAAGGGGACCTGTACTGTAGTTGCGTTTTATGGGGGTTGAATGTTAAAAATTGGGGTTTAATTAAAAAGTTAAATAAAATTGTTTAGAACAATTTTATTCACCTTGGTGGTTAAATACTACATGGGGAAGTTAATGGTGGGGCCCACCCCCACATAACTTCCCATGTGTTGATATTTGGTGGGTGGGGCCCACACGAGCCCCAACCATTCAACTCTCTTAAACCTCTCTTAAACTCCCCAATTTAACTCCCCTATATTAATTCTTGTCAACTCCATCATTTAATTGGGCGTAGCCTCTCCACATTCCACCTCCCTCTCTCCATTTAATTCATTGCCAACCCATCTCAATTAATTAAAAAACTCTTCAATTAACTAATTAAAGAGTTTGATATAATTTGAAAATACATGGCAAGTTATATTATGGGAGGTCCATTTTATTATTTTGGTTTTAAATATTAGTGGGATATCTCTTGAGAGGATTTAGATGGAAGTGTTCTTCTCCGAAGAAGTACACCAACCTTCAACGAAGAACGAATACGGCGAAGAACGCAAAGTCACCGATGATCTGCCTTCTTTTCTTCTACATCAGCATCAAGGGAGGAGACACTGCCATGGGGAATGATTCCAATGATGACTACTCTTCGTCCGACGTCAATGGAATCGACACCACTCTTCTGCGACGTTCGTCTTCCGATGTTCGACGACGTGTGACGTCTTTGCGAGGTAGGGGGTATTTTGTATAATTTTATATATATGTGTTGTACCTTCATACTTGGGCGTTCTTTTATGATAAATTATGGTTTGATCCTCTAAAGTGGATGTAACGGGCTAATGAACAAGTCTGGACCCTCCGCTGGTTGTTCTTCTATGAGCGGATTGATGGGAAACGACCAAACGGGGCCGCATTGACGATTTAGAGCCTTTGTAGTAACGTTCGGGACGTGAGATGAACTTAGGCGCAGACGGTGGGAGAAACGGACAAACTGAGCGCATCTGGAGGTCTGCCGAAGGCGGTGTCAGCGCAGAGGCGTGCCATCGGAGTAGACCGTCGTGGCTGAGCTGCGACGACAGATGGAACCAGAACGGCTCAGCTGTTCCGAGATTGGAGAGGCAGAGCTTAACGCCGCCCCATCTGGCCAAGACAGCCCCCCACCCCCCCACGCTCGGCCTAGCCGGGGGGGGGGGGGCATGACGGTCGGGTCGGGCCATGCCAGCTAGGCCGAGCCACACCCTACCAGTCCGGACCCGGACCCGGTTTGGGTTGACCCAGGGTGGGTTGGGCCGGGTCGGACCGGGCCTAGACCCCCCTTTTTCAGACTGTTTTCAGTAAATTTCCCATAGCATGAGGTAAGGACCTCTGATCGACGCACTGTCTATTTCGTAGGATTCCTCAGATCAAGAAGGTCATTTGGGTATATTACATTGGATTCTTTTTGATGAGACAGATATTTTGACATACTCTGCCCGTGGATTGGACGTAGTTGGAGTATGGTCGTGTTGGTTTTGCTTAGAAACCAACCGGGCTCCTGGAACGGAATAGCCAATAACTCTCATACCAGACATCCGTTTGAAGAACTGTCAGCAGCGCTAGTAATCTCATTGAGAAATGGTCCCTTTGAGTATACCCCATGGGTGTTTGGGGTACATATGAGATACGGTTGGGTTGGTTTGTACACGAATCCAACCAATCCCTCGGGACAAAAAGGCAAATAACGCACAGGCCGAGAGTCCGATTGACGCGCCGTCTGTTGTATTGATACCTATATTATGAGGTGGTCCTTTTTGAAACTTCTATGTGAGACTTAGTGACACAAGGAGTATCAAATTGAGGCTTGTGGAGCGGACCCTCCCGGTGATGAGTGAGCAGATTGCAGAGACCTAGTAGCTGGCTGTGACTTGACGACTGCTGATCAATCGACTCCGAGTGATTTAGATGGCCCAGTGGGATGTGCTTGGTGGTAGCAGTAGACCCTCAGCAGAGGAGCTCTTGGTTGTAGAAACATACCCGCAGTACTCAATAGAAGGAGTAACTGTGTAGGCTATGAGGGGGGGTTCTTGGTTGTAGCACCAGACCCATGGTGGGAAGCGCATAGCTGTAGTAGTAGGCCCACGGTACCTGATAGGTGGAGTACTTAAGCAGTCCAAGGTTTGTGGGAAGCGGTTGGCTGTTGCGGTAGGCCCACTATACTCGATAGAGGAGGAGTTCTCCAGCAGCCGTGGTTTCGACATCGTGAATAAAAATTCTGGTTTGAGCTGAGACAATGACCATTGTGTTTTCCTCATGATTGAGATGAGTTACGTGATAACTTAGGAATTTTTATGGGCATACACCTAAGTAAATGTTATCTGTTGAGATCTTTCTTTGTGGTTTATCCTTGTTGGATTTAATGAGACCTTGAAGGTCTCGGGGTCCCTACTGAGTATCGTTATACTCACCCCTACACAGGCTATGCCCACACCTCATTGTGTTGGATGTAGTCGGCGGATAATGCAGAACAAGGGAGAGTGTACAGCGACTAGATAGTACCCAGAGGTGGACACTCGGTGTGACGGCACACGGAGCAGACCGATAGACGCCGAGTGCTAAGGAGGATATATGTACCTAACCTTCACGTAGGAACTTCGAGGATGATCTAGGATCTGCATCACTATTTAGCTATTTTTCTATTTAGTTGTGCCTTCTATATGTTGTAACGGTACCTTTCTGTTGGGCTTGTATTTCCGTCCCCTTGGTACATTCACCACAATTGTTATACTACTTTACTTAGTTTTTTCTTCTGCTTGTTCTCTAGTTGAGTGTGTTTACATTTTATAAAGGCAAAGCCTTCCCAATTTTTAGGGAGTTATGCCATTGTTGCTAGTCACCATCACCTGTCCTATAGAATGCGGGAATGGGGTAGTCACGATACCTACCCTGTGGGAATGGTCGTGAAAAATTGGTATCTGATGAGTCGGTTCTACCGCAGAACACAAGACTCTGATATTTCCATTCTGTGAAGCAATAGTGTTAAGGGTACCATTTGTGGTTTTCAGTTCAGGGATTCCAGTGTTGGTGTTGCATGGGACGTATCCATACACCAGGACCCTGACTACTGATTTCCGACTCAGTGCATGAAAACACTAATTGCATGTGTGTTTACAAAATTTTTCATTAAGTCATCTCAAACTAGGTCAGCTAACCACATATAGTCTTTTGACTGTGTCACATCTGTTCATAATTCATCCATGCAGATAGTCAGTTGGAGTTCCGAAAGAGTACCTGATGATGGCCCATTGAGCGATGAGGATCTGGTGTAGGACCCTCTTTCTATATTGGCACCTTTGGGTGGAGTACCAGCAACACCAACACCTGTTGGGTAGTAGATTCCACCATCCATACTAACGGATGGTGCACGCTGAAAGAGAGTGTTGCATGAGTTCCAACATAAGAGGACTCCGAGGTTACGAGGCGAGACAGATTTCCAGGCAGCAGTGGACTGGCTGGAGGCGATTGCTAGAGTTCTACACCTAGTTTAGACACAAGTAGAGTAGATGGTGATCATAACTACTGGTGTTTCCCAGTGAGTGACCATGAGGTTGGTCCGCACTGTGATGCGGCTTTGGTACATGTATCGATGCCTGAGAGAGTACCTTCGGGTAGTGTTCCAGCTATATCACTACATGTTGGTTAGTAGTTTCAACCGGCAGTACCGGTAGATGACACATGTAGGCTTAGTGCCTTACACATGTTTCGGCATCGAATACCCCTTAGTTTCCGAGGTGAGCCTGACTCGCAGGCGGCTGAAGACTAGCTTAAAGAGGTGGATGAGAGTTTTCTAGAGCTTATACAGCTTCTGTAGGATGACATATCGGTAGCTGAGTATTCATCAAGGCATACTGATCGTTCTTGGTACTCGATGACTATGATACTATCAGTGCTTTAGAGCTTGGACCTTAGAGAGAGGTGTGTTTAAAGGACATATGGGACAACAATTTTCCTCTATGCATTCTTACTTATGCTAGGATGCTAGAGAGAACCTTTGTGGTTGAATGTTCATTGGATGAATGGATACAGCTAGTGAATGTTAGCTGTGGGAAATCAGGGAACTGATGTTATTATCAGAGTCTTGGGTGTGTAAAATGTTTTAAGAAGAGGTAGTGTTAAGGTCAGATGAATCATCAGAGCAGCAGACATAGAAGCAGAGCTAGGAGGGCAGTATATGGTGATTTACATTTCGACATGTTACAACCACCTTCCTTTGTAGTCCCCGCCAAGCTCAGGGAGCAGGAGGGCAGGGGAAGAGAGTAGCTGCATATGACTGAGGAGTGTGACCCAAGGGCTCTATGAATGATTCGAGGTATGGTCTGTGTCTACTACTAGCTACCGTAATAATAGACAGTGATATAAATCATTCATTCCTTCCAATAATCTTTTCCCATACCTCAAGTTTCCGGTTAAGCCGTCTGATTTGACCCTCACAACTGGAGATACCATTGGGAGGTCACTCAATAATCACGCTTACACTAATGATGTGATATGACCCTTGAGGCAAGAGTTTCGGTTTTAACCACTTAGTGGAAGAGTTGAGGCGTTACGATGTTAGTTTGGGTATGGACTGGGCAACCATAGTTCATACACAAATTGACTTTATTAAGATAAAGATTTGTGGTTTAACTACAACATCAGGATGGGTTTTCCTTGGTCAGCGAAAAGGAAACCCCATGCAGCATCGGATAGAATCATGCATTAGTTGGTGTAGTCGATCATTCATGATTTGGCCCGACTTATATTTGTGCCATACTTCTCCAGAGTTTCTGCACCGCTTTTATCATTGACGAAGAAGAGGAAACTACTATTGTGGTTAGAGATATGCCATTAGAGATTTTCAGGAGCTGAGGCAGAGGTTGACCAGTGCACCCATCTTAAGGCTACCAGAGTAGGTACAGATCATCCAGGAGAGGATGAAGACTACACAGAGTAGACAAAAGTCTGATGCTAATAGAAGACGGAGACTATTGGAGTTTGAGGATAGCGACCACGTTTTCTTATGGGTCTCACCTTGACGAGGTCTATGGAGATTTGGCTAGGGCGGCAGGTTATCTATGCATTTCATCGGACCTTTCCACGTCCTCAGTAGAGTAGGTGAGGTAGCTTACAGCCTGGCCCTTCAACCTTAGTTGCACTGGGTGCACGACGACTTCCATGTATCACAGATAAGGAGATACATACACAACCCGACCCACATCATTGATCACGTGGAGCTAGATATCGATGACAGGAGACATTTACGGAGGTCCCGGTGGAGATCGAGGATCGATAGGAGTGGGTCATATATGGACGGTCGATTCATCTGGTTCACATTCACTGGAAGCATAGTAAACTCTCAGAGAGCACAAGGGAGTGGGAGGCTTAGATGCGTTCTCAATACACCTTTTGTTTCCCTAGTGTATGTTGTAAATTTACGGGGACGTAAACCCTGAGGTGGGAGTAATTTAAAGACCCTAAATTTTCAATGAATTGTTTTTCATAATTAATTGGAATTTTACGATTCTGTGGCATCTGACAGCACTTGATTCTGAGGCCCGGTGTGCCCGAAATCAACTTCTGAAGTTTTGTTCGGGTACGTTCGGTAAACGTACATGTCGGTTCTTCTATCTTTTGATCTAGTTTTTGGAATTGAAATCCGAGGACATCGATGAATTTGCAACGCCAATATTCGCTTAAGGGGACCATTACCATAGTTTCATTTTATGTGGGTTGAAATTTAAAAATTGGGGTTTAATTAAGAAGTTAAATAAAAATGTTTAGAACAATTTTATTCACCTTGGTGGTTAAATCCTACATGGGGTTGTTAATGGTGGGGCCCACTCCCAGATAACTTCCCATGTGTGGATACTTGTGAAGAGGGGACCACACGACCCCCAACCTTTCACCTCCATTAAACATCCCTTAAACTCCCCAATTTAACTCCCCTTGTTTAATTCTTGTGAACTCCCCCATTTAATTGGGTGGAGCCTCTCCACATTCCACCTCCCCCTCTCCTTTTTATTCTCTGCCAACCCATCTCATTTAATTAAAAAACACTTCAATTAATTAATTAAAGAGTTTGATTTAATTTGAAAATAAATGGAATGATATATTATGGGAGGGCCATTTTATTATTTTTGTTGACAATATTGGTGGGAGAGATCTTGAGAGGATTTAGAAGGAAGTGTTCTTCTCTGACGAAGAACACAAACCTTCAACGAAAAACGACTCCGACGAAGAATGAAAAGTCACCGATGACGTGCCTCCTCTTCTACTTACTTCCTATCAATGGAGGAGACACCGTCGCGGGGAACATCACCAATGATGATGACTCTTCCCCTGACGTCAACAGAATCGACACCGATCTTCCGAGATGTTTGTCATCCACTGTT
Organism: Viscum album; assembly: GCA_963277665.1. NCBI lineage: Eukaryota > Viridiplantae > Streptophyta > Magnoliopsida > Santalales > Viscaceae > Viscum > Viscum album. The sequence continues at coordinate 752,034,784 of OY728127.1, forward strand.
CGATAACGTGCGACAACTTTGCTAGGTAGGGTGTTGTTTTTGTATAATTTTATATATGTTTGTTGTAACATCATACTTGGGCATTATTTTATGATAAATTATGGTTTGATCCTCTAATGCGGAGGGCACGGTCTGACGAACAAGTCTGGACCCTCCACTGGTTGATCGTCTGTGAGCGGATTGACGGGCGGCGACGAAATGGGGCCGCAATGGCGATTTGGAGCCTTTGTAGTAATGTTCAGGACCCGAGATGAACATAGGTGCAGATGGTGGGTGAAACAGACAACCGGAGCACGTCTAGTGGTCCACAAGAAGGTGGCACCGGCGCGGTGGTGGTGCGCCACTAGAGTAGACCGCCGCGGCTGAGCCACAACGGCGGGTGAAACCGGAACGGCTGGTCCGTCCCGAAATTCGAGAGGCACGGCCTAACGTCGCGCCATCTAGCCGATCCAGCGCCCCTCGGCTGAGCTGGGGTGGACCACCGGGGCCACGCCGATCGGACTGGGCCGTACCCTACCGGGACAAACCCAGACCTGGTTCGGGTCGCCTGGTTCGGGCGGACCCAGGGTGGGTTGGGTCGGGTCGGACTGGGCCCAGACCCCCCTTTTTCAGAATGTTTTTGGTTAATTGCCCATAACATGAGCTACAGACCTCTGATCGATGCACTGTCAGTTTTTTTTTGGATTTTTTGGATTGAGACAGTCATTTTGGTAAATTACAGTCAATGTTTTGGCATTTTTTGCATATAGTCGGGTTGGTTCGAACCTGAAACCAACCTGGCCCTCGGAGAGGAAACACTTATAACTTAAGGACCAGACATCTGATTGATGTGACATAAACTAAATTGGATTCCTTTTGATGAGAAATATCTTTTGACATAATCCACCTGAGGTTTGGATGCAGTTGGAGTATGGTCGGGTTGGTTTAGCTTAGAAACCAATCGGGTCCCTGGAATAGAAAAGCCAATAACTCTCGGACCAGACGTCCATTTGAAGAACCGTCAGCGGCGCTGGTAATATCATTGAGAAATGGTCCTTTTGAGTATACCCTATGGATTTTAATGTTATATATGACATAATGTTGGGTTGGTTTATACCTGAAACTAACCAAGCCCCCGGGACAAAAAGTCTAATAACTCATAGACCAGACATCCGATTGACGCTCCGTCTATTGCGTTGAAACCCCTATGATGATAATGTCTTGTGTGATAATTATATGTTAGAATTCATTAAACTTGGAGTATCAGATTGATGCTCGTGGGGTAGACCCTCCCGGTGATGAGCGAGCTGATTGCAGAGACCTAGTAGCTGGCTGAGACTTGATGACTTGTGATCGATCAACTCGGAGTGATTCGGATGGCCCAGTGGGGTGCGCTTGGTGGTAGCAGCAGAACCACGTTGGAGGAGTGCTTGGTTGTAGTGGCAGAACCGCGGTACTCGATAGAAGGAGTACCTCTGTAGGATATGAGGGGGTGCGCTTGGTTGTAGCGGCAGACCCATGGTGGGAAGCGCATGGTTGTAGCAGCAGGCCCACAGTACTCGAAAGGTGGAGTACTTCCGCAGTCCATGGACAGTGGGAAGTGCATGGTTGTAGTGGCAGGCCCACTGTACTCGACAGAGGAGGAGTTCTCCAGCAGCCATGGTTTCGACATCATGAATAAAAATCATGGTTTGAGCTGAGTCAATGACCTTTGTGTTTTCCTCATGATTGAGATGAGTTACTTGATAACATAGGTATATTTTTGGTAATATACCTAAGTAAAGGTTATCTGTTGAGATAATTATTTGTGGTTTATCCATGTTGGATTTAGTGATACCTTGAGGCTCTCGGTGTCCCTACTGAGTATCGTTATTCTAACCCATGTACGGGCTATTCCCGCACCACGTTTTGTTGGATAGATTCGATGGACAGCGCTGACAGAGGCAGAGTGTACGACGACTGTACGGTACCCGGAGGTGGACACTCGGCTTGACGGCACACGGAGCAGACAGTTAGACGCAGAGTGCTAAGAAGGACATTTGTACCTACCCTTCAGGTAGGAACTCAGAGGATGATCTAGGAGCTGATTCACTATTCATCTGTTTGTTTTTTCATTTTTACTTTCATTCAGTTGTAACAGTACATTTTTGTTGGAATTTTATCTTCGACCCCTTTTTTACTTTCAGCATGATTGTGATAATTCTTTACCTAGTGTTTTCTTTATCTTTATCTCTAGTTGAGGGTGTTTACATTTTATAAAGGAAATTCCTTCGCAATTTTTAGGGAGTTACACCTTTGGTGCCTGTCGCCAGCCCCTGGCCTATAGAAGGTGGGCTTGGGGTAGTCACGATACGAGGCCTCGGGGACGGTTCGTGACAATATCATGTCTATATTACCCAAGGCTCAATTTCAAGGTTATCATAGTGGAATGAGTTCACTACCTAAACCCATAGAGTAGTAAAAGTTAACTCCAATGTACATCATATAAGACCACAACCCATAATAAATCGGCTTCACTACCTATTAAATTCTTGTCAATATCAAGAGATGTAAATATTTACCCAATGCATTGGAGAGAAATATAGGTATCATCCATCTAATAATGAAGACCACATTAATGTGTTCCAAAATACTGTAAACATTATAAATGTCATATCCCATGAAATGAAATGGGTTTTAATTTTTTTTCATATCATAACATGTTGAAATAAGTTAGGTTTCAAAATCATATCTTAATTTCATCATTACATTACACATGAAAAGAAGTATGTTTCATAACCATTTTATCATGGTATAACCCGAGGATGAGAAATGAGTCCCAAGAACATCATTCCATCATAAAAATAAACCATTCAAAAAAATAATAACAATTTTATCATTTGGTCATATCATATTAAGGCATAGGTAACATCAATGCATGTCAACATATATGAAAAATAATTATAAAATATTCTTTAAATCATTTTTTAAGGATACAAAACATTCGACTAGTAATAAACACATTATAAAACATATTTTTTAAATATTTTTTTATTTTAATATAATCATTGTATATTATAATGGAATATTGATGAAATGATTTTTCATGATGTTGGATAATTTTTTCATGTCATAGACATTAAAAAACATTCCCCTCCAATTTATTGTAAAAGAAAAATGAGAATTTTCTTGAAAAAGATATAAATATTCCATTCACATATTATTAAGAAAAATATTGTTTGAAATGTGTTTTAAAAATAATAGGATAATGGAAATAAAATTGGAAATATTTTTATAAAACATGGTTTTAGATGAAAATGGATTTCTAACCAAATAGAGGAATAATCTAATATTTTATTAAAAAATTTATTTAAGTTATTAAATATAAAAAATAGTGACAAATGGTTCTCATTCTCAAAAAATAAAGAATAAATATAGTAGTAGATAAGTCATGTGATTCTTGATATATGGATCATATTATTTTATCACAAGAAATATATTCATTAAAAAATCTTTATAAACCATGGGATTGTGATATAAAATCATTTCCACATTAGTATATTTGAATCATAATTCCCATGAAGGTATACTATAAAATTGAAGTTATAATATCATTAGGGTAAAGGAATTCATCAGTTCTATTTAAAATAGGAAGTATATATAACTCATGATATAATATAGGTGCAAAACCTAACATTTGGCTCAAAGAAGTAATGTTGAGAGACAAATAACCTACCCTAAGTATTGACCTTAGTTGTACATTTAAAACCTACTATATAATAAATATATGTTTATTATAAGTACTTTATTGAAAAATATTCAATCATAAAATACCATATATTATTTTATTATTACTTTTTATTACATTTTTTTTGGTAATTCTATTTTAATGTTAGGCTTTGGTTAAAATAATTTTTTCCTATATATATTTTGAACATTTTTTTGTCCACATGAATGGATAATAGTTTATTAATATAAATATTTTTAACCATGATAAAAATATCATATATATTGAATATTAATTTATTTATAATAATCAATATAACTTATTTATATAAATTTAAATAATTCCTTCATGGAGATGGTAGGATGTACATACACATTAAAATTATTTACATTTTCTTGTTGGATTGATAGAAAGGATATTAAATTATATATATATATATATATATTATATCTTCACATAATCATTTTTTGTTATATATATCACATATTTTTATAATACCCATCTTTAATACATTCCACATAAAAATTTAATGGATTAGATTTCATTATGACAAAGTATTTTACCATACAAATGATTGAAATTATTGTATTACCAAAAATGGAAATCATTATGGTATGTGTGATATAATAATTTAAAAAGAATAATAATATAATAAATATCATATATTGTAATTACCCAATGTTTTATAAATGGAAATTACATTCTTATAAATATTTCACCTAAAATCACAGTAGAAATAACAATTCGACATCATGCTTAAATAAACTAATAAATACTATGATACCATAATATACTATCTTTTAAACATAATTCTCCCACTTATATGATTTTAATTAAGAAATATCTAACATATATGGTTGTGATAATTAATACATTTCACGTCTATTAAGAAGAATTAATTTTTGTTGAATTATAACATACCCTTTGGAATAGTAATGGAAACCTTATGGGTAGTATTATTACCCTTAGGAAGATAAAATAAGCCATGTGAATAGTAATATTACCAATGATATTATAAATAATATTTATCCATTTTATAAATGATAAAATGATATAATTATATCGTAGAATATGTGAATAATTTTTTAAGAAAAAATTATTAATTAAGTGTTGGTAATTTTATAAATCATAATTATTTAATTAAAATTGTAAGATCAATTTATTAATTTAATAGAAAACTATTTTCATTAAATTAATTCACAAATAATTTTTTTTTTCATATGATTTGAAGATAATTTTTATGAGGCCTTATGTAATGTTTTGAAGTGTTAGAAAACCAGTTGTGATTTTAAAATCTATATTTTCCATATAAATGAAGTTTTTAATTTAAAATTTAATTAGTCAAATTAAATAATTACTTTTATAAAATTGTATTAATTTTATAGTTATACATATGTAAAAAATTGGGTGAATTGTCGAAATTTTTATGAAATACTTCAATTTTTGTTGAATAGTAAAATACAATAAATAGAAAAACCTGAATGTTTTAGTCATGTTTGATTCATTGATAATGTAAGTGACCATTTGTTCAAACTGACATTCACTAATTACTTTATTTAGCCACAATAATACTCATTATTCTTTCTCTCTTGAAAAATAATAACCCAATGATTAAAATAATAAGAAAACACCCCTATCCTCTACTATAAATATCAATCCTCACATTCTCATTCCCACACACCACCCAAGCCTTGATCCATGAATTTATTATTCCCAACAATATTTCTAATACCCTCTCCCACATCTAACATCTCTTGGTCTCATAAAAAACAATTATATATTCTATGAGTGGGATCTCAAGAGGAGACTTCAAGAGGTAAATCCTATCAGTTTTCATTAAATTTCATTTTAATTTCAATTTCATTTGTAATTATCTCTTAACCTCCCTACATAAAAATTGAATGATAACTCCATTAACATGAATATACATTAATTATATCATTTTAATTTATGATACAACATCAAACTCATCAATCTCCATCTTTTATCGTAAAAATGAAATCTTTTCTTGTGATGTGTAAATTTACCGACATTAGGGGTGATGCATTTTCATTTTACATAAAAACATTCAAGGATATTAATAAGTGAATTAAATATTTTAAAATATATTATATGATGTTTTCTTTAACCCTTTTTTTGTTATGTAAATATCTTATATTCTTATTACTAAATTATAAAACAAATCAAGATCGTTGTGTTTGAAAAACCACCAAAATTATCCTAAAATGATCATCATTAATTTTTTTTCTAATGATAAATCCTCATAATATATAAACAAACTATTTGTAATATCAATTAAAATTATTTAATATAATTAATAACAAATAATATAAATTCTAGATATCTATCAACATTTTACATGAACTTTAATTCACGAATAAAATTGAACCATCAATAATAACCATTAAAATGAATAATCCCAAAAACTGAGATCAAACACTATAGCTCATACAATGTATTAAAAAATAACATATTAAAACCACAATGAATTGTATTATTGTTTAACACGTTCTTTAATATTTAATTAATGAATCAAACGTGATTATACAAGTTATTAAGGTGAATGAATCTTTTATACAAAAGGTAATGGAAATTATCAAACCAAAATATCTTTCTTTGGGTCTTTCCTAATTCACCCTAATTTTATTATGGATGTTACATAAAAATAATTTCAAAGAAATTATATTATCATTTTTGGGATATACATGTTTTCTAGTTTTGTTTATGGGAAACACAGTGTTATCTAAAAGAACACTTCTCTAAAAAAACACACCTTTTACTTATCACATTTGTTTCATCTTCACTCAATATTAAAGATTCATACACCAAGTATGTTATTCCCTCTTTCATTTGGGATCCCAATTTTTATTAATGTATGATTATGATATTAAAACCATTCCTTAAAATTGTTTTTAGGTCTATGATTGATATATGTTCTTTGTGGAATGCATGATAATGTAAATGTTATGTTGTGATTGGTCCACCCCAAAATATATTACACAATGTTAATGTTATGATGTGATGGATATTCCTAAAATTATATAGTGATCGAATGCATTGTGTGATGTTAACAACCTCAGGATATAATGTTAAATATTTATCAACATGATGAAATAATTTTTCACAACTATGTGTCATAGTTGACCACTAAGTCAGGATGTTTCATTTTTATGCATTGACACATTCCATGTATTTTATTAATGCTTCATATGATGATTATGATCCTATGACTATGTTATAAGGATAATGAGTATTCACAGAAATTTTTATATTATTTCATGACCATAGGGATTTTTATCTCATCCCTTTTGATGTATATCCTATGTTGACTACATGTACATAGGAGAACCCAAGGGACAATAAGGATCTAGAGAAGAAGGAACTAAATAAGTTATTTTTTTTCTGTTGTAAATGTTATGTATGGTCATAGTTATCCCAAGAAACTAATACTTTGTATCCTCATTTTTAAATGTGTTTATCTTTATGATTTAAAAGTAATGTAATAAAAATAATCATATCTATATTTGGTATTATATGATAGTTTAGTTAATCTTGGAATATGGATTAGACAACCTCAATGAAACTCATATTATGAGACTACGTATATATAGGAATAGAATACTATTTTATAAACATAGGTATAACAAAATATATTAAATTATATATAAGGAATTAATTTTTTATTCATGACTTGTAGACTTATGTTTTGATCTAAAATTTTCTATTTTAGAAAATGGTGGAAACCAATAGAAACTAGGTCAACAACCCATGCGAGGGACAATGTAGTAATTTCCTAAATGATATCACCAATGCATTGTAATGTGGAGTCCAAAATTATATGGTGATTTTTACCCATCCATCTTTGGTTAGGAAAAATAATATGAATAATGTATAACGTCCTCCTTCACCAATGAGGGAGCAAATGGCTATCGATCATTTTATGCTGCAACAACCACTAACATTTAGTGGATACCCAATCCACATGTTTTGGAATAGTGGGTTAAATCAATTGAGAATATATGTTATTTTCTTCACTAAGATAAGTTGGATAATGTGATCATGGGAATTTGTCATCTAGAGGGAGCGGGTGACCAATAGTTGGTATTGATTGAGAACACTAAGCTTAGGGACAGAATTGAAGAGATGTAATGGGATGAAATTAAGATAAATAATTTTAATAATTATTTGCATAGAACAATTTGTAAAAATATGGAGATAGAATTCATAGAGTTGATGAAAAGGGAAATAGAATATTTCACATCCTATGAAAAATCAAATTTACAAGGATTTCAATATATGGTTTGGGTTTTGTTATCTACAATGATAGAAATATTTATAGATGCATTAGTGGTTTAAAACCACACCTTCAAAAGGCTATTTCAATTTATGATTTTTGGAGTTATGAAGATGTTTTTTATGATATCTCAAATTGGATATGGAGTTAGGATAATGGTCCCATTGCTATAGTGATAATAAATGAAAGACGTAGTTTCAAGATGGTGGATCTCATAAAAAAAATTTAAAGAAAACTCACACACCCACATGTGAAAAATATGGGAAGTGGCATCATGGGAACTACCTAAAAGGGACATAGAATTAATTCAAATGTGGGAGATAAGGACACCTACATAATGAATATTTAAAATACATGAATAAGAAGGATAATTTATTGGAGGAATGGAGAGCACCACTCATGGTCCAATGCAACAATTGTAAGGAGATATAACAGTATGTAAGACAATGCACTAACCCTCAAGTCCTTGAGGGTAATCAATTTCATCAACCACCAATGAAAAAGGGGGAAGGGAATAATTATTCTATAACTACAAATATTTTGGGGAGAGAAAACAATGTCATACATGGAATAGTCATTATACATTCAATAATTGAAAAATTATTATTTGATTCTGGTTCTCTGCATTCCTTTATATCTTTCATGTTTTAAAAAACTATTGAATAATTTCCCCGAAACATTGAAGTAGATATATCCTTAAAAATACCTTGTGTTGTGTTCATTGCAACCCAAGTGTAGAAATCTTCTCATATTGGAATATTTGAAAATATTATTCTAGTGAATCTCGTTAGACATCCCTTGGTAGAATTCGACATGATAGTCAGAATGGATTCAATCTCATTATAGAGAGAACATATAAACTATCAAGAAAAGGAATGTGTTTTCATATTCATAACCATCCCATGTTCCTCTAATAATTGATGGAAGATGATTAATTTCCTCTTAAAAATCATTCAACAGTGTGGGTTTTGATTCCCAATAAAGAATCATACCTCTCTCAAATGGTTGAGTAAAAGGAAGGTATCAACCTAGAGGAAATTCCCATAGTGAGAGAATACAATGAAGTAATTCTTGATGAGTTACTAGAACTACCCCGATATCATTAGGTAGTTTTCTTAATAGAACACATACCAGAAGATACTCCTATATCAAAGAGTCCCATTAGGATGGTTTTTATCAAACTGGAGGAGTTAAATAATAATATCCAAGGTAATTTGGACAAATGGTTCACACGCCCTTGTGGATAACCATGGGGTGAAGCAGTTCTCCTTTTCATGAAGAAGTATTGATCAATGTGGTTGTGTATCGATTATTAGGAACACAACAAGGTCACCATAATGAACATTTATAATCTTATAAGGATTAACAATTTCTTCGATCAGTTGAGCGGAGAATGAAACATCTCAATGGTGGTTCTTCGTTCTGTATATCATCTAATAAAGGTGAATAAGAAAGATATTCCAAAGACTTCATTCCATACAAGGTATAGGAATTATGATTTTTTGGTGATTCCATTTTGACTTACTAGTTACCCTATAATCTTTATGTATTTGATGAATTGTCTTTAGACAATACCATGACAAATATTTTGATGTTTTATCAACTTTATTTTCATATAATCCAAGAGAAAGGATTAACATGAAAAACACTGTAGCCATGTGTTGTCTACATTATGAAAATATAAGTAGTATGAAAGGTGCATAAATTGTGAATTTTTGATGCATAAAGTCACTTTCTTGGTATATCTGATCAAAAGTGAGGTAATTTCTATGGACCCCTACAATTTAAAAGTTATTGGGGAATGGAACAAACCCAATGTTCCATAAAAGTATAGAGTTTTCTTAGCTTAGTAGGGTACTATCAACATTTTATGACATTTTTATCATGATTTTAAATCCCATTATCTATGTTAACAAGGACAGGGGTAAAGTATGTCTAGATGGAAGAATGTGAGGAAATAATCAAGGAGCTAATTGGAATGCTGATCAAAGAACATGCACTCAGATTACTGAAATGTGGAGAATGTTTAGGGACATACCTTGATGCATCCAATAAAGTAGTGGGTTGTGTACACATGAAAAATAATAATGTGATATCCTAGGCCTCACGATAGTTGAAGATCCCTGAGCATAACTACCCGATGAAATATCTAGAGCTAGTAGCTATTATTTTTTCCATAAATATATAGAGGAACTACCTCTATGGTGAGAATAAAGACATACATATCGATAAAAAGATCCTAAAGTATATATTCACTCAAAAGGATCATAAAATACATCAAAGGATATTGTTTGATCTAAATAAAGTCTATGATTTATCTATTCACTATTATCTTGGCATGGAGAACAAGGTATATGATTCTCTATGTAGAGAGAATCATACTACATTATCCATGTTGTAGATCAAGAGAGACCCTATTTACATGGATATGCAAAATAAGGATTTGGAAATCATAACTACAAGTAATACATCTAATATTTTACAATTGATTTCCAAGTCATCTATCAAAGAGAAGAATAAGGAGGCACAAATGGATGATACATAGTTTCAAAAGATGTTGAATGCAGTATAGGAAGAGAATCTACAAGAGTTTGATATCGATGATGATGGTGTGATTCGGTTTTGAATGAGGATCTGTGGGAAATCATCACCTAGGATAAGGAAGTATCTATTAATCAATGAACATAGAATAACATTCTCTATCCATCTTGAGAGTAAAAAAGATGTAAATTGACATGAGAGAATACTTCTAGTGGGATAAAACGAAGAAGGATATTGAAAAATATTTCTCAAGCTTCTTGATATATCATCAAATTAAAACAGAACAACTAAAGTATAAGGGATGATGCAACCATTGGTGATAACCGTAAGGAAATGGGTGAACATCACATTGGAATTTTTCAAAGGTCTTAGGAAGACATCAAAAGTAAATAATAAAATATGGGTTGTGGTAGACTAAATAACCAAGACTTCCCTCTATATCTCGATTTAGGAAGATCTCTCTCTTGAACAATATGCAATGATATAGGTGAAGGAAGTGGGGACAGAACATGGGGTTGCACTCGATTGTCTCTGGTCGTGATCCCATGTTCACATATAAATATTGTTGTAGTCTTCAACATGCCTTGAGTACATAGTTGTATTTCATAATGATCTATAACCCCCAAAATAATAACTTATATAAAATGAAAATTCCTACACTCAATGATATTCTAAGAGAAATATCTTGATAATTAAATAGTGGATGTGATCAACAACATACATAGCTTGTGTTCTTCAATAACAATAGATTCCACTAAAGTATTCATATGACTCCATATGAATATCTATATAGAATGTGGTGTAGAATTACAACTTGTTGGGATGATGTAGGATAATGAAATATTCATGGACTTGATTTTCTATAAGAGATGATAGGGAAGGTTCAATCCACCCATAACCAAATCAATACTTATCAGAGTTGGTAAAATAGTTATACTAACAACCATCAAAGGTGAATGAAGATAAAGTTGGAGATAAATTATGAAATCTAATATCTCCATGAAAAGGGACATGAAATTTGGAAAAACAGGGAAGCTAAGCCCAAGGTTCATGGGAACCATTGAGATACATGGATTCATAGGATCTGTGGATTATCGACTATCAATTCCACTGATTATGTATCAAGTTCACTATGTGTTCCGTGTATCAATATTTAGTATGTACATACCAGATCCCTCACATGTACTGAAATATGATGTGGTATAGCAGGAAGATGATCTCTCTTATGAGTAGCATCTGGTAAAGATTTTGTACTAGAGAGATTATGTTCTACATAAAAATACAGCACTCCTTTTTAAAGTGTTGAGGAGGAAACATAAGTACATACATACTAATTAGGAGGTAGAGGAGGTGATGATTGAGAAGTACCCACACAAATTTTGGTAAAATAAAATTTCGTGGGTGAAATTTCAAAAGAGGGTATAAATTTAATGACCCAATGTTTTATAAATGGAAATTCCCTTCTTATAATTATGTAACATTATGTCACATTAAGAAATACAATGCCACACCACACTTAAATGAACTACTAAATACTATGTGACGATTATAGCATATACATTCAATCTAAATACGAGACTTCTATTATTATAATTTCAAAAAACTAACATAATTAGTTGGGATCTATAAGATATTTGGAGTCTGATAGGAAAAACCAATTTTTTTAGGAATATTAACATACACTTATGAATATTAATGTTGTGCTTATGAATTGTAATATAAACCTTATGAATAGTAAATAATCCAATTTAATAGTTATCTTAACAATGATTGTTTAAATAAAAAGTATTAATTTTATAAGTGAGAATATGATTTAATTATATCATAGTGTTATTAAATAAATATTTTTTAAAAAATTATTTATTAAGTGTTTGTATTTTTATAAGTCATAAATATCCAATTAATATTTTAGGATGAATTTAAAAATTTTGAAGAAAATTTATTTTAAACAAATTTATTTAAAAAATAATATTTTGTTGACTTATGAATTTAAGATGATTTTATGAGGCCCCATTTAATTTCTAATTGTTTTATGAAATCATTTATAATTTTAAAATATGTTTTCACCATGTAAATGCTGATTTTAATGGAAAATTTAATTACACATATTTTGAAATTTAGTTTCATAAAATAGGGTTAATTTTTGAATTCTACATGTCAAGAAATGGATAGGGGGATTTTAATGATTTCTATGAAATACTTGAATTTTTAGAGAATATTAAAATACAATACTTTTCAATAAATACGAAAAAACTATATTTTTGAATCATGCTTGATTCATGGATTATGTAAGTGACCATTGGTTCGAACTCATATGAACTAATTACTATATTTAGTCAAAATAATCGTTTATATTTCTTTTCTTGAGAAAAATAATAAATTAATGAAAAAAGAAGAAAACACCCCTTTCCTCCACTATAAATACCACTTATCATACCCTATTATCCTCACACCTATCATGCTTTGATACCTACCTATATTCTACCTAATAATATTCCATTGTCCCTACCGCACATCTATGAGCTCTTTTTCACATAAAAATACCAAGAATTGGTGCCTTATAGATGATTTCTAGAAGAGGATTCATGAGGTAAATCATCTCTTCTTTTAAATTTCCTTAAATTTTAATTTCTTTTATTATTATGTACTCACATACCTTAATCCAAATTGAATGAAAACACTATAAAATTTAATATAATAAAATTTTTTCATGTTAACTTATGTTCAAACATTGAACTCCTCCCTGTCTCTCTTTTATCATATCAATGAAATCATCTCTCATGATGTGTCAATATACAGACATCGTGGGAGACACACTTTCATTTTTTGTAAACACCATCTAGGATGTTAATAAGACCATTAAATGGTTAAAAAAATATTTTAATGGTTCTTTTGTAACCCTTTTAATGGTCTACAATTATCTTATTCTCATAATACTAAATGATTAAACAAAACAAGTCTGTTGTGTTTGAAAAACCGCTAAAATTCAGATAAAACAATCATCATTACGATTTATCTAATTATTCATCCTTACTCAATATAAAAAACTCTATATAAGACAATTTAATCTTTTTTAATATAATTAATGACTTAAAATAAGAATTATGGATATCCATCCACATTTTACATGAACTTACATTCATTAATACATGTGAACCAACCATGAAATCCATAAAAATGAATTCTCTCGAACGATGAAATTAAACTCTATAACTCATCCAAAGGCCCAGAAAATAACATAATAATACAATAATTAATAATATTAATGTATAAAATCTTTTTTAATTGTATGTTAATTAATATAATGTTATTATGTTGGATATTAATGGGAATGACTCATTCGGACAACATGTAATAGGATTTCATGATCCCAACACACTTTCTTTGGGGTTTCCCTCTATAGCCCCAATTTCTTTATTAATATCCATAATAAATAATTTTTTATTAATTATATTAACTCTTATGGGATATATGTTCTTTATACTTGAGTTTAGGAAAAAAGACATTTTTTTCCAAAAGAACTCTACTCTTAAAAAACACACCTTTTATTTCTCAGGATTGTTTTATCTTAACTCAGGGTTGATGATTCATATATCAAGTATGTTGTTCCCTAATTCAGTTGGGAACCCATTGATTATGAATATATGATTATTAATTCAAAACCATTCCTTTAAATGGTTTTTTTATTTCCAGGATTTATATATTTTTGATGTGGCACACATGAAAATGTAAATGTTATGATGTGAAAGGTGCCCCAAGAATTATTTGGTGTAATGTTAATGTTATGATGTGATGGGTGAACTGAGAATTTTATATCACCACAATGCATTGAGTAATGTGACAAACCTCATTAAATAATGTGAAATATTCACGAATATGTTTCTAGCTCAGTTCAAAACTATGTGTGGTAGCCGAACTCTAAGACATAAAGTTGCATTTTTATGCATTTCTACAATCAATGACTTTTCTAATGCTTTCTCCAGAGATTATGATCACATGACTATGTTATAATGATATTGATTATTATCACCCCAAGTTATATTGTTTCATGATCTTATTTATCCTTTTACAAGGTTTTTTATCTCAACCATTTGTATGTATATCCCCAGGAGGCTACATGTTCTAAAGATAACACATGGGAGAATACGAATCTAGAGAAGAAGGAATTAAATAAATTTTTATGTTTCATATTGTAAAAGTTATGTATGGTCCATGTTTTCTAAGGACTCTTATGCATTGGATCCTCATTGGTAATTTTTTTTATATTGATGATATAATAGTATTCTAGGAAAAATAATGGTCTCTCTATATATAAAAAATAAATCCTTCATTATTTCCATCAATGATATGTGGTAATGGGAAAATTAATGATATATGTTTGTTGGGTTTTAGTCAACTATACACATAAATGATGATTTTGTAACCCATTTGATTGAAGTTTTGATGGTTTTAGGTAGTTAAATTCACCATAAAACATCCCAACATATGGGTTATATTGAATTCATTACATCATCAAGGTATAGTAGTTATTTAAGAATGTGTAGGAATAAATAAAATAATAACAATAGTTGATGAAAATTAAATGTTTTTTGTCTATCCTCCTTTGGTATGTCAAAAAATTATTAATAAGATGGACTTTCTTACAAACCAAGGGATATATGATTATATTTGGGACGTTTATAAGTTATTTTTATAGGTAATCATGTATAGAACCGTTTTTATGGGGGTGTTTATGAGAAGAAAGAGGGTTGAAATTTATATGTGGGGGAACTGAGAAAAATGGTATTTTTGAAAATCACTGAGTGATCCCATATTTTTTAAATGACAGAAGTGTAAAAAAATTTCCATTATAGAACCATATATTTTTAATGAACTATATATTTCCATAAAATAGTTTTCATATAGGTGGTGATTTAACTTTAACCCATATATTTTTAGTTTAACTGCTAGTACACCCATTTTTACCTTAACCACAATACATATTTTTTACTAATGTTATGAATAACATCGTTAATTTTTTTTGACCATAATTAATAATATAAATTATTCTCAAATAAAATATTGAATACATTTTTTAAAATTCCATTCACATGTGTGGGAAATGTTAATTTAAAATTAATCAAGAGATACGATTGCAAAACAGAATATAAAAGAGGAAATGTGAAAAATATTGAAATATTTTTATATCAAAATTTTAAATGAAATTGATAATAATGACCAAAATTGGTTTAATGGGTTTATAATTTAAATAATTTTAATTTAAAACTAATTTAAAATATAATTTATGTTTCAAGATAAATTAAACATAATGGAAGTTTTTAATTAAAATTTAGTGTTTTCACTATTAATCATAAAATGAATCTTTTCAGAAAAAATATCGAAAACCCTCCATAATATTTTTTAAATTTCATTTAAATAATAATTTTACTATTCCATATAATGATTCTAAATATTTACAACAAATTATTAATTCAAAAAATAAATAAATAAAAAACTTTTTTAAAAAAAATTAATTTTCTAAAACATATAAAGACTATGTAAATTTATGTAATTTTCATAAATATGTTTCCTATATATATAAACATTATCATTAATATTTGATATTTTTTTACTATTGAAAAATCAATTTTTGGCATCTTGGTTATAACTTTTACATATAGATAACTATATTCATAATATAACATGGTTTTGTTAAAACACAATTCCATGTGTAATGAAAGCATTCCTAGTGTTGGGTGTAGTGAAAGACTAACAAGGTCTTCTATGTAACTCATGATATCAATGAATAATAATTTATTTGAAAAATAAAAATAATAAAATATTAGGGTGTTGAATTTCTTCACGATCATGGAAAATAATCTCCTCAAGAATCCTAAGCCTAGGAAACCCAATGAGATCGGTCTTATTGACCATCCTGACTATTTATATTTTCATTTTAGGTTTGGAAACACTATGAAAGACAACTTTTTCATCAAGGAAGTCCTACAAGGCGTTTCTTATTTTGGAAAAGTGATATGAGGTGAAGCTATTGCTCAAGTCATTCCTGTATCTACCACATAATCAAAAGATATAGGTGAATGAAATGAAAAATCATCCAGGTGTGAATAATAGAATGATAGCTGTATAATCAGAATAATTGTTGACTATAATAATGATATCCTTATAGAAAAACATCATCAAACAATTTTTTCTCCATCACCTCTGGGATCATAGTAAGATCATGATATCCTAATGTCTTCTAAGAGTCACCCCATTATAATTTTTATTAAAGACTGGTTGATGGATGTAAACCTTTTAGGTGACCCCAAAAGAGTTGGTTAATTAGCTTTTTCAATCTATCAATACAACATAATCCATTAATATCTACTCAAGAACCATATTAATCATCCTCAAACATTATAACCCCTACTCCATATGTCATTGAGAAAAGAAATGCTTGGAAGTGAAAAATTCTATTTCTAAAATACAATTTTTTGAAACAACATAAATTCATATTGGGTTGGATCTTAGTTATATATATACTTCACCTCTCAAAATATCAAATGGTGTAATATTTTTGGGAACTCTTGAGCCCCCCTGAGTTTGATATAGAACTAATCATAACAAAGGATAATCGAGTGGAATTTATAGAATCTTAATATCATTCATAGAGAATGATCAGTAATATCTTATTCAAAGACAAATCATAGAACATTATGATCCAATAATGGTTGATAATGCTTATATTCTATGAGGTTCGGTTCAAAATGGATCTGGGATCTACCTCATCCTAATATGAACCCTTTGATATTTGGGATACAAAATGGGATATTTTTTCTTAATAGAGATATCCATTCAAGGGTATAATAAGATAAAATAAAATTTCCTTAGAATGATGAAGATAAAAAGAAAAATTTGAGGAAATTTTTCGTACAATGTTTTCATGGTTTTCTAGTAGGAAATTTAAAAGAATGTATCACTCAGAATACCTTGGTTTCATAGACACATAGTAATCCATTTTATAATTTATCATCGTAAGAAATATCTTATCTTTGGAAACTTTGACATGCCATGTATCAATAATTCCCTTTTACAATATTCCAAATCCTAGAATGATTTAGCCTGTTTCAATAAAAGGGAAGGAAATAAACAACTGAATGTGTATGTCATGTGGGTTTCTACTCCCAATGTCTTGGGAACCACCACCTCCAACCCCATCAACTATCTCAATGATGAGCATGTGAAACATATAATATTGATCAATGTAACGTATTCAACCCTATTAGACCATGACAGACTATAGACCTCAATGGAAAAATCCGACATGATAACAATCATCTCAAATTAAATTGGGTATCAAAAGATATTTAGAACGATACACCATCCATGTATAAATATTTACAACATCTTTCAATACAAATAAAATTCACCCCATAAAAATTTCTTAAAACTAGATATTTCTTTACTTCTCATTCCTATATTGATTGTATATTGGATGGTATGAATATTAAAATTTCTTTAATGAAATCCTTTTCTATTTGAGTTACCATTTATATTTTGGTGGCCTATCATGCTTCATTATAGATATAGATGCTCTCGTATTATCTTTCATGACAAAGGATACATCAATCCAGGATAAAATTGAAGAGGAAGATGATGAACTTGGGACACCACTATATAATGTGAGGAAGGTTTCCCATCTACCATCAATGAAATTAAGTTAATAAATCTAGGTATATATAAAGACAAAAAAACTATACTGATAAATTAATCTATTTCCCTAAAAGATGATGATTTGTATAAAATTTTATTGAATAAGTCATTCTATTTTTCCATGTTGAAATATGGATAAATTCTTGAGATGGATCTTTCTGTTTTTTATCATCACCATGTCCTTCCATTTGACTCTCAATTTTTCAATCATGTATCTAGGTGATTTCACCTCTCTCAGGAAACCATGGTAGAATCATATGTCGAATATTTGATCAATGATAGGTTCATCTAAGAGATACAGTACCAAGAATTATTTTCAAACATCAATCATGTCACAAAAAAGAATATATGGATAATTTTTTTCATCAATTCCATGTTTTTTAATCAACATTTTATGAGGATTATTTCCCATTTATAATCATGGAACTTCTAATTGACCCTACTCTGGCCTTCCATTCTATTTTCATTATGGATGGATATCTTGGGTATAACAAGATTAATATCAGCCCTGGAGAGAATTAATTTATCTAATTACAAAAAAACTCAGAAGATGTTCTTCTACCTATTCATGCCCATTGTCTTGTAGAATTATAAAACCATTTATTAGTTTTCTATGGGCAATATTCCAGATTTCATGGATGTATTTCATTGTTTGAATTTGGTATTGAATCACTTGTTTTAGATTAATGAAATGATTCATGGTGTGTGAGAGGACTTGGGGGTGTTCAAATGGTTTGGTATACAAATTTAAAATAAATAATTGTCATCCAGTGCATGTTGTATTGTTGGTTCACAATTCGTGTAAATCATGCTCCCAAACTGTGCTAGTCTTGAAGAAGAGTTCATGTTTATTGTAAATTGTGCGAGGCGAGAGACAAACTATGCATCCTTAGATATATGTGGTCCACACAATAGGATAATTGTTTGAATACATTTTAGGTCTCTAGAGTTAAAAGAGTTTTCCAACTCCCCTGAGATTATGGCCAACATATGGGTTGGGCATGATTTGGAAAACCGTGCAATAAAGTGGTGAAACCCTTATAAAGTGTGAATTTCTTGTTTTCCCCTTGGTATTTTTATATTCCCATGTAATTTATACATACTTTCATCCCCTCTAAATCCTAGGGAAGATCCAAATCGACCAAACTTCCCTATGGTGGGTTCAATTTGATTATTGGATGTTTGGAGCATCATTGGTTGCAGATCATCTCTCTAATTAAGTGTAATTCACCTCTTTATTCTCTTTTCAAGATTTGGGATTGAAGTTTCTATCATCTTTTTATGAATCCCATAAAAACTCTTTTTATAGTATAATCTATGTTTTTGATTCAAATGGTGTTTGAATCAGGATCTAATTTAATGATTTGGAGTTTGTTCATCATCATATTAAAGGTTGGTGGTCAATAAGTTATATCCCAAAGTCAATGGGTTGATGTTTGAATGTTTGGTTGCATTTATTGTTATCTATTTTTGTGATCTGATTCCTTCGGTGATATTTCATAAAATGAAATCCTAAATGATGAATTGAACCCCACATGTTCCTCATGGGATGCGTTAAGGATGATTTGATTAATTTAGGTCCACCCATGGGGTGCACCGTCATTTCTAATCATACAAATTTGTATGGAAATGTTTAGGGTTGATGAGTGATAACATAAAGCCAATGAAGAATAATTTTCATGTGGTCAGTGGTGTTTAAAATGGAATAATGATAATTGTTCCTAGTGTTTTTAATGTAATAATGGGTTCCTCGACATATCATAAAAGTGGTTTAATTTGGTTAATTATGATTATGCTAAATGGATTGTGAGTTATGTTAAAAATTCCAACAAGGGTTAGTTCATATGATATGATGAGCATGATAAATTTTTAATTTATTGTGTATATACTAATATGTAAACAAATTTTCATACTGTAATTGATGAATATATTAAATGGGATAATACAGGGGAATAATGAGAGATTCCTAACATGTTGATGTATCAGAATAAGAGTTTTGATAAATGGGTTATGCAGTGTAAATGGTGAATGTTTTAATGGGGTATGGATTAATTTTGATTCCCATGTTGATTTTCATGGACTGTGATTGTTATGTGTATTGTTTGTGTATGGTTATGATATGGTATGTGTGTGGTGAATTGGATAAATAATAATGTTCATAGAGCATGGTAGTGTGGGGTATTGACTTGAGGTATTATGCCAATTGGTAGAGTTAGGATATGGATCTAAACTCCAACTCAAAATGAAAAATTTATTGATGGAGATGAAGGATTTATTCCCCTAACAATTTAGTTTGATGTGACCACCCAAAATAAGGATTCTTGTTGAGTGAAATGTAAATGATGTGATGTGTTTTTCCCTAGTGAGATAGAGAATTGACATATTTCCCTTTTTCATAGTGATAGGTTTATTGAGACCCTTGTGTATATTATGTAAATTCCCATCACATGGAATATATGATGAAAATTTATTTATAATAATGCAGGTACAAGTAATTTAAATGGAAATAATGATGGAAATGGTTAAAGTGAATGTTGTTTTTTATGGAATCTTATTTTTTTTCCTTTGGTTTTCTTTGTCAATTATTTAAAACATGCATGACGTATCTATTTAGAGAGGGTATTTTGTAGACAACTTTTCTGTTGGAATATTGGGATATACTCACACCATACTCGTACTACCATTTGGTACCTGAGAAGACATCATGTTTGCAGGCCTAGTCATGGGTAAATTCCATGTTCTAGGGAATTGATCTATGTTGGGGATGTTCATGGAAGAGGATCTAGACTTGAAGTCAAGACCAATTTGTTCATTCAGTCAGTGGTCTATATTTTCGGGTTCTTATTCAATTTGGAACTATCTACATGACATAGAATATTTACATGGATAGTTTTCCATTGAACCTATTATGGAGATGGTTGGTCATGCATGTTCCCATATTATTTTTTATTTTTTTCCCATCCTTCAATTTTTATATGATGCAGAATATTATAGTTAAGAGGATATAATCTCCCCTTGTATCATATAAGACCATTTTTGATTGTCAGTAACTTCTGGGGAATGGGGAGGCATGGTTGAGTTTATTTGGAGACAAAGCTCAAGGTACCATTTAGTTGCTTTTTATTTGGATAAATTACAATGTGGTATCAAAGAGGTTCTGTTTGATGATCACAGTATTTGGCATGGTAGAAAAGAGAATTAAATGTGTCAAGACATGGTAATGATCTCATTCTTTGAAGCAGCTAACCCATGTATAAGGGGAAACCCCAGTCACCTAGCGTAAGAATTGTTTTTAATGTTCATTGTAAAATTTGGTGAAATTTCACCATTGGGTGATATACCTCTTATGTGATCAGGAAGTCTTAAGAAAATATTCTTATGAATATAATTTTATGAGGTTTTTCATACATGTATCATTTTTGGAACGTGGGGATATAGTTGACATGCATCATAATAAACACACATTCGAATGGTGTGTTGTGTATGAAATGTAGAATGCATACGATCTTGTGGAAAATTTAATGAAAATGGTATAAAATATAATAATGAAAATCGGTATGAAAGGAAAAATGTTAAATAATGGTTAAGACATCATGCCTAATGATGGGTTCTATGTGAATTTAAAATTTTAATATAACAATTTATAAATAGGAAAATATGCGTAAGAGGAATGGTTTTTGTTGTAAGTGTGGAAAAAGATTTTAAATGGTGTCTAATGAAAGACTTGTAACCATGTTTTTACCCCATGTAATCCATGAAACAGGGTAGGGACGAGAAAGGGTAGTGTTTAGGATGTGATGATGACCATTGGGATAGTGTATTCGAAATGGTTTTTATGGCTAGTGGAGATCCATTAAACAAAAAAAATTTGATGCTTTATAGTTCTTATTCTAATATTTGTGTTTGTAATAATATATAAATGACACAAAAAAGTTGTGTATCGACAATGATACAATGTAATGTTGGAATCATTTCTCCCCTAGTAGTGTAGAATGACATCCTGGTGATCCGGGGTAGTATAGAGGATAAGTTTCTTAACAACATCCCTTGTTCTTCCAAATGATGGAACATGACCTAGGGAAGGCAGTATCTTGTTTTTTCAATCATACTAGAGAGTTTAAAATATAACACCCAACAAAATTTTCTTGGGATGGTGGTCTAGAGGCATTAGAGTTCCGGATAGAATATATATATAGGATTTTGATCATTTAGTAACTCGCTCTGAGAAGTAAGTTATGTTGACGGGTATTATGTTGTGAGGTTAAGCAAAGCGCTGGTAGGAAAACATTGTTAAAAATTAACAAGCTATAGGATTTCAATTGAATTTTTATTGTGAATTATTGTGAGGGATTTTAATCTAGATTACTTGATGGAGGATAATCCTATTGAATTCATGAGTTTTACCCAATGGGCCATGTTAGTGATGGATTATGATGTTCATTTCGTATACTAGAGACACATAATTACAAATTGGGTAGAGGATGAGGAAACTCTGGAAATGTATTTCTATGATGGTATTAGATATGATAATATATCTAATGTGAATATATTTCATTTAGAGTGGTTTTAAGAGGAAATTGATCATGCCCTTATATTAAAAGTTAACCTGAACGAGACGTTAGGTTGTGGAATTCTGGTAATAGTTGGACGGTCTATTTGAGAAGCTTTTGAGGGAAAGGCACATCCTTTCAAGATTCTTCAATAGGGTGGCAGTGTGATGGGTAATTAGAATTGAGGATCAGACACTCATTATTGAGATCAGGTGTTCTATTATATGTGTGGTATGTTGGGACACATGCATGGTCAATGACCCCGACCACCAATTGAGTTCCGATCATGCAACATAAAGGGGAATCAGCAGAAGATCTATATAAATCCATGATAGAAGGGCATGAATTGATAAATGAGGATGATGCTAAGTGAATAAGGGGGTTCTGTCACCCCATATTATGTAGGAAGTTGGAACCCCA
Source organism: Viscum album (assembly GCA_963277665.1). NCBI lineage: Eukaryota > Viridiplantae > Streptophyta > Magnoliopsida > Santalales > Viscaceae > Viscum > Viscum album. The sequence continues at coordinate 752,057,966 of OY728127.1, forward strand.
TATAATGTACGATTGATGGTGATGGACGCGGTACTCCTGGGAGAGAGCACCCATATCAGTTGGTGAGTGTAGTACAAGGTGATCAGGCCAGAGCCTAGGGAAGATGGGTAGGTCAGCTTCATGAAATTCAATCTACACCTCATGGTGGTGTGGCAATATTATTGACTATTCAAGGTATGATCTTTGTAGCTTCAACTTCTTCTTGTTCATTATTTTATACAGACACCCCATATTGTGATGTTTAAAAAAATTCAAATTTCAACTTCTTTGGATTTACTTATAGGAATATTGGGATATAGTTAGATAAATGAAATAAAAAAACACAAAGCGTGTAGGAACTATTTATTGGCCCAAAAAATAGTAATGTGATGCTCTATAAGCCCCTATAATTGTAAAATGTTAGTGTACTCTCCCCCTCTCTCTATCCATGAAATATTTAACCTAATTCATCCGTTTTAAGTAGAAAATTTCTAAAATACTATAGAGAGTACTTCAAATATAGATATTAAATTTATATTATTATATGATCCATTCTTTAGAGAAATCCATCATGACTCAATTGATTAATTCCAAATTACGGTTCATTTGGGGTATAAAAATAATTCTGTATATTTTAATATTTATGAAACTTATTCATCAATATTCCATGCATATTGTGTAATGATGAGAGGAAGAATAAAAAACATTGTTTCTAGAATAGTTTTTTATTTGAATTAAAAAAAATGTGAGTACTCATCATAGATTGGAGCCCCTCCAATGATTTCCCAAAAAACCCTGCATGTTTAATGTAAAATTTAGTTTCCGAAGTTCTTTATATTAGTGAGATATTAGGTAGAGGTTTCAATAATATGTTGAAGTCTCATCCACTCTATTTCATCCTCTACCACTAGAAATCAAATAACATCAATTAAAGACGATTCATTTGTAATTTTTTCTTTTACATGATATATGAGTACATAATATTATATAATTGGTGAAACCAAAATTTACCATCTAATCACACAACTAGGAGTATTTACTATGTTTTCACTCAAACACCTATAAGGCTTCCCAAATTTATTGGAGTAGAAACTTCTATCATTACAGTTTCAAGGATATCTTTCATGACTAGATAGTTACTTCTAGGTTAATATGATTAATTAAATGATTTCATATAGTCTAGGATAATTGAATCCACCAACCCCAACTATAGTGACAACTAGTAGAGGCAATCTCATTATCAAAAAATTTCATCCATGGGAGTACAAAAAATTAATCCAAGAATCTGGCTTCAAGATATTCTTCATGATACACTTCTTCCAGTAGCAATTTTATAGGGTGTGAAAGCATGGGGAATGATGCCCAAAATATATTATGCTATTAATTCCCTTGATGGATTTTATATCCCAATCAATGTGGAAGAAAATGATGTTTCCTAGGTTACTCTCCCTCTTCATGTAAAATTATCTAACAATCTTATAATTGGTAAATCATCATCTATAACTATATTTGGTCATGTTTCCCTAACCATCATATACTCATCATAATATGACTATTTTCCATGTCGAGGGTGACTTCTTAGAGGGATTCATGGGACTTAAATTATTTCCATAACATCAATGATCATTGTTTTTTGGAGACATAATATTTTTTAAAATCATCAAACTATTTTATCTGGGTTGAATTCCATCAATTCATTAGTATAGTCACTAGATTGATAAATTGGTGAATTTTATTATGGAAATGTAATATTAGCATGGTTTTCCTCACATGATATCATCATTCAAAATTTATGAATATGTCTATGATTTCAGTCATCTCAAATGATAGATAATGGGAGAGAAAAAATCTTTCAAGTATAGTTAAACTAGCAATGAAACATATAAGGTTCGTAAGGAACACTATTTACTAGTTCATCAATGTGAGAAGAATTAACCCCTTCTAGATGTGAGATTTCATATGAACACGCATTAAGGGAATAAATTATTTTGTAAATAATCATCTTTTAATGTGTTGGGTATAGATAAAAATTAAAATAGGGGTAGTTTCTCAACATATTATTAAACTAATCAATGTCTAGAGATATTGCCTCAACATTGTTGAAATTGTTTATTCGAGGATGAAATATGGATGGGGGAATATCAATGGTGTTTTGATACTATTAAAAATTGAACTAATTACATATCAAGATCAGTAGAAAAAAGAGAGTCCCACGAATATGCTATAGGGTATTTCCCAATGGAATGATAATGATGAGTTGATAGAGATGATTAGGGGATGGCGCAACTAAGATTAGAGGTTGGACCATTGATAGTCAATATCCTATCACTAGTGTGGAAACCTAAACTCTAAATCATGATTCCCAAACTAGAAAGATCCATCCATTATGAAACATGGAAAAAATCTCCCTAAATGATGTCTTGGGGAGACACCTAATTTCCTTACGTATCCCCATGAGGTGTGCTCCCTGAAATCTATAATGGAATAATTATACCCATCACTATGCCAAATAAATCAAGAGGTAATGTATTGAAGGTAATACACATTTCTTATAGAACAACATTGCGACAAAAAGGATTCTGTATTCAATAAAAAATCTTCTCATAATCCTAGTTTCTTCATCTACTCACTCCTTACAATGATTAACATATCCTATGATAAGGATTTATTCATTTTAGGTGAATCTATAAAATTTTATGTAGGTAAGAAATCATTAATCATCTTGGAAAGAAGAGGTGTTCTTACAATGTGGTCGAAGTCCTATAGGTTTATCCCTTACACACTATAGGTCAGATTAAATGATTTGGTGCTACGAAACTAACTAGAGATCTATTACAGATTAATCTCTAAGGATTAGAACCCATGAGTTGTGAGATCTAGAATGCCTCATTAATATTTATTTCATGAAGCTATTTTGAAAATTCTAAATAGCCATGATTTCCAAATAATTGAAATACCCATTCATCAGAAAATTTACTGCATGGTAATATGTCCCACTCTGAACTATGGTTGGCCTACAAATTATCCAATGATAAAGACAATATGATCTAGTAACTCTGAGAAATGGGTTTATGGGTGATATCACAACCATCCTGGCTCACATGGATGATAATAAAATCATTTTATAACCACTTAAATGGCACTGGGACCAGCTTACAATTCTCATAGATGATCGCACGAATACATCCATTGGACGAAAAAAACTGTCATGATAGAATATTGTGTTTCTGAGATGTAATGGTTGTGTCATCAAAAAGTATGACTGTATATAGAGTCAATCTATGCGATTGAGGGTAATCATGAAGATACACTAGAATAAGGTCCTTTTTAATCTTAATATCAAACAAAAATTCGTATTAGGGATCATCATTGATGTTCCCAATAGTCATATCTCTCTGGCCGACAGTTTTGAGAGAAGTCGACAATCTGGATTCCATAAGAAAAAAATATTGGGAAGCATATAGTAAGATAAATACTGGGTTAAGGGTTCAAATGACTATGTTACTTAAATTTCATTATGTAATGTGTAAATGATGTGGGGTAAAATAATCACATGACTATAGAAGGTTCATTTGATTCATTAAACCATCAAGGGTTAAAGGACCTGTGAATGCCTATAAACTAATCAATGTGAAAATTTACTAAGAGAATCAAAGTAACAAAACCTATCATTGAGCAATTTATTCATTTAATTAATTACATTAGTATATAAGGAAATTTTTATGTATAAACTAGTCATTTATAAGGAACACACAGTCTGATCAGAAGATGAAGATACATGAATGTTTCTTGCAAAGTAATAACATTGGAGAAAAAATCAATGATCTATTGATATTTGAAATGAGATTAAAATGGAATTACAATTTTTCTCCCGTATAAAGAACATATTTTTGAATACAATCGGTCATTCAGAATACCGTATGTCACTTAAAATACCCATAGGCATGGAGATGAAAGGAATTAAGAAAGCATTTACTTCATCAGAACCGAGTCCTCACTCATTCTTATAAAGTTCACTTTTATCGTGGGAGGGTTTTTATAACACCCTACATATAAATATTGGTAAATTTAGAATTGGAAAAATACATCATGGTTACTATATGAAATTATGTATCCCTTCAAGAGACAATAAATCACATAAGAGAAGTTGTAGACTGTGACTTGGTATACATGAAATCACTAGCCCATTCCTGCCCATCTAATTTCCTAGATACATAATGTCACAAAATACAAATTTTATTAGGTGACCAAATCATTCCATGATTTGGACTTCAGAATGTAAATTTTTCTTATGTGAATCCCATGGAGCCATGTTATAATGACCCGACCTTAATACATTACATTATATCGAATAAAATGAATAATTCACACTGAGTATCTTTTCAAGTATAGAGTTTTAAAGAATTAGAACATAACTATTACATCTCAAATTATTACAAAGTAGACACTTCTACTCAGTTTCCATTTTTTCTCAAAATAAAAACACTAGAGAGAAATATTTATGTCTAGTTCCATGTTTCAGACATCATTACTTTTCATGGATCCCATCCTTGACCCTATTCTTGAAGTCCTTTGAAAAACATTTAAAAAAAAGATGGGATGAGCATAAGTTGCTCAGTAAGGGTTATAAAAAATGGAATGAAAACATTACTTCATCATTACATACATAACATAAGATCTTTAACATACCTTATGAAAACATAAGATTTATGAATAAAATATAATAATAAAAAATCATAAAGGAAACTTGTGGCATCCATATCATACTTACATTGTATCTATCACAACTACATAGGGAGATACATTTGGAATACCCATCACAGTATATTCATTAAATCTCTAAGGAGAAACATTCATATTTACCTATGTCACGTTACCCAATTCATTAGAGAGCTATCTCTAGCTCACTTTCCCTAGGTTTATCGTGGAACCACCAGTATACGTAAAAAATTCCCAATAACCATAACATATTATTAACACATAAAAAACATAAAGGAAAGATAACATTTTCACATTCCAATAACAATATATCATTTATATATATTGAAATAGAAGATCTATTATAAAAACCATATTAAATACATAAATACATAATAGAGTATATAGTATTTATTTTCCTTTTAAAAACATTTCGTCTTTTTAACGAAACCAAAGATCAAACAACAATCGTGACGGCTGAAAGGTCATTGCCACCACATACGTAAAAAACAGTCATTTTTGTCATTTAGTAAAATTATTTGTAGAAAAATATTCCCTTAGAAGGAAATTAAATGTCAATGGTGTTTATACACCCTATAAAATAATTTTGAGTGTAAATGAAAATATGAATCAATGAAAGGAGATTGAGATTATGTTCCTTACCTCGTGTTCGACATGACCCGTTCGTTCATTAATCTCATGAATAATGAACTAAAGTTAATTTAAACTATATTACAAACATTTTTTAAGTTTATTATTCCTTTATATCACTTATTACCATGTTATAAACATTATGTAATAATTTTTGTTAATAATGGTCGTTTTGTCGACATTTGGTACTTGAGTCAAAAATGGACTTTTTATTATTACAAGTTCTTCATTTGGATAAAAGTTCATTATATCAATAATTATATTAATTATTTAGATATCATATATATAATATATATCTAGTATATACATGTATTTATATTAGTACATAACATTTGTAGGTAAGAAATGAAATTCACCATTCATGGAAATGGTAAGCCGAACATACACACGAAGGATACTTTCATTTCCATTTCATATTTTGATGCAACGAAAACAAAATGATACATATGTATATTAAAACTCAAGTATGATATAATATATAATATCATTAACTCAATCCTTTATACGTCCCATATATGGAATCAATGAGTCATATCACCTTGAGGGGGCGGTAGTCCGCAGTTCCTAAAATGAAATTATCGCGTTTACTCATTATAGAAACCATAATGGTTTTTTATTATTGAAAAATACTGAATCATAATGAAAAAATAAACATAATATATATCATATAAAAATATAGTACCATCATAATGGGAACCATTAGAGGTGTTAGGATACAATTGAACAATCATCGTTTCGTGAGGCGTTAGTTTTCCATCCAGAGAAACATTATGTTCTTACCCATTAGATGAAGGAGTGTGTAAGTTTAGATATAATTCCTCTCATAAAAACATAATAGTATATTGGGGATACTAGTTTTGTTATAAAATAATATAATAAAATGAGTTTAGGTGGTTGGATAAGTAAAATAAATCAAAAATACTTAAGAGAAGACTTTACCTTTAAATCGGGTAACTCCCTTTGGTTTGAACCAAAAGGGTTTCTTAAAGTGATCTCTACCTAAGGCAAGGCCTCTAGGATGAATAGAGGGATCTTGGGAGCTTAATGGAGTAGATTTTGGGCCTTCCAAGGGCTTGAGAAGTGTGAGAAAAGGGTAGGAAGTGAGGTCATTTTATAAGATATAGGAGGGGCATTTTAGGAATGTATGAAAATATTATTTTATTATATAATGATTTTCGGTTTCTGAAAATTCCAAAAACATTAAAGTAGAATATAAGGTGGAAAAAGTTTGAAATAAAATCATCCAATAATAATTGGACATTTTTTGGATATTTATTTAATTCTTATATTATTATTTATTTAAATCATTCATTAATGACGTAAACACCGCATCATCATTGTGTCATAAATAATTTTATTTATTTGAAGGATAAAAATTAAAAAAAATTATCATGATGTTGGAAATATTTTTAGATTTTTAATGAATATTTATATTCAAATATATCAACTATATAACCTCACATTAAAAAAAAAATTAGTAATAAAATTCATGTTTATGACATTTTTTTTACTTTAACTAAGAAGTTATTTATGTAATTATCTTAACCATGTGGCTCCATGGGGTCCCAAAATTGACCCATGGAATGTATTGGTTGGCTAGGACTCGACCAATAAGGTTATGAAAAATTTCAAGGTAATATTATATTATTATAACATTATTTTTACCTTAATTACCCTAATTACCTTTAATCACGGTTAATAAAAGTCCAAAATAACTATTCACAAAAAATTATTTTCATCTCATTGAACAAAATTTTACTTACTAATGAGAACCATGTAAGTAAAATTTTTAAAATTCAATTCACCTAAGAGGTAAAATTTTATTTAAATTAAAAATACATTTTAACAACTACTCAGTTGTTTCACTATTCTTCAAAAATTCAAGGTTTTCAAAAAAATTCAAAAATATCATCTTTTGATAAATTTGATATTACATATTCAAAAATGATGTATATATTACAAAATAATAAAAATATAAGGTGCATTAATTAATTTAATATTATTTCCCATTGTCAAAACAAATACCATGTTTTTAGGAAACAATATATATTAAATGATTGACACTTATTTACATCCAATTTCAAAGTGAAATTAATTCCACTGAACACCATTGGATTAAATGGTAAAAATAAAATCTAATTACACTTTAAAACCAATTAAAAACATAATATAACCATATAAGTAAATTATATTAAAAATAATATTGGAATTAACATACAATATTTTAAACTATTTATTAAAAACAGAATTTTATCAGAAAAATACTAAAAAATTACACAAAGTAAATTTTGTGATCCCGATTATAAAGAAGGATTTTATTTTGTCACATTGAACATATAAGAGTGAAAAAACTTAAATTAGAAAGAGTTCTCCATCAAAAGGCATTAAATCAACATTTTGAAAAATATTAGCGTATTTATGATTAAAATCAGATTCTTTCTTATTTTATGGCTCAATTTTTTTTCGGTAAATGTAAAAACATTTAACAAAAAAGTAATATCATATTGTAGTTTCTTCTGTTCATTCCCTCCCATAAAATGGCTAGGTGTTAACTACCATTTAAAATAATAATATTATATAGTTTGTGTGCAACAAAAGATTTCAAAGAAACCCATTGTTTCATATCAGGTACGCCATTGAACATAACAACCCCTTTAAAGTAAAGTAATATTTAATTCAAAAATATTAATAAATATTAATGATGTATTATTCATTATTTACCTGGGATGTTACATCCTTCCCCCCCCTTTGTAAATTTCATTCCTCGTAGTCTCTATTCACTTATCAAATAAGTGGTGGTATTTATCCCACATAGTATTTTTAGATTACCACGTTACCTCTCCAACCAGTTGGTTTTTTCAAAAAACTTTAACCTCATGAATTAACTTATTTTTCAACAGTTTCTCTCTACGGTCAAAAATCTGGACTGGTTGTTCTTTATATGAGAGATTCTATTCTAACTGAACTTCCACTGGACATAAAACATGAGATGGATCTGGTATATAATTTCTCTACATTGAAAAATGAAAAACATTGTGTTCCTGGATTAAAAATGGAGGTAAATCCAGTCTATATGAAACTAATCCAACTTTCATCAGGATTTCATAATGTTCAATAGACCACAGACTCAACTTCCCCTTCTTACACAGACACATCACACTTTTCCATGGAGAAACTTTGAGAAAGACATCATCACCTAGCTCGAAAGACAGAACCTTCCTTAGGTTATACGCATAACTTTTCTTCCAACTCTGAGATGTTCTCATGTTCCTCTAAATCAACTAATCTTTTTTTACCATCTCTTCCACCAATTTTGATCCCATCAATTTTGTTTCACCTACTTCGTCCCAAAACACTGGAGATTGACACCGATTTCCATATAATGCCTCAAATAGAGCCATCTGTATGATGGAATGAAAAATATTATTATAAGAAAAATCAACCAAAGAAAGATGTTGGTCCCAACTTTTCTGATAATCCATCGAGAAAGAACGTAACATATTTTCAAAATTCTGAATTGTTTGTTCAAACTGCCCATATGATTGAGGATGAAAAGATGTACTAAAATTTAATTCAGTACTACAATATATATCATTTTATTTTTATTATGAATTGATTATTTTCACTCCAAGTCAGTAATAATGGTGTTGGATAATTTCTAAAAATTTAATATATTACATTGTTTTCTATACCAGGATAGTAATGGATTGGGTAGTCATTATCCACGATCACTTCAAACAATTTTTTAGCTTATATTAAGATCATTGTATTTCAATATATACTTAGTTATCTCACCTTATATATACATATTTTATAGTTTTCATCATATATATAATCCCTCAATATCATTATTTGGAATATTAACACAACCAACATCAAATAATTATACTCATTGAACATCAACTATCTTTATGCATTGCCTTTCACACTATCATTTCAGTTATGTAAAAAATATAATACCTTTTTTGAAGAGTAATTGTAGATCAAAAATACTTCCCCACTTGAGGGTAGTGTGTATAAATGTTTAATTTTTTCCACTTATTTAACTACATGAAGATATATTCTTATTCAATAAACTAAACAAAACATTACTCACCTCAACGTCAACAAGAATAGTATGATTCAAATTAATAATAATTTACTAAAAAATAATTAGTAATATATATATAATATAATAAAACTACAGATCTTCATTATAGGAGTTAGTCTAGGAAATTAATCAACAACCTTTTTCGTTGATGGTTCCATCGACATCCTATTATATGTTACAATATTCCCCAATAATTTCACTAGCTATGTAACAATTTTTTTACTATAAATTCTATATAACTTATACTTTCTAGTTGTCTTCAACATATTACCCAAATACTTCTCATGTTCCTCGTTACATTAAGAGTACATGAGAATATAATATATAATGATAACAATATTTTGCTTTAAGATAATTATTAATGAAAATATTAATCATGTATGTGGATATGTCTTGGGAATTGGTGAGTTTTTACAGAATTAATATGATCTTATAATGTTTATAACATGTATAAAAATAAAACATGGAAATATATTCCATTTTCATAATAAATTAATGATAACTAAACTAGAGTTCCACCTTAGAGAAGTATTAGGACCAACAAATTTGATTTATTAAGTAAAAAATATATTGAAGGGGTTACTTGATCTTTTTCAGGATCATGTTGAGTTCATGATAATTAATCCTATGATGTGTTGATACGTCATTCTAATTGATAATTAGATGAATCGAACCTATGGTGATGTACAGGGGTGAGTTAACCTTTTCCCAAATTCACTTATACATGTTTCTTTATTTCATGTAGTTAAATGGGGGACATTTTTTAGATATTATTTGATATGGGAAGAGCTCCATGAATATGTTCAATTACGAATTCAACCTATGGTTAGTGTGGAAGACCAAGAAACTATATGAGGAAAACATCATCGTATTACATAACAATTGAAATATATTAAATGATAATTTTATCCTTATTCTCATTCATTTGGTCTAAATATACATTCTTACATGAAAAAATGTCTATGTTTGAGATAGATTTTCGAAAGTAGATTCATTATCATAAGTGAAATTTTAATGAATCAATGGATGATTTTTGTTAATTAAATTTATTTATTTTTCTAGAATGTTTTGTTTATAAATTATAAAAATACATATACCATGTCTATTAGAAATACATGTTACAATAAAGGGAGTATGAAACTATTTTTTTTGAGATAATCACCCCCCAAAAACTGACTGGGGAAGTGTTTTAAACTTGATATACATTGAATAAAACAAATTCTGTTCTATTAAATAATAATACCTTTATGACTTGTGGTAGTGTTCTAATACTTACACTAAACCAACCTAATATAAAAGAGCTATAATGACCAGAATATTATATGTTTTTTCCCTAAATGTATAAAAAAGTATACTTTTAACCACTTTGATTTCATTATACATCTCAATTTTTGTGATTAAATGAGTTCATCCATCTATTTTGGCTAGGTCGGTTGTTTACCTCAATTATATTCTATAATCATTGTCTTAGAAAATTGACTTTCATAGTGTATCTGTTTATTGTTGTTTAAACATTGGAACCTAGAATGAAGATTTATTAAACAATTATTTTTATCCATTATATTATAAGGATTCTAGATATACCAAAAAAATTAATTATCTTGTATCCCATTATTTCCGCACTTGAATCATATCCGGGTTCCCTTGAGTTAATCGTCCATATTCTTCTTCCATCACATATGACAGGTGGGAAATTGTATTTTCTTCTCTTCACGAGATTTATTGTAACGAATAGATCATTTATGAATAAAATTACCTATATTTTAATGTTTTATGGATATTAAAAAAATATAAAGTCTTTTTTTATTATTCGTAATGAATGACCAATATGTATCAATATTGTTGATAATATTACTGTTGAACAGTGTTCACACAACTAATATAAATATACGGTTTTAGAAAATCCTTAGACACATACAAAGGAGATGATGGCCCCATCTAATAGACGTGGGCCATATGAAGATCATTTGTTGAAATGTGGAATGGAGGTAGCATCATAGGGCTTCTCTGTTGAGCCATCCCAATATGAACATTAGCATGTTAAGCTTTAACGGAATCACCTACAAGAGAAGTTCGTGTCAATAGAGATTACCACCCCGGGGATGTTAACTAAGCCACCCCAAGATGTTTTCACCATCACAGACCTTACCCTTAGGTATTATGAGGGTTCTATAAGGAGTTATGTAACGGGATTTCAGTTTTTTATTTTTTAGACACATTCAATAAATAATATTTTATTACATCAATTCCTTTATGAGAATAGTCTTTCTTAAAAAATAATGAATTTGATAAATTGATTTTTCAGGTAAAAATTTTAATTTTGAGAATTATATGAATTATTATGTATTAATTGATAATATTATAAAAATAATTCTAATAAATTATTATCATATCAGTTCCTTATCTCAAAACTATTAGGTAATCAGTTTGAGGAGAGTTATATTTTTTACGATAAAATTGAAAGTGTGTTTGTATTGAATTTATTTTAAGGAAATAATGATGTTTTGAACTAATCAATATTTTAAGAAAATATTAATATCAAATTAATTTTATTAATAATAAATTATAATATCATTATTATTAAGTCATGTGTAATTTTTATTAAGGTATAAAAAATACTTTTCTCAAAACCATTAAAATTTTCAACAAATTGCAGTAGTCATTCTAAAAGTAAAAATTAAAATATTTATAAAATAATTTAGATAAATTGAATGTTATTTTTTTAATTAGGACGTAAAAATTATTCAATGGTGGCTTTTTCCTAATTTTTTGAGACAGCCGAATTTTTGGGTACAAATTATATATTATATAAATATAAATTGTGTTGTATTACATCATAATGGCCCAATATTGATGAAATAATTATTATAAATGGGATAATCAACCAAATATACGTTTTAACGTTAGAATAATTTGACATTAGATTTATGTTACTTATTTTATAATGCCTTAGTGAATCCCCCAAAATGTATAACATATTTTATAATTTTAAGTTCATTTATTGAATAATTTGACTCACCTTTTCAAAAGAAAGAATAATATTTTATGATCATCAACCCATGGCCTTATATAGAAATTCCCACTCCTTTATTGAAAAAAAATTGGAAAAACCATGGGATGGTTTTTAGTTTTGAATATTTAATTATATGGATTCCGAAACATATGCTTGTGAAATATTAAATAATTCCCCTCTAATTTCCTATATAAACCCACCCAAGATATCACTTCTCGTCACTCAAAATCCTTGGAGAATATCTCTTTTCATTACACCAGTCTTTATAATCCCCAAGGTTCCCAAGCTCACAATAATTCCCTTTTCATTCATTTGATGTCCCACACTCTAGTAAGGGTTTCCTTCCATTCTTATTTTTATCCATGATTCCATATATGGTTACAAAAATTTATTTTCAATTAAAAATAATGGGGAATTGTTTCACACCTCTCCCATTCTACAATTATTATGTTTGAATGATGATATACCCCTTTATCTCCCATTAATCCCTCCCATGTACACCTGTTACCATACTAAATGTTCGTAAGAGTTATTTCATTCCTCCTCATTTTTTATGTTTCTTTTTTATGTTCTACCTTATATTTAAAATTTATTATTGTTAAAAAATTTATTTTTATTAACCCCATACTTCCAATTTATGTTATAAATTATTATAGAATAATTTCTCTCTAATCAGAAAATTTTATTAACTCACATGTGATGTCGTTATGATGCTTAAATTGCACCGCAATTTTCCTTGCCAAAATCATTGTGTAGTGAATACCATTACAATTTCTCCATTAAGGGTATTCACCTTTATAAATATATTCTTATTGATTATAAAATTTTATATATGTATTCCATATTCCTTTATCATGATATAAATTATGGTGTTGAATGGATCTATGGTATATGGTCTACGTGTCCCACATAAGCAGGAGATTAAAATTTTCATAAAGGTTGTTCCTTGATATCACTCTAATACATTGGATAATGTTTAGTATCATAATATGTCATTTTGGGATAAGTGCTTAACTGGTTCCTTTTTATATTTTCCAAAATGTTGGGATAATGGGTTTACATGTTTCCTTTTTTTATTAATGCAATGTTTTATGTTGTTCCCACATTTCTATGTTATGATGAAAATGCCATATCATGCACTCATGTTCATATTTATATTATGCTCCATTGATTTGTGTATTTTCTAAAATTTATTTTATTCTTCATGTTATTCCATATTTACATCCATTCTCGGCTTTATAGCTCACCCTTTTCTTATGTATGTCCTCACGTTAGCTCATACAATGCTAAGTACGATGGAATGTTGTGGTCTTGTAAAAGATGTTTTTAATAAAGATGTTTTATTTTATGTATTCAATTGACATGTAATGTTCCTACTACCCAAATAAACTAGAAATCTCAATAATCAAGGTTTTATTAAGTTAAATATTAGGTATTAAATCATGTATAAATATGAAATAAAGAGCAAGGATGTTATAGTTGACATCAAATGATATGTTTAGTTATATTTGGGATTCGGATTAGAAAACCTTGGTAAACTCGTTAGGGATAAAAAAATTTAATAAAGGAATACATAAATTTTGGTGAGTATAGACGAAGATATTTTTCAATATAATACATCCCTATATGGATATGATAATGTAAATGTGGCTATGGAATAGTTGTATCTAGGGGTAAAACCCGAAAACACTTATTTGAGCTAGACTCAAATGAGAGTTGGTACAAAAAATGGGCATTTCTACACTCTTAGTTCAAAACTCTTAAGGATATGCTTTAGTAAATTTAAAAGATTATTACAAACAATTATTAAGGGATCAAAAGAAATCACATAAGAATATATTTTGGGATTTAGATCATTAATAACATAAATTGAAGCATATAAATTCATTAGTTAAGAAGATATATGTAATTTATATTTTACACTTTTTTTCATTGGATTCCCCATTACGTGTTTAATAGTGTAAAAAAATACTACTTATTTTCCTTTTAATCTAGGAAATGGTCATTAATAGTGGAATCAGGCTAACAATCGATGGGATGATCATTATGATGATAGTTCAAATGAGATACCCAATCTAATTGGAGTGGGAATCCTAAGAATTTTCATGATACACTATTAATAAACTCATATTTTAGATAGAATCATGGGTCATGGGGAACATCCAACCCCTCAAATGAAGAACAAGTCACAATGGAGAGCTTCACGAGACAATGGAATCCTACATTCAATAGATCATATGATACCTCAATTTCTAGACAACGGATCTACTCCATTGAGAAGATGTTATCCATCCTTCAATGATCTGAACAAGAGAGGGTTCTGCTGGATACTTATCATATAGAGGGTGAATTTAATAAATGGAAGAAATCGATCAAAAATAAAAAGCCTTAGTAAAATATCAAGGAGATCAGAAGGAGTTCTCGAAAATGTTTAATGATAAATATTTTCCCAGAACCCTCTATCTTAACATAGAAAGAGATTTCATTACACTCATGGAAAATAATGATGAATGTGTTGGGGAATATGAGAAAAAATTCACCATAAATGCATGATACACCACTGGTTTATTCATTACCCTAGAATTCAAGGTTGACCACTTCTTTGGTGGGATAAAACCTATACTATGAAAACCCCTGGAGATCTGTGAATTTGATAACTGTGGGGAGATTTTCTTATATTTCATCAATTTAGGGATGGAGATCAGTGAATCTCAGGGGTATCATGAGGATATGAAGTAGAAATATGATATTAATTCTAGCGGTCTAATGGATAAATCTGAAGGCCCTTTGAAATTATAGTATCCCACATTCCAATTTTTTGGAAAGAAGTACCTTGGAAATTATCAGAAGGGGAAAATAATTATTGAGGTGCAAGAAGGAGGACAACAAGCCAGTGATTACTAGAATTAAAAAACTGCTGCTATGGTTGAGGAATTGAATGCACCATTTGATCCTCAGTACATTGTCATTAATAAAAATGCAATGAACTAGGGAACTTTTCAAATTGGTTCCCTCACAATAGATTTTCATAGGAAACCAAAAAACCTCCTAGGCAGCTAGGGCGGGATTTTTCCATCACTTCCACTAAAAAGAATCTTGACAATGATGTGGTGATAGTATTGCTAGTTATTCATTCAAGAATAGAGAACGTACTTTCTGATTCTGGTTCAATGCATTATTTTATATCCAAAAATCATTGTAGATCTATCCAAACATCACCACAAATAATTGAAGTATATATGTCATTGAAAATAGAAAATAGATAAATTATTGTTTCCCATGAATATAACTTCTCCCATGTCAAAATTTTTGGATTAAAATTCCTAGTAAACGTCATCATACTTAACGTGGAGAAATTTGATGCAATTCTAGGCATAAATTGTATTTACCTATATAGAGACAACACAAATTTCTGTGAGAGGGAAATAACTCTTTATAAGAAAAATTGAACCCTAATTCTATACATGTGTGAGGAGGATGATGAATCTTCTTTATCACCCTCATCTCAATCATGAAAATTGTTTTCCTATGAGAACGAGTATCATTCTCAGATGATGTTTTCTAAGGAGCTATCCTCGAAGACATTCCTATTGTGAGGGAATTCACTAATGTGTTTCCTGACGAGTTTACTGGTATTCCTCCTATGGGAGATGTTGGATTTTTGGCTGATCTTATGCCTGGGGGGGTTTCCAATATCTAAGACTCCATATTTTTTTTGATCTTTAGGAGATAAAGAAACAACTACAGGTGAATCCATATAAAGGGAATATACGGCCAAGTGCTTCACCATAGGGTGCAACAGTCATCTTTATCAAGATAAAGGATGGGACAATTTGAATTTGCATTGATTATCCCAAGTTCAATAAAATACAGATAAACAACGAGTTTTCTTTACCAGGAATTGATGAATTGTATGATCATCTACATTGAGAAGAATACTTATTCATGGTGGATCTGCATTCAGGATATTACCATGCAAGGGTTTATAATGAAGATATCTGCAAGACTGCTTTTAATACATGTTATGGGAACTATGAATTCATAGTGATGCCTTTCAAAATCACTAATAATCCACCAATATTTATGGAAATTATTAATATAGTCTTTAGATATTACCTCAGAATATTTTGGGTATTCTTTATATATGATATTATAATATACTCAAAACCCATGGAGGAGCATGAGGAGCATCTAATCACTATACTGGAAACATTGATAAAGGATAATATCTATAAATAGTACATAATGTGTGAGTTTGTGTTGAAGGAAGCCTCATTATTAGGGAATATCATCACATGCAATGGTATATCTGTGGATAATTCTGAATCAGAAGTAATTGATGTATGGTGGTGGCCAAAATCTCTTATAGATATCCATAGCTTAAGGGGATTAGCTGCATATTATCGTTGATTTGTGATAAATTTCTCATGATTTTCAAACCCTATCACCAAGATAACAGATAAGGGATTCATATTTTCATGGAATGATGAATGTGAAGAAATATTCATGGACTTGGAGAAGAGGCATATCACATCCCCTATGCTTATACTACCCACAAGGGGTATAGTTTCATAATCATAAGTGATTCATTGAAGAACGTCCTGCGAAGTGTGTTAATGTAAAATTAAAAAGTCATCGCCTATGCCTCAAGGTAGTTTACAATTCTTGAGAAAAAATATCCCTCACATGATATGGAGTTAGAAGATGTGATCTTCGCATTGAAAATATGGTAGAATTATCTCTCTGGGGAGATGTTTTTAATTTATATGGATCCCAAAGTTTCAAATATATATTTTGATAGAAGGAGCTAAACATGAAGCATCATATATGGTTAGATATCATCAAGGACTATGACTACTCAATCCATTACAATCTTAGGAATGTGAACAAGGAGGCGTATGATCAAAGTAGAAAAAACCCAACAATTATATCATTGATGAGAATTGAAAAGGATATAATATTCATAGATTTGGTGATGATAGCAATGGGAATCATAAAGTAGGGAACATCATCCACATTTTCCAAAATTATTGTTCTACCATATCTTTTTGAAAGGGTAGAGTATGCACAAAATGATGATGCTGGATTATATTAGAAAGTGGATCCTATCAAAAAATGGAAATCCTCTGAGTTCGATGTCAATGATGAAATAATTGTGAGATTTGGGTCAAGACTATGTGTTCCATCATGTCCAAATATAAAGAAAGAACTTTTGGATGATGCATATAGTTTGAATTTATCCATTCACCCAGGAAACAAAAGGATGTATTGGGATCGCTGAGAGAATTATTTGTGGGATAACATGAATAAAAAGATCCACAAATATACATCAATGTGCATGGTATGTGAGAATGTGAAGGATCATAGGTAGAAGTATAAGGGGATGATGGAACCATTACCCATACAAACATGGAAATTGGAGAACATCACCATGGACTTTGACACCAGTCTATTGAAAGATATCCAAAGGAAACAATGCTATATGGGTTATGATGGATAATCTTACAAAGACTGTATAGTTCATTATTATTTGTGAGGATTTCATATTGGATAAATTGGAATAGATATACATTACAGAAGTGGTAAGGCTGTATGGTTTTCTACTATCGATTGTATAGTATCGAGCTCCAAAATTCACTTCTATGTTCTGTAATAGTCTCCAAAACAATCTGATTACTGTGCTAAACATTAGAAAAGCTTGTCATCACCAAACTAATGCGTAATCTGATAAAACTATCCAAACACTTGAGGATATTTTTATGACATTATCAATGGACTTAAAAGGAGGAAGGGATCAAAATCATCCTCAAGTTGAGTTCACATTCAACAATAGTTTCAATTCAAGCATCCACATGGTTCATTATGAAGGCCATTAGGGGAATAGGTGTTGAACACCAGAATGTTGGGATGAAGTTGGGGAGAAATATTTTCTAGGTCCAGAAATGGTCTTAGAAATTATGGAGAAGGTTAATACCATCCAGCATTACATCAAAGCAGCTCAGATTTGACAAAACAGATATGCTGACAACTGTTTAAGAGACCTAGAGTTTGATGTTTGAGATTTGTTTTCATCAGTTTATCACTATGTAAGAGGGTGAGAACATATGGGAATAAGGGAATGCATATCCAAAGGTACATTGGCCCTTTTGAGATCATTGATCGCATCGATGAACTGACCAATCGACTAACACTCCCACCAATGCCGTCTCATGTACATGATGTATTCCACTTGTCGTACATGAGGAAATACAAACCTAACCCATCACATTTACTCAATACATTGGTGATACCATCGGATAAGGACCTTTCCTACTAGGAGAAGCCCGTGATGATCTTTTATAGTAGGGAAACATTTTATGAAATAAGATACTTCCCCTAATCAATGTGTTATGAAGAAACCACAAGTTGGAAGAAGCAATGTGGGATATAGAGGATGTTATGAGGAATAGATACCCTCATATGATATATTGTGGGACGATTAAAATTCAATGGTGAAATTTCTTTTAGGGGAATTATGTAATAACCAGATCATTTATGAATAAAAATCCATTTATTTTAATATATTATAGATAGAGAAAACACATGCATAATTTTTAATATTATTTTTAAATTTAAATTACCATTGTGTATAATTAATGTTGATAATATAGCCATCTAATTGTGATCACCCAACTAATATAAATATAATGTTTTAATAAATCCTATCGAAACAGACCAATGTTATAACAGCCTCATCATGTAGACTCGGGCCATATGAATATAATTTTTTAGAGCTCGGAAGGGATGTAGAATCAATTTTATTTTCTCTTGGCCAATTTCAATCCTCTCTTCAACATATTATGTCTGAACAGAATCGCATATGGAAGAAGTTCAAGTTAATAGAAAATACCACCCATGTGATGTTATCCGAGTCACCCCAAGATTATGTCACCATCGAAAACATTACCCTTATTTATTATGTGGGTTTCATAAGGGTTAATTTACTAAAAGATTAGTTAATTATTGTGTAATTCCTTTCAATAAACAAAATTCTTATTCCATAATTTGACTTACTAGAATTGTATTTCCTTAAGAAATGAAGAATTTGATAAATTGATTTTCAAGGTAAAATGGAAATTTTTAGAAATATGTGAATTATTATTTTTTATAAATAATATTATAAAACAATTTCTTATAAATGACTTATATATCAGTTCATTATCTTTAAATTGTAAGGTAATCAATTTGATATGAGTTATATTTTTATAGGATAAAACCTAATGTGTAATTTCAAAGAATTTATTTTTGATGAATTAATGTTTTTTTAAGAAAAATATTTTAAAAAATATTTGTATAAAATTAATTTTATTAATAATTTATTGGTATATAATTTTTATTAAGTCAACTGTTATTTTTATTGCGTTTTAAAAACTATTTCTGTCAAAACCCATTAAATTTTCAATAAATTAATGTTCTCATTTTAGAAGTGATAATTCACATATTTATAAAATTATTTAGATAAAATGAATATTATTTTTGAAATCATAATTATGAAATTATCCAATGTTGAAATTATCATAATTTTTTGTGACAGTCGAGTTTTTGGGTAAACATTAAATAATATATAAATATATAGTGCGTTTTATTAAATCATAATTATCCAATATTTATGTAATAAATACAATAAAATAGATATTCGACCAAATACATGTTTTAACATGAAAATAATTTTACATTAATTTTTTTTAATATTTTATTTTTCTTTAGTGAATGCTAAAAAAATTATTACATATTTTATGATTTTATGTTCATTTTTTAATAATGTTACTCACCTCCACATAAGCATGGATAATATATTAATATCATTGGCCCGTATAAGTTTTAAGTATTTTTTTCCACTCCTCCAGTAAAATCAATGGGAATAATCTATTGAAAGGTTCGTGGTTTTCAATATTTTATTATATAGAATCAAAACCTATGTCTATGACATATTAAAGAATTCTCCTCTCATTTTATATACAAACCCACCCAGTATCCTAGTTATCTTCACTCAAAATTCATGGATCATGTCCCCACTCTGTCATCTCCACTCTAGAATCCCCCTATGATTTTGAATCTCTCAATAAGCCACTCTCCATTCTTTTTTTGTCACACACTCTAGTAAGGATTTCCTTCCTTTCTCATTTTATCTATGTTTCCTTATATTGTTACGCCCTTTTATTTTGAATTAAAATAGATGGGGTATATTTTTTACCCTCCCACATAGTTGCCTTATTATTTTTTAATTATGGGAGACCCCTTCATCATTCATTAATCCTTCCCATGTACACCCATTACCATGTTGAAATTTCATAATATTTATTTCAGTCCTCCTCCAACTTCAAGTTTCATTAATATGTTACACCTTCTATTTTCAAATTAATCATGTTGAAACATGTATTTATATGATAACCATACTTCCCATTTCATGTCTAAATTATTAATTCTGACTTTCTCTATCATCAACCCATTTTATCAACTCCCTTGTCACGTCGTTATGCTACCGAAATTGAACCACAATTTTCCATGCCAAAACCAATGTACAGTGAATATCATTCCAACTTCCTTATCAAGATTATTCACCTCTATGAACATAAAATTATTGATTATAAACATTAATATATGAATTCCAAATTACTATATCATGTAACAAATGATATTTTGAAGGAATCCATGTTATATGATCTATGTGGCACACTTAGGCATGAGATTAAAATGTCCATGAAGGGTGCACCCTGATAGCACTCCGACACATTTGGCAATGTTTTGTATTATAATAAATCATGTTGGGATATGGTCTTACCTTATTATACATTAGAAGACTTTTTTCCATCATATAGTGATAGGGTTTTACCTGATTCGTTTATGTTAATGATGTAGTGTTTTAAGTTGTTGCCAAATTTCCATGTAATGATGATCATTCTATATCTTGCCATTATGTTCATGTTTCACTTATTCTTCATTGATATGTCAATTTACTAACATGTTTTTTTAGTGTTATTCCTTATTTACTCCCTTAGGGAGATTTATAGCTCAGCCTTTTATTATGTTTTCCTTAGGTTACCAGATTCAATGCTAAGTAAGGAGGAATGATGTGGTCATGTAAAAGAATTTTTCATTAAAGATGTTGTATTTTATGTCTTCAGTTGTCATGAAATGTTACTAGATTCCAAAGAAACTAGAACTCTCAATCATCTTTATTTTATTAACTGAATATTTATGTATTAAATCATGTATACATATGAAATAAAGCATAGGGCTGATATAGTTTGTATCAAAAGACAGGTTTAGTTATTTTAGTGACCATGATTATAAAACCCTAGAGAAAGAATTAGGGATAATACTAAGTATAAATAAAATATACCAAAATTTTTGTGAGTATATATTAATTGTTTTTTCAAGAAAATACATTCATTTTTGGATACTAACTAGTAGAAGTGGCTCTAACATAGATGTTTAAAGGGGTAAAACCCGAAGGCACCGCTTTGAGCTAGAATTGAATTTGAACTGGTTCACGACAATGGGCCTTGCTTCACTAATGGTTCGACACCTCCAGGAGATATTCTTTTGTAAAATCGTAAACAAAGTATGGACCATTATTAAGGGAAAAAAATTACCTCTAAGAATATATTTTAAGAATTAGATAATGGATAACATATTTCAAATCAAATAAATTCAAAAGTTAAAGAGATAAATTTAATTTATAAGTTATACCTTCTAATTACTGGATTTACTTGTATGTGTTCGATTTTTTAAAATACACACTCTTAATTTTTATTTGATTCTATCCAATTCCCTGTAATATGAGGACTCAGGTTAACAATCAATGTAATGATCAATTAGATGTATTTTCTAATGAGATGGCCAATGATATGGAAGTGGGAATTGCAAACTATTCCAGGACACTCTATCAGTTAACTCTTGTTTGGAATAGAACATATGCCTAGAGGAACATCCACCCCCCCTCGAATAATGAAAAATTCACAATCAAAAGGATCATGAGACACATGCCTCACACTTTATATGGATCATTTGATCCCTCAATCACCATACAATAGATCAACTAAATTGAGATGAAATTCTACATCCTTTAATGTTCATAACAAGATAAGGTTGCTATGGATAAATATAAAATGGTGGGTGAATATGATCAGTGGTTGACACTAATAAAAAATACGTAGCCTATGGAAGAGATCGAGGTGATGGGATGGAAGGATTTTTGGAAAATGTTTTTCGAAAAAATATTTTCCCGGCACCCTCCATCATAAGAAGAAAGGAGATTTACATGTACTCAAGAAGAATGATAATGAACATGTTGGGGCACGCAAGGAAACCCTCCCCAGACAATCACGACACACCTCTAGTTTTTTTGTTACCCCTGAATGGAATGTTTACAAATTATTTGGTGGGATAAAACCCATCCAATGGAAATCCCTGGCGATCTGTGACTTTGATAGCTATGAGGAGATTCTTTAAGGTTCCCTCAAAGTTGAGATAAGGATCATTTAATCTTAGTGTAATCATGGGGATAATAATATGAATTTGTAATTTAATTATGGGGATCAAATGGATAAATTCGACAATACTATGAAATTCTAGCATCCCACTTTTTTATGGTGTAGAATGAGGAACCCTATAAATTTCATGAAGGGGACGAGGAAATTCATTAGGTTAATGATGGAAGGAAACCTATAAAGTGATTGAAGGCTAGAAAAGAATGATACTAAGATATATTAAATGAAATTTATATTCCATCATCAACACATTTTTCATTGGTAAAAATAAAATAAACCTAGGAACATAGTGAACCAATCCCCTAAGACACGGGTTTTCATAGGCAAACAAATACCACCAAGGTAGCAAGGGTTAGCCTTTTCATTCACTACCGCTGAATTGAATCTCGAAAATTATGTGGTGATAGTTATGCTAGTTATTCAATAAATAATATAGAACATTGTTTTTTATTCAGGTTCGATGAATTATTTTATTTCCAGAATGTTTAGCAGAGAAATCCGAAAATCACCAAAACGAATGTAAATAGAGATATCAGTGAAAAAGGAAAATGTGGTAATTATTGAATTCTGTTAATGTAACTCTACCTCTATCACAATTTGTGGATTGAAATTCTTAAAGAACCACATAATACTTCCCATGATGTAATGTGATAAAATTCATGGCATGTATTTGGGTTCCCTATATAGATCCAACATAAACTGTCGTGAGAGGGAAATCACTCTCAATATGCTGAATAGACCCCCCCGATTCTATACAAGACCAAGGATGAGGATGAAACTTCATTATCACCATCATCTCAATAATTGATATTACTTAACTATGATCACATGTAACTTTCTCATATGATTGAATCTAAGGAAGGAACTATCATTGAAGACATTCCAATGGTGATGGAATCTTCTAATGGGTTTTTGGGGAATTTTATGGTATTACTCCTAGAAGAGATGTTGAATTCTAGATTGATCATATACATGGTCCATTTACAATATCAAAGAATCCAGGTAAAATGGATTTTGTAGAAAATGAGGATAAAAAAACAACATGGGAATATGGTTAATGGGCTTATATACCCAAGGGCTTCAACATGGGGTGCACAAGTCCTCTTTGTCATGAAGCAGGTTGGCTCAATGCGCCTTTGCATTGACTATTGTGAGATCAAGATAATCATGATAAAGAACAAGTATTCTATTCCATGAATTGATTAATATTTTTATTATCTATGTGGAGAAAAATACATCTCAATGGTGGATTTATGGGTTGTAAATTACCATGTAAAGGTGAAGAAGGTGAATATCCCCAAGACTTCTTTTCAAAAAAGGTGAGTACACTATGAATCCCTAGTAATGACTTTTAGATTAGCTAATTCCCCAGAAATAATTATTTACTGGATAAATTGATTCTTTATAGATTACCATGAAAAATTTGTGGTAGTCTTTATAGATCTTATTATAATATACTCTAAAATGAAGTATGATCATGAGGATCATCTAAGCACTATACTAGAGACATTGTGAAAGGGAAAGATCAATGCAATGTACAACAAGTGTGAGTTATGGTTGAATGATGTCTCTTTCATGGGGATTATCATCAAAATAAATGTGTATATGTGGATCCTTCCAAAAAAATGAAATAGAGGGATGGATGAGGCTGACACTTCTGACAGACATCGATAGATTCTTGGGGATACCTGGATATTATCACCGATTTTTGAGATATTTCTCATGATTTTAAAACCCTCTTACCAAGATAACATGGAAGGAAGTCGCATTTTATTGAAATAATGAATGTGATGAAATTTTCATAGATTTGAAGAAGATTCCTATCACTTTACTTATTCCCACACTACCCATATGTGGGGATAATTTCGTAATATTCAGCGATGCATTGTAGAAGGTAATAGGCTATGTGTTTATTCAAGATGAAAAAATTTCCTATGCCACACAATAGTTGAAAATTAATGAGTATAACAATACCATTCATGGTCTGGAGTTGGAAACTGTGATCCTTATGTTGAAAATATGGTGGCATTATCTCTTTGGGAAAAAGTGTGAAATATATATGGATCACAAAAGTCTAAAAAATATATTCAAACAGAAAGAAATGTAATGAACCAAAAAAGTTGGTTAGAGTTCATTATGGATTGTGACTGATCAATACATTACCACATAGGAAAGAGAACAAGGTGGTGAATAATATGTGTAGTAAACACACAATGATTATATCATCGTTGATAATTGAAAATGATCCAATATTAATTTATTTGGTGATGATGGAATTGGAATCATAAAGAAGGGATAATCATCAATCCTTTAAAAAATTATTTCTCAAATGACTCTTTTGGAAATTTTAATGGATTTCCTAAAATATGATGTTGGAATTTAGAAGAAATACAAATATATTAAAATAGGGAAATACAAGGAGTTCATTGTTAATGAATAAAGAATTGTGAGATTTTGGTCAAAAATATGTGTTCCATAATATACAACATTAAAGAGATAACTTTTAAATGATGAATATACTTCAAATTTATTCTTTCTACTAGGAAACACCATGATGTATCCGGATTTACCAGAGCATTATTGGTGGGAAAACATGAATAAAGAGATCATTGAATATACACCAAAGTGCCTTTTATTTCAGTAAGATAAGGTTTATTGGAAGAATTATAAGGGGAAGATGAAACCATTACCAATTCAAAAAAGTAAATGGGAGATCATCACTATAGACTTTATCACTGGGCATTTGAAGACATCCAAATAAAACAATGTTATTTGGGTTATAGTGGATTGTCTTACAAAGACTGAACACTTCATTGCGATTTGAGAGGATTTCTTATTAGATCAACTGGCACAGATATATATTAGAGAAGAGGATATGATTCATGGTATACCACTATCAATTGTATACAATCGAGATCCATGATTCACCTATATGTTCTAAAATTTTCTCCAACATACTCTAAATACTGAGATGAACTTCAGTACGACTTATAAACCTCAAACTAAATGCCAATCTAAGTGAACTATGCAAATACATGAGTAGATGTTTAGAGCATGTTCAATGGACTTCAATGGAGTTTGGGATTAGTATCTTCCTCTGGTGGAGTTGTCATACAACAATAGTTTCTATTCAATTATCCTAAGGGACACATTCATAGACATTTATGGGAATACGTGCAGAACAATGACATGTTAGGATGAAGTTGGAGAGCGAAAACTTATATTTATAGAAATGGTCAAAAAATTATGGAGATGGTTAAGACCACCCAACAACACCACAAAGCCGCTCAAAGTTGACAACATTGTTTTTCTAATAATCATCTACAAGACATAGCGTTTCATGTGCTGGATATTGTTTTCCTCAGTATATCTCCATTGAAGAGAGTAATGATATTTTGGAAGAATGGAAAGCTTAGTCCAAGGTGCATAATTCCTTTTGAAGTCCTTGATTGCATCAGAGAAGTAAACTATTGAATAGCCTCCCACTGAACCTCTCTCAAGTACATGATGTATTCAATGTATCACTCTTAAGGATGTACACACCAGACCCATTACATTCATTCAATACATATGATGGTATAATTGGATAATGAACATTCTTGTGAGGACCCGATGGTGAAGATCTTATATCATAGGGAAAAGTTATATGGAATAAGATAATTCCTATTTTCAAAGTATGGTGGTGAAACAATAAGTTTTTTGAAGCAATATGGGGACCAGAGGAAGTGATGAGGCAGAGTTACCTGCTTCTGATTTAGTTTGGAAAATGGAAATTTCAAGGGAAGAAATTCTTAAGACGGGAAAGATGTAATGACCTAACCATTTATGAATAAAATTTCATTTTTTAATGTCTTATGTATAAATAAAACACCTGAAATATTTTTAGTATTATTATTTTGTTTAAATGACCATTAAGTATCATTACTATTGATAATATAACCATTGAATAATGATCACATAACTAATATAAATATATGGTTTTGAAAAATCATTTTGACACACAAAAAGGAGATGATAGCCTCATCCAATACACTAGGGCCTTATGAATTCTATTTTTAGTTCTCAGAATGGAGGTAGAATCATCAAAATTCACTCTTGACCAATATTAAGTCAATCTTCAACACATTAAGCTTGAATGGAATTTCCCACATGAGAACTTCACGTTAATATTTATTACCTCCTGGGCAATGTGATCTGAGCCGCCCTAAGAGTCTGTCACCATCGTACACCTTACCCTAAGGTATTATGCAGATATTATAAGGGGTTATGTAACATGGTGTTAGTTACATATTGTGTAATCTATTTCGGTAAATAAAAGTTTTTCTCCATCTATTATTTTATGGGAATAGTATTTCTTGAAAAAATGATGAATTTGAGAAAATGACTTTTTTGGAGAAAATGGTACTTTGAGAAATATATTAATTATTATATTTTTTAATAATAATATAAAAATTTATTATAAATAATGATTATATCAGTTTCTTATCTTTAAATTATTAGGTATTCCATTTGATAAGAGTTATTTTTTTTATACGATAAAACAAAAAGAATATTTTTAAAGAATTTATTTTAAGGAATTAATGAATTTTTGAAATAATTTATATTTTAATAAAATATTATTATCAAATTAATTTTTTTAAAAATAAACAATTATTTAATTCTATTGAAGTCAATTGTAAATTTTTGAAGGTTTAAAAACTAATTTTTTCAAAACCCCTCAAAATTTCAATATATATCGGTTCTCATTTTAAATGTAAAAATTCATAATTTTAGAAAATTATTTAGAGAAAATGATTATTATTTTTGGAATGAGGATGCCAAAAATAATCCAACAGTGTATTTTCCGTAATTTTTAGAGACAATCTTTTTTTGGGAAAAAATTAAATAATATATAAATATATAGTGTTTTTATGACACTAAAATGACCCTATTGTTAGATAATAATTACTATAAATGGGATATTAGAACATATATATTTTTTAAATTTAAAATAATGTCATTTTAGATTTATTTAACTTATTTTATAATTCCAATGTGAAACCTTCAAAATATATAACATATTTTTTGATTTTAGGTTCATTCTATTATGAATTTGACTCACCTCCATATAACGAAGGTTAATATTTTAATATCACCATCCCATAGACTTATAAAATAAAATTTCCACTCCTATTTGAAAAAATCATTGGAAAAATCAAGGTATTGTTTTTGGTTTTGAATATTTAATTATATTGATTCCAAAACATAAGTCTGTGATATATTAACGAATTCCCCTCTCATTTCATATATAAACACACCCAAGCTCTCGCTTACCATAAATAAAAATCCTTAGAGCATGTCCCTTGTCATTCCTACACTATCTAGATATCCCAAGGCGCCCCAACCACAAAATAATCACATTTTCAGGATTTTTAGGTCACACACTCATTTAAGGGTTTTCTTCCATTCTCATTTTTATCTATGATTCCATATATTGTTACACCCAGTTATTTTCAATTAAAATTTTGGGGTGTGTTTTATATCCTCCACCATACAATCCTCAATATGCTTTAATGATGACATACCCCTTTATATCTCATTAATCCCTCCCATATACACCTCTTACCATGCCAACATTTTATAATAGTTATTTCAATCTTCCTCATTCGTCATGTTTCTTTACTATGTTATTACTTCAATTTAATAATTTTTCATGTTAGAAAATGAATTTATATGAAACCATTAATTACAAATTAATGTATATGTTATTATAGACACAATTCTCTCTCATAAGCCAAATTTATGAATTCCCATGTGATGTCGTTATGCTGAAGAAATTACACCGTGATTTTCCATTCCAAAATCATCCTGTAGTGGACACCAAGCCCATTTCTCTATTTAGGGTATTCAACTTTATGCACATATATGTATTGATTATAAAATTTCATATATTTATTCAAAATTCTTTTATAAGGAAATAAATTATGTTGTTGAACGAATCCATGTTATATGAACTATGTGGCACACATAAAAATGAGAATAAAATGTTTATAAAGGGTGTTCCTGGATAGCTCTCTAATGCATTGTGTAATTTTTTGTATCATAATATGTAATATTGGGATAGGTGATTACCAGATTCCTTTGTAGGTATTTTTCCATTTTGTTGGTACCATGGGTTTACCTGAGTCCTTTTTGTTAATGGTGTTGTGTTTTAAGTTGTTTCTATATTTCCATTTATGATGATCATGATATATCATTCCTTTATGTTGATGTTTATATTATGCTCCATTGACAAGTATATTTCCAAATAATTATTATATTCTTCATGATATGTCATATATACTCTCTTATTGGGCTATATAGGTATCATGTGTCTCCTGTATGTTATCTGATTATCCCATGCAATACTATAAATGAAATAATGTTGTGGTCATGTAAAAGAATATTTAAATAAGGATGTTTTATTTTATGTCATAAGTTGTCATGTAATTTTCGTAAGCCCTAATGACACTATAAATCTCAATATTCTATTTTATTAAGTGCAATTTTATGTAAAAATCATTTATTAATATGAAAAAAATCAAGGTTGTTATATTTGTCAACTAATCCATCCAAATTAATAAATTATCAAATCTTTTTTATCTATTAAACATTATGACCATATGAATTCACTAATATCCATATCAAATTTCTTATTACATCAAACTATTTAATTAGGACTATGAGACTATTAAATCATTATTTCTATTAAAATACTTAGATTTAGCCATCTAAATAATAAATCAACATCACATTTAGGTTTAATGAAAAAATTAGTGGTGTATCAGGAAAACCTTATGATGTTTTCTTTATAAGTAATGAGAGAGACTTCCTCCTTTTATATGAGTCTATGGAACCCACCTTCCATTTTAATATGGTTAATAAGAGGAAAATATTTATTGAATAATATTGAAACATTCCCAGTCTAGTTAATTTTTTTCATCATTGGGATTAAAATTAGTCACTGATGTCCACCACTAATCAAATTGTCCCTCTATGTGAAAGATGGAAAACATTATATTATATTAATTTTGGTATTAGAGGGTAGAGATCATATTATTATTCGAATTAATCCATTTTATTGGATAGGGGGGATATAAGATACCATAAATGTTGGAGACCATTTTTTTATAAAGGATTAAACATAAACATGTTCTCTCTTAGGAGAAGTAGGATGATTCTCTAAATTTGTGTTATTGTTCATAATATGAGTGAGTTCTATAAGTACCAATATGAATTTATTGACTCCAGATCCCATTATATTTGTAATTATATTATGGGAATCAATTCATTTTTCCAATTCTTATGTTATTTTAAATATTTAAAAAATTATATATGATTACTAAAATAGGTAAATTTATTAATGAGACTAAATTAATTAACAAGCATGTAAAATGAAAACTATGGACAAATATTTTATAAATAATAAGTGATATTCATACACAGACATATGAATATCTAGGTTTCAATATATGTTATCCATGGAAATATTATTATTATGTTTTCTAATCTTAATAGTTATATATTATGTCATCAAATTATATAATTCTATAATAATATATAATCAAATTATTCACATTTTTTCTGTAGAGAATGTGAATCATCCTAAGAATATCCCCCAAGTGTGGGAAAACAAGGGTTTTGATAGGCCCACTGGTTGTGAATCGAATGTGGATACTATTAACGTCCATAAAAGATTTAGGGTTATTACCCCTGTATTCATTTGTTCCTAAAACTTTCGCCACATGTTGGATCCATATATGGATGTTATTTATTGGAAATTATAAACTCTTTACTTTACAAAAATATTAATATGTTTTCCAACCCATAGACTTATCCTTATAGTTTTAACAATTTTTTCCTCATCATAATCCCCCAAAATAACTGGACCATTCACTAATACCAAATATAGAAATTTATTTCCAATAAAAAAATATTGACATGAATTTTTCATATAAAGATACTTGATCCAAAAAACAATGATCTAGAGTTAGAGTATATTTGTGTGGCATGAAATATAATAAAAATAATTGAACATAAAATGAATTATCATTATGTTAATCATCATAATATTCCCAAAAGAACCATTTATCATATACTAAAATATAGGGTACCATATGAAAATAAATAATGGAAAATGGAGTTAAAAAGACTATTATGAGAACAGTCCATGTAAAACATAATGTTGAATTAATTTGTACATATAAAGATGTTTATAAAGATATCATAAAGGGAAGGATTATAATTGTTAAATTATGGAATAATATAAATAATATAATAATATTATGAGGCCATTAATATTTGAAAACATCATAATACCTGACATTATAAGTGTATGTCATTGCTCAATAACAAGATAATATAACATATTATTATAGGATCCTTTTTCGAGCAACATAGATGGAATATCATGAGTTGAAAACATTACCAATGAACTATAGGGATGCAATTTTTTTCCATGATCTATATAAAAATATATACATTCATTTTTTCAAATTAATGATATCATGAAAAAGAATAAGCATAAGGAAAACTGAAAAAAAGAAATTGGGTTACATGATTTTAACTTAAGGCATATTCAAATGAAATAAAAAAATTATTCCCATGAAATGAAGGGACATAATTATATTTGGATCATAATGAATGATTAAATTGTCATAATTCATTATAATTATGTTAAATTTAATATATTTCTTAAAAAATGAGTCGTGATTTATATTTGGAAATGAACCTCATAAGATAGGTTCTATGAAAATTGTAAATAATTTTTAATGAATATATGATCATAGTGTTTTCATAAAAAATTGACTTTAAAAAGAATGGTTTCCCATAAAATCATTAATATTTTGAAATTCATGTATGTGGATGATCCTTAAAATAATTTCACATAAAAAGGAAAAATGAATAGTATTGTTCTCTTTAAGATTCATTTCATTAAATATTTAGTTGAGAAGGGATCTTTGAAAAACTTCTATATCCTTAGAAAAAATGATAGAATAATGTAGTTATGAATATATTAGACATATATATATAATATTGTAATATAATTATAATAATAAGTAGATAAAGTGAGCTATATAGATAATTTATTACTTTATTAATAAGTGGGCTGCATTGATGTTCCATTACATTAGGCCCTGATTCAATTGGTACATGCATATATCATCCAAAATAATAAAATTAAATTTATTAAATACTTTATTTTTAACTTATATAAACTATATTTAATTTTTTGAGGTTTATTTGTCATTATCATCAATATTATACCCAATTTTACTTCAAATATAATAAGCATATTTCAAATGTTGTATATATTAATTTTATGAATTTTTAAACTCATCCATTTATTTTGATAATGAAAATTATACCACAT
Source organism: Viscum album (assembly GCA_963277665.1). NCBI lineage: Eukaryota > Viridiplantae > Streptophyta > Magnoliopsida > Santalales > Viscaceae > Viscum > Viscum album. The sequence goes on from OY728127.1 coordinate 752,090,320, forward strand.
CACCCCAGGAGGTGGTGAAAATACAATAGTATGGGTTATGATTAAATTATTGAGTTAGAGTGAGATAGAGTAGTATATTAGATAATATATTTATTTAATATCACTCTAGTGAAAATTTATTATTTATTTCTTTATATCATTATGGTTTGAAGAGATTTTGAGGAGGTATAAGAAGAATGAAACATGATTGAACACAATTACGATTATTACCACATCCTTGGAAATCATACATTAAATTACTCATTAAGACGTCATTGTTGGGTACTTCTTGAAGAAAGAAACATCTATGAATTTAGAAAGAGTTTCTGGGAGTGATTTGGGTTTATTTTATATGAGATAAAGTGATTATAATGTTTTAAAAAATGGGGTAGTGAAGGGTGGTATTTATAAGGCGAGTGGAGGGGTGTTTTAGAATAAAATTTAGAATAAATTATAATGACATCAAATGGTTTCCCCTAATGTGTTTGAATATTAATTTTCATGTGAATATACAGTAAAGGGTATAATAAAATATTAATATATCATATATAAAAATTAAAAATACATTACATATTATGTGCTAAAAAATGAAGTACATATACTGTACTTATATGATACATCAATAATCACCTTCACATAAAAAATCACAATTACAATTTTACTAAATGATTATTCAAAAAATAAAAAGTATTTTATGAAGAATAGTTTTCTAAATTCGAAGAATTTAATTTTAAAATTAAACCCTTGTATTTAATATATTAATTATTCTAACATGATTTATATAATAATTCATTAAAAAAAAATTCATATTTCCTTAAAATGATATATTTTCATTTTTATAAATATTATTTTTCCTGAAACAATTTTACAAAGTAATATTTTTTTATTTACATTTTTTATTTAATCATATAATTTTATTTTAATGAAAATTAAACATATATATTTATCAATAATATATCCATGCATTATTTTTTTCAAGAAATTATTTAATCATTTTATCAGATATATTTAATTAATCTTTGATACAAATTAATTATATGTATTTCTACAACAATAAAGAGAGTATGTTTTACAATATCTTCTTAATTATGACACACATATTAAATCAAAATGAGGGTTAAATTAATAAAATTCTAGACCATTATTTGTGCCTTCATTTTTTGGAGATTACACGATTAGAACACCACAATTAATCATTACTTTCCTGGAGCTATTTTAGGATAGTAAACCTCTGGGGATTTTTCATTTGGTTTGTGTGACTAAAGAGAATGAACAATAAAATAACATCTATTTTCCTATAGGGACCATCATTAGTTTGATAAGTGACTGTAATGGATAATATTAAACTGTTTGTTGGGAAGGAAACCATGTAATTTTAGGAGGCCCTTGGGGTAAGATTAACATATTCATGGATTTATGCAGTTATGTCATGAAAACTACTTTCAGAAGAAGAACATTTCCACTTGTATAATTACAAGACCTGGGTTAGAGGTGTGGGGTTGAAAATAAAAATATAATTATTTAAGTGTGGGAGATTCTTACTCCCTTTAAAAATTGATACATTAATGACTAAATGATACTAACCATTTCAATAAGGTTAAATATAAATTTTTAGAGTCAACATAATTGAGACATAACAATTATGTTTGTTTTTCCTGGAGTAGTGTCAGTATGTGTGACCACCTAATAAGTTTCTATATTGTTGAGGGAAAAGAAAACATAATGTGCATGTGTTTTCCTATGGGGAATATCTTTAGCCAGATAAGTGACCCTGATGAGTAATAAAAATTGTGGTTGTGGGAAGGGAGAAAGGTGTGATAGGATCCCTATGGGTGAGATTAACCAGTGCATATACTTAAGTGGTCTTCTCATTATTTATAATGTGGATATAGAAAATTGTTGGAGTATAATTTCATGTTTACAAGGAATTTGGTTGAAAATTAATGTTATTAGTGGATATTAAAGGTTTCATGAGGTGTTATACTAAAGAATAAAAACAATTTAGATGTGGAGATTAGTAATTATATATTAAGATGATGATCTATTGTTGTCGAAGATAATGTATATGTAGGATATAACTATAAATATTAAGAGTTAATTAATCATCATATAAGATGGTGGTAGTGAAAATTAAATTTGGAAAGCTCAAGTGGGGAACTATTAATATTGCTGAAGAATATCAGGATTTAAATGATGTTTAAGAGAATTTTATGATATTAGTAGACTATGAAGGATACTCAAGATTATATATTCAAGGATTAACCCATTTTATATGTGGGTGATTCTTATTAGAGATGAGTATGTGTAACTATTTTAGTTACGTTTTGTGACGATGTTATATATAAATTGGTGCATTAATGAGATAATGAATCATCAAACATGATGTCGGTCATGGTTAAGAAGCCTAAGAAAAGAGATGGGTAAATCCATAGAGTGAAATACTTATCTAAATAGTTGAAAATAATCCAAGAGATAGAGTGGAAAAAAGAAAAGTTCCTATAGAAGTATGTTATGGTCGAGAAGGTTAATTATAATAAAATGATGACAAAGACATGGTTGTATTAAAGAAGAGAAGGTAAATTGTCTGAAATCTGATAATCGACCGCTAATGAAAAACGAGACATGTGATATTAATTTCATTTTGATTTAACACTCTATGTAAGTCAGTGTAGAAGAATAAATTGATGAAATCAGAATATTTTACTAGATTCATCTGGATGATGACCCAATAATAGTCAACAATTTATGCCCTTATGGAGCACTATTTTGATGATTAATGTTAATACACTCTTAATTTTTCAATATATTATGTTGATATTAAAATAATGAGGGCAATTTTTAGGGTAATTCCTCCAACATGTTGTAGGAAATGAGGCTTAGGAGTTATTCTAGAAACCTATAAATACAATCAAGTGAATGTGATTTTTATGAGGTTTAGTGAACTCCAACTCACCTATGATGTATCCCTTACCAAGTGAACCATTTAAATATTTTTTTAAACAATTTATATTTCTAGAATTTCATTATATTGTGAATTAATATTATTTAAAAAATACATGCATTCAAAATATGATATTTATAAGAGACCCTAAAAATTAGGATTGAAATATCCAAATAGAAGGTGATATATAATTAGTTTTATTTTATTTAAAATTTATTTATGTTTCATGAGATGATTCAAAAATACTCTCTTAATGTGGAATATTTATATTATCCCACATTTGGATGAACTTTCACTACAAATATGGTTAAAACTTATAGATTTAACTATCTTTTATAAACTATTAGTACTCAAATTTTGATTAAAAACATGACGTTTTTCTAAAAAAATTCAATATAGTTACTATTAAAATTTTGGATATCAATCGGTTGATATATGAAAAAATAATAATATTTCATATTTTTATGTCACTATATTTATTTGTCTGTGATTTTGTTCCATTTTATATTTGTAATACTTTGAATGATATATGTTGACATCCATGTTGATAGATTTGGATTTATATGACATCAGAAACAAATCTAGACATAGAATTGTAGAGGGTACAACCGTGTACAATAAAAAATTATGTTTATAAAAAGCTCATTTGTTCTAAAATATAAAATAATATTTCATATAATCTCCATGATGCATGTGATGATTCTTTCCAAAAAAATAAGTGGGCATGAAATATGAAGAGATTTTTTTGATTAAATTTCATCTATTTTCTAGATATGTGAATATTGTGTGTTGAAAGGATTTCAATGATGGGTAAAAATAAGGAAACACAATCTTAAATGATATTTATGTTCTATAATAAATTATCTTGAATCTAAAGATAAAATCCAAATGATCCATTATGATCAATTAAAACACTCCACCACCTATAGAAGAGAGAAATAAAATATGAGATGAGTAACCACATGAAAATAAAAAAAACATTTGATTAATGTATAAGATATATATGGAATGTATATATAGATGATGAACACCTAATTCAAACAAACCATGAGATAATAATAGAATGTTGGTCATAATACTAATGTAAATATTAACAGGTTTTCATAGATACAGTGAAGAGTGTCTCAATTGCAATTTGATTTCATTGTACATATGAGATAATGTAAAAATGGTGTTAATTATGGAGATATTAAAACATGTGTAATTGAATAGTACTTTTGTATATACTACCAACTATTTTCATCAAGATGTATATATATGTTTATATGAAAATTAGGGGGTTTCCGTTAATGATAGAGGCAGTAGATGTGGTGAATATTGGATGAGTTCTCCCATAGGAATGGAATTTCCATAGCCAAATCCACAAACCATAATGTATATCTTGGATTTTACAATTAGTTATTGATTATGGATTAATTGAATCATATATGAATGATTTATATTGACACAAGGAACAACATAGAATAATTCTAGTTTATCCCAATACAATTTTGTATCAATTGGTATAAATATATTTTATATTTATGTTGGTTTTATTATTATATAAATAATAGGTTATCATGTATAGGATTAATATGGGATATTTCCTCATGATAGTTATTGACAATGTTATTTTTTATTTGATTGAATAATGGGGATCTTGTGTGTAATATTGGTATAAAGTATAGATCTGTTACATTAATTTCTTATCTATTCATTAATTTTTTATGTTTGACTAAAGGACTGAGAAAAATTAATGATAATTATGTAGTAACTATAATGATTAATTTCCAATAAATAAATCATTATAAGAGTAAATAGTTATAATAATATTACTATCCAAATCAATTGATTCATACAACAATCCTTAAATCAAAAAGTCTTAGAGGGTTCATTAAGTTATTACATAAGAAGATTTAATTGAAATTATATTTTTATAAAAATAACTGTATCACAATGAATATTTGATTTAAAACTTAGAATCTTATGATTTTGGATTTTTGGGTTGAGGGGGGGGGGGGATATTTGGAACAAGTTAACAATCAAATTCAAATGGGGGTAGATATTTGGACCTTAAAGATTTTTTATTAACAAATATGTTGTCAAATAGTGATTAATATTTAGACAACCAGTATAGAAGACATTAATTACTAAAGGGTGTGTTGAACCAGAAACGATTTATCCACATAATGATCATAGAGTTATGAAAAATGGATTTTATTAAACCAACCATAATGTATAAGATCATACAATATGGGTTTCACTATTTTTAGAGTATAATGATAACTAATACATTATATGGGTGATTGGTGGTATCACTATTTTGTTATAATGATGGTTGTTGAAGGATAACAAAAAAACTAAAAAGGTTAATGAAATGAGATATTTATTACAATAAAATTAGTTCTTAAAAAAATAATATTATAATGAGTATGATAATTTAGTATATTTTTGTTGAGGGTATCAATATATAAATTAACATTTCATGACCAGGGAGGTTGCTTGATAGACTGAGGATTACATTGCATTGAATAAAAAATAACATCATGATCTAATACATGAGTAGACAATACATGTGGTGGATAATAAATACAATTCTATGTAGTTAAAAAGTGGTTATGAAGAAATGGGATTGTATATTACTAGAAAATATATGGTACACTATTGAGGCTTGTATGATATTAAAACAATAATATGATAATGTTTAAGAAGAATTTGGAAGAATATTATAATAAATCTATTTATGGTTGGATAATATATGTATTTAATAGGAATATCATAGTTAGTTATATACATATAATGAAGGTTAAATTATAGATTTATTAATAATAATATTGAACTATAGTAAATATAGATATTATTGAAAAAACGTTATGTAGGCTGTGATAGAAGGAATTTACGGATTAACATCTAGCATATATAGAAACAATATAAACGTTGACCATAATGTGAAAAACAAATAGCAGCCTAATCTCATCACACTATATGATATGGAGGAATGATGATGATGTGTTTCATAGTGGTATTCATCACAACTTAATATTGGTTTATCTTAGAAAGGATGATATTAGTCTTCGTTCCGTACCTCACTTTGAGATTATAAGGATTAATAGTGTATTATAATACAATATGTGTGAAAGAATCAAGGGACATGATAATGGGGGTCCAAGATGGTGTTGAAATGATTAAATGATAAAAGAATCCTGATTTAATCATTCCCAGATTAATTTATGGTAGAATATATGGTGTTCAGTTTTAAAAGAAGAGTTTTAGGATTGATTAAATAAGAAAATATGCAGATAAATCATAATGAAAAAATTGAAAAGAATATAACATGGGTCATTTAAATATCCTAACTCACAATAAAGACAAGGACATTATTTTTTAGATTCCCTGAGAGTGAAAATTTTTATGCATTTATTTGATAAAGTATGAACAAAATATTATTTTAAAATAATTAAAAAATTAAAAATCATTATTTTTTAGTTCATGTGATGTTTATCGTAAAATGAAACATGGCTGATGGTACAGAGGTAAAATTTGTGATGTTATTAGAATATCTGATTCTAGATAGGTTATGATGGTTGATAGAGTTTTGTCAGTGGTGATAAGAGGATACCATAGGTGATGATGTGAAAATTTAGGGAACAAAATAGGATAAATTTTTTCCAATCACTCTTATAGACATCAATAATACGATAACATTGTACAAATTAAGGATTAAAAATTACTATTTTATGATTCTGTATTCTAGAATATGTTTTATTTTGATAATGTTGAATAAGAAAAACTATGAATTATGTTTATTGAAATTTTGGAAGAATAACATTTAAATATTTAATCAATAATTTTATTATCCAGCAATACCAATTTAAAGGAGGAAAAATTTCAAGGTACATGAAGAACATATATGTAAGATGAAATGTTGTAGCGAATTTAACAAAAAAACATATGGTTAAATTCAACATCATGGGTATAAATAAGGTGGATGATTTATATTCTTAATAAAGAAAAATATTGTGGTTTTTATATAGCATATTTCAGGAATGTAGTATAACTTATTTTTTAATTATCAACAATTTTCAAAAAAATTGGAAATTAAATGAATATGTGGATGAATAATTCTGGTTCACAGTAGTTGAATATCATTTTTATATGCTAGTATAGCTGGATGGCTACCCAATATGGTATTATTGATGTTCAAGCTACTATACACATGTGTGTTGTGGACTGGAAATAATGGATTTGGAACTGTGATAGTCTTGGATGATAAAGAATTTAAATATAGATGGAAGTATCCAAGATATAAATTGGAATCATATATGATGGTTGAGGTGGTTCATGGGCAAATTAAATGTTAGAGGGTGATACTCACTGTGAACATGCAATATAAAGTGGTGGAAACAAACTGTGAGCGATGTTTAACACATATAAATATCGTAAAATTGTAGGAATTCATTAGAAGGTTTGAAAGAAGAATATGGTGATTGAGACTTTGGTGGGAAAATAAAGTATATACAATGTGAAATTTTATAATCATCCAATATTTAGATGAGAGTGAAGCTATTTTCATTAAATATTGGATTAAAATTTTGTATGAGTGGATTAAAATGAGGAGGAGGGGTGCTGAATAATCAAGGAAATACATGTGGGTGGTAACCTCTGTGGAAAAAACATGAATATCTATAGTGGATAACCATTTATTGGGAATGATATTTCATATACATTATTATATATATATGTATATTTTTGTTAAGAAATTGATAGAATTATTAAGTAGAAGGGATTCAGACCTGATGTAGGTGATGATCCTTAGGTGGCATCATTTTTTTAAAACATTATCCAGTAATAGTGATTTGTTAGAGGAGAAATGAACTCACATGAACACCTTGGATGTAACCCAAATTGAATTAATAAGGTAAATACTATTTGAAAAAATTATATACCTACAATATGAGAGTTTTTTCAATACATGTGGTTTTGAAAATATGACAAGTCATTAAAATTTATTTAAAAGTTACCATTGAACGTAATTTTTCTTGTTTTGGATGAGAAGTTGGGGATAATTTTATTATGTTATAAAAATGTCATTAGAGTTTAAAACCAAAATTTACCCTCATTTTAGGTTATTCTTCTAGTGTTTTCCACCATAATGATGAATATCCACTAGTACCCATAAAAAATTTCTACCTTAAATACTTTAACATTTCACATTTTGAACAAATGGAAAATTAAAATCTGATTTCAATTATATAAAATTATTTTTTATATTTTTCCTAAACTATTATTAGTTTATAATTTTTTTTTTTGAAAAATAGATAATTATATGTGCATTATAAATAAATACATTATATTTTAAAAAAAATTCATTGCATAAAAAGGATGTCAATGAAGAAATATATTTATAAATTATATAACATCGAGTTGTCTAGCTACATCACCCTGAAAATTCATTAGACATTTCATGGTTCTCTTCTAATGAGGGTTTCTTCATTATCACATGCTTCTTAATGGGAACTTATCCCTTCCCAAGGAGCTCTCGTTCAGAGATTATTCCTACCTTGGGTTGTATCTCGTTTTTTCAGAGTTAATCCTTCATCCATGTTGTTAATTATTGTTGATTTGAGGTTCTTTAGGTATTCAGAAATTTGGGAGACCAAACATGGTTGAAAGTGCCTGTTTTTATGGTCGAATGTGTTTTTGTATGATGATGGATGTAATGAACATCTAGTTATGCAGATATATATTGATCATTTTCCCAATCAGTAACCCCTTAACCTGTCTCCCCTCAACTGGGATATCCACACCATCTCAATGTAAACTATTCTGCATCAGCTTGATGATACATTAATATCCCCATAATGATTGGATTGTCTCTTCTTCTGTTTATCCATATAATTTTCCTCTACGCCTATATGATATCTCTTAAATTGTATTAAGGAGATAGTCTATAAATATTTTATCAAGATATGAAATTTTCTCTGTCATATTTTTTATAAGGATTTCTAAAGAGTTCGAACAAATTAGTAAATTAGTGCATATTCATGGAAAATCATGGAGGGATATATAAAATTCTAAAAAGCCTATTCACTAGAGAGTGTGTGAATCTTTAATATGTGTGTCGAAATCTCCACAAAATTGGAAGCTCACATTATTCTTCTACAATTTCACAATTAGGTATTATAATGTAATGGTCAGATGAGTAATACAACATTAAAATTAGATGAATCAATGGATTGTGGATACATCAATAGGAGGAATTCATTTTGGATTAAAATTACTGATATCCATCAAACCCATACAAGGATGGAAGAGGATGTGTAGTGGAAGCAAAGTTGTAATGTACATATTCATAATTACATTTCTTCCAATTTTCAAATTTTTTATTTTTTCTAGCTTGGTGATTTTGTATACATGATTCATTAATAACATAATCTATATTTATTAGGATTTTTTAAATGCTTTGAATTTTCAAATTAGTATTATAGCCTTAACATACCTCTCAATTCATGAAACCATGTTGTGTAATGATGATTTGGAAATCGTATTCCCTATCATATTGTCTATCATAAAAATGATTTTATTTTTTTCTAGAAGGTTTTTTTATATATTTTGATATGGAATATCATATGAAATCTATCAGCATGATTCTTGTGGATTTTTATTAGTCATAGATTATGAATCCTAAATATTGTACCATATAGTTATTCATTCTATGTTTCACAAAACATATCATATTATATATTTTTCTATATCTATTTGAATAATAAAATATAATAGGATTTTTATAAGATAAAATAGATTCATTTTTTTAACCATGTAGGAAATTAGTGAAAGTTTCCCTAAGCGGGGGAGGGGTGAATAATGGTGTGAATGTAGTTTGTGTTTCACATGTTCACATGAAACTCTAACTATAAAAAATGATCACAATGTCACTTGTTTGTAGGTTAAATAACATTTTAATCTCTTAAATGATTGTACTACTAATATAAGCTTTTATTTAAGCATTATCCAGATTGTATTTATGGCCATTTAATCTACATGAACAGATTTGAATCCTTTAGAATATATGTAAGGAATTCATAAAAGGCACAATAATTTAATATATTTCACACACATTTTGAAATTTCAAATGAGTAAACATTGATGTTGTGTTGATTTTATAAAATACACTAATAATATTCCATTTTTTGAATTAGGATAGGTCACTATTTTTCCTAAAGTCCCTCCCATTATATGATTTAGGATTTGGAACACTACCACCCAAGGGACACTCCCTTTCTCTTCACTAATTTCTTCCTACATATGTAGGTAAATCTCTCTGGAATACAGTCCAATTCATGAATTTATTGTCTTATTATTGATGAATTGATTAGTTCTAATTTTTCCTTACAGTATTCCATCAAACATTGACTATGAACATCACTATAGAAGCTTATCTTTTATTATTGAAGTAGAAATAAATGAACATATCATTTCGTGAGGTCTTCAGTAAGTGACAATCACTTTTTATTCATTTTTACTGCATGGACTATCATGTACTCATTTTCAAGAAACATTCTTTTCCATTGTGAAACATTTCAAATTAGAACAATTTCATGTCCATAATTATTATGCATTCCTGACACAAATAATATTTTTTAACAATTAATAACTTTCATGAAACTCAGTTGGACTAACCCAATTGTTTTCATTATAGAGCTGATGTACTTATGATTTTTTTCGTGAAAGGTAATTATAGATTTTTTTTCATAAATATAATGATTTTAGATCATCAAATAGAAAATATTTTTCAAATGAGGGGTGTGGTGTAGCATCCGATTTATATATATTCCCACCCCTTCAATAAATTTCATTCACAAAACCTAATTTTTTTAAAAAAATCTATTCGATTTGAATAAGTACCTTTATTTGTGATTTTTTTTTAAAAATCAACTCAAATAAATCTGTTTCTTCATGAAACATACGGGAAAAACATCAACTTGTGGTTTCTACCAGAAAACATGGAATCTTCACATAAACATTCAAATATATGATGCTTTTTTTGTTTCCTTAACATTAATGATTTGATATAACCTTTAACAAGTAACTCCTAAATTTAACTACACCTTCATAAACACTGTAATCATTTATGATTTTTTTTCAATATATGAACAATTAAGATTCAAAACACCAAATTTATAAACCATTTCATATATTCTCACAAATTTTTATCTTCATGAAACTCTTTCAAACTCTATTTATCAAGTACCAACCATTATTTATTTTATTAATTCCATTCATTTTTCATTTTAAAATATGGCAGTAAATGATTCTTCACATTTATTAAGCTTCATGAAACCCCTAATTTATTTAAAAAAAATTAAATTTTGGGAAAAAATTTCCTTGTAAATTTTACTTCAGATGGAATGGAATCACTATGTTCACAAAACGTCTATTTTTTGAGTTTTTTTCATTTTTCCATTTTTCTATTCTACATTATCAAAGTCACTAAAACACTTCTATACCTATTTATTTAATAATAAATGAAGGAATTCATGTTCCTACAAGATTTATATGAACTATTCATAATGAATCACTATCTTGGAGCTCCTCTTCCATGGATAGCTTCGACCCGTCACTTAGTTTGATCACGAACAACATTTGGGTCTCACATTGTGATTCATGAAATCTAAAACATTCCAATTATTGGGAACAATGACATCTCCTGAAACTAATGACATGGTGAATAAAAAAATTCCAACATGCTCCAGAACACCATGTAAATAGAAACACTACATTCAATAAAGCAAGGTGTAAGGGTTGAAAATGAAAATGTTGAAAAAATAAAATACATGATATATGGAAACACTAATTCTAATTAGTCTCAAAGTATATACCCCTTTAGAGTTGTTGGAAACACATTCATGAATTCTTTCCTCTATATCTACAGAACATGTTAATAATTATTGATACCAACAATCCATAAATCCTAATAAAAGATATTGATTGCTGTTGGAGATTGATTTCATCTTTTTAACATCACTACATTATTCAACCACATATGAAATTTCTTTCATCAAAAACAACATTTTTTATTTAAATTCATTGAAACAATAACTTCAAAAGAATAATATTTTTTCTTATCACTTAATAACCCCCCTTTTAGGGATGGGTTGGAACACACATATATTCATGATCATTTATTCACTAGTATTATTGATGTTCATTCCCCCCCCCCCTTTGAAAACAAATCCAATGTATACTTAGAAACATATGTACTAAATATAGAATCAATATAAAATTAGCCCATGGGAAATAATTATTTTGCTATAATGTATATTATTATTCACCCCATATTCAATGTGCTAGAAAACATATTATTCTATGCCTTAATTCCACAGAGACCATTCAATAAATCATTTAACTATGTCACTTATATCAATGATGTTTAAAAGGGTATCTATATTTCTACCGTAATGGAAACATGGTACATATATAACATAAAGAGGTATAATTCTTCCCAAATGATATGTCTCCCCTCCTTTTATAAGATTCACTACATAGACACACAAACACACTTATTCTTCTATATAATTTATTCACATATTTCATCATGTTTGAGAATAAATATTGCACGAAAACATTCATTCGGATTTGTAATAATTCAACCATATTTTCAATGGGTGAACTTACCACAAATAAAAGATCTAATAATAAAATAGCAATGATTAATGATTCAATACTCGATGTAGGAAAAGATAGATAATGTTAATAAAATCATCAATGTCCATTGAAAACACTTGTTTCTATACAACACAAGTGACCTTAGAACATTATCCTCTATTTTTAAGGAATTCTTCTAGATTTATTGTATAGAATTAGAATAATGATGATATGAATTGTTAAATCTCACACAAAATATCATAGATATGAACATGATGGTTGATACCTTTTATAATTCATTACTAATAAAAAAATTGAAATGATAACTCTCTTTTTTATTCTATATCACATCTGAAACATTACTTGTTAACTGATTTCTTCTCTCATCCCCAAACTATATTTCCATCATTTTGGTGGTTATCAACTTTCAGATTTTTTATCAAAATAGAGACCACTTTTTTATTCATTCATTGAATATAGAATTGAGATTCAACTATGCATTCCATTTATTATGACACATAATAACTTATATAGTTCATATTTTGTTATCATTAAGTAAAATACATGGTATAGTAAAATCCAACAAGGCCATAATCAAGTGGTAAGATCTCCTACTTGTCATCCAAGAGACTCTAGTTCAAAACCAGGTGGAGGTGAATTTAATGGTTACTGTAGCAGTATTTTAGTTGGTTTTATTCAATACTATAGAAGCCAGAACTATTCACATGATTTGGGCCTTCATGCCACCGGTTTGAGACTACGGGTCTCAAGGGCCATCGAGTCATCAAATGCCTTCGAGCCTTAGGGAGATTGGGTGAAAAAGACCATGGAGTATCCCAGTTCACACATAGAAGGTCCTAGTAGAGGATCAGTGAAACAAGAGTAGGAGTCACCAGAAGCCGAACTAACCAGAATGGAAGAATGAGAAGGTATGGCAACCACTATCGGGACCAAGAACCATACAACTTATTATGGGGAAATGTTATCCAATCAGCAAAAAAAGGTGGGTAAATAGGAGATCGATGATTTAGAAGATGGGGAGGGGAAATTCTAGTGGGTTAGGCCTACGAGTCATGTATTGGACCAGGTATACCTCTGGGCCTTCGGGTCATGTATTGCGGGTTGTTTCGGGCCTTGTGGCATGGTACCGTGAGTCACGTACGGGTTCCCCATTGTCCCTCAAAAGGGAGATTATGCATAATAAAAATAAAAAGAAGGCCTTCAGGACATTTGGGCTATAAATTTAACCATATACTAACTTCAATTAGTGGGAAATATGGATTACCTTACAAAATAACTTTTCATCGTCTAATGAAACCTTTACATAAACATTTTATATACCTAAACCTGAAATACCTTAACAGAAGTTAATATAATTTAAACACGTAATAAGAATATATTTTTCACTTCTTCATGTTGAGGAAGGGGGTAGTATTGGAGAAAAAACCCATAATATCACAGTTACCTCATAATTTTCTCATATTTTTGGAATGAAATTCAATCCCAATATTAACTTCATCTTCTTATGGATCAGTCTTAATTGTATGAATATTCTATTCAATGATAATGAATATCTTCTGAGTGATTCCACATAAAATGCATAATTGTGGATGTTCTCTTTGGAATTCACCTTTCATTGATTTGTGATTTTTTTGGTTACCAGCCATCTCAAAAAACTACACCTCAGTGGGTACTCTTATTAATAGTGAACTCCTCATATGAGACTAATCACCTCATTAATCTCCATGTATTCTTAAATATATATTTAACACTTCAAGGATTATTATCTTTGAAATCCCATGTCTTATATTAGTTTCCTGTGAAAGAAATTTATATTTTTTTAGTTTTCAAAATAACATTCTTATCATTCCATTAGACCCTTTAATGGACACCTAATTTTGAACTTTAATATATATAACTAATTTTCAATTTCATAGGAACTCCAATAGTCCTATTATTCTCTTAACTCATGTAAATTATTATAATCTCACTAGGTCTTATGACATTTATATCCTTTATTATAGTAATGAGATTCATCTCCAATGTTTTAGTACATTTTGGATATTTTTTATATTCACAACCATCAATTCCATAGGTAGAGAAGATTCATTATTTTTCTTGTATATTTTTATTCATTTATTATTGGATGGATCAATTGACTAAACTAATTTTGGTTCTTTATGTACCTTTCAATGATCCTAATTTTTTTCCTCTAATTTGGTAAATCTATTCTCCAAATTAATAAAATTTCATTAGTTAAAAATTTTGTCCATTTACATATAAAAAAATTGGATTTCCATGATACAGTTTTTGTTCCTTTTTTGAAATAATTCCTATCTATATATCCGTATTTAGCACAAATAAAGGATATTTTATAAATATCATACATTTTATAGTGCCTCCCAAATTTAAATGATATTGTTGAATATTTAATTCAAACTTTGAGATCTTGGGATTCTAGGGGAAAATCATTGTATTTTTCATGTTTCCGCATTGGTTTCATTTAATGTCTACTTACTTCTATGATTTTTCTATTTTATATTTGATAATTTACTTTTAATAACTTGTTGAATTTGGACTTCCACGTTTTTGGACACCACATAATGACTCTAATAATGGATGGATCTTCGGTTTCTCATTTAAGGTTTTTAGATTTATTTTGAGATCATTGATCTTCCTATCGTTATCCACTATTTGAGAATTCATCTCCCACAATAATGATAATGATTTTTTTCTAAATTATAACCTCAAAACCAATTGTGTTTTCATAAGGATTGTATTATATTTTAGATCCTTCTCATCGGCTGTCTAATTTTCCACTTCATGTGTATGTTTATCAAGTATGTCACTTTGGATCTTCATCTATTAACCCATATTCATAATTCCATAATTTTTGTCCACCTAAACAATCATAAACAATTAGTCCTCCTTGAAAAGGTATGGCATGTGGGAATCCAATACAACATTCATGGACCTCATATTTCAATCCTTAATTTAATCAAGGATATTTTTTAATCCATAATTACACTATAACACATTGAATGTGATCTTCTCCAATTCTGTGTCACATGTCTCATTTTCCTCCATCAGATCTATGGAAACATCATTTATTCCATGAATATTAAAGTTCCTAGTGAATATAATTATATCACTAAGAGGGTGAGAGGTGAATCATCGATTCCTTTTCTTTTATGTTTCCGTTCAAGTGAAACAACCTTTATACCATAGTAATGAATAATTGACATGCTGAAAAAAAAATTCAAACACACATCTACAGGAAGAAATAAATTTACAAGGGTCATTATTCAATAAGAATTGTTATGTCCTTCATATGGTTTGGAAATTATCCAATATCCCAAAATTGAGTAGAAATAAATACTTTGTGATGAATATAATGAGTTGAATTTTTTCCTTTCACAAGTGTAACACTTTGAAAAAAAATATAATTGTGTGTGTACTCCCACATAGATAAAACTCGGGAAAGTAAATGTTTCTGTATTAACACTTATTACTTATGATTCATTTCATCATCCAAAAATAAATTATTTTGAAACAATTCTTTAATTTATTATGTAGAAGGTGGAATGAACCTCAAAGACATCGATATAGAACGTAGACCAATTTCCTTGTCTGATTCTCCAAATATGATATTCAAAACTGATTTCACAATAAAATGGATATATCATTATAATAACACAATTGGGGAAATTTAGAAATCATTCTTCCTCTGCTAATAAATCCCAATATGGATATCCAGATCCAATTATCCATCCCAATAGGGTGATCAGTCCAATACGATGATTGGTAGATTACAATAGATAACTGTATATGTTTATCACTAAATATTATGTTATCTTGAATATGATGAAAACATGTATTTTCTCCTCTAACTTCTCTCCATAAAAACATATTCAAGATAGCCCAATATAAAAACTAGTTTCTCTCCATTAATCATTATATTATCCCCCTATACTCTCCAAACATTACTTATATTTTCATAATCTCAAAAATTACGATGTACTTATCATATTTTATAAGTGACCTATGTGTATTTTTTTTCCTGGAATCCCAAAAAAATTTCTACTCAACCAAATTACCCAAAATCACTATTTCCCATTTGTTTTTGGTGCATCTTGACTTTTCAACAATTCTCAACTCATCTCATTTCTTCCATATCCTTCCTAAATATTCTACACACAACATCTCACTTTTTACTTTCTATATAAACATAAATCTAAATATGATTCTCCAATCGGATTTTCTCATTCCAAATTATTCAATATGATGATCTATACCTGGTAAAAATATATGATGGAATTGGAAATGATTATCTTCCTCGAATGGTCCATTTTTATTTCATGATGTATTTTCATCCTTGTGATTCACTTTATAAATTTTTAATTATTTTTTTTAATTTCAGCCTCCACCATGAAAACACATCCAAAAATTTCTTTCAAAATCATCTCACACTAATGTCTGATAGATGTTCTTATTTTCATTATGACATGTGCCATTATGATGAGGAAAAATATAAAACAATATATTCTTCTTCATATCTTCTCCTAACATAATTTATTGATAAAAAATAAAATTCCAATACTTCTTCTTCTTCTTCTTCAACTATTCTCCTGACCCACATTATAAAAATATTTATGAAAAAAAAATTCCTTATTCTTTTAAGAATACAACACATCTAAAAACAAGTTTCTATTTGCCCATCATTTGAATTCTCCAATGATTTTTTTATAATTTGGATTTCGGTCTAGATGAAAACCATATTTGTTTTAATATTTACGGAAAACATCTGAGCCTTAATACAAATATGAATCCTATGGAATTATTATGATGACCTAAAATCATTGGGTTTACCAACAATCTTCTTTCACAAACATTAGCTTGTATCATGAAACCCTTAAAGTATTTGTATGCATTGATGATTATCTTCAGCATTATCTTCCATTGTTGTTGTTAAGGATTGAATTCAGTATTATCTTACACAAAATGGATTGTATTTTGGCATCCCAATACTCAGGTAACAAATTTCATTCCTTCCCATCCCAAATATGATTGTCCTTAATACAATTTCCATGACTATGTTCTAGCTAAATATAATCTCTAGCACCTTTTTCTCTTATGAGTAATCTGAATATGATAGACATTATCTCATTCACTCTCCCTTTCTTTAATCAAACTTGTATCAAATTTCGTTCAAAATAAAAATCATTTATGAGAAATAAAATATATCAAGAAATCATCACATTTTAATCATAGTCATACAAACTCTAATTCTCCACTATTAAGATCATATCATTCATAATGGATTCATGGTGAATGTGATGAAAAGTTACTTATATAATGGTACTTCCTCAATATTATCATCATTTTCAAGTATTCTTAGTCATATTTCTCAAATATAATGGTTAGTCCGATTTTCACCAAATACAAATTGAGGTGATTTCTTTTCTTCATAAAACATCATTTGATGAAAAAAGATAATACCTTTGAAAAAATAACTAATTCATCTACCAAAAACATTCTCCATCTAACTTGGTCCCAATAATATCCCATATGGAAATTTATTTCAAACTAGATTTAGAAACCACTAATCATTTAATCCTTAGGAAATTCTTTACTTATCAACAATTCGAGGCCTACGTGAGCTAACTCATTGTAGAAAATAAGAGTTATTGACAACACATCCATTCTACCCAAAAGTAGTGATTATGAAAACTATCTTTAACATTCAACCTCATCTTCTCTTCCTCATATCTTCAAATTATCTAGGATACCACTTTTTTCTAACATCTACTCCAAAAAATAGTTTGAATAGTTGACAAACAATATAATGATGAATTTACAACGGACGGACAACTCTCCCTTTTTATATGCGTCCATAAGGATATATTTATGAAAAAAGTATCCCAATTGAAAACACTATCAAAAGGTATGATGTGAGTGGATACAAAAACCCCTACCTCAACCATTATGAGAATGTGGTTGTATTCCCATGTTCAACCTCAATTTAGATAAGGATTTCATCGGTAATGTTTTTTTTAAAATGTCTAAAAAGAATTTTGATGTTGGAATATACCCAAGATTAAATTCGTTCTTCTCCAAATTCTATTTGATGAAATGGTATTGGATATCAATATATTTTGAATGATAATGTTGAATAGGATTCCTAGTGAGATTGATATTACTTTGATTTGCACAACCCAAGATAAAGGGTAACATCACCTCAACAAGTAAGTCATATAATTTTGTTTTCATCCACCTAATTTGAGTATAGTATTGAGTGGTATTAACATACTCAGCTTTAGTCATACTAGGATTTAATGAATTATATTTATTTTTATTCAAACTAACACAATTATTTCCTAAAAATAATACTCCACTTGATGTGGATCTTCTATCATTATCATTTCATGCCAAATCAGTATCTAAATAACCAAGAAACTATTTTCTGATCTATCATACTTAATTATGACATTTGTTTCTTTTTGATATATTGATAATTATTCTTCCAAAATGTAATTTTGATTCTTTCAAACAACTCTGAATTCCTGAACATAAGAAAACAACAAAAAAATGTCAGGTATTGTGGCAGTGAAAGACAAAAAAAATTCAAATAGGATTTAAAACTACTTTATGATAAACATTCTTTCCTTCTAAAATTTTAAAAAACATTTTTCCTACTTAAATTGGTGTGGGACTAGGTTTTGATTTCTCTATATTGAACTTCTTAAGATGTTCCTTAGAATAAATTTTTTGAGAAATAAAAATGTTTTTCTCCTTTTCTTTGATTTGTAAAATGAAAAATTATTTCATTTCCCAAACATGGATACCTCAAACAACCTTTTAATTTCATCATGAAATCATTCCCACGCCAATTAATTAATCCCATTAATGATAATGTAATCATCATAAACAATTACGATAAGCAGATACTATTTAATTTCATTGATCTAAAAATTTATATCAAATTTTCCATTCTTAAAACTCATCTTTTATAATCATGTATCAAATTCGGAATACCATTACCATAAATCTTTTTTTATACCACATGAATCATTTTTCAATTAGCACACATAACAGTTATATTTCCCAATAAAAAATCTACAAGGTTTTTCAATGTAATATTCCTCATCATGAACCCCATTCAAGAATGTGGATTTAACATCCATTTGAAATATCAGGAAACCTTATTATGAAGAAGTATCATTAATGATTCAGACAGTTTCTATCCTTTCCAATATAACAATGTTTTCATCAAAATAAATTTCATCAATTCCTGAATTACCAGTTCACACCAATCATTCTTTGTTTTTATCACATCACCTTCTTCATTCATTTTGTTTAAGAAAATCCACATTGTACAAATAATGTTTTTGTTATCTGGCAGTTGTATTAATTCCTATATATCATTATTTTCATTCTAATATTTCTCTTCACTCATATCATAAACCCATTCTAGATACTCAAAATCATCTTTTACATCATTCATCTCAACATTTCAATACACTAATGTATGTTTAATAGAATTTATTGTTATTCTAGTATTATCCTTTTTATGCTTATCACCAATAATATAATGAGAGTCCAATTTTTTCCTCATCATAGGATGATAATTTTGAGTATAATCCTCATCACTATAAATATTTGAGTTTGATAATTCACCCTGACTAGTATTATAATTTACCTTATCCTTATAAAATTCATTTCTTTATCATTCCCATATTCCTTGTCTGAATAAGTATATTTATCTTATTATTACATTTCAATAACATTAATATCAATAGATTAAACATTTTTTCCTGGTTTTTTTGTGGAATAATACATATCCTCTTCATTTCGAAGAATATATATGAAAATTTACATCTTCACCATTCTTCTCAACTGTTCCATATTTTCCAACATTCATCATTATAAAACATCAACTCTAGAAAATTATTAGGTGTTTCGAACATTGTTTTTTACCATAAAACAATCATTATGGAGTCATAAATTAACCGATATTATAGAAATAACATTTCTGAATATAATTTTTGGTTTTCATGGCTTTCCTCCAATAGTAATGAGAAAGACCATCTTCACATAACATAGTTCTTCTCGAGTCCACTAGGCTTCTATTTATTCTTTTAGATACCCCATTTTGTAGGGGATTTTATAGAGAACTATACACATTCATAATTCTATGGTTTTATAAATAAAATTAAAATTATTCACATCATTGTTTAGAACCATTGTCTTTTATAAACTTCTTCAATGAATACTCAAATTCCTTTGCTACATTCCTTATAAAAAATTTATAAAATTTCAAAGGATCTATCTTTTTATTCATATACTTAACACAATTAATGTGATTAATATAATAAATGATTATAATGATGTAATTATATCCATTCTTTGGGTGTTTTGAAATAATATTATATATATCAAAATAAATAAGCTTGAGGGTTTATTTGAAACAAATATAAACATTCTTGAGCACAGAGTTTGTAATATTTACTTTATGACAAATATTTAAACACTAATATCTTCTTCCTAAAAAATCAATAATTTCTCAGTCACTATTTAATTTATATATATTGATTATAACAACCATGTTCTTTATTAAAATTCCTATATGAAATAATTATATAAAATTACACTTAATACAACCTGAAATATCATTAAGTCTAGTGTATTCGGGAATTATGTAAATAACATGACAAAAAATATATGAAATATAACATATTTATTGAAAACATTTTTGACATGACCAAAACAATCTTTCGTACATAAAACTGCATGGGATAACCTGAGGACATACATAAGAAAGGGCTGAGCTATAAAGCCTAGTAAGGGAGTAAATAAGAAAAAACGTGAAGATAATTATTCATGTTAGGAAAGGAATATCAAACAGGAATAAAGGAACATGAGTTATAAATCATGATATAACAAGAGATTCATAACATGGAAATGTGGGAAAAAAATTGCATCATTAACAGTAAGTAATTAAGTAAACCGCTATCCCAACATGGTGGAAAATATACTAAACGGAATCAGGTAAAACCTATCCCAACATGAAATATCATGATAATAAACATTACAAAATTCATTGGAGCAGTATCAAGGTTCAACCTTCATAAGCATCTCGTTCTCATGCATTAGTGTGCCACATATATTATATCACATGGATTCATTCTAAATAATAACTTACTAAATGATATTGGAATGTGGAATAAACACATGAAATTATATAATAATTAAATATATTTTCATAAAGGTGAGTACCCTTTATATAGAAATGTGAATGGTATTCACAACATGATGATTTTGGCATGGAAAATCACAGTGTTATTTCAAAAGCCTAACGACGTGACATAAAAATTCAAAAAAAATCCCGAGAGAGAAATGGGTATATCATCATATATACATGAAATTTAATTTAATGAGGAAATATTTATACATTTCCCAGAAAAATAAATTTTGGAAAAAAAATGGAGTATCATAATAACAAAACCTGAAGAAAGAGGAGAAATGTAATAACTCTTTCGAGAATTTGGCATGGTAGGGATTAATAAATGAGAAAGAGGTATCCAATCATAAAAAATAATAATGGAAGTTGTGGGAGGTAAGAAAACATCAACCATCATTTTTAATTGAAAAATAAATGGGTGTAATAATATAAGGAAACCTAAACAAAAGGAAGAAACTCGTATGAAATTTTCGGCATAATAACAGGTGTGCATAAAGGATCATAGGGGGGATTAATGAGAGTGAAAGTAATATTTCATAATTTATAAATAAAATTGATATTAAGTGAATCCGGTAACATCATAAACCAACATATAAAAATATAATTTAATAAGCAGAATATAAAAGTGGAGTTTTCTGGAAATGAGAAGAGAGAAATCTCTTATAGAATTTCAGCATTGAAAGGTTAGGAATGGTTCCAAATGGGAGAGGATAAATTAAACATCATTGAAATAAAATAAAATTTACATTAGGTAATTTATTATAAAATGATGAAAATATAAAAAATTTAAATTAAAAAGTCTACTTTCAAAAAAGGTTCTTTAATTTAAAGGAAGAGAGGAAAGTTAGTTTCTCTTACAGAATTTTGGCACAGTAACGGCTTAGGTAAGGGTCCAAGAGGGAGAGGATAAATAATTACGCAATAAATTACATTAATTGGACATTATGGTATTTATTAAAAACTAATTTAAATAAAATTAATTAAAATTAAAAGAACTACTCTCAAAGAAGTTTCTTGAATTCAAAGGGGAGGAGAGGAATCCCTTCCTTGAGTACGTGACTTCCAAATAATTTATAGGGGATAAATGAGATCTTGAAGAACCTTGAGGATTATAGAGATGTTAGGGAAGTTTAAGGACATGATTCAAGGTTCATAAGCGAAGTGAAGTGGGAGCTTGGGTGTGTTTATATAGGAAATGAGAGGTGAATTATTTAATAATTCAAAAACATTGGTTTTGGAATATATATAATTAAAAATCCTAAACCACAAACCATTCCAGAGTTTATGACCATGGTTTTATACCAAAGTGGAGATGTTTAACTTTTTATATTAGGAAATGGTCCGATGATATTAAAATATTATCCATTCCTATATGGAGGTGGGTCACACTTTAAAAGGAATTAATTTAAAATCATAAAATACGTTATACATTCTAGAGGATTTAGAAAAGCATTCTAAAATTAATCAAATAATCATAATATAAAATTATTTTAATGTTAAAATATAAATTAGGTCTATTATAACCATTTTTGTAATTAATACATCATTTATTAATCATTATGATGTAATAAAACACATATTGTAATTATTCCGTATTTAATTTTTACCTTAAAACTAGACTGCAACAGAAAATTATGAAAAATTAACCATGGGTTTTCTTTTGATTTTCTTATTTCAAAAATAATATTAATGTTATCTGAATATTTTTTTATATAGTTTCATTTTTACATTTAAAATAATATTCATAATTTATAGAAAAATGATGGGTTGTTAACAATAATGGTTTTTGAACCCTTATAAAAAGAATATTTCACTTAATAAAATTTATATGACCATTTATAATTAATACTAATTACATAATAATAATATTTAGTTAAAATACTATTTACTATAAAAATTCCTTAGTTTTTCAAAATAAAATATTAATTATATTTAAATATTACCCCAAAATACAATTTCAGTTTAAGTGAATCAAAATCAAAATCAATTAAAATAAATGATTAAAATGTAAATATATAAATTATTATACTTATTAAATTTGTTATTTTCTTGTTACATAACCCTTTATTACACCAATAAACACCCTATGCTTATGATACATGATAGTGAAAATATTAGGAGGTCATTCAGCAAGCATAGTTTGGGTCATGATATTGATGAGCTTGAACATCTCTCCTAAATGGTTTCATTCATAATTGAGTTGTTGGATCTCATATTGGTCATGGTCTATATAAAATCACATAGATTTTGTCTCCCTCAAATGTTCTGAAATATAGACTTTATAGGGCACGATTATACTTTTTAGTCCATCAATTCCTTTTTCTGAGTAAATTGGATTTTTTTAAGTACCTATATTAATTCTAAACATGTGATCACAATTCAACAACTATATTTGAAACTGTAAACATTCGTAATGGTCTTTTAAAACCAAATTTATGTCACCATAGAAGTTCATGTTTTATATATAACCATATTACATAATAATACATTAAATTAGATCAATAGGAAATTTTAATTTATAAAATATCAGGTCAATAGAATCATCAACCATAAGACATTTCACCCTCCAAATTTTCATTTCCAACAATAAAACAGACGAGGTAAACTCAGTTTCATCAAATCATCTAGTTCTCACACTTCTTCTTTAATCTTTTGGTTTCTCTATAACGCTTTTACATGGTGGATAGTCATAGCTCATAGAACTTTGTCTCTACGATACATGATCCTCAATGGGTTTTCCTCAAAAGAGTGGTAATTATCCAAGGGTACCACATCTAGGATTTGTAAATTTAATGGTTATGGAATGTTATCTATAAAGTGGGATATGTGGAATACCTCATATAATTGAGATAGGTTGGGATGGAGTGCTTGTCAGTAGGCCACCACTCGGATGTGATCCAGGTTTTCAAAGGGGCCGATGTATCTTGGAATAAGAATTCCCTTCTTCCAAAATATCATCACAATATTCCATGGGGATATGCGGGGGAATAACATGTCTTCAAAAAAACTCTTGGTCTCATCGACTATTGTTAACATAGCTCTTATGCTGAATCTAAGTAGCTTTGTTGTGCTGCAGAATAGTCTAATCCTTATCAACAATTTCCTCAACCATTTTAGGACATAGTAGTTTCATTCCCAAACAACATCCCAGCATGGAGGTGTTCTACACCTCTTCCAATAAAAGGGCCTCATTTGGAGCCATCTGGATGCTTATGTGGAAACTGTCTATACAAGAGGAATCGAATAGGGAAATATGTTGATCCCATCATCCCTTTAAGTTCATTGAGAATTATCTCAACAAGTCCTCGAGTGTCTGGATAGTCCACATAGATTGGGCATCTATTTGAGGGTGATAGGTCATTCTGAAGTTCAATTCAATATACCAGTCATGTTGGAGACTCTATTCGAATATAGAAGTGAATCTTGGATCTCGATCGAATAAAATCATTAGTGGTACACCATGAAACCTCACTACATCTCAGATTTATATCCATTCAAGTAGATGTAGTTAAAATCTCTCTTGTAATGAAGTGATGTTTGTAGTCTTTGTATGTCGTCCAACATAACCAAGATAGAGTTTTTTCCCATATATGTATTAAGAAGCACAATGAAAAAGATCATGGTGATGTTTTCTCATTTAAATGTAGGTATGGATAATGGTTTCATCATCCCAATATATTTTTTCCTTTCAAACACCACATTTTTACATACAAGGCATATTGATGTATATTTTGTGACCTCATTATTCATATTGTCCCACCAATATGGATACTCTAGATTTCAATACCAATTCTTGCTTCCAGGGTGGATAGAGAAGGTTGCACTTGGTACATAATCAAACAAATCCTTCATTAACTCATGATTTGATGGTACACATTTCCTTTTCCCAAAACACACAACACATTGTACATTAACATTAAACTATGTGGATTTCCATGTTCTAATAATTTCCACTATCTTCATAATTCCCACATCACATGTTTGAGCATCCATTAACCACTCTAGAATATAAAGTAGAGAAAAAATTATTGAAATGATTGATGATGTTACTTCTTGTATGATTCCCATGTCTATCCTCTTAATGTATAAGATGATCATATCCTTCTCAATTCACATCAATGATAGAGTTTCTAGATCCTCTCAATATAGAGGGTACCCAACATTATTCTCTTTTCATGGATGGTAGTGAATTATGCATTAATAGTCATTGATTTGATCTTACTATCCTAATTGGCACATATTCAACTCTTTCTGTGTGAATATATACATGAGGATTTTGTGAACCATATATATTTCTCCGATCTCCCCAAATCGATAATGCTTCCAAATTTTCGAAGCAAAGATCATTGCAGCCAACTCTAGATCATGTGTTTGATATTTATGTTCATTAAAATTCAACTTCCTTGAAACATAGTCAGAGAACTGGTCATTTTGGATCTACATAGAACTTATTCCCTTCTTTGAAACATCATTGAATTCCAAAAAAAAAGATATCTGCTTGTCGGTAGTCTAAGGATGGGTGTAGTGATATGCCTCATTTTCAAATCCGTGATGCACTCCTTACATTAATTATTTCCAGGAAGCTGGAATCCCTTCATATATTTCATAGATAGAGGGTTTTAAAATCTCATTAAATTTCTTAAAAATTAATGGTAAAACCTAGATAATCCATTGAAAATATAGATATATATAAAATACGATACCCTTGACCATGATTCAATTGATTCATTATTTTGATGGTGCACAGATATCCAATTTCTTGTGATGAAATGCACCAAGAAAGATACTTCCATCAACCAGAGCACACATTTTCTGTATTTGGAATAACGATTTTCCTTACATAAGGTCTTTATCATAGTAATTAAATACTCTTCATTTTCCTTATTTTTTGAGTATATTATAATATCATCTATAGAGACTACGACAAATTTTTAGATGTAATCGCTAATTACACTACTCATCAAGTCGAAAAATTCTATGGAGAATTTGTGAGTCCGAAAGGAATTACTATGAATTAATAGTTCCAATACCTTGTAAAAAAATAATTCTTCAGGATATCCTCATTCTTCTCCCTAACATCATAATATCACGAACGTAGATCCACTTTAGAAAAGTACGATGCTAAATATAGCTGATCGATCAAGTCATCAATTTTTGTTAGAGGATACTATTTCATTATAATGATCTTATTGATCACATGATAATAAACTAAAAGGAACATTAACCTTTCCTTATTCATAACAAAGAGGATCGGTTCCCCCCATGGTGAAGCACATGGGAAAATGAAACTATTATCTAGATTCTCATGTAGTTGTTCTTCAACTCCTCATGTTCTAAAAATCCATTCTATACAGAGTCTTGAATAATGTGAACACCCCCTGGTATGAGCTAGAATAAAATTTCAGCCTCTCAACTAAGAGGAATATTTGGAAATTCCTTGGGAAACACATCATCATATTCCCTCACAATGCGAATTTCTTTAAGGGTGATTCATTTGATAGACTCAATCATTTGATCTATATATGCTTTCTCAAAGGGAGTTAATATCCATGTTTTCTATGATTATGCTAATGATTATTTAACCTTTTTGAATTTTTATAGAGTTGGGGTTTGATTGAAAATATGAGGAGTGATTTACTTATTTTAGAAGTTTACTTTGGATCTATATAAGGAATGCCAATCCATGGATATTATTGAATCAAATTCCACCAAAGTGAGTATGGGATGATTCACTGGGAATTTCAAACCACAAGTTATGACATTAGAGGTCTTATATACTTTGGATGAAATATCTTCCCCATTTACTATTTTCATCGATAACTCAACTTCCAAGCATTGTGATGGTGATTTAATTGTTCTAGTAAACATTTTTGTTATGAATGAATGCATAAAACTATAATAAAAAAGTATATTCAGTATTCTTGAAGGAATAACTTGAGTAACTATCACTACATTGTTATTGGGATCCCCTTAGATAGTTGTGATGGAGAAAGATCTCCCTTACTGCCTGGGAGGTTGTTGGTTACCTCCAAAAACCATTGTCCTTGTTAATTGGATTTCAAAATTCCATGATTCCATGAAGTTTTATCAATGAACAACATGATTAGGGTTAGTAGGTTCATTCCTTTCCTTCTTCGGAAAATTTTGTTTTTCATGCAGGAAATCATTGGCTAGGATTAATTCCTTATCGTAGCAAAATCCTATCCTTTTCCCCTTCACAAAACTTATAGGGTTATTGTTTCCAAACCATTTTCAAGTGGGATGATGAGATTTATTGTCACCACTTGATGTCTCTATCAAACCAATATAATTTATCTCCACCTTCCACTTATAATCCCCATGATAATCCTTGGATTCATGGATCTCAATTTCAACATTTAGGGGATAGAGGACAATTTCCTCATATATATAAGAGTCATTGATCGTTATTGACTTTCGTAGGCTCGGTTTCAAACCACCGAAAAGGCATCCAACCATGCATTTGGTGGTAATAACAAATTCGAAGGTGTATCATGAATGAAATTGGATGTTTTCCTCATAAAAATTTATAAATACCTCATCATCTCTCTTTAGGGAAACTAAATCCATTTCCATCTTCATTCGGAGGGTCCGAGGAAAATATTTGCCGAAAAAAATTCTCCGGAAATCCTTTCATCCCATCACCTCGATCTCTTCCCCAAGCTTCATATTTTTTATCAATATCCACCATTGAAATTATTCACCATAAATATGATAAGATTCAATAATAACATTCTATTTTTTGTATAATTTAAGGATGTATAATAAAATTTCAATGGAATTGATTCATTTTTCAGGGATTGTGGGATCAAATGATCCATTAAAAGTAGGAGGTCATTATCTTATGAAGCTCTCGATTGAGACTTTTTCATTATTTGGGGGGAGGGTTAAGAAATTCCTCATGATCAATATGTCAATTTAAAACATGTGTTAACTGAGAGTGTATCTTTATGAAGAAGGCGATTCCAACTTCCATTTGACGGGGAATCTCATTAACACAGTCATAGCATTGATCTTCACATCTGTTTTTAGAACAATTCCTCCTATTACCAACAATTAGATATAATAAAATGAATAACAGGGGTATTTATTTTAAGCTATTAAACACATAAATTGGAATCCAATGAAAATAATTGTATTTCTTATAAATTACATTTATTTCCATAACATATGAGTTTCTTGGCATCAATCTATGTTACCCATGATCTATTTCCTAACATATATTCTTATGGGATCTATATTTTATTCCATTAATAATGTTTTATAATAACATTATGAATTTACATAATAATATTCCTCACAAGTGTCAAACAAAGAGTGAAGCAAGGCCCGTTGTTGTGCATCAATTCTCGTTTGAGTCTAACTCAAGGTGGTGTTTTCAGGTTTTACCTCTAGATTCCTCTATGTCATTCTACCTCTACTTGTTCGTATCCAGAAAAGGATGTATTTTCTCCATAAAACACTTAATATATACTCAATAAAATATATGGATGTTTTTCTTATAATTAATATTATCCCTAAGGCTTTCACGGGAGTTTTCGAATCCTAATCCCAAAAATAAATAAACTTCAATATGATACGAACTATAACAAACATGTTTTTTAATAACATTAATACATCAATTAATGACATAAAACTAAACATAGTGAAAACCAAAATATCAATAAATATAGATTACATTGGAATTAGGTACATAACATAACAACATTAACATTAAATACAAAATATTTATTGATAACTTATTTAACATGACCATCACATTCCTTCGAATTTAAAACTTCATGAGATAACATTTGGACATGTATAAGAATGGGGTGAGATATATATCCCAGTAAGGGAGTAAAAATGTAATAACATAAATGTATTCATACATTTTAGTAAATTATTTTCAAATAGGATCAATTCAACAAAAATTGTAATGCATTATATAACAAGATATACATTACATGGAAATGTGAAAATACCAAAAAACACTACATCATTAACATAAACGAATCATGTAAACCCTTGTCCCAACATCGATGAAAATTTTACTAAAAGGAATCATGTAAAACCATATAAAAAAATGATGTATCATGATACTAAACATTACCAAATGTATTGGAGCACTATCAGGGTGCACATTTCATAATCTTTTCAATACCATTCTTAAGTGTGCCACATAGATTATATTGCATGGAGTCATTAAATGTCATCATTTATTCCATGATAAAGGAATTTATAATAAATAAATGAAATAATATAATCAAAATGTATAATTTGATAATGCTTAATACCCTTGATAGTGAAATTTTAATGATATCCACTACACAATGATTTTGGGAGGGAAAAATGTGGTGCAATTTTGGCAGCCTAACGACATGACATAAAAATTCACTAAAATGGTGTATGAGAGATAAAGGGTTATCTCGTAATATATAAATGAAATTGAAAGTAATGGGTTCATATAAATATAGTTCCCAACATATGGAATTTTGAGATAGAAGGAACAATATAATAATGAAACTTGAAGAAAGAGCTGAAATAGAATAATACATACAAAAGTTTGGCTTGGTAATAGGTGTACATGGGAGGGATTAATGAGAGAGAAAGAGGTATCCCATAATAAAATAATAATTATAGAAGTATGTGGTGGTTAGAAAACATATCCCATTATTTATAATTGATGAAAAATATTTTATAACATTATAAGGAAACTTGGATAAAAATGACTAAGCAAGGAACCCTTAAGAAATTTTTAGTATATCAACTAGTGTGCTTAAAGGATCATATGGGGATTTTTTAGAGTGAGAAGAAAATATAATAAATTATAAATTAAATTGAAAGAATGGGGTCCTAAGACATCATAAAACAACATATAAAAAAGCAATTTATGAAGCATAATATAAAATAGGAGCTTGATGGGAAATGAGAAGAGATAAACCCCTTATAGAATTTTGGCATAGTAACGGATTTGGAAATGCACCGAATGAGAGATTATTAATGATTAATAATTGAAATAACATAAAATTGAATGTTGGTAATTGATTATAAAAGGATTAATATATAATAAATTTAAATAAAAAAAGTCTAATTTCAAACAAGGTTCTTGAATAGAAGAACAGAAGAGAGGAATGAGAGGATCCCTTATGAAATTGTGGAAATTAACGGTTTAGGTAATGGTCCATATGGGGGAGGATAAATTCACCCACATTGTAATAACATAAAATATATAATATTTTAATAATTACAAATTAATTTAAATAAATTAAATTGAAATTAAAATAACTACTCTACAAGAAGGTGCTTGAATTCAATGGGGAGGTGAGGAATCTATTAGTTGAATATGTGACATCAAAAGATTGAAGAGGGGGTCCATGAGAGATTGAGGGACACATTTGGAGGATTATAGAGAGGTTATGGTAGGGTAAGACATTATACAAGGATATTTATTGAAGAGAAGTGGGAGCTTGGGCATCCTTGTAGAGGAAATGGTAGTGGATTTCTTTAATATTTCAAAAACATTTATTTTGGAATCTATATAATTAAATATCCAAAATGAGAAACTATCCAGTGGGTTTTAAACACTATTTTTTTCCAAATAGCATAGTTTTAAATTAAATTTATTAGTCAATTGGGAAATTATATAAAAAAATAATATATTTTCTTTTGTGGAGGTGAGTCACAGTTTAAAGGAAATGAATTTAAAATCTAAAAATATTTTATGCATTTTGGAGGATTCACAAAGGTATTTGTAAAATTAATCTAATAACATTAAAATCATATAATTATAATTTTAATACATTTATTAGGCCTATAAATTCCATTATATTTTTTATTACATCATTTCCTTGTCTTTATGATATCATAAAACACGTTATAATTATTTGGTATTTATGTTTTACACGAAAATTAGAAGGTCTCAGAAAATATTAAAAAAATCACCGTTAGATATTTTTTACGTTTTGGTTTATAAAAAATATTAATATTATGTAAATAATTTTATAAATAGTTTTATTTTAACTTATAAAATATATTTCTATATTTATTATAAAATGTGGGGTTTTTAACAAAAACCATTTTTGAACCCTTATAAAATGTACAATTCATATTATAAAATTTATATGAAAATTTATAATTAATTACAATTAGAAAAAAAATTATTTAATAAAAATACTATTTAGTTCAAATATACATTAATTTATCAAAATAAACTCTTAATTGTTTTTAAATATTACATGAATGTAAAATTTTTGTTTAACTGAATCAAAACCAAAATCATTTAAAAGAAACAATTAAAATGGAAATATATATATTATTATAAATATTTAAATTATTATGGTCTTGATACATAACCATTTATTACACTGGTGTATTCCCTAAGTGTATGGTATGTGACTGTGAGAGTATGAGGGGGTCATTCAGCAAACATAGTTTGGGCTTCGATCCTGATGAGCATGAACTTCTCTCATAAATGGTTTCTATCAAGATTTAGTCATTTGATCTCATCATGGTATCGGTCCAGAGAGAATCCCTGAGACACTATTTTCATGAAAATGTCTCACAAATGGACTTCATAGGGAATGATTCTACATGTTGATACCATCACTTCCTTTCGTTGAGTAAATTGGATTCGTTATGGCCCTATATTTATGAAAATAATGGGATCAAAATTCAATGGATATATTTGCAATGGTAAAAATTCATATTGGTCTTTTACAACAGAATTCATGAGACCAAGGAATTGATTATGTTCTATAAAACCATATTACAAAATAATACATTTAATTTGATCAAGAGGAAATTTTCATTTATAAAAGTTTAGGTCATTACAATTCTCATGTTTCTTTGAATTTTTTCCCTAGAAATCTATTCCACAATTCATTCTCTTCCACCATACTCATGTAATATGAGTTTTTTATTTCAGAAATATCAAACAAGTTTCCTTTTTGGCATTGTCATTTTGTAACAATCATTCCATATTCTTCACATTTTAATACAAGCCCATATTTTTTGAGGGTAAATTTCATAGCCTCGTCAAACAATTGTGAAACACTTACAAGATTTTGTTTCTTCCCATAATCATACAATTTTTTCTTGGATTTCAATATTCCTTTACCAATTCTGTGTGATCCTCCAAAATTTGATTTACAATTAATCTTGAATTCCAAATACCATCGTTCTTTCTTTAAATTCATTCTCATTCTTTAACAATTTAAAATCTCATATCATATTAGAAGAACACAAAATATTAATAATCCAAGATAAATATCCTTTTTAGATTTCGAAGAGGTTTCAATAATAAGAGATATTTCTTCATCTATTTAATTCGTCACATTCGGCATCAGAAAATTGGTAACAATATTTTTTTTGTTGGTAACAAAATAAGAAATAATTTTCCATGGTGTCTAGATTGTTCACACCTTGCACAAATAGTTTCTAATGGTTGGAATATTTTTTTAATCAATACTCCATCCTTCTGATGTTTCTTCAATAAAACCATCTAATAATTCTTTCATTGAAGAGATTGACTCACCTTCACACATTCCAATCCATAACATGTGGAATAATAGTTTGTATGTTGGTCAAACCAACACATATTTTCTGTGTGTGGGAAACCACCACAATACTAGTGGTGTCCATAGAAGGTGTATTTTCTGATGAAACATCCATACAAACTATAATTGAAAATATGTTTCTTAGAAACCTTCTTATCACTTTTATTTGAACCACAATCCTTTTTATTATCAATCAATGTCTTATTTTTCTTTTCTTCTTTATTAGAATCAAATGTATTCAAATCTTTTAGAAATTCATAATGTCTAGAAACATTTTTAAAATCTATGTATTTTTAGTCATCTAAATTTGAATCATTGTTAATATTTTCCACATACATAGCCTTCCTATATTTAAACTTCAATAAAATAAATCCATCTTTATTCCGACACATTGAAGGTATATTTTATTGAAACTTATCAAGTTTCAAATTATGAGATCATCCACCAACATCAAAGA
Organism: Viscum album; assembly: GCA_963277665.1. Classification (NCBI taxonomy): domain Eukaryota; kingdom Viridiplantae; phylum Streptophyta; class Magnoliopsida; order Santalales; family Viscaceae; genus Viscum; species Viscum album. The sequence goes on from OY728127.1 coordinate 752,124,117, forward strand.
TAGATTTTTTGAAACATGTTTACATTCATTCATCTTTATATATATTTTTTTCGACAAGTTCCCACTCTTCCTAGTTGTCCTTAAGATTTTCATCCAAAAGTTCATTATGATTATTTTCATCCACAAATGATCTCTTCAATTCATCAATCTTCAAAATAATGTTTTTATTTAATTCTAAAAATCTATATTGAAATTTTGATTAACATTCATCTTCTAAATACTTCTTTTTGATTTTAAAGTATTTTGATCTTTCATAGACATTATTGAAACACTTCTTTAAAATGAAATTGAAGATGAATTTCTTATTCTTTAGAAAATCTTCAAATGTATTCTTCATCATTCTATATTACAATAACTGTATTCTCAATAAAATACTCAATCAATTTTTCAAATTCATCATCACTGTTTTTATATTCTAATATTTTTTAGATAGAAAATTCATCTTTTAGATTTTATGTGTTTTCAATCCTTCCCTGGGGAATGTAATTTTCCTTTATCTCCATGTTTCTTAAAGGATCAACATGTATTTATTTCTTATTAATCTATATACTCTTTTTTAAATCTTCATGGAAAATTTTCCACATGGTGACCAATTGATCCAAATTCAAAACATTTAATGGGAATTTTACCATTCTATTTCCACGTACCACTTATATGACTTTTCCATCCTTCCATCACTGAATGGAATTTATCTATCAAAATTTTTTATTCATAACATTTTTCCTTCTCATTTCATAAGTGATGATATTGCAATGAAATTCATTTAGAGATAATATTTCAGTACCTCAGTTTTTTAATAACGAAACATTTGAATAAAATTTATTGTGAATGATTCTCATTTTATTTTCAACAATATTATAGTATTCAATCTTTTAACCAAGGCATATTATTGTACTAAAATATCCATTTACCCTGGTAAAGAAGTCCCCAACAGATTCATACTCACTGACATTAAATTAATTTTTCATTAATTTATATATTTTTTATTTTTTCCCTCTTCTATTTTATATTACCTTGACATATTATATTCAATTTATCTCATATACCTTTGGATGTGGAAACAAATTTCATCCATATGGATTAGCTTTCAAAAAATGATGATAATAAATCATTCTTTTCTGTTTTATCATTATACATATTATTTTTATCAATTGATGTTAGAGGAAGATTATCATCAATACAAGGAAACCCATCCAGTGTGGATTCAATATATTTATATCCAATAGAAATAATATAAAAAAACATTATATCATTGTAGATATGAAAATTCTTACCATAAAAAACCAAAATACCATTACAGTTCATACAACTAAAATTCCCCATCAAATTCTCTTCCAAATAATCAAATATGAATAAGTGAAGTGGACCTTTAGATCTGTTACTATTTGAAGGTTCTTAGTCAATATAATTGAATCACTAGGAGGGGGATGGGTGAGTTAGTGATACATTTTCATTTATTTTCTCCTTTCATAAGAATCACCCTTCACCATCTATTATTTAACTCACTCCCTACTGAAAAACAATTCAAACCCACATCCATAAGAACATAAAAATTTAAAAGGTTCAATATTCAATAAGAATATCTAGGTCTGTTGTATGGTTTGGAAATAATCCAATACACTACAATACACAAGAAACTAACCCTTTGTGTGGGATACAACAAGTAGGATATCCATTTCACTCATGTAGCATATTGAAATCAATCCAATAGTGTGTGTACTCCCTCTTACCGCCAATCGGGTAGGGAAAATTTGGTGTAACAAAAAACTTTATATGTGCTTGATTTCAACGTGCTTAAATGTAATCTTCTTATATAATTCATCAATTTCATACCTATAAGTTGGTAATAACATCAACGAAATTGATATAGAACTATGTATGATTTCCTAGACCAATTATCCCAACTTGATCATCATATTTGATGGCCCAATATGATAGATATTTCATTGGTAGTATATGATAGATAAAATATAAAACTCATTCTTTTTTAGTGTGGAAATACTAATAAAGAAATCCCAAACCAATTATATATTCTTATATGGTAACCTAAAGAATATGATGAAAAATAGAATATGATAGATAAAGTAATATGATTGTCACTAAATATGATGATCAACTGAATATATTTTAATATTATATATTATCATTTCTATTATCTCCATCTAAACATATTCATCATACCGAAATATGTAATCTTCTTTCTCAACCATAAAATTATTAGATTCTCTCTCATCTCTTTGAACAATACTTACATCATTAGAATTTCAAAATAATGACGTACTTATCACCATTTATAGGTGAACCAAGAGTGGTTTTTGGTGAGAACCCAGAGAGAATTCCCTCTAATTTTTTTTTAAAATATAAATTTAAATTTAATTTTGGGTGCATCTTGACTTCATAAATTTTTCTAAACTATTCTCATTACTTCTTGTTCCTTCTTTATTGTCATAAATACTTTATATTCCTTCTGACTTTATTTAAAATGATGAGCTTCAATCGTATTTCCCATTCAGATTTCTCAATCCAATTTCTCTAATATGATGCTACATAAATGTTAAAAATATTTTAAGAAATATATAGCGTTCATCTTCTTTATATAAACCATTAAAATAGCCTAATGTGTTTTGTTTATTATGATGATCTATACAAAATATTGAAAAAACAGCTTCTTTGGATTTTGAGCTCCAACTTTTTAACACAACAAATAATCATCTTCAATCTATTAACATAGTCCAGTGTGATAATATTTTGTAATTACATTATGATATGTCCCATTATGATGGGGAAAAATGTAAGACAATAGATTCTTGTTCATCTCTTCTCCTGACCAACTTTAATAATAACAAAAGTAATTCAACAACTTATACATCTTCATCATCTCTATTCCTTACCAACTTGATAAAAATACTTTTGAAAAATATAATAATTAATCTTTATTTTCTGAATACAATACCACTATAAAGTTAATTCTCTTCTCCCATTAACAACACTTCCCAATGATATTTTTCTTTTGGATTTTGTTCTGTCTAAAAAGCATCACGTTCAGTTTTCACAATTTCCACCAACCATCTCATCCATAAAATAAATATGAAAATGATGGACTCAATAAAATGACTAGATATAATTGGTTTTACCAACTATATTCTTTCACAAACATCATCATGTATCATTACTCCAATCATGACATTTTATACATTGAGAATTAGTTTCATCATCAACAAAAATTTAATACATTATAGATCAGCTTCAAAAGTTTCTTTCTCTAAATGAAAATTATTATGAATTCCCAATCCTCTAGTAACATATTTGTTTCCTTATTATTATGAAAAAAATTATATTGAATACCATATCTATGATTTATATCAGGCATAAAAAGATCTCAAAAACCTTTTTCACTTTTATGAAATTTGAATAAAATTGACAAAAACTCTTTCACTCACACTTTGTTTCATCAATCATGCATCATATTTCATTCCAAATAATTAGGATATGTGAGAAATTGAAAATAACAAAGCATCGCCGCATTTTTATCATAGTCATACACAGTCATATTCTCCACTATTTAAATCAATTATTCGAAATCATATTCTAGGTTAATACGATGACCATTTATTTCTAGCCAGATACATCGTCAATATGTTTGACGTTTTCAAGCATTGTAAGTCTGATTTATCTAATATGATGGTTAGTTAAATTTTCCCCAAAAATTAGGTGAGGGTATTTCTTATCATTGTAAAACATCATTGGAAAATAAAAATAAAATACATTGGAAAAAAACATTTACAACTTCCTTAATAATTCTCCATCAAACATGGTCCCAACAGATTGAGTCTTTTTTGTTTTTTTAACATTAATTTTTAGTTCATTAATATGGATCGCTTGAGGATATTTTTTCTCTCTTAGCTCTAGGTATTCTTCTTAAAAACCCTAAAAATAATTCAATAATATGTTGACATGTTCCACTTTTAAATATAATTATGTATCATAATCATAATTAGTTTTGAAACCACATTGATTATCAACGTCCTTAGATAGTCCAAAAACATCATTATATGAAAATGGAGTTAAAAAAATTCATTTATACCTTTTATTTTAGAGATGATGGGATAATTTTTTGTGATAAAAAAAATATCAAAAACTATTATGTTATATATAATTCCATTGGAGTTATACTTATCTTTAAAATCATTAAAATAAATTCCGCTCTAAAAATGGATGAGATCAATTTATAAAAAAAATCCAACCCTAGAAACCTCCCTCTGAATCATATTACTAGAAAAAAATGGGAAATTAGTGGGCTATATCTATGATGGTGGGGGATGAATCATAACATGAAATTAATATGAGTTTCCCCATTTTCACATTTTATTATAACTACCATAACATTTGTTGAACTCACCTGTTAGTACAAAAAATATTGTCTTCACATGTTATGTGATGATATGATTAACTATTGAAATTCTCTTCCCAATATTCAGATTATATTGAAGTACAATTAATCTAGATAAACAACTATTCATCTTAGAGAATATATGTAATGGATTCCCAATATAAACTAGAATTTTACTTATCTCACTCACAGTGGTCTATGTCGAAGAATCAGGCAATGAAATTGTATCAATGTTACATAATAAACTAATAATAATTCAGTTGTGGATTTATTAAAGATTACAATTACTGTTAGGGTAACTCCCATTACCCGATTCAATTTTTTATCGCATACATCCAAAGGACAGTACATTTTTTCCTCTCACCTTATTCACTACATCAATAGGGAAATATTTTTGGCATATAATACAATTCATGAATTCATTGTTTTATTATTGGTATACTGATTAGTCCCAGTTTTTAATCATATTTCCCTTTTATAATCTTATTTTGAACCTCACTAGAATATATTTACTTTACATATTTAACTTGTCTTCATGGAATATCTCATTTGGAAATGTTTACAATAACATCCAATCATATAGGCATATCTCAACAGATACAAATACCCAATGTTCACATTCTTGAATCAAAACAATTCTTCATGAAAATTTTCATTACATCATGTAACTTTTAATTTTTTTCATATATAACAACCTTTCGTGAAGCCTAATAAACCTTCACGAAACTCCCTTGGTTAGATTGAACCATATTTTTTCTTCATGAAACTGATTCCCTTGTGAATGATTTGTGCAAGAAAATCATTTACCGAAATATTTCATGAATTAATAGTGTTTCGGTCACCAATGGGTCAATTATTTTAAAAATAGGGGTTTCCAAGCAATTTGAAAGAGTTTTATCCCCTTTATGGAACATTCTCAAATACCATTTCCATTTTGGGAAACTCATCAATCTGCCATGTAACTCCCATTCCATGAAACAAATATGTGATATATACCTATTTTCATTACATCCATTATTTATGAAACTTCCTAAAAAACTAAATTGACAGTCACTTCCATAAATCATGGTATCTTCACATAAATTTCTTCATTTGTGAAAATTTTTGTGTTTTCCAAATATTAAGGATTTCACATTGAATTTATCCAATAAATCATTTGTGAAAATACACCTTTGAAAAAAAACATTCATTTTCCAAATCTGAACAATGATACTTCAAAATAGAATATTCATGAATCATTTCCAATGGATAGAAAAATATCCTCTTTACAAAACTATTTCTTACATCATGAATTATTCACAAAAAATAAATCATTTAAATGATTCATGGATATCAATATTTTTATTATGATGTCTTAAATAGTCATTTTCTTATAGCATCAAAAATATTTTTGTTCATTTCATGTAGTTTTTATTAACTTAATTGAAATATTTCCTTTTACAATTTATGTTGAGATGACTTGGAATCACCTTGTTCGGAGAACTTTTGATTTCTGTGAGTCAACTTCCTTTTCTCCATTTCCCTTTGCAAGATTTATGCAGACCCTCAATCACTTACAGCACCAGTTTTTTCATTAATATGTCAACCTTTTCATGTTCATGGAGATTCTACACTAATATTGAATGATATGGCTTCTTTTCATGGTACTCCTATTACATGGATAACTTCAACTGATCTCTCAATATGATCATGAATTTCATTTTGGACTCAAATAATTATTTATGCATATTTTGTACATTCCCTTAATACAGAACTACATAATCTCATGTAGTTGTTGACATGGTAAAAAATAAATCAAATAAGTTCTACCACACCATATCAGATGAAAACCACTTCCAATACACCAACAAACAAGGTTTGATGATGAATTACTCACAGAATACAAAGAAACATCAATTATCAACCATTTTATGTAATCATCAGTCATAAAATATGATAAATAGTTATTTCCACCAAGCATTCATATATTGCATATAATTTCCATAAAATTTTAATTCAACCAGTATCCTATTTTTTATGAATATGTATGAATCATTAAATATTATTTGTTAAGAAAAGTAGTTTTTTAAAATTTATTTATGAATTGATTTATACGGACTATAAATGGATTATAAATCATTATTAATTTTATTTAAAGATATTTAATTATTTGTAAATAATTTTTTTATTGATTAATTATGAAATGTTTGTAGTTAATTTAATAATAGATTATAAATCATTTATTAATAAATATTATATAATTTTAAATGTATATATTGAAAATTTATTTACATTAATATATGTATATACTTTTGACTCAAAAATTATGTGTTTATTTAGATTTCATAAGTGTAATTCATTGTGTTTGTAAATAAAAAAAATAAGATTAATATAACATTTTTATATTTTAATATTATGAGTTCTCAGTTATAATTAATTTGAATAATTCAAATTAATAGCCTATTAAGATGGATCTGTGGACATACAATGATGGATAATATTATAAATGAATATTTTATAGAGAAAAATAGAGTGATTTGAATTGGAAAGATGATTACACAATCTTGATAATGGTGGTTTGGGATTCATAAAATAAGGAATAATGATAAAACTAATAATAGTGAAATATTAACAAAAAAGTTAATTTGTTAAATGAAGTTGAGGTAGACATAAAATTACACTTAAATAAATAATTTAACTTGATCATAATCAAAATTCTTTTTGTAATGTCTCATATTATTCTGTGTTATTTTATTTATTTTCATGTAATTATTTTGAAATAGGGATCTAAGAAGACATGGGATTCCAAGGCCTGGAGAACTGGAATGTATTTTAGAACATTTCTATAGCACGTATGAAATCATGTGATTTGTTTTTTCTATCATTTAACCAGTGTCCAGATTGAAAATCTCAGGGATCCGTTGAATTCTGAATGCTATGATTCGCTTAATAAGGTCCTAACCTCGACCAACATAGGTCGATCGAAAATGATAAATTGTGTACATTATGTAAAAAATAAAATAAAATACAATAAACATAAAAGATTATTTTATTCAAATTGTTTTCGTTGGGACACAATGACAAGTCAATCCTACGGTGCAGCGACGAGGTGAATCTGAATAAATAATGAACCCCATTAATGAGATTGTGTGGAAATGTACAACACCTATCCTTACATTAATTAAAAAAGGATCCATAGTTGGTAAAAACCCTCAAAAAATTCTTTGATGAATGTGGAGCCCCTCTCTCTCTCTCTGGCATTGAACGCCATCGATGAACACCGATCAGTTTGATTCGAGAGACAAAGAATGAGGAAGAACACTAACCAATCAAGTATCGATGATGACTCGGAGCTTAATCCCTCGTCAGAGACAGATCCTGAATCCAAGTATGGGTTTTTGTTGTTTTGATTTTCCTGTTCTTCCTTATAAACCAATGATAGAGGATCAACCCATGAACGGGTGGATCCGTGGATAATGTGTTCTTGTGTCATAGTGGTCCTGTAGGGTTTTCTATACATGGATTAAATTATTGTTGATTGGACTATGATCCCATTCCTCCCATATGTTTTTAAACATCTAATTCAGAGGGTACAAGATAACAGGAACAATTCTTGAGCCCTTCCATTTGTGCGTTCTTTGTGACCACCTCCTTGAAATGGGAGCAAGGAAAATCCAAGGTCGTGGATGTGATGGAGGCGACCCAAGAGGCATGAAGGCATATGTGGATTTACAATTGGACCACTAGAGGGGACCCAGGGGCCCATAGAAGGTATCGTCAGTATGGAACCACTGGAATGGAACCACTTTGTGCAGTGGCGGCTACAGATAGGAGGTAGCCCCACCTTAGGCACTGTGTTCCTGACGAAGCGGATTACTATCTATTGTCACACTGGTGGATGCGGAATGCTCGATATGATAAGCGGTGAATGATTTCATGGCCCATTGGCCGAGATGGCTATCTGGAAGCCGTGCTAGCCTAGCATGGGTGTTGATAAGGGGGGGCGGTTGGATGAACGGTCACACAATCCCCAACTGGTCTGGGCCTCCCGAATGACCCAACTAAATTTATGAGTCGGTCCACATTAATAGACTGTACCTATAGCTAACCGATTCCAGGACTAGTTAGGCACAATGTGCTAGAAAGACGTGACCAGGTCATTCGGGGCCCGGGGTTTGGTAGGGCGGGTCGATCGGAACCAGTCAAACCGAGCCCTAATGCAACAAGCCCCTGATTACAAAAAAAGACATATCTCCCAGATCGTGCATCTGATTGATGCTCCATCTACGTCATTGGGACCCACCATACATGTCCGTCCTAATGAAATCATCTATGAATGATTTCATGGATATTGACCCAGTAAGGCTTTGTGACTTATCTACCTAGTGAGACTTCATGACTCAGCTATCATAAAGACTTCATGAGTTAGCTACCTAGTGAGACTCTATGAATCAGCTATCAGAAAGACACTTCATCCTGACACAGCTACCCTATGAGACATTTCGACTCATCTATTAATGAGACCTCAGGACTTAGCTTCCCAAAAGGACTTCGTGACTTAGCTATCAGTGAGCCTGCGTGACTCAGAAACCCGGTGATACATTGTGACTTAGATCTCAGCGAGTCTCCGTGACTCAAATACCTAGAGAGGCATTGAGATTCAGTTACGGAATATTTCAAGGTGACCTATCTATCCTAAAGGACTCAATTGGGACAAGTTACCCTGTAGTGATTGATTTTCAGTGTTTTCCACCATTGGTTTTTCAATGAACACTTTAAGTTATTCCAATTTCGAGATGACCCTAGGGAATATATTTTTTATTCACACTTTTGTGATTTTCTTTGTGGAATTCTGTGAGACTTGAGTTTGTTTTGGGGTCCCTACTGAGTGTTGTGATGGCCAACCCTGCACAGGCTTCGGTCACACCTATTGTGTCTGGTGCATACAATAAAGAATATTTTATTGGGATCTTGGAGTGCCATGTCTAGGTGGTGCTTATAGGTGGATCTACAAGAGTAGTACACATTAGCGGCATCAAATAGTTTGTTGTACCTACCCATTTGGTAGTATCCTTGGTGGATGACCTCCGAAGCATGTACTTCATTTTATTATACTTTTGTTTTTATTTGGCTTTGAATTATGGCACCTTTTTCCTTTCAGTTGAACCTTCACTTATATGGATTCTTCCTTGTGTGACATACTGGTTGTTGATATCCCTATTTCAGAATTATTTTTTTAGTACATGGTGGGTGTGTGTGTACAGTTTTAAAGGTAATGCCTTCCCTTTTTGGAGATATTCCTTTTGGTGTGAGTCACGAGCCCCTGGATTTTGGAAGGATGGCTTGGGATAGTCATGTCTTGGGCCTGGGGGGATGGCTAGTGATAGAGTGGTATCGGAGGAGGTCGGTTCTACCTCAAAGTCTGAGAGTCGATTTCGTTGTTTTTGGGAAACAGTGTTAAATGTTTCAGGTTCGAGTTTTAGATTCGTGGAGTCCATTTTTGGTGTGGAAGATGATGTATCTATAAACCAGAAAACTAAATTGTTCTTTCTAACTCGATACATGAAAAAACTGGTTGCTTGCATCTTTAAAATGTTATTCATGATCTCTATGAGTCAGAGTCATTTCACTGGGTATAATTAACGGATCGTGGTTCATCTTGATTTCTCTCAGGATGGATCCACCTATACAGTGAGCTAGGATCCCAGAACAGGATCACAATGATGGTCCACCTAGCGATGAGGCATCGGTGCATGGACTAGTTCCTGAGATGGAACCCCTGGGTGGTGTACCAAAGGAACCACCACTTGTCAACCTGAATTTTCTACCAGCCTTACTAGAAGAGGATTCATGCTGACTTAGCACATTTCATGAGTTCTAGAGGTAGAGGCCTATGAGGTTTTAGGGGGAGATAGATCCTTAGGATACTGATATGTGGTCGGGGTGGCAATGTTATTTTTCTTCTTGGTGACGACACCTTCAGATTAGATTGTGGTTCCAGCCTCTAGCCTTCTACATGGTGCAATTGCGAGATAGTGGATCTTGATGCAATAGATGCACAAGGAGGAGACCCTCACCTAGGTAGACTTCGAGCACCATTTTAGGGAGGATTTATTCCCCACAACCTTGTTCTCACTACATATACAGGAGATTCTACACTAATGGAATGGAATCATGAACATGGATAAGTAATCCACAAGGATTAAAGACCTCATCTGGTACTATTCTGAAATGGCAAGGGACAATTTCTTCAACACCCAAACCATCAATATGGGGCTCAGATGGGATATAAGAGCATCGAAAATCTCACTCTACATCCCTATGCAAGCTGTGATGCTAGATTGAGCCCTTCTAGTAGAGGACTTCCTGGAGGAACCTACACCGACTGAGAGAGATACCATTAGACAAAAGGAAGAAAAATCTTCAGAAGAAGGTAATCGGTAGCTGAGACAAGGGTCCAAGAGGACCAGACCCTATAGGGGATGACCGCATGATGCATGATCTATAGTGAGAGGCCCCACATGCAGTGGACACCATCCATTGAATAGGTTGTGCTAGATGTGCGATGGGTAGGGTCACATAGCTCAAGTCATCCTAACCCACCGTAAAGACGATTAGTAGGTGATCGAGGGCCCACCAAGGTAAAGTAAGAGAGTCGAACAAGTGGGTCATTATAGAGGCATATGTCTTAGGGGAGAAGGAAGGGCAGAAGACGGTGGGAAGAGATACGAGGTTTCACCACCACCACCCCAGGCGGTCGACAATGAGCTTTAGGAGCAGGTGTACAGAGGAGGGGAAATCATCAGGTGATGGAGACATTAGACCATTGAGCTCCAGAGTTGACAGAAGTATGATATATATCTACTCCACTTTAGAAATAGTCTATATAAACATATTTTCTATTCACTCTTTCCTTACCATGGACATTCTTCAAGGCACAGAGAATTCGGTGGAGCCTTTAGATCGATCTTTACGATTAGAGACATCTACGGGAGGGGATTCGATGATTAGACATTGGGGGCATTAGAGTGAGCTTACTATAGGAGGCAAGACCCTTGGCTGGGATATCCTAGTAGTGGAGTCGAGGCCTTATGATGTCATCTTGGGTATGGATTGGTTTTTCATAGTCCATGTTCATATAGACTATATTAGGTGAAATTTTTGGTGTGTATGCAAGGATGGGACAAAGTTTTCCATAAACGGAAAGATGGGAACATTTATAGCACCTGAATGTCTTTCTCAGAGGAGGGTGCAGGTGATCACTCACCACATGGCTAGACTCACCCTTAGTGTGGTGGATGAGTGGAGTCTGAGCATTGTTGTAAAGGTGGACGAGTTAGCGGATGTCTTCCATGAGGATGTTCTGGGAATACCTCCTTATAGGGATGTAGTTTTCTTCATTGATCTTTACTCGGGGATGGAACATATATCCTCACCAGTACATCAGAAGGCTCCCTTGTAGATTCTTTAAATAACGGTATAACTATAGGGCATTCAGTAGACGGGGTTTGTAAGGAGAAACATTTCACTATGGGAATACCCGATGTTGTTTTCCCAGAAGTCAGACGGGAGCCTGAGGCTATGCGTTGAATTCTGGCAGCTGAATATGATGATTGTGATGAACATGTATCCACTGTCAAGGATTGATGACCTCTTTTATCAGTAGATGGGATTGAGATGTTTCTTGATGATAGACCTCGGGTCTGGCTATCATCAGCCTCGGGTATAGGATAAGAACACACAAAATATATCCTTCTGATGATGGTATGGCCACTAAGAGTTCTTGGAGATTCCTTTCAGTGGGAACAATTCCCTAGTAGTGTTCATGGAACTATTGAATGAGTTCTTACAACATTACCTCTATCATTTAGTGTTGGCCTTCATTGATGGTCTGTGGAGGACAATGCTACACACCTGCTGATATTTCTGGATACACTCTGAAAGCTCCACCTTTATGGTAGGCTGTCAAAGTGAAAGTTCTAGATTTGGGAGATCCACATTTTGGTAAACGTCATCTCGGAGGTTGGAGATGCATGGGATCCAAAAAAGATAGAGGTAGTTCTTTCTTTGGAGCCAACCAGAAGAGTGACTGAGGTTCAATGTTTCACGGGGTTGGTTGGATTATATCAAAGGTTCGTACCTAACTTTTCCAGAGTAGAAACACCCTTTTCAGCTCTGACAAAGATGTGACAACCCTTCGTATGAATAGAGAAGACCCATAAGAGTTTCCAATAGCTATGGAAGATACTGATGACTGACCACATCTCAAGACTACCAGAAGCGGGTGTTGGGTATGTAGTCATCAGTGACGCATTAGGGACCAAACATGGTTGTGTCTTGATTTAGGAGCGAGAGGTGATCGCCTGTGGATCACAATAGTTTAGAAAACATAATTTAAACTATGAAACAAATTTCATGGTGTTTGATGTTGTGGTATCCTCATTGAATATGTGGTGGTACTACTTGATGGGTGAATGGTTTACCATCTACTCTGACCATAGCAGTCTCATGTAAATATTCTCACAGAAGGACTTAATCATGAGAGATCATAGATGGATGGAGTTCCTCCAGGACTCTGAATATGAGATAGTATACACTCCTAGGAAGGGGAACAAGGTGGAAGATATAGTAATCATGAGGTATGGTTTACAGTTTCTAAGTGAGGAGACAAAGCATCTAGCCACGATGTAGATATCCTTCGTGGATGATGATGGAGAAGCATACCATCAGTTGACGATTGTCACTCCTCCTCTCTTACAGTGAGGCAGAGAGGCACAACTTATAGATATTGAATGCGAGTTTCAACATGATTAGTTATCTTCAAGAAAAGCTCATGATGTCTTTTCTATAGGTGGGAAGAACATCATCCTTTTCATAGGACGCATAGTGGTTCCAGGAACATTGCGGGAGGAGATGTTCAGGGAGTTCCAAACATCCCCATTGGTGGTACATCCTGGTGTGGTGAATATATACTATGACTTTAGAAATTTGTACTGGTGGACAGGGATTAATATTCCTATGGTAGAGTTCATTTCATGATGCCTCACATTTCACCATGTTAATGTCGGGCATTATTTCCCACCAGGTGGTGAAAATCAACTCGATATGCCGGAATGGAACTCGGACGATATCCCGATGGACTTCTTGATGGGGTTACCACACACAAATAAGGGCCACAATTGTATCTATGTGATCATTGACTTACTCACAATGTCAGCTCTCTTCCTACCCATCAGGGAGAAGTGATCGGAAGAGGTACTAGGATGCCTCTACATCCATGAGATAGTTAACCTACACGGGTGACTTTGAAACTTGTCTCAGATTGTGATGCATGATTTACAAACCAGTTTTGGAAGGGATTTTTGGAGGCTTTTGTGACTCATCCTGGCTTGAGAAAAAAAAAATTCTTGATAAATGGATTGTCAGATAGAGCAGATTAGTCAGACCTCGACGGAAATTATTCGTTCTTATGTCCTTTATTTTTTCACATTTTGGAGGATAACCTACCACTGGTGGAGTTTTCATATTAAAAAGATACCACCCCATCATTGTAATAGAACCATTTTAGGCATTGTATGTGCGGCCTTGAAGATCACTTCTATGCTAGAGAAGCGTAGGGGATTCAACACTCATGGGTCCTGAGTTGGTAAGAGCTACCACTGAGAAGGTTCTGATCATCCAGAAGCTGACGAGGAATACAAAAAGTAGGCAGAAATTGTATCATGATAGGTGACATAGACACTTTGAGTTTTAATATGGATACAATTTTTTCCATTAGGTTTCATCCCAATGTTGATTTATGAGGTTTGGCCGGGGCGACAAGGTACATCCAAGGTTTATCAGACCATTATAGATTCTGAGTAGAGATGGAGGGGAGGAAAACTACTTATCCCTTCCCCCAATAGACGTACTGGGTGCATGTTGTTTTCTACATGACGCAGCTGAGGAGGTACATTAATGATCAATCACATGTCATCAACAAGGGAGAAATGAACATTGATGATGGGGCGATGATTTCAATGCTTCTAGTGGGGATAGAGGATGTATATGAGTGGGTCCTTCATATATGGTCAATTCCTCGGGTGCGCATTCGATGGAAGCACGGGAACCACTATGATATCACATGGGACTGAGAGGCACATATTTGTTCTCAATGCACCGATTTGTTTATTTAGCCATGTTTTTTCTTACAAGGTCATGAATCCCAAAAAGAAGAGAATAATTTAACACAATGGATTTTTCCATTCTTTTTAATTATAAAAATTTATTTTGAAACCAGTCTCTAAGACGACACATGATTCTGGGTCCCAATGATGTCGGAACATATTTTAGATCATTTTTAAAGTATTTCAAGTAATAGTGAGAATTTGGTTTTATAACTTTTGAACCGGTTCTTGTATTGAAAATACAATGGAACCGTTGAATTCAGAATAACAAGATTCACATATTAAGGGTCAAACCTTGACCGACATAGGTCGATCAAAGAAAATTAATTTTGGACATTTAGTCAAAAAAATAGATTAAAATAAATTAAACATAAATGTTTATTTTACCCACCCTATTTTTGCAGCAATGAAACAACTAGTAAACGCTGTGGTGTAGTGATGAGGCTACACGGAATCATTAATGAACCCCAATAATGAGATAATGTGGCAATGCAGAAGAAGTATCCTACCATTAATTAAACTAGGATCGGGTGTTGGAAAACAGCCCTGGGAAAATTCCCTCACAAACCTGGATCCTCTCTCTCTCTCCTCGAAGATGAACGCCATCAAAAAAAAACTACTGGGATGGATTAAAGAGATGAGGAATGATGAAGAATACAAATGGATTGAGGATCAACGATGGATTAGAGTTTCATCCCTCTTCAACAATGGATCCTAAATCCAAGTGAGGGTTTATGTTGTTTTGATTTTTTCATTCTTCATTCGGAAACAATGAACGCGGATCAACCCACAAATTTTTTGATATGTAGATCATGTGTTCTTGAAGGAGGGATTCCTTCGTGGGATTTCAATACCATCATTAAATTATTGTTGATAGTACAATGATACAAATCCTCCCCTGTTCTTTTAAACATCTAATGTGGAGGGTGTGTCCTGACACGAACAAGGCTCGATCCCCAACACTTTTTCGTTCTTCATGGAAGCTTAATCGATATGGTGGAAAGGATAATACAAGGTCCTAGAGGTGGTGGTAGTGACCTGAGAGGACCGAAGGCACTGATAGATCTATGATCGAACCATCAGATCGAACCCGGTGGTGCATAGAAGGTGTTGTCGGTGCACCACCAGTGCGGTGGCCTATAGTGGCAGTCATGGGCAGGAGGCGGTGCACACCAAGGCACCTCTTGTAGGAAGAAGCTGCTGGCTCTCGTGGACCACACAGGCGGAGGTGGTGCACTCAGAGCACAACACAACAGTGGTGGCCATGGCCCATCGGCCAGGGCGTCAGGCTTGACACGGCGCCAGCCTGGCATTGTGTAGGAGGGCAGCCTGATCTGTGAGGGCTGTGTGCTGACAAGGGGGTGGTCGAAAGACCGGACTCGCACTACCCAACCCTATCAGGACTCCTGAAAATCCAAGTTAAATATTTGAGTCAATCTGAATTAGCAGACCGAGCCAACGTGGTATACTAGGGTTGTATGACGGCCCATGATAGGTAATGAGACCAGCCTTCCAGTGTGGGGCGGGCCAGATAAATTTATGTCATTAGGTGATAAAGAGGACTGGAGCCATGAACAACCTCAGCCTGGTCCAGTGAAGCACAATTGGAAATGCCAATGGTCCAAACAGAGAAGATAGGGTCATGCAGGACCCCGGTTCATGCTGGTTGTGTCTGTCCGAACCAGTCGAACTGAGTCCTGATGCAACTTGCCACTAATTACAAAAAGGCACATATCTCCCAAAATTTGCATCCAATTGAAGTGAAATCAATGGATTTGGGACACATGTGATGGGGCAGTCATAATTAAATCATCTATGAAAGATTTCATAGTTTTTGACCCAGTAAGGCTTCGGGACTCAACCACTCAGCGAGACTTCATGAATAAAATATTAGTGGAACTGTGTAACTCATCTACCCAGCCAGACTGCATAACTCAACTATCTACACAACTCTATTACTCATCTACCCAAAGAGAATTCATGACTAAACTACACAATGAGAATCTATAACTCACCTATTAGTGAGACTTCATGACTCATCTACCTCGTGAAACTTCAGGACTCAGCTATGAGTGAGACTCCATGACTCAACAACCCAGCAAGACGTCATTACTCATCTATCGGCAAGGAAATGTGACTCAGATACCTAGGGAGGCATTGTGAGTCTGCAAATGAATATATCTATGTGACCTGGCTAGCCTAAATGAATGATCAATGATGAGTTACCTTTTAGTGATCGAGGTTCCTTGATTACAATTATGGGTTTTATATTTAACACTTTACGTTATACCTATCTCGAGCTGAATCTAGTGACTCATCTCTTTATGAACTATTTTGTGATATAATTTGTGGAATTCAGTGAGAACCGAGTTGGATTGAAGGTCCCTACTATGTAATGTTATCCTCACCCCTATACGGGCGCTTCCCACACCTGTTGTCTCCTGTACAGATAACCGGTAGCTTTGACTAGGATATTGTAGGGCCATGGCCTGGTGGTGCTCAGAGATGGATATATAGATGCAGTATGCATCAAAGAAATCTGACAATGAGCTCTACCTACCCTTCAGGTAGGAACCTTGTAAGACAACCTCTAGTGTTTTCACTTCCATTTCCAATACTTTCCTTTTTAGTTGGGTTTGGATTATGGACCATATTTCTATTCAGTTTCACCTTTATTTGTGTGGTCGCTTCCTCGTTTGACATTAATTTTGTTGATATCCACGTTCCAGCATTACCTTCCACATTATGGGATGTTTTGTGTGATTCTATTAGTTTAAAATCAATGACTTTTTTTGGGATATGTCTTTTGGTGCTAGTTGCCAGCACCTAGCCTATGGATAGAAGGCTGGGGATTGTTAATACATGGGACTTGGGGGACGGTTCATGATTGTTTTAATGAAATTTGGTCTTCAATAAGTTCATTGATTGATTTTTTATTCATGCAGTAGAATATATATAATTTTATTTATGGATTCTTGGTTTTTTGTGCTTCAAATGAAGGTCATTATTAAATTTATTATTATGACTATATCAAATGAATTTAATTTTTTAGATTGACCATGGTTTAACTAATTTTAAATATGTGGTATTTATATTTTTAAAACACAATTTCATAATTAAAGTTGAAAAAAAATTGTATATTTAATAAAATATCATATATTTAAAGTAGATTATATATAATAATAAGGAGTTCTTATTTTGAAAATAATATAATGTTTTTATATTCATGATTATGGGATGTCTATAATGATGAAAGAAAATTTTAAATTGTTTTTATTAGTATTGATTTATGAATTTTTTATAGATGTTTATATCATTTTTAAATATATGAATAGAACATTTATTTTAAATTTATTTCCCTACTTTTTAATCATTGCTAATTCTTTTATTTTGAATATTTAATGGATTTATTTTAAATTTATAAATTGCATCTATGTATTATCATAAATTTATAATTGGTGTCACATGCTTGGGATGATATTGTATTCAGTTTTCATATACCATGAATTTGATTTTTAATTATATTTATTACCATGAATTTGGCTTTTGAATATATATTATACACAATTTCAATTGTAGTTATAATTATTTGGAATCTCCCATGAATAAAATATCCCCTATTAGTGGGACATAGGGTTGGAATTTCCACTAATCAGGGGGCCTATGACCTTTTTAGAATGTTAGGGGTTTGATATCTATGTCTCCAAACATAACCGTGAAGGGATTTCTAATTTCATAGAATTTTAAACATTTTTAGGAAATCCTACTTTACATTATGTATGAAATATATTTTGACATATGTAAACATTTTTAGCAACCATTTGTGGGTGAGTAACTCAAACTGTTAGTTGTGTATGGTGTTACACATTAATATTCATTGAACAAATTGATTTGGTGTAAAATTAGAATTCCATTCAAAATAATTTGAATGTATGAATACATAAAGGATATATCATAAGATAATATAGTGGGATTAAATATTATTTATAATACAAAGTATTAGATTACATTAAAAGAAACACTTTTGCAGAACTCAATCATTTAATATGTTTGACCCTTATCATTTTTTGTATAAGAATTATCTTATGTCAGTAGAGAATATAATGAGTTGTTCCTAGCTATTAGGTTCCTAATTTATGATTTTTTATTTGGGTTACAATTTTACACGAAACACTAACCATTGTGAAACAATAGGAATAAATATAATTCATATCCATATGAAGGATTTAGGTAAATATTTTTTCACTCAAATATCCAATAGTCACATATGATATCATTTATTGTAGTTTTATGACAGATATCATCAAGTATTACTTAAGTGATTCCGGACCCAGGTCCTGTGGAATATAGATCATATCCCATAAATGGATATGAAAAGTTTAAAGGGAGTCATAATTTTAGTGTGATCCAATTAAATAAAAGTTATTCATAAATGATAATAAAGAAAGATACTCATATAAAAAATATTTTGTTTTATATAAATACTATTAACCTCATAAAACATAGATTTGAGATAAATCCTATTATAATGATAAGATAAATGCATGAAAATACTATTAGAGGTAAATTATGAAATGTAATTAAATAATAATATATGTGATAGATAAACACCTTAATGAGTAACCAAATTTTGATGTTGTTAAATATGTGAATCTAAAGGTTTATGAGAAGCATATAATTATTCAATTATGGTTTAAAATTCCTAAGAATATTTTTTTTAATTTTTTTTCTCATTAACATAATATTATTGGGTATGACAATAATAATGAATATAACATGGTATTATATGTGTTTGGTTAGCCTAGATATTTCCTTAATGATTATTTTGGTTATGTAATTAGATTTATTATCCATTATTGAAACATTACAACATGATAAATGAATTCATGAAAAACATTACCCAATATTATGCAGTGTTTGGAATATATAAACAATTGGATGTCTTGGATTTGGTGTAGTGTATACATTAAAAGTAGGTAAATTTTCATATGAAATGATGAAAAGATGGATAGAAATTGTAGAAATTATTCTTTGGGTATGAAGTTATGGTCATTAGAAAATAGAATTTTTGATTAATAATAATGTGGGAAGAATCCTTTTGTGAAAATGGGGGGGGGGGTTTATGAAAATCTATATAATTTATATGTCAGTTATCAATATTATTGAAATAAATTATTCATTTTAAGGTTACATGATACTGAATGTATACTCTGCAAATTTTGTAAGTATACACGAGTTAAAAAAATGATAAAAAATGATAGATATTTTAATATGTTTTCAAATGATAAATAAAATTACAATATCATAAAATATTTGAATATAAAGGATATATTCAATATTTAATTTATATATATAATACATGTCTAATTTTCACATTTATCTTATATGATAAAAGTTGTTTTTTTGGTAAAATATTATTGATATGAAAAATGTGAGATAATGATTTCAATATTAATTGTTTATGATACATAATATTTAATAATTTTCATATTAAATGAGACAAAGATAAAAATATTTTATCAAGGGTAAAATTGTTTTATTCTCATTTTCTTTAAAATATGAAGGATGATGTTTTTTATCTCTATAAATGGAATATTTTAAATAATAATGTATCCTATGAATTAAAAATTATGCATGATAATAGAATGTTATATATGATATGGAATCAATATTATTTATAACAATTTTTCCTCCTTATGTAATCAAGTGTTATTTCATTAAATAAAAGAGTTTTTTCATCCTATAATGATATTATAGAGATATTATAGTGTCTTAGATTATCTTTGGAGAATTTTTTAACATTGAGAAGTTCGTAGTTAACAAAAAAATATTACACCACACCAAAAATTAATTTCATTTTTACTTAATAATCAAAATAATTAATTAAAAGTGATGGAAAATTAAATTAAAAAGAGATATATTTAGTTATAATGAGAATTTAAATAACAATATTTCCTAAAGGATTGTTCCCATCCAAATCAAATGTAAATTTTTATTAATATCATAAAATGAATCTACCTTATGATTTCAAAGTAAAATTTAATGAGTAACATTTTTGAAAAAAAAATTTAATTAAACATTCCCACTAATCAGTTTAGGATGTAATAGAAAGTAATTATATATATACATACATTAATTACTATAATATATCATGGTAAACTATTGATGGACTGAGTTCAATGGAATATGGTGTTGAACATTGAATGATTTTTTGGTAGACCAAAATTGTAATGACATTATATCATTTGATGTAGTGAAGATATGGAATTTTAATAATTTAAAGTATATTAACATTATGTATATGATTTTTACTTCTCAAATTTATTTATATAAGATTTATTTTTAAATATTAGTCATTATATAGTTTAGTGAGAGGGATTAATATGGGGGTCACAAAATCAATGTAGAAAGAGTTAAATATATATATATATATATTATGAGTTAACAAAATCCAATAATTTCGGGAAAAAATAAGTCAAATATAGTATTTTATCATATATGAAATGGTAGTTATGATCATATATATTTTCTCATCTATTATTATTAAATTTTTAATTATATAAAATTAATCATATAACAAGAAATCTAAATTTTATCATTTTAACACATTAACTACATATCTATATAATAATATATATTTATTGAAGTGTGATGATAATGAACCTATAAAAGTAAATAATTGATTGACCCCTAAATTTTTTTCATCATTGAGTATTATATGATATTATTAAATTATATTTCAATGTGAGTAGGATTTTTTTTTGAGATACATAATATTTTTATGTGGCAGAAAAAGTGTTCTTCAATGCTGGAAAAATCATGAAGTAAACAACATAGAGTGTCCTTCAGTATGTTTTTGGTATACTAGTGGTTAATTGAGTATATTTACAATCTAGCCTATAAGATATCTGTGTGATACATATCATGAAAAAAATTATAAATTGATACCTTTATAATATAATCGTTCGGTCTTTGAAAATAAATTGGTGGTTATGTATGTTGTTGATCATTTTTCTATTAGTACTCAACCGATATGGGATTTGTCTTATCATATAAATGTTATAACATCATGAACATCTATTAAGATATAAGGGTGAGTGTTCCACTACAACAAGATAGTATATATAATGTATTGTCTATTCGATTGATGTAAATTTGATGTATGCATTGATAAAGGTGAATGATAAGTGATGTAATAATAATCCTTTTCATTCTATACTCGGAGAGTCTAGAATATATGAGTTGTATATAAGGATTGAAATAATCCTAGTATAATGGTCACTCAATATCAAATAGAAGGAGAACATATAAAAATTCATGCTAACATGTGATTTGACTAGTGGTAATAGGTATAAAGACACATGTGTTTGATGGAGATAATATAGGATCCCATTGTAGATTAAGAAGCATTGATTCTTTTCTATTGTCCACTCTATTTTAATATTTATGGATCCATATATTAATATATATTTTTTTTCAATGATATAAACTCCCATTTATTAACACATTATAGTTGAATGAATGGGGGAATGAGTTTTATATAAAGAGTTTCTCTAAAAAGGTTCGATATTGTCCATAATAGTATTTGATGGGTTTTCATAAGGTATTATGTAATATATGATGCATGATAATAGTAATTGTAGCATTCAAAAATTATATCAAAAGATATCCAAATTCGTTTGGGATATGAATTCAAATGTAAATGTATGTTATACAATATAACTTGGAATAAAACAACATATATAAGGATTTATTGGTATTGTGTTATTGAAGAAGATATTCCCTATAGATTTTCTCATTTTATTTAATTGTAAATATCATATTCTATGATAAGGGGACATCTTAAATATTTTTTTCCTAGTACATATAATTTATATTGTTATATATGATTTTTCATATCCGAAGGTAACATTCTATACATGTCATTGTATATTAATGATCATATCATATGGAATTTTATTTTTTTGAAATTTATTCATCAATATGTAATGTTGTAAAATACTAATAATCATCATTCAATAGTTATTTAACATTATATATAATTAATCAGTTCATTTATTAAGAATATAATTATCAGAGTTCATTTTATTCAGTTAGGATTTTCATGAACTAAATGAGGTATTAACTCATGAATTATAATGTGGGAGTAGATACATGTATACTCTAGGAGAGTACTCAAGGTTTATATATAGAATATATATAACTCCATTTATTTAGAGTTTATGATTCTTTTATAGTATTGGACAAGACTCCATAAAATTGTAATCTCTCATTCTTATTCAATTACTTTTGAATAAAAAGGCACCATCACACTGTGGTGTGAAGAAGAATCCAAAAAAAATTATGTGATTCATCAGCTTGTGGGTCCATATAGGTGAGTTAATTCTTTTGAAAAACTATTAGTGACCTCTATCAACCTCATATGATGATAGATAAAGAATGTATTAGAGAGAAAATAATATAATGTACACATTTATATATTATTCATTTCTAACATATTTGAGATTTAATTTATCTATAATGTGGATTTTGGATTTAACCTTATTTAATCAATTCCGTTATGTGTAACAAGGGTTGTTAGATTTGTCTAATCCCATCATTATTGAGTAATCAGTGTGGAATTTTTTGTGACCAATGGATGATCATTTACCACTGTCTTATCTATATGATCCATTGACACTTCTATAAATTTCAAATCCAAATTTCCATTATTTCCTAGATTTCAATTTTCCATACAAGATGCTTCTACATCATCACAAAGCTTCATTGTCAATATCTATGTCTAAAACATTCATGATGATACTATATTATGGTCCCTATAAAAATGATGAAAATTCTATCCAACTTGCAAAGAATATGTGTTTTGGTTTTTATGTTTCACTTCTTATATCGGCGGGGTTTTGTTTGGTCAAATTTTGTGGGTTTTTTGGTGTTTAACATTGTCCGTAAATTGTCCATATATAATTGTTTCACCAAACATTACAAAAGGGGGAATATATTTCTAGAGGTAACTATATGATTTACCAAATACCAGTTCACCTCAATCCTTATAATAATTAGTATCATGTAATTGTTTACATAATTTAAGTGGAGCCGCTAATTATCATTTGATCATAATGATGTCTACAGGATTATTATGCATACAATTAGATGAGTGATGTAATATCTTATAGCCTATGATTTTTATAGAAAATTTCTTTTAGTATGAGAATGAAAAAATATATAATGATTTTTTTGGTGGAAAATATTTTAAAAAACAGGTAAAAACCATGGACGAAGAAATTAAGTTATAAAAAATAAATTGTTTTATACTGTTTTAAAATGATATATAATGGTAATATGGAAGTCATAGAAATAATTTTAATTCCCAGTTATTAGAATAAATTTTTACCAAAAGAGGAGCTTATTATGCTAATAAATTAATACAATATTTGTAAGAAAAAAAATTAAAATATTTATTCTCTTTCTCCAATTATCATAATATTCATATGTTATACACCAATAATAAAAAATTAATGCATCGATATATTTTTGAATTAATTATATGAATCCCCGTGAATGGTACATTAAAAATATTATTTAGTAAATTTTAGTTCATTAAGAATGTCTATTTATGGATTAAATCTAATTCAAGGGTGACAATATAAATTTTTTTAGTCATATATATTTAAGAATAACATTATAAAATGTGAATTTGATTGTAATTTTTTGGTTAAATTTTATAATTTGTTTTATATGTCAACGATATGTGTGGTATTAGTTGATCAACAATAATAAAATATATTTTTTAATATGTATTTTAATTATAGAACTTGAATTATGTTATGAATTTTAATTTTTAGGGTATTAATATAAAAAATAATGATTTTATTTCTTTTAAAAAATTAGTATTTTCATAATGTTTTGAATATGTACAAGATGAAAAATGATGAATTTTTCATTACTACATTTGAATAACACATTAAATTATCTAATGAATAAATTTCATGTCATTAAAATAGAATTTATTTTATATATATTTACCTTATGGAAATATTTCAATATGTATCATTTATGTTATGGAATTATTTACTCCAAGAATTACATTTTTTATAAGTACAGTAAAAATGAATATAGAATATCAGGGTATGCTACATTAGTAGGACTGTAAATTATTATTTAGTTATGTTAGAAATTATGAAAATGTATGTTATTGTTTTTTATAATAAAACATATTTTCATGCTGTTGAAGGATATGTGGATTCAAATTTTGTTACAATAATAAGACACTAATATAAATAAAGGTTATTTTTTACTAAATATGGAGAAGCAGTAAAATTTATATATATTATAATATATTTTTTTGATCTAAAATATAATTTGATCATTTATCATCCTCTATAAAAATTAATTAACTTTATAGTTCAAATGAATTATAACGGAAATTTTAATTAAAAATTCACAAATTATAATTTATATTAAGGTTTAATGTCAATTTTATTGGTTTAAAAAATAAATATACTATTTCCTATAAAATAATTACATATGGATTCAATATATGATATAAATAATCGTATTTTAATATGTATTAGAGAATAAAATCGACACTAAATATAATCCTATCAAAATGTTTAATAGTTACTTATATATTCTTTTAGAACATCCAAAATATGATAACATAAATCATGAACATTGATCTTTAATTTTAGGATCATTTGAATAAACCCACTAAAATATATTATCATTAAAGATTATTTTTTATGAATAATTTGATTCGTATTTATTTTACATAATTTATTTAATTTTATAACTCATTATTTTATTTTCCATTTAAATATAGGTTCACTATGTTACCCTAAGTACCTTAAATTAAACAAATCCATTGACATGATAACAATTACACCATGGATAATTAGACATTAGTAACCTATTTATGGATCATTATCTCATAATTTATTCATTGGGACATTATTTTACCATGTTGCTACTATTTTTCAAGAAAATTATTTATTTGTTTTATTTTCACACAACCATGGGAAATTTTTAATGATTTTGGGACATGGATGGTACATTGATTTCAATAAAAATCCACTATTATAACCTTATATTTATTACAACATTTTCTACCATAGGAATGTTTACATAATTATTATTTATAGTTTTTATTGGATTCCCATGACTCGAACCTATATTTCACCTATGATATAATCACATGGAATGAGTCATTATATTAAATTAATTACTATATTTATAGAAACAATACATTAAATATACTATATTTTAATTCCCTTTTCTTTTCATTCACTACATCACTTATATAGTTGTCATGTTTTGAGTGGTATAGAGAGAGAACAAAGGATTTAGTGAAAAATGAAAGTGGGGTAAGAATGGTTGAGAGTATATGTTATAGTGATATGGAGAGAGAAATAATATGAAGAATGATTGGTATCTATGGTTCTAAAACAATATTTTTTGTAAAGGGGACTCATTTATTTGAGTCTGCTCAAGGGACATCATGTCTTGGTGCTTCCATTATTAATTATCCATATGGTTTTACAAATCATTTATGATTCATGATATGTATATTATATTATTTCCTATTATTTTGATTACTGAAGTATATGGTCATTATAATGTTTTTCTCTATATATTAAATAATTTTAGTTAATTTTGACTGATTGATTTTTAAGGTCTCGATTTTGTTTTCTAACAAACTATTAACATATTTTCTTCTATGCTAATTTTTATTGTGTAATCCACACATACAATGTGGGATTCCTAGTACAAATTAGTTAAATATGTGTGCCCTATTATGCATCATTTATTTGTATGAAATTTTTTATATTTTTAAACTATTCATTATTTATTACTTTTTTATTTGATTTTGTTTTTTCATGTTACATAAATGATTTATGGTTAAATAATTTATTAAATTTTCAGCATCTTTTCAAAAAATTTATGTATTTCTTGAGTTATTTTATAGTAGTGATAAAAATAATGAATATTAAATGAAATAAATAAAATATTCTTTTTTTAGGATTAAAAATCATAAATTGATATTTAAAATAATATTTTCAAACCAGAGAATTATTAATATTCCTGAAAATAATTATTTCGGGTTTGTATTTCAAAGATATTAGTATTATGTCAACATTGAGACAACAATGTGAGGTTTATTATTAAATTTTCATGGAATTATATATAATCATATTGTATTAATTTTAGATCTATTTTCCATACTATACATTATGTAAAATCCCAGATTATGGCTTATTATTCTGAAGCCCAGAATTCATGCTTGTGTTTTTTGTAAAATTTCATTATTGTATTGATGAAATATGATTATTGGTCATGATTTGTATTAAATATATGTTTATTTATTAATGGAATATAATATAATATAATTTTTTTTTGAATCAATAAAAAAATATTCATTTCTCGCTTCTTATTGTGTTTTCTGTATATTTATATATTTTAAAGAATTAATTAAATTTATAAATAAGAAAACAAATTCATTTATTGTTTTTAATATCTTTATTTTATCAATATGATCATGAATTTTTTATGAAAAATAATTTGAATAACGAATTTTTATTATCAAATAATTACATATAATTGGGAAAGCCAAAAAATAGGACTCAAACATGAAACAAATATTTGATGCCAGAGTTATAAATTCAATAACACCACTACCAAGTCTCATATTGAAAAGATAAATTCATAAAATTATTTCATTCTGAATATATATATATATATATATATATATATAATTCTAAAAATATTTATAAATTTTAATTATTTCATTAACTCTTAAATAATTTACATTAAACCAACATTAGTGTAATTTAATTTTTAGATAATTTTTTTGATTAAATATTAAATTTGACCAACTTTTGTTTTCTATTGTTTTTAATTCTATTATATAATTTAATATAAAATTACTGAACATCCTTTGATTTAATTTTTAAATAAGTTTTGTAAATGATTAAAAGGTAAGTGATAGATAAATAAAATAAAATTCATTTGTATTGAATTCTTGTTTATGGATTCTTATGGAAAGGTAAAATCACTATTAAAAATAATGGTGTGATAATTAGGATATGAGATAAAAAATGAAATGTAATATATTTTTTCAAACCTTGAATGAAGTAAAAAATATAGAAAATAGGATATCATAACCCATGACTATCTACAAATATGAGTCATTTGAATTTTTAAAATCCATAACTAATAATGATATGACTTCTAGGATATCTTCAATTACAATTAACAGTATCAATGGTTGTGGAAAAATCAGTGGTTGTTATATATGTATATAATAATTCATTTATGGTACTCATCTAATTTAAATTTTCATGTAAATATAAAACCAATTAGGATATATATTCTGTTAATAAAATATGATATTATCAATTTAAAATACTATAAGGAATGGATAGTCTTCAATTATGATATCACTATGTTAGAAGTAGAAAAAAAATCATATAAAGAAACGTTATATTATAATTTATTGTAATAAATAAGATATACAGTGTCACTATTTATGAAAAAATATATATTACCAACTATAACATAAGTCAATGTACTATTATAATACAATTTGTAAAAAAAATGTAGTCTAATAAGTGATAAATATATCAAAACCCAAATAATGATTTCCCAAGTAATTACTTTATACTAATTAATTAGTATTCAAGTATTTTGAATATGATTCAATCCGTTGTTAAACCACAACCAAGGATGATGAGTGAAATTGACATGGATGATGTGAAAGGAAATAGAGAAAATAAGAAATTTTATGCATGAATTTTCTATAAAAATGGTGAACGGAAACAATGGTTCAAAAAGATGGAATCTAAACATGAAAGAAGAAAAGATTCAAGTATTTGTCCTTAAATACTATTGTTTTTTGGTAGTTTAATCCATTTTTCATAGAAAATTGTATGTCCACCAAAAGGGGAATTTATTGATTCCTAACTACTGATGGTTTTATGATTATTGAGGAAGCGGTTGTTTTAAGGCCTAGAAGCTCAATTATAGGGTATTTGGATGCATTAGACAAGAAGAAATGTTGGGTGTATGGACTACATTATTTTATCAGGTAGTGTAGGAAGGGAGTACATCTATTAGGTGTGAACGTGATTCCCCAAGATTACATAGCCTAGAAATAGTGTTGGAAATGGAAGGTCTCATATAAGTTATTCTATGAGATATTCAGAACAAGCAAAATGAACAAGATTAAAATGTACAGGTAATGGAAGTCATTGATAAAATAGAGGGTTCATAAAAGGATAGTATATCTGGTGGACTTCACCCCACAATTATACGGTGGTGGTGACTATTAGAAGCACCGTATAAACTATACAATTTTTTTTAGAGTGGATCATGTGTGATCCACAATGATAATATTAATTATTATAAAAATAACATGAATATAAGGGTTATATTATGACACAATGGATTTGAATTATTATTTTCACTATATATAACTTTATTTCAATTATTTTACATTATTATGATATTTGGATAGGAAGAGTAATTTTCTATGTGTTTTTGATGGATGATATTATAGTGAGATGTATTCTTGGTTTTGGATATTGTTGTGTGATCTTGTTAGGAGTACATTATTTTAAAAATCCTATACTCAATTGAATACCATCTTGTGAGAATATTGTATGATAGATATGATAATAATAATTGTTATAAGAGCATCATTTGTAGTGTTTCAAATGGTCAGAACAAAGTGCATGTGTTTTATTGCTTAATTAAGCCACATTATTCTCCCCATTTAGTTTTAGAATGACATCAAAAAACATTTCCTTTAATCTTTCCTTATGATTTCCAAAATTTATTTTATGTTAAAAAAATTTGGAATATGGAATCAAAATAGGGTCAGTTCATGGTAGTAATGTTTTATTAAATGTAGTTTGGGTTTGGGAAGATGAAAATAGAGGATTTTATACTATTTAAGTACCATGATAATCCATTTATGGGTTCAAATATTGAGGAAATAAAAAATTCAATTTGTTAGTGTATGAACAATAAATCATTGAGATTGATAAGGATGGAATTTTGATAGAATATTTATATCTCTATTTATGAATTGAAGTCTACACTAGACCTTATATGTACCATATCTAACATCTAGGAGAATCCAATAAAGATATTTTTTTTCTAGGGAGACTATTTGACGCGACGACATCATAAATAAAGAATTATTTAATTCATATTAATGACTTCAACATGATAATCTATTTTTTGATGTTAGTAATAGTGAAATTCATTGATTCAGAATAGGCATGGGTGTTACTCACATTTATACATGAATCTTTGGATATGATGGTCACTGATTTGAGAAAGTGAATTAAAAATAAGGATCATATTTGTCCAGACATCCATTAATAAATCTTTTGTTAAAAGATTAATTTAATGTAGATCCTTATTGTTCCATAAAACCTAAAGTGTATAAGGAAGTGTCAAATTCAATGTATTAAAGGTTTTTAATAAGGATAAATGAAACAGAAGAAGAATTATGAGTACCTTAAAGGATGTTGCACTCATGTTTTGTAATTATTAGGTGATATATCATCATAAAGAAGATAGAAATGATCATAGAGTAAAATCTTGTGGATAAAATTTATAAAGTGGATTCCTAGATCTTGTTTCAGGAGATAAGAGTGGCATACTCCAATATTCTACTACATCAATTGAGTATTGGGTGATAGAATCTACATCTTTGTTTCACTCAATTTCTGAGATAGAAAGTATAGAGAACTATTCTAATAGAATATTTGGTAGAGTACATCTGTTTTATGAAAAAATAATATCGTAATAGATTAAGGAGAGAAATTTTATTGAACAAGAAATAAAATATTTTTGATCTTCCATAGTGTGTGGCTCATCCAGTTGTAAAGGGAGAACATAATTTCTATTGGGAAGATAGATGAATTTATTTTCGATATGATGTTTTTGGATAGTTCATTGAATATTTTATTTCGATCCATGGTTCTAGGGATGTAATGAAGTATGATAATTTATTCCTAATAATATTCTTATAATGTAATACTGAGGATGATAATGTACATTTTGTGATGTTGAGGAATGATAATCTTTTTCACCGTAGTGAGAAATGGAAGGTAGTATATGATGATAAATGGATTCTAAAGGCTGAAATAATTGATTATGGAACATAGGATGAACATATTTTTGGGAATTAGTAGATGGATTCATTCCGAACAAAAGTTATGGAACAAATTAAATGAATGTTAGTGTGCATGTATATTGATGTATAAAGGTCGACTCCTATTCGATTTCATAGTGGATCCCTATACTACGTAACATTAATAGATGGTAAAAAATAGAAACAATGGGAGTTCATTATTAAAAATAATTTAGGTATTAACAATATATATATATATAATTGATATATATTGTGGAAAAATATATAATATTTTATGTAAAATGATAATTGTTGAACATTGGAGAGTTAAATGGATGTTTGATTTTTTGGAGAATCTACTAGTTGAAAATTATAAGGGTTGAGATTAAAATAAAAGGAACATAAATACATAATGGAGTCATGGAAATGATATTAAATACTTTATATAAATTTGATTAGTGTATAGAAATTCATGTTGGGTTCCCCAAAGATTTTTGGGTAGAAGTAGTGAAATTTTCAGAAAACAATTTCAAATAGATTCTGTTTTCACCCTTAGAGAAGATGAATCTCGATTTTTTCTATTCTGAAAAAGGTATACTTTACCAATATCATAATCAGTGTTCTAATAATATATATTAATGTTCATATCCATTAGTTTGAGATTATTGAATATATGACCCAAGAATTTATCTTTGTGGTATGTGGTATTAATGAGTTTTGATTTAAAATCTAAGATGTCATTATTTAAATGATGGTTAGAAGTAAAAATAGTCATCCTAAATTAAGGGATCTGACTAAATGATTATAACATAAAATTAAATTCAAAATAACCTTAAGAAATCATTATAAGATGGTGGTAATTTGAATGCCCTTCCAGACATTAAAAATATCATATCGTATTTAGAAATATCACATGTACCAAAAAATAGTATACTATCCAAATAGTGTCTTAGAAAGACCTTATGATATAATGGTATTGAAAAGGATTAACGTAAAAATTTAATCAAGGACTAATGATGATCAAAAGAAAATATCTGAAGGATAATACAATGGATTTTATATTATTTAATAGAGTAAATCCATACATGTAATTTAAGAGATCTTACAACATGAGTCTTCATGTGAAAATAAATTGGAGTGATCTATGCTGCCTATTTAAAAATGTTGATAGAGAGCCTAAAAGAGGGAAAATGATTACAAGAATATGAAAAGTGGGAGTTCTATATTATGTATGAAATCTATCATATCAATATATATAGAATAATGGAGTTCAAATAGAGACTATCTAAGAATAAGATCCTTCAAAACTAATGGGATTATCAGTTAATGGAACATGAAGATCGTAAATAGTGGCAAATGTAATTAATAGTAATAAAGGGGTTTAAAAAAATAAATTACATATTTATCATAAATCTTATCACTTGTAGTTAATCATATGAAAATTCAATACTTTTTTATTATGGTTTCTAAAAAAGAACTTCACTGGAATTATCTATATAAAAAATCCCACATTATAGAATCATATGAAGAAATATAAATGGATTAGCTGGATAGTTTTGAGGTGAAATAAAATCAATATGTTGTATAAATCCTCCAATAAATTCTTTATGGTTTAGAGAAGGTTTCCAAGAAAAAAACTAGAGGCTTAAAAACATCATTAAGGATCACATGTTCATCATATGATATTATTATTTTTCACATTTGTACTCTGAAGTTATTCTATATGTGGTGGTAATTATATTTTAATAACAAAATACAATTTTTTTAAACCCATAGATATTGTGTTGATAATAAATATTATCTTGAGATAATTTTAATATTTATTATCATTTATATGTAATTAAATATAGTTAATACTATAGGGAATTCAATGAAATTCGATGATGTAAATAAACACAGTGGTTAAAAAGTGTAAAAATAATTAATGTAGTGTTGAATCAAAATTTGAGTACACCAAAAACAATCACATTCTAACCGTATCTTATATTGATATCTATAGACATGATTTTAGGGATCCTTAATTCAAAACAAATTAAATTATTTTCATTACTAGCCCTTGAATATCTCGATATAATGAAATAGAAGGGTGTTTTGTCTTATTATCAGTATAATCACAAGATAACACAATATCATATCAATATCCACCCTCTTATCCATGTAATCCCTCAATTAATAGATCACTATTATACTTCACACACTAGAATATCTATCTTCCATAGAAGAAGATCTAAATTAGGATGATTAGAACCCAAAAAGATATATGGTAAATATGATATTTTATGAATTAATCATCACAAAATTGTCTCTATTAGTGAAAATATAAAAAAAGATGAATTTTCACCGATCATATGTTCCCTCATGACTATAAGAATATATATTGACTCAAAATGATCATTATGTTTTCTAATCATTATGTCACCAATAATATTCTAATAGTATGTAGATTCATTTATAGTCTTCACTGCAAAAAACCAATTTTTATAATTCTACATTCTTCAAGATAATTTTCTATTTCATCATAAGATCCATCATCACCATTTAATAAATATAGCTTAACTCTTCATATTTTTATGAATTTATTCCTATAAAACTATAGTGATTTTACATCCGATTAATTTAATAAATCATGAAAATTTATATCACCATATTTTTAAATATCATATTTACTATTCTCACACATCATTTATAATAATTTCATTTCTTCATATAAGGAACAAATAGAATAAGATGTAATGATAATTATGATTTTATAATGCATATAATGATTTTTTTAAAAACTAACAAGTGAGTGATATACCCAATAATATTAAACTTTTTTTAAAATCTATACACAAGGTAGAAATTGAATAATTAATTAAATTTTCAAATGAAAACTACCTATAAGTTATTCTAGAATGAATTTCCTTCCATTGGCATGCATCCTAAACAAATAATCACATAAGATTCAAATATGATATGTAGATGTAGAAAAATATCACCATATCCAATATCTTCCCCATTTTCAAAATATATTCATAATAATTTTTTTTAACAAAAATAAAAAAAAAAATTACTCTCATACCAATAATTTTTAAAATTTCAATATTTACTACTTTTATCAAATTAGGCTAAAATCCTACAATCATTCCAATTTCATAAATTTAACAATTTATCAAAATACCTCACCATTAAATGTTCAAAAATATTATAGTGGAAATAAATAGTTAATTATTTTTAGATTAATCAATCTAGTAATCACCTAACTGAATATATACATACATATCCACCATTATTTTACACTTACTTTATAAGGATAATTTTTTAGACATTTTAGCAACAGATTGACCATATGAAACGAAACCTATCAAAATTTGTTTTATAAAACATAGGATATCATCCACTTTTGAGGTTGTTTCATCAAAAATGATATTAAATATTAATTGTTTTATATTTCATAGATAAGGATTATATATTTATTTCAATATTATAATGACAAATCATTTTCTTCCAAAACTAATTCACAGCTCCAGTAAAGAAAATAAAAATCCTTAATAAAACTAAACGTTGAACTTGAATATTGTATTGAACTTAATAAATATTGTTTTTATATTAAAACAATATAAAATTAAAAATGATTCCTAAAAATAAAAATATAAGAAATCTTAAATAAAACTCAAAATAAATGTCCTCCCCATTTATGGCGGTGTTTTTCAATTTCAAGAGATATTTTATGTAAGAAATTAATTGAAGATCACATTAAATTGATAATTCAAAACATTTGCATGATGTATTCAAATATATTAGAATTAAATTCTATAATGATAATAGAAAAATGAATTTTATTTTTGATGATGTAAAGAATAGTATCTTCATTTTTTGTGTGATCCCGTAGATAATGGTTTCATATATCTATGGCCATTCCACTAGGGTGATATAATGATTTAATAGAAAAATTAGTAACACTATTATTATAAAAAATTATGGAAGTTCAAGTAAATATCATGGAAAGTTTTCTAAATATATGTTGCATCCGGATAACTTTTTCATAAAATCATCTAGCTACTACCTATTCAGAAAAATTATGGAGATAAAAATATGTGGTTCTTCTTTCTAAGCTATGAAGCTAGATCATATCCTAGAAAATTAAATGTTCAATACATATGAATTTTACGCAATCTAAATCCACTAATATTATCATCTCAGTATATTTGAGGAAAAAATTCATTTCTATATGAATAAAACAATACAAATATTGATGTATATTTATTGTTGAAAAAGGGATTTGTATATTTTAAATGAGATCCCTCTATATTCTTTGAAATATCTATCATAAACACATAGAAAATATTATATTTTGTTCAAAAAACCATTAAAAACAATTAACTAATGACTATAAATCTATAATTTTTTTGTTCACCTGATTTCTCTGGTACATTAATATATAGATTGATTCAAGTATCTATCAGAGAAAATATACTATCATAATATTGAAAACCCTAATGTATTATAAACTATATAATATATTTATATGGAGTTAAAATATTTCATTTTAGTTTTTTATTGATTTTATAACAAGTGAATGATATTATGTTCTCTCAACATACTCATTTTTAATCGTATATTTCATATGTCTCAAAAACCCCTCAAAAAATAAATTTTCAGATGAAAAAAAGTCATCAATATAGAATTAAACAATAACAGTTTATTTGGAAAAAATATAAAAAGTGTCATAATATTATTTCCCTTGACAACATTATTTTAAATAAAAAAACATCTATGTCAATTATAAGTTGATATTGGGGACTTTTTTAATCTATAATGTGATTTAGTAAGTATAAATAAATGTTCCATAAATGTAACATATTCAAATATTGGGGATTTTTTAACACAATCCATATCCTAAAAAAATATTCTTAGAAAATAATATTTATGATCTATTGGAAATTTTGTAAAATTATGATGTGCAGTGAAGACCAGTAATATCTGGATAGACTCAATTTTTTCAACCAGCATGAAATTCAACCATAGTGTATACCATTTTTTGAATAATATCCTTTACCAACACTCCTGTCTACATTATTTATTATAATTATATTTTAATCACAAATATTCCTAATGTCCAATTTTACTCCATGAACCAGAATACCTTTAAGAGGATCAACCAATTTCCAAACATGATTCCCATTAAAATTAATTATATATTAATGCACTTATATTTTGTTTATTTCCTTACATAATTAACCATATTTCATTTTAGTTTCTAAGAGAGATATGATATTTGTACTTCTCATATTTATTTCATAAAGAACTTATAGTTTTTTATAAGACCCTTTAAATATTTGAAATAAATTTTTTGGATCCTTCCAAAAACATAACATGTATATTTAGGCATCTTATAACCCTAATAATGATATAGTAGAAATATTAAATATATTATCTCTTAGTCCTGCATAGTTTATAAAATAATGGATGACATCCTAAACAGAGTCGTTGATGGTGAAATAAATACATACATTTGAACTGAAAAGTTAATTTTACAATATAGTTTCTAGATGGGTTTTTAACATCATAAATTTAGTAGATATACATCAATGGGTTGATATAAGAGTAATTTAAGAAAATAAATATTTCAGTTTCCTAATTAGACATATAAACATGAAAATCTCTATATAATCACCATTATATATATTCTCTTGGGTTTTCTACGTAACCTGAAGACATTGACAGTGAGGGATGTCCTCTATGAGGGAATGATATCAATGATGAAAGATGAAGGATCATAGATCGACGATAAGAATAAATAGAAATCATCATTTAATACCACATAGATTCATTCATTATAATAAAACTATCAAAAACCGAGGTAATTATTTTTTATGTATTGAAATCATGTTTTTTATTATGGTTCTCATTGATTAAATGATTTAGAATTTTATCCTTGATGGATTATTGGAAATCACAGATAATTTAATTTTCATGAACCAGTTATTTTGAAAAAATTGAACAAAATAATCTATATTTATTATTTTATTTTGATTCCTTAAAAATATGATGGCCAATCATGTATCTTCATCATTGATTCTCAATTTTTATGTTACGGATTATCCCATGTATTCTCCAAGTATTCCTCATTGATATTCATTTTGGAAGGTGATTCAACAATTAGTATATCCCAATCTATTTAATGATTGACTATAGGTTAAATGGATCATTTTTTAGTTTTATCACTGGGGATTGTGATTTAGAAGAGGATTTCACATAGTGATGTAAATGTGAGGAAGGAATGAGGATGAATATTTCATGATATAAGACATGTGTCCAATAAGGATGGGACACATTGAGACTTTTATTATGACGAAGGGTGGTGAAATATATTTTCTAGATAGGTAATGAGATTGATCAATAAATTTATGTGGAATTCTAATGACTGGCTAAAAATTAATTTTTTATTATTATCTAAACCCCCTTTTTAGGGCTGAGGGGGGACCCCAATATGACATCATGACATAAACAACCACCAAGCCTCCACAGTCCATTTAATGTAGGATGTGGGAGTATAGTCTCTGATCCACCAAAATAGTGTATGTAATCCCACCCAATTACTCATGTAGTGTGATCCCTATTTTATGATTTGATCATGGATAGATTCAGGAATCCCTACATGGGGATTATGTTTTTTATCATATATTAATGTTTCCCAACTTAGGTTTTGTTATTCCACTACCTCATATAGATAGGTGTTCACCTCCTATAGGGAATTCCAGATGGATTGAGGTATCCCATTTTATCCTAGGGAATGATCATTTATTGATCCATTGAACTCAAATGGAGATATGCAATCCCATAAAAAAATTGAATAATTATCTATCTATGAGTTTAATTATCAAATCTCGCGTGTCTTCCCTTTAGGTGTGAAAATCCATAGTCTATTCATTGTAAGGTTTCATGAATTTAGTTTTGATATAATTTATTGTGAATATTCATCAATAGTGCTAATCTTTTTATTGGTTGTGGGTTTTAATTCATTAGTAGATTACTGGTACTATTCCATGGGTATATCAAGGTTATCCCTTCTTTACCCCTAGCCTATTGTTTAAAACACTCTCTCTATAAATTATATACTTATTTCCTATTTTAGGGATCCTTAATGGGTATGTGTATACTCATGCCAATATGGTATATTCTACATGTTTCATGTCTAAAACTAATGATATGTTTTTTGGATGGAGATCATGGTGGACTTGGTGTAGTTCATGAATATTGTTTCACGGCAGTTCTGTTAACATGACTTTGTTCAAATAAGAGGTTGTGTGATGGGATGATAGTCTCACTAGTTTTAATGTTGGATCTGGATTCCTAAAGTTGGAAATATATTTTCCCATATGGTTATATAATATTCTACTATTTTATGGGATATTAATGTTTATGAATTAAATTATTCATCTAGTTGTACACTATTTCAAATTTATTTGGTGTGTATGGAGATATATGTTAGTGTGTATAGTTAAATATGGCTAAGTAATTCAACATGTGTGATGAAAATACTTGTTTTTAGTCATAATCATTTTGAATACTAGAGGTAATATTTGGGTAGAACACTCATCACATCATTGTCCAGGTGGGACATAGTGGATTGGGTCTCATGAGAGTTGTATCAAGGAGTATGTTTTCGATATATATTGTTTTGTGAAATGTAGTTATGATGATTACTTAGTATATAAGAAAATAGTTTTTAAAAGTCTCATTTTAACTCATAGGACGTAAACCACTATTATGGTTTGGAATCTAACATATCCATCCAATACTATTTTGGTCACCCATTTTTAAACATGATACATATCGATATTGGTTATAGGGTAAAAAATGGAACACACATTATAGAGGAATGGGTTATGGTTTTAGTGTCATTATTTACACTACTCATGATAAATGATTTTCGATCTTGGATTCTTTACTATTGTATGAGGCATCCATCTAGATATCCAACATAGATCTTTGATGTTATTTTGATGATGATTATCTTATATATGAGGACACACTTCTTTGGCATGGGTATGAGGTGTTTCCACCATGTGGTAAGTGGATCATACTTCTACTGATAGATTATTGAGTATAACTTCAACCATTAGTAAAAAATCAATTTTTATCCCCATTTGAGAATGAAAAGCATTCAAACAGTACTATAAGATAAAAACATAGGATGGGAATGCTCTGTGTAATATAGATATAGATGATTCCCAGGTTCTAGGTGAGCTAGAGTCATGGGTAGTATAAAAAGATCTAGACTCATTCATCTGAGTATTTCATATAGTTCAGACGGCTCCAAAATAGATGGGCGTTCTTTTAGTTGGACTTCACTAAGTAATGATAAGACATTGGGGGTGATTTTTGGAATAGAAACATTATAATGAGAATTATCTATAGAATTATTTTGAGTTTCTATTTAATTAGGATTTATCCCAATTGAATCTAATTTTTTTTCCATCAAGTAGATTTTAGTGTATTATAGGGGAATTATTATTGTGGTCATTTATTCATCGAGTTTCACTAGCCTCACATGATTCTCTCTTTACATGGTTCATGATGGATACTTCTAAGATTTGATGTTTTATTTGGGGTATTCAAGGTGATCTTAGAATAATATTCATGACACTTTGAATCGCCACATATTATGTGGTATTGTTGAATTCCAAAGTGGTAGAATAAATTTTATAATAGAATTCACAGTTACTAGTTAATGGTGGTGGCCATCCCGGGTAGTGAACTCATTTTAGGTAGATTTCAATGATCATCAGGTCCCGACTACATAAGGTGAAAATAAGAGTAGTCTCATACTATAAAATCATTGGGATTATGTTCAATGATGGGATCTATTAATATAGATTTATGGAATTATTTTTCTTTTTAAGATCATAGTAACATTTCATTAAAATGTCTTACTTGTTGACCAGTACATGGAGGACATGTAGGGGATATACCACAATGTCAAAGGTGGTGAAAAATCCAGGGGAATCCCAAGGGTGGTTTTGTGATCCTTATAAATAAGACTAGTGTAAATGTGATATAGTAGGTGGTTGATGTTATAATAATATTACCACACCGCAAGTGTCAAGTGTACTAATATAGTCATAGACAACTTATGGCCTTTAGCATGGACGGTTGAAGGAATTTGTGGATTATGGCCTAGGGGATCCAGGAATAATTTGGTGTAAATTATTTTTTTTACAATATTTCATCAATTTTGTTAGATATTGTCATTCCATTCCTTTTTAAACCGATCCATATTTCAAGAACTAGATATTCAATTAGTTCCTCCATCTAAAAATTTATGCCTGAAGTTTCCAACAAGAGGAGATTCAACAATCACACTTTTTTATTAGTAGTGTGATATCGATGTTAGGGGAGATTTTTCTCATGGGATCTATATACAGTTATGATTAATAATTATGATTTCATTCTTGGAATAGAGTGGTTGTCAATATTCAATGACAAAATTTAACTCCCTAATTAGAGGTTATACTGTTATATGATTTAGAGGTCAAGATGTTCCTTCACAGGTGATAATGAATTTAAATAAAAAATGTGTAGGTTTAGGATTAACATGATAAAAATTATTTCCTATTATTTTTCTAACATGACCCTTCATATGTCAGAAATGATATTTGTTTGGTTTCATATAGTTATAGATATGTAATGGGCTATTTTCCATATGGATGTACATTGTGTACCCTCATTTCCAATGAGCATGTCTTTTACATATTTTCATTCTATAAAATATTTGATATCACTAGTATCATGTAAGATATTCTCCACTATTCTAGATGTGTTTTTAAATGACATCCATAAGAAATTAATTATCATAATTAGTGTTCCTGATGGGAAGATATAGTGTTGTTCAACATTAAGGTTTATGTGAACTTGATTTTGTGTGTGGACTACCAGTTCAGGAATAGAGAAACTATCATAAATAATTATTAAATTCCAAAAATTGATATTCAATATGAATAGTTTAAGGGGGGATGTTGGTTCTTAAAATTTTAACTCAGGTGAGCTTATCACACTCTATAGGGTGTTGAGGGGGAACTACCAATGGTAATAATAAGTTCTCACTAACATCACATTGAGTACCTTGTGATTACCTTTGTCATTAAATATTACCTAGTAGTGTTTATGGGACCTATTAGATATATCATTGAACATTTTTTCACCATTTCATGATTTTTAAAGAGATTACATTCTCATTCACACAACATTAAATGATGTGAATATAGAAAATATGAGGTTGTTATAGGAAATAATTATTTAACATCATCTATATGAGGAACTCTTAAATATTTATCTTTGAATCAGAATGTTCCATATTATATGACTTGTAATTTCAGATGATAAAGAATCCTATGAAATAGAAAAGATCATGACAATGATAGCTTCGGATCCACCCAATATATATGAGGAGGTTTACATATTCGTTTCGTTAGAATGATATTACCATAGATTCATGAAAAAATTTCATTAGGACGGTCGCTCCCTTGTCATCTCTAACTCAAATGGGGAATCATTTTGACTCATCAATGAAATTTCAAAATGAATTTCAGTGGTTTCATCTATGGTTGAAAGGATATATCATCCTGAGGTTTTAGTAATAGGGGGTATAGTAAATTGTGTTATGTGATTCCTATGGAAATAGGATTGGGTGAATATTGATGCAGAGTTAAGAAATTATTTATTATGGGTTCCCATAGTTGATATGTCACAAAATAAACTAAGAAACCCATGAACTTATGATGTAATATATAGTGTTCTCACAAAATACCTGATCTAACTATCACCATAGTGACTGGTTTTTAATTTATTCCAACAAAAAATTCCCTAGGTACATCATGACTCAAAGAGATCTCAACCTTAGATAGATGTAGTGGCTGTAGTATTTATAGGACTATTACTTCAAGACAATGTATATTAAAGGGATGGTGAATGCTGGGGAAGATAATCTCTGTTTAAATTATCATTCAAGGGTACTATGAGATGTTTCAAAGTAGTTTCCCTCATAATATTTATCCTTTTTTGATAAGGGTCGAGAAATATACCTCATATTAATGCTTATGACCATGTTTCTTCTATATAATGTAAGAGCATCACATCATAGATAAGCGGATTGTGAGGAATATCATGACCATAAATTCATATTTATTTATCATGGTAGATTCTATAAATATGGAA
This sequence comes from Viscum album, assembly GCA_963277665.1. Lineage (NCBI taxonomy): Eukaryota > Viridiplantae > Streptophyta > Magnoliopsida > Santalales > Viscaceae > Viscum > Viscum album. The sequence goes on from OY728127.1 coordinate 752,165,989, forward strand.
TGCATATCATCCTCATCTAATGTTGAATCGTGGTTGTAGACATATATCAAGAGGTGGTTCTAAGTGTGTAATATATATCCCACTTAGATATATATCCTAGATTGGAAAAGATGAACCATGACCTTCAATGGTATTTTTTATGGCTCGAGAAGAAGAAGAGTTTTTCATTGTTCATCTCTCAATGCCTCAACTATTAGTTGGCGAAGGCCATGCTTTAGTTCAAGAAGGTTTGACCCAGCCCATCAAGGTGCTGGGATGGAAGTGGGATGATATATCCATATATTTTGGGATGGGAATTACTTGAATGGAAGGATGTAATGATTCCATCTAGCTGATCTTATATTTACTCATTAAATTATAAATCTTTCTCACCATTATAGAGTATAGTTTTGAGGATAATTTGAGAGTATTGTATACAGATGATATCATCTTGAATAATGATGTTCAATTTATGATTGTCTCAGACCCAAATGTTTCATTAACATCTATGTTTGAGATTGGATTATAGGTAGCCTTATTGAGCCAATAATAGATTAACATGAAGTTAAATCACCATATAAATTACTATACCAATCAGACCATTCATATCCTAGAGCATATGTTGTGGGATTCCATGTTTGAATTTTTCCGAAGTTGGGATTATCACCTACCATTAATAGATTTTAATACTACAATGAATATCAATGTATTATTGGTATGTATATTTTTTCTCGTAATAAGAGACCATGATGGTTAAAGGAATTAGTTAGATTTGTGAGGATCATCACTCTTGTGGCCTTTGTTTGTGTGATAGATGATATGTAAATTATAGATCATCCATGTTCTAATGGGGGAATCACTGAGCTATCAGATGTATTATGAGGAACGTTTAGGGTGGACCACTGAGTTTAGTGATTGAGGACATGTGTTCCTAAAGGTATCATATTAGAGTTTTTTTTGGATATTTAGATGGGTTGAATTGCTATTTCTGAGGACCATCTCTCTATTTCATATTATATTCATAATTATGTACCACCAATACATGACAACATGGATATACCATCTTTATGATCTCTTTCATTTTTCAATTGTGAGGAGATACATACATGATCAAACATGATTTATTGACATGGGAATATAACACATTGATTATATGGACACATTTTAAGAGTACCCAATTATTATTGAGGATAAAAAATTGTATATCCTTTATAGAAAAATTATTCCCCTTCTGTGTGTTCTCTGGTAGCAATGGATTCTCTGAGAGAGCTCGTGGGAGTTGGACAATCAAATATAATATGACCAAAATTACAAATTTGAGTAGTTCCATCTTTCATGGTTGAAAAAAAATTAAATATAGGGATAATTTAATGTGTTTTTTGGAATCATTGAGAATTTTAAATAATTGTTTTGAACATAGTCCCCTATTTCACTTAGATTTTTGTTCCCCAAGAATACAATATGGTGATATTTTAAAAATATTTTACATATTAACTCATTATCACACAAAATTTCATAAATAATAGATTCCTTAATAAAATGTTTCTTGGATGGGAAAATGAGACCTCCATTGAATATGGAATGATGGTTTTACCCTAGGAATTACATAAGGTTAATTTTCATTTGGCATGTGATCTAAGTGTATTAATTTGAGGATATTATATGAATTAAAATAATCTAATTTAATAAATAATTTATTTATTTATTTATATTTATGACCTATAAAATATATATATAATATATGTTATGTTAGTACTCCTAGGTTATATTCATAATCATATGGAATTTCAAGGGATATGGAGCCTCCAGAAGGAGATACTATAATGATGAGTGAGGAAGGTTCATGGATGGGAAATAAAAATAAATGTAAATCCACATTGCGAATAATGATAACTAATTATTCATAAAAAATAAATTCTAAATCAAGGTATGGATTTTCACTATGTATTTTATCACTATTTGATATCAATGAGATCATGGAATAATCCCATTATAATTTAATCCATAATTGAATATTGAAAATAAATTGTGAATTATTTATAAGCAATTATTGGGGAAACATTAATCCAAGGATAAGGTATATTAATCTATTTCCATGGATACGTAAATCACATAATATGGCCAATCATGCATATTCATCAGTGGTTATCCCTTTTTTGGTTTATTTATTCCCCCATGAGTTCTCCATGATTTCATCATCAGTATCAGGCTTCGTGGGTGATTCAAGAATTTATGTAGTCCAATAAATTGTGTGATAAATTGTTTGTTCATTGAATGGTTGTTGTCGGTTTCGAATTATGGATTACAACATGGAATAAGACAATTCATAATGATGGAAATTTAAAGAAGTAACATAGAAGGTTGTTTTTTGAGCTATGACATCCATGAAATATAGACAAGTGATGCAAAATCATTTTTTTCTAATGAATGGTGGATGAAATTAAGATTAATTATATAATTGGTCTCAATCAACAAGCTTTTGTCAGGTGCTTTTGGGATTTATGTGTAATATGATTGTAGTTTCCAAGATTATGGAATATGATGAGATTATTTATATATTCCAACTACACAATATTTAGGTTAGGAAAAATAGTTTTTTTTCCAATTGTTATAGCACATGGGTTTATAGAATCAGTACGAATAACCAAAATTATGATATGGGGAACACATGAATGTCTGACCCAAGATTATGAGTCTAACCTGCATAGAGGGCATGCAACCTGGAACCAAATATGGCTCATTGACCACATGACCACAGTAGAACACAATTACTGTAGGGAGGCAAACTTCGTGTGTCAATCCAATACCCAAATGTCATTAAGTCGTCCGAAATTCCATCGAATATATATATTGTACACCATGTGGGAAATATACACACGACCATGATTTGAATCTGGGTGACATTTTATATACCCCATTTTACATGATGTGTAATTTCCTTTCACTCATATTATGTCCATCGAGCGGTAACATCAGAGTAAGTTCTCATAAAGGACATGGTGATTGAGATCCAAATCCCCCCATATATAGTGATGTATCCAACCTTATTACATAGGACCGAGGATCCATGTCTATATGTTGATCATGGATAGTCACATACCCCCACCCCCTATAGGGACTAAGGTCATGATCCTCTTTTCCTTTTCCCTAGGAAGGGTTATGTATCCCACAATCTTTATACACACATGTGATACCATCCAAATGGATATGATCTATAGAGTCAGGTATTCAACTGTGGTTAAGGGTGTGATCCTCTATATGCGATTTGAATTATGATAAATTTGAGAATAACACATTGCACAACCTTCTCTCTGAGTGGAATTAAGTCATATGTGGAGTATTCAAGAGAGATGTGCCTTTCCTTTTGGAATTTAATGATGTTATTGAGGATTTTATTATAGTATTTATTGTGATACTACATGAATAATTATAAACATTTTAAAGTGTTTGAGGTCTTAGACCAAACTGTTTGACTAGTATTCGACCATGAGAATGCATTGGAACTCCCTTATTTGAATCTATGTAGTTGTTTAAAGATGTTTTTGTAATGACTTGTTAAATCAATGTGATTTTAGAGTGTCCTACAAGATATGTATATACTCACCATATCATGGGATCTAACAACTTTCATCATGTATTATATAGATGATGGGATATTCGATAATGATCTTGTTGTACCCAGTGAAAGTGGAGTATAAAAATGTATGATTGATCTAGTTATAGGCGAGTGGCTAGAATGGAGGTTGCGTGATGGGATAATATACTCACTTCTTTTTCTATTATATATATTATAATTCAGGGACATGTTTTTTAATTTATGATTATTTATCACATATGCTATTAAAAGATATTAGAGTTTTTGCATGCATTTATTATACAAATTTCGTACTATATCACATTACACATGTGAATTTGGAGGTGTTATTGTGATTGTGTTTAAAAAAACATGTCCCTAAGGAAATACATATTTGTGATCTACCAGATGGAATTAGTCACCATCCTCTGGCTTATTGAGCATATGATTGGGGTGGCAGACTCAGCTTAACACTAACTAGACTGGTCTAGATGGGACAATTCATGTCAGTATGTATTATATCTCTATAGATATAATTTGTGGAATTAATCATTTTGATGGATTAGATATTAATTTAATTGGTTAGTTAATCATAATCTAGTAGTTTTACATCGTTTGTTGAAATTGTTTTCAAACATTGAAATGTTATTGAAGTTATTTTTTGAGTAATTATTATTAGAATTTTGGAATCATATTATACTAATAATGATAATTTTTTTCAAATATAATTCCATAAGAATAACTATAAAATTATTTGAAAAAATAAAATGTATAGTTTCATTTAATTTTACATTTATAGATTCATTTAAAATATTTTATTCATTACTAAAAACTATATAAGACTTTCTAAATATTTAGTAATGAATATATATTTCTTTATCATCCTTAGGATCAAATTTATATAGTGTAAATTTAGTAGTCGAGATGAATACATTAAAATCAATTACTATTATGTGTAAATATTTTCACACTATTAGAGTATATAAACCATAATGATTTTTATTATGAATATAATGATTTAAAACATGATTTATAGTATAGAAATTTGTACTCACTACCTCTTCCCAAAGCTATATAGCAACCATATTATCAGCTAGAAAAGAATGAGTAATTTATTGATGAATTTTATTTATTAGTTCAAGAAAATATTTTTTGTGTATTTGGTTTTGAAAAAAATTGAATTATTGATTTATTACTATAAAAAGATTCAATTTCAATGTTTAAAAACTCTCAAATATGATCAGCATGGATAGTAATCAATATTATCTTTTCCTCAATTTTAACAGGAGAAAGAAATTATTTGCAATGAGGACATTCGTCCAATTTTCATGTGAGAAAATATAACCATGAATATCCACTAAAATTATCATCAAATATAATCACATAAATTTTTACACTAATTCACCCTATTTTTTTCAGACTAAAAAATTCATGTTTAATAACTTTGAAGTTTCAACAACTGGTATTTGAATTTTTTATTTTAAACTAGTCTATTATTTCATACCAAAATTGAAAAAAAATCCCAAACTGTAGAAGAGTTAGACATATGTTTCCATAAATCCATAAAACATCCTTTCCATGAATGTTTATATAATGTATTACAGTTATAGACTCCCATTATTCAATGTGGAACCCATGATAAATCATTATTTTAACTTTTTTCCATTGAAAATTCATATTCCTCAATTGTTCTATGTCATAAGTATATACATTTTAATATCTACCAATAGATAAATAGATCTTGATTACATATTTATTATAGTATATTTTGTATTCTTGAAAATAGGAAGGAACCGACATCAAATAATTTTTTAATACATATAAGGTTGTGTGTATGTACTAGATCCAAAAAATTATAAATTAATGTTTATACATAAAAATAAAATTTAATGATTTTATTGATTTCAAATTATTAGTTTTCTCTGAAAGCGACTCACACCTATATAACATTTACACATTCTATATGTTTGATCCATCTCTAATCATATATAATTTCATACATTGTCTATACAATACTTATTCTTGTTACTAGAATATACATTCCTTTCTAGAAAATAATAAAACTAGGTACATGGTATATAATAATTATTAGGTCAAGTTATGTTGACAAAAAAAGCCATAGGAACCTACATTTTCTAAATTAATTGTTACTGATAATCTTTGATTTATTAAAAAATCCCCTGAATTAAAAAAATATTGTTAGATTGATTTTAGCCAAAAATATTTTTCCCAATGATGTCAACTTTTACATTTAGTGAAAGATAGTTCACTTTTAGGAGTAATGTAATTTTATTAAAAAAGAGATTTATAAAAAATAAGTCTTATTATATTATAATTTTTAGAGGGATTTTAATGTTTTTTAAGAATCTTTTTTCAGGATGTACTGTATATAATACTTTCATTAAAATACTATCTTTATCGTTATTTTTAACACATAAATTCCAATCATCAAAATTTTATCTTGAATTTGGCATAGAATTCAATCCTTATAAATGTTTTTGAAAAATCATAATTAAAATTTAAATTTTTTCTATTATATTTAATAATATATTACTCTTCTTAATCATTGATACCTTTCATGTTTTTATTTTCCAACTCTAGGGTGCTTACATAACTATCCATTTTTTTGATTATAGAATTTCCATCTTCACCATCCATTAAATTTATTTCTTTTATTATCATATGGATTATTTTATCATCATCCATGAATTTGAAGAAAAATAATTATAATTATAAGAGTATTTAGAATTTATAGTTAATCATTTGGAAGTTACATTAGCTATGGAGCATTTTTATACCCTCATAATATTTTAATAAAAACAAATTATCACATTCCATTCACTAAAACTATAACCAATGAACTACCTAATGTAATACCACCTCCACTGGAAATAAAGGTATCCAAAACATTAAAAATAATTTTTCCTATTCTATTAGAGGAATTATTATATTTTTATGATTTATGACTTCATTTCATACATTTTGGTAACATAATTTTTATCTAAATATATTTATACAAAATATAATATGAGGATTCCCACATTCTGTATTTATATTTTATATATTTTTTGAGGAATATTTAAAAAATTATTATTTTTGGAAAATATTATTCATCCTTATATAATAATGAGATTATTCATTTTAAATATTAATAGAACTTCATATTAATAAATGATTATATTTATTATCTGAAAATTGAGGTTTAGAATAAATAGATGAAGAGTTTAAAACACCAGGTGTAAAATTAATAGAAGTATATTGAAGACGAAATATATTCTTTACTGTATCGTTTTTAAAATATCACTTTAGTATTATTTATTATTTCATTATATTACCCACCATGTTATATAGATTTAGTTTTCTCAAATTTGTTTCCTCATCAATAGATTTCTGCTTTGATTCACCCTACTTCACTATAATATTAGCGATCTAGTCAATAAGATGATATCCCATTAATTCATTCATTCCAATTGACTATAAACCATTAATAGAAGTCATAAAACACTAATTAATTTAGGTTAATATTTCCCATATAAGAAATAAAAGTCATGATACTTTTCTCTCAAGATAACTCTTTGAGTTTCTAATAGTTTTGGAGGACCACATTGTGTGACCCATAACTTCATTCAAATTCCATTTTCTATCTGACAAGGCGATATTTGGATATAAGTATTTTTTTTCATTTTCCCATAAAGGTATTACTATCTTTGTTATTTAGAATATATTTGACATTTTTTCAGGATTTTCCTAAAAAAACACCTCATTCATAACATTTTATTATTTTAACTTCATAAGAAATTTATCAGTACTTGTATGGAACATAGAAGTCTTTATCACAACCTATATGTACTCATAATCTCCTCCTTCGAAAATAGGATGTATACTATGATTTATGTTAATTGAAATTTCAATATGATATCTGTCCATATTAAGAAAAATAGAATCTTTATATTATAACAAAGATTGTGGAAGAATAAAAACAGAGATAATTTCTAGTAAACCAATATAATATATTAATAAGAAAAATTATATATAGAAACATTCTATGAAGAAAATGTTGGCATCAATCAAAATTATCATATTCTGAAACTCATGTAGTTATTTCTTTGATAACAAATATTGAGCCAAATATTCTAGGAATGTACTCTATAAGGTGGGGGTGTATTGTAGTTTAAAAAACTAAACAATTTCCATCTCCATCATGTTTAGAGTTAATGAGAAATATTTTCTACCAATTGTGTTATAAAAATAATATTATATATATATAGATAAAATTAATATTTGGGGAAAATATATAACTTTTAATGTTTTTAATATATATTAAATAACTATCGTACAAAAAAACGCATAATATTTCATGTCACTGTCCATAGACTCTTGACTAATATATTATAAAATATACTATCATTTAAAATAATTGGTAAGGAACGCTATAAACATTACCTAGGTATCCTCATTGTTATACCTATCTGAGGGTTTCTATTAAAATATAGAGAACCACACAACATAAACCTATATGAAGGTTCCATATCCTTTTTTAATTAATATATCAATCACACCAGATTAGATGTCGCTCTATATCATTATCCCTTGAACCATTTCACAAAAAGGCCAACTATACTCTTTAAAACCAATATTCTGAGTCATAGAAACCAAAATCGCTTGATCAAGATAATTAGAATCCCAATAATTAGAAGGTAACTAATATCGCTGACAAGGAAACAATGATAAAATAAAAAAACAATGTGTAAATTCTCATAGAAAATTTTTTAATCAGATAATAAGTTCTCTCAGGACAACAACTAATTTCACAACTTCAAAATGATCAACTACATTCAAAAAAATCATTACATGTCTACTCTTCCACAATTTATTAATTTAATTTATATAGATTGATGTAACAAAACTCTAAAATTCATATTCTTTTTTGGTTATGATCCATTTTAACTACACTAGAAGCTGCATCCTTATCTTCAAATGAACATATCTATTATCTTCATCATTCAAGGAATTTATTCCCATTATAAAATACTAAATGTATATATGATGAAAACAAACGTTCAGGAAGATTTATGTCATCATATTTTAATAGTTATTATTTAGTAACTATTAAATTTATTTATTTAAAAATTCAGTTCTACATATAATAAAGTACCCAAAAAATAAAATTTTGGAAGACGAATTAGAATTAATTTGATTTGGATTATTAGAAAAAAATTCCAATCATGGGATCAAGAATTTAGAATATTTATATTTTTTATGATGGACATTTCATTATATTACTTCTCTATATTAATAATAATCAAATTGAAATATAGGATGGTAAATGAATCAATATATTGGATGTTTTATTGTCTATAATATTTGATATGAAGTATATTTTTTTAAAAAACATGTTTTTGGGATGAATGAAATGAGATACTTATATTTTTTTTATTTTATAGATGGTGTTGTCGTATTATATAAGGGGTTGGTGGAGCACATGGAAATCGGTGAGGAAAAATCAAGGACCATATCTATGGATGGAAATTTATATTAATGGAATGAGAAGGTACAATGAGTAGATGTTATGTTTGAGTACATGGGGAAACATAAATATGAAATAGCTATAGTGACCCAAACATTTTACATATATCATTACATTATTTTTAGCATAATTATAAATCAGAGTACATACTGAGGATTGTTATGTCTAATATCTTGGAAGAATAGCTACATTTAACATGGGGCTAAAAATCACCCTTTACATAATACCCATAAATATCTCCTAACTTTATTTGAGCCCTTATATCTACATACGGTACCCTTAAGAACACATAAACAAAGGAATGAACTAAAAATACCAGTATGGGAAAGAACATAAGGATACATCTTAGGCACATGAGCTAGTCGGCATGACGTAATGATATCTAAAGCATGGAACATATGAAATCATATCATATAAGAATGGGATCATATAAAAATGGAATCATATAAATGTGGAAAAATCATAAAACATTTTTTAGTATGTTTCAAAGTTAACCGCCTATCCTGTTTCCCACTTTAGTATGGGTCAAGGATAACCACTAATCCCGTTTGACATCACATCTCATGAGACATAACATTAACCAATGCATTGGAGTGCTATCTGGGTGCACCCATATCAACATTTGTAGGAATATTCATTCCTCTTAAATATTCATTCCACATAAATAATCACACATAATAAACAATACATAAACATAATGGCACCCATGGAATGAATTTGGTACCACATTCTTGACATAAAGAATAACCAATGAGAATATCATGAAATTTTCCATGAAAGAAATGGATTAGAACATACATGGACGTTCATAAGGTAATATAGGTATATTACATAGTAGGTGGTGTCAGACAGATGTGTCAAAAAATAAGAAATTTATTTGATAAATAGTAACATTAAAACATTTTGTACGGTTTTAAAAAAATGAAACAAATCCGTTGAAATAAAAAAGAGGAAAATATTTTCTATAAAACAAGAATTTAACAATAATGGTATTCAAAATAATAAATTGTGATTTAATAAATAAAATGGTTGATTAATGAAGAGGATATAGTTCACTTCAAATTTGGAAAAAATTTGGTAAGCTCTCTTAAAACAAGTTTTCTTATTTATATTTTCTGAGGGAACCATTTAAAAACATCTATATCCTTAAAAGAGAGTGATGAAAGGGTCTTCATAAATAAATTATGTAAAAATAAACAGCCTCTAGAACATGTACAAAAATATATAAGATAACTCTACATTGATATAAATAAATATAAGGAAACCCGAATGAACAAAAAGGGTTCAGGTAGAATTTGTTATGGTTTATTAGCTTGGTTTCAGGTGTACACAAAAGTGATTGATGAGAGATAAAGGATGTATCTCATCAATTATCAATCATTAGGGAAGAATGGGGGAGTTTTGAAACAATACCCCATCATTTTTAAATATACATAAAAAAGGCATAGCATAGAGGACACTATTGAATAAGAGTGAAATGGAGAGAATCTCATACCTTAATTCCGTTAGTGTTCTCCAATTATTATTAAAGACCTGAACAAACAAATTAGGATAATTAATCAATAATTCTAGAACTAATTATATATTTAACTGGTTTAGTATTATCATTTTATGTTCCTTTCTAAAGGTTTTTATTGGTTATGAGGTTCAATTTCATTGTTTGGGCTTGTTTTTTTACTTGGTTTTAATGACATGTTAGCTTATATTAATGTTTGGATAAACATGAAAGATGAAATTTGTTGTCAAGAATTAATTTAATGTGTTATTAGTGAACATCCTGGAAATTAAATGGTTTTAAATTTAATTTGGTTTCTTATAGTGACGTCTAATTATTATATAAAACCAGAGTGACAACCATTTTTGTGAATGGTGGGGTTGATTACAAGGAACAGGTTTGGTTTATAACTTAATACCCATTGTAGAAAAGTATAAAAAAATGAATAGGATATATTAAAAATATAATAATCTGGTTCATCCATAAGACAAATGGTTTCATTACCATAACTAAAGATGATAGTATAAATTGATAAATTGTTGTCCTAGAATGTGCTAAATTATCACATCTTAAACAGTGATTTCATTTCATTAAAATAAAAGAAATAGAAATGGGAGAAGATAATGAAATATCCCATTAGCATAAAAAAAATTCCCATACATGTATGTTACTGGAGTTATTATACTATTTTTATGATGGGATGTGAGGAAAGAGACAAAAAGAGAATAACTTAAATGAATTGAAGGAATTTGAAAGATGAATTTACCTCTTGGGACTTCCTCCTTTGAAAACCTCTTAAATAGATATTTTTTGGTATTTTTAAGAGTCTATGAGATTTTGGAAATGGGGGAGGATCTTGGGGAGAGATTTGGATAGAATATTGGCAAGGCATAGGGCTTGAGAGGAGTGAAGATAATAGGGAGTGAGGGAGGGTTTTATAGTGTAGGAGGGGAGGTTTTTCATAATATTATAATCACTAATTTATTATTTCTTCACAAGACAATGATTATTAATTATTACATGACCAAGAATAGTAATAAATTAATGTGACTTTGAAACAAAGTCCATTTACATCATCCATGACTCATGGATGATGCATAAATTAAGGATTTAGCATTTATAGGGAATTATCGGATTTTACTATTCATAAATATTCAAGTATTTAACAAAAATATCAAAAATTAACCATAACCATTTTTTGATGTGAAGAATCCAAAAAATGAAGTCAATGTTTCAAAAATAATTCTCTAAATATGATTAATTAAATATTTGATTAAAATACTAATTTATTATTGAAAACCGAGTTTTAAAACATTTATTTACTTATTCTAAAATATATGAACATCATAATTTTATATTGAATATTATATTTATACTATCATAGATAATGTTTATATTCATTATGTTATATCCCTATTCATAAGAGTATTTTACTATTCATAAGGGTAGGTTATTATTCACCAAAAAATATGTTTTTCTTATTGGACTCCAAATAACATACTAATCGCAACCGTGTTTGTCATATTTTAGAAATTCTATACACATAATTGAAAAACATATGTTTAAAGGTCACTTATCACTTAGTAGTTCATTATGTTTCGTTTTAATGTGGTTTTATGAAATATTTATAAAAAGGGAATTTCCATTGAAAACCATTGGGTCATTATATTCTTCCCCATTTATGAATTTTTTCTCTCGAAATTTCATTTTACATTTTGAGAAGAAAAAAATTGGTGGGGGTACTTTTCCTTCATTTCTTACTCATGTTACCATGTTGCCTCTTTGTACTTATGTTTTCACCACAGTACCTTCACCAGATCAGTAGTTTTGTTGGGTAGAACATTGTCTCTATTATCCAGAATCTTCACTGGCTCCTCCTCATCGGAATGATCATCCTCCAACTGTGCCACCTCTGAAGATAGTACATGGGAGGGGTCTGGCATGTACTTTCTTAATAGGGATACATGAATGATATCATATACTTTCGACATTGTTGGTGGAAGTGCCCGTTGATAGGCTACTACTCTGACTTGATCAAGGATCATGAAGGGGATGTTGTACCTGGGACTTATCTTCCATTTATTTCCAAACCTCATGAAGTTCTTCCATGGAGATGTGCGTAGAAATACCATGTCTCCAAATTTGAAATCAAGGTATCATTGGTGATTGTTGGCATAACTTTTTTGTCAACTATGGGCTGCCTTGATATGTTGTTGAATGGTTTTCCCCTTCTCCACCATTTCATTGACCATTTCAGGTCTGAGCTACTTACACCTACTAACACATTCCAACACGCCGATGTTCTATACCTTTTCCCATAAAGGGTTTCATATTGTGTCATTCGGATGCTCGAGTGGAAACTGTTATTGTAGGAGAATTCTACCAGTGAAAGTTGTTGGTCCCATCCACCTTTGAATTCCATAGAACACACTCTCAACATGTCTTCCAGTGTCTGAATACTTCACTCTGATTATCCATTGGTTTGAGGATCATAGGCCATACTGATGTTTAGTTCAGTGTTCAGAGATTGTTGGAGACTTATCCAGAACATCAAGGTGTATCTTGGATACCGATCAGATACAATAGATAGTCGTACTTCATGTAGGATTACCACTTATTTGATGTAAATATGTTCAAGTTGATCCAATGAGAAGTCCTCTCTAATCACAATAAAGTGGTATGTCTTTGTATGATGATCCACAACGACCCATATAGCATTTTTTCCGCTGGATGTCCTTGGAATTCCAGTGACAAAGTCCATGGTAATTTTCTCTCACTACCATGTTGGTATGGGTAGTGGTTGCATCATCCCTATAGAATATTTTCTTTCAACCTTCACTTTCTAACATACCAGGTACATTGATGTATATTTAGATATACCCTTATTCATATTATCCCACGAAATGTTTTCTTGGAGATCATGATACATCTTTGTTCTCCCTGAGTGGATTGAAAAGTTCGAGCTATATGCATCATTAAATAAACCCTTGTGTATCACTAGATGGAATGGTACACATAATCGTGTTCCAAATCATACAACACCTTCCTCATCAATTTTGAAATCAGAGGATTTCCCATTTCTGATAGCTTCCACCATTTTCTGAATTTCCATGTCTTTTCTATGAGGATCCTTTATTTTGTCCAAGAGTGATAGTTGGAAAATCATTTGAGAATGGATTTATGATTTTCCTCCCTTAATTATTTTCATCTCCATCCATTTCAAATATAAGAAGATCATATCCTTCTCATTTCTCATCATTGATAAAGATGTACGATCCTTTCTAATTATAGAATCTTCTACCATGTTTGCCTTATTAAGATGGTACTGGATTGAGAAGGTATAATCCATGATAAGATCTATCCATATTCCCTGGTGCATATTAAGTTCTTTCTATGTGAATATATATTTGAGTATCTTATGGTCAGTATGTATCTCACACTTATCCCCATAGAGATTATGCTGCCATATTTTCAATGAAAATATCAAAGCCACCAACTCTTGATCATGAGTGGGATAGTTTTACTCATAGATTTTCAACTGCCTCGTGGAATAGTCTACCAAATTATCCTTTTACATTATCAAAAAATCTAAGCCTTTATTAGAAGAAACATTATACACTACAAAGAAGTCTGCACTTGTAGGGAGTGTGAGTAATGTCGTCAGGATAAGCCTCTTATTCAACTCCATGAAATAGTCTTCACATTCCAGTGTCCATAAAAACTGTACCCCCTTCTATGTCAGCTTTTTCATTGTGTTTGACAATCATGAAATGTTTTTCATGAATCATCCATAATAACCACCTAGACCCAAAAATATGTCTTTCTATATCATAGATGTTGTCCTAGACCTCTCTTCAATTTCCTTTTTCTTGGAAGGGTCTATAGAAACCCCTTTGCTGGTGATAACATGCCCCAAGAATGATACTTCCTCCATCCATAACTCACATTTAATATACTTATCATACAAATTCTCCCCTCACAAAGTCTTTGACACAGTATTCAATTTCTCCTCATGTTCCTCATTACTCTTGGAGTATACCATAATATTATCAATAAAGAATTCCAAAAAAATCGAGGTAATATCTGAAGAATCAATTCATTTAGTCGATGAAAACTGCTGGAGAACTAGTGAGTCTGATGGGAATCACTATGAACTCATAGTGTCCATACCTCATTCGAAAGGCTGTCTTGGATATATCTTCCTTCTCACCTTTCATTGGTGATATCCCAACCGAAGGTCCACCTTAGAAAAATAACTGCCCCCACAATGATGATCGAACAAGTCATCTATCCATGGAAGGGGATACTTGTTATTTATCGTGATTTAATTGAGCTCGCGATAATTAATGAAGTGGAGAATTGATCCATCCTTATTCTTGAAGAAGAGGACTGTCACACCCCATGGTGAAACACTCGATTGTATAAAACCCTTCTCCATAAATTCCTATAACTACTTCATCAACACTTCCATCTCTATGATGGCCATTCTGTACGATGTCATTGAGATTGGTAGTGATCTACGGATAAGTTCAATTGACAACTCAACCTCTCAATCAGGAGGAAGACCATGTAACTCATAAAGGAATACATCAGTGTAATCCCTCACAATGGGCCTGTCCCCAAAAAAATCCTATACATTGTCTTAATCATTTGAGTAAGATATGGTTTCTCATAAGGAAACAATTTCCACACTTGAGATGAAGATTCTAAAGGAGACTGATCTTCCTCCTTACACTTGTAAAGAATCAAAGGATTCATCAAGATGGGAAAAGTGGTGTCCCTTTCCCGATAGTTAAGGCTGTATTTTTATAAAGATATCTAGTCCATGCCAAAGATATCATCAAACTCCACTAAAGTTAGCATCATGAGATTTTCATGGAGGTTCAGTCCACAAATGTTAACCTGGGAGGAGTTATAAACCATGGATGAAATGATTACCCCATTCACTATTCTCAGAGATAACTTTTACCCTAATAATTGAGGTGGTGTTTGAATAGTTCTACTAAACATGAAGGATATGAAAGTATTCGTAGAACTACAATCAAATAGTATGTTCACTATTATTTAATGAATATCTAGCGTACCTGTTACCACATCATTTTCCAGCTCCACCTCAACAATAGTGAGAGAATAATCCCTTCCTTGATGTGTTGGTGGTTGTTGCTGATTGACTCTAATAACCCTCAGGTTAGGTAAATTGTTCTCATAATTCCCATGTTGTTTGTAGTTGTAACATTTCACTTCAGGATGAGTGTTTACTAGAAACTTCCTTTATTTATAAACATTGGTGGGATTTTTCATATCCCTTCGGTAGTTCATGTCTAGATGACCAAACATTCCACATTTTATGCCATTATTGGTTCCCATTATATAGTTACTAGGATTCTTCATCCCATAATTTGTAGAAGGGGAAAAGTTAGGCTTCATTCAATCATGGGATTTTTTTGATGAACCACCTATGTTGTTCTCCATTTTACGCTTCTTATCACTGGGCCCACGAGACCACTAGGAGTCTTCAATCTCTTTTTCAACCTTGAGGGAACCACAAAAATTCTCCCCATAAAAGTGAAAGACTCGAATTGTCAACGATTTTGGTAGACTCGAATTTAGTCCGCTAAAGAAGCAATCCACCTTGATTTCAGTGTTCATGAGAAAGAGACGACCATAACTTAAAAACATTTTAGTTTTTTATTCTGATTCCCCAATGGACTCATCTTCTTCTTGACTCCGAGGAAATATATTTTCATCTTGAAACAGTGGGTTCAGGGAAAATATTTATTGAAAAACATCTTCTTGAAATCCTCCGAATAAATAGAATCAATTTCCTCTTGGGACATTTTATTCATGATTAGTGTCCACTACTGATCAGCTTCCCCATCAAAATGATAGACATCTAGTACAACCATCACATCTTCTGAGCACTGGATGATAGAGAATATCTTTTCAATGGATTTCATTAATTGTTCCATGGGGAGGGGATCAGATGATATGCTAAACATGGGAGGCCTTGGCCGCATGATGGATTTTACGGAAACAAGATCTTTCCGTGGAGGAGGATGGTGTTCCGCTTGATTCAAGTTATTATTCAGAACTCGATCCAGTTGAGAATGTACTGACCTGATGTTTGGATCAACCGCTCCTGTCATATCAGGCATATCATTAGGGAAATATGAACATTTCCTATCAAATTGGTTGTTGGAACATGTTCTTATTTTTCCCACCATTAACTTTGAAAAGGAACATATAATTAGAGGTCTTGAATACTTATTTATTGAGAATAAAAAGAAAACTTTGATCATAAAGGGATAAAAATTAATGAAGATGTATGTCATAACATGTGATTCCTTAGGTTTATATCCAGGTTATCCTTGACCAATTTCTTAACATGTATTCTTATGGGATTTTAATTTGAACCTTAATAATGGTTTGTACTAAGCTCATGAATTTACCAAAACATATCCCCCAATAGTGTCATAACCAAGAGTGCAACAAGTCCTGTTGTCATGTACCCGAACAACCCAGGTCAAGCCTGAAACTCCCTGTCAGAGTTTTCACACCTAGGTACATATGTGCCAGAGCTGCCTCTACCTACTCAAATCTAGACAAGGATGTATTTTCTTGATAAACCACATATTAAATACTCACAAAAATTTAGCATTATGTTCTTATAATTATTCTTCTTCTTAAGGTTCTCATTAAAGTTATCTATTACTAATATCCAAAGAATAACTAAACAATTCTCTCAGAACAACTATAGTGACCCAAGCCATTTACATATATCATTAAATGATTTTAATCCTAATTATACATCATAGTACAAGCCAAGGATCATTCAGTCTAGTGTCTTGGATGACTAGGTACATAAAAACATGGGGCTAAAAAAAGTTCATTATTTAATATCTATAAAGAGATCCTAACTTCCATTGAGCCCTGAAATCTATAAAGGGTACCATAGGGAACACATGAAGAAAGGAATGAGCTGAAAATCCCATTATGGGAATGAACATAAGGATACATCTTTGGCACATGCGTTAGGAGGCATGACGTAATGATATAGAATGCATGAAACATGTAAAATCATATCATATAAGCGTGGTATCATATAAAAATGGAATCATATAATGTGGAAGAATCATAAAAAATTTCTTTAGTATGGGTCAAGGCTAACCTCCAATCCCATTTCCAATTTTAGTACCGGTCAAGGCTAACCGCTAATTCAGTTTCAATATTGCATCTCATGAGACATAACATTTCCCAATGCGTTAGAGCACTATCTGGGAACACGCATCACAATATTTTCACGAAGATTCTGGCCACATAAATATCCATTCCACATAAATAATCATACATAATCAAACATAGATAAACATAAGGGCACCCATGGAAGGAATTGGGTACCACAATCATGATATCATAAATAACTAATGATTGTATCCAGAATGTGTCCCTAAATGAATGGGAGTAGAACATACATGGACGTTAATAATGTAAAATTATCATATAAAATGGTAGGTGGTGTCGAACAGATGTGAGAAGATATAAGCAATGTATTTGAGAAACATTAGTATTAAAACATTTTGTATGGTTTTAAGGAAAATGCTACATAGACTCTAAAATAGAAAAGTGGAAAATATTTTATATAAAACCAGAATTGAAACCATATTAATTTCATAATAAAAATACTGATTTAATAAATAAAATGCTGTCTTAAAACATAGGATAGAGTTCACAAGAAATTGGGTTAAAATTTGGGAATCTCCTTTACAGCATGTTTTCTTATCGGAATGTTCTTAATAGAGAATATTTTAAAAAAATGTATATAAACTAAAGAGAGTAATGAAATTTTATTCATAAATAAATTTATATAAAACTAAATTTCATCTAGAATATGTAAAAAAATAGATAATATAACTCCAGTTTCATATAAACAACGATAAGGAAACCCGAATGAACAAAAAAGTGTTCAGTTCGAATTCGTTACAGTTTAATGGCATGATATTAGGTGTAACCAAAAGGGATTGAAGAAAGTGAAAAGTGGTTTCTCATAACTTATAAATCATTATTTAATTATAGGTGGTGTACGAGATCATACCCCATTATTGGTAATTAAACATAAAAAGGCATAGCATATTGGACAATCTTGATTAAGACTGAAATAGAGAGGATCCCTTACCTAAATTCTGTTGGTGTTCTTAACTTGTTAGAAAATACCAGAATAAACAAATTAGGTTTATTAATTATTAATTATAGAACCTGTTATATATCTAATTGGTTTATTATAATCATTTTAAGTACATTTATAACCATTTTGATTGGTTACGTGGTTCAATTTCATTTTTCGGGCTCGTTAGTTTACTTGTTTTTAATGACTTGTCCGCTTATATTCATGTTTCGATAAACATGTAAGATTAAAGTGGTTGTACATAATTGAAGTTACATTCAATTACTGGAATTCCATGAGATTACATGGTTTTAAATTAAATTTGGTTACTTCGAGTTAAGTCGAATTAATATATAAAAACATAGTGACAACCATTTTTGTTAAATAGTGGGGTTGATTACAAAGAAATTTATTTGACTTATAACTGAATACCATTTGTAAAAAAGTATTACAAAACTAAAACAAGATATATTAAATATGTAATAATCTAGTTAAACTATCACACAAATTTTTTCTTGTCCAGAATGAATGATAATAATTGAAATTGATAAACTGTGGTCCTTGAATGTGCTAAATTAGCACAACTCAAACAGCGATTTCCTTTCTATCAAATAAATGATGGTGAAAGTAGAGAAGATAATGAAATATCCCATTAGCAGAAAAAACATCCAATACATGTATGTTACTGGAGTTATCATACTATTTTGGTAAAGGGAGGTGAGGAAGGAAACAAAAAGAAAAGAAATAAAAATAAATGAAAGAATTTGAAAGTGGAATTTACCACATGAGACTTCCTCCTATGAAAACCTCTTAAGGGGGGATGATTTGGTATTTGGAAGAGTCTATGAGATTTTCATCGTAGGGGAGGATCTTGGGGAGTGATTTGGGCAGAATATTGGCAATGCACATGGCTTGAGTGGAGAGAAGAGAAGAGGGAGTGGGGTGGGGGCTTTTATAGAGTAGGAGAGGAGGGTTTTCATAATATTATAATCATTAATTTGTTATTTCTTTAGATGATAAGGAATAGTAAGTATTCCATGACAATGAAAATTAATGTGAACACAACGCATAAAATTTCCTGGACAATTTAATAAGTAAAGTATGAAAACAATGCAAAAAATTTCTATTCACTCTCCAGAAACTCTTGAAAAATATATTATAAAATATACTCAAATTTATTATAAGTGGTAAGGAACTCTATAAAAATTATTTAGATATCATCACTATTATACCTATCTGATGGATTCTATTAAAATACAAATAACCCCTCACCATATTCTTATATGAACATTATATCTCCTTTTATAATCAGAATCTCAATCAAACCAGATTAGAACTCTCTCTATCTTCTTATCCGTAGAATCACTTCACACAAAGGCTAAATATATGCTTAAAAAACAAGATACTAATTCATAAAAACTGAAATTTCATGATCTAGATAATTATAATAACAATAATTACATGGGATCTAATATCACAGACAAGGAAACCCTGATAAAATAATAAAACATTTTGTAAATTCTAATAACGAAATGTTTAATCAGATTATAAGTGATCTTATGACCGTAACCAATTTCACATTCTCAGAATTATCAATGACTTTCTAAAAAACCATGACATGTCTACCCTTCCACAATTTTTTTATTTAATTTATATATTTTATTATAACACAACTCAAAATTTCAATGTCATCTTTGTTTATGATCAATTGTAACTACACAAGAAGCTTCATCCTTATCTTCCAATGAACATACCTATTGTATTCATCAATCAATGAATTTATTCCCATACAAAAATATTAAATGTATATATGATGAATGTAAAATTTAGGAATATTAATTTCATAATATTTTAATAGTTCTTATTAACTGACTCGTAAATTTATTTATAAAAAAATCTGTTCTACATATAATAAACTACCCAAACAAGAAATTTTTGAAACATGAATTAGAATAAATTAGTTTGGAACTATCAGAAAAAATAATGCCAGTCATGGAACCAGGAGTCAAGAACATTTATATTATTTTGTTTTGTTTTATGACGTATGTTTCATCAGATTACTTATCTATATTAATAATATTAAAATTGAAATATTGGAATGTCAAATAATCAATAAATTGGATGTCGTATTGTGTAAAATATTTGAGATGAATAATATTAGTTTGAAAAAACATGTTTTTAGGATGAATGAAATGAGATACATAAATTTTTTTTATTGATGGAATAGTCATATTATATATGTGTTTAGTGGAGCACATCCAAATGGGTGAGTAAAAATTAATGGCCACATCTACAGATGGACATTTAGACGTATGTGACATGAAGCTACAATGAGTATATGTCATGGTTCAGTTTATGGGGAAACATAAATATGAAATACCAATAGCGACCCAAGACTTTTAAATATATAATTACGTGAATTTAATCCTAAAAATACAACAGAGCACAAGCTGAGGACCGTTAAGTCTTGTGTCTTGGAAGACTAGGTACATTAAACATAAAACATGGGGCTAAAAAATACTTCATTATTTAGTCTCCATTAAGAGAACCTAACTTCATTTGAGCCCTTACCTCTACATAGGTTACCCTGGGGAACAGATGAACAAAGGGATGAGCTGAAAATCCTAGTAAGGGAAAGAATATATGGATGTGTCTTAGGCACATGAGTTAGGAGGAATTACATAATGATATCTAATTAATGGAACATGTGAAATAATATCATATAATCATGTGATCATATAAACATGGTATCATATAAATGTGTCAGAATCATAAAACAATTTTTTTTACGGGTCAAGGCTAACCACCAATCTCATTTCCCATGTTTGTACGGGTCATGTTTAACCACCAATTTCGTTTCACATCCCATGTCATGAGACCTAAATTCACCCAATCCATTGGAGTGCTATCTGGGTACACCCATCTCAAAATATTCATTAATATTCTTTCCACATAAATATTCTTTCCTCATAAATAGTCATACTTAATCAACCATATATAAACATTAGGGTACCCAAGGAATGAATTGGGAACCACAATCATGACATACAACATAACCAATGATACTTTCATGAAATTATCCATGAAAGAAATGGATTAGAACAAACATGGACGTTGATAAGGTAAAATTTTCATATAAAATGGTAGGTGGTATCAAACAGAAGTGACAACATATAATAAATGTATTCAATAAACAGTAACATTAAAACATTTTGTACGGCTTTAGGGAAAATGTTATAGAACTATTGAAATAGAAAAGAGGAAAATATTTTATTTAAAACTAGAACCAAAAAATATGTTTTTCATAATGAAAAAACGGATTTAATAAATAAATGGGTGGATTAAAATATATGATTTAGTTCACTTTAATTTGGGTAAAAATTCAAGAAGATATCTTAAAACTGCTTTTCTTAACAGAAATTTATAAAGAAAAAATATTTTAATAACATGTATATCCCTGAATGAGAGTGATTAAAGGGTATTCATAAATTAATTTTTTTTAAAAAACATCTTAAATATGTACAAAAATAGATAAGATAACTCCACTTTGATATAAAGAAAGATAAGGCAACCCAATTGAATAAATAGGGTTTGAGTAGAATTTGTTATGGTTTATTGGCATGGTGTCTGGTGTACTCAAAAGGGATTGATGAGAGAGAGAAGAGGTTTCTCATCACTTATAATTCATGAGGTAAGCATGGGGTAGGATAAAAATAATACACTATGATTTGTTATTACACATAAAAATGAATACCATATAGGAAAATCATGATTAAGAGTGAAATTGAGAAAATTTCTTAGCTTAATTTCATTGGTGTTCTGCATCTTTTATTAAAGACCTGGATAAAAAGATTATTATATATGTAATGAGTTTATTATAATCTTTTTATGTTCATTTATAACCACTTTATTTGGTTATGACATTCAATTTCATTGTTTGGGATCATTTGTTTACATGGTTTTAATAAACGGTTTGCTTATATTCATGTTTGGATAAACATTTAAGATGAAAGTGGTTATCCAGAATTGATGTTATGTGCTATTAGTTAACATCCAGGATATTACATGGTTTTAAATTTAATTTTTTTTTCTTAGAGTGAATTCTAATTACTATATAAAACCATAGTGACAACCGTTTTTGTTAAATGGTTGGTTTTATTACATAGAACACGTTTTTCATTATAACTTAATATGAATTGAACAAAAGAATTATATAACAAAAAACAATATATATTAAATATATTATAATATTGTTCAACCATAACATAAATATTTTCATTACCAGAACTAAAGATGATTATAGAAATTAACATACTGTTGTCCTTGAATGTTCTAAATTAGCACATCTCCACGGTGCTTTCATTTCTTTCAAATAAAAGTGGGGGGGGGAGGAAATAATATATTGAAATATCAAATTATCAAAAAAAATTATAGTAAATGTATGTTACTAGAGTTATCAAAATATTTGGGTAAAGGGAGGTGAGGAAAGAAATAAAATGTAAAGAACTTAAAAGAAATGAAGGATTTTGAAAGAGGAAATTACCTCTTGAGACTTCCTCCTTTAAGAACCTCTTAAGGGGAGAGGTTTTGCTTTTTTATATAATCTAGGAGATTTTGGACGTGGGGGAGGATCTTTGGGAAATATTAGGGATGAATATTGGCACGAAACATGGCTTTAGGGGAGTGAAAGAGAATAGGGGGTGATGGGGGTGGGTTTATAGTGCAGGAGAGGAGGGTTCTCATAATATTATAATCATTAATTTGATATTTCATCACATGTAAAGTAATAGTAAGTATTTGATGACAAAGAATAGTAATAAATGCATGTGACTTATAACCAAAGTCCATTTACATCATCTGTGGCTCATAAATGATACAAAAATTAAGGTTTGAGAATATATTGTGAATAATCAGATTGTACTATTCATCAATATTTCAAGTATTTCAGAAAAATTTAAAAAATTAACCCTATCCATTTTTCGACCTGTTGAATCCAAAAATTTAGTCCATTTTTCAATAAATAATAATTTAAATATGAATAATTTAATATTTATTTAAAATCGTAATTTATTTTTAAAAACCCACTTTTAAAACATTCAGTTACTCATTTTAAAATATAGGTATATCATACATTCAACTTGAATATTATATTTATACTATCATATTTAAGGTTACTATTCATTAGGGTATATCACTATTCATAAGGGTATTTTACCATTCATAATGGTATGAATCTATTCACCAAAAACCAATTTTTTCTTGTAGGAGTCCAGCTAACATACTAATGGCAACCGTGTATGTCAGATATTCGAAATTACAAACACAAAAGTGAAAAACTTATGTTCGAAGGTCACTTAGCACATTATAGTTCATTATATTGTGTTTTCATGTGATTTTATGACATTTTTATAACAGGGGAATTTTCATAGAAAAATATCTGCGCGTTACAATAGCTATCAGAAACCAAATGTATTCCATCATCTGTACATGTTTGGATGCATCAGAAGTTGTCAGAGTTTTCAAATTATATAACTAAAACTCCAAAAAGTGAACATTACAATGATTTAAATTAGATTTTTGAATAATTAATGTGTTATAGAATCATATCACATTGTTTTAGATTGCATGAGTTGTTAAAAGGTTTTTTAGACTCATATTTTAGTGGATATGGAGAAACATGGAAAAAATAAACAATAATGTGTTCAATTTTAGTGAAATAATAGTTAACGTGTTATAAAATTTAAAAAAATCACACTCAAAAATGTATGTAGAGTAAGTCATTTTTACTAAAGAAGGGAACGGGATAATCAGAAAAATACTGTCAATGGATGACATCATAAAGAGGTAAGATGATGGGAGGAATTTTTTTAATACAAAATGAGAAATTTTCCTAACTAATTTTTTTATATCCACGTATAAAACACATTCAACTAATATATTACGTCATCTGAATGTTTTGGAAGGATGAAGAATAAGATAACCTGATTAGTGTTGTGAATCGAAAGTCACCATATAAGTGAACTATGGACAACTTCTATGATGTATTGTGGAAATGTTTTTCCTCAGTTAGGATGCGGTAAACATATGACTTGATGTAGAACTGTTATAACAATGTGAAATGAGTCATGAATTTAAGGAGGACTATATAAGTTAAAGAAGGACTTGTATTGAATATGTTGGCATGTAAGGAATATTTTACGTCACCATATTCAACTAATTGGATTCATTTCACTATATTCAGTACAATGGTATATAAAACAGATCGATGTTCAAAATTTGGTAGTAAAAACCTCTAGGGGGTCACTAACCAATCATATGTTGAAATATTCTGATTAAAATATATAAGATTGGAGTTTTGGTGGATTTTTTTAAAGTGTACATAGAGTCATTCACTAAAAGATGTAGTCAAATGTTAGAGGGATACTTGATTTTATTAATCGCATTTTCATATGGAGGTATCTATATTAATTAGGGATATAAACGTAACTAAAATATATTAATGAAATTTCTTATAAAAAGGATGTCTAGAACATTTAATCAATTTAATGATTTTTAAAGTGGATCAATGTATGAACATTGATTTAGTGTTTATATTTTTCCATGAGTTATATTCTGTTAATCCACAATAACTATTCCTAACTAAAGAATATTTGTGTCCAATTTGTTTAATTTTTATACTTAATTAAAAAAATGTTTCAATGTTTCTCATTTGTATATGTGTCACATTTTATTATCCATTTAAACCTCTTATAATAGTTCCTTTTAATTTTTATTATTTTGGATAAATTCATTTGTTAAATGTAAGTTCTCTTGAATTTATGTGGTTTCCAACATTGTGTGGTGAGTATGGTGAAGGGAATTTCTATCTTCTGGTATAATTAGCTGATATAGTTCATCAATAATACACAATTCTGATATTCACCAAATAATTTTCTATTTTGAGTAATGTAAGGAGTGGTTCAGGGATCTCCCAACACATGGTATAAAATTTACTATTTCAAGGATCACTAATCACACTCATAGGAAGATAATAATTCTCTCACACTTCTTAATATTATTTATCATTTTTAGTGGGATTTTGGTTTCACATGAAGGTAACACATAAGATTAATGTATGTTCTATGTTAACATGTTTAATGTAATAGATTATTACCTCTGTAGAAAGTATCCAAAGGATAATCTAACTGAAAAGTTCCTATATATTCTATTAATAAGCATGTATCTTTAGAAAATGGAATAAGTGGAATGGTAATGGTAGGATAGTATGGAACATTAATTCGATTAATGTTCATTGGAATAGAGCATTCCCTTTAACATCTATCAATTAAAGATAATGATGAAAATATATAAAATTGTAGTTGATATGTATGAAAATCCTATAGAACATAATTGAGTTCGTGATATAGTAAATGTTCAATATGATATTATTAGAAGAAAAAATATTAAAAGGACATGATAATTATTTCATTATGATCTTAGTGTGACATGATTCACTTATGGTGAATTTCATGGATGATTTATATAAATTAAATATGTATTCATTACCTTCATAGATTTTGGATGCGATGGTGGTTGTTGTTTGTAACTGATGTTGAAATACAAGTTTAGTATTTAGGGATGTCTTGATTCTAAATCTGAATAGAAAACATTATCATAGGTATTTCCATGAACTATACATTATTACACTCAATGTTATATGTTGATGATTTTCACTCCATTTGGGATATTTAATGAAAATAATAGATGTTCAAAGTTTATTAGTATGACAGAAAGAAACAATATATTATTTCATTGTGTCAAATTTATCATAGAATCATGTATGGTTGATTCTGAATCATCATTAAAATAAATTAAAGAACATAGAATCATATTGAATGATTTAGTTGGACATTTTGGGAAATTGAATCTAATTAATGAAGAAAACCAACATTATTTAGATGTGTTGATGTAAATAGAAAGATGAATAATGTTGTATTATTGATAACCCGAATTATAAATTATATCTCAACACTATATAAGAACCTCATTTCAGAAAGAAAACATAGTGAGGAGGACATCACAAAAAAATTCCCAAATAAGATCTAGAATGTGACTTATGGATCTTTGGTGGTTTTATGTGGAGTAATAGATGTGACCCATTACTTTAATTGAATTAAAAAAAGAATTTTAATGGTTATAATATCATCTCTCAATGATAGAGTCACACATTAATGATCATTCCTTCTCAATGAGGATAATTTGATATTTTAATTAATAAACAAATACTAAATCATGATCACACATATATAAATAGTTGTAAAAGTAGTTTATTATAGAAACATAGAAAGGAATCCCTTGACATATATGGTTAAAATACCAAATCTATAAAGTTAGAACATGTTAACTATGATATATTGTGACCTAACCATATGTAGTCTCCTCGAGGAGCTCTCTACTTCGTCACATATATTGATGATGGTACATGAAATGTGTGGGATTAATTTTTTAATCATAAGTATGATTTTCATCAAGATATCGTGAAATATTATTCCATATTGGAATGGTAATTTTTTTTGAATATTGATATGTTTTCATTCCGTCAATAGCGGTGAATGAATTAGATAATTATTTTGGAACATTTACATAAATAATGTGATAAATCATGTGAAGAATGTACCCATCACATCATAGAAAAATAGTTTGGTGGAAAGGATGAATCAAACATTAACTGAAAAGGTTCAAAATGAGATGCTAAACTCTAGAATGAAAAATAGGAATTATGTTATTTGAAATAAACATGGTTTTATACCTTTTCAACCTGAGATAGAAATAGGTACATGGGAAGGAACCAATGGAGAATCTTTATCCTTTTAAGCATCATTAAGAAATCAACCATAAACTTATTAGAAGCAAACTATAAAATAAGATTGAGGTGAATGATTTTTATATTCTTAAAGGGAAAAATATTTCCCCTTTTTTGGTTTGAAGAATAATATTTTGGATTTAATTTTTGTGCTGAGAAAAATAAAAATTAACATATTATTAGGATATTCTACACAATGAGATGGTTTTATTAAAGTATAATAAATCAATGGAGAAACAAGTTATTTCAAATGAATTAGTTATTTAGGAATAAGTAAAACTCTGAAACATTAACTTAGGACGATTTTTTTTTATTAATAAGATTAATGTATTGAAAAATAGAATTTGAGTCTAATAGAAAACATGATAAGATCATTGTAGAATTAGATACATCTAGTGGGAGTACCGGAAATTAGAGCCCCAACATGGAGAGAAATTGAGAATACAAAGCATCAAAATTAGTTGAGGAGATCAAATATTTTCAGTATACTGGTTTAGTGGTTTCAAGATGACATAATATTTCTAATTTTAATATATTATGGGGAATATGAATTCATAGAAGAAGGTACATCACATAGTGATGTCAAAGAATAGTTGTTGTCAATAATGGAATAAATTTCATCATTGAAGTATAACAGAACATAGAAGAAAACTATTGTTCAAAAAGATAAAAATCTAATGAGATTAACTATGTTTACCATTTTATGGGGGTTGATGATGGAAAACATTGGATCAATGAATGGATAATGGTAAATTTATATCAATAAGATGAATGATTTAACTTCTCTAAGATATTACCACTAATATTTAAGCCAGAACCAATCTGGAAAATTATATTCTTGGAGGATTTATATAGTATATACATGGAAAATATGGTTGTAAAATAGATAAATTAGTTATTTATCTGGAGGGATATAATTATATGACGTAAAT
The DNA here is from genome assembly GCA_963277665.1 of Viscum album. Taxonomy (NCBI): domain Eukaryota; kingdom Viridiplantae; phylum Streptophyta; class Magnoliopsida; order Santalales; family Viscaceae; genus Viscum; species Viscum album. Next base: position 752,194,499 of record OY728127.1, read on the forward strand.
TATGGGTTATATGGAATAATTAATCAAAAATAATTACATAGTGAATAAATGTATTTACATTCCAATGCAGTCACCATTATACAAAAAATCAGAGGTTTGATAATTTTATATTAAAATATGGATTGAAAATGTACAACATAGATCACTTTCTATTATCAGATCTTTTGGGCTTATTAGAAATTTATCATACTTCTCTAATATATGAATTATATATTTTTTACAAGTTGAAATCAGTTTTCAAAATATGAATAGTTATTTCTCATAAATAATTGAGATATTTGATATCGATGAAGATAATAAATTATGAGGATGAATATTGAGAGGGATAAAAAATAATGAACATTTATTTTTTCCCATAATAACTATATCCATATTTTTATTGAATGATTTTAGATGATATTGTATATTCTATTCTCAACCCCCCTTTTTAGACACTTAAAATCATCCAATTAAAATGAACTACAAATATATGAAGATATTTGATATATTGAAAAACTTTTTTTCTTCACCTATAGGAATCATGATATTTGTAATGATTTGTACTTGGAAATATAGTTCATTTAAATTTGATTTATTATGAAATTTAATTTCAAAAAGTAGAATAATAAATTTGGAATCCCTTAAATGGGTCATCTAACACATTAAATGATCGTGAAACTTTTCTCTTTTTTTTGGGGAAGAATATCCACAGAATAGTTTTTTGTAAGAGGATTTTTCAGGAGGCTCTAATAACAACAAGTGAAGACCCTATTTTTTATATATAGGCAAAAAAATATTACTCTTATGTCCTTACTATAGAAAATAATTACCCTATGTTAATTAGTTAAATATTATGTAGTTGAAATATATGTAGGGAATATTTTTTCCTGTTGATGTGTTTAATAATGATACTTGTAAGAAATTAGGTGGGTGGAGTTGTATTATTGGATAATCATAGTGTGATCCATTTTGATCAGAGCCCAATGTTTCTTCTTTGGATGAAGTATATTTAATTGAATTGAAACACGAACTAGAACATTATTGAGGAGAAATTATTGGATCCCCAAAAGGTATCAAGATGCTAAAATCTGTTGAACATTTTAATTAAGTAATTACATCCATAAATATTAATGAAAATCATGCCTTAGTGGAACAATGGAGAATAGAAGGATATTTGAAAAAATATATTATTTTATAGATTATAAGTGGAATATTATTTCATTTTATAAAGTATGGTATTGTATTCAATGCTTCATTGAAATAATATTCATGTGGAGATCATTGGAGTGTGTAGTCCGTTTCAATTCATCGAATTCATGTCATAAAAACATGGGTGGAATTGATGTCCAAAAATTTACAATGGAACAACTCTATGATGTAATAGAACCATAAAATACTTATTTTTTAATGGAATTATGGATGACTGGATTTTTTATGAATTTTGTTTTGGAATGACTATATAGGGTTGTTCACCATATGATGTGGTACTATTTAAGTAGAACACAATAGATCAGTAGTCACATTTCCAAATTTGGAATCGTAGCTATGTTGTGTTCTTGATGTGACTAGAATAACTGACTGAATTTTTCTAGAAAGACTGTTTGAACCATGTTAACAGTAAAATGACATAATCATCGGTTCAAAATATAAATAGCGATTTAGAGTTTATATTGGGTTAGTTAATTATAGAGTTGTTATCATTTATAATTAATCCATACCTATAAATTTTATAAATGAAAAATAAAAATATTATAATTCTAATTATAATGAATTGAAAATATCTTCCCAATTAATATATAAAACATTCGATGATCAACATAAACCTCATTACTTCATTCCTTTGGTTTTTTCTCATATTGTTTTAATTATTTTCTCTACCAATGATTTCACATGAATGTGTTATAGGGTTGAATCTGTGTGAGGAGTTGGGTGAAATGATTTTCTATCATATAGTATACCTAGTCTAGGGGATCCTTTAAGATGACTAGGTTAAACTATGTATATTTTGGTGGTCTTATACATGTAAATGAAGATTTGGTATATGGATCTCCCAATATAATCCTATTAAATGATTTAAATGTTTGAGTTTTCTGAATTCCAGTTGTGTAAACCATGTTCTTGTGAAAAGTGTTAGTAAAATTGAAGGAAAAATTATGGAATCCTAATTATCAATGGTTGTATAATGAGGGAGGAGGTTAATGTTTCATGATTCAAACATTCAAACACAATACCACTAGATCCCTCCTCTCAGAATTAAATAAAACTAGACAGATCACATGATGAAAATTGATGATGCTACAAAATGAGAAAATATTATAGTTTAGGATGAAATTAGTTTAGTAATGAACGATAGTATATATATTGTTCTATGACATAGTTTAAATATTAATAGTAGAAATTGGTGATTGATGTATTTGACCTAATAGAGGGGTTTGCCATTGGGATCATCCTAGGTAGACTTCATTCGACAAATACAGGGATGTGGTTACTAGTGTAATTAGCAGATATACTCTATAAAATTTAGTAGGGTGGACTTATTATGATCAATACTATGATATTGAAAACCTCTTATTTTCATTTTAATATGAAATTCTCTATGTTGACCCAATTAATTAGGAAATTTTTTTAATTCTTCTAAAACGTATATTGTTCTACTCCCTTCATTTATTTATTTAATTTTATTATGATAGTTATTTTAAAATTGTTTTCCAAATGTTTTTCATTAGGGTGTAGTGGTTTGGGGGTGGTGTCATTAATGTTCTTCAAATTGTATATTGGTATCCTTTTTGTACTTTTTATCTTTATTAATAATCAGTCGACACTGACATTTGGTTTTATCCGATAGTACCCAAAATCCTAATAAATCTATAGTGATATATGAAATGAAGGATAAGTCTAAAGGAAGAATAGGTATTTATGGTTCAATAAAGCATGCATATGAATCAAAACACTCTCAAACATAAATGGATTGATCTAGAAGAATGAAAAAAATGATATAAGAATTTTATTTATTTATTTAAAGAGAGAAGAAGCCAAATTAAAATCCTTCCCATGGGGAATATAGTATTTAATTTATTTTTAATGTTTTTTGGTTTTTCTTTAATACGTCCATATTCTATATCATATAACTCCATCAATGTAGAAATAAACTACTATGGTTTCATTGAGGGGTAACTTCCATGGTTGCTCCTATGTTCCTATTTTTATAATCACTATAGTTTTATTTGTATTTTCTTACTATGGGAATTAGATTCTCTTGATTTTGGTGTTATTTTTTTAATAATTTCTCTTTCATTATCTTCACATTTTTTATATTCTTATTAAACATTAATTTTAGATAATATTCCCTTTCATTGATTCATCATTAATATGTTGTAATTTTATGGATCATGGTGTGGTATTCCTAAAAAAGATCACTCAAACTATACCCAATCTGATGTTCCTAAAAAATGGTTCTCCTCTTTACATTTTAGAGGATATTGACTAGAGGTAGAGTCTATAGGTGGTAGAAGACAGAATATACACCATGATATAAATGACAACTAATGATGAAATTCAAATAAATATAACCATTTATACTAATGTTTTATCAATATTGAATCTATAAATATTTCACATGGTATCCACAATGAGTATCTACATTGTCACATGGACCATTAAATGGAAAATTGGTTCAGCTGTAAGATATAATAAAATAATATATCTAAATAATATATAGAAGAAAACAATATGGACTTAATATGACACTCATTATATCTCTAAAATCTTTTAACATCCCATCCGTGAAACCACCACATCTCCAACTAGCCACACATTCGTCTAAGTGCCCATTCATTTTCAAATGTTATGTTACATGAAAACTACACATGTAATCGAGACCAATGTATGGTTTGAGTATCCACTCATCAGAAAACCACCAATAGTTTCCTAATATATTTCCATATATATATTAATGTATTTATAGAGAAATTTATGAATACAAATACCAGAAGGAAAGCACACTCCACCGTTTCTTCAACTAGCCATGGGTGCGCACCCAACCTACATTGAGTAGTGTTGGTGTTGGATAATACCCTCATGGTCTATTACCAATCTTAAGCATTAGAATAACTATATAAATTTGACACTAAAATGACCTAACTCGTTTAAATTTCTCATAGGGTACTTAAAAATTACCCAATTGACATTCTCCAATTACTATGAAAGGCCAATCATCCCCAAAAAAATTATACACATACAACAAGTGTTCATCTCCCAACCAATGATCAAAATCAAAAATCATAACTCCTGATCTAATCTATGAAATATAACTCCCATATTTGATCAAAAACATCGTACAAATATGTTATTATATAGAAAACAACATCAATCAACAAGTTTCTAACACCATAAATTGGGTCCCTCTTTAGGTGCACATGAACTCACTAATACCTTAATTGTTTATGGACCTTTTTCCCAAATGACGTAATTATAATTGATGTATTTCATTTACATGTGTCATAAAATTCTTCCACAATGAACATAATTGTCTTATGTTACACCCAACACAAACTTGGATTGTATAACACGGATCTCTGACATGGCATACATTACAGGAAACACTATGTTTCTACGATACATCATTTTATTTTTATAATTTTTTAAACAAGATATAAATAAATTATACATTAAATATGGTATTATGAATACTAATAGCTATATTTAAATTTTTTATAATGATTTTATATTAATAGGACATTTGATAATGAAAAATATAATTTTTTGTAATTCCTTTACATGTTTTAAAAAAGTATTTTCTAAAATGAACTTATTTTCATAAGCTTCTTTGAAAATAAATAAAATTAATTTTAGACAAATTTAGAAATTCAAATCAGAAAAATAAAATACATTTTTTTAATTTATAATGTTATAATATTCTAAGGGATAATTTTTGGGAGTTTTCTATTAAACTAAATTTTCAAATGAATAGTGAAAAATATGAATTTCAATTCAAAAATACTTTTTAGTCATATTTAATTATACAGTTATATTATATTGTAATTCATAAAAGTATAATTAGATATAAAAATAATAATTTAATCCATTTTTGGTAATTTGAACCGATTTCACATTGAAATTCGATATTAAAACATAGTAAACTTATGATTAATTTTTACTCTAAAAACAGTAATGTCATCTCTTATATGAGACTAGTTTTAAATTAATTTTTGCTACATAGGTAATATGAATTTTGGAAAATTTATTCAGTATTTGGAATCAAAATAATTTATAATGACTAATAATTTCAACATAGTTTTTGACAAAAAATATTATTGATTGTAGTTAAAATTAATTAAAAATAATAAAAATTATTAAGGTAAAATGTAGCTTAATAAGGGAATAATACTTATACATAATATTTCAAATGACCTATGAACATTCAAAAAACCCATTGGCTATAAATATTTAAGATATAAAGGTTCCATTATATATTTATTTCAATTTTTGATGACCTATGTTTTGTTGAAACATTGGTACACCAAACTTGTAATAAAAATGCCATGTATGTATGCTCCCTTCCCTATAAAAGGCCACCATCTATCCACATTCCACATACCTCTCATTAATCTTATTACATGCCAATAATGTAATATTTAACTCCCAAAAAACCATATATTCCTCATTGAATACTTGCTCTGTGCCTAAATTTAACCCAGGAATCCCTTTGGTGAAAACCAAAAGAATATACCTAAACAAGAGGTATAATCCTTCCTCATGTGATTTTCTTTTATATTATTTCTCCACTACATCAATTCATATTATTACATGAAAAAATAATAGCCTTGGTATCCTTAAAATAATAATATGTTTTTATGATTATTGTTCAACCTACATTTTCACACACTTCGATATAAGGGGTAACAAACATATTAATTATGTGTATGATAAACTACCGCCTCGGGAAACAATTATTGTTCATCTTAACATTACCATCATTCATGGTTGGGTATTATGATTGAAAAATAGTTTATATATGATATATGATATATTTATTGATTATTTATTTTTCAATATGTATTTTATAAAACATGCCTTTATAGTTTGCATCTTGTAAAAATATGATAACACCATTTGTGGATATGTGGCCGACTACCAGGTCAAAGTGATGTGATTCGTTCATAATCCTCATGGAATTTATTAATGATGGGTTCAGTAAACATATTATATATATATATGATATAGTAATTCTATTTTAATAATTACATATACACACTTATATATATATATTCCATTTATATTCATTTGTTCAACAACACAATAAAAAGGAAACAACGTTCTTACATACGTGCGGACTGCTGTATGAATAAACTATGTATTCCCTTTCATATGTATTTATTATATATATTATTATAATAGAAATATACATGTTTTAAATGATATTTATATCACTTTTTACATTATTTTAACCACGATATAATTATAAGGACCAAATATATAACAAATTTACACATGCGAAAAAAAGGTGATATTAACTAATGAAAATCTTAACTTGTTATTATTAATAAGAATGTAATATAAAGTCTTAATAAAACCATATATGATATAATAATTATGAACATGGTATTATAAAATATTTATAACAAACTTATATAAATTATACATGGGTTATGTACGAGTATGATGAGATTCAAGATATAATGTAAGGGAATTTGATCTCAAGTTTTTTTAGATTAATACCTTATAAATAACTTATTTTATTTGTCTTTTGTGAATTCTGAAAATTTATGTATTATATTATTAAAATAATTAAGTTTATCATCATTTAAATACTGATTTTATGATATTTCATTCATGGGTATTATTTTTTAAAAGTTACCGATCTGTAAAGAAATTCTTTCTCAATTTTCCTTCATTGAGATACATTCCATATTATTCACCTATATTTTTCAATGATGTGAATATAAAAACATTAATATTGTATATCATTCGTCTCAATTTTCAGGATATTTTATAATTCATGTAATTTTATTTTTTCAATTTTTTATGTTTCAATGTTACCAAATTGTTAAAATTTTATAGCTACAAATCTCATTGAATATTGAGACTAATTTTTATTATTCTCCCATTGTGTAAATATTGTTATAATCTCTTAATAAATATAATGAGTTTTAATATCCTATAGTTATTCAGGTTATATGAAGGTAATTGTACCATTTTTCACCTGTTAGAACATATTATGATCAATTTTTTTTTTTAATAAATTCTTACACTACCTCTATCTTCACACTGAAATATTTGTTCCTTCAAAAAAATGTTTTAAAAAAAACTGATTCCTCAAAATAGTCAAATATTAAACTATGATCACTAGAAAAAATTTTAAATAATTGATTAATTATTTTTAATAAAATGAATTATCTTTTCATTTTACGAATGATGATCTTTTCTAAACATTTTATTGTGTGAAAGGAATAATCAGCATGTATGGATTTACTAGCATATATTCCCTTAAATCTTAATTTACAAGATAAAAAATTTATATTTTTAAAAGAAACATTTTTCTTAATATTATATAATTTTTTAAACATGTTCTCTTTATTAAAATTGTTTTCCAAAATGTTTTATATTTATAAATTGTTTTTAAATGATATTGAAAACTCCATTTATATTAATTATTAAAAAGGTTTATGATTTAATGAAAATATTATTATGAAACACATTTCACATTAAAGAATTATATACATTCGAAACTCGATTCCATTCATAGTTTATTCTTATGATTAAAGGATAATGAAACCTATATATTTTCCCATACGATATAATCTAATTACAATTTTATAAAACCCATTAAATTTCATGGTTTATGATATAAATTTTTATGATCTAGTGTCACATGTATGTATGATTTAATTTTAAATTGGGTGGGACCTATATCTCCCCCCAATATAGTGGTTAATGATTTATATCTCATTATATATACTAATATGGTATTGGGAGTGAACCACCACTACTAAGATGGTCATGGGAGACCACCCTGACAACCATGATGGTATGGGGAGTGAAATCATACTACTAAGATGGACATGGTAGTGAACCATGACTAGAAATATAGTATGTTTAGTGAAATCATTCTACAAAGATAGACATGGGAGTGAACCATGACTTGAAAGATTGTATGGGGAGTGAAATCATATAAATAAGATGATATTAGAAGTGATGCCTTGACTACAATAGAAATCATTTTATATGATGATTTTCATCCAAAATATTATGTATTATTCCAATGTTATGATTTTAAGGATTATATTATTTATTTACTTATGATTCATTCCTTATGAAAAGAAATAATTTATGCCAAAATTATTTTTTATGATCTTATGATAAGTTTGGTAATATCATCAGATGTGATGATACGTTCTCAAACTATTATGCTCCAGTTTATTCTTACATATCTCCCTTATTAACCCTTTATGTGAAACATAACTCTCCTATTTTAATGTTTCATTCCCAATTTTATTAAGATATTTTATAGTTATGATATGGATAATTGGGGAGTTAGTCATTGAGATATGAGTGGGTGGAAATTTATCTCATTAATGTACCATCATTTACGTTTCCATGTTTATCATTTTTCAAAACAAAATGTTCTTTGGAAAAAAAATGATAATTTTTTTTGAATTACACAAAATTAATGAAATGTAAATTCATAAAAACAAAGGGTCACTATATTTGGTTTTAGAGAAAAGGTTTATTTGTCCTTGGAAATCTAGGATGAGAAAACAATAGTGATGACACTATAGACATGTATAAGGATACTACATAGGATAAAAAATGCAGAAAAAATGTCATGGAACCCTGGAAAAGTATATATAGAGTTGTTTCCAATAAATACATCATTGTATGGATATTCCAATTAGATATAGCCCTAGATATTATGTATCTTGGAGTAAAAACTCCAACAAAGTCTGTATGAACTAACTCAGTGTACCATGGTAAATGAAAATGGGCCACACTATACACCGTGTTTTAAATTCCTAGGGGATATGTTTTGGTATTCCAAAACTATTCACAAAACATCATGATGGATTTATGTATGGGTTGATCATGAACAACCCAGGATAAAACTATGGTGTCATAGATTATGGAATGTGTCATAATGTAGACATCTTATTAGAAGTTTTTCATGTTTATGTTTTTCAACCTACTGTTTATTATTTATTAATCTGTGATTTTTTGTTTTAGTCAACAGAATGAACTAGAAGGGACACTGTTAATATATAATGTGTTGGGTATTTTTATGATGATTATTCAAAATGGATGATCATTGGAGTGAAGGATTATGTGATCTTACATAATTAGTTGTCAAGGAACATGATTAACAATTTTCCCCTTAACCAACACATTGACTTGTCAATGAAGGGAATAAAGGATTTCATTGTGATTTTGTGTAATGGTGACCATATAGAAAATATTATTTAGTTTCCATTATGTAAATTATGTGGAATAAATCACCCAATTGAATATCATAATGGAATAATAATATGTTTTGGCTGTTGAAAATAAGGAAACAAAGCATGTAAATCCAAAGGGAAAAATAAGGGTTTAGTTAGTGAAATGGATGGGAATAATTTCCTCCCTAAGACATGAAAAAATGTCAAATTATTTCAGTGTGGGAGGAATTTTCATTATGAAAATAAATTTCATATGTTGAATTCTCTGAAATACAATCATAAAGGTGGTAAGATTAATGGTTATTTTTCTTATGATGATGAGAATATAGATGAAATGTGAAATAAAAGAGTAATTAAGTAATAGGATGAGGCGTAATTCATTAGGATTTTGGATGAAGTAGAATAATTGATATTTTAATATATTTGGATTCATGAAATATTATATATGAACCGTGAAATATACAAGGATTTTCTGATTCTATGTTTTCAAAAAGGATTTACACAATTTTTTTGAATGTTTCTAATGGAATAGAAAACATGTTTTAATAAAAATGTTATATTTTGACTAAGGGATGATAAACCTTACTACATTCATTATGTAATGAAAATGTTGTTTGGAAAATGATATTTTTTATATCAATATATAAATTGGACTGCACTGATTACCTTAGATCTATTTAGGGACTTGTTGAAATGTGGTTTATACTTGTATTGATGATGTTGACAATGAAATTGGATTTAAGGAATAGATCCAATATAATTTAGAATAAAAAAACATTCCTATTTTTAATAAGGATTTATGGTAATTTAGGCCATTACTATATTCCAATAGAATACTTGATGAATGTATTCACATTTTTCTAATGTTATATCCATCAACAACTTTGTTATATATGGTGGATCAATGTGGAGCTAATTTCCTGAATTTCATTATAATGATTTGGTTTTTTTACTTTTTATATGTATTATAAGGTTAACCTTTTTCTAAATATTATGTCAATTGTTAGAGTAAGTATTTATTTGTTGAGGTTTTATTGAAAATCATAGTTAAATGGTCATTTATTGATTAACATTATTTCATGGATTTCCATCATATTTATTTTGGAAATTATATTAATTATTTTTTAAAAAATATAATACTGTATGTCAAATGACATCCCATAAAATATGGCTAGATTGCAGGCCATGAACCCATGACTGTTGGACGATAAGGGTTTCATGCCTACAATTAGTCTACATGATTTCTAGGATAATGCGTAATTTTATTATCATAAAATGGTAGTGAAACATTTTTTGTTTAGATATTAATGTATTAAACATATAAATTTTTAATAATATTTAATGAAAAGTAGTTAGAATTCTGATTATTTTAGGGGTAATATGATCCAATCAAATTTTATTTTATTGTTGCACAAATCATTGCTAATTTCTGGAAATCCATTTCATGATGTAATGAATGACATATAAATTGATCAAAAAACAACCAATGAATGAAATTTTGTTAATATATATTCATAATGTGATTATTTTTTTATAATCACGGTCAATAAAATAAATATTCAACATTATAAAATGATCAAAAAAAATTCCTATTATTTTTTTGTGAACCAATGGCTATTAAAATCATCCTAGATTTATGTCTATGAGGACCTAAATTTTCAATAAGTTATTCAATTGTTTATTATAGATAACCTCAATCTCTACCTATAAATATGTATAATTTTCATCCATGATAATATTTTCAACTTTTATAAATATTCTCCCACGTGGGAACCTATTTATGAGTTAGTTAGGGTAATATTTATGGTTCTACAATTCCTTTTTTAAATTATTTTTTAGGTTTTTTGTTTACATTGTGGGTGTATTTGGAGTGAACTTTCACGTATTAAACCATTAATAACCTGGACGAATTTCAAGGGAGAAATTATTTTAAGAGGGTAGAATATAACACCACATGATTTAATGGGCTGTTTTTAGAAATATGTAATTTTTTATTTATTACATTCATTTCACTAATGCAAACATTCCTTTCAAGTTGAACCAAATTGGCATGCGCTACATGCAATGCTGACTTCGAGTATGTAATATGCAACACAAAGTTTCTACAAATATCATTTTATTATTATAATTATTTAAACGAGATTGATATAAAATATAAATTAATCTTATTAATATAAATAGGAAAAAATGAATTTAAATTCTTTTTTATAATAGTTTTATATAAGAATATCTTATTGATAATGAAAAAATATAATTATTTTTAAAGTATTTATATATTAAGAAGTAATATTTTCACAAATGAAATACTTTTCATTTCATTATTTAAAAAATACTAAAATTAATTTTATACATATTAAGAAAATTTATTTTATAAAAAAAATTAATATATGAATTTATAATTTCAAAATTACGGGAAGTGGAATTTTATAGATTTTTCTATGAAACATCATTTTTTGAGGAATACTGGACAATACTAAATTTTAATTAAATTTTTATTCGTCTAATTTATTTATACTTATAAATAATATTTTAATGCAGTTTGAAAGTATATTTAATAAAAATATCCATAAATTAATCAAATTCGTAAAATTGGAACCAACTTGATATTGAAAATGGATATTAAAAGATAACACAATTGTGATAATTTTAAATTTCAAAACTTGCAGTGGTGTCCGATGTGTGAGATTAATATTAAATTAATTTATATCAGTAAAATGATTGAAATTTTGTAAAATGGATTTCATATTTTGAATCATAATAATTTATAATGTATAATATCCTCAACATAGTTTTTGATCAAAATGTGTAGTAAATCCAGTTAAAATAAATTGTAGTGATTATGGTAAAATTAAACATAAGAGGTAATAATCCATAATATTAAGGACCCAAATGACCTAGAAAATTTTCCATAACACATTTATGGGAATTATATATTACATACAACTACCATTATTTTGTTTGATTATTTTTTCAACAGTTTTTTATCTCAAAATATTGGCGCACCTTACTTGTTTTCAAAAAGGCCAAATGTGTTCCCTCCCTTCCCTATAAAATGCTACCACATCTCCCCATTCTTCACACCTATAAAAACTATTATGATTGAAAAATATATTAAAAATTCACTTCCCAACATCCCCAACTTCCTCCTCGAGTCATCCCATTACATAGAATGACAGCCAAGGAAGTCCTTTGGTGAAAACCCAAGGTCGTTTCCCAACAAAGAGGTTACATCATTCATCAAGATCCCTTCCATTATTATCTTTCTCCACTAAATAAAATATTCTTATTCCATTCAGACATTGTAGACTCAGTATCTAGAATTTATTGGGTTGTTTTTATTATAAGGTCCTTACCTAAACATACACACAATTCCATCTAAATTGTAATAAACTTACGACTAATGTGTACGACGAACTATACCACACGAAATGAGGATTGTTCATTTTTTTTACATTACCACATTTCAGGGATGGTAATTTTGACTGAAAACTATTTAAGTATTTTATATATTATATTTAGTTTTACTTTCTTCTTATGTACTTAATTAATAACACATACCTTTATACTTTCCATCTTTTGTAAATATGATAACATCGTTTGTAGATGTGTGGACTACCACATCTTCAAAGAAATGTGATTCGTTCACAATCGACATTGAATGAATTAAGGATGTTTTTCGTGAAAATATATGATACATATATGATATATTAATTCTACTATAATAATTATATTTATACATTTATATACATATATTTTAATAACTCTGTTTCTTTCAATACAACAATAAAACGAAATCAACATTCATACGTATGTACGTCCTAACATCTCCTTGAATAGTGTTTTCCATTCCTTAAATCTATATTCTATAGACTATAATAATACCCATATAATTAATATTACTGATATTTATATCAGTTTATACATTATTTAAATCACTAAACAACTATATTGACAAATTATATAACAAATAAAGAAACATTGTAAAAACAAAGCAGATATTACCTTGGATAAAACCTTAACAGGGAATCATTAATATGAAGGTAATATAAATCAATAATAAAACCATATATAGTATAATAAATAATAATATGGTTCTTTATATTATTTTTAACAAACTTATATTAATTATAAGTGAGGTATTTGTGAGTACGAAGAGAGTTAAGACATATGGTAAACGAATTTCATCTCAATTTTTATTTTTACGAGATTCAATCTTTATTTACCACTCATATCATTTGGGTGGTGTGTATAAATTCCATGGATTTATTATATGATTCATATAAATAAATGTATTGGTATTTAAATATACATTGTATGATCTTCTGTTAATGGAATTTATGTTTTAAATGTCACAAAATCAGTAAAGTAAATTTGTCTCAATTTGACTTCTTTGCGAGACATTCCATTTTAGGAAGATATATATTTCCACGAGGTGTATATACATATTTTGAAATGATATATAATTAATATAATTCTTTTAATGATATTTTAATCATCATTTAATGTTATTATTTTCATTATATTATGATTCAATGTTACCAAATTTGTAACGGTTTATAGCTACAATCTCAATGATTATCATGATTTTTATGATTATGATCCAATTGATGAACTATTATTATACATCAATCAATAAATATAATGATTATTCTTAAAAAAACAGTTAGTGAAGTTATATCCAAGTACTAGTACCACTCTTCCACTCTATGGTTCAAAAGACGATCAAGTTGTTGTTTTTATGAATGTATGACTTTACAACACTCTTCAGTCGGATGTCTATCTTCCTTAAAAAACATGATTTCTAAATAAATGATTCCAAAAAATATTCTACTATTATACTCTCATTTTCGGTAGAAAATTTCTACCATGTTCTAACTATATAATAATAAATGGTTTTTAAAAAAGGCATCGTCTTGTCGATTTCCTGTCGAGGAACTTCTCTCATCTTTTTGTGGTACAAAAGGAATATTCCGATTGTATGGATTTACATGATGAAATTCCTTTGATTCTTCCTTTACATGATTAAATAGTAATTCATTATAATTTTTTTTTCAAATTTTATCAAAATTGTATGTGATAATGTTTATTTTCAATGATAATATTTTTCAAAAATAATTTTTGTTTTAATAAAATTTTATATGACTTTCAAAACCAACATAATATGTTTTCAAAAGTCTGTTTTCATGGAAAACGATTTTAATTATTTTTTAATAATTTTATTAAAATTTTCAGAATAATTTTCATGAAAATTGTCTTCAAAACGTTTTTAAGAATCTATTTTATTATATTAAGTTAGATGTTTCCAAAAATGAGTTCAAGAATTATTTGTAAACATTTAAATTCTTTTAAAATAAAAAATTTTCAAACATTTTTCAAGATTATTTTATACATTTTCAAAGGAAATGGTTTCAATGTTTTTTATGTTTTAAAATGAATTTTTCATGAATAAAGGATTATTTCCTCAAGAAAAATTTTTAAATGATATTTCATCATTATTTCCAATCATTGATGGAAACTGTTTTTATCACTCATTCCATTCTAGGGAAATGATCTAATATTTACATTCATATTATTTTTCTAAAAGGATTGTTTTTTGATGGAATTAGGATTATGAAACTCATTTCTCTTTCACAAATTATATTCTTTTCAAATCCTATTCCATTCTCTGGTTATGATTTTTATGAAATGATTGTGAATCCTTTACTTTTTTCCTTATATTATGATATTATTACATGTTTATGATACCCATTTAATTTAAATGGTTATGATATGAATGTTAATGATTTTATTGAACATGTTTTTAGGATTCCATTATGATTTCGGTGGGACCTATATCTCCCTCCATTTCATTGGATAAATATTTATATCTAATGAGATAGGCTGAAATGGCATTGGGAATAACCATTGAATACTAAGATGGCCATGGGAGTCATCAATCACTACCAATATGGTATGGGGTGTGAAATCATACTAAAAAGGTGGCGTGGGAGTGAACGATGACTACCTGATAGTATGTAAATTGAACTCATAAGATTAATATGGCCTTGTCAGTGAACCATGACTACTAAGATGGTATGGGGATTGAACCCTTACTACAAAAATGGCATTGGAAGTGATGCCTTGACTATTATTGAAATCCTTTTATATTCCTATTTGGTTTTCATAATTTAATGTATTATTCATATATTATACTTTCAAATATTGTTTTATTAATTTTTTTACAATCTATGTATTATTAACAACCAAGATTTATACAATTATTCATTTTTAAAATCTTAGTACATGAAGGGTATGATATTCTAATGTTATGATCACATTATAATACACATATGTTGACGTTTATTATTATATATCACCCTTATTTACCCTTACTGAGAGTCTCATATCAATGTTATTTATGTTTCCTTCGATAGTTTATGAAGATATATTCTAGGTATGAGGTTTATGAGAGAGTTTTTAGTCATCGAGAACCAATTTGGAGAAAATGTAGCCCACTAATGTAAAAACATTTATGTTTCCCTATTTCCAATGGTACAAAACTAACACATTCATTGGGAACCTATTTTTTAATTTAATACATATTCCAAAAAAGTATTCTAATGTAAATTTATGATAAGAGCGGGTTTCTATAGCCTCAATACCCTTAGTTTCATATTGAGTGGAATCACCAAACTCCTTTGACCCAAACCCAATGAAATTTGTTCAACTAACTTATGTGGACAATATACCTCTATAACACCATGTTGGAGAATCATATCTCCATATAACAACACATTTAAAACCAATCATAATATCTAATAACCTTATCATGAATCATATCCCATAATCCATCAGATAAAAATATATTATGTATTTTAAATAAATCCTAAGATCCACTAAGCACGGAAAATCTATTTTTGAAATATGCAAATGTTACCCAAATAATATGTACACTATGAGTCTCCCATTGATAATAGAAACTACAGTCATATCTTTTTCTGGTAAAACACATGACCCTTACCACACCTAAAAATTAATAAATCATTTAAAAAATATAAAACAATGAAAATATTTTAGCACCCCCTAAGTAGTACCTATAGGATCCTACAAATTTGATTCGTTGTCTAGATTCGTCCTATGGGGAGGAAATTGAAATATTATAGAAAAAAAACTATAAAATATATTTTAGTTTAAACATTCTACAATAATAAAATGAAAAAAAAACTAAATATAAAACAGATTACGAATGAAGAACATATTGGAGAGTAATGAAAATGTAATAATAATAGAGTTTTGGACTATTATAGGTTGATTGAGCTACCCTTATTAATTTTAAAATCTAAATTCATAAAATACATAGCTAATTTAATAAAAATGGAAAAAATATATCCCACTAGAATACCTATACCCCATGTGGAACTTTGGTTCCCCTATAAAAACTCTAATAGTCGGGGAAATATCTACTGAATACTCAAATAGTGCATTGGTGGATACCCAATAGAGTTCCATTGGGAATATTATTTGTTCAGATTCATTCATCACCAATCAACATTGGTAGAATCATAAATTCTGAATCATCCACCAATATTAACACCCTAATTAGTCTTAAGTAGACATTGTTAGGACAAAATCAGACTCATATTCCCCCACATTAATATCAGGTCCACTATAGAAGGGATGAGTAATTCAAAATATTGGTTATGTGTTTTAGGTTGGAATTAGTGCGACATATTGTCTTGATGGATACCTCCATTATTGAATATTTGTTTCTAGTATCTTAGATCTAATGAAAATCCAAATCACTCAGTAATTGTTGAATGGTTTATTAAAGTTCCCATAAGAAATATAATTATCAGTTTACTCAATGTTTGAAATGTTATGAGACATAAAATATGTCCCGAACCATATCACGTGACCCTATTTTATAACTACCCCATGCCCGCCACCGATAGGCTGGTGGCTATTTACTAGAACCGACTTGGCATATCCCACAAAGGGAGGCATTTCATTACATACATGTACACTTGAACACATCTCCAAGCCCAAAATGTTGAAATGTAATGACACTATGTAAAAAATGTATGAACACACTAATATACCCAACATATAGTTTGGAAGAAGGAAAATTGGAATGTTAGACGGGCCAGAAAATAAGACCACCAAGATAAAAAGTTTTTCAAGTGAATTCACAAGCTACAAAAAATCATCCGCATAAAACCCTACCTGAAGGGTAGGTGGAGAAAACTATTTAGATTTATAAGTACACACCTCTCATATCATATCCCTGTAAGTACCAGCTAGTCCTAGTTAACCTACGACTCTATGAAAGTGTCGATCATCTGCACATGACATGACACATAGGGGAAAAGATCAATCATGGGTGACTAAAAAATACATAATTGGACACCCCAAAACTGAAAAAGTAAATACCACTACGATAATAAATGAATTATGTCACAAAGGAAACAAATTATGTACACCACAATGGAAAAACAAAATGTATCGTCAATACAGTCAGCTGACAAAAGCATAAGTAAAAAATCATGAAGAGATGATTTTATAGTTATAATCCACATATCTCTCAGTCTTTTTGACACTAGATGTTTCAATGGAACATAGAGGGTCAATGGAACATGGATCATCGATGTAGCACAGAGCATCGATGTTGAATGTTTCTTCAATGGAAAACAAAGCATCAACGGAACCCAGAGCGGTGATAGAACTTTGTGCGTAAGTGGTGCACTGATGGTTGATGGTTCATGGACTGTCGATGGTGCACGAAGCATCGATGTCACACGTAGCTGTGATGGACCTTGGGTTGTCAATGGTTCATGGAGCGTCGATGCTGCACAAATATTTAATGGTTCACAATGCATTGATGGGTCATTCTACCACCAATTCATGTAGTCAGCATGATCACATAGTCATAGCATTAGGATTCCCACATAGCGCATTTATTTTGGGATCACCCTTCCCTCTAGACATTAGGTTGGATGCAAACATCCAAAAAACAGCGTTACTATATTTCAAAAGGACAATATTGTCGCAAGGGTCCTAACATGATAGAAGACTCGTCAAACAGACATCCTGTTTAGAAGATATGGTTAATTTAGAAAAAAGTTTATGGTCCGGTCTAGGTCCAACTTGACCCGATTCGGCTAACCAGACCAGGCCCGATCGTTCTGGGATGTCCTGCAATAGCCTCGCCTGATGGTCTTGGGAAATACATTTGGGACGCTGGGACACAATGTTCATTATACTGGGCCATAAGAGTGGTTCAGTTCTATAGTCCGTCATGCATCGTGAGGGATGGCTTTTCTCTACCGGATGCGGAATGCCTATAGCCACGTCATTCTAGTCCACGAGGTCAACCAACAAGGGGTCTAACTATATTCCTCGGTCAAGGTGGCACTGTACCACACATTATGCAGTCGGCCCACCTCCTCCTCATGGTCCTGTGGCTTCACTACTATCACAGACTCCCCATTCCAGCGTTGTTTTGTTCCTCATCCCACATTCGACCACTACAGCCTCCTACTGCGACCCCTAGTCACTGGTCGTGGCATGTGCTGCAGTGGGACCACTCTATAATAATGTCCATCCTAGACCACATCATGTCACCCCCACAAGCCACCCATCTAGTGGAATGTTCCTAACATAACCCACCTAGCTCAGCATACCTTGTTGGGCCGGTGTGGCCTCCACTGACGGCCTCCCAACTGGGGGCCTTGCCCAGCTGCTCCCCTCCTAAACTAGCCGTTGTGGCCACCTCTAGAACCACCTCCATGTGCCGCCCTTTGATCAAATCTTTAGTCTCGAATCTTTTATCCATGTATCGAAGGTGAAACAATCATCTTATCATAATTCATGAGGTAATAGGAATGAAAAGATTCGGGAAAGAGAAAAATAACATTAATTCCCAATTGGATGGATCTTGTCATTGTCTATGTCACCCTTGATCCTATCTTGATAGAAAGTTTATTGAAGAAAAATAAACTGATAATTATAAAGACAAATCATCACTTTTATCCCCATTACAATTTCTCCATCCCACAATAAAAGATGAACCATGGATCAAATTGTTCATTGGTTTGTCCATGTTTTTTATTTGAATTTTTGGATGAGGAAGACAATTAGTATAGAGATTAAATTCCCTACATCGTTGTTGGATTAATCATTAATGAATAACAAAATTCCATGTCATCATCGATCCTTAATCTATTGGTATTCATCTATCTGTCATGCCCCAATAATATTTTTACTATTGAGTCTCCAAATTGAGGGGAGAGGCTTCTAATCTTTACCTTAAGTAAACTCTACGGTCATGGTGATAACATATGATTTCTGAAAAAGTATTGTTAAAAAATGGAATTCCTGATGTTCCAAACCAAATATAATTATTAAAATATTTTAATGACATTCCATCCAAAATATAACATCAGTAGTCACTAACACCAGTTTATGTTATTCCTCACCTAAGGTAAATTTACTACCCTGGACCAGATGGTGCCCTCATATTTTTTATCTAGAAACACATTTAATTTAATTTAACATTAAATGAAGAAACCTTCTTCTTTCTTTATTAAAAACATAAACTTTTTCATTATACCTTTCAAGGCCCACTATGTCTCAGAATATCACGACATCTTAGCACCTTTTCATGGAATATTCCTATTTAATATATAGAAATATCTGAGAAAATATGAGTCATTAAATTCTCTTGTCGTTTGGGATTTACATCCCCAAAATCCATAGAAAGGGATACTTGATAAAAATATGAGGGTTCTAAGCATCAATATGAGCCTCCGTCTCCCAAAATCTCTCTGAGAGATTCCCTTGTTTCCACTAAATTCATACTAGGGGAATCTACTTCCCACGAAGGATCTACTCATGTAGATCATCGATCTACACCAAGAACACTCCAAAATCTACCCCATCATCAATATATGTCATGTCCTAGTCAAAAACGTGCAATGGATCGTGCACGTACATCCAAAGATTCAACACATGGAAGACATTATGCACTTAGTGCAACATTTTTGATAGAGTTAGGTGGTACTCCTCCTCAAAAACGCTTCCCAAAATATGATAAGGGATGATGTATCTTAGATATAAATCTATGCCCATAAAAAATCTCTACCATCAACATCAAGGTGAGACATGAAGGAAAAAATGGTCCCCCACCCTGAATTCCAGGGCCTTTGTCTCCAATCATCATATGACATTTTCCAGCTATGTATAGTCCTCATCTGCTCCTAGATGATCTCCACCTTCTGGGTGGTAGCCTGTAACATCTCTGGACGCATGATTTCCGATTCCGCATGGCCATCCACCATAGTGGTGACCTAAATTGTCACTCGTAAAAGGCCTCGAATGGTACCATACCAATGGTAGATTGATTGGTGTTTCTGTTTTCAAACACCACCAATGGTAGGTGATCCTCCAAAATATGGACAAAGTCTAGGAAGCATGCTTATAGCATGTCCTCAAGAACCATGACGGTCCACTTCATCTTTCCATCCGTTTGGGGATGAAATTTCATGCTCAAGCACAACAGAGATCCAACTGAATCTTGAAATCCCCTCTGTAATGATAATGTAAAATGTGCATCACTATATATTACTATCGTAGATGTAACTACATGAATAAGATCTATTTCCTACTTGTAGAGTCATTCCATGTTATATTCCAATCTATTACCATGAATCAGTAGGTTGTGAGCCGACATGGTGATTTGGTCCTTGATCACTGAGATGGTATCGTGCCCCTGGACATTCATGGTAAACAAATCCTGATGTTCATTGATATCCAATCCCACGTTCACTTTAAAAAATTTTGTGTTTGGGTCATGCCCTTTGGGACATAGTGTTATGACATTACATTCTGACATGTGAGGCACCGATAAGAGATCTTTATCACTACCTTCTTCATGCCTGGCCACCAGAACTAATGTAAGAGGTCATGGTAAATCTTTTACAATCCTGGATGTACTGCCAAAGGGAAAGTATAAAACACCCTCATTACTACCACCCAAAACATCACGGGTACTACTGTGGACCCTTCGAAGAGAACTATGTGCCCCCACCTATAAAATATCCATCAGGGGAATACCCCTAAGAGTATTGAGCATTTAGGGCCTCAAAATCGATATCCCCAAGTTGTTCCCCCATGAGTAGCTGTAATAGTGTTGGGGTAACAACCATCAACATTAGATAAGCTTCACCACCTCCATCCAAAAGAGATATCTGCAATGAGGCTACCTACTATGATGCCTCATTCATTAGCTGTGAACATGATCATTGGTTAAGAGTATTTTTATCCATGGTCCCCATCCTAGGATTATAGACATTCACAAATTTATATTCCTGGAGGTAATATAGGGAACAACTTTGTATCAAGTTTAAATCCTTGCTAGAAAATATAAACATGAGACTTTTGTGGTATGACTATATGATAAACCACTCGGACATTAGTTAGTTTCTCCACATATTCCATGCGAGTAATATTTCTTCCAACACAAAATCATGTGTTCCATAGTTCTGCTCTGTTGGACTCAATATCTATGAACCATAGGAAATCCCCACTAGCCTGTCCATCAGGACACAACCATGACAATTTCCAGATTTATTATATAACAACACATACTTGACACCCTCCTCTCGAAATTTCATGGTGGTAGGGCTCGTTAATCTCTTACTTCGGTACTTAAAAATATTATAAATCTTCTCCATCAACACAAAAGGCTATCCATTACCTGTTAGAGCTTCAAGGATGTTGCTACTCTAGAAAATTCCAGTATGAAAATTCGATTTCACACAAACAAACCAAGGAAACTCCACAGGTTAGAATCATTCTTAGCTATCTCACAAGCAAACACTACCTCTATCTATGCCATATCGTCTACAATTACAGCCTCTTAAATGAAGTGTCCTAGAAAATAGAAAGATAGTATCAAAAACATAAACATCAATAGATTCCCATAAAGATATACTCTCGAAGCATTTCCAGGACCATCCTCATGTATATCGTGTGCTCCCCCACAAATTCCAAGAACAATAGGATGTCATCAATGAAGATCACCATGAACGGGTCCAAGTAAGGGTAGATGATCCCGTTCATGATTCCAAAGAAATGTGTAAGGGAGTACACCACACAAAATGGAATAACAACGTACTCATAGTGGGCATAAAAAATATAAATGATGTCTTCGAGATATCTTCATCCCATACTTGATGCTAATGATACCCAGCTTTGAGGCCGATTGTAGAGAACCATCTCGCTCCATTTAGCGGATCGAAGAGGTCATCAGTCCTT
Organism: Viscum album; assembly: GCA_963277665.1. Taxonomy (NCBI): domain Eukaryota; kingdom Viridiplantae; phylum Streptophyta; class Magnoliopsida; order Santalales; family Viscaceae; genus Viscum; species Viscum album. The sequence goes on from OY728127.1 coordinate 752,217,199, forward strand.
AGTAATAGATTATTGTTTTTCATTGTCACCATTTCATGCATATGAAAACCATAAATAATCTCATGCTTTCTTCTGCCTTCTTGAATTAAAAAATTATGGTGGCCCAAGCTGAAACATTGGGTCTCACGAATCCCTTTATCACTATGACCTCATATTATACACTCAACTAACGAAGCTCCGTATGTTCTATCCATTATGTACGTTCTGATATCAGCAATTTCATAGGTTAGAAATCAATGAATAAGTCTTTCTACCTATGGGGAAGTAATGCATGTACATCCTCAGGAAATAAATCATCATACTACACCACCATTGCAAGAAACTGATGACTAAACCATACAATACACCAAGGGTAATGCTAGCCATATGGTCCGTAAACAGCTACACCCTCCTATGTGAATGTACATCATGCACTTATTCAGTTTTCCTTTCACTGAAAAATGTATACCTGGTCTCATCTCTACGTAAATACCACATTGTGTTCCATTAAGAGTCAATATGGACAAGAACTGTGGATAGTCAATCTATACCAAGGATGACATCATAAGGCCTTGACACTACAACAAAGAGATCCCAATCAGAAATCTCACCCATAAGAGTAAGGTCACACTATCTGAACAAGTGTGTGACTATTGAATGACCTCTTATAGTAGTCTCTACGTGTATGAATGAAGTCAATGGTTCCACTAGAGTCTCCATGTATCGGACAAGGGTCATAGAATGAAATGAGTTCCAAGCACCTGTTTCCATCAAAACAACTTCTAGGGTGGAGAAGATAACAATTTTATCTCTATTCATCCCTTTATCCTCAAGGTCGTAAGGATCCATAACCTAAAGAAGGCTTATACCTTGTCCACTAGCCCCCCGAGTCCATCGTGGACCACATGGGGATGGGAGTTGTAGTACCTCAAACATCCGCCCACCTCCTGGTGCACGTGAAAATCCTCTACCACATCTTCTTCCTAGTAGACCACTCTATTCCTACCGTCAACATTACCTCAATGGTCTCTCGACCATCTCATGATCGGTTATATGATGGGTCAAATAATTTATATACAGATGTTTCCGAATATCGCATGAGTAACACATCCAGTCCTTTAGCTGACTCACTCTACCCTAGGATCCTCACACTACATTCCTCGTGTCCTAGGGTCATCTCCTAAACTATATGATCATAATTGATCTCGGAGCATTATGTATCCTACCTGCTTCTAAATATTCATCTAAAATCTACCTCATGGTATCTACCACTGTCAGCGTCTATTCCTCCAGAAATCTCTCTACTAGTAGGGATTTCTCCAGTACACCATTATATGTATTAATTCTAAGGGACAACCTAGATTCCCTGATCTCCTAACATAGTCCTTGCTCAAATATTCGGTCCCTGAAGAACATGTCCCACACCATATATAAAGAATAGTCAGAATGATCCATAAATCTCAATATGTACTCTCTTACAATTTGGATTCCCTACTGTGTAAGAAAGAGCTCTTATATATGCATGGATAATAGCATCATTGGAACGAACTACCCCACGAACCGAAGAGGTTGCTACCTATAGAACTCATGCAAGGCACTTATGCTATGTGCATCTTCTACAGACAAAACATGTAGTAACAATAGCTCCCTGGGGGGTGGTATTTCATGTACACCACTCGGGGGTTCTATATATTGTACTGTACCCTATACTGATCCATCTTCATTAAGAAAATCATCCTCATGATCACACATTGGAATCATGGATGGCTATATGTGTATATTCATTCTTAAATTGATCAAGATGTACCATAATTAATAGAGTATACCTAGTGAGATGACACTAACTCAATTAGGACATGAGATGATATAGAATCATATATAATTCATGTACCATTTTCTATCCAACAGTTGTTTTCATATAATGATTAGAAAAGCATAATTTAGTTTCCATGTGTATGGATATGTTGGTCCTCGTACAAATACAAGAGTCCCTATTCTGAAAGTCAAACTAGAATCACTTTTAAATATTCCCCCAAACCAATCTAACCAACACTTATTCATTTCATATAAATTACCCCCTTGGATTACACTCTTCCATGAACCATAATAGAGGGCATGTGTTGTGACTACCACAAGATATTCTACGAAAGGGCAGAGCCTAGTGACTATGACCAAGTAGTCATATCCAACAATGGGATTAATTTTCTAATGTAGTTGTACAGATGAAAACATCTCCAAGAAAAAATTTCTAAAATGTAAAAAACATAAGGAATAAATTCAAGAATACTCTAAGATACCTACCATAGAGTAAGAAAGTAGTAAAATAAAAAATGCAATTGGGCAAGAAAACAGGCCCCCTAAATTAAATTATTTTTCAAGTGAATGCACAATCTTCTGAAACTCATCCGTACAAAACCCTACCTGATGGGTAGGTGTAGGAAGCTCTCTGAGGCCACTAAATCAGACCTCTCCAATGTGATCTCTCTAAAAACCACTCGGACTTGGCCCACATCAAACTACATCAACGTGTCGATCATTTGAACAAGACATTACATGTGAATGCAATGCCTATGCAAGGGTCAGTAAAACAATATTCAGATCGACACGCCGAAACCATAAAGGAAATTCCACTAAGAAAATACATAAATAATACAGCAATGGAAACAAAAAAAATTACTGCAAAAAGAAAAAACCTGAAGTACAGTCAATATGGTGGACTCACACAATTACTAGTCTAAAGCATGATGAGAAGTATTTCAAGTTGTAGTCCACATATCACTAATTCTTCATGATGCTGGATGTGTTGATGGGGAACAATGAATAGATTGTTCACATAGTTCCATGGAGAATATAGTGTCAATGGTGCATAGTGCGTTGATGGTACATAGAGTGTGGATGGTCCTTGGAGAAGCAATGACAGCTGGGGTTTCAATGGTGCTCATGGCATTGATGGTTCACCAAGCATCGATGGTGCATAGAGCATCAATGGAACATAGATCTGCTATGGTTCCCAGAGCAGTGATGGTGCCCGGGGTATTGATGGAACATAGGGAATCGATGGTGCCTGGAGAATCTATGGGTCATACAACCCCCTAGTCAAATAGTCACAAAGATCATATATTTAGAGACACTTGATTCTGCTCATAGTGCACTCGTTCCCGGAGCACCATCTCCTCGATCCATTAGGCTATATGTCGACTTCAAAAAAACTAACATAGGGTATCTCAAAAGGATCGTCTCATTTCATTGTTCATAATTCCATAGACAACACCTTAAATAGACCTCCAATTTCTATTTTATGGTCATTTTAGTAAAAAGGGTCTTGTCCTTCTCCAACCTGACCCAGTCTGGCCATCCCGTACCGACCTGGATCAACTAGACCGACCTAACCCAGTTAGTTTGGGCTAGCCCAGTCCGACCTCGATAGTATTGTTCAACCTGAATTGGACCATCCCATTAGGCTGTAAAACTGCAGCCTACTGGGCTACACGGTTTAGCCCATTGGGATGCCAGAGCAGGCAGACTATGTTCCGCTGAATGCGGCCTTCCATGGACGCATCCCTCAATTCCACATAGTCCCCAAAATTCATGGAAAACCAGATTCTTCAGTCAATGAAGAACTGGAATGAGTTTCACATGGTCAGATTTCCTCCTCTAGCAGGTCCCACGACTTCACTGCTATGACAACCCTGCTTATTTTACAAACATAAACATGATTTATTACATAAACTATTCAGTTGATACAACATGGAAGATCGACAGGTATAGTGTCTTTTGGGCTTTGGATCATTACATAACAACATAGAACATGAAATGCGACATCTTTATTGAATACTTCCTTTACATGACCACTATATTCCCTCGTACTTAGCATTTCATGGGATAACCTGAGGACATGGATAAGAAAAGGGTGAGCAATAAAGCCCAGTAAGGGAGTAAATAGGGAATACATGAGGAGTACAGTACATGTTAGACAACAGAAATATCAATAGATAATAATAGAAACATGAACATAAATGCATGATAAATCATGATAATTATAACTTGGAAATGTGGAAACAACACTTAACATGGAATTTTCATGAGATAAGTCTCATTGCACATGGAGCATGAGTAAATCCTCATTGCAATTGAATAATGAGTAAACCCTCATTCCACATGAATTAGAATGAGTAAACACTCATTTCACATGATGTATCATTATACTATACTTTACCCAATTCATTGGAGAGCTATAACGGCCCACCCTTCTTAGATATTTCATTTCATGCATAAGTGTGCCACATGGATCATAAAACATGGATTCATAAAAAATAATCATTTATTCCATGAAAAAGGAATGTGGAATGAAACTTTATAATAAATAAGTAAATGTGCATGAGGGTGAATACCCTTTATGGAGAAATGGACATGGTATTCACTACACAATGGCATTGGCTTAGAAAATTGGTGCAATTTTTGCAGCATAACGGCATGCTATATGAATTCAAAAAAAATGTTGATGAGAGAGAAAGGGGTGTTTCATAATATCTACATGAAATGGAAAGTTAGTGGGTAATATAGATGAATGTACCAACAATTTTAATTGAATTTAGATTCATGATACAAAATTATTTCTTGAATGTAAATGAGAGAGAAGTTCCTTCCGGAATTTCGGCATAGTAACGGGTGTACACAGGAGGCATTTAATGAGAGACAATGGGGTATCTCATTATTCAAAAAATAAGAGGGAATTATGGGGGAGGTTTGGAAACATACCCCAGAATTTAAAATTGAAATTAAAGGGGCATAATATTGTTTTGAAAATTGGACAAAAAAAGTGAAATGAAGAAAAACCTTTACTCGGAAGTGTACTTCCAAAGGCTTGAGAGAGGCTTGAGAGAGCCTTATTGGGAGGTTAGGGAGCACTGGGAGGATTCTAGAGAGAGTAGGTAAGAGGTTGGATGAACTAAAAAAGCATTGTGTGAGGAGGAAGTGGGATCTTGGGTGGGTTTATATCGGAATTGTGAGTGAATTCTTTATTATTTATGTTTGGGAACCCTTACATTAAACTAATCCAAAACACAAATAAGATCATGGTTTTTGCCCATGGTTTTTGGAAAAGGTAAGAGGAAAAAAATATTTTAATGTCAAATTTCCTAGATTCTTAAAATAATGGGGTTGCCTTTGTGGAGGTGTGTCACACTCCCATGGAAAAATAATTTAAAAAGACTAGCTGTTTAATAAGTCTTGAGGGGTCCATTAATGCTTTTTAAATTAAGTCAAACAAACCCAAAAGCACATTATTTTAATTTTATAACATTTATTGGAAGAAAAAAAAGCTTACAGGATTTTATTACATCACTATTTGGTCATTTTAATGTCAGAAAACACATTATATAATTAAATAATATTTAATTTTTACCCAAAAATTTGACTGTCTCAGAAAATTATGAAAAAATAACCATTGGACAATTTCTATGTCCTGATTCTAGAAATAAATTTTTTTTAGCTAAAAAATATTCTAAATATGTTAATTTTAACTTTTAAAATAAAAACCAACACTTATTGAAAATTCATGGGTTTTGACAGAAATGGATTTAAAACCTTAATAAAAATTACAATTTCATTCATAAAATTATAAGATAATTTATATTTAATAAAAATTAATGTAATAATAATAATAATACGTTATTAAAATATTATTTAATTCAAAAATCCATTAATTCATCAAAATAGATTTCATAGCTGAATAATAACTAAAAAAATCATATTTGTGATTTAAAAAAACTATGTACAAATTGTCAATAATGAAAAGAAGGTATATTCATTATTGTATAAAAAAAATAATATACATGAACATTGTACAAGATATTTGTTACATAACCCCTTAAAATAACCACATTAGACCTAAGGGTAAGGTGTGTGATGGAGACAGACTCTTGGGGTTCCTCGGATAACATCGCCTGAGTGGTAATTTATATCAACTTACACTTTTCCCATAGACGGTCCCGTCCGAGCTTGACATGATGAAACCCATCTTGGGCTTGGTCAAGAGTGAAGCCCAATGATTCCACCTCTTTTCCAAGCTCTGAAAAATGGGTTTCGAATGGAGCAATTCTACTAGATGAGGTCATCGATTCTTTTGTCTGAGTAAATTGTATTTGTTAAAGCCCTATATTTATACTAATCTTGTGATCACTGTTCAATGGCTATATTAGCAATGGTCAAAATTATTAACATAAAACAAAAGAAGTTCCCATTTTATATAATCATTTTACATAAAGAGACATTTAATTAAATCAAGTGGGATTTCCATTAAAGAATCCTTGGTTCATTACAATATTACGCCCTTAAGAAATTTTTCCCTCAAAATTTCCTTTTCCCACACTAAAACTAATATGGGTAACTCAGCTTCATCATTTTCGTCGATTCACAAATCTCTTCTTCAAACTTGTGGGTTCGGCACAACACCATGACGAGGGGTATTGTATTATTTCATAGAACTTTTTCTCTATGATCTATGATCTTCACTGGTTTCTCAATATATGAAGGATCATCCTCTAACTGTACCACCTCATAAGAGAGTAAATGTGAAGGATCCGGTATATACTTCCTTAATAGGTAAACATAAAAGACATCGTGTACTTTGTCCATGGTAGGTGGAAGTGCTAGTCGATAGGCCACAGCCCTGACACGATCAAGAATCTCGAAGGGGCTGATGTACCATGGAATTAACTTCCCTTTCTTTCCAAACCTAATGACCTTCTTCTACGAAGATATGAGTAGAATAACCATGTCTCCAACTTTAAACTCAAGGTCTCGTTCACGGCTATCTGGAAAACTCTTCTGTTCACTCAGGATGCCTTCATATGTTGTTCAATGGTTTTCACCTTCTCCACCATTTCTTTGACCATTTCTGGTCCAAGTAGCTTACGTTCACCGACCTCATCCCAACATGTCAGTGTTCTGCACCTTTTCCCATATAAGACTTCATAAGGTTCCATTTGGATGCTCTAGTGGAAATTGTTTGTATAAGATAACTCAACCAGAGGAAGATTTTGATCACATCCTCCTCTAACATCCATTGATCACGCTCTCAAAATGTCCTCAAGTGTTTGGATAGTCCTCTCGGATTGGCCATCAGTTTGAGGATGATAGGTCGTACTGTTGTTCAGTTCAATATTCAGAGCATGTTGAAGACTCTTCCAAAACATAGAGGGGAATCTTGGATCTCAATCAGACACAATATATAGTGGTACTCAATACTGCTTACCATTTCCCTGATATATATCCATACCGGTTGATCTAATGAGAAATCTTCCCAAATAGCAATGAAGTGTGTAGTCTTTGTAAGATGATCCACAACAACCCGGATTGCATTGTTTCCTTTGGATATCATAGGATGTCCGATGACAAATTCAATGGTGATGTTATACCATTTCCATTCTGGTATGGGCAATGGTTGCATCATCCCCTTAGACTTCTGCCTCTCTGCCTTCACTTGCTGGAACACCAGGTACTTTGATGTATATTCAGTGATATCCTTCTTCATATTATCTTGCCAAAATTTTTCTCAGAGATATCGATACATCTTTGTGCTCCCTAGGTGAACGGATAAATTTTAACTATGTGCATCATCCAAAAGTTCCTTCTTTTACTATGGACATGATGGAACACATAGTCTTTTTCCCAAATCGCACAATTCATTCTTCATTAACATTAAACTCCGAGTATTTCCCTTTTTTGATAGCTTCCAATTTTTCTTGAATTCCCGCATCATCCTTCTTTGAATTCTTTAACCTTTCCAAAAGAGATGGTTGATCAATAATTTGTGAAAGGATTGATGATGTTCCATTCTTTATAATTCCAATTTTCATCTTCATCAATTATAATAAGATTGGATCCTTCCTCAATTATCATTATTGATAGAATCGTTGGGTCCATTCTACTTAGGGTATCGGCCACCTTGTTCACTTTCCCAGGGTGGTAATGTATATAACAGTCACAATCCTTGATGAGCTCTATCCATCTTTTCCGGCTCATAATAATCACTTTTCGTGTGAAAATATATTTAAGACTCTTGTGGTAAGTATATATCTCACATTTCTCCCCATAGAGATAATGCCACCAGATTTTCAAGGCAAAGATCACCACCGCCAACTCCAGATCATGTGTTGGATAGTTTCGATCATTGATTTTCCACTGCCTTGAGGCATAGGATATCACTTTATCATTATACATCAGCAAACAGCCTATGAACTTCCTCGAAGCATTACTAAATACCACAAAAGGTTCCCCACTTGTGGGTAAATTGATCATGGGAGTAGTGATAAGCCTCCATTTCAACTCCTTCATGCTTTCTTGTCATTAATCACTCCAAGAAAACTTTACTCCTTTTCGAGTTAGCTTTGTAAGAGGGTTGGAGAATCGTGAGAAATTTCTCACAAATCATCGATAATATCCAGTTAACCCCAAGAAGCTAGGGATATCCGTTACGGATGTTGGCCTCGGCCATCACTCAATTGCAATCGTTTTGGAGGGATCCACAGATATCCCATTGCTTGTGATGATATCGCCAATGAATGAGATGTCCTTCAACCAGGACTCAAACATGATATACTTTGCATAGAGCTTCTCCTTGCGCAATGTCTCTAGTACAGTTCATAAATTCTCCTCATGATCCTCCTTGGTTTTGGATTATATTATAATATCATCTATAAATACTACCAAAAATTTGTCGAGGTAATCTATAATGACTCTAGTCATCAATTCCATGAATATTTCTAGAACATTAGTGAGTCCGAAAGGCATTACTATGAATTCATAGTGCCCGTATCTTGTGCGAAAAATAGTCTCGGGGATATCTTCCTTCTTCATCATTACTTCATAATAGCCCGACCTCAAGTCCACCATAGAAAAGTATTATCCTCCATGAAGTTGATCGAACAATTCATCAATTCATGGGAGAGGATACTTGTTCTTTATCGTGATTTTTTTTGAGCTTGCGATAATCGATGTAAAGGCTCATTGACCCATCCTTCTTCTTGACGAAGAGGACTGGTGCACCCCATGGTGAAGCACTTGGGCATATAAAACGTTTATCTAGACTCTCCTGTAGTTCTTTCTTAGGATCTAAAATCTCCATGACATTCATTCTATATGGAGTCTTAGATATTTTTAGAGCCCCTGGAATAAGATCAATTGAGAATTCAACCTCTCTTCTAGGAGGAAGACCAGACAGTTCATCAGGAAACACTTTAGGGAATTCCCTCACAATAGGAATTTCTCCAAGGATGGTTTCTTCCTTGGACTCAATTTTCTGAGCCATATACACATGCTCATAGGGCAGTAATATCCATTCTTGAGATGATGGAGCTAAATGAGATTCATCTTCCTCATTACACTTGTAAAGAATCAGGGGTCAATTCTCCATATAGAGTGTGATTTCCCTTTCCCGAGAATTTATGTTGCCTCTATATAAGGAAATCCAATCCATGCCAAGAATAGCATAAAATTCCACCATAGGGATTATGAAGAGGTTCACCTGGAAATTCAATCCACAGATTATAACAGGGGAGGACATATATTCATGGGATGCAATGATTGCCCCATTTTCCGTACTCACCGACATCTTCACTTCCATGATTTGTGGTGGTGCTAGGATTGTTCTACTAAACTATCAAGATATAAAAGAATGCGTAGAACCTTAATCAAAAAGTACATTCGCTATCCTTGAATGAATAACTAGCATACCTGTCACCACTTCTTTGTCGGGGTTCAATTCAGCAGAAGGGATGGAAAAATCTCTTCTTTGATGCCTTGGAGGTTGTTGGTTTCCTCCAAAAACCCTTGGATTAGGGCACTGATTTGAAAAATTCCCCGGTTCATTGCAGTTGTAGCAATGAACAACATGTTGAGGTTCAAACAGAGCATTCCTATCCTCTATCGCAGTCACAGTTCTTTCATGCCGACAGTTAACAGCTAAGTGCCCTTCTCTTCCACACATAAAGCACTTCCTCATCCACTAGAGGAAATTTCTAGGGTTATTCTTTCCGAACATTTGGAAAGTGGGGTGATGGTTCTTTTTAGCACCGTTGGATTTATCCATCAGACTGCCAGAATTGAAGTCCACCTTACGCTTCTTGTCCCCATGATAACCCTGTGATTCCCTGGTCTCCATTTCAACCTTGAGGGAACATCGGAGAATTTCCTCATAGCTGTCGAAGTCACGGATCACTAATGCTTTCCGTAGGTTAGGCTTCAGCCCACCAAAAAAGCAATCAACTTTGTATTCTGGGGTAACGTCAAAAACGGAAGTGTATTGTGAAAGCCTTGTGATGTTTTCCTCGTACTATCCAACATATTCGTCTTCTTTTTTCTTGAGGGAAAGGAAGTACATTTCCATCATAAGCCGGAGGGTGCGTGGAAATTTTTTATCGATAATTATCTTCCCTAAATCCTTTCATTACAACGCCTCGATATCCTCCATAGGCTTTATATTTTTTTATCAAAGTCCACCATTGATTAGCTTCACCCTCCATACGATAAGCCTCCAGGAGAACCTTATATTTTTTAGAACATTGATGGATGGGTAAGATCTTTTCAATGGAGTTGAACTATTGTTCAGAAATCATGGGATTAGACGATCCACTAAAACTAGGAGGGCGTTGTCTCATGAAGCTCTAGATAGCGACTTGTTCCTTCTTAGGGGGGTTTGGACGTTCCTCTTGACCCGTTTTTCTATTCATAGTTTGAGTTTGTTGAGAGAGAAGCGTGACAAAGTTCGCGATTCCCGCTCCCATTGGATTGAAAATTTCATTAGTACAGTCGTCACACTAATCTTCACATCGATTGTTAGCCCGAGTCCTCCTATTACCGGCCATTAGCTGGAATAAGTGGAAAGTTAGGGGTAACATATAAAGGGTAATCCAAAGACAAATGTTGACGACTTATAAATTAAATTTTAATTCCTTAACTTATGAATCTATAGGCTTCAATCAAGGCTTTTCATGATCTATTTTCTAACATATATTCTTAGGGGATTTTTTTAATTCCCTTAATAAGGGTTCATACTAATCTTCTGAAATTATCAAAACATATACCCCGGGAGTGTTGTAACCAGGATCGCAGCAAGCCTCGTAGTCGTGCACCAGTTCACATTCGAGTCTAGCTCAAAGTGGTGTTTTTGGGTTTTACCCCTAGGATACATCTATGCCAGATCCGCCTCTACCTGCTCGTATCTAGACAGGGACGTATTTTATTGATAAAACACTTAATAAGTACTTACCAAAACATAGGGATGTTTTTATTATACATAGTCTTGTCTTTAAACATTTACTAGGGTTTTCTAATCCTAATCCCAAAAATAACTAAACATATCCTCTGATACCAACTATGACAACCCTGCTTATTTTACAAACATAAACATGAATTATTACATAAACTATTCACTTGATACAACATGGAATGTCGAGAGCTCTAGTGTCTTTGGGGATTAGGATCATTACATAACCACTTAAAACATGAAATACCAAAACATTATTGAAAACTTCCTTAACATGACCTCTACATTCCCGCGTACATAGCATTTCATGTGATAACCTGAGGACATGCATAAGAAAAGGGTGAGCTATAAATCCCAGTAAGGGAGTAAACATGGAATACATGAGGAGTACAATAAATGTTAGACAATAGTTTTATAAATAGAGCATAAGAGAAACATGAACATAAAGGCATGATAAACCATGATAATCATAACATGGAAATGTGGCAACAACACTTAACATGGAATTAGCCTTAGCCAAGGCTCATTGCACATGGAGCATGAGTAAATACTCATTGCACATGAAGCACGAGTAAACCCTCATTTCACATGAATTAGCACGAGTCAACACTCAATGCACATGACGTATCATTATACTATACATTACCCAATGCATTGGAGCGCTATAAGGGATAACCCTTCTTAAACATTTCATTTCATGCATAAGTGTACCACATGGATCATAAAACATGGATTCATAATACAAAATAACTTATTCCAAAACAAAGTAATGTATAATGAATCATTATAATCAATAATTAAATTTTAATGAAGGTGGATACCCTTGATGGAGAAATGGGCATGGTATTCACTATACAATGGCATTGTCTTAGAAAAACGGTGCCATTTTTGCAGCGTAACGACATGATATAAGAATTCAAAAAAAATATCTGATGAGAGATAAAGGGGTGTCTCATCATATGTACATGAAATGGAAATTGAGTGGTTCATATAGATACATTTCCCAACAATTGTAATTGAATTTTTATTCCTCATACAAATGTATTTCTTGAATGTAAATGAGGAGAGAGAAGTTCCTTTCAGAATTTCGGCATAGTAACAGGTGTACATGGGTGGAATTTAATGAGAGATAAAGGGGTCTCCAATCATTCAAACAATAATATTGAAGTATGGTAGAGGTGTGAAAACATACCCTAGAATTTATAATTGAAATTAATAGGGCATAACAATATTAAGAAATTTGGACAAAATAATGTGAAAGGAAGAAAAACCCTTACCTGGAAGTGTGCTTGCAAAGGCTTGAGAGAGGCTTGAGAGAGGATTCTTGGGATCTTGGGACCCCTTTATAGGATTCTAAAGAGAGTATGGAAGAATTTGGACCAACTCCAATGGCCTTGAGTGAGGAGGAAGTGGGATCTTGGGTGGGTTTATATAGGAAAGGTGAGTGAATTCTTTATTATTCATGTTTGGGACCCCTTACATTAATCTAATCCAAAGCCCAAAGAAGATCATGGTTTTTACCCATGGTTTTTTGAAAATGGAAGATGAAAACCATATTTTATAAGGCCAAAGTCCGAAATTCTTAAAATAATGGGGCTGCTTATGAGGAGGTGAGTCACAGTCCCGTGGAAAAATAATTTAAAAAGACAAGATGTTTAATAAGTCTTCAGGGGTCCATTAATGCTTTTTAAAATAAGTCAAACAAACCCAAAATCACATTATTTTAATGGTAAAACATATATTGTCCGAAAATAAACCTTATAGTATTTTATTACAACACTATTGGGTCATTATGATGTCATAAAACACATTATATATTTAAACGGTATTTAATTTTTACCCAAATATTTGACTGTCTCAGAAAATTATGAAAAATTCACCGTTGGATAATTTCGACGTCCTAATTCCAGAATTAGAATTTATTTTATCTAAATAATATTCTAAATATGTTAATTTTCACTTTTAAAATAAAAACTGACATTTATCGAAAATCACGAGTTTTGACAAAAAATGGCTTTCAAACCTTAATAAAAATTACAATTGAATTCATAAAATTATTAGATCATTTATATTTAATAAAAATTAATTTAATAATAATAATAATATTTTATTAAAATATTTTTTAATTCAAAAATCCAATAATTCATCAAAATAGATTTCTTAGCAGAATATTAACTAAAAAATACTATTTGTGCTTTAAAAAACTATTTTCAAAGTGTCAATAATGACAAGAATGTATATACATTGTTATAAACAAATAATAATACACATGAACATAATACTAAATAATTGTTACATAACCCCTTAAAACAACTGCATAAGACCTAAGGTTAAGGTGTGCGATGGTGACAGACTCTTGGGGTGGCTCAGATAACATCGCTCGAGTGGTAATCTCTATCAACATTCACTTTTCCCATAGACGGTCCTATTCGATCTTGACATGATGAAGATCAACTTGGGCTTGGTCAAGAGTGAAGTCCAAAGATTCCACCTCTTTTTCGAGCTCTGACAAATGGGCTTTGTATGGAGCAATTCTACTTGATGAGGTCATCGCTTCTTTTGTCTGAGTAAATTGGATTTGTTAAATACCTATATTTATACAAATCATGTGATCGCTGTTGAATGGATATATTAGTAAGATTCAAGATTATTAATATAAATCCAATGAAGTGGAAATTTTATATAAACATTTTACATAAAGATACATTTAATTACATCAAGTGGTATTTCATTTAATGAAACTTTGGGTCGTTAAAACTGTTGTGTTTACCTCTATCTAACATGGCTTTAGACATTGTCCTTGAAACTACTATCGCGACCCCCTTCCATATCCCCTGTTCATCACCCTAGCTGGTGCCACCACCTTCCCCCTTCTATGATGCAGTCTCTCTTGGACTGCATCCCGTCACATCCATTGACCTCCCTACTTGTGGCTTATTCTTGGTGTTCTAAGACTTGCCCAGTTATCCATGTTAGGCCGATGATGTCTCAGCTGTTGGTCTTGTCATGCCATTCTCTATATGAACTAGCTAAACCAGCTTCATCCAGTAACCATATTTCTCCACCATGGGATCATATCCTTGGTCTCAGATCATTGTGCCATGAATTGACAGTGCCATGATCCTTTTATCATAATTCATGAGAAAAGAGGAACAGAGAGATTTAGGGAGAGGGAAAAATCACTTGAATTCCCAATTGGATAGATCTTGCCCTTTTTCATTTCATCCTTGATCCTTTCATGTTAGCAATTTTAACGAACAACACTCAAACGGTCATCACAATGACCTATTATCCATTTAACCCCAATAACAATTTATGCTCCTGAAATAATAGATGAAACATGAATAAATTAGTATGTGGGTTCTTCTATTTTCATATTTTTAATATATGGATGGGGAAGAAAAACCATGAAGGGATTAAAATCCCTAACTCAATGTTAGTTTTTGACTATGAAAAAAGTCTAGGTTATCATTAATCCTTGATCCTCTGGCATTATTAGATCCACTGTACCCTGATTTGATTATCAATATTGATTTTCCAAATTGAGGGGTGAACCATATTTTATTTTCCTCATGGACACTCTAGGATTATGGAGTTAACCATCTATTTCTGAAAAAAATTAAAAGGGAATCTATGACGCGTGAAATAAAATATTTTATTAAAATATTTTAATGACGTTTATGTGAAAAATATAAATTTCATAGCAGCCCACACAGGTCGATGTTATGCCCCTTCTTAGTTAAAGTAACTTCTCTAGACACAATGGTGCCCTCTGATTTGGGATCTGGGCACCCATTTAATAGTATTTACCATTTATATAAGAACCCACCCAGATACTATAATAAAAAATTAAAATTTTTCATTTTACTATTCCACTCCCACAAAGCCTCAAAATATCATGCCATCTCAGCACCCAACCTCAGAATTTTCCAAGTTTATTTATAAAAACAATACTAGAGAAAATTTGAGTCATTTAAAAATATTCATATGGTGAGAAATTATATAATGAATGGTACTGATTTTATTGATTCAGTTAGAGAAAATATCAAACCATAAAATGAATTCAAGACAAAATTTATGAAATACTCTTTGTGAAACATAACATGAAAAATGACACACTTGTTAATTTAACAACCTTATTGAGGAGTCAATTTTACTGTAAAGGATACTGTAGTGGTAGCGGGATTTTAGCGGTACTGTAGCATCCCAGGTAATGTTGATGTACTATTCACCAAGGGGCTCTTTGGGCAAAACAGTGGGCTTTCAAGCCTTGTCATCATGACACTTGGCCTTGGGCCTTCGGGCTATGTAATGTGTCTCCCTCTACCCAGTCTAGAGAGTTCTTTTATTTAAATAATAAAATGAGGCTTCATCCCCAACCTTACAAATAAACAAAATAAATTCATTTTGATAAACATATTTCCATTTTCAAATAGATTTCAAATCAATATATTTAATATCATGGATTTTAATTGTTTTGGAAATATATATTTTATGTTTAAATTTATCAAATGGAATGTTTTTCATAATGAAAATATCATAAAAAAATCATGGATGGGGAGGAGAATAAATAACAAATAGTGAATTCCACAAAAAATAACAATTGTATTCATTACAATAAAACCAAACGCCCTTCAAACTATAAAATGTTTAAATAATAATTAATTTTCATTTACAGATAATATTGATGGAATATAAAAGAAAAAATCAAAAAACATAATTGATCATAAACCATATGACATAAAGAAGATAAGAAAACTTGCAATGAAAATTAGAACTACCCTCAATGACCTCAAAAAAGGCCCTAGCAAGTAAAACAACAATTTAAAGATGATAAACAATTCAATATGGCCTTTGATGAATAAATTGTGTTAGTGGAGGGAAAATGTAAATAATATCATCCAATTTTTACCCATATTTAAATTTTTTTAAGAAAAATATTTTATGAGTAAGAAGAGACAATAGTTTTATATTTTTAGGGGGATGGAACATGTTCGAATAGACGTTCATAATATTTTTCACAAATTGAATTATAAAAAAAAATTCCAGGATAGAATGTTCCTAGATAAAATATTTTATGGTTAAACAATATAATCAAAATGAGGGGAGGTTAAAAAATACGATATTCATTAAATAGGTATTATAGGTACTTTTTTTGAAACTAATTTTGATAAAATAGAATTTAGTATTGGATTAGATTCCAACTAAAAAAATGAATCGAGAAGTTGTATATAATCTTCCCAGATCTGATAATAAAATAATTTATTAAATTATATTAGAATGAAAAGATTGAATATGAACCCTATATTAGATTTCATCCTCCACTGAATTAAAATTTGACCATTAGGTTGGAGGTAGACAAAAATTACTTTTGGTATGTGGACTAGAAAAATATTATTTTTAGAGAGGTTATTGAGATGATAGGATATTTTGGCCTATATTATGAAATACACATATACAAATGAATATGTATATATATCTATATTTATTGACAACAGAAATATAATGGAATTACTATTGGGAGAAAACCATAATATTAGTTAATTTTTATGATTTTTATAGAATTGGTATTGTTTTATTTTTTTCATGAAATAAAGTAAATTGGACATTGTCTCAACTCATGTATTCTAATCAATTAAAAATGTGGTTTTTTTAAAAAATATCCAGTTGTTTATTTCCATCATATTAGATTTATTTTTCAACTAATTTGAATATATTTAAACTAGTAATAATGTAGTTTGATATATATTATGGATAGTGAATAAATAAGTTTTGGGGTTGAGATAGATCTTTTTTTTGTTACATGTATTTTTTTCGTTTTTTGGTTTTTTTTTGGTTTTCCAAAAAAATGTTCTGTTACTATATGAATACCCTGTTAATAGTGATAATGTTCTACCAGAAAAATCATATGTTCAAAAGAATAAAAATAAGAAATAAACCATTTTTCTTTTAATTCTCTATAATATTAATCAATTGAATGAATATTTTTATTTTTTACATTTGTGATTATCCAAACATTCAATTTACATTCTTTATAGATATTCTGAAATCCATATAAAATTATCTATAACTATTCCATTATTAAGGGAAATATTGGTACACATATACTAGAATAACCTCTCTTAGTTCTTTTTTAAAATGAAAATATTAAAATTGTCTTAAGGATTATAAAAACATGACTAAATTACATAACAATTTATTTGGGTCCACTACAATATATTTTGTACCTGTTAAGCATGTAGAACTCATGGATAGTGTGATAGGTGGGACATAATTAATTTAATTTTTTTTATTGTCTCATGTATTTAATATTTTTCATGATTAAAACTTATCTAAATGTGGAGGTAAGGCTTTCATGAGGATTTATTTGTGAGGTATAATAAATGATAATGAGATAACGCGAGTTGTATTGATTTTTTTAATAAAAGGGTCCAAAAATTTACATTCCATTGATATATGAAGGCTAATCTTATTATCTAGGCGATAAATTAAATATAAATGTATATAAAATGAAATATAATAGAGTAAAAGTAAGATGTAAAAAAATTAAATGGAAAATAGTTGAATAATACATCATTACATAATTTGAATTAATTTGTTAACCATTAAGAAAAAAAATAAAGGATGATAGATAGTGACACATTTTCTAAATCAATAAGGGAGGTAAATTTTCCTTGTAGTTGGGATAATATTTAATTTTACTCTAAGAGAGGATACTACACATTGAGTTTATGGTTTTTCCAAAATTACAAATTATATATCAATCCTTGTAACAACCATATATAAAATTACTCATGATTAATTGCATTTTTTTAACAATAGAGATTGAAATGGATGAAATGTTTATAAATTGAATAAATGTACTTGAAGAATTAGTGTAACACTAACGAAATAGTCCTTGGGTAATGAGTAAGAGATTTCCTATAAGGAATGTATAATAAATATGTGGATTTTAAGGAAATTTTAGATGATATTAATAGATGATAAAATAGGATTTGGGAATTATACATATATGAATCATAATTAATTTCTATATGTAATGAGAAATTATAGCTCTTTAACCTGGTTTTTTATTGAATATAGTCTATATATTATTTCTCATGATTTCATTGATAATTTTTACCCATAGTAAAAATTCTATTTGTAAGGGACTTAATAGATGTTTCTTTTTTTACATATTTGTATTTTTAAGAAATTTTATTTATTACCCACAAAAAAAAAATTAAGAATATTTTTTGATTTTTTTTTCATTTTCGATTAAATGCTAAATTTAGATTAATATTTTATTTTTATAGTAAATATAATAATTTATAAATTATTTATAATAGTTTATGCCTACTTTTTTACATGATTTTTGTGAAGGTAAAGGAGGTTATGATAAGTGATAAAAGAATAAAATAAAATTCTATATAATGGAAATATTTTGGGATATTTATTACAATAAGAAGGAATCGAGCATTGTGAAAAATTTAATTAGATTGAAGAACGAAAACAATGAAGGTAGTGACATAGATTTTTTTTCCTTACAACTTAATTGAAAATGAAGAAATCGTGATGTCACTAATCATTACCAAGTGAAATGTTATGAATCATTCATATCATAAAACTCTTAAACTGAAAACAAAATAGATTCAAGGGAAATTTTACTTTACGAGAGTTTCTATTTTGGCCTTTTAAGATGTTATAGAGTACAATATGAGAATTTCATAACAAAATAACAACCCCATATACCCTTTAAAAAGTTATATTCTGAGTATTTTTTGGATTATGACATAAAATATATTGACACAACATGAAAATATCTATGAAATTAATTAATTTAAATAGAGGATGAATGTAGAGACCCGAAGCTTGACGTACATAGACATTACATTACTTTTTCGAAATACTTAGTACATAACAAAAACACACACACAAGGATCGTAATAGTTTAGTGTCTTTGGAAACTCAGAATATAATCTTCTAATCCTGGTGAAAGATCTTTAACATATCATATAAAGATCTTCTTTTTTTTTATACCTAAAACCTTTCTTTATATCCTGGGGAAAAGAAAACATAAAAGGGTGGGCTCAAACTCTCAGTAAGGGTAAACAAAAGTAATATAAATCACATCAAGCACATAACTTTTGGAAATCATAACCTGCAAAAGAGATCATAATTTCATAACATGGGATATATCATGGCAGTGAAATGTAATCACAATAATCATAACTTAAAACATGAAACATTGTGGCATACACATAATCATAGAGAATCATTTCTTATTAGTCCAGACTCATTGCCAAGACTATCTTAGTGGACAAAGTCCCTTTCTGAACCGAGTCACCCTCGTTTCAGTCCTGTTTCACTGAACCGGTATAACCTACCATTCCATCCATCTCTATGTCATGAGATATAAAATCATTACCCAATGCATTATAGGGAGATATAGGTCCCACCCATCTCATAATTATACCATTATTATGTGTGCCACAAAATCATAAACCATACATCATTGCATAACCCATGTAATAAAAATGGGAATCTTAAACATCGTGACATCATAAAACAATTCATATAAGATAAAGGAATTCATAAAAATAATTCCATCACAACATAATCAAATCAATGTAATAATAGGGATATAAAGAGAACCCTATATTATCTTAGATGGAAAATAATTTTGATAAAACACTTAAACTCCATTCTTGAGGAAATATATCCTTTCTACTTCAAAAACACATTACTTTCTTTAAATGTCATACTATTTTAAACTAAAATAAGTTGATTAAAAATAAACTTGAAAACTTGTAAAGAAAGCTTCTTGGAAATAATTTTTTAAAAATCCATTCATGCCGTATAAGTTAAAAAAAACATTCTTCGTACTTTTGTCGGAAAAGTCAAAAAGTACCTCGTACGAAAAATGACAAAAGATTCCTTTCATATCTTTTACTAAAAAGTCACCGAAGGGTAAAATTTGATATAAACTATTGTATAAGGATATAAATATTACATATTGAGGAAACATGGATGTGGATGATAAAATACACCCCAGTAAATACCAAAGTATAAACAATCTCGCATAAAAATGTGATTGTGATATTTTCCCTTACCTTAGGTCCGACTTGCTTTGTACGTGTCTGAAACTCCTATATAATGATTTAAATCATGTTATTGACTTATTCCAAAAAAATATTCATTGTTATTATATAATATATGGTTCACTTATGACTTTATATTACCCGTTCTTTTGTAAATTCATGTTAAAGTTGCGTTTTGGGTAAAATCGTCTCATTTGTCATTCGTGTTATAACTTGTAATTATTCATGTGATTACTTAGATCATTTTTACTTAATTATAGAATATATAACATGATTTATATATAATATATATTCAGAATATACATATATATAATGGATCGATAAATGGAAAGAAATACACCGTTCATGGGGACGGTAGGCCGTACGTACGCATGAACGCTGTTTTCGTTTCCATATTGAATTGAGTGAAATTAAGTAGATGAAATACATATATATACACATAAATACAGTAGCTTTATAATGTCATATATTTCATTATTATAGCTTATATATACTTTATAATCATTCTTAAATGGTTAACATGGATAATGAATCTCATCGCGTCGTGGAGACGGTAGTTCGTACGTACGCACGAGTGATGATATCATTTACATAATTATTGAATTGAATTGGAGTGGATGATACAATATATCAGAATCATTATGATGTTATAATAACTATGTATAGTTATTCTTTACACCATAATACCCATCCATGTAAGGTGTTGGTGGAAAAACAGATTACACCACGGCGTGGAGACGGTATTCCGTACGTACGCACGCGCGGTGATTTCGTTTTCCGTAGGATGGATAGATGGTGAATTAGGATTGTTTCATACTTATAATAACATATCAGTATATCAGTGATACTTATGTTATTACTTCATAATGAAACAATCTAAGAAGAAGAAGTGGAAGAAAAAATAAAGGTGAAAAAATTGGTAACGGAAATTACCTCTTCTTTGAAGCGCCTCTTTGAGACCTCCTCTTAGGGAACTAAAATTGGACTTTGTGGAAGACCAGAACCTCTAGGATGTTTCTAGGGAAGTTGAGAAGATAATTTGGCAGGGTTTGGCCGAGATTGAAGGCTCAAAGTTGTGTGAGGAAGAGAGGGAGGAGGTGCCCTTTTATAAGGGAGGAGAGGGGCACCTTTGGAATGACTAAAAATATTATTTTATTATAAAGTCATGTTCGGTTTTAAATAGCTTCAAATTGATTTATTTCAAGGCTAATGTGGGTATGGGTCAAAATACTATCATCCAATATAATTTATAAATGTTTAGGTTCCTATTTTAACATAATCATTTAGATTTAACATTAAGTTAAATAATTTTACTTTTACCATGTCTTCTTGTATTCTTACACTATAAGGTTAATAAACTTACTATAAGAAGCCAAACGAACCCCAAATTGTTTATTATTAATATATATAACTTTATATAAGTCATTTGGCCGAACCTTAGATTTTTAGGAATAATATAACAATTAATAATATAATATTTGTTTTAAAAACTATTTTATGTCAATTTTGACACTATTTAGTAATTTATTTTTGTGAAAATCATAACAAAATGATAAGTTCGAAAAAGATAATTAAATCAATAATAACATGTCATATTAACCTATAAAATTAGTGTAATTCATAAAAAGTCTCAAATTATATTTATTTGGGTATTTATAACATCAATTATGTCAATATTTCATTAATAAGATAATTACTGCATCATCGTTGGGTCATAAATAAATTAAATTATTTAATGTCTAAAAAAGTACAAATAAAATACCATTATGTAGGAAATATATTTAGCTTTCTAATGAGTATTTATAGTCGAATTTATCTTATGTATAACTCCATATTAGAAATGTTTTAGTAAATAATCTTTGATTTTAACTCTTTTAACTCTTCTTTGAATTAAATAATAATAAATGTCCTAATCTAATACAAGTGGGCCTAAATGGTCATATTTTATTGCTAAGATTGTTTTTGGTCGAATTACACTTATCCAATAGAATTTGGACATGTGTTAGGGTAATAATAATATCATTTTTACCCTTAATTACCCTATTTACTTTTAACCGTGGTAAATAAAAGTAAAAAGTTACTATTCACCAAAAATTATTTTCATCTCATTGAACCACATTTTACTTACTGACATCAACCGTGTCTCTCGGATTTTTGAAATTCCACTCAAAGAAGCGGTAAAATTAAGTTTTATGAAAAATTCAGTTTTTTTAACTACCACTTAGTGGTTTCACTATTCATCAAAAATTGAACGTTTTTAGAAAAATACCAAAAATTAGGCTTAAGCTATATTTCATATTATGAACTCAAAAATGATTTCTATTTTACCGAATTCAAAACATATCAGTTTCATTAATTAATTTAAAAATTAATTCTCGTTGTCAAAACAAAAGGGGTGTTTTTAAGAGATAATAACTATCAAAAGATTGACACTTGTTTATAACTAGTTTAAATGTGAAATTACATCCAATGACCAACATTGTATTAAATTGTAAAAATATATTCTAAATATACTTTAAAACCACTAAAATTAATAATTTATCAATATTAATTATTTCGAATGAAAAAGTTGTTTTTAATTAAATTTTAGTAATTTCCACTATTCATCAAAATATGAAAGTTATCCGAAAATTACCCAAATTTCACCCTAAGCTAATTTAAATATTCCGAATCAAAAAATGAAGTCCATTTTGAAAAATAAAATTTACAAAATTTCAAAAAGTGGTTATTACTATTCATAACGTCTAGTTTTAATAATATTTTAATAGCATATCGTTGTTTAGTGAAACTCCTTATTGCGTACTACACACGCTATCGAGGAAGGTCCCGATTGCGTTTAATAGAAGTCAAGTCAAGGATGAGTGTTTTGCAAGCTCCTTTTGGGGTAGCGTACAACACAAGACATTAAAAAGAATATTTTTCATAAAAACTCGGGGTATTACATTCTACCCCCCTTAAAATGAATTTCGCCCTCGAAATTCATCGGGGTTATAAATGGTTTACTATTAGAAAGTTTTTTTAATAAAAACCCACATCATAAAATGGAATACGAAAACCAATCTTTAGAAAAGTATGAAATGTAAAGGTTACCCAAATAAACTAATCACTGGGTTTCCACATAGGTGAAAATATGGATATGGAAGAGAAATCTAACCATCATGTTCTGATGGAGAGTGGTAGAGAACATGGCTATGGAAAATCCAACAATCACAAATCCATAAATTTGTGAAGATCTAAGGTAACATCTGATTAATCAGATATAAGAGCACTAGGACAACATTTTTGGTTTTCAAGATCGTTTCCCTATAGTTGAAGAATTAGAATTAGAATAAATATTTACTTTATTTTGGTACAATCTCATTGTTGTTCGTGCCTTGAACAATTTCCACTTCATCTATTAAGTAAATGAAGTTGAATTTGTTATTCGTGATGTGTTATCAGATCATGTGATAGAATGACGGGTCATTCTATCTGTCTCAAACAAAAGGTTAGCAAAAGTTATTAAATATACATAAGTCATTCTATAGTGAGATTAATCATATATGGGTCCTAAAATGAACTTATACTTCATATATCATACTGATTAATATAATAAAACTAGTTTCTACTAAACAGGGACTTCCTGTAGGCCAGTGGAAGGCGATAAAGGCCAGTCGCACTTCTGTTGTGGGTTCGATTCCCACAGCCTTGTCCGACGCGATGGGCTGTCGCCAGTCCTGCAGGTTATCCTTTTTCTAAAGCTATATTACTATAACATCCCATCAATAATATCGAAAAACGTTTTATCCTAACTTATGTCCAACAAAATCCATTCCAATCTTTAGTCTTATCCATTATACTTTAGTCCACTCTCATAATATAGTGAAAACGATTACCAGAGATTTAATACCATTGTTGATCGCCATATATCATAAGATGTGTCTTGTTGGACACATTCCAATAATGTGAATACCTTAATGATGTATTCTCTTGAAAAATTAATACCCATTAAAACTTAGTGAAAACATGAATGCTGTCAAAAGTTAACTCTTTCCACAGACCAAAATCAAAAAATTCTATATACTCAAACCATGATATAACCTTCTCCTTATATCAGTCATGAGCTCATGAATACTATCGAACATTTAATTTTCTCCTTATCCCTTCATTATGCGCATATCATCTGAATAACCATTCATGGATACTGGTACCATTAATCATAAACTTTCAAAACTCAAGGAAAGACAACAGTGTAACAATCCATAGCTGTCTCTTTATTCCATAGTACCATGAGATTACTTATACAATATTACACTTGATAAACATGTAATCATTCCACTACCTTCTTAAACCAATTACCAAGCTTCAACAAATCTTTCATCTCACATATCATTTGTAGTCTCCTCATCATCATCCACATAAATACTACCCATACGACCATACTGATTCTCTTAATGAGACTTTCCCTTAGGGAATTGGTTTGAATAATGCCCGTACATTCCACATTTAAAACATTTAACCATTGTTGATGTCGTAGCAATACCATTATCATCATCCCTGGTGTTAAGTGAACCTTTTCCTTTGCACTTACTAGCTTTGTGTCCTTCTTTTCCACACCCAAATCATCTTCCAGTTCCTTTGAAACATTCTCCTTGATGCCTCTTCCCACATGATTTACATAGGGGAAATTGATCTTTCTTTCCTCTATGATCATCATGAAACTCCATCTTTCTCTTATTAGCCGAGTCAGGAAACTTACCAAATTTTACATTATTGATCATAATATGAGATTGCTGATTAGGCATTATAATGATGTTTGGACTTCCAAATCCCATTTCATTTGGTTTCTCATGAAGAATATCATTCCATTGTCCATCATATCCACCAATATCGTGAATCATCTTGTTTCCAGCCATTTTCTAAAACCCAAAAAGTATAGTGTGAGAGGAAAAAATAATGCTAGGGAAAATAACATAATAAAAGGGGAGTACCCTCAATATCTAACATCTTAGGTTAAATTCTATGATCGTTAGCACAATTATAGGACTATAACCTATACGTATACTTAACCTTAGAGACATCCCTAGACATACCTTAGAAATATCTCTAGGGATCTCACTAAAGTTCTTGCATCCTAGTTTCCAAAGGATGACTAAACCTTTCTTCTGATACCAACTTTAGAGACCTGAAGCTTGACCTACATAGACATTACATTACTTTTTCGGAATACTTAGTACATAACAAAAAACACACACACAAGGATCGTAATAGTTTAATGTCTTTGGAAACTCAGAATATAATCTTCTAATCCTGGTGAAAGATCTTCAACATCTCCCATAAAGATCTTATTATTTTTATACCTAAAACCTTTCTTTATATCCTGGGGAAAAGAAAACATAAATGGGTGAGCTCAAACGCTCAGTAAGGGTAAACAAAAGTAATATAAATCACATCAAGCACATAACTTTTGGAAATCTTAACCTGCAAAAGAGATCATAATTTCATAACATGGGATAAATTATGGAAGTGAAATGTAATCACAATAAACATAACTTAAAACATGAGACTTTGTGGCATACACATAATCATAGAGAATCATTTCTTATTAGTCAAGACTCATTGCCAAGACTATCTTAGTGGACAAAGTCCCTTTCTGAACCGATTCAACCTCGTTTCAGTCCTGTTTCACTGAACCGGTATAACCTACCATTCCATCCATGTCTATCTCATGACATATAAAATCTTTACCGAATGCATTGGGGGGAGATATAGGTCCCACCCATCTCATAATGATACCATTCTTATGTGTGCCACAAAAACATAAACAATACATCATTGCATAAACCATGTAATAAAAATGGGAATCTTAAACATCGTGACATCATAAAACAATTCATATAAGATAAAGGAATTCATTAAAATAATTCCATCACAACATAATCAAATCAATGTAATAATAGGGATATAATCAGAACCCTATATTATCTTAGATGGAAAATAATTTTGATAAAACACTTGAACTCCATTCTTGAGGAAAATATCCTTTCTACTTCAAAAACACTTTCCTTTCTTTAAATGTCATACAATTTTAAACTAAAATAAGTTGATTAAAAATAAACTTGAAAACATGTAAAGGAAGCTTCTTGGAAATAATTTTTTAAAAATCCATTCATGCCGTATAAGTTAAAAAA
This sequence comes from Viscum album, assembly GCA_963277665.1. Lineage (NCBI taxonomy): Eukaryota > Viridiplantae > Streptophyta > Magnoliopsida > Santalales > Viscaceae > Viscum > Viscum album. The sequence goes on from OY728127.1 coordinate 752,243,694, forward strand.
ACATTCTTCGTACTTTTGTCGGAAAAGTCAAAAAGTACCTCGTACGAAAAATGACAAAAGATTCCTTTCATATATTTTATTAAAAATTCATCGAAGGGTAAAATTTGATATAAACTATTGTATAAGGATATAAATATTATATATTGAGGAAACATGGATGTGGATGATAAAATACACCCCAGAGAATACCAAAGTATAAACAATCTCGGATAAAAATGAGATTGTGATATTTTCCCTTACCTTAGGTCTGACTTGCTTTGTACATGTCCGAACCTCCTGTATAATGATTTAAATAATGTTATTGACTTATTCCAGAATCATATTCATTGTTATTATATCATATATGGTTCACTTATGACTTTATATTACCCGTTCTTTTGTAAATTCATGTTAAAGTAGCGTTTTGGGTAAAATCGTCTCATTTGTCGTTCATGTTTTAAATTGTAATTATTCATATGAGTACTTAGATCATTATTACTTAATTATAGAATATAAAACATGTTTTATATATATGATATATTCAGAATATACATATATATAATGGATCTATAAATGGAAAGAAATACACCGTTCATGGAGACTGTAGGCCGTACGTACGCATGAACGCTGTTTTCGTTTCCTTATTAAATTGAGTGGAATTAAGTAGATGAAATACATATATATACACAAAAATCCAGTAGCTTTATAATGTCATATATTTCATCATTATTTCTTATATATACTTTATAATCATTCTTAAATGGTTAACATGGAGAATGAATCTCATCGCGTCGTGGAGACGGTAGTCCGTACGTACGCACGAGCGATGATATCATTTCCATAATTATTGAATTGAATTGGAGTGGATGATACAATATATCAGAATCATTATGATGTTATAATAACTATGTATAGTTATTATTTACACCATAATACCCATCCATGTAAGGTGTTGGTGGAAAAACAGATTACACCACGGCGTAGAGACGGTATTCCGTACGTACGCACGCGCGGTGATTTCGTTTTCTGTAGGATGGATAGATGGTGAATTAGGATTGTTTCATAATTATAATAACATATCAGTATATTAGTGATACTGATGTTATTACTTCATAATGAAACAACCTAAGAAGAATAAGTGGAAGAAGAAATAAAGGTGAAAAAATTGGTAACGGAAATTACCTCTTCTTTAAAGCGCCTCTTTGAAACCTCCTCATAGGGCACTAAAATTTGTCTTTGAGAAAGCATAGAACCTCTAGGATGTTTCTAGGGAAGTGGAGAAGAGAATTTGGCAGGGGTTGGCCGAGCTTGAAGGCTCAAAGTTGTGTGAGGAAGAGAGGGAGGAGGTTTCCTTTTATAAGGGAGGAGAGGGGCACCTTTGGAATAACTACAAATATTATTTTATTATAAAGTCAAGTTCGGTTTTAAATAGCTCCAAATTGATTTATTTTGAGGCTAAGGTGGGGATGGGTCGAAATCCTCTCATCCAATAGAATTTAGACAATTTTAGGTTCCTATATTAACATAATCATTTAGATTTAACATTAAGTTAAATAATTTTACTTTTACCGTGTCTTCTTGTGTTCTTACACTATAAGGTTAATAAACTTACTATAAGAAGCCAAACGAACCCCAAATTGTTTATTATTAATATATATAACCATATCTAAGTCATTTGGCCGAACCTTATATTTTTAGGAATAAAATAACAATTAATAATATAATATTTGTTTTAACAACTATTTTATGTCAATTTTGACACTATTTAGTAATTGATTTTTGTGAAAATCATAACAGGATGATAAGTTCGAAAAAGTTAATTAAATCTATAATAAAATGTCATATTAACCTATAAAATTAGTGGAATTCATAAAAAGTCTTCAAATATATTTATTTGGGTATTTATAACATCAATTATGTCAATATTTCATTTATAAGATAATTACTGCATCATCATTGTGTCATAAATAAAATAAATTATTTAATGTCTAAAAAATTACTAATAAAATACTATTATGTAGGAAATATTTTTAGCTTTCTAATGAATATTTATAGTCGAATTTATATTATGTATAACCCCATATTAAAAATGTTTTAGTAAATAATCTTTGATTTTAACTCTTTTAACTCTTCCTTGAATTAAATAATAATAAATGTCCTAATCTAATACAAGTGGGCCTAAATGGTCATATTTTATTCCTAAGATTGTTTTTGGTCGAATTACACTTATCCAATAGAATTTGGACATGTGTTAGGGTAATAATAATATCATTTTTACCCTTAATTACCATATTTACTTTTAACCGTGATAAAATAAAAGTAAAATGTTACTATTCACCAAAAATTATTTTCATCTCATTGAACCACATTTTACTTACTGACATCAACCGTGTCTCTCGGAATTTTGAAATTCCACTCACAGAAGCGGTAAAATTATGTTTTATGAAAAATTCAGTTTTTTTAACTACCACTTAGTGGCTTCACTATTCATCAAAAATTGAAAGTTTTCAGAAAAATACCAAAAATTAGGCCTAGGGTATATTTGATATTATGAACTCAATAATGATTTCTATTTTACCAAATTCAAAACATATCAGTTGCATTAATTAATTTAAAAATCAATTCCCGTCTTCAAAACAAAAGGGGTGTTTTTAAGAGATAATAACTATCAAAAGATTGACACTTGTTTATAACTGGTTTAAATGTGAAATTAAATCCAATGACCAACATTGTATTAAATTGTAAAAATATATTCTAAATATTCATTAAAACCACTAAAATTAATAATTTATTACTATTAATTATTTTGATTGAAAAAGTTGTTTTTAATTAAAATTTAGTAACTTCCACTATTCATCAAAATATGAAAGTTATCCGAAAATTACCAAAATTTCACCCTAAGCTAATTTTGATATTCCGAATCCAAAAATGAAGTCCATTTTGAAAAATAAAATTAAAAAAATTTCAAAAAGTGGTTATTACTATTCATAACGTCTAGTTTTAATAATATGTTAATAGCATATCGTTGTTTAGTGAAACTCGTTATTGCGTACTACACACGCTATCGAGCGAGGTCGCGATTGTGTGTAATACAAGGAAAGTCAAGGATGCGTGTTATGCAAGCTCCTTTTGGTGTAGCGTACACCACAATACATTAAAAAGAATATTTTTCATAAAATCTTGGGGTGTTACAATGAAAATAGGAAATTATTAGGGGAAAAATATGGAATTAAACTTGGAAATCACCATATAATTAGTTATTTTATTCTCCCAGTGGTATTCTCATTTTTTGAATTATTTTCTCAAGCTTTTATCACAAAAACCCAAATAATTTTTCAATTTTTACTCAATATAAAAACATTATAAAAATTATTGAGATAAAATATAATGATGTCTTGTTATGTCTCCTAAGGAGACAACTTTATATTTTAAATATATCTCTTTCAATATTTTTTAAATTTACATTTTTGAGATAATATGTGAAAAAACACTAACTCATCATGAATCAAAACGAGTTTTACTTTACTTCATAACAGATCTATTTTGTATCCCCTTTGGGAAGAAATAAATATTTTAATTTATCATAAGGATGATCTTATTATAATAGAAGTGTCTTATAAGGTTATTTAAAGATTTCATTATTTTATCACCCTTTATTTAGTAGATACAGTAATTAGGGAACTTTCCAAATGATTTTATGATTATTTTATTCAGATTATTATTGAGAATATATAGATACCCAAATCAATAAATGGTAAATTTCATAGTGAAAAAATTATAAACATTTAAAATGACACATGACATATAAAACCAAAAAATACAAGATAAGGTTAACCAAATAAATTTATAATTATATAATAATTTTGTTAAAAATAGGATGATTATCACACCATACTTTTTTTCAACACTTATGTATTCTAATGTTTAAAAGATTTAATGATATATTAAAAACATTTCACTTAGAAAAATATTTTTCTATGATTAATTACAAGGAATATAGGTATAAATAATACTACAGTGGTGGGCGGGATTAACTATTATAGGGTGTTTCAAAAACATTAGTAGTAAAAGAAACATCCATAATAATCAACATATTTAAATCAAGAAAAGTAGATATATTTCTAGGATAATATATATATTTTTTACAATAACGTGGGATAATAAAAAATAAATATCCCCAATAAAAGATACATAAAATCATATAAAGAAACATAAACTAACAATTTAACTTTATATAATCTTTAGGAATTATAATATTTATTCTCATAATGGTTTATGTTTTAATTTTGTTATGTAATGAGTTATTGATTGATGTTATTATAAAAACAATAACATTGAAATGTAAAAAAGGGTTGTGCAATATTGTGAAATAAATAGACATGAAAAATCATGAGGAAATTATACATTAATATAAAAATCAAAAATAAGTATATTAAATTTTAAAATAATGATATGATAATATCCTAATTCAATCTTAAATTTATATCCTTGTGATTTATTGTCAAAAATGATATTCATTTAGTTTATAAGGCATGTTAATTTAGAATGTAAAATGATCGCTCAAAATTATTAAATGGTACCTTAATAACATATTCTTGTACTAATAGGAAATAAAAAGTTGGGAAAACAATGTAATGTCAACTCCATGCCCAAAATTAATATATTTTTATTGAAGAAAGTTGTAATCTATTTAGGCGAAATAAATTTTTTTAAAAAAATTGAATAAATATTATTATAAAAACACATAAACACAAATATATTAATATTTGGAAGTATATATTTTTATATAAAAATATAAAACACATTAAATAATAAATAACAATTCAGAAAAAAAAATTAAAATTTAATTTGAAATTGAGTTATTGGATTATTAAATCAATGAAAAAATAAAAGAAATCATCAGATAATTCTCTAGATTTTATCTCAAAATAATTCAGATAATATTTTTAAAATATAGTGAAAATGAACCATATGAATTTTATATATCCTTCTCCCCAAATTAGAATGAGATAGATAAAATAATGAATCAATTTTTTTTAGAAAAAGTAAGAAATATGTTCTTATATTATGAAGTTTCATGTTCTTTTGGGGAAAAAGTTGTTACTAATTTGGAAAATATGATTAATGACCCCCACAATATAGACATTCACCTGAACTAATATGTGGTGTAATAGGAATTTATAATTAATTTAACTTTAGTGGAATATTCCATGGTGTTATTATACATTAAATAATGTATAGGTGGTATGAATTTACTGTGATATAACATGTTATAACTAAGGAAAAAAATTGTAATTATAAAATTCATTAAGAAGTTTTCAAGAATGATATATCTTTTAAATATTTTTCTCTCATTATTTTTTAATGATAAAAAATACACTATTATGTGTCATTAGTTTTCATTTTAGTGGATGGAATTTTTATTGTTATGAAACCATGTGTCTATTTAAATGAATAAAATTAATGTATTCTATTTAATCTGGTTGTATATTAATGGAACAATAGGTTATATTAACTTATGTATGAAAAATACTTATTGTAATCTTGGTAGAGATGTTGAAATCATTGAGTGAAGTTTCCAAATATATTAGAGGTGTTAAATAATGAATGAAGGGATACAATAGTGTTTGATGAGTTTCAGGATTCATTATCTAGAATGTGCCATATATAAAAGAGATTATACTTATATCAGTATCACCAACTAACCAATGGATAGATACCGGTCAGCCGATTTATAGATGGAATAATTTATAAGTCTATGACAATAGAAAATGTTATCTAGTTATCATCATTGACAAATAGGTGACATCTATCCAAAAGAAATCATCTCCATGAATAAAATATTTTATTAACAAGAGGATAATGGGTATATATTGGAATTCAAATAAATTAACAATGATTAAATCATTGATCTAGACTGAAACACTTATCTAGTGTTTGATGATTCTTAAGGACATCATTGATTACAAGAATGTTCCAAAGGGTTCTGGAGGATATAAATATCAGTCCATAGAGAATTTTATTGACACACATTTTTCAACAGTAGAATAATGGATAAATTGAATTGATCTAGTTAATAATATATGAGATATTGTTCATTAATCTAACAAAAATTTCATAATTAAATTTTCCATTTTCAATATCTAATAATTTCTTCTAACATTGCATCTCTATCTATCCTATAAAATTATACCATTATAATTGATAGATATAAAAGCAGTTTTGTAATTAATTTGTTCAAAGAGAATATATCTTCTTCTCATTATACTCTAGAATGGTTTCCTAGTAAAAACATTAAATATAAAGGCAGTGGGTTCTCATAAACACTAATTAGGGGATCTTCATCAATGGGTTATTATAACATTTAATGTATGGGTGGTCAGTTTCTTGTCATAATAAGTAAAAAAGAAGGGATCAATTATTCACATTATCAATGAATCATTATGGGAGAACCAAATAAAACTCCCATCCCAGGGGGAGGATAAATAGGGTCTCATAAAATTCTATTATAAATCTAATTTACCAAACCATTTTCTTCGCTCTCTTTAAATTTTTACATTGATTCAGTAATAAAATATAAATATTTATAATCTCATAACATAGATAAACGCTTTATCTTATACACTTAAAGAATCACCCATCGATCATAATATTTAGTCAATGTGTTGATTATACTACACTAAAAACAACACTGAATGTAAAAAATGTTGTGATATATATTGATAAAATATAATTAGTTAAGTATAGACAATAAATTTTTTTTTTAAAATAATTGAAATAAATAATAGTAAAACAATTATGAGTTAAATGTATATATAAAATAAATTATATTCTTTTTATGAATGAAATATAATAAGTTCACCTAAAATGACTAATATGATCATTAATTATTTAGATAATAATTTATCAGTACTATATCATATTAAGTGTTACATGTTTCTATTTAATGAAATATATTATTAAAATAAATATTTTTCAACAAAACTAATTGGTTATCACCAATTTAGTTTGAATAAGATATGAAAAAAATTATAGTTAATATTTAACAATTTACATTTCTCATTAAAGAATATTTTAAATTGTATATTATGGTTTTATTCAACAGTAGAATGTATAAATTTTTCAAACAAAAAATAATATATTTGTAATTAAATTTTTATTTCCTAATATTGAAATTTAAATTGTTTTTAATATTAGTGATTTTACTAAAATGGTTGGGTTTTATTTGAAAAATATATTTTTCAAAATAAATTAATTTTCTAATAATACTATTTAATATTTATGGTCTATAAATTACAAACAAATGTAATAAAATATTATTTTATGTTTCCAAAAATATATATTTAAAAAAATTATTAAGGATTATAATAATATTTAGACAAAAATTTTATAAATAATTCAATTGTTACATAATTATAAAAATAATTTCCAACCATTTCATTTAATCATTTATTTTCGGGGGAGATTTATTATTGGTTTACTTTTTAATCCACATGTATTTTTTTTTTAAAATCAAATTTTTTCAATAAAATTAATATCCTTGATAATTTTAACAGATATATATATATTCAAAATATTATTTCTCTATAATTTTTTTAAAGATTATGTGAATTAATTTCTACATTATATTTTTACACCGTTAGTAAGTTTTTATGATAAAATGTTTTTTAAATTTTATAATTTTAGTATAAAATTATATAAAAAGGTAAATCATAATTTAAAATAGTAAAATTTAATATAATATTAATGAAATACATTACAATGAAATTGATTGTTTGGGTGAAAGGATAAAAGTTATAAATTAATGAATAAATCACTCATTGTGTTCTCAAAAAGGATTTATTGAGGTGAGTTTCAACTCAAAATCATTTTAATCTCATGTTTTTTCCATTTTGAGTTTTTTTCAATGGAATTGTAATAGTACATTATTGATAATGTAATGTTTACTCCAAAAACTAACCTTTACTTTAATCATATAGTGGTACCATCATGACCACTCCATAAAAAAACCATTTCCTTATAATTTATCTTTGCCAAACTTCCTTAGTGATCAGAAGTGAACCCTATCCTATGATAAGAATCTTATGGTCATCATTATTTATTATAAAGACATTTTCTCAATGGATTTCTCGATAGATAATTCATGTCTCAATCCCAAGTATTATCAAGTACATAGATTTTATTCTTAATTACCTTCCTTAAAATTCATTGTAACAAAATTAATACAATGATTTTACTACAATTAATATAATTTAAGGCTATTATGTATTGGTTGGTATTATTTTTTAGATACCCCATGAAATAAGAAAAATAAAATTGTTGTTTTTGCATTGCAATGACAAGCACCCCTGGATGAAACATGTTTCATTTTCCAACACCAGATATCAAGGTTGGATATAGAGATGGTATTAAATAAAAAAATACTTTTAATTATATCATTATGGTTATGGATTTATAACTTAGGAATATGATTAATTATATGACTAAAAAATTATCATCATCACCATAATTATTATGAATAAACATACTATAAGGATAAACTTTTATTAAAATTTTATAAATTTATTCCTATTTATTATTTATTAATCCAGTACAATAAAACTATGATATATCAGAATAATAAAATCGTAATAACATCATATTAATTATATGAAAATTATATTATAACAAAACAACATTAAAATCATTCCTTAAATTAGAGTATGTTATTTTTTGGGTTGTTTTGACCAACTATTTTTACATAACTACCAATTTATATCAACATTGAAAAAGGGAAAAAATTACTTATAATGTGATATAAATCAATAAATAATGATTTTATGTTCTTGATATGATATACAAATATTTAATTGATTAATTAATAAAACACACTATGACTATCAGGAATAACATAAATTTGATTACTATATACTTAATTTTCAATTTTAATGAATAAAATTATCATGAATGGAATTTATGACATCAAAAATAATTATAAATAATCCCTAATATAAAATTGTATCTCTTGTAATTATTAATATCGGGGGATAAATAATCTAAACCACCACTATTATGATAAAAAGGAAAAATGATCAAAACTTCAAAAAAAATGATGTGAAAAATCAGAATAATTCAAATAGAGAATGAAAATCTAAGAAATATATAAATTATAATAAATATTATTATGGTTATTAATTTATATATCTATAAATTTTGTTAATATTTTAGTTAAATTATTTTTTTGAATGTCCAGACAAGAGGTATGGTATTTTTTGTCAAATTACTCTCATTGATAAAAGTATAGTATTACCCACATAATTTTCTTTATGTGGTACATGTACTTCCTATTTGAGATATCATATGATGAATTATCTTTTAGTAATAATATTTTATATTTAATTTAATCATATATCATTCAATGGTTTTTTATTATAAATATTCTTATTTAGTATATATTTTCATGGTCCCAATTCTAATTCATTATGATATATTACTAATTATGAACCTTTATTCCATGTATAATTTTTTATTGAATTATTATTTCATGAATTCTATATAGATTATTTCCTTCTAATTAATTGGATATAATTATGGAAATAATGCTTTTTCATTATCTATCATTTGAAAGATGTTTTTCCCAATCATAACAATTTTTTGTATCCAAATATTCATTAAATGATTTATGATTATTTAATTTTTTTTATTTTTTAATTTGGGTTCATTAATCAATTTTATTTTATTATTTAGTATTGAATTATTGTTCAATTTTTTAACACCTAATATTTTTTAAATGATTGATTCTTTCTGTATTTTGATTCGTGTAAAAGATATTGATAACTAAAGTCTCACACCCATGAGTAATATAATTTCATCACAATCCTATTTCTTCTATGGCTAGCTTATCACAACATAATAAACTATATTCTTGGTTTTTAATATTCCCCTTTAATAAAATAATGTCTAAAAATGAATAAAATTTTGTAGATATTTTTACAATGTTCATTTCAAGAAATGCATTTTTAAAATATTAAAAAGATTTCTTTCGTTCCCATTCATTAATTTGGTCCCCTTATCCACATTTATCCAAGATAATCTTCTTTTTCTATTCGTGGATACATTTTTATAGATATTTGTTAAATCTATAGGGTTTCAAAATCATTCTTATTATTTTTGTAAAACTTTTCTTTGAAAAACAAATGTTAATTTGTATTTTACATTAATTTAAAAAAAATTTCTTCTAAAATATATTTTATATTTTAACAAAAATTTTATTTATCTATTTCCAAATGATAAATATCAATCTAGTTTATGGTTCATGATATATATATATAAATTATATTTTTGGGATTGAAATCAAATTATTAAACTAATCAAATATTGATACCTTCTTTCCAAATACCATTCAATTAATTATTGGGAAGAAACATATTCATCTATGTCAATATCCTCTTAAATATAAAATGTTAAATTGGTGTAATGTTATTTTGAAACTATCCACTTTATTTACCTAGTTGTAAAATGATCATTTTATTCATGTATTGACCTATTTGTATTCTTATTGATCTATAAAGTGTGTGTATCAACCCAAACCTTTCAAAAATAATTATTACATCATTTAGATAAATATCTATTATATGAAATTACAATCCATTACATAATCTTATATGTGTAGATTATTTTCATATTTTTATACATAAAACACTTTATCTATTTTTGATAAATTATCTCCCTCTTTTCTCATTAGAACTAGAACACTTCATTGAAATATATAACTTGAAACCATTCTTTATAACTTGAGGAAATGAAAAAAATAAGAATGGGTTATATCAATTTATCATTGAGGGTAAACAAGGGAGATATCATCAATCACATAAACATATCACGAGCATTATAGTATTAGAAAAAGATGTTAATGTTTGGGAACCATACTTAATATGTCATTTATCATATTCATGGGTCATGGAATATAACAAGGTTGTTCATAAGGCGTGAATCATGATTGAATCAAAGAACATGAGCTGTGTGATCTTAAATTTGGAACTGCACATAAGTTTGTGGCATAATAATAATATTATAGAATAATTCCAATATTCATGTCTCACTACCAATACTATGATATAGTATTGGGTTCACTACCAATTACATGTTATTGTTACTCAATGTTGACTATAAGTATTTATGTAGTAGACAAGTTCCCTTACATATTATAGTTCACTCCCCATTTCAATCAATATTATCTAATTTGATATATATTTTAACCAATGAATTAGAAGTATATATAGTTATAATCCCAACAATATAATCATTAAAATCAAACATATGTGTTCCCAAATATCATAAATCAATCAACATATATTATAACTTGTGGAGATGAAATGTGTTTCATAATAATTTCAGCATTTAATCATATAATAACCTATGTAAAATAAAAAAATCTCATAAACATGTCTTTACCATTATCCTTATATAGAAATAATAAGGATGGTATCACGAAATTAGATCCTCATTAAAGCATAAGTAGAATCAAATAATTTAATCATATATGAAAAATTCACTTAAAAATTAGGTGGAATAATTCTTAAGGAAAATATATTTTCGTTTTGAAATAAATTATTTAATGTCAAAAAATATCTAAAATATTTTGGAAAGATTATTTTAAAAATAAAAACATGGAAAATTTATATTAATCTTCAAAAAATTTAGTTGTTATAGTGATTGTAGATTCAATTCACGATTTGTATGTTAAAGCACCAATTCATTCACATATATTGAAATATTCGTTAGTATATCCTTCGTAAAATTAATGGAAGGTTCCTTTTAATCAGATTTGTTAAAATTAAATATTGTGAAGATATTACAATTATAAAATATATTAATTTTTTTAATTTTTTTAAAATCAAGGATATAAAATAAAAAGGACTTTTGACCAATGATATAAATAAAGATATATTTCATTAAAGATATATTCTATCGGTCCCTTGAGTACATGAAGATAGTAAAAGAAATGGAAACATGTAAAATATATAAATATCCATAGTAAAATAACATTTATGAGTTTCGTTATATATAGACAAAAAATATAATCCTTAGAAACTTAATCTTAAACAATATAGATAATCAATATTATTATAACATAAAAGAATTTTTGAATGGGTAATATCAATTTGAAAACATTAAAAGAGAGAACATTATATTGATTTTCCCTAGAAATTTATTTAATTTATCATAAAATAAATTTATGGGATTTATGTACAACACACAAATGAAACACGTGGTGATAATGGAAAAAGTCTCATGTAAATAAAATTTAGACGAGAAACACTTACCTCGAGTTCTAATATCATGAAAAGTTATATATCCTCTAATATAATATATATAAATTTATTATAATAATATACATACATAATTTCTATAAAAATAATATTATATTCGATCAACTTATTACATTCCAACTACCATTAATTAATAATTCCTTATTTAAAAATTTTCATTCATGTTTTAAATGAGTTACCTTTCATCAGGGTTTTTTGTTGTATAGTTTTGGTAATCTTATATTGATCATTGTTACATAATTTATATAATGTTAACCATGAAATTAATATCATAAATATTATTTTTATATTTAAATACCCATCATTTATTAAGATGGAAAATTTAGTTACACTATTCATTGAGATAGTAGGTCATAGACACGCATGAATGATTATTTAATATTTGGAAAGATGGAAGAAATTATATTTAAAAAATAATCCACCATTCATGGATAAATTATATATCTTATATATCTTATATATTATTTTAATATATTATTTTTTACTATCTATGAAAAAATGAAATGAACAATTACTCACATCGCTTCATAGAAGTGGAATTCCACAATTATGTATGAATGATGTTATTATTATTAAATTGAGGGGGAGAATGTGGATTATATCTATTCCATTATCATAATAATTTATTATATAAAAGGTACTAAATTAATTATTTTATAATGAATATAATTTAATTAGATGTTGTATAAGAAGAAATAAAATGAATGGTTTTTTGGTAAGAAGACTGCCGATTATTTGGTATGCCTCATATTTATTCCTTATTAATGACCATTGGAATAGAAATTTAAGCAAAATAAACTGATAATTCTTGAATATGTATTTTTAGAATTTATTTTTCAGTGGTTTTCTAAGATATTAGGATCAGAAATTTTTGAATAATTTATAAGAGGATGTTCCCTCTTATAAATGATTATAGGGGCACTATAGGAAATACATCGAAATTTATTTTGTTAAAACTAATTTTAATTATTTTTTTAAATTGATATAATAAAAATATAATATGAGTATATATTGAAATATTATAAACTATTAATAATTGGAAGCATTTTATTTATTTTTTCACCCTTATCTCTTAGTTTTAACTCTCTGTTAACCCTTCTGAAAATTTCCACGACACCAACATTTTTTTATTCGGTGGTATATGAAGTTACAATAAAAGGAAAATTGACCTAGAAATAGAGTAAGTTAGTTATTATAAAACATATCCCATTAAAATTTATGAACAATTTATTATTATCAATTTTTTAGAAATTAAAAAATCTTTTTGTTTTAAAATATCAATAATGTCATTTAGAGTAACATATGAAATGTAATAATATAATATGTTTCTAACTCAATTGAAATCGGTTTGAAATGAAATTTATTTGATTATATGGAATTTATAATCATTATATAATCATCCAATTATATTTTAACATGATTTTGTATCCTTTTAAAATTTATCTTTTGGACATACCCCTTGGTAAACCAATTTTACCGTTAACCACGGTAATGACGTGTTCCATTTTAGAGGGTTATAATTTTACATATAATGTATAAATTATATCAGAAATGGAAAATTTATGATTTTTTTTAATATTTATCATCTTATTTTTTCTATTTCATGTTTTTTATATTTGTAAATAAATATTAATCATAAATTTTATTTTTTATTTTATAAACTTTTCACATAATGATACATTGAAAGAAATGAAATTTAATAAAATTAAAATATAAAGTATTAAAATATATATAATATGGAATATTTAAATTAAATATTAATTAATTTCTTTTATTATTGAGTTTACCTCAATTTTTGGAATCATTAATGGTCCTATCTACTGGGTGGGATGGGTATACGGGAAAGCCAGTGATAGTGTATTGGTATGGTAAGACAATTTATCAAATGATCTAACTTACTGGATTTGTAAATAGGTTTCATGTACATGATTTAAAAGATGAATTAATGGTTATGTGTTAGTCGGATGTTGAATTCATGTCTCTTTGGGGATGTTATGTGCTGTTTTTTCATATAGATCCTACATTATAGTCTAGGTAAACTAGAGATTTATGAATTAATCTAGAATCCAGGATTATGATGAGAACCCTTGTGGGTGTATATAGAAGCATATGTAAAATAAGTCTTGATTCCATTTAATGGGTTTCAAAACGTCTATAATTCTTGTTTTTAAATCATATATTGATGAGCTTTGTGGTGGTATTCATCAATAACCTATTAGCATAACTTAATTTAGATATGATCATGTACAACATCATACCATCATCATGAGTATACCGAGGCAGTATCATATATTTGTGAATATATATTAATGTCATTTATGGTTTGATGAAGATGTTACCTGCAGGTTTAAATAATGGATACCTTTATGTCCATCCATATGGGGGGAGGATAGTCGTTGACCGTCTGTGGGTAAGGTCCTCTAAATGGATGTTGGTGAATGATTTGGGCATCATTCACGAATGGTTGGACTTGATGATAGAAAAAAAAATTCACTCATTTGGGAGTGATATAGAATCCACACAATTATTGGTTATCTAGTTTGTGGAATTTGGGTCGTGGTAATTTTTTTTTCATGAGTGATTCAGAAACAATGAAACATATATGGTGAGGAGTTATATTTCATTGATGATGGTATGAGCCTTGTGTTGGAAGGTTTGAATGTGTGTTAAACTAGATATATATTAGAAATTGTGGAACCATGATACATTCACTATCTTTTTTAGAGAGTTTTTAAATTCGATATTGAATTCTAATGGGAAATTCGATTTGTTGGATGATATAGTCATGTTTTTGACTTATACTCAAAGCGGTAATAAAAAATAATCTGAGGTGGCAGTATAAGAGGTATATTGGTGGATCACTAGTGAACAAAAAAGTATTTAGTTAGTGGATGATCATAATGTGGAGACTCCCCAAGAGTAGATTATAGATATTGGTAGGCGCGTGAGTGTATAATAGTAATACCTTGGGGCGTGAATTCTATGTGATCATTGTAGTTAGAGAATTACAAGAAATTAGATATTGGAATTTTTAGGATTAAACAAAAATGGATATACCAATTTGGGTATGAATATTTAATGAATGTTTTAATTTAATAATCACATATCGTGGATTATAATTGAAATAAATGATTCAGTTTGGAATGGAAACCTAGTGTTGGAGGAAAATACCATATTTTCTCAGTTTGGGCTTGGTCGGTGGGATGCATCCACTCCAGTTGGATTTTGATGATAAGGATGTTTTCGTATTATTATTTGTGTTATCATGTGTGTTTGTAATGGTATGTTTTTAACTTCATAAGTGAGGTTGTGGGAGCATGAGTTTAACATTTGAATGGGATTTTTAATAGTTGAGGATCCAGGTATCAGAAGATGGTTATTGTAGAATGAATCTTATAGTGGATAGATACATGGGTATGATGAGTGATTGGGTAATATAATATTTTATAATTTAGTAATATCTGATTATATATCTTACATATTGATGTTTTAGTATTTTTAATAGTTATTGGATCATATTTTTCTAGATTTGTGCCTTTTATTAGAGGTTGTTCCTTTATTGTGTTTCATGAATATAGAATCTAATGGAGGCCGTTGGTTATAACCATTTACCAAAATTGGCCTCATCGTGTGGATGGAGGTCCACCATTTCCATTTTAGGATTAAAAGTATTATGATATGGAGGATATAACATCCTATTACGTATGGGTAGGGATTTTGAAAAGAAATTTTAATGTTCATTTACTGGATAAGTGGAATTTTTAATTGAGACTTCCAAGAACATTATTTGACTTCCTCTGACAAAAAGTATTATTTTAGATGATGAATTTTGATCTGGGGTTAACATAGTTGTTCATATGAGATTCATAGACTTTAGGTTATGTTTGGGGATGTTTCTGTTCATTTATCCCAATTTCATGGATTGGTGCAAAAAAATTAAAATATTCCATGTGACATAATGATTCTTATTATGTTATCATTTTTTTAAATAGAAAATGATTAAATTTTTTTTTCAATTCAAGGTTTTTTGTTAAATTGTGTGATAAAGGATAAATTTTATAATTTAGTGAATATCATGACAAATGTTTTATGTTTTTCACATGGTATCAAAAAAACTATGTGCCAAGCTAAAGAGGGGATGTTGGTTTGAACATCATGGTTGTTCCATAGATTTTCCAATCATGAAACCAGAACAAGGAAGGAATTGTTTAATTCTGATAGAAGTGTTCCTGATTTGGTATTACATGTGGAAATACAATAAATCAATGTAAAATTTCATTAAAAATGGGAAATAAAAAAATCCCTGAAGGATTTTGTCCACACTCATCATCCTACCCCATTTTCCAAAGGAAGAATAGTGGTGATCACTCCCCATTTACTATTCTCCAAACCCTGATTTCAGGATGTGTTTTTAGGGATCATTGGGAATTGTTATGGTTTGTATCAAAAATAAAATGACATCCCTCTACCTTCTTGAACTAAATTTTGTGTTTTTCAATTTATTTTTTATATACAATTCCACTTGTTCATTGTGGACTCATTAGTTTCATAAATTTATTTTGATTATAATTCGTAGAAGAGGCCACAATATTACTTATTCATTGGATTTTATGTATTTAAATTATGTTTGAATAATTCCATGTGTTCTAGTAGGTTTTATATAAAATTGGATTTAATTACATTGGTAGGAATGTCGACTCTTAATGATTTGGTCCAAAATGTTTTTGGGGTTATATTTCTTATCCTTGGAGACTGATTGTCTTCAGTTTCAATGAAGCATTAGGAATTGATGAGTTGGCTGTCAGAATGAAAACTTTGTATTTGATTAATTATTTAACAATATTTTTTATAATTTTTTAATTAATGTATCTCAGCATGATCGCATAGCTTGGGTGGTTGATATGATCTCATTTGGATGATGATGAGTTGGATGATGATGGGATGGTTTTTGAAAAGGCCAGTATGCTTTGGCAATAATATGGAATAATTTTTTAGTGAGATAGGTTTTCTCTGATCTTTAACCCATTATCCAGAAAATTAATTTTCTTGTCTATATAGTTTGTATAATTTTTCTATTTCATGGTTCATGTGGTCCATTTTTTAAGAAAATTGTTTTAGGTATTATAATTATTCCATAAACCTGCCACAAATTCTATTATATATATCATTGATATTGATATTAGACCTACAGCGACCCATAGGGTTCGATGACTCTTGATAATAGACTGACTTAATATTTCGAGTATTGTGGAATTCCAATGAGGATTTTAAAATGGATAAACCCATGTACGTTGTATTTTAATATTATTATCTGTTTAAATTGGGAAAAATATATTTTTTATAATTTTTTGGAATGAATGTGTCATCCATAAATGATTTAGAAATTCATTAAAAATGATTAATTCAAAATTTTGATTTTAATGTAATGGGAGGTTTCCCTATAGGGATCATTCCATTATATATCTTTTTTGGGGATTTATTGAAATGGTAGACTTGGACTTGTTTTGTATGTTTCATATGAAGAATCATGTTTTAAATGTGGCTTTAAATCATTTTAATATTGATTTGTTATGTCCATTGTTTTCCAAATATATAATGATATTTTGTATTGGTATGTAAAAGAGATTCAACATGTTGAGAAAATATTTTGTGTTAAAGGAACCACGACCCCATTGTAAATTATTAAAGTTTAAAAAGGGATTTGTTTGTTGATTTTGAATGTTTTTTAAGTTTAAGATATATATCCTTGGTATTTGGAAAATGACAGTGTATTTGTGATGTCAGAGTGATGCTGTAGGAACAGGTATTATATAAACTTGATTAAGTGTTAAAATGAGGATGTAGACAATGATATTATACATTATTTGTTATGATTAAGATTTATGCTATGGAAATGATAGTATACAATATAAAATATAATTTTAGACTAATTCTCCTTTTCCGTGTCATGGTTGAACACATAAACACATCAAATAATTGACATTTATGTATAGTTGGATATATGTTTAATGTTTCAGGGAAAAATTAGATGAATGGATTGTTGTTTATCACGGTTATCCAAACATTTATTATTTAAATGCATGTGTTGGATGTCTAACCAATGCTCTATGAATGGGTTGTATTTATTATTGAATGAGTAAATTGGACTAATGTGTCTAAGTTCTAAGTAATAGAGAGCTTTTGGAAACTCGTCTTTACAAGAATCCTATATCACCATAATATTATAGCTTATATGAATGATTTCGGATAAGTCGGTTTCATTGGATCGGGTCTCACCACGGAACCTGAATTTTAATAGTTTATTTGATAAATTTTGTTTCATGGAAATTATTTTTTATGTATGGTTTACTATACAATTTTATCTCTGTAAACATTTTTCTTAGGAAGAATATTTAGTTATACATCATTGGTTGTAGACAACTATGTTTTACTCAATCATTTTGTGGGATACAACAATATATGGGTACCTATGAAACTATTTCATGTTTAATGATGGAATTATTTTATGATTATGTCTATTTTGAGATTTACATGGTTATTAATGAAAACATATAAAATACCAGAATAATGGAACAGGGTTAGATGAGAGATGTAGTGGATCCTTCAATGGGTTTCTTTTATTTTGGTATATTTTGTGTCTATCCTTGTTAGAGGTCAGTTTTATGCCTGTTATGGATATTTTGGACCATACTAAATTCCATTTTCCTTTTATTAATTTTACATTTATTTTCATCCTTATCCCGTATATTCTTATATGTTAGAGATGATTTATTCTTTTTCATATTACATTGAGTATCATGATTGCATATTTATATTGTATTTCACAATATGATATTTTTGGAAGGCTCCTTAAAGTATATTGTTATTCCCCCACATATATTTTGAAAATAATAGTGTATGACTAATAACACCTAAGGGAATATGGTGAATTAGATTTGGGAACTATTTCAGTGGCTTCCAGGTCTGGATGTTACAATAACAACGTTACTCGTTCAAAACATATATCACGTTGATTTGTGTGTTGATATATTTTCCACTTTGTTTTAAAAATCATGAATTTTGATAACTAGTTTAAAGTTCCAAATATTTTATTCTATCAGTACCGTATATGATATCTAGTGATAAAAACAAAAATGGGCATAAAATAACTATAACATTATATAGAAATATGAATTTTAAAAATGAGAATTATAACCTATCATTTGGATTCAATGATATAAATATGTGTAAAATCAATATAAAATATATGTAGAAATGATTTATTAATAAAACATTATAAATTAGATACTGTTAAATACATATGCGGTTTTTATATAGTATAATAAAATCATTTAATAGTAAGAACATCTAATGATTAAAATTGTTATTTTTTATAAAACATTTTTTGTTTAATATTTCCATTTAAAAGATAAATATCAAAATTATTGAAATTGAAATGTATACAAAATAATTTTTTTTATTTAATATAAAAAATATTATGAATAAATTTTTTCATTTTTCATTAATGGGTGATTTTGGGAAGAATATTTAAATATATCGATTTTACAAATGTGATAACTTTAATGATGTTATCAAGATATTAGAATTAATCGACTCTTTCTGAAAAAACAAATTATATAGATAATATATATCTAACAATTAATATAATTCATTTATCAATATAATGTTAAATATTAAAATTTATCCATGATAATTTGGAAATATAGGTAATGTTATTATACAAATAAAAACTATAACAAGTAAATCTATTTTAATCAAGATTTCACATGGATAATTTATGATTTTGTTTTATTTTGAATTCAAATAGTTTTTATTTTTTTAAAACTAATCCAATTAATTCATTTTGAAAAAAAAATTCATTATTTTGATGAAAAATCAATTTTATTCTGAAATAATATTTTTTTAAAAAAATTCCAATTTTTTTGGAAAATTTGGGAAAATAATTTCAGCCAATACATGGAATTTAATGTGATAAAATGGATATAATATTTCATTTTATTATTTAAAAAAGTAGTAATAAATAAAAAATTAATTTTTTCATAATGAATTGAAATTATTGTAAATGATAATCACCTTAGTAAAAGGTAAAATACATTAAATGAGGATTAATAAATTGAATAAGGACTTGAAATATCTCCAAAACATGTATCATATCATTATATGTGATTATTTCAGACAAAAACATCCTATCATAAGAAATATGTAAATTTAGTACAACGTTGATTTGATAATGAACTTTATATTATTTTTAGAAAATAAGGAATATGAAATGTCACTCCCTTAATTTTAATATTTATAACATATTTTCATAAGAATAACAACTTGTATTATTGGTTATAAATGGTACTTTTTAAGATAAATTTATAAAATTTATAATATTAAATTATATTTTATTTTTGATGAATTTATAATAACCTTTAGTTCTTCTGAATCACGGAAATAATTAATTTGGAAGCAGTAGATAAAACATTCAAATTATTTTGGATGACATTAAAATTATCATTTTTTATGAATTATGGGATTCCATGAATATAATGGATAATCCTAATTTATTAATTATTGT
Source organism: Viscum album (assembly GCA_963277665.1). Taxonomy (NCBI): domain Eukaryota; kingdom Viridiplantae; phylum Streptophyta; class Magnoliopsida; order Santalales; family Viscaceae; genus Viscum; species Viscum album. The sequence goes on from OY728127.1 coordinate 752,264,547, forward strand.
GAAAATATTTATATTTAAAATCATTTTATTATTGATTCCATTAATGTCAAATAATGTGAATATTTCCAAAAAACGACTTCAGTTATATTTCATTCAAAAATTATTTATTTTATTTAATAAAATAAAATTCAGTACCTTAAATATCATTGGTTGGAATGATTTTGACCTTATAAATAATATTTTCAAAAACTGTGATAATTTGGAACTACTTGACTTGAGTATGACATATATTATATAATATATTTTCATGTCTTTATAATTTTACCACTCACCCCCACATAAAAACGGGGGCGTTCCCCCTATATTATTTTCACTAATAATCCACCTATCTTGACCAACGCATATCCAAATAACATACATTATAGTTTGTTCAATTATTATTATTTAGTTATTTCCTAAATTTTCTTCCAAATTTTCCTCAATTACAAAATCATAACTACTTAAGGATTTATTATAAGAATATATAACTTCATTATTTTTTCATATCCAATTATAATACAATTCCATATATACATATTATTCAAACTATTTTATATAATTGTTTATCCAATTTTAAATGATTTTAAAAAGTTGTTTTACAAAATATATCACATCTAGAAAATATAAGGATTCTATTAAATTTTTTTGAACAATTCATTTTTCAATATTTTAAGAAGTGTTAAAAATTTATTTTTAATGAATACAACTTGTACAAATTTTCCATCCTCAATTTCAATTATTATCAATATAGTTTCTTTTAAAAGTATCAATTTTATTAAAATAAAATTCCTTTTATATTTTTCATTGTTCTATTTGTTTTAATTTTAAAATAAAAATACATTAATTAATAAATGGTTTTAAACATTTTGGGAAGTAATTTACATAATCATTTTTATAAGAATGTAAAAAAGATATGGTGGATGTACATTTCTAATGATACTCTTTCATTTTTCTCTCTAATTCTCATAATAATTTCTATTACATTAAAACCATAATTTATGATTAATTGATGGCCTCCTTAAATCCATTACTAATTAATGATTAATGCCTCATATTTTACAAAATGAATAATCTCACTTCATTTAAATTTAGTTTTCTAAAATTTCTAATATCTTTGTTGACTAAACAGTATTTTAATTATTATATATGATATAAACTCATAGTACCTAATAAAAATGTTATTTAATTTACATTGGATGTATTTTATTTCCATAATATTTATTCAATATGGATATTTATGGGATAATAATTTATAATTTTTTTTCTCAATCAATATTTGAGAAATTAATTTTAAATATTTATGTTACATGTGGGAAACTATAGTATATATCCCCTATATGAATTTATTGGTCTCAGGAGAAATATAATTGAGTATTTCTTGGTGTATTTGAACCCATACAAGTATAATGTCTTGATACAAGGCTTTGATGTTTTGTATGATGTATTTTAAAAAGGCCATGATGGTAAGATTCATGATGTCTTTGAATGAGTCCTTGACAGTCACATCATGAATGTCTAAAATTGTGTATTTAATTAAATTACAATTCAATTACTATTATCCGTATGATGTTTTTGTGATATTTTACATGGAATTGTTTCATGTTCATGAATTTATTTTAATGAAATTTTTTATTACCCTTATATTGAAAATTGAAAATGTGTTATTTAATAATGATATGTTTCAATATATGCTACCCATAATGAGAATCATATATAACCAATTTATTATTTTTTACTTCCCATTGGATATGATGAGGGGACAATTGATTTATTTTCAAGGATGAATGAATTTTTTTCATTATATTTTTTAAATTACATATTAAGCTGGAAGCCATGTAAGTATCTATTTTTTAAAGACATCAAATATAATTAATCCTTAGTGATGTGATACCTTATATAATGTACTAATGTAATAAATTAAATATTAGATATAGTTTAATAGAGTTAGTATTATTACTTTCCATATCATTGGAAATTTATTAGGACTCATAAGAACTAAATTTTAGAGTAACGTTTATACTTTTACCAGTATGATAAATCCCTTATAATATTTGGGAAATTTTATATTCATAAGGATTCTTATTCCATGGCTCAATATTCACGATGAGTTTGAGATGAATGTGTGTGTGAATTACATAGATATGGGTCCTATCAGAATGAAAAGAACATCATTTCAATACTAATTTTCAATGAAATTATTAACAATTATGGAAACCAGAGATGATTATTATTGTATGAGATCATATTATGACTATATTAGGATTGTTTTACTGGGATATAAAAAATATAATTTCTCATATGGAAGAATATGTTTCTTCTCATCATTATGTAATGATGTTGGACTACTTTATGTAGAAGAATCATAAATCCCTTAATGGAACTATTAAATCATTTACTGTAGAGAAATGGATCAAGCATATTGGTAGGATATTTTTATTCATTGGAATGTAATTAAAAATAATAGATTATTTGTATTGTTTATTAGAGATGTTAGTTAATAGCAATAATTTATTATGTATATATGGATGAATATGAGATAGAAATTTTGGAATATAGAACATTTAATTGGATGTTATTTGAGAAACATTTTTCTTGAGAATCGTGAGAAAATATAGAATGGAAATATTTAAATTTTAATGAATAGGAAGAGGAATATGATTACATGTATGAAGTTCACATTATTAGAATATCTATGCTTGATGTAGACACAAATATAATCTTGAAATTATGATTGACTATTTTAGTGATGGTCTTAATCCATTCCATCAAAGGGCCTTCAATTGACAACAATTTTCAGCATATGATCATTTGGGATCATGTTTCATTAAGATTTAACAATAATTATTGATACATATTCATAAGTGTAATGCAATAAAAACCAAATTTTGAAATGATATCAAATCATGTAAGTATATTTTGTTCCTCAAACTCAAGAAATGGAAGAGAAATATACCAATTAATTTTGGTAAGTATTAAAAAACTACAATGGTATGCCTCTAGATACACATTCCTAGTGGAAGCCATATATGGATATCTGTATTCTTTAGAAAATATTTATTCATAAACTAATAAATTCCAATGTATTATCCATGAAAAAAACATTAATGATAAAACCATATATCAGGTCATGTTACACTCAATATGAATCCAATTTTGGTGACCCAATTTTTTTAATGAGGTGAAAATGTAACACCCAACGAATTTAGATTATGAACACAATTAATGATATATTATGATACACTCAATAGATAAAATAAAAATTCTATATACTATAGATATTTTATTTTTTAAATAAGGGTTTTATAATCAACCCTTGTGATTGAAGGGCATGAATAGGAGTAACAACAATATAAAATATATGTAATAATTATTCTTAATATGAATTTTTAATTAATTCCCATAACATATGTAATAAATTTTTAATTATAAGAATTGAATCATATAAGGAGAAGAAAAAAAATTTAAATGAATAGTTTTTCATAAAATTATATTCGGTGTATATTTTCATTTAAAATTTAAATATAAAAATTTTAGAAATTTATTTCTATAAAAATTATTTCATTTTAGGTTTTATCATTTCATAATTATCATTAAGCGAGTTTGTTTTCATATATAGTTGACTTGATGATGAATATTTAAATATAATAATTTTAAAAATTCTGTCAACATTTTGACATTATTAGTATATATAAATACCTAGATAGTTTAAGGAATCTTAATTATATTAATATTATATATTTTAAAAATAATGTAATTATTCTGAAAACATAATTTTAAATATAAAAATATATGTTTTTCATTTCTGGGAATATAATTAAATATATTATTCAAATATACATCATTTCCTATAATTTAATTTTAATATTGTTTCAAAAGATTTCTGTAAATTTTTTACGTGTTTTAAATTAAATTTAATTTCCATTAATTTTTCCAAATAAATTTCAAAATGATTCGTGTCAAACCAGTTTTGTTAAATAAAGGAAACACCAAATTTTTAGCCTGTTTAAGGGGGAACCTATTACAAGACCCGATGTTTTAGGGGCTTGAAACCCCAATACATATCCTAAAGACCCACCATTTTACTATTTCTTGGGACACATGCTACATCATCATCATTTCCAGTTCCACTTCTTTCCTATGTCACACAATTTAGTATCACCACCTTATTCATCAATTCCCCCACGGGGATACAATTATTTAAGCCACGGTCTCGTGGATGTGAAGGGTAGTGGTTATTAATAGACAAAAAAATCACCTAAATGAAAAATAATCTATTTTTTGTTTTAAAATCATTTTTACATTTAAAATGTTGATTTATTTAAAATGTTTTTCCATTTTATATTGAGAACATATATTAAATGTTATTTCTAAAAAAATATGAGTTGAATATAATAAATTTCTTCCATGTTTTTAATTAGTATTTCAAAATATACATATGAAGATATTTTCATTTATTTATAATGAATAATAGTCATTATAAAAGAGACTCACTATAGATAATGGTACAATTGGTTAAAATCTATTTAAACTACAAGATATAGCCTCAAAATTTCACCAAAACAAACCATCATTTTTATATGATTTTATTTCGACGACACTCATCACATCTATATAAATAAGTCAATTTTGTACTGTTTTTCACTAATAATAAAATTTTTATGACTTTACATGTAAAATAAACACAAAAACGTCACTTATTTTTTAATATATCAAATTTATCGTAATAATAAAAACCAGATTCCATTAACGGTTCAAAATGTTTATTTTTGAGATAAATAAATTATTATCATGATATTAATTTGTTGCAATTTTTTTATGATCATAAAATTACCCTGAACACTTACACATCAATGACATTATTCTCATGCAATGTGTAAATGAATCATATAAATTAATTTAAAATTATAATTAGAGTAATGGTATTTAGAATAATTATTTTATTACATGAATTTCATGGATAATTATAAAGTATTTATGATGGATATTTACATTATATATTAATTTCGTTGTTATGTTACTGCCGTTTATGTCAAATTAAATGAATATCTTTGAAAATGAATTTATGGATATTTTATTTTAAATAAAATTTTTTTATTTAAGAAAACACAAAACACATAATCAATATTCATTAGTGGGTTGGATTTCAATGTTATCTTTAATAGTAATGAAAATATATAAATCAGATCAACATTAAAAATTAATGAAATATACCATGTTATAATCATACAAGTATTTACTTTTTTTTATCCACTATAATTATAAATGGGGACATTCCCCCTTTACTTTTCCACACTTCATAAGACACATAGCTCAACCAAAACCTACCCAAATATCATCCTGTCATTCTTCAATACATCACATTTTTATGATCTTTCTAAAAGGACATCTTAATAATTCATAAGTTGTATCGAAAATGATATTTTCCAAAGTGTAGTAGGAAAGAACATACCTTAATAATCTGTAATCCAAGGTATGATTTTTTCTTCCCAAATAAATTCTATTTTGGAATATTTCATATTATGCACATATTTATTTTTATATGGTACATATGATTATTATACTATATATATTATCATTAATTAATCTTTATTCGTGGTATTTGATGATTTCAATCATGTTTGGTCTTTTATTGGGTTCTTGAATCAAATGATATTACTGTTTTATGTGTTTATTTTACAATATCATTATCTTTCTTGATTTTTATTATTTATATTAATAATGGTAGAATTATATTTTATTTCCCTAAAAAACAAAGTATCTTTTCTACTCATATGTTTATTTATGGGTTTACTATATTTTCATCCATCATTTCCTATCTTTTACAGTAAAAGAATCCAAAAAAATATTTATAATAAAAATTGAACTTATCTTCGGTTTAAATTTAGGATTGTTTGTCTCTAATATAAATATTCATCAAATTGTTTTATGTTTGTTTTTATCCACATTCAAATGTTTTGTAAATTTTTTAATACTATAATTTAATTCATAAATGTTTTTGAAATTGAATAATATAAAATTTTTCTATGAATTTTTGTTGACATTTTCTAAATTGTGAGAGAAATGTTAGTTTTATTATATACGACTACTATGAATTATCCATCTTCTAGGATTATTATTCACTATTTAGATTCCTTGATTATTTTATGTGGTTTTTGAAATGAAATAAATTTTTATACGAATCTATGATTTTCTTATGTTAATGTAAAATTGAATTATAAAAGGAATTTTTGGAAAAATATTAAAAATGATTTATATTTTCATTTTGAAAATAATATTACAAAATATTAAGTAATGTTATTTCTAAATTTTTTTCATAATTTATCCTCTCTATTTAATAAATGAAATTAATTCAGAATGATTATTTATAATGAATTCATTGTCTCCATTCAGCAATTAAAGTCTTATGGTTTATAAATCACTTTTTGTGAAAAGAAAAATTTCAATGAATTAGAGATATATTATTTATTATTTTCCATCTTAGTGATGAATAAAATTTAAATTCATTTTTATATATGGCCTTAATATAATGAAGTGTACCAAGAATGTTATTTCATTTACTAGATAATTATTTATGTTCCAAATTCTTGATTTAATTCATATATTCAGTTTTTATTAAGAAATATTTACTTTATCTGATATTATTTATTTAATATATCTAATATGAATTATAAATATTTAAGTCATCGGTGGGTCAATATTATTGATATCCCATCAATAATATGATAGGTCTCATGATACAACCAATACTGGGTATTTATAAAGGTATGCAGACCCATAACATGAATATATTTTTTAGAATAGAAAAATAAAATTATGTAATATTTCAGGGATAAAGGCCTCGATTGAATGTTTCATTACAACTTATCATGGGTCCTTGATAGTAAAATCACTAATGAAATGTTCCCGACATAGTTTTCCCTCATGGGATCGAGTCGGTTGGCTATGTGACCTCTGGAATTCCTCCCCATATTCCAGTGGTTTCCAACTGAAATTTTGGGTTCAATGAATATAGAATGGAGAATATACCATCTTGTAATGATTTGAAATGAATTAAAAAAATAATAGAACAGTATAAGAAACAGTTGAAATGGAAGGGATACATAATAATAATTAAAAATTATATAAATGAACAACTAAATAAATTCCAATAATAAAGGAATAATGTAATGAAGATATGAATGATATTAAATTGAATTTTTGTTTTATACAAATAAAAGAATAGTAGACTCGAATAATAATCCAATGACCCCAGTTTCGAAACCTATGATTGTCGTATATCTAATATCCTACCCATTATGTATGTTTCAATCATCTATAAGGTCCTTTTACCTTTTCTAATCCAGAATCCATGTAATATTATCATGCTCCCAATGGTGGACTGAATAGGGTTTGAGAAAAATCCATTTGGTTAACCCCATCATATCCTAACAAACTAGCAGAATATGAAGTTTATTAAATAAAGCAATATATAGGTGTATAAATATTTTCCAAAAAATAATATAATACATCAATAAACTTGAATTGGAACTGGTAAAAATTTCTCTGAACATGTAGTACATCCCTGACAACCAAAAATATATACACATTGTACATCATATCAATGGGACATACCCACTATATAAGAATCTCAACTTGTGTAAGGGACTAGCCTAGTATACATGCATCACAACATGTGTTAGGGCATGGACTGGTATATAGGCATCAAATCATGTGTCAAGGCCTAACATAGTGTAGAGGAATATTAGCATGTTTTATGACATAGCCTTGTATATATGAATCATAACAGGTATTAGAAGTGAATATACAAATAGAAATCATATCAAAAATATCAACCATATCACATTATAATAAAATTAAACAAAACAGTATATTATGTTAATTACAATTTGGATTTTAATTTATACAATTATTCAATTAATAAAATAAGTAATTCTAAAAGGTGAATCTATGCCTATGAATTTTCTAAAACACATTTCATGCTAAAATTAAACATAATCGAGTGCGCATTAAATATTTTCAAAGAAAAACAAAATCCATGTTACATCTCAACAGACCAAAAGGCATCAAAAGAGTGCTCCAATTACATGATTATAATTTTTAATTAAAAAGTTAATTAATTTGAAAATTAAATTTACAAAATAAAATATATTTCATTCACATTAGAAATTGATATTAGAATACAGTGTTATGTTTTTAAACCTTGTTTCATTAACTAATGAATAATAAGAAACTTATAACAACAAAAACCAACAAGGAATAAGGTGATGAAGATCACATTAGGAACCTTGATCAACACCATTCATGATAAAAACCTAAACATATATATTTTTGTCAAAAAAATAAATCGTTACAAATAAGGAATGACAGTAGATAAAGAAAGATTAATTTTAAAAACTCACTAGGGATCAGATGATTGATTATGATGTCCATAAAGAGTAGAGGGGATCTAAAATAAGATTTCAATAACCCTAGTCCTAAGGGGAGAGTATTTTCCAATAAAAGAGATATACCGAAAAAACATTTCCTTATGTTATTGTTTATATTCATTGACATTTGCATTATGTGAATTAGGATCATGACGTGCAACCACATCACTTCATTAACCAGTTCATAGAATGTCTCTTGTGTCACTTACAAATCGTGTTACATGTAAAAAATGTGTAAATTTCCAATGAAATTTTTTCCATTGCATCTTATTTGAATGTGACTGAACGACCTCAAATGTTTTCAAAACTAAGGAAAAACCCTCATAATCCCATTTAACTTGTTTTTAACCCCACTAAATTAATTAAAATAAAATTATATGTAGGAACATTAGTCATTTTTCCCCAAAAAATCATCTTCGGCTCCAAATAATACTAAGGAAACAATGTCCATCATAAATCAATAAAGGGCGATTCACATGGAAAAAGATGGTTTCAAACAATTCACCTATATAACATCTCTTCCATGATATTCTCCAAGCTTCACTATAGGTTCTTAGGGAGTAATTCTAGTCATTGTGCTCAGATATCGTACATCTTCGCATAGGTGTCATCCTGAACAAACCCAAACATCCACCACAATTGAACCAAATGTATAGTCCAATACTAAATATAGTTCCCACTATTATCCACAATCTATTGCAGATTCTTTTTAATGGACTCATCGTAAAAAATCATGAAACACTTAATGTATAAAACAATATTAGGGGATGGATAATATATCATATGCTCCAAAATGTGAAGCATGATGTCTATGGAACTTTTTCACTGTAATTTTTATTCCACTTGAGAAAAACTATCGACTAATTAAAAAGAATGAACAAACTGGGAGCTAGCCTTCCCTATTTTACCATATGATGTTTCCCCAACCTAGGTGATAGTTGAATGAAAATATGATAGCAAACCTGAAACTCCAGTGGTTTTCTATGATGTTCAGAGTATGATTTTTTCCAACTATGTGCGTTCACCAAATACAACCTAATAAAGAAAGCCTACTCAGAGTTCTCCTCCATGATCCTAAGACTAACAATCACTATCCCACTAGCCTCCAATGAAATTAAAGTAAATCAAATCAACCTATCCAATGATACCTTTATATGTTACTATTTTATAGATTAATTTAATATGTTATTATAGGATAACTCCATTAGTACTAAACACTACTAAGACAAAAACGAAGATCAAAAACAAATAATCATACCATATCCTTCAGGATCATAATGGTCAACTCATATTGGTCATCATTTTATGGATGGATGGATACATTTAGAACATCCTACGATCATAGAAAATTAGGAATACCCCTCCAAAAAGAATATGTGAAATGAATACGTGATCAATAAAATTATCCTCCAAACACCGTTCAGCCGAAAAATCTCATGCATGTAGAAACTATCCAGATCATCAATACTGAAAATCAGTATAATAGGATTGAAGCGGGGATTAGTATTTCAAATGATAAAAAATAAACCATACAAAATAATTCTTGTGAGGTTTCATATTCAATACTATCAAAAAATTCATAGTAAAAGAATCTCATTTCCAACCGGAATGGGTAGAGACTATAACATCCTAGTAGGTCTCGGATGCTCAACATTGACAAATGGATAGGTGAAAAACCTAGCCACAATGATCTCTACATACTTATTTACTATAGGAAACAAATACTATCTATAAATATCATGATATATCATTTTCAAACCAGGATTTACCACTCATCATGATACATGAAACCATGCCATAATCTCTTTGTACATTCCCTTAGGATCCCATACAGTATGAATGAAATGAATAGATTTATCATTTTGAAGTGACCATACTAACGATGTATTTCTACCATTTTTGTTTTTACTAAGAACTAGGGCCACCAGATTAGTGAACCTCTCTTTCATGATCTATTCTAAAAGTAGTATAATAATAGATGTTAAAGTCATAACTACTTGTCAAGGGGACTCCTGACATCAAGATGTCTATTTTTGAAGAGTTCCATCACCCACCCCAGGTTTGAAGGTTCCAAAAATTCATCTAAAGAGTATTAAAAATTATTTAATCATTAATTTGTTTATATTTTTCATTGTATAAGACAACTATAAGTCATAAGACTACATAAAATGAACCCAAGTCTTCTTTTGAATTTTTTGGTCTAGCTGAGAAATGATGCATCTGAGGCTCCTGTGTTCCACGTACACAATTAAAATAGCTATCAAAATATTGTTTCTCATTAATATCATGGAATATACCAACATTTATAACTCTAATAGTTATTAGGGATATTACTATCATGATTTGTCATTGATCTATATTCATATGAAACTACTAGGTCCTCCTATATCATAATATATGAGACATCGGTGCTTCTAGACGGTATAAGTCATAGATTAAGAACCAACAATATCCTTATAGACCTATAATTGAAGTAATATAAATTTCATTCATAGGTAGATTAAATGATACCATTTATTGAAGCATATATGGGTACACTAACACTCTTACTTCCCAAAAAACATGGCCCATCAAGTATATTCTATAAATCAAGAGACTAGATTTGGATAGCTTAAGGTTATGAAGATTTTATCTCAATTTATTAAAGATGATATCAATATGTTGGTTATAATAATCTAGAGTAATGGATTACAATATGATTTCATTGATGAATGCTACCAATCCCAGATAAAGGTAATGCTGAAATATCTGATTAATCATGTCCTTACATACCGCTGATGCATTTTTCAAACCGAACATTTTCCATAAGAACTCTTATAAGCCCTTCCTAATCCTAAATAAATATTGGGATTTGTTTGATGATCTAATCATCAACTCTTGGAACCCTATCCTCAAGTCGACCTTTGATAAAATCATGCATCCTCTATACTGATCGATGAGATCATTGAGGCATAGATGGGGATATCATTTCATGACCATCATCTACTTTACACTCCAATAATACATACATGATCACAAATACCATCAATAATATTTGGAAGAAGTAATTTAGAACCCCACAGTGATGTACTATAACATATGTAACCCTGATATTCAAAATTATCCAACCAAAAATTAAATTTATGAAGTTCTTTTGGTGTTATCATATAATACGGTATTGAAATTTGTTCTTCCCCTGACAACAACTCCGTACAGAACTCAACCTATTACATAGGTGGAAATATAGGGAAATTTGTAGGAAATAAATCCTGGAAATAGTCAAACACTAATGGAAAACAATCCTGATGTATTTCTACATCATCTAGAAAAGGTTTTACTTTCTGAGTAGTGAGATAATCTAATGTGCACCTAATTGGTCATGGAAAACCAACTTGAAGATTTTAATCTCCCTTGTGAGTATATTGACCTCCATATAAAGATATAAAGGTGGCTAAATTTAATCAACACACCCAATGGATTTTCAATATTGATGAAACCATCTATACTCTCCACATATAATCCTAATCTATTTGAAAAGGGGATCATAGAATGGAATGTGATTCCCATATAAAAAAAATTGTAGGCTAACGTTGATGATACAGTAATTATCCCACAATTTGTATAAGGTACTGCATCCAATCCAGTTTGAGAAAACTATAAAGAATTTATATGGCTTACCAATATTCCCTTGGATCAAGTATACCTCCTAATTTTTTATTCCCTAAATGTGATACAACTACTCTTGATCTGGTTTTCCATGTCCCTTACCTCATCTAAAATGGCTAGTGAAGCTATAAAAACCTATTTTCTCAGGGGTAGTTGAGACACTTCATTTTTCAAGTGTTTTTCATTATCCCATACCACTAGTATTATGTAAAATTTTCACAAAAAACATTGGGTGATTCCATATTATTCCACAAAAATGAAACTCTATTTAAGGGTACATATATTGAAGCTCTTTTTGGATAATCCTAACATACTGATTGAATTGAAATAGAACACGACCCTGAGATGGATGTCCACTTCATGAACTACACTTCTCGTTATTTCATTGGTTCAAACTATCATTGTATAATTTCTTCCCCTAAAGGGGAGGTCACGATTTTACTAGATGAAATTGACGGGAAAGACCTAGGGAACCTCTCTGATAAACATCTATGATGAGTGATTGATTCATCACATCCTAAACAATTATCAAATGAAATACAGTTTCCAATGATTTCATAACCACCTCCCCTCAATGTGTACACTTATCGAGATGGAAAAGTGAGAAGGGAGATTGTGACCCACCTAGTGCTACCTCCTGTAGGGCCCGTGTTGGCGACTAACATTGAGGGTATAGTAAACATACAAAATGGTGTAATTTCCTTATAAGAGAACACATGAAAAAGAGATAGATAAAACAAACACCAACCAAATCCAAATAATAATGCAATATAAAAATAAATCCAATGTATATATATGTAATTTTATACAGGAAATACTTCAATTGAAAAGAAAAAATGAATGTCACAAGAGATATTTAAAATAGAAGAAACCACAAAACATGAATAGATACTCCACCCCCAAGATTGTAGTAACTAGCATGATTTCCAAACTACTCTAATGGACACCTGGGTGAAGCACCTCATCAAGAACCTCGTGAATCACAACCACCACATCCTTGTATCCAAAGAATCCAGGTAGTTATCGGGATCCACCATAGCTCACATAATGATTATCCTACGTCTATTATTAAACCTCAAGCCATTGTTGCCCATACACTCAGTAATGATCCTCAAGCCATTACATCATTTATGTTTTACACCTATTGTAGTCCATAACAAACTACATCTTGAATATATGAGTGTGAATATCAACATTTTATTACCGTCCCCTACACATATATAGGTGGAAAACAAACCAATATTCATGCCTGTACAGGTAACTAATAAGAGAAGAGAGTGGGGACAAAGCGGGAAATCGTCCATCCATAATCCCCCCAAAATGATGGGGAAAAACCTCCCTAGGCCTTAGAATCCCCGAGGTGTCAGTTTCCCAAACATTGGCAGTGGAGTAGCATATAGAAACACAAAAATTAGAGAATATACTATATATCACAACAACACTATCGGCAAAATCTATTTTTAGACTCAACTACATCTAACACCTATCAGACATCAGGATTTCAATTCTAACACCAGGTATCATATAATCACACAACCATTTAAAAAGATTTATTAAATTAATGTATTACATTTTTATCAGTTTCAATTTACATTATTAAATATGTAAACATTAATTATCCATTAGAAATTTCAAAATACATTTCATTAGCATTCCATCCTAGATCCACAGTTCCATTAAATTCTTACTTCAGCATTGTGTCCCATCAAACCCAGACCCCATGGGTTAACATAATTTATTATATCATTTATTAACAGAATTATTACATTCCCAAATTCCCAGAAAATCAAGAAAAACATTATAAGATACTAAACACAAGGGGCTAGTTGAACAACCCTTTAAGTCTTTTCCACCTATAGAAAGAGAATAGACCCATACACCCTCAAAAATATAAAGAAAAAAAGTACATGGAATAAAACATGTGTCTCGGCCCCTTTCTAAAGGAGTGTAAGGAAAAATAGATGCCTTGATCAGTGGGGAACGAAATCTAGATAAACAATCAAAAATATTCAGAAAGCATCCAAACATTCACATCCAACGCATTTCATCTACTCTGGTGTCCTCCCTAACACCCACATGCATAAACCAATGCATATCACCACTATAGGCATCAACTGGAACCCTAACTGATGGGACTTCCTTTCCCAACATATCCTAACATCCATCCATGCTCACGTCACTACATAACCAGCAGGAAAAAACATAATTTCCATTGGTCTCTTATATATTAAACAAGGAATCCTACCTTCAAACATAATGGGTCTAAAAGATCCAAATCACAAGGAACTCGACCATACAAGAAAGAGGGTAACTCAGAAATCATCAAGAATTATCTTTTTACCAAAAAACTACTTCTCTAATCCAACTAGAATTTACTTATTTATTATTTCTAGGTTCCAAATATGGGCATCCTAAACTGTACGGTATCTAAATTAATTGAAAATTCATAAAAAATAAATTTGATTAACATGAAATTACAAAAACAACCAGATTCATTTACATACCTCTTTATCATTGACAAATAATTAAAAATAATCCCAGTTTATACTATTTAGAAATTTCTATAAAAAATGACAAGTTAGTAATGGTAATAATATATATCGCACTATTTAGAAAAACATGGGGCAATAATATATGATTGATGAAAATTGATTTATAAGGTTCAAATATTTATTTTGTCAATTACATTATGATCTAGGGGATAAAACATGATAAATCTTCAGTTTCACATAAAATAATTTAAAATCAATGAATCCCCTTACTCAAATGTTTTTTTATGTTCATTATAAGACAATAATTAACACACCAGATTACAATATCTTCCCCCGTGAAAAATGCATCGACCCGAGGATTCCACAACATGATCGAACCAACTAACAACAATGAAAACTATATTGAAAGCCTATATATCACATTCCATAACATGGAATGGAGGAAACATGGTGAAAAGGGTTGAAGAAAACACATAAATGGATGTAGATCATACCTTTTATCAATGACAGATTTACACTCACTACTTACACCAAAATAGGGGGTGCACATGTAGGAGGACGAAAAATCAAGGGGAAACAATCAAAGGATTTATGTTTGATCACAATACTCCTATGGGAGGTCGGAATGGTTTGAGCATCTCACACTAGGGATAAAAAAGGTATAATAGGGGGGAAGATATCTCATCAATTTTGAAGATTTAATGAGAACCATTTTAAGACACACTGTGTTTCCATTAAACATGGACTGCATTAAACCACACAGTTTGACCAATTAAGGGAATCTCAAGCCTTAGGAAAATTAATACAGGAGTTATGGGCTTTGATTCAGCCTTAAATCCCTTAAGATGATCCGTTGAATGCGTTTAACTTCAATGAAAATATTAAAGGGGTGAAATGTAGGAAGCTGGAAACAATGTAAACTTACTGATGCTAAAAACAGTGTACACCTACCAATGTCGGAAACACTCTACAGGTACCGATGCTAGAAACACTGTACAACTACCGATGCTAGAAACACTGTACTGCTACTGATGCTGGAAACATTTTTCATTGAACGACTCACTGATGGAACTATTCAAAAAATGAATCACTGATGTAACTGGTCACCAAATGACTCACTGATGGAACTATACATAAAATGACACCCCAGTGGAACTATGTACAAAAAGACTCACCGATTGAACAATTCACAAAATAACTCACCAATGAAAATGTTCAAAAAATTATTCATAGATGTCACTCTTCAAAAGATGACTTACCAATGGGACTATTAAGAAAATGAGTCGCCGATGGCACTATTAACATCTGTTTCCCTGATGACATTGTTCATAAAACTGAAGAAATGTTCATAGAACTAGGAAAACTATTCACCGAACTGGAAATTTGGAAATGTGTTGGGTATAATCCACCTTGACCTCCCAGAACAGATCATACATCAAATTTATGCAATGGAATGAACTTAAGAGGTTCAGGCCATTACAATAGATCCCTCTCAAAAAATTCATGTCCTCATGAATTCAAAACCAACATTAATGAAACCTTAAAAGGGGTCCAAACAACCACCCTTCGATATACCACTAAAAAGAGAGAAATCCAAGAGAATGAACAAAAGAAAGCCATCTCATATACCAGAATGATCTATAACAAAAAAGAGAACATAATTAGATAAAAATAGTTAATCACAATACGACTCTGGGTACTGAGAACGTATCTGCAACCGGCATTCCCAGGTACACTCCCCCAAGCCACCATGTCACCACAAGACATTAACCAATGGGATTATAAGCCCACACAACACCTTCTCATTATGTCCCTGGATCTCCACAGGCTACTCCTAGAAGGTTGCATCATTATCAACATTGATCTCTCCAAAATTGATGATGTGAGAGTCATCATGAAGATAGTGATGGAGCCATGACACAGGAATAACATATAGTATTTGGACCATATTCGAGGGTAGTTCTAATCGATACACCATGTCTACATCACAAGACAACACCTCGAATAGCCCAACAAACCTGGGGAGATAGCTTACTACTATAAAAAACCTTCACTTCCCATGAAGGGGAGTCATCATTAGAAACCCATGATCTCCGACATCAATCTCCAAAGGCCTCCTCCTTCGTGCGGCATATGATTTGTAACGATCCTACTCTATCTTCATCCTATCACGAATCACCTAAATCATCTCTATCATATTTGGATCTAGTTCTAGACCGAGAATTTCTGACTCTCTAACCCCAGTCCATCACAACAGAGAACAGAAAGGTCATCCATACAAGCCTTCAAAAAGCACCATCCCTATGGTCGAGTGAAAACTATTGTTGTAGGTAAACTCCACCAACGGTAAGTGCCTCATCCACAAACCTACAAAATAAAAAAACAAGATTTAAACATGTCTTCATGATTCTGGATGGTAAACATTTTTTGACTATCCGTATGTGGATGGAAATCAATGTTAAGGCATAGCTGAAAACCAAAAACAAGTTTGAGACCTCTTCACATCGTATAGGTAAAACAAGGATCTCGATCAGAAATGATAGTCCTCAAGACTCTGTGGAGTCTCACCACCTCCTCCAGATAATGTCTCGACAAAAATTCCATTGATATCGACTCATTGATCACTATAATGTGGGAAAAATATGTTAAATGAACCAATACCACCCATATACATTAGTGTTCTCCATGAACATGAGGTTAAATAGTAACAATGTCTGTTGAGATGTTCTCCCACTTCCATTGATAAATATATAACTACTGCATAAATCCACTGAGGACATGTTTCTCAGCCTTTACTTTCAACCAGACCAGACATCGAGACAGAAATTGCGCAACTGCAAGCTTCATCCCATGCCACCAAAACTGACTCAACAAGCATCAGTACATCTTTATCACACTAGGATACACCACTAATGAAAAAGTATGGAACTATCTAATATCCATCTCACACATCTCCATGAGGATAAAAATCCTTCATTGATACAACACCAAATGTTGTTCATCATCATACCAACCATTATGGTCCCTTCCACAAAAAACATGGTCCCTCCATACCTCCACCTCTATATCCCCTAATTGGGATTCTTCCACCTGCTGCACCCGAGAGGACTACAACATCATCTGGAAATGACAATATCTTCCCCAACTTCCCCCAAATTGAGATGTAATGAAAAATTTTCTTCCATCACACTCCATGAATCACCAAACTCATGCCCTACATCACTACGTGACTTCCTGCTGAGTTAATCAGCTAAAAAATTCCCCATTCTAGGGGTTTATGATATTTCAAATTCGTATTCTGGTTTGAACTCCATGCACCGACACATCCCAATGTTCATGTCATGCTGGGAGAAAACAAATCTCAGGAACTTATGATGGGAGAAAACCACAAAGTGGTCACCAAATGAGTTAATGTCCTCACAAAATTAGATAAAACACCATTGTTGCCAACATAAGATCATTGGTTGTATCATTGCATTCATTTGGGAAAAACTGCTGAGACACATAAGAAACAGCTAATCTCTACTTCATCAAAACACATCTTAACCCCAGATGTGATCCATTATAGAAAACATCAAACTGAACTCCCTTTTCTGGAGGCAATGAACTGGAGTACTTACCAAAATCCCATTTAGAGACTCAATAGCATCCTAACATTGATCATTCCACACAAACACATATTCCTTCTTGGTCAACTTTGTAAGAGGTGTTTCAACTAGAGTGAGATTGGCTAGGAACCTCATGTGGTAGCTTGCGAGACAAAGGAAACATCACACGTATGCCACTATCTTGGGGGGATTAAAATGACACAACTGATTATATCATTAATGGATCCACATATAATCAATTTTGGGACACCACATGCCCTCGTAAAAAAACATTTCCATCCTAAAACTCACACTTTGACAACTTCCGAAACAACTACTATTGACCAAGTACTCCCAAAATAGAGTTTCAATTCTCTATAATATCCTACATTGACATGGAGTACACAAGGATGTCTTTGCTAAAACCCAATATGAACATTTCCAGGAACATGTAGAAGACGAAGTTCCTCAATCCCATGAATACAGCTGGAGCATTCATCACACTGAATTGCATTACCAAGAACTCGTAATTCCCATGATGATAATGGACTGTTTTATTCTGGTTATCCTCATCCTTCACATGCATATAATGATATCCTTATTCCAAATAAATATTTGAGAACAAATATGCATCCTCCAATTGATCGAAGAAATCATAAATCTGCGGAAGAGGATAGCGATTCATTAATTTCACTTTGTTTGAGCGATGATAATCGATACAAAACCACAAACTGTCGTCATCCTTCATCGCCAACAAAATTGGAGCACCCCACAGTGACACGCTCAGCCGAATTAAACCTCTATATAACATACTATAGGGAAATATACGTAGCTCCAGTAACTGATAAGAGGCCATCCTATATGCAGAAATAGAGATAGGAGATGCTCCTGGCAGTAGCTAGATATAAAACTTGATATCTCATCCAGGGGGTAATGCTATAACCTCTTCTCGAAAGAAATATAGGAATTCTTATATAATAATTATAAAAAAACTAATAAACCTACAAAGAACTCATCATCAGCTCAGCCATCAAGGATGTCAAGGATGGAACATGCCACCGACCCACCTGAGGGTCTCCCTCAGCAACAAACACTGATGTCTCTCCATCATCATAGAAGAATACCACCTTCATCCTAAAGAAATATATGATTTCATGCACTAAATACAACCGATCCATGGTATTGATGATAATATATTGTTGTATCAGTAAACATAGGAAATCTCCCAACGAGAGGTATTTCTCAAGCACTATCTCATGATATCTACATACCTAAAACGAGTAAGTTCAACATCCTACTCGAATAGTCAACGACAAGGTCACTGAAGTCTCTCTAACTCATGTACCAAATAATGGAAAAGGTTGGGTGATACGAATGAGTGTGAAACTTCTAAATCAAACAAGGATTAACCATTTTTATAAAAAAGAAAAGGGTACCTCGAATGACATCTAGCTCGCCTGGTGCTAGAAAAGCTAAAGAATGAAGTTGAAAATGAACTCCTCTACAACCTCTCTGACCATTATGATAACCACAACCACAGTTGTGATCCAATATCTAAGAATGGGAGAATCATGGTACTATCTTCTACCTAACTTATCTATAGTCTACTAATCTAAAGCTGGTGCAACTTACTACAGCTTTCTCAGATGGAACTGCCTCAACATATGAACCTGTAGCAGAGCACCTGGTGCATTATGACAACTATAAAAGATCATGAACTCTTTCTAACGATGACCTTGACCTCCACAAGAAACAAATTTGCATGATCCATTGGTATATCCCTGAGATATGACACCCTCAAAAAAAATGAGTTTCTGAGAGTTGGGTCTTCCCCCCGACCAAACAAAAACTCTTCTTCCCAGAAAACTGGGAACCCCAGACCACAACTTTGCTTCATGAGAAAAAAAATACTCTCCCTTCGTGACGATCCAGTAATACCCAATGAACTCTTGGTAAAATCATCCCTCTCCAAGAACTCATGATATGTTTTCATCATAAATAGTTTAACATAAAACAAGATCCCTAGATACAAAGCCTCCTCAAAATGCCTCACCCATGACTCCTCTACTGGAAATAGTTTCAAAGAATATCGTAAGATGTTTATTAAATGGATTCCAAAATCACAAACACTAGAGATCCTATGTAAAAGGGTAAGAAGCACCTAGAAAATGGATGCCTTTGTGGTCAATGAATAAATAATGACTCTAAACATTTCTCGAAACTCCACCCATGAGATCGTCGACTACTCACGATCCCTGAGGAACACGAACCACCACTACCTTGCTGCTCTACCCAGCATTGTCAAAACCAATGAATCCCAGTGCTCCTTCTGAGCACAGATCGAACTAAAGGCTGTCTCAAACTCCTCCAACCATTCTTCCATGACTTCATCTAAAGCTGATCCATCATACTTTTGTAGACTATGGTGTTGAACCTCTCAGAGTTTCCCCCTCCAAGTGTTGTTGTCGTCAACCTATAACCTACGACGGCCTGCTGGCGCTACCTGGTGGATGTCTTCTGCACAAACCAAGTGGGGACATTGACCTTGATCCATACCTAGAAAATAAAAAATAGTTAGAGCTCCTAAACCTGAAATATGTCAGACTCAACATTAATATGTTAAATTTTGTTTTTTCATTTATTCATTTTAGGTTAAGCTATACGAAGTTCTACCCATTCAAACACAGTCACAAAGAAAAATGATGCATGTTCCTTTCCTAGTTCTCTAACTGGAAACCATTATCACTTCATTTAGTATCCATTGTATACATAATGGTATATGCATCAAATTATTAGGAGGCCAAACTTCCCATGTCTCAGTTGGTCACAAGTGTTTACATCACTTTCTATGCTTAACTGACATTTTTTACCAACCAACCCATGCCACTTCACTTGTCCCTAACATGAAAATCAATCATATCCCACAATAAGATATTTGATACAAATCTATGAAAAAACCCCAACCCCCAAGGTGTACCCATATCAGGTTGGTAATGTGAGAAATGAGATAGTGACCCCCCAATTCCAGCCTCTAGTAGGCCCCATGATGGGAACTAGAACTGAGGGTATAGTAAACACAAAAATGGGAGGCATTTCCCTCTAAGAGAACACATGAAAAAGATAGGGATAAGATAGAAAAATACCAAATCCAACTCAGATAGAAATATTAAAAAATGAAAAGAAATTATTTTTAATTTCATTCAAGAACTACTAAAACAGAAAAGGATAACTGCATGTACTAAAAGAATGAAAAAACAGCAGCAACCATGAACCCCGAATAGCGCCTGCAACCCCATGCTAGTAGTAACCGAACTGATATTCATCCTGCTCCATGTGACCTAAAAAAAGTTAATATATTCATAGGGTGATTATAAAAATATACTCAGTAGGATCCTACATGGAGCCTCTCGTGCAGTATTAATGAAAGCATGCTAAATCATAGTGAACAAAAAGTGAAACTAACCCATCACCTATATAGGTATACTAGGTTTCTCGCCTCACCACTAATACTTTCACCATGTATTGGATAGAAGAGTATATTATATAATAATAAATATCACGGGTACCCTGAATCTTCTTCCCTACTGGTTTTCCGCTTTGCCCCAACGTCGAACGTCCTAAGCATTTCTCTCCAAAAAGGATTGCATTCATACACTTGGACGAAGCACCACAACATGAACCTCTTGTAATAAAACCACCACATCCATGTTAAAAAGTAACTAGTTAGTTTCTAGGATCCACCATTGCTCACATAAATTGTATCCAACATCGAGTTTTAAACCTCAAGCTATTATAGCCCATACATAGAGTAAGGATCCTCGAGAAATCACAACCTACACACATTACACCTATTGTAGTCTATAGGAAAATATATCCAAAATATATGTTTGTTAATAAAAAAAATTCATTATTGCACTCTACAGACATATATGGGTAAAAATAACCATTGTTCTTACCAAAAAAAGTAACTAAAATGTGACGAGATCGGGGCCAAAGGGAGTAGTCAGACATCCATCCTTCCAGTAGAATGTTGGTGAAAGCAACCCCCGGTGCCCAGAATCCCTCGGGTGTTAGATTCCATAACTGACGGGATGGACTACCATACAGAAACATAAAATTTATTGTTTATACAATAGTTGAAAACCACACTATAGGAATAACCTAGTCATAGACTCAACTGTAGCTAACGTCTCTCGAATCCGGGATACCACTTCTAATACTAGGTATCATATAAGACCATAACTGTTTCAATTACTTTATTACATTACTTCATTCCCATTTTCCCAGTTTCACATTACATCAATTAATTATTTAAACATTAATTAACTATTATCAATTAAATATTACATTTCTTTAGAATTCAATCAAAGATTCACAGTTCCATTAAGTTGTAAACTCAGCATTTCATCCCTAAAAACTCAAACCCCATTGGTTAGAATATATTATTCCAACATTTATAAACAATATTACTTCTTCCCTATATTCTGATGAATTTTATAAAAACATTATAATATACTAAACAAATGGGGTCTCAGCATTATGGGTAGTTGAACTACCTATCACATCTCAGCAATATATATCATGATTGAAGACACATCCTCCATCGAAAATATAATCACAGAAATATTGTGGCATACAACGTGCATCTTCTCCCCTTTTAGAATGAGGGTAAGAAAAACTAGATTCCTTTAGAAGTGGGGAACATAAAGAAGATAAACATCCAAGAAGATTATGAACGCAACAAAACATTATCATCCAAACCATGTCATCATCCTTGGTGTCCTCCATAACACCCACATGCATAAATGGAAGCATCTCTCCACTCTAGTCGTTA
Organism: Viscum album; assembly: GCA_963277665.1. Taxonomy (NCBI): domain Eukaryota; kingdom Viridiplantae; phylum Streptophyta; class Magnoliopsida; order Santalales; family Viscaceae; genus Viscum; species Viscum album. Next base: position 752,287,510 of record OY728127.1, read on the forward strand.
ACTACATCCACAACAAATGGGCCTCCCTACCCCCGCAGATCCCAACAGCCATCCAGATTCACATCACAAAAGAAGTAGGAGGATACAAAAATCATATCAACTAAGCTATTTTACCTTAAACAATACATCCATCCATCAATCATAACAGGATTTCAAGGCTCAAAAGAAGAATGCACATGGCCTTACAAAAAAAGGGTAACTCTGAACCCTTACAGGCATTAACATTCTATCAAACAAAAAGTTCTTTAATTCATCTAGAATTTACCACTTTATTATTTGTTGGCTCAAACTATGGGAAACCTAAACAGAAAGGTATCAAAAATAATTAAGCATACATACTACATCAATTTGATTCACATCAAATTACATCAACAACAACCAGATTCTATTAAATGCCTCATTATCAATGATAAATAATTAAAATTTATCCCAATTCATGTTCATTACCAATTTCCATCATGAACTAATTATCAAATTAGGGCGGTCATAGATATCACAGTATCTTGCAATACAATGGGCAATAACATATGAATGATGACAATTTATTTATATGGTTAAAATTTTTATTATGTTAATTCCTTTGTGATATTGTAGATAAAACATTCTAACTCTACCATTGCATGTAAAAAACTTGAGAACCAAAAAATCCCCTACATCAAATGGTTCTTGACGTTGTTTATATGATTACGTTCCACACAACGGATTACAGTCTCCTCCCTATAAAATTTGCATCCACCCGAGGACGCCGCAACATGACCACACCAACCAACACACATGAAAACTCTACTAGATACATGGACATCACATGTTATAACATAGATAGGATAAATCATGGGAAAGAGTATTGAAGAAAACAAAATAATGGAGGTAGATCGTACCTTTTATTGATGACAGATTGACACTTTCTTCTTACACCAAAATAAGGGGTGTACATTCAAGAGGAAGAAACATCAAAGGGAAACCATACAAGGATTATGGTTAGATCACACCGCTCCTATGTGAAGAAGTAAAGGATCGAGTATAACTCACCATGGAACAAGAAGTTAAAACAAGGGAGGAATATATCTTATCTCTTTATAATATTTATTGGGCATATGTTTAATATAAAACTGGATTTTCCATTAATAGTGGATCACATTAACCCCCGTGGTTTGACCATGTAAAGGAATCCCGACCCATAGGAAAATTATTATTGGAGTAATGGGATTTGAATCTGCCTTAAATCTCTTAAAACAAGTGCATGAATGTGTTTAACGTCAATGATAAAGTAAACGGGGTGTTACTATAGGAAGCTGTATACACTGTACACATACTGATACTAGAAACATTGTACACCTTCCGATGCTAGAAACACTATACTCCTAACGATTCTAGAAACATTGTACACCTACAGATGTTGGAAACCCTGTTAAAAAAAAGGCTCATCAATGGAACTGTAAAAAAATGGCTCACTGATGGAACTGTTCAGAAAATGACTCACGGATAGAAGTGTTTACAAAATGACTCACCGATGGCACTGTTCAAAAACTGATGCACCGATGGAATAGTACACAAAATGACCCACTAAAGGCACTATTCACATCAGTCTCACTGATGTCACTTTTCAAAAAATGACCAACGAAGCCACTATTCACAAGATGACTCACCAATGGAACTATTCAAAAATTGACTCACCAATGGAATAGTTCACAAAATGACTCACTGATGGAATTTTTTCAAAAATGACTCACAGATCACACTTTTCACATCAGTCTCACTGATGAAGGCATTCAAAAAATGGAAACACTATTCACAGAACAGGAAATTTGGAAATGTGTTGGGGATAAGTCACCTTGACCTCCCCGAACACCTCATAAAACAGATTTAAGCAATGGAATGGATCAGAGAAGTCCTACCCATTACACATGACATATTTCATAGCGAAGACCATCCTGAAAAAACACTCTATATGGGGACCCGATCAGCTGATATAGATGAATAAATGTGATGCATGTTAGTGATTCGTCTACTATAGTTCAACACTAACATTCCCTCATACTTCAGGTGAATAAACACATGAGAGGTATAATCCCTTTACTTATCAGGATAGAAGTGGATCAGTAACTACACCTAGATTTCCTTACATGATAAATACACTAACATCTCTTATTGCTCCATAATGTCCAAAAAACACATGGATGGTCCGTGATGAATGTATAAAACAATCACTAACATATTATCTGCATGTGTATTGAGGTGGTTGAATAAAGTCTATCCGGAATCGATCTATAGCTCAGATACATAGGGGTCGCCCTCCCTAATGAACGTAGGTGTATGATGAATACGTAACTCTCTCATCATCTTATGCATCGATGGTATGGTGAAAACTGTTTCCCATTCCATAGATCACATGACAATCCAGATGCTATAGAGAATATGGATATACATTGGACCATTAGGATCTTCTAGAAGGTAAGGATCACATATGTTAGGAGAGTGTCGATTGACACTCTTTTGTTTGTTAATTTGAAGATAATGTGAGAAATGTTCTCTAAATTATAAACATAATCCCTATAACATATGGTAAAAAAGTGAAACATCATATGGTGTGAACAAAAATGAGACCCATCAGCTCATTTTCTCTCTATTCATGGATTAATAAGTGATTTAACATGATATATTAATCCATTTTTTTTAATTTAACAAATATAAGAGGTGAATAATTTTAGAGTTGATATTATAAATTATATAACATTCCAAAATTATATCTATATCAAGAAAAATGAATGTAATTATATATCCTTAAGTGCATATAATGAATCATTCATACTCATCTCGCGCCATATTGATCCATGAATATAAACCTCTAGAAAAAATATTATCGCACAACATGTTAATCTACCATGCGGAAATAACATAAAAATATTACGTGAAAACATCATGATCCAAAATCTCATCCCTGTGATCTCATATTTTTCTCCATACATGGGTTACATACTCTCATGTAATAGTTCATTACCATTTATTGACACATCATAGTCTTCATTCCACCTTTCTTAAATAATATTGAAATGAAAAAAATACTTCCCTCAAATAACACTTTTTAACAACCCCACCATGGTGCTCCCTCAAGTAATAAATCTAGCCATATATGTTACAACATTCATGCATCCCTATAAACTAGAGGTTTATGATTTTTAATAATGGAATAATGGATTTTTCCGGAGACAATATCCAATTGAAAAGAGTTTTAATAAATGAGAAAAATTATACAAGATTCAGAGAAATACGCAAAAAATCATGCATAAATAATCATACAACCGAAACTGAGAACAGTACCGTTGAATAAATCCCAATCATAAATTTATAATGTATTGGAAGGTTGAACGAAACTAAATTAAATTTGGAAGGTCAGGAAAATAAAAGAACATTAGACTCAAATAATGACTTCAATTACCGCAGTCCTGAACCCCTTGCATGTCTTATCTCCAAGCATCATCCCATCCAGCTTGGAAAAATCAACAAGAAGGTAATTTTCCATTGTCCTACCCCACATCCATGGATTCTTCTTGCATAATAAATGACTTCCACAGTAGGGTGTGAGTAAAACTATGTAGTTTGAAACCACCATGTCTAAACTAACCTGTCTAATAATAAGTGCATCTAATAGTGTGAAAAATAATATTTTAAATTAATTCAAAAATTAATATAATAAAATAATTATCCTTCTTCATCACCTTGATAGAATTTTATTTAACATGTAGCAGAACTATTTCAATCACAACAATAAAAACATGGTTTATCGGATCACCAATACGAACCCATTATATTATCATATCATCATGTGGCATGGACTTGTCTTCTATATTAGAATTCCAACATTTGATACGGGGTAGCCTGATATAAACACATCACAATATGTGTTAGGTCCTAACCATGTATATATGAATATTAGAATGTGTGAAGGCCTTTCTAGGTATATATGTATAACATAATGTGATAAATTTTAATATCATAATAGGAACAAAATCACAATATGACAACATAAAGAAAAAATATTAATTATAATAATTTTTATTTGTTTATCAATTCACCCATTTAAAAGTAATTAAATACTCCATTTTCCACAATGAATCTATAATAACAAATCACATAAATCAAATGTCATGCTAAATTCATATGTATTCCTTACCAAATTCATTATTTTAAAAGTAATCTTCTAGCTCGGTCATATCTCAATAGACCCATGTGGATACAAGGAGGGATATAATTACTATAAAATCATTTCCAATTAATCTATTAATTTATTTAAATATTTCATTGGTACAATCACATATATATCCCAAAATTTAGCAAATAAAATCACACTATATGGTTAGGTTTTATACCCCTACGTTTAACCACTGATAAACATAGTTCTTCCAATGAAAAATTTCAACTTGGAAAAAGGAATAGAAAATTGCATGAAGAACCTAGATCAATGAGGGTCAACATGAAAACCCATATCAAAACCCTCCATAAAAATATTACCCCATATCCAATGAGTAATTATTGGATAGAAATGAAACCTATGAAAAAACACTCACCAAGGAAAATAAACATGATTGGGAAATGTAGAAATAGTGGAGGGGAACCATAATTGTATGGAATTTCCGCTATGTCTATGTGGATATTGGTGAACATGTTTGATGAAATATAATCATACACTCAGCCTACTAAAAATTGCAGGGTCTAAGGAATAAATGTCATGTATACCATCCACGTATTATATTTCTCAATTAAATTGATATGTGAAAAACCCATTTCGTAATGTTAACATTTATCTCGATCGACGATTACAAGACGTGATTTAGGTCCATGATGTGTGACTTGTTCACATCATGATCATGTTCATGACATATTTCTAGAAGTAGTAATGTTCTGTGTAACATGTATATTATGTTTAATTTTCCATCAACTATTTTCCATTCTTTCATCTATGAATATCCCTAAACAACTTCTAAAGCATTCCAAACTCACAAAAACTCCTCGTAAATCTTATAAATCCTTTTTACTAGAACTCCAATAAATAATATACTCATATTACCCTAAAACATGATCATTTTCCCCAAAAAGGCTCTCCAAATCTGAACAAGACTAGGCTACTAGAGTCTAAAGAAAAAATCAAAGAAGGACATACTTGGGAAATGGTAGGATCTTAAAAAATTCCCAAAATATGTATTTCAATAATTGATTATGAAGTTTTTTTTATACATGTTATTTTTATATTAATATTTGTAATGGATATATTTTGAGAACTATTTTTTAAATTAACAACACGTGTTTTAATATTCTCCTATACAAAATTTATTACATCATTTTTACTCATGATAGGTTCTATTGTATGCGACCCGTAATAATCAATAGATTCCACACATCATTTTATTTTCCTCTCTAGAGGATATGAGGAATTGGACTTTTATTGATATGAAATAATTCCTTTCATGGTTGTTTAAATTCCAATTTGATATGGAGTAAATTTATATATCTAGTTTTCTATTATATCTAAAATTTTCGAGGCATAGTGATGTGGTAATTTCTATCATGTGCCAATGTAATAAAAAATGGATTTGTGTTTCTAGAGTTGGGGTTTCTATAACTGTAAAAATTGGTAATATACATTAATGATATATTTTATTGGGGTATACAAGTTATTTTCCATAACTCTATCTTCTTTTTATATATTCATCTTTATCATATGTGATTGTATTATTTATATCAATTATGATCATAAATTGTGATTTTATTTATATCCACTACAATCCATTTTTTTGTACTCTTATTTTATTGGAATTTAAATCTTGAAGAATGAATATATTGTTATGTTATAGAAATGTATATGTTTATTTTAGACGTAAATTCATTTAGTAATTGAAACTATCATATTGGGATAAATTTCATTATTAGTTTATTTTTATATTTACATTCCTATACTAACATCTTAGAAGAGGAAATACATATTTCAATAATGATATTACTAGTCAGTGATTTGAAAATTTTGATTATTTGATATCCACTTATTTTATATGGAGTTAATTATGGATATTAGAGAAAATGCATGAAAACTATTCGTCTTAACATAGTTTTGGATCATTATCTGATGATGAAATAAATTATAATATTTCAGAGAAAGAGATTTATAATTTTACCCACGATTATTGTCGAAATATTGAGAGGATAATAATCCCCATAATACATTAATTTTTTCAATGTATACGAATATTTATAGTCATATTTCTTCCTGTGAAACAACAGATACAATTTATAGAAACTTGGATTTTGCACATTTTAGAACATATAATTCCATGGAAAGTAGAGGAGATATTATTTTTGTGGATTATCACACTTTTGAAATTATTTGGGGGAAATCATTTGATCATATTCATCTATAATTAAAAATTGTTGTCAATAGATTCAAATACCCTTATGATCAAGAGATTTCATATGAAAAACAAAATTAAAAAGGTATTGATATACTTCTGATGTAAACAAAATATAATATAATTGTTATAGATGATAAAAAAATTCATAAAAAGATGATCATTGATATTATTATTGTACCTCTTGAGAAATATAAAAATTAGTTGAAGAGGGATAATGATACAGATAAATAAAATAATGGTACTGTTAGTTTTAATTGAACAACATCTACAGTTTTGAAGCCTTCCACTATAATGAAGCAAAATTCAAAATGAAATTTAGATAGTATTTTTTTGTAACATATTAAAATATATTTCACTTGAATTATGGGGAATTAAAATAAGAATATCAAAACTAAAAACGTCATGAATAATCATATGAAAGACTAAAAGGACACATATGAAAGTGAAAAGAAGGAAGGTTACTTTGAATGTTTTATATTATGAATGAAGGAAATCAAGAAAAATCTATTATGGTTGTGTTATATTTAGTAATAAGGGTAGATAATAAGGAATATTATGATAATGGAAATGGAATAATGTTTTAAGGGGGACTCTTGGAACATGTAGTTCATGTGATGTTTTTTATTGGTTTTAATAGCGATGATTTTTATAAGATAATAGTTTTATATAAAAATTTTATTTAATGTGAACCATAATTTATAGATAATGTAACCAATGTTTTTCTTATTGATTTATATATGGACTATGTGTATTGTTTCACCTTGAATGACATAGATGACACTAAATCATTTGTAGATATGGTTGAATATGGGGCTTCCAATATGAAATAATATAAATGGTTAAAAAATGTTTAAAATTTTGTTAAATCATGCCTTCATTGGATAATAATAATATTTTAAAACATAAATTTGGGTTACATATTAAATACAATTCTATTTTAACTCATGACGAAGGGATCATATTTTTTAAACAAAATCATGACTTTGGGATTCCTAAAAAGTGCCATTTTTTTAGCTCCAATAGATATAATATTGATAATATTTTTAGAGAGACGAGTCATTATATAACATAATCTATAATTGGTTTTACGTCTAGAAATTATCATTTCTAGAGTAAATATCTCATTACAAAATGTTTATATATCTATACTTATTGTCATTATAGAATTAACTTCAATAGTTTTTTTCCTTAACCAATGTTCAATGAATCAAAACATATTGAGTTTATATATCTATGGAAATGGTAGATGATAAACAACATAGGTTTGGAAATGTATGTGGTTTGAAGGTTTTCTATTTTAAAATTAAATGACCAATGAAATTTTGTGTTATTTGTTATTGAATGTTTAGTAATGATATTCATGAACAATTGGAATAAAATCATGATGCTACTAAACATTAAAAATTTATTTCTTATAACACCTTCTTACACCATAATAATAATAAAAGAATAGATTGGAACACAAATTATATAAAAAACTATTGGATGATAGTGGATCATATATTTTTATAAATTTGATCCTGAATGAGTTACATAATGGAAGAATCAATTTTTAAAGGTAAATGTTATTGTTTTTAGCATTGGTATCATATTTTTATGAATACATCATTAATCTAAAGTGAAATATTTCACTTTTAAATATTACAATTGAAGACCATCTTGCATAAATTTTATCCAATAATTTATAATCATAAAAATTAAAATTCATTAAATATATTATGGGTATGATCAATCTTAAGTGATAGCATTCCAATTTATGTTTTATATTATCCCTTCATTGACAATTTACTTGATAAAATAGGAGGACATTTATTGAATATAATGAAATGAGAAAAAAGTTGATATATACACTTGATATTTTACATAAGAACATTTACTATATGTTATTAAATATATAATAACCATAATATTTAACTAATCCTTACGGAAGATGCATTTTCTTTGGTGGACATACCAATAGTTATCTTCTATAAGGTACCTCTTACATACTATATTATTATTATTTTTATTGACTCCCTCTTAATTATGGTTTAATTTTTCTCATACATATTATTTTTACATTGAACATATGTAAGAATGTTTTAATATTATGAATTATTTGAGTTACTCTTGTTCTGATTCTATTTTAAATACTTTAATAACGTGATGCTCTCTTGTTTTTAGATACTGATGACCTAATTTACTTCTATAATATATTTAGTAGTTTAGGTTCCTTTCCAAAAGATTTTAAATTCAATATTGTTAGTGATTCTATATGTATGAACCATTAAATTCCACCAAAATGTTCCCTTAGTGGTTTTGTTGGAAATGGATGCACTACTAATCTATTCGATTCATGTCTCCAGGAAATATGTGCAATACACAAGAAATCCCAAGATAGTCCAACAATTGGACTTCACAATGAGACATTCACATATCAGATGACTAAAATCCAAATACCCCTACTCACTACACCAAAAGACAATAACATAAAAACTCCATACAAATAAAAAAATGTTCCGGATATGAGGAAATAATGAAATCCAAAAATAACACATTGATTTTATGTGGTGAGAAAAATTAATTCCTACGTATAATGAATATCAGTAATTCGATTTTACATATTATGGATGATAAAATGATTATAATCATAATTTTAATATTTTATAATAATGTATAAAAATATTTTTTCATCATATTAACACGTGCGTATGTGCTTCCCCCACAAATATAATTTCTGGCGTAGTCATTTATCCAACAAGAAACACTATCCATGATTTATGGAAAGATCATCATTTTAACCTATTATCTACCACTATCCAATAGAAACCAACCCCTATCAAAAAAATAAATTTAGTATATATGTTATAATAAAATTAAAAATCCTTAGGGAACTATTCAACAAATTTTACACTCCATAGTACACATCCATCAAACACAACACTTGTTCAAATAACCGGCCTGTTATGAAGATTCTTATTTGGTGCTCCCCACACACCAATTCCATTTAATTTATGGATCTCCCTTCATATCATAGATATATAGGAATAAAAATATAGATTCAAAACCCCACATTTTATGACTTGAAGAAAATATAAAGGAAAATCCAGGAAACTCTCCATCACATAGGTAAAATTATAATTGATCCAAAATAATGGAACCACCTTTATCTATTCACACAAGTCCTAAGAAGGAAAAAAGTTTCCTTATACCTTAAAATACAATAAATATTTGAACATGAAAATTGGGTTCTTATTCATGATAATATTCATTATATTCATCTATTTTTCCTCTAGAAATTAACAAATTGAATGATATTTCTAGTCTTTGTAATTTATCAAATTATAGAATATCATATTCATGGAAAATAATATCATACTTTGGGCCAAGAATTTTTTCCCTTAACCATAGTAGGAAAATTCACCCCTATGATCTCATTTGAGTTGATACAAAAGTTTCTTCAATAAAATAATTTCCTCCATTAAATTGTTTTCTGTAGAACATTCTACATTAGTTATGAACATTACAACAACTCTATTTAATATTTATATCTATCTCATCAGTGTGATCCCTATTTTAAGACAAAACTAGTTTTTCTCTTCTGTGACTTTGAATCCACCACAAAGTATAAATTATCATATCCCTAAAACTAATCATTTATTCAAAAACTAAGGTCATATGTTCCATTTCATTATAAAAAACGTTTTACCCATTAAAAACTTCTCAATTTTATTTCGTTGGATAAGACATAAATTATTAATCAAAATAATATTCTATGTCCAGATTAGTTACCACTATTTCCTACATTAAACTTCTAGAAGAATATGTAAATGAAACGGATTGAATGTGCATTACTTCATCCTCTATATTTTTTTCATCATCATCATTAATCTTCTTGTGTTTGGAAATTGTGATTCAGATAAACTTTCATCTGGACATACCAAAACTACCTATAATCTTTCTGATGAAATAAATTTGAGATAAAACCATGATTTCATCCTTTTAATCTCTGTTAATTTTCATCAACATGATTTTAATGGATTCCCTTATAAATTTAATCATGAGTTTTTTATAAATATTTTTTCCTTACTCAAATCCTAAAAATTTCTGAACCAATTTGGATCATATTAACCACATAAAAGAGTAACATGATGATAATCATATATTTAATTCATTTTGGTGGAAATGAAGGGACGTTTTTCTCCATATAAAATATGTGTTTGAAAAAAATCATTGAACATATTTTTCTACTATCTTGGTTTTTGATTCAAGTCATATAGTCTTTTATTTATGTTCCACATTATGTCTATATTCCACTAATCTATGAAACCCATAGGTTTTCTCATTTAGATATCCTCTACTAAATCATAAAGGATAGATTATATATTTATATTAATTTTTTCTGTTTGAAAATAACAAGATATAACCTTTTTGGAACAAAACAAATTGTGTAATTTTTAAACAATATTTTAAATATTTTAAATATATCAATACCTTAATTCTTCTATAAACCCTTAACAACTAACTTTACATTATACCACATAATACCATCAGTTTCATCCTTATCAAAAATCACATTTGTTTTGAAGTTCCTTCTTACCTTAATGTATGTTTTTTTACCCCCATTTTTCTTTCACACGTAGTGAAACAAAAATGTTATTTATAGTTAACTATTTCTATCCAAAATCCATAAGATTTACCCCATATTATGGGATTTTGGATTCCCATCCATCCGTTTGAAGTATAGAAATTACATCCTAATCATACCTCAATGTTAGTTATATGACTATGTAAGATCACTAAAAATATACCTATGGCCCACCTCCCTTTAGAAATTCATCATAAATGCTATAAATTTTAGATCCTTATTGCTTTATACTTCCATTCAATCCAAAATTTCACTATATCTCTCCCATATATATAATTGTTTCCTAATTTCTAGGCATTCCATGATTTCATCTAAATTACATGGAACTTATAACCATTTAATGATCAAATTAAGATCAACTTTAACTTTCTTAGTTTAATATTTAAATTAAAAACATCTATTATTCATGACTACATATTTTTAAAATATATTCCAAATGAATATAAAATTCTCGATTCTAATGACTATTTTTTGTTCATCATACCAATGTGACAATCCAATGTCCACATACAGATATCCAATAAAAATAATTCAAAAATAAATTATTATTTTTTCTTTATCCTAATAATACAAAGTGATATATTCATGATTTGTTAAATATTTTAGGATATTTAGATCCATTGGCTTACCACACCATAACATATTTAATATCTCAAAACCCATGGGTGAGGACAAGATTTGATTATCAAAATTAACTACAAAATTGACTACTTTAAATAAAAATTCTAGGAAAATTCTTTAGTGTAACATCTTTCTCCCAGACTTATATATCAATGTATACATTCTTATATTAGTAGAACCATTATTTTTAGGTGTTTTAGGTACTTTATTATAAAGTATTACCCCTTAATTCTTATAGAATTTCTAAAATCATACTTTACTATCCCCATCACCATTTTCAAATTATATACATTTTATCATTCATTTGGTATCCTTATATATTATTATATTACTCTAAACAAGAAAATTCAAAAACATCATGTTTTTATTTATGAAAGTAAACAGATAAAATCCTGGTGGAATCCTTAATGATTTACATTAAGAATATTTTCCCATCATGAGATTACACTGAGGATGGTCCCCATATGTCCCTATAAAGAATATATTTCTTCTAGATCATGGATGTATATCATCTAAATTAAAATGAATCCATAAATTTCATTCTGTACGCATAACTCTTACAAATTTAAAAGATTGTATAGTGTAGTTGTGTACTTCCATTGACCAATAAATTAATCATGTTCTATTAACTAAGACATCTGAGAAGAAATTATTCAAAAATCATTTAAAATGAAAAATTTATAATGATTGTTATTTTAACATCATTATAAAGTGTTTTTAATATAAGTTAAATAATAACTGATGTAAAAAATCAAGGGTTACTATTTTTATTTGAATTTTTATTTTAGGATTTTAAATATTATTTTCTATGTCTGTTAATTAATAACGGATATAAAAGATATGGATATTTATGTTGGTTATTATAAAACTGATATAAAAGTTCTTTAATTTTTCATTCGAATTTCAATCATGACCATTTATTTTATTTTATTCTCCCCCAAATTTAATCTTCATGCCAAACCAAATCTCTCTCTCCCTACACCACTGAACATTCAATCTTGTTCAGTTGCTTTATCTACTAACATCATCCACCATCAACTATATCCTCTCTCTTTTATCTCACCTAATTATTTTAATATTTCAAGGGATTGAGTTATTTTTCTATTATTTAACAGATTTTTCTATAATCATGATGTTTATTTTCAATGAATTCATATATTTTTTTGCAATTTATCATTTATTTTTAAATATTAAATTTATTCATTTTACATTGGTTCATATTTGTTTGTTTTTTCATTTGATTGATTATTTTTTATTGACATGAATATAAAAAATTATTCTAAATATTTAGTTCATCATGTTATTTTGGAATTATATCATTCATGATGTTATATTTAAGATTATTTTAAACATTCCATAATTATTTATTACGTAGTTCCAACATAAACTGAAATATATTTATAAAATATCTCACATTAAATAATATGTATCTATCATAATTTTTGACATAAATTTTAACATGGTTTTTATTTAATCATGTTTTATGTCTTATTTATTAATTTATCAATACGTGATGGAGATATTTCATTTTTTATTTATTATTTGAACAAAATTTAATTACTTTTAAGTGAAATAGAGATGGTTTTTAAAATAAGATCCTCCAATTACCCATTATATTACTATCGACATCACATAATTGGTAACTAAACTCTAAATTTCACTCATATATGAGATTTTCAAAAAAATGTGAATCCTTATGTAACTGAATATGGTAGACTCAATTCAATTTATGGATTTTTAATCTGTTTTTATATTTTTTTCATATATGTTATGAAAATAAAAGATATATTTATTTATTGAATCACTTCATTAAATAATGAAAATGTGAGTTTTATTAGCATTCAACCATCCTAAAATAATTTCTATGTCATTACTTATATTCAATTGTAATATTTTTCTGAATTTGTTTCGATTAAGAGTAAATATAATAGATCTATGTAACATTACGGTTTTGATAAAAGAGTGAAAAAACACAATTTTGGTGAACAATTTGAGGGTAATAAAAATTAATGTCTAAATTAATATATTTTTAATGATTTTTTTGTCATTATTTTATTTATAAAAATATTTTTTATATAATTATTTTCAAAAAAATTTAAAAAATATATTTCAAAAATTATGTAACATAAATTGAATAACATAAATTTTTTATTGGTGAAATGATTGAATTCTTTATTAATTCATGACTAACAAGTGATGATTAAGATGAAGATTTTGGTACTTTTTTGGAATTTTTCAAAATAATTATTCTAAAAAAGGTTATTTTTACATGCATGAAATGTTTAAAGATGATATAAATATATAAAGAAAATAAATTACTGATCATCTAATAATCACTATTTTTAATATGATTTATAGTCATTGGAGTTGGCATGTTGAAATTGGTTAAAATTCAAGATTAAATGAGTATAGAATGTTTCAAAATTTTAGTTCTTATAAAATTTTAGAAATAAGTCATGATATTGAATTGAATTTAATTAATAAAACAACATTGATTGATTTATTATATGGGGATTTTGAAAATTCATGCTATCATTTTTATTAAAAAATCATAGTTTTATCAACAATGTTATGAATTTTTACCTTGAAATCCACTAAAATATTTATTCAATATGGTTATATATGATTTTTACAGTCATTGAATGGAATACTACATGAATGCAATTTTCTCCCATATTCAAATTATAATTCAAAAAACAATATTCTTAATGATATTGATATATAAAAAGATAAATTATAGTCTTAATAACTCAATAATATATTTGAATGAATATGAAAATATTTAATAACTTCCTAAATATGGGACATTAATATATAAAATTAATGAAATTTAAAAAGTTTATTCATCTATTTTATGAAGAATCAAGTCTCATCATATAGAAATTTTGAATCTCTATTTAATCCCCACATTGAAATGTTTATTTGAAAATTCAGAATATTAAAAAAATTATGATGGAATGTATATGAGAAAAATCTAGATGAAAATTTACACCATCCAGCTGATTTTCAATGATATAATGAAAATGATCAAAAATTTAATACATTTTTAAATTCAGCTAGAAATATTGTACATGGGTGGTGGATATATGGAATGTATCCATATCTAATCCTTATTAATAAATATTTTCTACCGTTATTTTATGGAAATTTATGAATTATATCTGGAATTTGATAATAATTTAAAATATACCATTTTGAGTTTATTGAGTTTGACACCAAAAGAGACTAAAAATTAATTACTGTTTACGTGTAACCATTAATTAATGATTTTGAATCAATTTAGGGTGGAAGGTATCAAAATTTATTATTCATTTAAAAAGGAATATTATCAATTACCTTAAAATATAATGTTTATTATAAATGGCTACCCAATAAATGGAAATTTACCCAGATATTGTTATAATGGGAATAAATGATGTCCAATAATTTTTGTGTACTGCATTTTTTCATCTACAACATCGGTGGAAAATAGTTTACATAGTTCGTTTAACATTTATATCTGTACATAATTCTTATAAAATATTAAAAAAAATCAATCAATTAATCATAGTAAATTGAAATATCTATAATTTTTTTTCAGTACAATATTATTTTTTTAGATTTAAAAACATTGATGTTATATTTTTAAAGGAAGAAATTTATAACAATGAAAAAAATTATGGGAGAAAAGATTAATAATTTTTGGGATCCTATATTAATGAAATCTTATGATGAAATATAATATTGATGTGATTCATAATTAAAACAATATATGTGATAGTTTTAAAAAAACATATTTATAGAAGGATTATCGATATTTGGAATTAATGATTTGATTAGCTGTCATTAGAAATAAGCATTGACAAATATTCCACACATAATGGAAAATTATCATACATAACACCAATTTTTCAGACAATGTCCAAATAATATAAAATCAGTTTCTATCATTGACACAATGGTAACTATAATTACCCTTACCCACATATCAATTATATATTAGTAAATTTTTTAAATTTCCATATGGTATACAGAATCACATATGGATGGAAAATATGTTTTACGATTCATCATAATCTTGATACTTACATGAATCTGACAATAAAATTGAAAAAATAAAATATTCCATATTATTTTCTTCAAGTCAACCATTATTTCCTATATCAAAACCCATTATATAAATCATTAAACACGTCTTAGGATCCTAGTGAATAAAACAAAATAAATAAATGTGCAAAAATTATTAGTTCGAGTATATATAGAAAAGAATATATCTTGAATAAATAAGAATACACTTTATGGAAATATAAATTTCTAAAATAAATTCTAATTAATCAATTACAATAGAATAAAATGGTTGGAATAAATGATAATGAAATAATTCCATATAAATAATCACCTGATCTTGAAACACAATAATTGATACTATAAATAATAAAAAAATCACTTGAACATAAATAAATGATCTCATAGTGAGGGATTATGTAATTTAAGGAATCTAAAATATACAATCATTTCTATTCACAAGATAGTTTAATTATGTGTATAAACTTATCAATTTTGGATAAATGATTTCTCTCATGAGACCTCTTGAAGAATTGAGGGGATATACATAATTGGGCCTCGCACATCACATACTATGTCTAATGTATTTTCCATGTGATATGGGTGAATCATAATCAACATAAAAATTCATATTAGAAAACAAACATAATAAATGATAACACATATGAAAAACTCATAAACATAATCATAAAGCATCCTAACTAATACGATGAATTGTAATAAAATTTTACATCCTTGGTCAAAATTGTCTTAAGCCATCAATATAATGCACAGGTCTATTATAAATGAAACATATTCCTAATGTATTATACTCAAAATAAATTATTGATTCTAATTTTCAAAACTAATAAAATTAAAATATCCTTAATATCATTTTTGTGGAAGATGAAAATTGAATTTTGAAAGTTACATTTTTAAAAAATTGACATTTTCTTTTGGAAAAAATTAAAATTGAAAATAAAATTTTCAAAATGTAAAATAATCATTAATTCATTGAGTGTTGATGAAAGTAATTTTTTTTAATTCTATATATGTTAAAGAAATAATTTTGTTCCCATTTTTGATAAAATCAATACATGAAATGTTTGGAAAATGACATGAACATTTATATCAATAATTTTATAAAATTACATAATGTGAAAAAATGTTTTTAATAAATAATTTTTTTATTTCTTTTAATATAATTTAGAAATAAACCTGAAAATAATGATTGTGAAGAAAAATAATAGATAAAAAATATAGATAATGTTGTGTTTTTGTAAAATTATTTTCTCAATGATTTTATGTAACAATGAATAGAAAAATTGTTCCATTACTTGAAAATTTATATAAAATCATATGATAAGGAATTATATTGGTGGTATTATAGAAATTAAAAACAATAACCAAAATAGGGGATTAAAAACCAATCCAGATAATGTTTAGATCATGAAATAAATCCTTAAAACATTGGTAACATTGGAATCCTAAGCACCATGAATGAAATAACATCAAAAGAAATATTGAAAACTGTAATGATAAATATATTAATGATATAAGATATAAACATGGTCATTATACACACCACATAGGGTAATAAGTGTTTAATATGGTGTATGTGTCATAGAAATAAATACAAATTGAAAAACCCTTACATTAGCTTGGAATTCCTTAATATAAATCTAAACATCCTTCATAAAAAATATATGACTGTTATGAATTTATTACAGAACCATAATCATATTTCTCATTAAATATATTTTCCTCTTATTAAATTTTACAACACATCTTTTATTAACATTTCATTGTTTTAATTTTTTGGGTGTTAATTGTATGGTTTTCCCAACCGTGATTTGTAATAAAAGTTTTTGATCTTATAAAAAATACAATGTTCCAATATATATATATAATTATATTAATTTTATAAATATTTATTTTCATTAGATACATCCTTATAACATTTTATAAAAAATTGATAATGAAAATGAGTCACATCACATCATAGAGATAGTAGGCCATACGAATTCACTATCAATGATATCATTCTCTTAATGGGTAAAAGGATAATAGAGTGTATGATAATTTTTCTTTAAAAAAATTTATCTTTTAATATATGTGACACATGTTCATTAATTTATCCTTATTTCCTTTTATTTAATATATAATAAAATATTGAATCAAACTGTTTCGAAAGGCGGTAGTCCTCAGTATAGACGAGTGAGGTTATAGTATTTTAAATGAATGGAAAGCAAGAAGGTGTTTGTGAAATTAATACTCTGGATTTAAAATTATATAATAAATATTATATATAAATATATATTAAATAAATCATTATATCTTGATTTGAAATGTGGTGATGGAAAAACAATTACATCGGTTTGTGAGATGGGCGTGCACCATACATATAATAGAGAGTTTTGTTTCCCATTTTGTTAAAGTGGAGAAGGATCTAGGTTATGAAATTAACATATTAAAATTCCATTATATATTGTATACATGTGATATTATATTTTATTATATTAACATTATTTGATATTTGTGGATGATTAAATAAAAAAATTTCTTGTTAATGAATTTTACCTCTTCTTTAGAGTGACTGTTTAAATTTATACCTAAGTTCAATATAAGTGAGATTAATAATCTATATAAAAACTATACTATATACATTTGTAATTAAATATTATACTTGGGATGTTATTGGGAAAACAAAAACGGTTTATACGAGTGATGTGGTGAGGATAGGGGGTGACATTTTACCCGTGGGGGAGAGAACATACTTCGAATTTTAAAAAATAATCAATTATGGCCAAGTTATTATATTTGATAAACAAAAATACGGAGTTATTGAAGAAAAATTAATGTTATAAGGTATAAATATGGATATAAAGTTAATTTTTTATAAATTTTTAGGATATTTTAACCCTTATAATTTTTTCTTAAACCCCCCCCCCCTGATAAATTAGTTTTTACCTAAATTGTGATTATTAATTTTTTGAGTTTTCACTATTAATTATGGTGAAAAAATTAATTGAACAAATTAGATAAAATTAAATATTTTTTCTGTAATTGTGGAATAAATTTTTTAATTTCAATTTAATTAGGTGGTAGAATATGATATTTTCTTATTCCCACACACATAATAGAAAATATGTTCTCTAAAGAAATGTTTTCATGATTTTTGATACAAAATTCAATATGAAATTGATTCCAATGACTATAATTAGTTAAATTTTAGTATTATCCATTCCATAATGTTTAAAAAAACTAATTATAAAATTTCTTTTCAAATAAATTAAAAAAATTATAGTTTTCATTATAAATTAGTAGTTTAAACTATTCATAAAGAACTAATATATTCCAAAAATTATCAACAATTTTTCCAAAAAATAATATTGAAACGTATATTAAAAATAAGAAGTATATTATTTAAAATAAAATTGATAGAATATTTAAAAATTAATTTTAATTTATATGTATAAAGGGTGAATAAATCCCTTTTTAGAAAAATACAGTTGTTCGAAAAACATTTATTTTTTTATTCAAATGATATTAATTATATTTAAAATTAATATATAACCATCTAATTTATTTTATAATTTTTCAAGTCAATTTATTCTTAGAATTTATTAAGATAATGATAAACATGAAAAAATAATGGATATATTATTTTGGTCATGTTTAAATAATAATTTTTTAATTTAGTATCTTGATTATTTGAACATGATGTTTCATGCATCACAATATATAGAAGTGATAGATTTTTTTTAAATTTATCATAAACTCTCCATGGTTTAAATTTTTTATATGATTGGGTTTTCATGACATTTATTCCATCAAACATCATGTTCCAATTTTAAAATCTCATGATGTTGCATTCTATCAGCAGAAATATATAGCATCTAAACAATTCAATATTGATATTGATAATCAATGGTTTCAAATTCAAAAACACCATTCTTTAAATCCAACATTTTGTGAAAAATTAGTAATGAAACATCTTGAAAAGATATAAATTTTAGTATACAGGTTATATATAATAACATATTACTATGTTTCCTATAAAGAAATATTAGATTGGATATAATAGATAGACATAAAAGAAAAACATAAATAATTATGTATAGTGGTAGAGATCATTTATCTCATAAAAGTTAATGAACAAAAATAATTAATGTCCCCAAATCCTTAAATCTAAAATGATTGAAAATACCATTAGTTTATTAGGGATATGTGTACCAGGATAACAACTTTGTTGAAATATCATTTTTCTAGATTTGTTTCATTTCTTTACCATCTATACTCTGAATATATGGAAATAAACTCTCTGGGAAAGAATAATTTCATCATTTAATCAATTTTCAAAAAAAAAATATTATTAAAACAAAGCATTATTTAAGTTCATTTGTTCATTCCTAAAGACATAACATGTAAAATATCATTAGACTTAGAGAGGAATGTAATTCCATTTATCTTAGCTCTATATATTTTCCAATATCCAAATAGTTAGTACAAGTTATCCAATAAAATACAATAATCTCAAATACCACAATACAAAATCCAAAAATTTGGAATATTCCATTTCATAAATGGTTAACTATAAGACTTATCAAAAATATTACTAACCAACATTGATAAACAATCCTTTTGAATGATTGCCATTAAATTTCTATAATAAATGTAACATTACATTCCATAAAATACATAATGTAGACATTAGTTCCACATACCATATTTGTCACAATTGTGACCACTGCAATATAGTAATGAAATAATGAATTAATCAAAAAAATAATTCTCATTTGGTAAAATATTTTCCCAAAATCCAATAATGTCATAAAATTAATCATGTATAACATTCCCCACTTTGTCATGAAGTTAGTAATCTATTCCAATATCACTAATACTTCCAAATTTACATTATTTAAATCAATAATCATCCAAACAAAACACTATTATCACAAAATAATTAAAATATTAAGGATTAATCTCCCTCAGTCAAGTGTTTTTTCAAAAATTAATCTTTCCAATGTATCACTTTTTTTCATTGTTACTATTCAACATATTTTATCTAATACATAAATAAAAAGTAATACATTATAATCCTTATATATTTAGATTATTTTATATCAAATATATATTATATAAAATAATAAAATTACACAATTCATGATTCCTAACACAATATCATTAATCATTCCACATCATCCGTATTATTATAATAATGATGAAATTGGTCCCTTAAATTCACTTGAGGTATATTTCCTCAAATCTTCTGAAATTATTTCTATAATAATAAATCTCTTAAGAGTTGAAGAGTTTAACATTTTAAAATTATTTATTTTACTTACAATCATGAGAATAGTTTTATTCCTCTATAAACTTGTACCAAACCACCAATCCCTTTAAGAAATAACCTGGATGTTTCTTTTCATAATTATCATGTGGGGTTAATTATTCTTTCCATTCATCCCTTAATCCATATATTAATCTTCCATACTATTGTAATATTTCTACACCTTGAATCTGTAATACATTTGGAATTATTTATCTACCATTATATTAAGTGATACTATATATTTATTTGATAAAATTTATAGGGAGACAAGTTTCATTTGAAGAATTTTCCTTATCCCATCTAATAAAATATCAATATTGTTATTGAGATTATATTCATTTTCCAAAAAATATCATGATAACTTTTTAATGTTGGATCCATACTTAGAAACGTTTTCATATACATTTTTTCATAGAATCCTGATTTATATCTCCATATATTATCATTGGACATGAAGAAATTACTTATCAAAGAAGAGTATCTTAAAATCATTACATTCGGGTTTTTTTAATCATTAGTGCTCTCAATTAATGAAAACCTCAAATTTGGATCTTTAGATAGATGCTTAAATACCATGAAAACATTATCCCTTTAACTTAGTCCAAAAATGTAGTATCACTTCTATGTATTTTATTCATTGCTTAACCACAAATGGATTGGTGGTCCTATTAAATGATGGATGTTACTGAAGAAAAAAATAGGCAAGAGTTGTAACTCTATGTGTTCGATCTAAATGACACTCTATATGGGAAAGGTTATTTCTCATAACATGATCTAGTTTCACAATGATGCTGATAACTACACCAATTCTTAAAATAGCTCTAACTCGAACTTCATTTTCTATCCTAGGATGGAAAAACATTGATGGGGTATGTTCATTGATATGATTTTCATTCCTTATACTATGATACATTTCTAAATAATGGAATACACTAAATTAAATCACAACACCAAGAAATATATTGTATAATCACAAAACTAGTGAATCACCTAACATAAATTAAGAAAATTATGCATGAAAAATGTCATAATTATAAATATTGTATCTTCTGTAATTCATTAAAATATTGAAAACATTTTTTAATAATTAATAATGTATTGTAAATGAAATGTCAATTACCCTAAACATATCATCATGGAGTGGGAAACTAGTTGAACAATAAGGAAAATTGATGTATACCTTGTAACATATGAACCACGCCTGACACATCTATTTTAGATTTACTACCCCTATAAACATCTTTGTAAGAACCACGTTAACTTGTTGTATCAAAAAATTGATATTTTTAAGGATAACAACACAATATCCATCTAACATATTGTTTAGTATTTTTTTCATATATATATACCTATATTATATGTCAGTTGAAGGGTTCTATTTTTAAAATCATTTTCTTTCTAAATATAGTTCCAAAGGTTTCAACTAAGATGAATATTTCAACCTCACATTATAATTGAAACATAAAATATATTGTAGTGTTTTCTTTTGGGTCATCATTATTTCTTCAAAAATAACCCTATATAACAATCATAATACTCATCTTGGTATCTGAGGAAATGAAATATATGAAATAGGTGAGATAAAATTCCCTATAATGTAATTCATAAGGTGAAAGATATTATTAAAAAATTTCCATAAAAAATAGGAAATTTTAAATAACTAAAATAAATGCAAGTAAATAAATTACATGAGTATAATAGGGAATGCATAAATAATGATAAAATAATACCATAAAAATAATCATATCATATTGAAACATAAACAAGAATATTATAAATAATTTAATAATAAAATGGACATAAATAAATGATCCTATAATGAGGGAATTATAGAGACCCTACTTTTTTACATTAATTTAACATCATTTTAAAGATAAAAAACATAATACCATTACAAAATCGGGATCCAATGGTTTACTTTCTATGGAAAATTATAACCCTACATAAAATTAACATAATAAAACATGAAAAGTATTTAACGTAATCTTATTTATAATACTAAGGTTAATGACCTCCTTCTTACAAGTTGTCACATGAGGATATATTTAAAATAATGGGGTGATCTAAAATACCATTAAGAGGATATATAATGAATTGTATAAATAAAAAAGGGTGAGAATAATAAAAATCATTATGACATAAGGAATGGTTCATCTGAAAAATCATGATACGAGTCATTATATTATGTAATGCTATTTGGAAATTCATAAAAAGGAAATATCATATCTTAGTGTTCAAATCCGACACATATTTGTGGACAATGATAGAATTATGTTCACACATAACATATGTGAATAATAATAAGATCATAATTTTGAAAAATTATAGTATCATGTTAATGCATATTTCACATTATCATAGGAGATACACCATAATACCCAATCCAATTAAGAGTAATATAATTCTGGTCGCACTAATAATGTCAAAAAAATTACATAATCATGAGTTCCACATAGAACGTTCATCAATCTTAGACAAAAAATAACCCATGTAAAAGGAAAGAGTTCAATTTAAGAAATAATAAATTAATGAATAAAAATTGTGATTCCCCAAAAAAATTGAATGTCATACTTGTTATATAAATCCTAAATCTTGAGTAAATAAAAAACAATATCATTTGAAGTAAATGAAAAGTTTTTTGAAAGAAGAGTTCACTTGAAAAATCAATGTGTTTTTTATATAATCATGTAGAAAACATGAAAATAACTGAAATGAAAATTGAAAAATAATTAAATAAAATTTAAGGAACAGTTAATGAATAACTATACTGAAATTTTTTTTAAATAGGGAAAACCAAATTAAATGGAATTGGGTTTGAGAACCCACTTATAGTAATTCCTTCTTAATTATTTTCTTACAACTCATGAATAAACAAATTATATTTATTAAAACACAAATAGAAAAAGAAATATATATAAATTTATAAATATATTTATCAATTATAATAATTTTATTATATTTTAATATTTTTTTCGATGAAATTGAATTATTTCGATGTCTTGTTTTCTCTTAAAATTTTTTCATTTTCCCTAAATTTTGATAATCGGTTAAATATAAATTATATCGAAGGATAATATATTATAGAAGCATATACTATAGTATATTATATATTTATAAGGTATATATAATTATTATTTTACCTAAATTAAGGTGGTTGTAATAATTTTCGTCCCAAAGTCTCGATAGGTGGTTAACTGACCTTCCACGCGGCATTTCCAAAAGAGTAGGAAAATGGAGTAATTTTTTTATATATTTCATATAATTGATAAAATTTTTACTTTACCATCATTAATACAATGTTAAAATTCTACATAATTAATTTATTGTATCTTATAAAAAATTTAATTTTCAATAAAAGAAGGATATGATGAATAGTGGATGGAGTTAAGGGAGACTAACCCTTTCCATTGTGTGTCTTCTCTTACACGACACTATAAATCCTTTTTTGAATGGAGGTGGATGGCTCCAAAACGTAAATAGTTTCCCTAAGAGCATAAATAAAGAAGATTCACATTGATATTTGGCTTTGAAATATTTTAGATGATTTGTTTTCGATGGGATGGGAGATGGGTAATTTATTCTTGAAGATAAAGGTATTTTTAGGAAAACAATATTAAATTAAATATTATTTAATATGAGAGACTTTAAATAGTGAATTTATAAAAATATAAATCATATATTAATATAATATAATGGGATTAAGACTTTAAAAGGAATTATAATTCTAATTAAATAATTTATTTAAAATTAAAGTTAAATGAATGAAAATTTGATATTTTAAAGAATCAGTTTTGACTTTATGTTTTATAATATAATTTTTACATTTGAAAATTATATTTTTTTGTATTTTAATTGATGAATAATATTTTAAAAATAAATTTATAATTACTGATCATTATGTTTTTGAAATAATTATGTCACTAATACATCATGGTTGAGGTAATTTATGTTTCAAATGTTTTTTGAAAACTGTACTTTTATTATTCAACATTAAATTGAAGTTTCTCATAAAATTAGAAAAAAATAACACTTAGAATATTTTAATGTGATTATCTCTGAAATGTACTAAATATTATTTAAATATTTTTCTAAATAATATAAATATTTATTTTTAATTAATATCTTCATTTATTCTAGAAAAATTATTTTAATATTATTCTCAATTTTAGGAAAGCTTGAAAAATTAATTAAGGACTCATAAGATTATCTTATATTCAGAAGAAGAAATTTTGAAATTATTAATCTAATTTATGAAAATAAATGTTATTTTAAATAATTATATTAATAATTAAATTCTAGATAAACATTTATGTTTTATAAAATTATCATCACTAAATTTTCCATTTCTAATACAGTTATTTCATTATAATATGATATAATCATATCATATTTTGATTTAAATGATGCCTAAAGTTTATTTATAAATTCTTGGATGTTGTTACTATTCTATTGGCCAGATTACTTTTCATAATGGTTATAATACTATTCCAATAGTCATGTTACTATTCTATCAGTATAGGTTCCTAAATTTCTAGAAAACACATTTTTAGAATTCATGGTTCATTTATTAAAATTTCACAGTTTTATTTATGTAATATTAATTTATTTAAATATATGAAGTTCTTAAAATAATTTTTTTTGTTGATAAATGTTTGGATTGTTACATTCATCCCCCCTTTTGAAATTTCACCCTCAAATGTTTAATTTGCATAAACAAGTGATGGTATTTCTCCTTCAATTCTTCACCCAGATCCTAATTATATTCTTCATATTTATGGTTCATCCACAACAATTTAACATGGTTTGTTGTATTTTTTCATTGGAATTTTTCTCTTTGTTCCAATATATTTAACTTCTATTGTTCATATTAGAGTTCACTCTCATATTGTTCCTCCTCTAGATTTAGTACATGTGATGGGTCAAGTATATGATTTTTTAGGATAGATACATGGAACACATCATAAACCTGATCCATTTTCAATCAAAGTTAATGTTGATATGTCACTATTAATATGAGATCAAGGATCTAAATGGGTCCAATTTTCCTTGGAATAAGATTCAATTTCATTCCAACCCACATGACTCATTTCCATGATGATAATAGAAGGAATACTTTTTCCTCCAATGTATAACTCCATGTCCCTTATATGGTTGTCATTATATCTATATTGTAGAATCTGTTAAAAATTAAATAAAAATTAGGTATTTTTTGAACCTTCTCTATCATATGATTCACATGATCAGGTCCTCATATATTTGGTTCAACAAAATCAATACAACATGTTGGAGTTATATATCACATTCCATTGAGTGCTTAATATACAGCCATCTGAATACTCGAATGGATTTTTTTTGTATTAGAACTCAACCAATGGAATATGCTGATCCCATCCACCATTTAATTCTATTTAGTAAAATCTTAACATTTATTTGATCATCTAGATAGTCATATCATATTGGAAATCATTTTTTGGGTGATATGGCATGATGAAATTCAATTTAGTACTTAAAGCATATTAAAGACTTCTCCTCATTATATATGTGAACTGTAGATCACGAATAGATATTATCAAGAGTGGAAACCCATAATGCCTCACAACCCCCTTTCCATATATCTTGGGATCTTTCTCAGGTGAGGGGTCTTCATGAATATCAATAATGTGGGTTTCTTGGTGAGTCAATCCACCGCAACCAATATCACCTTTTTTCTTTCTCTTGTCTTTGGGAGACCATTGACAATGTCCAAAGTGATATTCAACCATTTCCACATGGTTGTATAGAATGGTTGAATAATACATTTGAACATCTATCACACTTCTTTAATAATCTATAATATCCAGAACCTTGAGATGTACTCGGAAATATTATCCTTCATGTTATACCACAAAATTATTCCTCGATGATCATGATACATCTTGGTACTTCTAGGATGAATTGATAAAGATGATATATCTGCATTTCCAAATATATCATTCATTATCCTAGGGGATGAAAGAATGGAAATTCTCAATTCAAACTAAACTATGCCTTCATCATCGATGTGTAACTCATATTTATTTCATTACATTACTACATTCACCATATTTTTTAACTCTAGATCACCCCCTTATGCCACCTTGATAATCCATTAGGTAGATGTTGAGGAAATAATTTTGTAATGCTATGATTTATTCCATTAAATTATGATTTTCAAATCCATCAATTTCATAACAATGAAGATGTGATATTTCCCAATATGCATCATGGATTGAGTAGCTGGTTATTTTCTGATATGTGATTCCTCTACCTTTTTTCCCTCCTTAGATGGTAATTAACAGAGAAATAATTGTCCTGAATTAGATCTAACCACATCCATTGGCACATGATGATATATATATATATGTGTTAATATATACTATATCCCCTTGTGATCAACATATATGTCACACTTATCACCATAGAGGTAGTTCCACCAGATATTTAAGTAAAAAATCACATATGCTAGCTCAAAATCATGATATTTGTAGTTATAATCATGGGAAATAAATTAACATGAGGCGTAAGATATTAAATTATAATTTTCATGAGTACAAAATCTATTTATTTAACTAAACATCACTGAATATCACAAAATAGTATAAAATTGATGGTAATGTGATTAATGGTGGAGTGATCAAGCTCTTATTTAGCTCCATGAATATTTCCTCACAGTTTTCTTCCTAAACAAACATTTCCCAATTAATTTTTAACATTGTTTGGGGGCTAAAAAGTCATGATGAGTTTTTAAAAAAAAGTGTAGTACCTTTTTAATCCATGACAAATACCCATTTTCATGAATTTTGTGGTTCTTGGCCTTTACAAAATTAGATTTTTTTGAAGGGTCGACATAAATTCCCTAACTGGTAATCAATTTTCCCAATAATGAGAATTTTTCATCCAAAGTTAGAAAAGATGAACATGGTGTACAATTTCCCCTTCATTAATTTTTCCAACACTGCCCTTAGTTGTTATTCATGTTCCTTAGATCTCTTGGAGTTGATGAGAATATCAATGATAAAAACCAGCAAAAAAATCAATTTTACTGTCTCAAGACTCTATTTATCATATCTATAATTATATCATGGGAATTAGTACATCATAATGGAATCACCAAAATATAATAGTTACCAGTCGTTTTAGGGAATGGTGTATTTTGAATATCCTACTTCTTCACCATTAGTTAATGATACCAATAATAAACATCCATCTTTGATAAGTATTGAGTTCTTCAAAGTTGATCGAAAAATTCATCAATCCATAGAATATGATACTTGTTCTTTATGGTTAACAGGTTGATATTTGGGAAATCGACACATGAAAGGTTCTCTCGTGGGTCCTCTGAAATGATATTCGGTCAGGTTATTTAGGTGTAGGAGAGTTGCTGACCAAGGTCGTCTTTCAAAGGAGAAGTAATTTAAAACAACATATTAGAGGTATTTTGAAAATAAAACTAATTAAAATAAACTACATATAAGGATGGGGGATTGTTAAATGTTTATAAAAGAAGATGAGTAAGTAATCTTGAATAATATTGTATTTTTTTTGTTTTTTAAATGAAATTTGATTAATAACACACAATGAGAAGATGTTTTTTAGATAATGTTTTAAAAGGAGAAATCAATCTAACTCTACATATTCACTTATATATTAATAATTATCATTTAAAATTATATCCAGTTAAATATGATCCTTTAATTTGTTAACCCTTTAACCCTAATGGAGTTAACATAACCACAAAGATGATATGAATTAAACTCGGTGATAGATTCAGAACATGAAATCATAGTACCCTACTTCGATTGTTGTTTTATGTATTGTGTATGGTCATTGGTAATTTAGGGAACATATTTATTCTAGAAATAGAGTATTAATTATGTTTAGGGACTATATTTTAAAACTAAAGCTTTTACTTGTGTTCTTCTGTTTCATCGGTAAGCTCACGCTCTAAAAATTCATACATTACCCGACCTCATTTTTATTTGCATGAATAGTTCAATTTCTTACATAGTTTCAATTAAATTAAATAATCATTTCATATATCGTTTTATGTGAATTAAAGTATCTCATTGATTCAATATAATTGAATTATAATGGTAATATTTAGACAAATTAATAAAAATAATTACTCTTCAATGGGCAGTGTAGTCATCCTAGAAACATTTTGCATTATTAAGGGTTTAGAAAGGGCATAACCCAATAATATTTATAATCATGAATTCTAGAAAAAATAAGAAGATTAAGAGAAGAGTAAAAGTGAGAATAATTGATGAAAATGATGATAAATTAAGATTTAATTAAAATCATAACAATATTACAAAGTGAAGATGATGAAGAATAAATCATCAATGACGGGATCCAATCTTCAAGATATATACCTCTAGAAATTCCTGTAGAAATGGAGTTAAAACTATTCTAATATGTCTAAAATATCCTAATTCACGTCCCAACCACTTCAAATGATAAAAGAACAAATTTATTGAGTAGAGGTGAGGCTAGGTTATTAGAAAATTCAAGTGTTAATTGGGAATTTCCTCCAAATTTAATAAATCCAACATTCACAGCCTGTTTAACAACCAAAACATGAGAAAGGGAAGGATTAATTGTGGGAAATTATTTTACCAAGATCTTCTCCAAATTTGGGCTGAATCCATGAATGGATGTAGAAGTTATGACACAAATTATTAACTGATTTATATCCAAATTCACATCCCAACCACTTCAACTGATAAAAGAACCAATTTATAGAGTGGAGGGGAGGATAGGTTATTAGACTATTCAAGTGTTAATGGGAAATTTATTCCACATTAATTAATCCAACATTCACTTCCTGTTTAACAACCAAAACATGAGAATAGGAAGGGTTAATTGTGGGAAATTATTTTCTCAAGATTGTCTCCATATTTGGGCTGAATACATGAATGGATGTAGAAGTTATGGCCCAAATTATTAACTGATGTTCAATATGGAGAGTCCGGCCCAACTGTGAATCCATGGCCCATTTTCTCAAACTTAATGCCTAATTTATCTAAAATGTCCTGAATAAAATTTGTAACCAAATAATTCAACAACTCATTTCCAAATTATGACGTTCAAAATATTCAAGAAAAATAATTATTTACAAAATACTATATTGAATTTTTAAAGTGTAAATTATGAATTTTCATCAAATTTGTAAATGAATGATCTAATCAAAATATTTTATAAATAAACCCATTTAACACAATGTGAGGAATTTTTTTCATTTATAATCAATAAAATATTCATGAAAATTTTGTTTTATTAACTACCCCACACTTACCCTTTTCCACTCCTATGAAAAACCTCATATCTTGTATTCAAAAAATTTGTAACCAGATATGAATGTTCATATTTCTCAATCCATTGTAGAAATATATGCCATGTACGAATCCCATGAAGAGTCAATTTCAATAAATTTGGAAGTCACTATCTCACAAATTACGTCAAAACAAATATAGTGATCTTCACAACACCAATCATAGATAAACAATCCATGGGTCTAGCATGCCACTAAATCCCCACATCTGTTTGTGCCAAACATTACACATTCAAATCTCCAGCCTTTATTCCATATATGAAGATCAGGAGAAAAAATTATATTTCCTGGTTTAATTCACTGATATTATTCTACATTTCATTACAATCTACTTTCAAGACCCACTCACATAATAATTCTCAAATTTCAAACATTATGATCCTTACCTAGATATCCCATTATGTTGTACATTTCATCACTCCCCTCATTTATTATTATTTTTAGTTTCACTTGGAACTAATTCCACACTCAACTCCCAATGCATGTTTGATCTTCTCAGGACACTAAATGTAATAGTTATAACATGATTAGAGGTATTGGAATATTGGTTTTTGACCAGACCAAGACAAAAACAATATTTTTTTATATCTTTATTTTGTTTTTAGGGTGTACAAAAGTATGATAACAGGTACACACACATAGATCAATTCAGTATAGTAATGAAATAGATTAAAATATAAATGAACATATGGATCAAGCAATTAACGTTTTTACATAGCTTGACTATACCTTGAATTGAGTACGAAAAATTACACATGTCATGGTTGAGGGAAAATTTGTTTAGAAAACTCAACGACACAATTTATTATGATCAAATATCACAAATAATGATGTCAAAATCTAGAAGTCCTTGAACATAGTAATGTTACATGATATATTTAATGTTTTTTTATTTATTTTTTGAAAATTTTAAGAAAAAACATAATACAAAATACGCAAGAATCACACTAATGAAAATACTAAATATCTACCCCAAAATGTTCTCCCCTCCGCCACACTTATAATATTACATTGTCATCAGTGTGAACATATGAAATTATATGTGCGCTTTAAATGTTGAATATTAAATAGGAAAAAGAATATAATTGTGAAAGGATTAGGAACAAAATGACATTCTCAGGTGGTGATGGGGTTATACAGTGTGATGAAATCCACTACATCCGTAAAACATCCCTCAATTTATTTTACCAAGTGTTTCCTGTTGACTGTAAACCTCCTTTCATTGTTCACTTTTGTGAGCTCCACTAAAACCTAAGGAAAAATGTTATATAAAATATAAGGACCTAACTATATGGAACAAAACATAATGGACATCATCCTCAGTTAGGAACTATATATAATGACTTTCTCCCTAACATGAATCACCCTTTGTTAGATCATTCAATCATGATCCACTTTTGATCATTCCCTATAGATCCTTAAGTTCTCATATGATGAAAATTGAATCTCCTCATATATGTGAATTTACAGCTTCTTTTGTATTCTAGCTTGGGCCAAATCCATTTTGCATATCATTATATCCTTATATTCTCGATGCTCTAATTCCCTGGGGAGAGGTCATGATTTGCAAAAATTCAGAAATGGAGACTTACCTTTGGGTATCTTGTATTCTATCCTATAAGCCAATATCACATAATCCAACTCATGATTCAATACTAATTATTTAGCTGCATAGATTTTTCCAAATTTTGTTTCACCACCTAGTTTGAAACCTGGGCCTAGTCAATTTTTTATGGTGGTATGGCGTTGATGTCTTGTCTCTCACCCCATACTTCTGAAGGAGGGAATCCAGATTATGATTTCAAAAGTGTGTCCCTTGGTCACTAATGATGTCCTTCGGACTCCATACAAACCAAAAATTTCTATCATGAGAAATTCCACTACAACATTAGAATCGTCTATCTTGTGGGCTTTATCCTCTACCAATTTACTCACTTATTCAACAACAACCAAAATATAAAATACCCAGATAATGTACGAAAAGAACCAATAAAATCAATGCTCTATACATAAAAATATCATATAATAATATGGGATGTTGGGGCTTCTCATGTCTCCAAGAAATGTTCCCAGTGTGTTGGAAACATGAGAACGACTTAAAAACACATGAGCATCATATAAGAATCTATGACAATATAATCAATAGTTTAGGACTTTCCTATATGTTCTTTATGGTCCAAAGTGTCCTCCACATGAATGTGTAAGGAATAAATGTAGAAAAGACTCAAAAATAATGATCCAAAACACACCTCATAATAACATGATCATTACACATTCTATATAGGTATGTATCGTCCCTAACATAAAATCATGTCTCACTCATTAACTATTGTTATTTATTTCATAACATTTTCTAGAATTTCAGATGCTACAACGTAGTTAACTAAATCAGCATACCTAGGATGCCTACCTAATATGGAATTATTATTCTCATCAAGGAAAATGTCCTATTGTGGTACCTGGTCCAATGTGTCAACCTCTAATGTGATAGTAATCATACTCATGTTTCTGCCATGATATTTTCAGAACCCTTATTATCCATTATCTCAATATAGAATTCATAAAGAATAAGAATCCACTAGAGAATCCTGGGTTTTTTATCTATCTTCCACAACAGGTACCTCAAAGCATCATGGTCAAAAAAATAACTTTAGAGCCCAAAAAATGTTCATAAAATTTGTCAAACGAAAATATAAAGGCAAGAATCACCTTTTCAATAGTTTTTCAGTTTTATTGGGCTAAGATCAATGTCCTTGAGGAATAGGAAATCACATTTGAATGTCCCTCCACCCTCTATGATAAGGCTACACCAACTGCAATGTTTGAAGCATCACATATCAGCTCATATAAAATGTCCCAACATGGGGGATGTATGATTGGTGGAGTGTTCAGCCACTGTTTCATCTCATCAAAGTAAGTCTTTCATGAATCATCAAACCTGAAATCAAATTCCTTTTATGTAATCTTGACATTGGAAGAGAAATCTTAAAAAATTCCTTAATGAAGCACATATAAAATCTTGCATTACATAAGAATTATATATCATCACACACACAAGAATGATAGGATAGGGATGAAATAATATCCACCTTAGATTTATAATCCCCTATTCCTTGGGTTGTCACTATATTCCCTAAGACAATTCCATGTTATACCAAGAAATGAAACATTTCAAAGATAGAGACCATATTATTTTCAATGCAATTATTTTACGCCTTTGCCAAATAAGAGAAAAAATCATCAAATTAAGACCCATAAACTGTAAAATAATCCATAATTACCTCCATTCTTGTCTCGAGATAAACAGAATAATTAATTAACATGTATATCTAAAACGTACATGAGGCATTTCAAAGTTTAAATCACATCCTCCAGTAGAAAAAAGTACCGAATGGACAAGCTAATGTCAGCTTCTACTGATCCAATGGAGCTATAAGAACCTGAAAATACCATGAAAATCCATTGAAGAATGATTGATGTGTCTTCCCAACAGGTCTCTAAAGAATTTGATAAATAAATGGGGGGAGAGAAATGTTCCATGAGAATTGATTTATTTAGTTTCCTATAATCAATACACACTCGCTAACTTTTTTTCTCCCCCATTCAAACAAACTCCTCTTTATGATTTTTAACAACATTAACACCACTTATCATAGGCACGACCAAAATAAGTCTCACCCAATACGAAACAGAAATAAGATAAATTATACACGACTTGAGTAATTTTTCAACCTCAGTTTTAAAAACATCCAAAATGGATGGATTGAATTTTCTTTGTGGCTTCCTAACTGGTATAGCATCATGCTCCAAATGAATCAAAATCAAGAAAATTTAGGGTCTAAAACCTTATATGCCATCCCAGGAGCACCCAATTTCTCTATTTTATCCCTCAAAAGAATCCAATGTTTTTCTATATTTTCAAAATGGATATTATTATCAATTATAACATGTAATTTCACACCACTTTACATGTATGAGTATTTGAGATTAGGTGTAAATGTCTTGAGTTCTAGAGTAGGGGTGATGTATGGATGGTGAAATTTATGGAACTGAAATATATGCACAATGAACGTCTGTATCAGAATAAACATCCTCAAAATTAGAGATTAAAGAATCCAAACTAATAGAATACTCATCATCCAGGTCATAATCAATTTTTACATGATCAAAATCAATGTGTGAATCCATTTTAAAATTAAATATAATAGAGGTTTTCACAAAATAAATTAGTTTGGAAGTGATGTTAGACATAAAAAAATCCCCAATGCTCATAATATCCCTAAGAATAACATAATAAAATTCCATGGGATTTTTATTTAGTGGTTCAAATGGGATATAAAAAAATAGGGTTGTCCTTTGAGGGGTATTTTATGAATTCTTTAACATTAAATATCAAAAAATCATCTCCAAACTCCATTGAAAGATTATATTCATATAAATTTATGAACTATTATGTAGTTTTGAGTAAGGTCATACCTAAGATAATGAGTGCATTGGAACATACCAGATCATCCATCGTGTTAAGTACATAAACAACTGCTTGAAAGATCATGTCTCTTACCGAAACATGTACATAATCATGGACTCCTGCTTGATATGTTGTAGGTCTATTCTTAAACTGCACCACTACTCTTGTCGGCTTCAACACACCATCTTTTAAAGAAGGTAATACATAGTGAGGAATCACATTTTTGGATGTTCCCAAATCACAAGGATCATTAGAAAAGAGAAACTCCCCTCTGGTTCAAGGTATGTTGTATGTCCCATGATCATTTTACATTTATGGCATTCCTAGATATGCTAGAATGAGTGATGACACATACCTTACAATATTGATCCTCTCATTTCCCTTGTGCCCTCTTCGATTGGTAATATTTTATTTTACAAATTTGGATTACCTTTCTTTTTAAATCGATTAAATTAAATGGATTTTTATATCAACTAACATGAATGTATGTAGAATATCATTTTTCATCACCTCTTCAGTGGTATTTTTGGTTTTCACAACTGTATTTGTTAAAGTAAGTGGTTTAGGAGGAATATAATCAATAATTTTCAAAAAATTATCTTTTTTCCTTGGGTTTCATATCATGTTGTGTGGAATAGGGATTCTCCAGGGCTGAGGTTAATCTCTATGGAATGATAGGTGCAGATATATCAGCTATTTTCTTCCCACATATTAATGATATGGTACTGAAATTTCCCTTTGAATTTGTAGTATGTAGGGAAAGAATATTACCAGAGTTATTACATACTAATTCATGGAGGGTGGTGGAAATATGGATCATTTGAGTCTTCAACTCTCTTTTCTTAGAATATTGATTCATCATCTCCTTTTGTTGATTAAGAACTATTTTTTTTCAAACTATCATCAGTAGGAGAATCTACCTTTGGTTGATAAGTCCCTTGTTTTTTAATTTTTTATACTTGAGCTTAAAATAAATTTTAGGGTTGTTGGAAACCCTATTGGTAATGCGTAGGCTGATAGAAATTTTGTTGAAAAGGGGGACTTTGTTGTTTTATAGAGCTATACCTCATGTTTGATTGATCCTTACACCCTCAGATGTATTATGGGGAAAAGTATTCATACTTCTTCTGGGGATGTGGTTATTGTTTCTATTGGTATGGTCTCCAAGGTAATAGCACCGAAAAATCTATTGTCTCTTGTAGTAGGGGGAAACAATCATTCATGTGGTATGATTCAACAAAAATTCCACAAGGTCTCACACTAGTGGGTTGGGATGTCTTTTTATCCAAATAAATATTTCCCACCATAGTGGTCATTTCTTCCAACACGGCTTAAATCAAATGATTTTCTAGAGAGGAAGGACTTACCTAATGTAATCCTCTAACATATGGTCTACCTCGATCGCCAAATTGTTGGGAGTTTTATGCCATATTTTTAATCAATCCACATAAATATACATGTTGTTTTCCACCAATGATCCTCCAGATGTTTCATCCACCATGATCCTCCCTATAGGGGAGAGTCCTTCCAAGAATTACTGGATGATAATTTTCTCAGTAATTAGGTGTTGTGGATGGCTTGCACAGAACTTATTGAATCTCTCCTAGTCCTTATACATTGACTCTGCTTGTGCCTCCTTGATCCTATAGATATCCTTACAAAAATATGTGGTCCCTAATGCTAGAAAAAATCTATGAAAGGAAATAATATTCAAATAATTCCATCATGTTACATCTTCATGTTTAAAAAAGTACATTCAATCCATTTTAGCACCATCAACTAATAATGTGAATTCCCTTTTTTTGATTTGATCTTTAGGGAAATTTCATGGTTTAAGGGTTGAGAAAACCAAATAATATTATTTTATAATGTTTTTTTAGATCCTCACTAGAAATCAATGAATTTTTGGAAGAAGATTAATTAGACCAGATTTTAATTCCATGATTAATCCAAATTTTGATACGCAATACAATTAGGTTGATAGTTAATGTCTAGTGTAAAAAAGTATTTAATGGGTTTTTTGAGTTCATTATTTTTTCCTCCATTGGTTCTTGATTTATTTTGGACTTATAATTTTTTCCAATTTCAATGTTCATCGAGTGTAGGAATTCCCCAGTTTGGTAAATATTGATAGATCATGTAGACCAAGATTTTAGGATATGATCACTAAGGTTGCATTCAATGTTGGGGTCTAGATAAAAGATATCATCACAATGAGATCGTTTCATAAATCATTGAAATTGTTAAAATTATACCATAAAATAATTATAATAATATTCAATTTACTTTCTAATAGGGAATGAAAATAGAGAGGGGGTTTTCAATGGTGTAGTCATGGGCACTCTCAAATTATATTTGGTTTCATGTTATTTAGGTCCAGCTGAGTGGCTGACTAAGGTCATCTCACAACGGAGAAAGTAATTTTAAAAAACATATTAAAGGTATTTTATAGATAAAATAAAATAAAATAGACAACAAGGACGGGGTGGTTGTTTTTCAATTATTATATAATTAGATGAAGAATTAAGGTGGAAAAATATTGTAGTTTTTTTGTAATGATATTTGATTAACAAAATGAGAATAGGTTTTTTATAAAATATTTTAAAAGTATAATCAATATATCTCTACCTATTCACTTACATATTAATCATTATAATTCAAATTAATATCCTCCTAATTATGATACCCTAATTTTTTAACCCTCGAACCCTATTGGAGTTAACATAACTACATAGTTAAAATTAATTAATCCAGATGCTTGATTCGGAACATGAAATTGTTGCACCCTTATTTTATTGATGTTATGTGTGTAGATTATAGTCAGTTGTAAATTAGGGCATGTAACCATTGATGTATTTTCCAAATAAGATTCATCTTTTATTTGTGGAGGAGCATGATATGGTTCTGAATTTGAAATGATATTTCGTTTTCCCAATAGTATATCTGTGCTCAATATATCCAAAGCCAATCCATTCCCATTATAGCATCGAATTCAACCAAGGGATTAATCGAGAGATTATACTAAATAATCATTCCTCATTTTTGAATACGTTAAGGTTCCAACCATTGAATTAAAATTAATTCACCAATATGTGTTTTTCTGTATATCTCCACTTTAGTGTATCAGGGATTTGATTCAATAGTTATAGAAAACATGAAGGGTATAAAGGATTGCGTAAAACCAAATTCAAATAAAAAATATTAAATTCTTGAGTGAATATGAATTGTACCTTGTGTGACTTCTCCTTCTTTCTACGAATCCAAAATTGGGATGGAATATGTTTTCCATGGCTCTTTGGCATTAATGGATGCTGAAACTAATTACACTCAAGGGGTTCGGGCATAGTGCACTAGCTTGCATAATTCTTTTTATATATCTTTTTTAAATATAGAACCTCTATCGGTTCTCATTATTCCATGATCATGTTGGATGAATTATTCAGGTAATTCCAATAGTCATTAGTATAGTGGCCTTGTTTACCACCGTTGATTCATTTCATCATCCCTTTGAGGAAATTATAGTGATGCTTCTTCTAATTATTTTTACATGTGAGTGGTTGTGGCTTCATTACACCTTTTTCATTAGATACTCCATCATGAAACTCCATAATTATTTTCCTATCTCCATATACATGACAACAATCTCCAAAATACGTATCCTATTTGAGAAAAAATAGAACCATTACTTCAGAACTCACAATGTCTCAGATAGCTATATCCATTAAAAAGAGTTCTTTTAAACCACTCTTGAGTAAATAAATTTTTAAATCAATTTTTTATAACAAAACCTGAGGTGTTCCTTGTATGTCTTGTGAAATTTTATTCATAATCAAAGATATATTTAGGATCCTTTTTTTTATATCGTTGAATTACCTCTCCATATTTGTCTCAAAAGTTCAAGGAATGTACGTGTTAAGAAATATTTTTGGAAATTCTTCCCAATAAATTTATTTTATTTGATCCTTTGGTTTGATTTTCATATTAAAAACCCACCATTGATCGGCCTCTCCATATAAAATAAACAGAACCATAGTCACCTTCTCCATCTTAGAATAGAGGATCATTGAAAAGATCATATCAATTATGTTGACCCACAGTTCTTTGACTAGTGGATTGGAAGACCCACTAAATATCGGTGGACATTTAATCAAAAAGGATTCATTATCCAATTTATCCCTCTTCGGTTAAGGTGGAATTATAAATTATTCACATTATTATGTATATCTTGAGACAACTCAGAAAACAACACTATGAAATTTTGAACTCCACCACCCATAGCATTGGGGATTTTTTTCTAGCAATAGATGCATTTTCAATCACATGGGTTGTTGTACATGTTTCTCATAGTTCCCATAATTTTGTAAAATATAAATATTTTGAACAAATCAGAAGAAAACAATTATTGAATAAATAATTTATTCCAATGTTAAATTAAATCTAAAGGATCATATTGTTGGATACCCATGTTTATCATTTTTCTATAACAAATATTCATCTGTGATTAATTATACTTAGTCTCATGCAACAGTTTATCAATATGGTTATCTAATAGTAATTCCTAAACATAATAAACCATGATCTATTACCGAAGATGTTGGTCATGCATTTTATTGAATGTTCATTTCATTCTTTTAAATATATAAAAAATAATTTCAATAGGAAACTTGGATCCAAAGGTATTTTTTATGGGGAAAATTAAGACCACACATAACTTTTACATAATAAAATGTAAAACATTATCTAAAAACATATTATATATCCTAATAAGGGATAAAATAATGTTAGTATATATAGACAGCAAAGGATATACATCAATTAAATGGGTAATCTAAAATCCAGGTATGAAGATAGATAAGGAAATGATTAAATATAAAATGGGTGATCGTAATAGTAATCCTCCATATATAATTATAGGCGTTGGATCATTATATAGATTTATATATATATTAGATGGAACAATACAAAATGGGTGAATTTTATGTTTAAAAAACTATATACTTAAACACATAAGAATGGAATTAATTTAAGAGAACTTAATCTAATACAAATAAAAATCCATATAATAGGACTTATTGGTCTTGGATCTGACAGAAATAATAAGATGTAATATTACAATTAATGTAAAACAATTTCATTTTAAATGAATAAAACGCTCATAGTAATAAAAATGTTAATTATTCTACCATATAGTTTATAGAATCTCTTAATAGAATATGAATCATAATTGTAATAATTATAATTGAAATGAATATGAAAATGAAAGGGGAAACAATACAATTCCCTTTATAATTTAAATATCAGAAGAAATGTAAAATTATAAGAATTACTTTACCACAAATTGAAGGGTATCCTTTCATCTAGGAGAAAAGGGATGTCTTACCACTAAATTGGTAAAACCAAAATATACTTATTGGTACATTTGTCTTCCTATCCCCGGAAGATCTCAATTAAGATATTAATGGACACCTCTGGCCTACAAGCAAATGAAGGCCCCTGATACGATGATGGGTTGCGCATCTTCTTGTGCCCACAATCCCTTGATCGTTACCACAATGATCATTCACACAATAGATAAAGAAAGAACTTATTTAAATAAAATAATATAATAAATTAGTTCTCTTCATGTATCTTCAAGGCATTCACATGAAGCAAGAGACAAGTCACAACATCTCTCTCTAGAACCAGATAGTAGAAAAGTTGTGTATTATATTTTGAATGACCTCATATTTATAGGCTTCATGTTCCAATGGTCATATAATCTCCAACAATCATATTTCGTTGAAAAACCCAAAGGGACATGAACTCCTAGCATTACAACGACTAAAACCAAATAAAATACACGACATAATTTTTATTGGTAAATAACCAACTAAATGATGTCATTTAAGTTAGAAATAAGTAAGTAAAAAAGTATAAAACAAAAAATTTGAGATACCTGGAATTGGTATAGAAGTTATGATAAGAGTGTAATGAATTTTATAAGTGAAATATGTACCATATTTTCTAGCCTCATCATGATAACAACGCATAATGATTAAAAATTACAAACTGGTAATGACTCATAAGTTGGTTACAATGCATGATATTCAATCTTGTTGAGATGCATGGATGAAATACTTAATAAGAGTTTTATGCAAATCCTGGTGATGACACATAATCAGGATACAATATTGTGATTACGATACATGATTAAGATTCAGTATTTAACCTAGTTACGATGTATAAATACGTTGCAGTACATAACCGGGTTATGACACATGATAAAATGAGATTACAATACTATATTTATCTTGAATATAATACCTAATTATGATGCAGAACTTAACCAAGTAATGTTGCATATTTATAATGCAGTACATAACCTGGTTAAAATTTCTTATTATAATGAAACATACAGTCATGTTGTGATTTCTTACTATGATGAAATTCATAATCTTGTTACGATTTACAAACCACACATTAAATAATGCATATGAACAAAAAAATGACTATAATAAGGATACATCAAAAATGAAAAAAAAACTAAGTGGCTACGATTGTTAGAGAAACATACATGATAAACAATATATGTGATTACGATATGGGTGATTTTTGATATCCAAAACAAATGATTGATGGAAAAATCAACCCAGGTTTTGACTCAACAATATTAACCTTTTCTTAAATAAAAAAACAAAACAAAAACAAATATAATAACAAACAACAAAGACTTATCTCCGCCTGAGGTTAATAACACTAGTGAATATGAATAATTCCACACTGGGTTTAAACAACTCACAATGGATCACATTCTCCTTAATTTTTCTTGTGACATCTCTCCTTTAATCATACTTATATATAAAAAACACTTCATTTCCAAGAAAATATCCCCCTTTGTGATTTTCAAAAATAATGAGGGAAAAAAATTATTTCATGCAAAAAATATAGAGAAACAAAGTACAAAACAATAAATATTACTTGAAGAAAAACTTTATTAAAAAACTATTTCATCCATCATTCATTGCATTTTTATTTTTACAAATGATTAAAAAACAAGAGTTTCATCTTGTTGAACTCCTTTATATCCTCCATGAGTCTATAAATATCTTCTAGATAAGCCTTTGCTTCTCATCCTATTCAATAATAATCATTTCTAGATTCTGGAGCTGATCTTCATGAAGATTATTAATAGCTTCTTGATTATTATGTCTTGATTCATGGTTAATGAAGTCATTCATCCTGAGTTGACATGATTTTTATAAGATAGATACTCTATTCGAGAGTAAAACAACCTCCTTGCTCTCATCTTGAAAAATTCTCCTTAAATACTCAATCTCTTCCAATACTACTCTTTTTGAGGTACCGAGTGTTTGAAATTCTTGATGCTTTTCATTCAAAACATCAATTAGCTTTGGATAGGGAGATTTGAGTTTTTTACCTGATGTACCAATTGTTCCTTCTTATCTAGATGATTCTTTAGGCTTTCATCAATTTTATAAAACCACTTCAAAACTTTATTACAAGCCTTACTATACTTAATAGAATGTCCCTTGAAAATCATGAAATTGACTTCAAGACCACGGAACTTTTCCATCAAAACCATGTCAAAATCCATTCCTCCATTATAAAATTTTGAATGAATTTCCAACCTGGCATCAAATTTTCGAATAAAATATAACAGATTCTCTAATCTATTCAAAGTCTATTTAATGTAATGAACCCCTTTCACAGTGAATTTACATTCAGAATATGCTTCTTCACCATATTGTGGGAGATCACCAAAATGAGTCTCAATGCTAATTACTCGAGTTGTCTGATTTTTGATTCTTATTGGTTTCTTCCTCTTCCTCCCATTCTTCTTCTTCATTATCTAAAATCTGAATGACTCTCTTTGAGGGAACCTATTGATATACTCTCTTATAGGGATGATGATCTTGAGATGGATAAACAAAATATGGTACTTTTTATGACTCTACGGTATTACTTCTGTTGTTTGTATCATATTTTTCTTCGACGTATATTTCCACATGTTCATATTATTATTAGTCATGTTCATCTTGACCTTATTATTAGTGTTCTTATTCCTCTTTATCAATTTCTTTTGCAGGACATTGTGTAGCCTATTATTCAGAAACTTGTTTCCCCTTTCGTTTACATACCAGAACAGATTGAGTTTTACCATATGGCTCCATTATTTCAATTCTATATTTTAGTTTAAGATCTATTCATAGAAGAAAATAACTATAAATTGATTTGTCCTTTGTTTTCATAAGTCTGTTACTGTTATATTCTTCTCTACAAGAATCTTTTGACCATACTTTTAAAGATAATTCCTTTGCAGATCCAATCCAAACTGAGGATCCAATTCTTTCCTTTCTTGAATTTTATTCTTCCATTTAGAAGAATCCTCATCGGATACAACATTTTTCTTCTTTGTGGGTTTTGGAGTTGTATCTATAATAACCTTTCATCTTTTTTTATATGACTAGGATTTCATAGAAGGGTTATCACTACCTTCAACATCATCCTTTTATTTCTTACCATCTAGATCTCCCTAAAAAAATTCAATTTAGAATTGAAACATAATTTGGGTATATGTATCATATCCCTACTAATTATGGTCTCTT
This sequence comes from Viscum album, assembly GCA_963277665.1. Lineage (NCBI taxonomy): Eukaryota > Viridiplantae > Streptophyta > Magnoliopsida > Santalales > Viscaceae > Viscum > Viscum album. The sequence continues at coordinate 752,330,943 of OY728127.1, forward strand.
TAAAGAAAGTTGTATTTGATTTAATTGAAATATTACAAAAACCCAAGGACTCTTTCAGAAACTTACTGATAATGGTGGGAAACAAGATCAGAAGAGATTTTATAACACTGTATTTGAGCTAATAAATTTTTTAGTAAATAAACCCCATAAGGTTAAACATCCTCATGTTGACTATATATTCAAGCTCAAACACACCTGAAACATTCAAATATTACGAATCACCATTTCTCAACACCAAAAACCCTTGCATCCAAAGGGATACAATTCAATTACCTCCTGATAAATGACTCACTTTTCTTTTTTCCTCATGAATTTCAAAAATGGTTTCTACAGATTTAGTTTTATCAAAGGATCCCTCTACTTCGGGTAACTTATGAGATTGACATAAATAATCTCCCTCAAATGGGATATCATGATACGTAGCTTCCTATTTTGAATATGTTTTTACTTCTTCTCATACATCATAAATGAAATATTAAGATCCTTGTCAATCTCTAATGATTCCGAAAATTATAACACCTCATCATGAGGGACATGAACTTGATCAGAACCTGTCATTTCCACAAAAATTGATTCCAATAATTAAAAACATATAATTCATGTCAAAGATGAATCAAAAGGCTCATAAAAATCTCTAGAAACCATCCTTTCACCATATAAAGTCATGTAATAGAAATTCATTGGAGGAATTTCTTTCAGAGAATAAACAGAAGACTCACACATGAATGATTAACTCGCACCCTGAAAAACCTGCTAATAACCAAATTTTAGAATATCTCTTATTAGAAAAAAAGATGTAAGAACCAAAAGAACCTTGTAGACTATTTATAGAGAAGCTTTCCTTGGCAGAAAACTCAAATGAAATCAATGTGGCATATATTCTCTTAAAGACAATAGACAGTCATGATTAGATATAAGAGATCTAATTTTTATGAATGATTTAGAAATCTGTAGGTTTTCCCTAAAATAAAATCATATTCAGAGTAAAACTAATTTAGATGTTAAGGAAAGAAATGATAATAAACCATTAAAAACCCAAGTTAATATTTTAGAAAATATAATTTTCAGAGTAATAAGATATATATTATGGTATCAGTATATTGTTCTTATGAGATCAAAACAAACAAAAACAAATTATGAACCTAAAAATAAATAAAATAAAATAGACTAATACTGATTATTTAGAACCGATAGAATAATCTACAATGATATTTCAGTACCGACATTGATATTTCAGTACCGATAAGTTGATACAATACCAATTGTAGAATACCAAAAAAGTAATTCAATATCGATAGTTTAGAAATAATTAGATAATTCAACACTGATATTCTAAATAAAATAACGAGCATTTTTAAACTAAAACATGAAACTCATAAAACTGATATAATTTAGAAACCTATAAAAAAAAGAGTAAAACCAGTTAACTGTAATCCAAAATGTGAAACTGATAAACTGTAATACAAAAAATTGAAACTGATAAACTCTAATACAAAAAGTGAAACCTATAAACAGTAAACCTAAATGTGAAACTGATAAACTATAAAACAAAAAGTGAAACTGTTAAACTATAAAATAGAATGTGAAACAGATAAATTGTAAGACAAAAATTAAATAGAAATGTATAATCCCCATTTTAAAAGGATAAATTCAATGTAAGGATATGGCTTAAATAAGAAAAAGATGTTAATGATTACATTACAGTAATTATTCAAAAATTCTGCTTAATGTATTACAATCTATCAGAATATAATGGTTTTGTGAAAATTTAAGCATGTTGTTCTTACATTCCGATGAATTTTAAAACAATATCTCAATTTTGTGTGCGATCCCCAAAATATTGATGCCTAATATCTTTGTGTTTTTGACTTGAGTGATGTGACAGATTTTTACTAAGAGAAATTGAACTTCTATTGTCACATAGTAGTTGAGTTTTTGAGAAAATAAGGGCATATTTAGTGAGTGTGTGATGCATCCATAACACAAGATCACAACAACTTCCAACTGCTACATATTTTGCATTAGTAGTGGAGAGTGGTACTGCGTGTTGTTTCTAGCATGACCATGAAACAAAATAATCTCCTAAAAATGAAATGTTCCAAATTTACTATTTATATCAATTCTACATCCACCAAATTCAGCATCTGAAAAACTTTTCAAAACAAAATCATTTTCAGAATAATAGAATAGTCTTAAATCCATAGTTCCTTTTAATTAGCAATAAATTATTTTCACTGCTTTTAAATGAGATTATTATATATTATATTGGTATCTTGCACATAATCATATAGAAATCATTATGTCTATAAGACTTTCCATTAAGTATAACAAACTTTCTATCATACCTCTAAAAATTGTGTGACCCACTATTTTCCTAGGTTCATCATGATCACATGTAATTGTGGTATTATTTGGTGTGATAAACCATTTACTATTGTCATATCCAAACTTTTTGAGTAGGTATTTGAAATACATATGTTGGGATACATAGGTTCCTTCTGGTTTTTGAGGTATTTGAAACCCAAAAAAGAATTTTAACTCACCCATATTACTAATTTCATACTCTTATTTCATTATATTCACAAAATAATAAGTTAAGGATTGATGAGTTGAGCTGAATATAATGTCATCACCCTAAATTTGAACATTTAAACCATATTTTTTTCATTTTTATAATTTATTTGGCTCAGCAGTACCTTTTTCAGAATTATTTTGTAATATAAATCTTGCAAATCTATCATACAATGCTATTGGGGCTTATTTAAGGCCATAAAACTCTTTTGTATGTTTAAAAAAAATGATTAGGATGTTTTGATTATATATAACTATGGGGTTGATCAATAAGAACTTCTTCTTTGACAAAACCATTGAGAAAATAACATTTAACACCCATTAGAAAATGTTTTAAATTAAAGTATCTGAAAAAGGCTAATAGATTTCTAATATATTCAAAATTAGCTACTAGATCATAGGTTTCATCATAGTTTATTCCTACCTTTTGATTATAGACTTTAGCAAAAAGTATTTCTATATATCATACTATGAATCTATTTTCATCTAACTTGTTTCTAAAAACCCATTTCGCACCAATTATGGTGTTTCTTTAGCTCTTTCATCCCTAGTCCAGACTTTATTTCTCTCAAATTAATTTAGTTCATCTTGCATTGACATATTCCAATATTAATCACTAAAGTCATTATTTGATGTTTTAGGATCTATTTGAGAATGAAAAAGAAAGATGTTCTATTTAATTTCTCATGGAATTTATAGTCCATAAAGGTTGATTTACATCTCCAATGATATTATCACTGGAATGATTCTTATGAAACAACTGATTTAGGTTTTGTAAAACCTATTCATCAACATATGATAGAAATCTTATGGGTTAAAAGTTTTAGAAAAATTTTATTGATCATTATCCTTTTCAATATATTTTTCAATCAAAGCATGATAATCAGTTTGTGAGAATACATCAGTTGATGTAGGTAAGGTGTTTTGAAAACCCAAGGAGTATGTTTCAACCTATGTAACATGCACTATTTCTTTAACAGTACATGAGGTTTTATTGAAACCCCAATAAGCCTTATAAGTTTTGGAATAATATAGAATGATTCCTACATCATATTTAGATGAAAAAATATGAAAATATTCTTTTTATATTCAATATTAATACTTTTCTACCAAACACACTGATGTATGAATCTTTAGGATTTCATCCATTCCAAAATTCCTAAGGTTTTTTATTATTAAAATTTCTTGTTAAAATACTATTTATAGTATAACATGAAGTACTAATAGCTTCATACTAGAAATGAATAGCAATTGAGTATTCACCCAACATGATTCCTGTCATTTCTTGAATAATACAATTCTTTCTCTCAACAACACCATTTTGTGGAGGGGTTCCTCGTGCTGAAATTTTGTGACTAATTCCATTCTTACTAAAAAGGTTTTGAAATCCAATTTTTAAAATTCTACATGATGATCACTATGTATAGTTGTAAATGGTATGTTTTTCTCAATTTTAACATGGTCTCTTAATGTTTTGAAATAAAAAGGGGCTTCATATTTTTTTATAGAAAATTGTCCCATATAAATATAGTGTACTAATCAGTTAAAACAAATACATAGTATTTTCCACCAATTCTTCAAGTTTGGGTAGGAACCAAAATATCCAAGTGCACTAACTGTAATGCATTATAAGTAGAAACCTTATTGATTGATTTAAAGCTGGTTTTAGGTTGCATTACATATTTACAAGGATCACAATCATTTAAATAATCATACATATGATCTGGTAGATCCTTAACAATTTTATCCATTGATGTTTACAAATGATTATATGATTACTGTGTCCTAACCATCTATTCCATAACCATGATTGGTCTTCCATTTCACTTAAGCAAGGCAGGTCTTGGCTCATAATGTCTTATAAGTTAATTATGTATACATTATCCGGCCTATGGGTATAAATAATGAATTCATCATTGGAATTGTGAACAGATCAATTTTTTTTCCTAAAATTACCAAGGCCTCCCTCATCACATAATTAACTTATGGTAATAAGGTTGTTCTTATGACCATTGACAAACAAAACATTTGAAATTAAAACATTTCAAAAAAGAACAATATTATTTATACAAATGATCATTCCCTTATCGTTATCTTTTAAGGTCACACTTGTAAATTCAATTTCAATAATCTTTTCAAAGAAACCAGTATTACCTTTCATGTATTGCGAAAAACCAATGTATAGGTACCAAATATTCTTGTTGTTGGTACACTACTTATTTTCCTGAAAGAGAAACAATTATTTTTTAGGAATATAAACTTGTTTGGATCCTGTAATGATAGATAAAAGAATTTAGGGAATCCACATTTGTTTTGAAAAATTGGATTTCTGAAATCCAAAATATTGACTTTTATAAAGAGAACAACATCTTTCATAATGTCTACCACATTGAAATTACGTACAAAATGGGGCACTGTGAGGAATAAAATAGTTATGACTAAAAATCGGATTTGAGTGACTGTATCCAAATATATATATATTCCTTAAAAGAAGAATTTAAGAATACATATTATTAATGTTTTCCATACCATAGGTAATGTTTGATAAAAGTTTCGAAAGAGAAAACATTTCATATTTCAGTCTAATAAATAAATTATCATTCTCACAAGAAATTATTTTGGAATGATTTTTTTATTCAAAAATATTTTTCCTTAAAACAAGTTGTTTATAGTTTTTAGAATGTTTATCCTCATGAGAGCATACTTCTTAAGATACTTTTTTGTATTCTATAAATCAGTAAATTTATGATCGTGATAATTGGACAGATCTGATATTTCATTTTTCAAAATTTATATTCTAGAATTTTCCTAATCAAGTTTGTCTTCAGTTTTGAATTTTCATTCTTAGGTAATTTGGAAAATCTAGAAACATCTTCAATGGAAAGTAAATTTTCCACTATTGAGGATGATTATTCATCCAATGAATAAGAATGTTTCACATCAGGTTAATTAGAATTTAAATATACATTTTTAAGGGATTCAACATTGTGTACCTTATCCATGTAGCGATGATTTTCAATTGGTAGTCTGGATATGAGTCCTACATTCCTCTGACCCAATGATTTGTAATCGGAGGATTCGTATAATGAATACCTAAAACATGAACTTCATGTATCATTTTCATTCCAAAATTTGTTTTCCTTGACATGAAATACTTTTTCTTGTTTGTTTCAGAATGATTATCCTTTCTATCTTTTTTGTTTAGTAAAGGAAATTCTGGTCTAATATGACATTCTCGTTTTCATTCAAAAAAATTGACCTTAGAATCATTCTTTTGTTTTCTATCTTTATTTTGGAGTCTATATTGAATGTATTTTATTCCTACAATCTTGTTCATCCTTTGAGAAAGATTAGATAATTCTTTATCTGAGTGATCATTATCACTTGACATTGATATAAAAATAGCTTTATTAGATTTGGATATTATTATAATTTTTGGATTTGTGGATTTAGTAGTAGTAAAAGATATGCCCTCATTATAATTATTCTTATTATTGAAATAATCATCACTTTTTATTCTAGTCTCATGCTGAATTAGAGTACCAAATTACTTATAAAGGGTGATTTGTGTAACATTCCTATTTTCATTAACAACACTTCTTTTTTATTCCGACTCATTATGAATAATATCAATAATCCTGTCTATTAGAGCTTCAGCATCATGAAATTTCTCTCCCATATGTTGTACACTGTTGATGATTATCATAAACCATTGTTTCACATTTCATACTGGTTCTACATAAAGAGAATGAAATCCATTATATTCTACTTGAAGCATTGCTCTTCTTATTTATATGACATTGGATGTACCCAAATGTGTGACATCTAATTTCTTCCAGATATAGTAGGATACTTCACAAGATGATATCTAAGTATATATATTATTGGTAATGGAACATAACAATGTATTGGGTACCTTGTAATTCAGTAGATATTCTTGTTTCTCTTGATTTTTGAAGGTACTAACTTCTTTGTTTTGGATTTTATAACCTCCAGTAAGCATGATAAAGTTGTCCACTACAGTATTAAAAAAATATCTTCATTCGATCTCTCCAGTACTCATAATCATTCGCATAAAATAAAGTTGGTGTAGTTGGATTTAGATTGTCAATTGATCCAATACTCATTCCTACCATCATAAAAAACATTTCCACTACACATGTTAGTGTGGTAAGTAATTATAAACAAATGATTACTAAAATAAATACAATTTTATTTCCAAAAGAAATATAGAAATTAATACAACACAGTGGAAGCCTCCTCTAATATCAATTGTTGGATCATAATATAGCTGTATATATATATTATATGCAACAATACAAGAGTGGGTGAATTTTAAGGTTAAAAACAATCTACTTAGACACATAAGAAATAACATTATTAAATATATCTTAAAATAATAAAAAACAAATCAATACAATAGGCCATATAGGTCTTGGATCCAATGTAAATAATAAGATATAATAATACAAGTAATGTAAAACAATTGTATTAGAAATGAATACAATGATTAGAGTAATACAAATGTTAATGATTCTACAACATGGCGTATATAATCTATTAATAAAATATGAATCGTAATTGATTCAATTACAATTGAATTGAATATGTAAAGAAGGGGTAAACAATACAATTCCCTTTCTAATAAAAATAGTAGTGGAAATGTAAAATTATGGAAATTTTTTAACCCAATGCGAAGGGTATCATTTCACCTTCGATAGAAGGCCTTTCTTACCACCACCTTAGTAAGCCCTTGATATGATGATTGGTACACCAATATTTATATACCTGAAAGTCCTCTATTAAAAAGGTAATCAACACTTCTATCCATCATGAAATTGAAGGCCCTCGATATGATGATCAGTTGCACGTCTTTGTAGCCCCAGATTCCCTCGATCGTTACCACAATGATCGGTCACACAATGATGAAACAACGAACTTATAGATATAAAATAATACAGAACAAGTTTTTCACTTATTCTATTTTCAAGGCATTTTCACAAAGAAAGAGATAATTAATATAATCTATCTCAAAAAAATGATTGTAGAATTTTTTTTGTATTCTGGTTTGAATGACCTCCTATTTATAGGCTTCTAGTTCCAATGGTCATATTTATCCAATGGTTATTTTTCCCAGAAAAACATGAAGGGACTTGGAAACCTGACATTTCAACAGTTAAAAAAACAGAATACATAAAATCATTTTTATTAGTAAATAACTAAGTAAACAACATCATTTTAGTTAGAAATATGTAAGTAAAATAGTATAATGAAACAATATGAGATATATGAAATCAGTATTGAGGTTATGATAAGAGTGTAATGCATTTCATAAGTGCAATACATAACCTGTTTTGTATGATCATCATGATAACAATGCATAACGATTAAAAATTTTAACCTGGTCACAATTCTTAACATGGTTATGATGCATGATATTCAATCTAGTTACGATGCTTGTATTCAATACATAATAAGAGAATAATGCATAACCTGGTAAATATACATTACCTATTTATGATATTTTGATTATGATACATGATTTAGATTCTGTACATAATCCTAGTTATGATGTATAAATACTATGTGGTACTTAATCAAGTTACAATGTACTATTCAAGATATTACTATACTATTCTTATATTGTATAGGAAACTTGATTATGATGTAGTACATAACTTGGTTACGATGTATATTTCTGATGTGGTACATAACCAGGTTACGATTTCAGATTATAATGCAATATAAAGTCAGGTAACGATTTATGACTACGATGAAATGTATAATCTGGTTATGATTCAGAAATTTCATATAAAACAATGTGTATAAACAACAAACATGAGTTTCATAAGGATACATCAAACGTGAAAAACAACGTAAGTGATTACAATTGTTATAACAACATACATGATAAACAATATATGTGATTACAATATGTGTGATTTATGATTTCAAAAAAAATGATTGATGGAAAATTTGAAACATGTTTTGAATCAACAATCAGATCATCATCATAATCATGATAGGAAGTATTAGATAAATTAATGGAAAGTGGTAGTGCATAAAAATGAATCATCATGTCACAGTGTTCAAGTACCACACATTGTTGTGAAAAATGAAAACACAATGTTCACACATAATATATGTGATTAATCATGAAATAATTTTTGTGAACATATATATAATCATATCCATTCATATTTTACAATGTATCATGAGATATATAGAATTTACTAACTAATTTTAGTGGGAAAAAATTCTAAGAGTATTCGTCAAATTATTACATTTCAATAATCATGAATACCACATAAAACAAAAATCAATCATAAGTGGAAAATAACCCATGGAATGGAATGAGTTTAATTTAATAAATCATACATACATGAATAAATTTTGGGGTTCGCAGAAGAGAAGGTAATATAATACATTTTATTTGAATAATCATTCATTGTGAAGAAAAAAATTTAATTATTAGTAGAAGAAGAGTTTTTAGATTGATGAGTTATTTTGGAAAATCATTGTGCTCATCATAATCTCATGTAGAAAACATGTATACACCTAAAAAAATAGAATAATAATGAAATAAAATTTAAGGAAAATTTATTGAATATCCATACTGAAATTGGTTTGGATGTTGTGAAAACCAAGGAAACAAAATAGGGTTTGGTAATCCCCTTACCATAGTCTCTCCTTAATTACATTGCCTTTTTACATCCTAGAAAACTAAAATTCAGGTAAAAAAACTCTGTTATAAAAGAAAATTGTAGTAATTTATACATATATTTATCAGTTATAATCATTTAATTATATTTCCTAATTTTTTTGATGATATTTAATTATTGTTATATAATCATATTTCTTAAAGATTTCGTATTTTTCCTCAATTTTGATAATATGGTAAATATAAATTATACAATAGTATATTTAATTCTATAAGTGTAGATTAAATTATTTACATATTTATATGTTAGACATAATCTATATTTTACATCCATGATGGTGGTTATAAGAATTTTTTTTGAAGTTTTCGTAGGTTGTTAACCAACCTTCAATTGGACGTTGAAGAAATAGTGTGGAAAGGGAGTGTGAATTTTATATATGTCATACATATGATACATGGATTATGTGATCACCATTAATATAATATTAAAGTACTCAAATATTAATTTTAGGGTATATGGTTATGAATGTAATCAGAAATACAATTAGGGTATAATGAAAATATGAAGCACATAATGAAGACTTATAATTTCTTCAGAGTGGCTTCTCTTAAACGGTGATACAAATACTTTTAGGATTGGAATTTGATGGATCCAAACTATTCCTAGAATATGAAATTGTCTTATTTGGAAGTGTTTTGTAAATTATTCGGGATTTAAATGGGTGGAATGAGTGGGTTTTGAAGGGAAGGTATATGTTTTATTTATAATTTAAGAGATGAGTATTTTTAGAATAAAATTTTATATAAAATTTTATAACCACGACGAGACATGTAATAGTGTTTTTTTTAAAATATAAATCCAATATTAATATAATATAATTATTTTTTAATTTATATAACCTTAATAAATATAATGTTTTAATTTACTAAAATGGAATATTTAATGAAAAAGAAATCGATATTTTAAGAAATTGTTTTTTTTGTTTTGGTTTTGGAAAATAAATTTTATGTTCGAAAACTGATTTAATTTATTATAATTAATTATTTATAACATAAATATATAATAACAAAACATAATTTCTATTAATCATTATGTCACTAAAATATCTTGAATTATTCCATTTACGTTATGACATTTATATGGAAAATGTATTTTTACCATTCCTGATAAATTTGATGTATTTTAGAAATTATCAAAAAAACAACCATGGAAAATTTCATCACGATGATTTAAAAAATATAATCCATTTTATAGAAATATTTATCAAAATATTAGGCATATAATTTTTAATAAATCATTATTTATTCCAAAAAACCCTTTTTAATATTATAATCAATTTTATGACACATAGAATAATTAAAAATGGTCTCATAAAGTTATATTATAGTCATTAGGAAAAAATATTTATTTAGAAATATATTTTAAGAAAATAAATTTTCCATTATATAATTATTTTAATTATGAAACTGAAAATAAAAATTTAGGTTTAGAAAATTATATAACAACTAATTTATAATTTTTTAAAAAATATATTTAATTACATTACGATGTAATTATATCATATTTTCATTTATAAGAAGACTAAATTTAATCAGTACTTTCATAAGTGGGTTTACTATAATATTTTAAGGATTAAAATTCTTAATGTTCATGTTACTATTCTATGTGATAGTTTATTATTCCATCGATATTGGTTCCTTGATTTCATAGAAATGCATTTTATTAACTCATTGTTCAAATATAGAGTTGGTATTCTGTTCTATATGTGATTAATGTTATTTATACAGTGTGACATTAAAAAAAATGGAATTTAAATTGATAAAATTTTTGTTCGATAAAAATTGTTTATTTTCAGACATCAAAAACATATTATTCATACTATTCCTATGATAATTTAAATTTGTGTGCTGAAACACATCTAAATTTTCCAAAAAATATTTCTAAAGTTATCGGTCTCTTCATCAAGGGGCTATCTATAAAAACCACCATCCATCATATAATATGTCTAATATATTCATTATACAAATTTAGAGTAAAAATTTAAACATTTATGTTCTTATTGGAATACTAAAATATGAAATTTTAGTAATTTCTCCAATCAGATAAACATAATCGTAAACCATCCTGAGTACAATGGAGAATGGTACCAAAATTTCAAATCCTTATTAAAAATTATCACAATCCAACAAAAAAATAAATCAATATGATATCAATACAACCTATCCCAATTTTATATAATGTATAATAATGGGTATATATCATTGATGAATAGAAATACAATGAAATAAGATAAAAATAATTTATGTGTAAAATAAACATTTCATTTTAATAATCGACTTTGGAATCCAAAAACAAAAAAAAGGTTGAACAACTTTTATTTGAATATATCCATTTAAATAATAAATTACAAATAAAAGATTGAGTGGTTATAAAGTAATACAATTATTTTCAGGATGTATACATTAAAATAAATATTTCTTCAACATTTTCAGTAAAATCCAAATGGGTACTGTTTGGAAAAAAACATGAATATTCATTTGAAAACATTTTGTAAAAACAAATATTGTAAAATTACATTCATAAATTACTTGGAGGATTTTTAAATGCATTTTTGAAAAAATATTTTCAAAATAAGCATTTGGAACAATTCTAATTTTCTACCGAAAAGATAAATAATGATGTATTTTCTTAAATATATTTTCTAAATAATTATTCGTACCAATGTTTGGAGAGTTGTTTATATTATAGAAAAAGTTAATTAATAACCATATGGTAAGTTATTATATTTATTTTTATATATATATACAAATTAATTCCCCCATGGTAAACATAGTGAAAAACAATATCGAATAATGATGACATTGTAAAAGAAACCCTTACAAAATTTCTAATTAATGAATCATATGTCATTTGAAATAAATAATATATTATGAGGTATTAAATAAAATAATTTAAAATATATAATTGATGAATAATATAAAAATTATTAATATATACACCACACAATAGAATAAGTGGTGATTATAATGTGTATCCCATGAAAGAAAAACTGAGACAAGAAACCCTTACAAGCTGTCATTTAATAATATCACATTATTTTCATGGTTTCATGTGATAATTGAAATGTCCTCACATGAATATGTTGTTTAGAAGATATATAAACATCATATAAATTAATATATGAATTTTATTAATAATATTTTTTTCATTATATACAACATTATAACCATGATTGAAAATCAGAAATAGAAAATGAATCTCATCTCTTCATGGTGACGGTAGGTCATACGTACGAATGTGCTATGATATCATTCCATTATGGGGTGAACTATTAATAATGTGAATGATATATTAATTTTAAATAATTTATACAATATCGTATTTTTAAATTATATTAATTTAATTTATCTTTATTACATTTCTTTTAATGTTTAAGTGGAAAACTAATCACCATGCCTCGTGTAGAGGTAGTTTGTTATTCACACGAGGGACATTATCATATTTTAAATGAAATTAAATTTAAGGTATAATATGTGATATTATAATTCCAAAATTATAATAATTTTAAAAATAATATATATATGTAAATTAAATCATTTTATCCATTCTAGAATAGAGGTTATGAAAAATGAATGTCATCATTTCGTCAGACAAAAATACTACATACCCATGATCGATAGTTTTGTTTCACATTTGATGGAAGTAGAGATTGATTAGGGTTATAAAATTTGAAAATTAAAATATAAATATATATTGGATACTAGTGTTATTATATTATATGATTAAAGGATTATATTAATGTGTTGGGATAAGAAACAAAACAAATACCCACATCTATAATTTTTACCGCGTCTTCAAAGATCCTCTTTAGGTTTATACATAATGTCTTCATATATGGTATTGATAATTAAAATAATGTCTATAGTATTTGGAGAGGTATTTTGGGAATTTACTTGGTTAGGCAACAGATAATTAAAGGTGTTCGGAAGTGTGAAGAGTATATGAAATAGGGTGACATTGTATGTGTTTGATGAAACAAATTAATTAGGACAAGTATTTATCCTGAAAAAAAATCATTATCAGACCATAGAGGTGATAAGGTATAAATATGTTGATTTTATGGGTATTAGAAAAAGATTTCGGGTTTTTTATTCATATCCTTATAATTTAACTCCATGTAAATTAGTTTCTACCTTAACTAATGTAATTAATATTTATTAGTCTAACTATTTATTATGGTATGAAATTAAATTTAAATTATTATATAATATTAATTATTATGATTAAAAATATGTAATAAATTTTTCATCATTCGATTCACAGAAGGGGTAAAATTAAATTTATATCCAATCAAATAGATACAAAAAAATCACTATTCCTATGAAAAGCATTCAGCTATTTAAAAAAATAATATACTAATTCAATATGAAAATAATTCCAATGATAGTAATTATATATATTTTATTATAATTGAACAAATATTAATTTTTATCCAATTAAAAATATATTTGACCTGTGTAAATAATTTAAATGAATGGTAGTTTTAAAAAAAAATAAATATTCATTAGTAATCAATAAAAAAAATAATTTCATAATACTCTAAAAAATTAACCCAAATATAATTTTTAAATGAAGATTTGATAAATGATTTTTATTTAGTTCAATAAATTCAATAACGTTTTAATAATAAATTTATTTTTTTCAAAGCGTGACTAAACCTCCTTTAAAAAAAATTAGAAAACATTTATTTTTAATTAATTTTTTTATTTCAAATCAGTAGACAACCATTGAAATTATCTTATACATGTGTAGAAAATATAATTTTCATAATATAGTTATTCCTATTCTTACCCACCTATTTAATGTTTAGTTTATAATTTTCATATTAAAATAATAATATTTTAATATACATTCTTGTTTTGTTTAAAATCGATGTTGAGTGCATCACAAGATATAGAAGAGATTGAATTAGTTTAACAAGAAATATATGGTAATGTATCAGTGTGTTACATTATCTTATAATATTATGGTTTTGTTTTATATATTCTATTGAACATATTGTTCCTATTAAAAAATAGGGGTTTTCTGTAACATTGTTATTTGGGATAATTCTTTGATTTTAAAAACATTGTGTGCCTGAATTTTTTATAAATAACTTCTATAAAATATCATGATTACTGAGAAAAGTTTCAATATCTCACATGAGTTTCATTTCACTGAAAAATACTCATCCATTACAGAATAAATATTATAAAGTTTTATTATTTATATAATTCAATTTGATAATTTGAGATTGATTTATATTCACTAAAAAATTAAGACAATGATGAATTATATATAATTTTCAGCATGAGATTACTTTTCTATAATTTATTTATTTCATAGTTAATATAATGGTTTATTTTTTTTATTAGAAGTAAATATTTTTGTTATTATAAATCAATGTCTAATGTATCATTTTTAGGTATATGATGATTTTATGGGGTAAATTAAGAATCCCTATAAAACAACTCCTCAATTATTTAAAAGAATATGTAAATAGAGGTTGTAGTGTTTTGTACAGACTACTTTAATGCATTGGATCATGTAAGATTTCCAACAAATTTTCATGAATGATTCAATTTGGGAATAAATGGGATCTATGGAATGAAAATAAAATCATTGAGAATATATGAAATTAAATATTCATGTTTATAAATCTTAAATAAAATATATGGTTGTTATACTTATATAAAATCTCATATTAATGCATTGAAAAATATTTTACAATGAAGAAATATACATGCATATTAAATGGGAATATAATTTTTTTATATGGTTTTATGATACAGTGCTTGGAATATCATATGCATCATAACTATTGAAATTATTTTTGGGAATCCCATGATTAATTGTGATAATATGGTTTGATAATTCCATTAATGGTTATACATTATATACCAACAATTATAATAATAGAAATTTATCTCGAAATGGTGGTATATGTTGTTCACTATTTAATGCATTTTTTATCACGAAATACAAAACCAAATATCTAAATGATATCCATACTAGTGAATTATAAATGATATTTGGAAATTTTATGACATTAATTTTTTAGTTCATGTGTTAAATTGTAAATTTTGTTTAGTAAAAAAATGAATCAGTAGTAATTTTATATGACACTAAAAAAGTTGAATATATTGGATGACAAAAATAGTCCATTTATCATGGAAGAACATGATAATTAAAGTCTCTTTGTTATTGATCTATAAATTGTGTAGTGGTCATTATTTTTTAAAGGATAGCAGTATTTTGGTGATGAAAAACATAATGATGTTGACGAATTATGTTACATACCTTCTTTTGTGTAGATATTATCAGAGGATATGGATGATCATGTCATATATATAGTTTATTCCTTATGTAATGATCATTAAAAATTAATATTAGAAATAATCCCAATACAAATATCCTAATATTTCATGTATCATAATTTATTTCTTATTTGAAATAATGAATTTTGATAATTGATAGATTTAGTGTTTCTAATTTTTTTTATTTTACAAAACACTCCTATTTTATGAATAATGATAAAAATTATTATTATTTTATTTTAGTTATGTTGAAGTCATTTTCTAGTTGTTCAATTTTATAGGAATATTTTTTATTTTTATGAATTTTTTCATTAGTTATATTTTCTTCTATTAATATTCTTGATTGTTTCATAAAATTTATATAGTAATTTTTTAACATTCATTTAACTAATCTAAAAATATAATAATAAATGATAATTTTTTTTATCATTTTCCTATTTTTATTCAATTTTATATACAATAGTTCAATTTATATAAATTGTTATAGTATTATTTTCATCTATGAATGTTATTTAAAGTCTCATAAAAATTTGCAATTTTTTCCAATTTTTTTAAAATAATCTGAATAATTCAATAATGTGTTTGTTATCATAAAATTATGTTTATTTGTACCTATTCGAAACTTATATTCTTATTTATATGTCCCATTAGGATATATAAAATAATTTAATTAGGTTTTTTATTATTTCTATATAGTTTCATATCACATAATTGTTTATAATTTTTTTTACAATCCTAGTTACTACATTAACATATATGAATAATAATTTTTTTAGTTTGGTATATATTTTTTGGATTATTTTTATATTATACATTAATTTTATATTTATCAATTAGATTTGTAAATCATTGTAGTACTTTTTTGTTATTTTGATTTATATGATCATTATAAATCAAAAAACTATTAAAAATCATAAATATATAGAAGAACCTACACATATATAAACTGAGGATCCACCATATCCTTCAAACCAGTAGCCTTCCACATCCAATGTTAATAAGATTTCATTCATGGTTTGTAAAACTGGGAACATTCATTTACCAATATCATCATTAGATCAAAACCTATACTAGAGTGCTGATATTGGGTTCTATGGAAATGTTAATCCTAGGCGTTTGAAATTTGAATCAATATTAAACTTTAGTGGATATGAAAGCATGAGAGAAAGTTAGAATTTTTAATTTATAATTCGAAAATAGTCAATAAGGAAATAATAGTTCATCTGCGTGACATAAATTTTATCAAGTAAATTTTTATTAATTTATATATCTTGAATTATTTTTACCAATACAGTTCATTTAATTCCTTCTAATAGGATGAAATTTTTTATAGTAAAAACTAATGTAATCTTAAGGAATATATAATCTTTTCCTACTATGAGATAGCAGGATTTTAAAGAAACAAAACCATAGGATTTAATTTTCTTTCAAGAAAAAAGTTAATATCTGTATTATATATTTATTTTTCATGATGAAGATATATTGAATAATAATTAATTGTATGTGTGATGTCATCTTCATGAATTTATTTTGTATAATAAATATAATTGATAATATTTAAGATTTGTTTTTCTTTAATGAAAATAATTTTAGGTGTTACCATAATAATATTATCACTCCCTTTTTAAAATATATTTTATTAAAAGAAAATGCAATGAATCCCTTCTTTTCTCTAGGCTTACCTCACCAAATTAATCTATATTCATTAGGAATACATCATCTAGGACTCTTGGGGTAACTCAATATTCTTTAATCATGTATACTCAATCACCCAAGTCATCAAAACACAATTTCTTATATTATCAGCCCTATTTCTCCATACCTCATTTTACCTATAAATACCCAACCTTAGAAAATTTATAGTTTATGATTATCCACACTTATGGAAGAGATAGAAAACCACATGAAGAATCATTTCTTAGTCCTATAGAATATCACTTAGGATTCCTATATAACTCTAATACCCAGGAAAAATAACTTAATTAGTAGTAATGGATTACCCATAGAGATACCCTAAAATATCAATTGCATACGATCCTTCATGTGGGTGACCAAATCCCAATGGTTCCTTTATTGACTAACCAGTCATCTAGGGTCTGTCACCTATGAAACCAATTTTTTTTTGGTTCGTCAACAAGGTGATGACCGACACACAGTTTTTCACTAGTATGGCCATCTTCCTAGGGAGCTTCACTTGGGAGACTCATCAGAAATTTCATTTACATGAGTGATCCATCTCATAGAGATACCATTCTTGTATGAATGTTTCCCTAGGATTCTTATTCCATAAAATTATGTCATCCTTAACCCAATTATAACATTTAGAAATTATTTCATTAAGGAATCCCCCACAACAATGATATTTATATGACTTGGGAATAGTGTACACCATCAGAACCTAAATTATATCATGAATTCCCTTGGTTAACGTTTTTCCCTGACATATTCTCCATAAAAAAATATGATCCTCCAGTTTCTTATGATATTTCATCCCCATGGTAATGTGGTCCCCAATCCGGGAGGTGCTGTTTGTATTCTTAAAGGCTCCATAAATGACCATGACTTCCAGTATGTTGTATGATACAAAATTAGATATAGGAAACATCCATGCATTAAATTTTTCAATTAGTGGATTCCTAATCCTTGATCATAGGTTTAAAAACTAGAGTGTATATGGAAGAGGGAATCCCTTTTATAATATTCCCCATATTCATTGTTTCTATTTCACCCTCCATTGCCCAAACCCATATTTAACTGGGTGAGGAGTGGGTTCCACATGGAATACCTTATAGAGTTATCCACAATACTATTATATTAGAAATGTTTTCTCTCCAGGATACCATATCAATTTCCACTTACATCCATATATGAGGGATGAATTTCCTTACAAGGTTCTTATTCTTGTGTAATTCTCATACAACTAATTATTTATGAAAAGTTTTTTATAATCTATTTGATCATGTTTCTCACATAATGTTGAATGACATGCTCTCAAATGTCTATGTTAATCATTCTAAAATCATGAATAAAATGACTCCATTTGAGAATAATAATTTTTTGTGATCCCTGACTCCATCCATGAGGGAAAAATCATTTTCCTAAGCCCCAATAAATACTCTAGAATATCAAAAGTAATGACACAAACATCCCCACCTCTTGATGTTAAATTATGCGAAATACATCATCACATCACAATGATAAAATCCATAACCTACAAACTAATATCATGGCCATAAACTAAAAAAATTGTCCTTGTAGCATGATATAATAAATCATAGTATGATCCCATCACTTGACCAAAAACTATAAAACTCAAACTGCATAGTATTTGGTTCCAATATTGATGGTAAACATAGGATGCCTCCCTGAGTTTGAAACCCAATATCATTAAATCCCTAATTACCATCCTTATTGGAACATATACTAAAAAATAATCAAGCTGGAACCCCGAGGGCCATATTAGTTTTCGGTCATATCAGTTCATATTCGTCCGACCATACTCAAAGGAAGATCCATCATCACAAGTCGATATTATATCTATGTAAAAACTAATATCAGATGTCTATATTACCTACATGATCAGAAAAAAATGGAATCTCTAACATAAGTCCTACTCCAATGTTTCTTTGGATCCTATCACCTATTAATTCTTATGGGATGATTATAATATTTATGGATCAACCCTTACCATGTGAACATAAATTTTCAAACATGACCCAATATGTGGAACCATACTACGTGAGTTATCATACATTTTATAAGGATAAATCATACAAATAATTAATAGTCCAGATCCAAACATATTAAATACTCATCAATTTCTCACATGGATATAAAGACTATATTACCTAAAAATGTTGAATTAAGACATTGTTTTTTGAAAAGGAATCACCATGTAACAATGAATAATATTAGAAAACCATTGAAATAGTCACATGGTTCCATCGATGGAGAAAATATAAAAAATATAAATGTTCAAATTGATGAAATTCCTATGAATTGAAAATATTTTCACATAGACTGAAGTTAATAATTATTTGTTAACATATAGGGAATGGTTCACTTACTCTGATTTGGGTAGGATTCAAAAACATGAGATAAATCTATAACAGTGTCTTGAAGATGGAAATAATTCCCTCAGTTAGGGTAGGATGATAGCAACCTACCATCCACTCAGCCAAGGTGAGTTCCAAAGAATCATTAGTAAAGACCCAAAATGTTCTTCAGTCTTTAGAAACTAGGTCCATAGAAGATCACGACTCTGGGTACTATTGTATGTTTCATATTTTTGGAATAAAACTCATTGGAAACATTCTGATATGTGGTTAATTTCCTATTTATGAATAACTAAATAATTAAATTTGATGACATATTAAAAACAAGATGAATATTTCATTGACCAAAATAATTGGATTTCCGTCATTACAGATGATTTTTTATGTGTTTTAAGGAAAATGTAAAATGAAATAAATATAATAGATCATTTATATATCATTTAAACATGAATTAATTTATCCATTGGGGTATTTGTTTACATGTGGTATTTATATTATGGAATTATAATTTGTGTATGTTTTTTGTAAATAGTAGCACAAGAAATATCATCATTCCAAATCACATATTCTCACGCATTACCGACTATTGAATCAGTAATTTCATAAGATGGGAAGTCATAGAACCATAGAATCTTTTCACTAACCCATAACCTTTTTTTGTTTAAAATACACTAATATGGGAGTACCATAAGAATGTTATTATATTAATTTTTAATTTTACTTGTAAATCCATATCAGATATAAATCCCACCAAAAAGTTTCAAAAATTGAGACGTTTTAATGAAGGAAAACATGGTTTTTATAATATTGATACATTTTATGAGACTCTCCAAAAAATGAAATAGTATATACCTCACTTACATCCGGATGGTTGATCAAGAGGTTAGCATTAACTTCACCAAAACATAAGACCCACCATGGAGGACTCAAACCAAAAATCAACCCCACTAACAATAAATCCATCAGTAACTCACTGAGGATGCCACCCTACTTGTCTGAGTTTAGTTATATTAGACATGAGAATCAATGAAACCCTGAAAAGGGTTACATACCAGAACTAACCAAGAGTGGTCCCACATCCCAGCTTCCACCATGGATGCTCACTAACCCCCGACAGTGTAAAATAGTGATCATAAACTCACACCTGCCTACATAAAAAATTATTCCATCATACTATAGAAGAAATAATAGATTTTGTTGATATAATATTCCAATGATAACGGGGTAGGTATAAATTCCAACACTCCCCTATATAATGCTTGTTTTTACATTCTATAAAAAACATGACATGTTTATGAACACATTCCCACTCAAACTATAGAACGATAAAACATTCATGTTCTTATTTTGGAAGCTATCCATAACATCAAAGAGGTAATAAAGGTGCATAATTACATCCCTATAAATAATTTAATAATCATTCAACATATCAATGTAAGAGAGGAATTTATAAGGAAGGCACATATCCCCACCCCACGCCCCGATTAGCTCATCATAACACTTCTATGGTCACTACATAGTGGAAACACTTTATTGATACCATAATAGGGCCACTAGTATGTATTGAAAATAAATGAAAAATTCAATATTTTATAAATTAATATTTATAATGGATTTTGTAGGTGTAATACAACGATTTCCTCCTAAATGGCACATATTCCTACCAAAAAGACTAAAAACTCTTACTTTATTTTGAAATAATAAATATGTAACCCTGGACGTTTCCCACAAAAAAAAACTATTCACAACATGTTACGTAATTAACAATATAATGAAAATAAAAAAATAAATCGCACCATAGGAAATATGATTTCTCTATTTAGTCAAATATTATAACTCTACTAAAAATAATGTTATTGATTCTGTCAAATATTCCACACTAGTGGCCAATGATTTTGATGAAATATTTATGTATCATGGAAGAAACTATTTTGGATACAAATTCCTTCTCCATTAATTATACAATATAAGCTCTAGAGGTCCTCCCCATAGTTTTTATCAAAATTATCCTTTTCATGTAAATATTAAATCGTTGATGGGAACAATTCAAATGATGATCACAATTAAAAATATCATATCTTTTAGAAGATGATATGTCTATGAGGTCAGAACCCTTCCATTATCCTGCTTGATGTTCCTCCCCAGAGAATACTACATATGATTCATCCTTATGTTTAGACATAAATCCATGAAGTTATTCCTTCTTATGATGGTATTCCCATCGAAGGTCCTCCCTATAGTTCCATTACATCTCTGTAAAAATCCACTACCATTTCGAAACTAAATATAATAAACACATTATATCTTTAGTAACATAAATTAATGAGGCTAGATAAACCTGTTTTGTTATATTGAAATTTTTATATCCCCTCCAAACCATAAGGATGCCATAGGTAATGATCATTCTACAAACCAACCTCCATTGATTTAGATTCATCTAAAATGGAGAATTTTAATGTCAACAATAATATTTAAAAAAATTACGATGTGAAACAACCATGTTGGTCATATGAGGTGAAATATTATCTCATTTAAGATAGAGATAAAATATGGATTAAGATGAAATAATTGTTGGGGGATAATCTTATAGTAATGTTATGACCTCTCACAACCCATTAGTATAGTATTACTAAAACAATTGATGAGGAATGTGTACATAATATTCACTTAAATCCATATCTTAAAATTAATCAATTAATAGAGAAAATCCTTATTATGAATTAGGTATAGTTAAATTATAGAAAAATAGTTAGTACATGATAGATTGAATTTTCTTTCCTTTCTGATGAATGATACCCAAAATTTTGAAAATGGTATTAACATATTAAATAATCATTACTTAATACTATAAAAAAATCTACGTAATTAGATTTAGAATACTCCATCTAGTATCTATTTGATAGGATAGTTTAAAATTGGATCTTTTAATTTCATATCTCCCGCTTAATATTAAATACCGCCAATGGTTACATCATGAAATGTCATTACATTTGTCCAAATCTCAAAATTACTCTCTGATCATAATGGATAGAATGCTCTGTCAGGATGGGATATGAACAAATCTATGAAAGTTTTGACCAAAAAGAGTGGGAAATCATAATACTATTGAATCATGTATCTAAAAATATTCAGCAAGATTATCATTTTAGAAAATCCAAACCAAAAGTTGAATAATTTCTTCAAGTAGAGAGTAGCTCACATTCAGATCATATATTTAACCTAGAGCATTCTATGATGAATGCTTGAATGATCAAGATGACACATGAAATAGTTATAGTTGTGTCAATCCAAGAGTATCACTTTCCTGTAGTTATGTGTGTGTTTTACCAAAATAGTTCCCCTCATGGTCATCAAATCCCTAATGAGCCTAGAATATTATAGAATTGGAACCACACTATCCCCAACTCGTACTGATGGGAGATTGTTTTCCTCAACCAACTAAAAAAATATGAAATTCAGTCTATTTCCTACTTGTGGGATCACATATAATATGTATTTTGTGGTTCCTCCCCTTATATTAGCTTTCACTATAATGGTTCAGAAAGAATATTTAAAAGAAGAAATGGATACTTATAGAAGAAGAATCCCAAAGATTCATATCAAGAGGGTGACCAATATAGATGATCTCATATCATCACTAAGTAGATATTATAAGTGAGACCATTAATATTATCATTCAGATGAATATTTAATAACTGAAACACACTATATGATAGTAAGGATTAGAAACACTAGCATTGTTGATTATATGAAGAATGGATATTGTGTATTAATATAGGAAGAGGATGTTTATATTAAAAGTAATATTTATTCTGAAATTAATTAAGAGGTAATGTTCTCAAGAATCCAATGGAATTTTAAAAGTTTTGAGGATCCCTTAAATGCTCAGTAATGACCACCTTGTGGAGATTTTAACAACGAAAAGGTAAATGTGTGTCTATGTACAACTTATTTCAGAAATAGGTTGAAGCCCCCAAAATTTATTAAAGAATCACATATTATGATGAATAAATTAAGTAGTGGAGGATATCAAATATATGGCTACTCAAGGGAAATATTCATTCTTAACATATTTTCAAAAAAATCCTAAAAGTATCCATTAAATAGTTCTTCCCCAATATAATGATCATATCATTCCATAAAAATCTATGCTAAGTGGTCTGATTAATGGGGGATCTAGGAATTTTACTTATTTAGATCCATTAATAGATGATTGTTAACTATTCCATCCATTTGGATACACACCATGAACACATGATGATAACAACCAATGGAAACCCAATATTGGCCATCAAACACAATCATAGGGTGGCCCACCAAGGTAGGATCAACCTATCACAAACCCCATCAGGCACTACCTATGACAATGTATTTAATAGTCCAATCATAACACTTTAATAACATTAGGACACTAATATTCTAACTAGAGCATATGGAATTGTGGTGTGAACCCGTGAAACTAGAAAAAAAATCCATAACCCAAGAGATTGTAAGAATATTTCCCTCAACATAACATATGAAATACTACTTTCTAAATATCCAATAGAACCTGGGACCCATTGGATCCCTTGAAAAATTTTTTTATCATAATGTGGACTAATTATTAGAACAATTATGTAGAATGAAGACTCCATAATTCGTTTTTTCACATACACACTATAGATATTAGGATTTTTTTGGTATATTGGTTTTTTTGCATGTTCAGTTATAGGATGAGAAGATCTCATAGAATATTTACTTCATCAATTTAGCTATACATTGTAAAATAAAAAATTTATATATCTATTTAATTAAAAACGATTGAATTGGAGAGTCTAGGACATTATTTCTCGGAAGAACTGATTGGACTACTCTCTGATTTTTAAAAATCCCAAATAAGAGTAGTTTGGAATATATATAGAGAACATTGGTGGTAAGATGAAAACGCATATCATTGAAATGAACATGATATAATATTTCAATGAATATTCCATATCTTTATAAGGATAATAAAATATTATTTAGAGAATTGAAGACAATTCATGAACAATATTGGAAGTCAAATAGAATACAATTGGGAGTGTGGTAACATTATTTGTCACACATAATCCCGTTATATCTGTTATCCTAACACCCGAGATGAATAAAATATCACAAAACACCTCCTCATGATAAAAAAATACCAAATCATCAACATTAAGGTGTAGAAATATATAAGAAGTTCCCATAGTATGGGTGTTATAAGAATAAGTTTTATTTATTCCAAGAGGCTATTATCACAAACAACTTCAAAGATGCTATGGATACTGTCTTTTTGAGCCATTGATAGAGTACAAAATATGATATAGTTATCCTTAGTGATCTCCCAAAATATATCCCCTTCCACTGAATATTTGGAAACACAATATAAGGGTTAATTTTTTTTAAATATATTCTCTATAAGATGATTGATTCAGGATAAGTAAATTTGGGCATGCCACTAATATAATTGGAATGTCATTTCCCACTCCAAAGAAATAAATTAGATGAAAATAATTTTCATGCAATGTTTCACATAGTTTTTATAAATATATGGCCATAAAATTGGAAAATTGAGATCATTATATCCTTAGGTCATATCAAAACCATCTAGTCCTTCCCCTAGTTTTATCTACTAGGGTGTAATGATCTTTGTCAACATTGAAATCTAATATAAAAGGGGCTTATAAAAGATTGTATAATTGGAGTGTAAAGGGTAATGTATAGGATAATAAATCTATATAAATGACCAAGATGGTCTAGAACCTCTCATATTTCATGAACACATAACTAAAAGAATAATAACTACCCCACCAAATGGAACACTAATTGGTTGAGGAGTTACTCATTATTTCTGTTACATAATTAATTTAATTGACCCATAATGGGATGATGAATATACATATAAACCCGAATTATCCATACTATAATAAAACATATATATATATATATAGGGAATATGTAGTCATATATGTGCATAATAATCTTTTTACATCACCAATTGAGCGATATATTTTGTCAAGACCCACGTGAAAGCACTTATGTGACCATGAAAATAAAATATAGATCCCAAAAAAATCATTCAGAAGTTATCCAAAAATAAATATTTTTAAAGACAATATGGAAGATGAGAAAATAATCAGTCATCCTATTTGGGAGGGAATACTAGTTTAGCTTAATTAGTATGCAATATTTGTTCCTTCCACTTCTAGTTCTGAGCCCAATCGATCCACATTAAACAGTTTAGTTACTATGGAAGATTCCATAGAGAAGAGTAATACTGGGAAGTACATACTACTTTCACAGAAGGATGGAATCTCAAATTAGTTTTATATTTTCCAAACAATTATTTAAATCATGAACATTGTTTCTACATTAATTTATCTCTAGGAATCACCTTTTGGAGGCTCTGTTAATCCCTTAATTTTTCAAAGATTAGTTATTTTCCTTAAATATTACAATGAGGATACTAATCTCATGGGATGTACCACTATAGTCTATTTCATAGAACTTGAATGGGGATGTAGATTACAAGGACATAGTAGACCCAGTTATGTATATGAAAAACTAAATTTCGTTAACGTCAGATGGGTTTTTATTGAAAAATGCTCAAAAAACACCATTATAGTTCAGAGGAACTATCAATTAGGTTATAGTGAAACTAATCTATCTACCTATGCATTAGAAATTTACGGTTATTAAAAATAATATGAATTATCATTCCTAAATTAAAATTATTTCCCCAATTTTGGGACCTTATCACTAATTAATGATTTTGGGTATTCCAATTGGATAAGACATTTAATGTATAGTCACAGAGACCTTGGTTGCATAAATATTCACCAGTTCGCTCATCAATTCATTAATGACTCAAATACAATGTTGATGGAAATATAATGAAATTTTAGGAGTGTTGAACTCAATTGAATATTCTATAAATCATTAAATTAACATTGGATTTAACTAAGTATATACAAAATAGCCCACAATAGATGTTGCCACAAGGGATATTACTCTGAAATGTTTTTAAATGGTTCCAATTAATAAATTTAAATATCTTTTCAATGATTATGTATTACCCAATAATAAAAATATGAATGAATGTTTATATTTGGTAATTTCATCATCATCCATCTTCATTATCCAAACAGAATAACATAGATGATGTGTTTGATCCTCACAATGGAGAAATTTATTTGGTGAAAGTTGTCTCGATTCATCTCAATATTCTCAAGAGACCCCTACATATTTGGATAAATTAAAATGGACTCTCATATCACCAATATAATGAAAGGATTCCATTATATAATTTCTTGAATTATAGGATGTTTTCTACTCCTCTTCCCATATTGACATTAAAAAATATTTATAAGGAGATTTCACATAGAATCTCACTAGTAATGTTAGTTGCATAGAGAAACCATTAGTGCCTAGGAAATAACCCTAATCCTCTATTCAGAATCATGAAGTCCTCACCTTCCCTTCTACCTATAAATATGTCCCTTTCTCGCTAATTAATCCTAAATATAAGGATTATACAGAATAATATAAGGATACCATTGATTCTACTCCAATAGGTGATTAAATTGTCTACACCAATATTTATTTCCATAGGAATAGAAATCGTGTTATTGAGGAGATCCAAAATCCACATTGATCAGTGCCTCCACGTATTATAAATAAAAATAAGTGTAGAGTAATTTTTTATAATTATATTAAGATGTATTTTACTAGAAATATATAGAAATTATTGGTCTTTATCCAAATTTAGGCACCAACAACATGGAATTTTTAGTGGATCACCATGATTACAAATTAGAATCCAAAATAACGCATCAAACTCATGCTACTATTCATAATGTTGATGTTAATAATAATATCAAAACCAACATCATCAGGGATTCTCAATATCTTAATTCGTTCACCAATATTGTCCCAATCAAAAATAATACAGAAATATTGTAGTTTTTATCAATAGTATGTTTATCAAATATAATTTTTCTTAATAGTAATTCCTTATCGTGATTATAGAACTTTTGATCAATGAATCTATTGGATACCAAGAAATTTTATTTATGGATAGTAATTTAGTATACAAAAAATCGGACAGGGCACTAAAGAAGAATAATTCACTGATTTCAGTGACCCCTAAGTAATGAAATTACAGTATGTTTGAAAAATATCTGTTCAACATATCTATTTTCCATGAAACACATTTTTAAACCCTTATTGGGTAAAACAATTGACTATTGTGGAATTATTCTTATGGTAAATTATTAATAGATCCTTTATCCTCATATTGATCTTTATACTATTTAAAATGACTCACATTAGAATATATTCATCATGATCCCCTAGAAATATGATATTATTGTTTCCTATGTAATTTTTTATGGAATCATAGTGGCCATAATTCAATTGATGTCGATCATGAAAATCTCAAGTGTTTCTTTGAAAATTTACCTCCTCATATCATTAATGTGTTCGGAATAATTCATTGATTCTTAGGGACATCCATAAATTACTAGAGAACATCATAGTTAGGTGTTTACGCTACACTAATTTGATGAATATGTGAGCCACCAATCACTTGAATGAGGAATTTCAAGATTTCAGTGAATGTCTCAAGAAAAACCATTGAATCCCACTCGTACTTGTTCCCCTATCAAAGGAAGGAAACTAATGTTATATATGATAGAATTAGAGAAACAAATATGTTACCTTTTTTTAATAGAATAATGATGAATGGTTTCAAAGTATTACCTTTTATCTTAGTATAAACATGATTTATAGTGAGGATTTATATTTTTTTATAAGGAAAATTTTCCTCACATTAATATTCATTGTTTAGATGTTGACACAATACATGTATCACCACATGGTCCACATTGTCTCTAGTAATGACATGATGAAATATAACCTCAATCACCTCATTTTAATCATAAATTTGGTGTTGTTCGAGGTTATCCTACAATTTTTTGACATTGGGTTCATATCAAAATATTCTAAACGTACACACATTAGCATATTTTCATATGGTGAATCATTATAAAGAAAACTCATTGTTGGATACTGAATTACCAGATGAAGAGTTATGATATGTTCTTGAAATCCCTTGTAAATGGGTTAAAAAATTTAATGATACTTCTAGAATCCCACAATGGAAAATAATGGATGACCAAAAACTGAAAAAAAATAATTTTTGAGCCGTCATTATATTTTGAGCCTAGGAAATCATTCACTATTACTTATTTTTTCATACAGATACATTAAAAAAGAATCATAATACCAATCCCTCCTTACAAGATTTAAATTAGTAATTTAGTCACTAGTATCCCTCGTGAAGAGCTAAAAAATTCCAAGTTGGTAATCCTGAATAACAATAGTGATTATTCCATTTAAAATGTAAAACCTATTCCCATTATTATTAACATAATAGATTGATAGGGTAATCCCCATCATTACTAACATAGTCCCATATCATGTGTTCATATATATCCTCAACTATGTGGGTTCGAATTTCTTTTACAAGAATATATATGAATACCGTTTAATATGCATGATCTGAACACTATAAATACCTACTGCTTTTATGGATGGTGATAATCATTAGAGTACCCTAATATGTGTTATTAAACCATAGTTCTTTAATCCCATCCAAATTAATGTAGTAATAGAAGAAAAATATGTATAACCTCTCACATATATAAATGGGTCCTTTAATAGAGAACTTCTTTTACATATAGATGTTCACATTGATGAGATACCTAAGATACACATATATTTTAAAATTGATGCATGTTAATAAATAATCTTGAATACATTGGTAACTATTAACATAAATAGATTCAATTAAGATTAAAAAACATGACTTAAATTTATATGAGTCTCCTAGAGTATGCAGTGATTCTACCCAATATGATGTGATGAGCCGGACTTACCATTATCTCTACCAATTTGAGTTTCTATACATCATTGATAAAACACACATGTGACAACCAAACTTTATAAATTAGGTCATTAGATCAAAAATGATATGGTAACCATTGGAAACCCTCTTAAATTCATGTAATTCCACATGAATGAATAATCCAACCCTTTGGGAATAAATAGAGATGAAATTAAAAAAATATTTATACTCATTATTTATCTCATGGAGGGTATCTGTGGTTGAAAGAGAAAATGATAGTTGAATATTTTCTAAAATTCAGAGTTGTGTCTTTAGACTTACTGGATATTAAACCCCACCCAATCGGAATGTGAAATAGAAAAGGGTTAGAAATTATATAATGGGAACATATATTATATTAGGTATTAGTATTATAACTAATAATAATGAAATGAGTTATTTTAGTGTTAATATAAATCTATATATATATTAATTAACTCAAAAAATATAAACAAATTATTTATAAGAAACCCTTGAGGAGAAGAGAACACCGTGGAACTTCATACATGTTGTTTTGAATGATATTTTAGATATCACAATAGTAAATCCCAATCACCATGGATACATACGAGAATAAGAGGCTGGTGAATCTTTTTAAAAAATTATTTTTTCATTAAAGTTTTCTATAAGGGGGATGTATATAAGGAGAATCAAAATTATTTATAATATAATTTTTACAATATTGTTTTGATGATGGGGGAAAGGATTAGTGGTACATTATAGTCAATGTTTGTTGTCATGGAGAGATGATTTCTGGTTATATATCCCAGAACGATGATCGATGATAGATTTAGGGCTTTAGTACATTCAATGTTTAATAACATAGAGAGATAGTTTTAGGCTTTAAATCCCACTCTACAGCCTCTAACATAATCTCAAAATCCCCCAACTATACATACCATTCTCAATATTATAACATATTCTAGTGATCTTCCCATAAATGTTGAGTTATATGTTGTGGATCCCATATATCACATTGTAGAATATGTGATCAGTTATTATGATGAACATACCATAAACCATCAGAATATGGATATGGGTAAATATATTGTATTGTTACAGGATGAAATATAATCATTTTTTACAATATCATTCCCTATAGAAGATGATACTCTTGTTAAAAAAAGTGTTAATTTTTATTCACTTTTGTCACCTAAACATGTTTAACCACATACCACAAAATTAAGCTTACATTATATCCTCCATTTGATTTTGGTATTAACTTTTTATCATATCTTAATATATATATATATATATATAATGTATAGACTTTTTGTATAGAACAAAAAAACATATTTAGTACCCTTCAACCTCAAATTCTACTTTCTCTGAATATATTTTTAAATTATCAAAAAAAAGAATGTACATTATCAAATGTTTATGAGATAAAAAATGCATTCTTACAATTTTGTACATGATATCATTGTGAAAATTTATAATTTAGATATCTAATATATTTTAACTAATGATATGTTTGGTATCGCATCGATGAATACATTTTCCATATATCTCTATTATCATATTTCCATAAATTATAAAAATTTGATTATTGTAAATAAATATATATGTATTCTTTTAAATTACATAACTTTATAGAATTTGTATAAATAATTACATGAAATCAATGTTTATATTCTATTTACTATAGTTATTTTATATAAAATTTATGATAATGAATGATAATGAATGAAAATGATGGATTTAATTTCTTTTAAAGTAATTAAGTTATGGATTCTTCCTAATCATGAGGGATATGGAATATATATTTCATTAAGTGTTTTTTTAATATTTAAATAAATACACACATTATATTTTTTTTATAACGTGGTCCTTGGATATGTATTTTTATCAATAATAATAAAACTTAATGGTTATTCATTATTCATGGAGATATGGGATAACACTATCAACCAACATTCCATAATTAAGATTTATTTTTTGAATAATAATATAAAATAATACTTTTTTTATTTCATACAATTTATTTTCAAAAATGGAGAGGGATTAATATAACTCGCATATAGTAAAGGGGATAATAAATATCAAATATGTGCATGAATACATGAGTTTATTTATAATTGGTACTATTTTTTATAGTTCTAAAAAGTTATTCCCAATTAAAAGATTATTTTAAAAATAAAATTTCTTCGTCAAAGAGAAGTTTAATGTGGGTATTATTTTTTCGATATATATATAAAATAATTTCAACTAGGATAGACTTAAAATTCAATAGGATTATAATTCATTAGAATATTTTATTGGTTATCTTATAAATATTTTTTGAATACTTATTGAATACTTTACATCTAATTTTTTTCTATTTTTATGACCCTATATCTTATAGGGGAAAAAGGAAAATTATTTTCAATTGATAATTAGGGAATTATATTAAATGTTTCAATGACTTTATCATTATATATATTTTGTATAAATATTTTTTAGTTTTCATTTAAAACTATAAACTTGTTTTACTTTAGAATTTATTTTTTAATTTCTAATATGAAATTGTATTATTATTGTTATTTCCTTTAGGTTTTCTTCTCTTTTTTCATCCTATTTTCATATTATATATGTTTGGGTATACTATATTTCAAAAAAAAATTAAAATAGTTTTTTATGTAAGGTATAAAATGAATGCTATAAAATATTTTTTGTACTTTGGTTACTTTTTATAACTTTTTCAAAAAGAGGTTGTACATCACCTATTTTTTAACCAGCAAAAAAATATATCTTTTAAAATTTGAATGAATTTATATATTTGTTTTTATAACAACCAAAGTTGTTTTTAAAATTTTTATTTTTACCAATGTTAAAACATCATTTCTAGAGTCTCATACAATATTGATACTTATTAACAAATATTAAACAAAAAAAATTGTGGAAGAACTATTTGTTTCACCAGTAAGACAATTAAATAATGTCGACGTATCAAGAATTATTGTTATGGTATATTCCACCATATAATATTATTATGTCAGATACAGGGTTGCACTTTTTATACCACTATCCATAACCATTGACCCTTGCTAATAATGAAAATTTTATAAGATATTTTAGTTCAATAAATACACTCATTTAGCAGGACCATGGATATCAAATTCTTCCATTTAATTATTATGTCTCAAACATCCTTTAGATATAGATATCTCTACATTATAATCCAAACAATCACATATATCTTACATACAATTTATAAACCCTCATAATCTTCGATATATACTTTGTAATATTTTTTGGACACAAAGATTTCATTCATAGCTGATCATTCATAAAAGTGGAATGATTCTCTCAAATTAATGATATGTGATTCTAACAAAACATTACAACTAAATAGTAAATTATAACCTCTTTCATCTTATATATATTTCATATAACATGTACCTCAAAATGAATCATATCCATGCTTTTATCTTATTTCCCTATATCTTTTCATATTCTGACAAATATTACCACAATTATAAAAAACTTAGTTAGGATTAAATGACTTTTCCTAACAAATTCAATGAGATTTTATAATTGAATTACATTTAATTATATTTCGGGGAGGTTATTTTACATTTCCATAAATATTTAGTGAACCATCATAAAATTAATATACCTCACTCTATTAGATATATTCATTAATATTAATCCCATAAACATCCCTAAATTCTAATACATACTTCCCAAAATAATTGATTGTGGAAATAAACATTCCATCCTAATTGTATGAATGTGGTGATATCCAAAAAAAATCCTAGAAATTATCCATAAAATTATTATTAATGCATTTTAATTGGCTTCAAATAATGTTAAAATAATTGATATGCTCTCTCAAAAATCTATCATTAAAATAATCATATTGAATAATCACTAAATCCTAAATAGTTTTTTCATTATCGATAGATTCTTACACTTGTTCACTAGAGACATCATTGAAATAAATGATATATTCAAATCATAGATGATAAGGGTTTCATTATAATCTAATTAAATCAAAATGTTTCTTGGAAAATTTCCTTGCTACCTACCATACATTATCTATCAATCTTATTAGTAGTTATTCATATCAAAAGAAGTTTTATGTCCATTTAAATGAGATAATATATTATTTCCATTTTACAAAATCCATATTTTTTTGAATAAAAATTAATTACATAGGATATCAAAGACCCTAATTTCATGAATGTGATTATATAAAAAAATACCCCTGAGTAAAAAAGATATAAAATGATAATTGATTGATATAGTAGATTTTTCCATGTTTGAACATCAATGTTCTAAACCAATTTGGATTCTCCATTTTTTGGTTGTTGATGCACTCTGATATCTAGGTGATACACTCTGTATGATGATATTAACAATTTAAAGGCATGATATATATGATCCAATGATTGGATTGAACCCCAGCTATCTGAATTTATAGAAGATTAGAAGTAAAACAGCATTACTCCCCACACCAAAACATACATGACAAGTAAATACTCCAATCAACTCAACAGAAGGATTATATATAGGAAAAGATAAATAATATATGGAAGAACACTTTGGATATATATAGTTTGGAAAAATATATCTTAAATATAAATAATAACACCACATTCATCTCATATTTCTCATATGATGTAATGTTTCTAATAAAAAGTAGAAATATTATCCATCAACTAAATTAAATTTTTTCATCAATATAACATGTGGTTAAAATGGGTCCCACACCAAATATAATGTGATAATCATTATGTTTTCTAATAAGATCCAAAATAATATATTTATAGAAAACCTACCATTTAACCCTAATTACATTTGATACCATATATTAATGGGAAGCAAACCTATGATACTAGAAAACATGAAAGTTACACTGAAACCGTAACACCTACATGTACTGTCAGAAAAACCGACTATATCCTATTACACATCCATCATGTAAAAGCCATATTTGATCAACCTATATTTATCAATGAATCTCATCTTTCAATACAAGTACCACAATATTGTTTTATCATTTTACATAATATTTGTATGGTATATGTAGAAGATATTAATGTTACATCCATAGACCCACAATTATTTCAATTCTTAAAATAGTATATGTCACTTTTCACTCATGTATAAAGAATGAAATTTCAATTATTTATGACTTTTGTATGTTTTTGAGGTTTAATCTTAAATATTACTTGATTATTAATTTTACTAATAAATAGTTTTCAATGATAGTTGTTTCTTCACTTTTTAGTTATTTGATAGTCCCAAAGTGTGATAAAATTGAAAAAATTGTGGGAGAACATTGAAATAAATCTTAAGGAGATGTTGAGGGGTAGAATTATATTTTTAATGAGATATATTATAGGTGTTGATGTATTTATAGTATGCTGATTATATCTAAATTATAAAAATAAATGGGATAAAAAAAATTTCTATATCTTAGTTACATATTTAAAAGGAGGAGTTTGTTTTTCAAAATTAATAGGGAGACTAGTATTTCTTTAAGTATATATGAGTTTGTCATTATTTTGATGTTTTACATTTTGAGTTGATTTTTTCATTTTAATAGAGAGTTTTATGTTGAGTATTTTTTCTAAAATGATATTTTATGGATTCATTTGTTTGGTTGAATGAAAACACACTAATAGTTTTAAATGTATGAATCAAAATACACTGATATTAGCTAATTATGATGTACATATATTCTTGAACATTGAAAAGACATGTTCAAATTCAACAATATGTAGAATAAGGATTTTTTTAATTTTTTACAGCTATACTGAAAGATCAATGATATTTTATACATCGATAACTATAAATGAAGACCACTGATTAATGGGAAAAGAAGATGTGAAAAATAATAATGAGATGAAAATTTATTTAAATTACAAATTGACATTAAATTTTTGATTTTGATAGAGTCTATTAATATTTTTTAAATGGGATTCTTAGAGCTTACAAATGTGTTTTTTTCAATATAAAAGATCATGAAATTTAAATTATGTCAATTTAATTATAATCCAATGAGATCTATGAGATTATAGATCTAGTAATAGGTATATTTTGAAATTATTGTTAAATGAATTCCCAAGAAGGACTAGATATCAATTAGGCTTATCAAAGAGGAGATTTCAGATATACTCTTCGGCTGATAATGATTATTTATGAAGTTACATAGTTAATGAAAATTCATATTAAGTATATTGATGATATTTTGTGTTCATAACTTGTTTTTCATAGATATAATATCCATATCCTTATTTATATTTATTTAAAGAAAAAATTTCCCATGAATATAACCATAGGTAATATCATTTAATATATTTTATAACATTTATCATAAATTTTATTTATGTAAATTGAATAGATCATAGACTGATTAGTATACAATTGTGGTTATATTACCAATGATGTATCACATAGAACATAGAGTCTTGATTGATACCCATAACATTTGAGATGTTTTGAGTTGATCAAATCCAACAAATCATTAAATCACTAGATATTTATTGATTAGTTTAAGAATTCATTAAAAAAATCCCAATTAATTTATGAAATTTCTTATTTTGATATAAAAATTAAAAATACATTATGAGATTTATAAATAAATGATATTGTGTATAAATTCAATGAATAGTTTAAAATAGATCAAGATTAGGCATATAGTAATGGAATCAAAAAAGGTAATCACCTTAGAGTAAATCATTTTTTTCTTTCCACAAAATTTCCAAATTGCTATTTTTTTTCTATTACATTAATTAAATAAAATGAAAATACCATCATTGATATTTGAATATAAAATAATAAATAAAAATTAATAAATAAAATAAAATGTAATGTTTTGAGGGATCATTAATAGAAATAGTGAGATTTAATAAATTTCATATTCCATTTTTTTAAAATAAAAAAGATATAAAAATATAAAAAAGTCATAGATCATTAAGTATTAAATTATCGAATATATTAGTTCAACAAGAACTACCAGGTTTTGTCTTTATAATGAAATAAGTATTGTATATTCATAAATTATGAATAAATTGTAAAGGAAGATTCCAGTGAGGAACTCTAAAGGAATAATTATGTTATAATCCATGATGTAAGAGATAATTTCACTATGTAATTATCCAATGAACCTTTATTTGATTCTATTTTTATTATTATTGAAATATTTTTTGATGATACGATTATTATTGTGAAGGAATTAAAAATAAGCAATACTTTCTACATTGTGAATGAGACATGAGATATAAATTTGGAAAAATATATATGTGTAATTTTAGATATGTATTACATTAATGTTAAATGGGTGATGGTGATCTGACCAAATTTTTTATTTCATCACTTGTCTCTTCTTCAACTAAAAATATGTGATTTTGTACTAAAAAATTTATTCTTTTATGATGTTAAATTTAAGGCTTATTTCAAGTGAAATTCAACATAAATATGATAGTTATATCAACCGTGGTTTTTTGTAAATGGAAATTACACCATTTTAGATGAATATTTAATACATTACACAAAAAAATTAAAGGGGGCCATAATGGTTTTGTTTTTTTTGGAGACTCGGTACAGAATATTCAATCTTTTGGAAATATCTTCATCATCTACCATAAGGATCTTCCAATTTTGTAATCTTGAAAAACCTACCATACCTAAAACTATACATCATAACATAGGGAAAGGAAAAAAATAACGGTTGAGATAAATTAATATGTATGGATAAATATGTGATATATATATGAATGACATGAACATATGTATATGAGAGCATGATAATAACATTTTAAATCCATACCCTATATATCAAATATCATAATACTGAATCATGTAATAAATATTCATAGTTAATAAGATATAAATCATAAGGGAATCAATGAAAATGATTCTTTAGATAATAAAATATTCATAAGAAGGAGATATGTGGAAATAAATAATCATATTAAATCATTTGTCTAGGATACCAAAAAATGAATTCATTATGTATTGGTTTTGGGATAACATCCCATGTGAATGCTTCAGGAATGGGCTAACCACCCACATAAACTATTTTTCAGGATTGGGCAAACCACTAATGTATCCTCCTTTTTTTGGAATGTGATAAAAACCATTACAAAAAAAAATTAGGCTTGGGATAACCACCAATATAACCTCTAATATCATATAACATTTAGAACTACCCAATTCAAATGTATGAGAAATATATCCCACACATCACATAATGTAAGTGATATATATGTGCGCCATAAGATCATAAAACATTCATTATATAAAAACCCATTAAATAATGGGATTCATTTATATTTCATCATAACCTATTGAAAAGAAATTGGTTTCATAATAATTTCATCATATCTTGACCCATGGAAATGAAACGAGATCCATAATCTGTTTATCATTTCATCATATCATAAATCATAGAAGATGAATGGGTATTATAAACATCATGTACAAAGCACATAACAAATAAAATAAATTATAAGAGAGGTTTCTATGGATCAAATCCCATGTAAAATTTAAGGTAAATAAAGGTATATCCTCATATATGTACAACAGTTTTTCAATATCACCTAGAATATTCTTTAATGAAACTATCCTTTCCGTTTGGAAAAACATTTTCTCTAAATACAACATTTTCAAAATAAATTTTATTGAAAATTACCCTGGTAATATATAATGTATGATCAAAATATGATTCAAATCATTTCATGAGGAAACATTTTTTCTTCATTGAAAATTTCTTTTTAAATCATTTTTTGGGAAAATGGTTTTGGGAAAAAGGGGTGTTTCGATTGAAAAAATGATTTTTATTAAAAAAATAAATTTGAAATTTTGGTTAAATAAATAGAGAAATATTAATGGAATAGCTATATTTTCATGAGAAAAACAATAGTTAATAATATTATTTTAGTGATATATAAAATTATTTCATCATTGGAAGAAAAATCATAAACAATCCCAATAAAAAATGATATTGTGACATAAAACTATTGCAACATTGGTAACATTGAAACATAATATACAATTAATAGAAACATTAAATGAAAAAATTATCATGGAAATAATTATATTAATGATATAAAATGTAAATGTTTCAGTTCATACAGCTCATCAATGGATGATAGGGTCATAAGATAAATTCATCCCCAATGAAGGTAAATTGATACATAAATCCCATACCAATTTGTTAACATATAAACCATACACAAAACTATTGATAGGAACTCATATGGATATAAAAATAAAAATGAAAATAATTATTATAATAATAAAATACATTCCTGCAATTTATATAAACTACATAAAATTAATAGATGGTAACTATGGTATTTGTCCCATAAAAGTAAATAGTGAGGCAAAAACCCCTTATTGATTTTGTTGTTTTTTTAATCATAATACCTAATAAAGAATAATAATGTGAAACATTAAATATCATTAAAATGTGGAAATAATTGATATAAAATTTAAAATAGGTATTATATACACAAAATAATAGATTGGAGTGGTGTATTTTCATATGTTTCCCAGAAATAAACGAAAGTCTAGAAATTCCTTTCTGTAAGTCTCAACTTCATTAATACTTGATAAAACAAAATATTTCATGAATATAGGTTTATTATAAATATTTTTAAAAATATAATTACATATATGATATCATATATTAATTACTTATGACAATTTATTATCTTTTGATTAACAATTCCTTGTGAAAATCATATTTCGTGTAATAACCAGTTTGTCTTTCATATATGTTTTTATTTTTTATTTTCAGTGATTTTACATTGATCATGGTTGGATCCTAATAATTATAATACCCTTTAAATAATTATCATATTTTTTCATAAATTAATCTTTTATGATAAATCATTAAGGATGGTTTTGATAAATTATTAACATCTTGATCATGGAGATGGTAGGCCGTATGTATGCATGAGGAATGTTTCCACTTTTTAACGATCATTATGGAAAGTAGGTAAGTAATATATTATCATTACTAAAATATAATAATATCATAAATTATATAATATTTATTTAAATATACTTGTACATATCATCTATGTTCTTTGTTGTTGAAAAGATAGAGTCACACACCATTGTGAAGGCGGTAGTCCAAACTTAATGGAATGATGTTAAACCATTAAGTTAGTGAAATGGTCCAAAATAAAATGATACACTATATTATAGGAATGATAAATATTAAACAAATAACATGATAATTAAATTTATATCACATAATTTCATAATAATTATCTATATTATCTTTCATGTAAAGAATTATTGAAAAATAATCACATTGTTTTGCGAGGTGGAAGTCCACCATACACAAAGAAGACATTATTGTATTACCTATGGAATGGATATTAAAACGGTATATATGATATAATTAACCCATAGTAATAATTATTTTATAAATATCCTATATATACTTTATATACATAATAATACCAATTATTAGTGGTGGTAATTAAAAATTGAATAATATCAGTTCGTGAGGTAGTAGTCTCTAGTACACACGAACAATGATTTCAAAACCTATTTCATAGAAGTAAATAAAGGTGTAGGTAATTAAATTAACATAATAATATCTAATTATTTGAATTAAACTTCTGATTTAATAATAATATGATTTAATGAAACTAAATGAAGTGGAGGAAGAAATAAAATAAAAATTCTTGTTGAAGAATGATACCCCTTCTTTAGGTAACCTCTATAAGATTACAAAAAAAGACATCATTGGTTGTCTTACTACTAGAAATAAGTCTTATAAGATGAAATTATCTAAATTTTAATTTTAATTTGGTATGTATTATTTATTCCGAAAGTGTTTTATGGAGTGAATAGTTGAAGGGTGGTGGTGGACTTTTATATGTAGGGGAAATGAACCCACTGGGAAACTACTTTGAAATTTACCAAATGAATAAAAAATAATAAAGACATTAAAAGGTAAAAAGATTCCCAATGACCCGATAATATTACTTGGTAATTATAATAGGAAAATATTTCCATAAAATTGGAATTGGAAATATTTTATAGTCATTTTAACTAGTATCATATTTGTTTAACAACCAGTTGACACATTTTTACCTGAAACGTAGTAATTTGTTTTACATGTTTCGCCAATCATTTTGGAAAAAACGATGTTTTACTACTTATATAATATATATTTTTATAACACCAAATTTGAAACACATTTTTCAAAATTCTATTCAAAAAAACTTGTGTGATGTAATATAAATGTTATCCCATAGACTTGACGAGAATGTAGTTTTATAATAAAAATGTTAAAAAATATACAATTTTTTATACCAACATTCTATATTTAATTGATACCAATAATAAAATTAAATTAATAAAAATATATTTCAATAAAATTTACTTTAAGAATAAATTTAAATATAATTTATCTTATAAATAATTTAAATGAAAATTCAATTTTTAATTAAAATACCGTATTTTTCTCACTGTTCATCAAGAAATAACTATTTATGAAAATTATCAAAAATTCCCCGAAATATAATTTTTATATTTTGATTTTAAAAAATTATTTTTATTTTTATAATAACTTTTATATGATTTAATAAAAATTTTATGAAAAAAAAGTGCTCAAGGAAGGTGACAAGATATATTTTTAGAAAAAATACAGTTTTTATTCCTAAAATTTGATTTGATATTATCTCTCTTAGAGAAAATAAATAATGTGATTTTTGATGTTTTTATTGATTATATAATATATCAATTTAAATAAAATAGTTCACTAGTAGTGATTCTTTTATTTATTGATGTAAAATACATATGTTCGTGTAAAAGTAGTTTTCTAAAAAAAGGTTTCCATTGTAGAAAAATGGTTTTATTTTCATTTATAATTAATTGGCCAGAAAATAATTTAATATTTATATAAGTATAAAACATGTTTTCATAATTTATTTACTACTAATAAAAACCTACATTATAATGTCTTAATGATACCTATTATATTAAATAATAAAATTTCAATTGTACATTATATTTTATTATTCTCAGTTTGTCTATTAACTCACACAACACAAAATCTTACATGTAATAAAATACAAAAACTGTTTTGTATGAAGAAATACATAATAAATTTTTTGTATAACATAAAATATATAAATAATTAAGTCCATTTCAAAAAAATTATTTCAAAAAAACATATGACTTACTTTCTAACCCTCTTAAAATAAATTTACCCCGGACAATTAAACTCAAACATTGATGGTTTAACCTTTGAAAATTCATTCACAGAATCAAACATTGTAAATATGAATAAAAAAATACCCTTAAATAGGTAATTCTGGAAATATAAATGATACCTAAGTTGACACTTAAAAAGAATTCCATGTTTTAGAGCATAGCTAGGATGTGAATATTTGGACACGGAAGAAAATCATAAATAATAATAGATAGTAACAGAGATCATTGATAAAACAAAAATGGGTGATGGGGAAAACAGATAAAGACCAAAAAAATATGATTCATAAAATAATGATAGGTCATTCATTCTATCTAATGTTATAATCAAAATCAAAATGGTTCACACGTGTTATATAGTATATATAAATCTTCATATCATGAGTTAATACATTTATCTCTGAATATTTATAAAAAATTCAATATTAATAATTCTATAAATAATTTACCATATAACAATTAGAAAACATAATCATTATAATAATGTCACTAAAATATTCAAAATCACGTTATTAGTAATCCACAAAATATCATAATGTAGCTCATAATTTTCAAAAATAAATCTTTAAATACAATAGTCATATACTTTACTTGGTGATTCTAAAAACCAAAATTAAATTAAAAATTAAAATAAATTTTAAATACATCATAATTCCTTGAATAAAATCACATAATAATG
This sequence comes from Viscum album, assembly GCA_963277665.1. Taxonomy (NCBI): domain Eukaryota; kingdom Viridiplantae; phylum Streptophyta; class Magnoliopsida; order Santalales; family Viscaceae; genus Viscum; species Viscum album. Next base: position 752,373,380 of record OY728127.1, read on the forward strand.
AATTTATTCTACAAATCCAACAATGTTTTAAACTCAATAAATTATAACATAAACCACTATTTTAAAATTCATTATTCAGTTTAACTTAATCAATACTATCCAATTTTCATAATTCATATCAATCATCTATTTCCCAAAACTAAACACTATTTTCCCAAAATCATAGAAATATTAAGGTCCAAATTCACTTAATATTTTTTTTCTCCATAAAATATTATATTTCTATTAAATTTATTTCTTACATGATCAGAATCATTCAATATATTCTTTAAAAAATATAATTAAAAAAATTTACTAAAAAATACGTATATATTTCATAATTCATGATATCTATTAAATAAATGCATTAATAATCTCACTTCCTTTTCAACCCATTAACATGGTTTCATCATATCATACATAGTACATCATTCCAGTAATATTTCATTCATACTATCTTCATCATTAATAGAAGAACAATTACTCTTACAAAATTATTGAATCTCTTCGTGATCAATCCCAGCAAAATATCGTTCTTTGTAATTCTTAAACTATACAAAATTAAAACATTCATCAGTTAACAATTACATAGTTTGAATAATATCACATTTCATTATATTCAATGAAATATTCATTTATCATTAGAAATTAATTACTATATCATATTCATCTCCACACATAAAAAATTATCTCATACCTTTGAGACATTCCCTAGAGTAAAACTTCATCCATTATATACATATATGAAATTGGATCTTCCTTTCTATATTGTCTCCACTATCCAAAATCCCTATGTACTCCATATTTTTATTCTTTCCGGTGTCTGAGACATGGTTATGGTCCATGCTATTAATTATATATCATGATAACAAAATAGGAATAAACACATTATCTTTTACTCCAACCATCTTTCTATTGGGTTGTTATCTGAAAATGTTTATCACCTTCATTGTTAACACAATATTTTATTTTCCCAACTTTTAAATTCCACCCCAAGACATAGTGTAAGAAATTCTAATTTTAATGTAAAACCAATTAGTTTATATAATAATTTAGGTTGTCTAAAATAAGATTCATTATTTGAAATATATGAGAATTAGGTTATCCTAATTCATCCACAGTTAGAATTTATTTAAATATATCATGACGGTTTGTAATGTCTTCAGGAATTTACAAACGAATACCCCCAAGAGTGAGATATTATTTGTTTTTGAAGACATATTTTCATGCTCTAGGTGATGATCGAGTCTAGATAATTGAACCCATTTTAGAGTTATTATGCATAAGTACCTCTGTGCCAGAGTGACATCAAATTGTAGTATCCAAAGAGGGATGTAATTTTTTGTAAACCACATTACCTATCCTTTACCAAAATTTGATTAATTTTTTATATACTTGTAAACACCCTTATATTTATACATGGAGACATCTCGAGATATATATATATATATATATATATATTCTGATGGATCTCGCTAAATATATCCCATCCTAGTATCCCAAGATTAACTAAACCATTCCACGAATACCATCTATGTAGGACCATGATTTGTATACGTGGGTGTTACATCGTTTTAGATGAATATTATATACATTATGACAACACATTCCAGAGGACCATAATAGTTTAGTGACTTTGGAAAATAAATATAAAATCATCTAAAAAAGTGAAATATCTTCAACATCATCAGTAATAATCTTCCCCTTTATTACTCTTCCTAGAATTACCATACATTAATCATATATTCATAACATGATGTCTAAAAATTTTAGAAAAAGTGATCTCATAAGAATATAAAGGTAAAAATTGAAATACATAATAATAACCTGAACATAAGGGCTGAGAACATGTGAATTACATCTGAAAACCGTACCATGCGTAAAAATGATCATAGTGAAAAATCATGACATAAATATTGGTAGTTTATAATACTTGAATGATAAGAGAATCATTCAACAAGAACCATGATATAATAACATTTTCTAATATAATGATTTGTGAAAAAAGATAATCAATAAATTATTTAGGTCAATGATACTGACCAAAAAACTCATAACCTGTTATGTTTGGTCTAACCACTTTTTTACTTGCGTAATTCTAGGCCAAACCACCTATGTTCCCTATATTTTGTGCTTGGGTGAACTACCCATGAACCATCCTTTCTTATCATGAGATAACACAAATAATTCATTTATTACAATTTTTACACTATTTATATCATGAATTTTTAAAAATCAATAAAATGTTTCTTATATAGAAATAAATTCATTAGTTCAAATTTATTAAGTAATATTCAACCTTAAAATTCGGGGATGGAATACTAACTTTCAAAATAATTTTATTTTAATATTTATAATATCATTTATTTAAATCATTCATTAATATGTTAATCACTACATCATCTTTGAGTCATAAATAAATTTATTTATATGCTTTCTAAAAAATATACATAAAATACCATTATGTATGAAATATAATTATATGTATAATTAAAATTTATAGTAGAAAATAGAAATTATATTACCCAATATTAAAAAAAAATTGACTAAAAGATACATTTTTAGGTTACATTTCTCATTACATTAAATAAATTCTTATAAAATGTCATTTGCACATCCAAGTGGCTCCATGGTGTTTCTAAATCTACCAATGGATGCCCATGGTCGGAAATATCTCATACAATAGGATATAGACATGAGATTGAGTATTTTAATATTATTATTACGTTATTATTTTTACCTATATTTACCAGATTATCCCTTTAACCATGGTATATAAAATAATTACTGAAGTTACTGTTTATAATGTCTAAAAATAAAAGGCACCTATTTACACAATTTGGGACTCCTGATACCAAATATCGATTCAATTTTCCAATTTCAAAATAGATAAGGTCCATTAATTAATTTAAAATTAATTTCCATTGTCAAATCCAAAACTGGGTTTTTAAGAACTAATATCTATCAAAAGATTAACATGTGATTATTTCCAATTTCAAAGAGAAATTACTTCCAATGAACAAAATTGAATTAAATGAAAAAAAATAAAGAATTTATAATTTAAAACAAATTAATAGGAGAATATAAATATATAAATAAATTAGAAGAAAAGATAGTATTAAATTAAAATGCATTTTTTTCACTATTCAATAAAACATGAAATTTATCATGTTAATTCCGAAATTTCAACCAAAGTAAATTCTGATGTCCCTCTTGTATAAAATAAATTTTTTTTTAAAATAGAACATATATAAGTGAAAAATATATATTTAAAAAGTGTTCTCCAATAACAAGTTGTAAAACAACATTTTTAGAAAATACTTCTTTTATCTGAAAAATTTAATTTGTTCTTTTATCATATCTAGAAAACATATAAGAAGATTTTAGAAAATAAAATTGAATATATATATATATATATCATATATTTTTCATTATAATCCATAAATAATGATATGGAAACTCATTTATTCTATTTTAAATAGTTTTTCATAAAAGACTTCCTTTATAATAAATGGATTTTTATTTCTATTCCTAATAAGTTTGGTAACCAAAGAATTGTTATTTAAACATGTGTAAAATATATTTCAAAATTGAATTGATAATATTCATTACCTCCATTCCAATGGGAAGATGTTAACAACCATTTAATATATTAATATATTTATTGTATTATACTTTAGTATAACTAAATGTTATGTGCAATATAATATTTCAGAGAAACCTGTTGTGGCGTGTCAAGTACTATATCGGATGATGAATATCATTTAATGTAAAATGAATATTTTATTCATATGTATTAATAGAAATCAAAAAGTAAAATTCTAGATATACCAAGTTCATTACATCCTTCCCCCATTTGGAAAATTTTTTCTCACAATTTTAAAATTGGTCTCGGAAACATCATTGAATGTCCCACATCATAAAATGAGTCAATAAAACTATCACATTAAAAGAAAGAAGGAGAAGTACAAAGGTCACACGAGATAACACATACTAGGATTCTATGATAACATGGATATGGATGAAGAAAATAACCATCATGTTTTGATGGAGAGTGATAGAAAACATGATTATGAAAAGGCTAACAATAAGAAAATCACAAACATGTGTTGGGTTAGACAGTATTGGATTCTCCAGTAGGAAATGTAAATGCACAATGTTTTTGTTTTTAGTTTCTTTTTCATAATTTTTGGGAATTTCATTATGATACTGACTAACAACATATGTATATATACATACTTTTCAAGTAGTGTCTCATCATTTAATAAATTTCTACCACAAACTCATCTTTTATCCAAACGGTGAGCACACAAGAGAACTTGGTCATAACTAAAGTGATAGAATCAACATATAGATAATAACATAATCTAGAATGAGGAAATATATACTTACCATCTCTTTAGACATTATCCAAAACCATAATGGTTATTAAAAGATCAGATAATCCCCAAAAAATAACAATCATTTTATCTCTAATATTCAACTAACATTTACAAAAGTTCATAAAAGGCAACTCAAAAAACAATAATCCATAAAATTAATTAAAATTATCCAAACAAATATATAAACCCAACATAAATAACTATTTTGTCACATATCCTTCCACAATATATCATAAAATTTATCCCTAAATTACATCTTTAATTCTTAATGTATCATAGTGAAAAGTAGTTAACCTAATCACATATTTATCATTGGTTAATCATTTCAATAAATAACTCAAATCCCCATATTTACACAATAAAAAAAATATTCTTCTAAAATAAAATTCAATCATTAATCCTAAAATTAAATCCAATAATATTCTATTTTCTTTTGGAAGGTAGTGTTCTCAAAAGAGTTAACATCTTCCAAAATAACGTTTATCACTTAATCACCAAAAATATTTCCAATACTAAGGATATACATTTGATAAAACATATGTTCCCAAATCAACTTATTATTAATCCATAAAATCATTTAACTAATAATAATAAGTCATACATATAAGGGAATTCATGTAGGACTGTTGTAGACAATGCTCCTTTGTCACCATTCAGTTGTTGGTATGATTCAAATGGCCTTGCCGGACACGACAGGTTTTCACCCATCCTATGGGTTGTCCATTTTCAGAAACCTTATAATTATTATTACATTATAAAAAAATGAAATTTCCTAAAAAATAACCATAATATGTTTTATACGCAATGGTTATCTAATATATTTCATTTTTCATCGCCAAAATTAATAACCCATAACTTCTTCATATTCGATGATCATATGAACTCAAATTGTTCTTTATAGCTATATCCACACAATGAAGATAATTCTTCCTGAAATATCATTTTAACATAAAAATATTTAGGGTAACACATACAAGAGAAAATTCTTCCAATGTAATCTTATCAACAAAAGAGCATTAAAACATTTTAACATTTAATCACCTAGATACATAACATAACTATCAGATTTATAAAATGTAGACATATTAATCATCAATAATTATCCTTGGTCCCTTCAACATTTCTTCCTTCTTATTTCATAATAATTCATTCCTACAAAAAAATCATGAATCATATCCTAATATTCAATAATATCAAAACATCACTTAAGAAATAATCCATACCTATCATTGGTCATTGTTAGTTTCATCATCTTTAATCGGAATGATATTATGAATTGGTAAACATATTTTTATATGGGCCTGCTAAAACCATTCCAGAACCTTATTTGTTGGATGTATATTTGTCTAATTACCATGCACAACACATTTAAAACATTCAATTGATCCCTTAGAAAGAATTTATTCCCTTTTCCTGAAGTCAATTGAACTCTTCCTTTTTCCATGGAAGGTTATTAATTTATGATCAAAATCACCACATCTATAACATCTTCACATCCATTTTTATAATTTCACAAGGTCTTTCTTTCCACAACATTGACACATAGGTTTTTGAATATACATACCTTTATGATTAATACCTGAACTTACATAGGGATTCATTTCTACTATATATGATGCCTTAAAAACATAAGCAAGGTTAAAGTTTTCAATGATGACTCCAGATAATTGTAGATGAATAATCATATGAGTTCTCAATGAAGCTCCAATTTCATTCGTTTTCTATTCATAAAACCATCAAAGAAATTTACATCCATTTTTTACATTGGTGTCAGCTATATCCATCCATTTACTAAAAAAATATGGTAAGTGTATGTATATTAATAAAATAATCATATATTATATTATAAGGAGGGTAAAAAAATAAGATATATTGATTCGTGTTATCGTAAACTCATTGAATTTATCTTAAATAATTATGACTCTTTATTATATGTTAACCATTAGGGTTATGTCGCTTAGGCTTATGTAACACCCCATCCACAAATGTTATTGAAATTGTCCTTTGATACTGACTGTAAGGGACCAACCTTAATCATAAAATATTCATTAGTATAAGTAGATAATTTTACATTGAGGATAAATTCACATTTATAGATTTAGAGATTTAGGTCATAAAATATAAATAACATCTTGAATATTATAATTTGACACTTATAATACATATGATTTTGTAATAAAACAAAAACTCATTGAAAATAATTATGACGTCATTTCATATTTTAATAGAATAACTATTCAATGATTCTATCCACGACATTATACTTCATTATGTCCTATGAAAAATATTTCAAAACATAGGCTGAGAGTAAAAATATCAGTAAGGGTTATTAAATAATGATAGATAACATTAGTCTATTAGTACATGTAAATAAATGAAATCATAATTTAAACTCAGAAAACATAATCTCTTTAACATAAATCATGAAATCTTAAGTATTATGAATTACACATAAAAATCATAAATCATAATGGTAACATCATGAATCCATAACATAATTACAATACATCTTTCAAAACTTCATTGGGAGTTATATTTGTGATACCCATCGTAGAATATTATCAAAATCTATTAGGATAAAAATTATCGTCTACCTCTGTCACATTACCCAATGCATTGGAGATCTATCACGATATCACCCACTCTAGGGATATTTGGGAACCACCATTTATTGGTTTATCACCTAACCGCCCATCAGTTTTCCAAGTACCATTACATAATCGTAACACATAAAAAATTAAATATATTAACATTTCACTCATCAATCATAAGAAATTATTTCAAGCTTTTTTAAATATTGAATCCATTTCCAAAACCATTTTAAACATTTTATAATGTGATTTTGGAATAAAAGTGCCCCATACCACTTTGAATCTTTTAAAGTAATTTATACATAAAAATATTCATTTCTATATAAATATTTCTACAAAATCATATAGTAAAAATGGACATTAAATAGAGATATTTATATGGTTAAATCTTTAAAACATTTAAAATGATGTTTATGATAAAGTGTACATGGCAATTTTGAACATTTTAATTATATGCCACATGAATGTAGAAATTTTCCAAGACATTAAATATAATGATTATAGATATAATATGGGTAATAAATGTAAAAGGGTATTTATATACACTTTGTAAAGAAATAAAGGTTCAAATCATCCTTAAATATTTCAATGAAAAGAGACTGAGATGAAATCAATCAAAAATATTTTATAAATGACGTAATAATTTATCAATGGGAGATTATGTATATATATAGTATATACACAAAATAAGAGTTTTAAATTAAAAAATAAATAAATAAATAGTGATTCCACATATAATATTGGGAAAATATAATCTACTAAGTATGCGTATAACCCAATGAGTGGAAATTGTGTTTAGAAAGTCCCTTACAAAAATTCAGTTGCCTAACGACGACAATTAAATATTCATAAATAGAGTTGATGAGAGAGAAAAGGGTCTCTAATGATTTCAAAATCAAATTTACAGCCATAATTATATAGAAAAACATATCCCAGCATGATAAAATGGAAATTAAAATACATAACATTAAATAAGTATTGGACTAAATGAGGAGGGTGAAAGGTTCCCTTACCTTGAGTCTGACTTGTCTCATTCATCCTTTAAATTCATTAATAATAAACATAAGTTAATTTCTAATTTTATAATGGTTTTTTTTCAAGTTTATTATTAATTTTGTATTATAAATCATTACGTTATAAAAATTACATAATTATTTAAGTTCAAATCGGTCGTTTTGTCGATATTCGGTACTATAGTGGAAAATAAACATGATATAACAAAATATTGTCCATGTGGTCAAATTTATATTATCTCTAGAATAGTATTATTGATTTAAATATCATATATATCCATACTATATATGTATTTACAATATTCAAAACATTTGGAGACAGAAAATTAAATGCATCGTTTATAGAGACGTAGTATGTATGCACGCATCAACACTACATTCATTCATTTTTCATTTTAAAGTAATGAAAACTAAATGATACACACATATATTAAAATTAAATTATAATACAATACTATATATATATGTTACATAATTTCATTAAATCCATACATTATACATTGCATGTATGGAATAAATGAGTCATATCACATTTAAAGGGCGGTAGTCTGCACTCCCTTCAATGAAATTATCATATTTACACATTATGAAAAGAATAAAGGTCTGTTTGTAAATAAAAATTACAATATAATATAAAATATTTATATATAATATATATCATATATAAATACCGTGCTATTATAATGGCCACCATTATAGGTGGTTGGGGAAAATAGAACAATCATCATTTTTTGAGGCAACAGTTCACCCTACCCAGAAACAGAATGTTTGTATCCATTAGATAGAGGTGTAGAGGTGAATTAATGGAAAGTGACTTTAGAGAAGACAATACCTCTAAAACATGTAACTCCCTTTTTATTTTAGACAAATGGATTTATTGAATTTCATTTTTCCTATGGTAATGCTTCTATTAGTAATAGAGAGATGTTGTGTATCACCCTGATTTCAGATACCGATTTATTTTATGTTATTTTATTTTATTTTTATTATTTTCTCGGTCCTATGGAATATGGATGAAGATTAGTTGGTTCCCAGTTTGATTTTTTAAAGTTTGATGTTTTTGATGGGCTTCGGTCTGGTGTGCAGATAGCAGACCATTAACGGTGACCGCGTGTTCCGCACGGGTGACTGTGCGGTTTCATGACACTTAAAACAATAATATCTTGTGTAGACAATAAAAATATAATTATTAATAAATTGTTATAAATATTACTATTATTATTTAAAATTAAATTGAACAATTTATTATTGTGTTTTTTATTATTTAGTTGTTATAATAATAACAATAATGATTATTAATAATAATTATTATTATTATTATCATGACTATATTATTAGTATTCATATTAATTTTATTATTATTATTATTATTATTATTATCCTTAGTTTTAATATTTGATTTATTATAGGATAAAATGAAAACAAATAAGAAACCCTAAACCTATTCTACTAGGTGGAGACCCCCTTCATGCCCAGGCTCTCGCCTCCTACTCGGCCTCGAGCTCCTGCACCGCATGCCCGCAATGTTGATCGCCCCTCCCTTGTGCTGGCCACCCGCAGCGCCGCCCCCTGTCCGGCGACCAGTATCACCGAGACCCCCCTTCATCCTTATTTTTTCCCCATTGGCGTGACCCACCGGCAGCAGCCCACTCTTCCACTCCAACCGGCACCGAACAGTACCCTCGATCACCCCCTTCCCATGCTCTGCACTCTTCCTTGCTCCTTTGACACACCTCAAGCCGAAAACATCCTCTCTTCCCACTCCAATGATGCAATTTTTTCCTCGGTGTGTATAATTCATACAATTGAAGTTTCATTGTGTTCACACGCCTCCGGGGTTGATTTTTCCCTCTCTTACAATCCCAATTCAATCCAAATAACGTTTAGCATATCTAATTATTGTTTAGGCATGATTCACACCACTATTATGGATTTTACTAACTTATGATGGTTTTTTTCGATAGAACATTTTTCAAAAAATAGCTTTTGAATTATTTTTCATGTTTATGTTTATGCTGTTTATGCTAATTGCGTGTGGTTAAATTATAATTGGTTAATAATATTGAAGTTGGATGATTTGTGTGTTCTTTTACCTTATAATTATTGTGTTAAAATAGTGGGGTTGTAATTCGGGCTCTTATGTGAAGCAACAAAGATTTTTATGGTGTGAATTGTATGTTTATTGAGAAAGATTTATGGGTTTCTAAAATGTGCTGGGGTTTGTTTTTGATATAAATCTTTTTAGGTTTCATTTTATTGTTTTTTATGACGCGTTCATTTGGTTTATGTGAGTCCTTGGTACTTTTGGTCATGATTTGGTCCTTCTGTATTAATTGTTTTTGGGTATTTGTTTAATTGTTGTATGGTGTTGCTCTGACATAGCCATGAATCCCCTTATTGGGTTTGAAAAGGGTGTCTGGGGTCACGTCAGACCACGCTCCGTCCGCCACCACTGAAGGCGAAGCGATTCAGATTGCTTCATATTGTTCGCCTTTATTTGCAGGGCAAACCTTGTTTTATCACATGTTTTGTGTTCGTTTTGTTTCAACTACACCGGTTTCATGGTGGGTTTTACTCTGTTTATTCATTTGGATTATTTTTTAAGACAGTGTTTCTATGTTTTTAGATCATTGCATTGTTTCAGCACATTGGCAAGGTTTTTCTGTGATATTACGATCATCAGCAATTGGAGCGTGCTTGTGCACAAGTAGGGACATACCGCATCGTCGTCATAACCGAGTTGCGAGTCGAGGTAGGTCCCCCATTGCACCCACCATTAAATTTAGAATTTATTTATTGCTTGTTGTTTTAGTAATTTTAATTAATGAGAAATAATATAAGATAATTAATTTTTAAATAATTACTTGGTGTGAAAAAAGCCATTTATTTTATACCAAACACTTGAAAAAATTTCTTGATGATCCGACACCCAATATTGAAAGAATTCGCATTTGGTCTTTAAACATTATTAAAAAAATTTAAAATTTAGTAATAGTTTTAATGAGAAATGATTTCTTCTAAACTATTGTTTTGGGTTTTATTGAGAAAATAGGTTTTTTTTTTAAAATTGGTGAAGGCCCATTTTGCACTTTAATAAAATAATTTTTTTTGGAAAACCCACTCATGGTTGATCTTCAGTGTACGTTGATTTCATGAGCTATATGTGATGTTTTTGCATCGTGACTGATTGATTTACATTGTAGATTCACCCCTTTTTATTGTATGTGTTGACATGGGAACCGGGCATAGTGAGTGAATCTTCTAAGAACGATTGCAGCATTATTTTAGATTACACACTGGCTAGTGCCCCCATAGGAGGGGAATGCAGAGTTATTGCTGCTATGGGGATTGGGCCCCTCGGTTAGGCAATGTAGGGCTATGCCGAGCGTTAGGGAGTTATGATGCCATCGAGTTAGGGAATGACTTCAAGATGAGTCACATATATAGTACGTTCTAGATTGTTCACGATCTCCTAGATTCGACCAATGTTTATTTTTGTGTTTATTTGTATGTGGTGGACAGTTGAGAGGTCCAGTTCGGTTGCTAGTCCAGGTGTGTCACTTTTTCCATTACCCTTGATCTGTGTTGTATGTTATTTTTAGTTCTATTTTTTGGGTAATAACTAATGTTTGTCTTACTAATTGTTCGCAAAAAATGTTTTAAAATTCAATGCACCTCTTCCTTTCAAACATTAATAATTGTTTTTATATTAAAAAGGGAAATGAACTGTTTCATGTTTTAGATATGAAAGTTTGTGTGGAAACTAATATTTTATATAGTTTAGTTCAATCCTGGAATTAGTATATTTCTTTATTTAATGATAGTGCATAGAGAATAGATATCGGCCTAGACTACTGAGTTTTAATACTCATTTCTATAGTCCATTTCTGTTTTTAGTGTTTGTACAGGCTATAGATTGGACGCATTCACCTAGGGCAATGTTTGGTCGTGAGTTGGAGAGTAACCCACGAGGTCACACATAGATAGTGGTTTTCTCTTTTGGTTTTTTTTACTTTATTTTGTTCTAGTTTAGTTACTTTACTCTGTTTATTTGTTTTTTGCGGCTCTGTTTTATTTCCATTAATTTATTTAATTATTTTTACAGGGAAAAATCGTCCCCCACATCGGCTATTCATTTCCTGGCACTTGTCGCAAGCCCAGGAGGATCGGGAATGCCTTTCGGGCCATGTATCGGACCAGCTCAGGTGACCAGTTTAGGGTCGACCCAGGTAGGTTCAGACAAAATTTTATCAGAGGAGGTCGGCCCTTAGCGGACCTTTCTTTTCAGGGCGACCATTGTTATTTGTGATGTTCATTAGATGAATATTAGGACTGTGGGGGCTCAGGGGGTAGGTTACGGGTCGGTTCCTGATGACCACCGCTCGTGACGAGACCTAAGTTACCAGGGGTAGGCCATGATTTGAGTCTTTTGTCTTTGGTTATTTTGGATTTGGGGATGACAATGGGAGAGAATCCGTTCAAATTACGGCCTCACGTGTGGTGGTGACCCATGTGGAGTCCAAGTTCCCGTTTTAAGGTCCTCTTAGGGTTATGCCTTACTTAGGGTACAACTCACCACCATGTCACTGAGATAGGCAGAAACACTAGCCCCTCATTCTGATAGTTTATAGCTGTTTGTGTTTTTTTTAGAACTCGGTCATTGTGAGTGTGTGTTGAAAATTAATGTGATTTTGAATTGATAAAAAATGGTTTCATCCAAATTGTTTTTGAAATTTATAAAGTGTGTTTTTAAAGAGAAGGTGTATCAGTTTGGAAAAAAACTTGGTATGGGTTTGGATTTGGTAAGAAAAAGATGTTTTTGAACCTGGACTGTCTTTCTGGAGGGTCACATGTGTGTGGGTATGTACGGAGAGTGCGCAGGGGCACATGTTCATAAATGATCTGAGTGAGATTGAATGGATGCACATGTAACGGTTCATAAGGTTCCATAAGCGAGTTTAGAAATTTCAAAGAAATAATTGTTTTTGGAAAATGATTTATGCTTGTATTTGTATATGATTAGCTTATAGGCCCATTTATCTTGTCTTGTGTTGTTTCTTTGATTGAGTTTTGGATTTATTACTGGTTTTAATTGTGTTTTTCATGTTTTGAGTGTGCCGCCGAGGAAGCCTCTAAAAATGGTAAATATGTTATGCCCAGTTCGTAGTTCTTTTTGTTTTTTGCCTACTAATCGAGGTAGTCAAATTCTTTTAGAGGTAGTTTTGTAGTTCAGAAAGATAGTGTGTCTTCGGGTTGTTGGGAACTCCCAGGGTAGTTAAGGTTCGGATTGTCCTAGAGTTAGTTGAGGGTTCAGTTATGGACTAGTAAAGTTGGGACGTCTCATCGTCGTTATTGTCTGGGTGTAGTTTGTGGGGGTCGGCTCTTGTGAAGGTTCCTCATCTAGAAATTATCTTCACCTCTACCGACTCCCAGTTTGACGGAGTATTCTCTCTCCTACCACTAGTCTAGCCGGTTCAGGCATTCTAAGCCTCCCTATCGCAGCCCTACGAAGTCTTCCTACCGTGCGACTGTTCGGGCCACCAGGGAGTGTTCTGGAAGAAGCATCACTCATGAGGAAGGAGTTGGAGACAAGAGGATGCAAATGCTTGACTGTTAGGCAAGATATGCTTCAACCATTAGGGCCCTAGCCACAGGTCTCGGGGTGAAGCTCAAACAGAGTCATGAGTTGCCGAGGGTGTGTAAGCCTCAGTCCGAGTAATGTTTTCTACATTGGGATGGAAATATCGAAAGTTTCCTTGTTCTATTGTTGTCATCATCGTAATCTCATCCTTGTGGTGGTGGTGTGATGAACATGTTCTTCCGCTGTCTATACGTCTAATCTGTCTCAGTGTGGTTTCAAATATTTTATATTTCCTTGAAGGGTGTTGGGCCCGTGAATAAACGGGTCGTTCTAATTTTGAGTTGGGACTCAATTGTGTTTTTTAGGGGGGGTGTTTGGTTTCGTGAAATTAACGGGTGGTGTTTTGGGATCCTTTTAGAGTTTGGGCTAGGATTCCTTAGTCTCTGGTAGTGGTGAGGATATTATTCGATCAATGTGTCAGGGGATGAGTTAATTCCTTATCCTCGGGTTGTTGGGTATATTGGTGTCATTTGTTCCATGTTTGGAAATTGAACGAGTTTGGTTTAGGAGTTCCCGCGTTGACCCCCCTGGGGTGGGGGGGGGGGGTAGTGTGTTCGAGTTTCAAGGGTTTCCATGTTAGTGAATTTTTTTAGTGGGTAGAACCCTTTCGTGTTCTCCCAAGATCATCGGGTAGTGATTGTTCATGATTTGGCTGGGTGTTAACTGTGTTTGTGAAGGTCACCCTCAGCCTCTCGGTTTCTTCTGGTTTGGTTTGGTTAGGGACTCTAGTTGTATCAACTGTTGTCTTGGTGACTTTCTGGGGGCAGAAAGTGACTGTGGTGGGGAGAATTGTCACACCCCGATCTTATATGCCTATTTATATTATATTATTTTATTTTATTTTTATTCTTTTCTCGGTCCCGTGCCATTTAGACGAAGATTAGTTGGGTCCCGGTTTTAATTTTTGATGTTTAATGTTTTTGATGGGCTCTGGGCCGGTGCGTATACACCAGACCATTAGCGGTGACCACGCGTTCCACCGGGGTGACCATGTGATTGTGTGACACTTAAAATAATAATATCTTGTGTAGAAAATAACGTTATCATTATTGCTAAATTGTTATAAATATTTCTATTATTATTTAAAAAGAAATGGAACAATTTATTATGGTGTTTTTTTATTATTGATTTGTTATAATAATAATAATAATAATTAATAATTATTATCATTATTATCATTATCATTACTATATTATTAGTATTAATATTCATTTTATTATTATTATTATTATTATCCAAAGATTTAATATTATTTTTATTAGAGGATAAATTGAAAAAAAGAAACCCTAAACCTATTCTACTAGGTGGCGGCCCCCTTCCCCCTGTTCGTTCTTACTTTTGCGCACCAGAACCCCACCTCCGAACCTCCTCCCTCCTACTTCACCGCGTCACCCACGCCTCATACTCCCGGACTACGCCTCTCCGCTCCCATGGCTCCTGTGCACAGCGCCCAAATGCCCCCTCCGGCCCAGGCTCTCGCCTCCTACTCAGACTCGAGCTCATGTGCCGCCTGCCCGCAACGTTGCTCGCCCCTCCCTTGTGCGTGTTTGCCACAGCGCCGCTCCTGTCCGCCGACCAGTAGCGGCGAGACCCCCCAACACCCTTCTACCTTTCCCCTTGGCGCGATCCACCGGTATTAGGCCACTCTTCCACTCCGGCCAGCGCCGAACAGTACCCTCGGTTACCCCCTTCCCATGTTCTACACTCTTCCTTGCTCCTTTGACCCGCAGGAAGCCGACAACATCCTCTATTCCGCCTCTGGTGATGCAGTTAGTTCCTCGGTGTGTATAACTTCTACCTTTGATGTTTCATTGTCTTTTCATGCGTCTGAGGTATATGTTTCCCTCTCTTCCTATCCCAATTCATTCCAAATAATGTATGGAAGATCTAATTATTGTTTTGGCTTGATTCGCACCACTATTATGGCTTTGATTAACTTATGTTTGTGTTTTTTTGATAGAACATTTTTCCAAAAAAAAATTTCAATTATTGTTCTTTTTTATGCTTATGTTGTTTATGCTAATTGCATGTGGTTAAATGTTAATTGGTCTTTAATAGTGATGTTGGATGATTTTTGAGTTTATTTCCCTTATAATTATTGTGTTAAAATGGTGGGGTTGTAGATTGGGCTCTTTTGTGAAGAAATAGTTATTTTTATAGTGTGATTGGTAAGTTGTTTGAGAAAGATTTATGGGTTTCTAAAATGCGTCGGGGTGTGTTTTGGATATAAATTTTTTTAGGTGTGATTTCATTGTGTGTTATGGATTGTGCATTTGGTTTACCTGAGTCCTTGGTAATTTTGGTCATGCTTTGGTCATTCCGCATTAATTGTTTGTGTGTATTGTTTAATTTTTTTATGGTGTTATCCCGACGTATCTATGAATCCCCTGGTTGGGTTTTCAAAGGTTGTCTCGTGTCACGTTTGACCATGATCCATCCACCGCCGCTGAAGGAGAAGCGATACAGATTGCTTCAGGTTGTTCAACTTTATTTGCGGGGTACACCTTGTTTTACAGCATGTTTTGTGTTCGTTCTATTTCGTCTTCACCGGTTTCATGGTGGGTTTTACTCTGTTTATTAATTTGGATTGTTTTTTAAGACAATGTTTATGTGTTTTTAGATACTTTTCATTGTTGCGGCGCATTGGAAAGGTTTTTTAGTGATATTACAGTCGTCGGCAAGTGGCGCATGCTTGCACACAAGTTGGGATGTACCACATCATCATCGTAACCGAGCTGCGAGTCGATGTAGGTCCCCCATTGCACCCACCTTTAAATTTAGAATTTATGAATTGATTCATGTTTTATTAATTTTAATGAATGGGAAATAATATAAGATAATTAATTTTTAAATTATTATTTGGTGTGAAAAGATCTGTTTATTTTATATATAACACTTGAAACATTTTCTTGACGAGTGGACAACCAGTATTGAAAGAATTCCCTTTTACACTTTAAACATAATTCACGGAATTTAAAATGTAGTTCTAGTTTTAATGAGAAATTATTTCTTCTAAAATAGTGTTTTGGGTTTTCTTGAGAAAAGTGGTTTTTCTTTAAAATTGGTTAAGGCCCATTAGGAACTTTAATAAAATAAATTATTTTGGTAAACCCACTCAGGTGTGATCTTCAGTGTATGTTGATTTCATGATCTGTATGTGATGTTTGTGCATCATTACTGATTGATTAACATTGTGGACACAACCGTTTTTATTGCATGTTTTGAGATGGGAACCCGACATAGTGAGTGAATCTTCTGAGAATGATTGTTTCACTAGTTTAGATTTCGCACTGGCTAGTGTCCCCATTGTAGTGGAATATTGAGTTATGAGTGCTTTGGGGATTGGGCCCCTCGGTTATTCCATGTAGGGATATACAGTGCGTTATGGCGTTATGACGTCATCGAGTTAGGGAATGCCATCAGGATGAGTGACATGTAAAGTACGTTCTGGATTGCTCACAATTCCTATGTCCGACCCAAGTTTCTTTTAGTGTAAATTTGTATGTGGTGTACTGTTGATAGGTCTAGTTCGGTTGTTGGCCCATGTGTTCCACTTTTCCCATTTCCCATGGTGTGTGTTGTGTGTTATTTGTAGTTCTCCTTTTTGGAAAATAACTAAAGTTTGGTTTTATAATTGTTTGCAAAAAAAATTTTAGAATGAAATGAACCTATTCCTTTCAAACATTGAAAATTGATTTTAAATTAAAAAGGGAAATGGACTGTTACATGTTTTAGAAATGAAAGTGTGTGTGGAAACTAATATTTGATATAGTTTAGTTCAAACCTGGAATTACTAAATTTCTTCATTTGAAATTAATTCATCAGGAATAGATATTAGGCTAACCTACTGAGTTTTAATACTCTCTTCCTAGAGTCCTTTTCTATTTTTAGTGTTTGTGCTGGCTACAGCTTGGGTTAGTTCTCCTTGGGATATGTTTGGTCATGAGTTAGAGAGTGACCCGTGAGGTCACACAGAGATAGTGGTTCTCTCTTTCGATTAGTTTTATTTTCTTTTGTTCTTGTTTAGTTTCTTTACTCTGGTTATTTATTTTACGCTACTATGTTTTATTTCTGCTGCTTTATTTATTTATTTTTTGTGGGTGAATTCATTCCCCACAACGTCTATTTATGACCTGGTGCTTGTCGCCAGCCCGGGAGGATCAGGAACGCCTCTCGGGCCATGCCGCAGACCAGCTCAGGTGATCGGTTCTGGGTTGACCTGGGTTGGTTCGTGACATGTTGGGAGATTTTTTTTTCTTTGTATGGAATTACCAAGGGGTTTTATAGGTTTTATTAAATGGGTAGAGGTAATTCCCTTTTATAAGAGCGAGGAAGGAAACTTTACGATTGTTCTGACGGATTATCTTATTATAAAATGATTTTCATTTTCCAATGGTCCAAAATTCATGTATTTCAAATATAATATTCTTTTTGGTTGATAAACTCTCAACCAATAGGTTTTAGAGAAGTCTAGGTCACAAATTTAACCATATCTTTATGTTTTAGCCCTTAATTAATGAATTTTACTTTTACCATGAATTCTTATATATTTATAATATATGGTAAATATAGTTACTATAAAATGATAATAGAACATAATTTGGCCGATTAATAAACTTTTTGACATTAAATAAGCCATTTGGATAAATAATAGATTTATTGGCTATTATATCATTTAATTAAATATAATTTGTTTTCAAAACTCATTTATGTTAATTTTTATTCTATTTATATCACGACCTTTTAAAAATCAATAAAAACATGATTATTTAAAAAAACCTCATTAATTATAATATAACAAGTTATAATCAACCCTAAAATTCTTGGACAGAATAGAATGTTTCCAAATAAATTAATTTTAATATTTATAATTTCATTTATTTAAATAATTCATTAATAAGGAAATCACAATATCATCTTTGTATCACATATAAATTGATTAATTTGTCGTAGAAAAATTATACATAAAATACCATGACGAATTAAATCTTTTTATATTTCTAATAAATTTTTATAGTCGAAAATATCACTTATATTAACCTGTATAATTTTTTTACCAAAAGATACATGTTTTGGTTACATTTTTCATTACTTCAAATTAATTCTTATAAAATTTCAATTTCACAACGATGTGTCTTCATGGAGTACCAAAATTGACCCAAAGATTCCAATGATCAGAATACCATATCAAATATGATTATGAAACTTGTTATGGTAGTTTAATATTTTTATAATATTATTATTTTCCCCTTATTTAGCAGATTTACCCTTTACCATGGTAAATAAAATAATTAATGAAGATACTATTCATAAGGTGTACAAATAAAAGGTACCTATTTATAAAATTTGGACATCCTGATTCCAAATATGTTATCCATTTACCAAATTCAAAACACATAAGTTGCATTAATTAATTTAAAATTGATTCACGTTGTCATAACCAAAAAGTATGTTATTAAAAATAATTACTATCCAAAGATTGACAAGTTTTTAGGTCTAATTTCAATGTGAAATTACATAAAATGAAAAGAAATATTAAATAAAAGATTAAAAAATAATCTAATTATACTTTAAATACAATTAAAATTACAATCTAACTATTTATGTAAATTAGATGAAAAGAAGTTTTTGAATTAAAATGCAGTATTTTTTCACTATTTATTAAAAAATGATCATTATTAGAAAAATAACAAAATTTCATCCCAAGTAAATTTTGATGTCCCTATTCTATAAAATATGTTTATTTTTTCAAATAAAACATATAAAATTGAAAAAAAATAAGATTTAAAAAGGTTTCACCATCAAAAGGTGGAAAAAATTATTTTTCGAACATAATTATTTTATAAATTTTTTTTTTCCTTAAATCATATCCTGAAAACATATATGATGAATTTAATACATTACATTGAATTTATGTCCTAAATTTTTCATAAAAATCCTTAAAGAGTTATATGAAATGTAACACCCTGATATTTTATGAGAAGTATATTTTTTTTATGTCTTATGTTATACGCAACATCAAAGGAATATTTCACTACACACAACACTAGCTTGACTTGTGTTATACGGAAGAGAAACCTTCCTCGATAGTGTGTGTTGTACGCAATATCGAGTTTCAATAAACAACGATACGCTATTAAAATATTATATAAACTAGCCGTTATGAATATTAATACCCACTTTTTGAAATTTTATATATTTTAACATTCAAAATGGACTTCATTTTTGTAATCATAATATTGAAATTAGCCTAAGGTGAAATTTTGGTATTTTTCTGAAAACATTCAATTTTTGAAGAATAGTGAAAATACGGAGTTATTGGTTAAAATAAAATTTTTATTTAAATAATATTTTTATTTATTTAAATTTATTTTAGGTCAAAATAGATACATAATACTTATATAAGTTCAATGTAATTCATTGGAGTTATTTTATAATAATTTTAGATATATAAAAATTTTATTGAACTTTTCACCGTCTTTTACCCACCACCTAGAAGCATTTGCAATTGTACATAAAACATAATTTTACCACTTCTGTGAGTTGAATTTCGAAAATCCGAGAGACACGGTTAATATTAATGAGTAAAATGTGGTTCAATAAGAATAAAATAATTTTTGGTGAATATTACCTTTTTACTTTTATTTACCACTATTAAAAGTAAATAGGGTAATTAAGTGTAAAAATGTTATTATTATTAACCTAACACATGTCCAAATTCTATTTAATAAGTTTAATTTGACCAAAACCAACCTTAGGAATAAAATATTACCCTTTAGGTCCACTTGGATTAGATTAGGACACTTATTATTATTTTATTTAAAAAAGTGTTAAAATATTTTAAATCATTGTTTAATAACTAAAACATTTTTAATATGGGTTTATACTGAAGATAAATTTGACTATAAAAAATAATTAGAATGCTAAAATGATTTACTAAATAATTTTATTTTATTTATAAATTTTAGACATTAAATATTTTAATTTATTTATGACACAATGATGATGTAGTAATTACCTTTCTAATGAAATATTAAAATAAATGATGTTATAAATACCCAAATAAATGTAATTTGACACTTTATATGGATACCACTATTTTTCAAGGTTAATATTACATGTTATTATTTATTTAAATAACTTTTTTCTAACTAATCATGCTGTTAGGATTTTCAAAAAAATCAATTACAAAATAGTATCGAAATTGACAGAAAATATTTATTTAAAAAAAATTATATTATTAATTGTTATTTTATTCCAAAAAAAATTTGGTTCATCCAAATGACATATATAAGGTTACATATATTAATAATGAACCACTTGGGGTTTTTTGGCTTGTTATATTATATTTAATAACCATATAGGGCAAGAAAACAAGAAGACGCGATAAAAGCTAAATTATTTAACTAAGAGTTAAATCTAAATAATAAGGTTAAAATGTTAACCTAAACTTGTCTAAAACCTATTGGTTTAGAGTATTTCGATAAATCCCCACTTTAGATTCGAAATAAAATAATTTGGAGCTATTATAAACTGAATATGTCTTTATTATAAAATAATATTTTATGATTTTTCTATGGTGCCCCTCTCCTCCTTTACAAAAGGGAACCTCCTCACACTCCTCTTTACACAACATTGAGCATTCAAGCTCGTCCAAACCCTGTCCATTTCCTTTATAAACATACCTAGAAACATACTAAAGGTCATTTTCTTCTTCAATGTAAAATTTTAGTGTCCTAAAATGAGGTGTCAATGAGGCGTGTCGAAGAAGTCGTAATTTCCTTTACTGATTCTTTCAAATTCATTTCTTTTTCTACTTCCTATTATTTTTTTGTTTCATAACAATGTAATAAAATAAGTATCACTCATTAACTTATATGTTATTATATATATGAAACAACCATTTTTCACCTTCAATCCATCCTATGGAAAACGAAATCACCGTGCGTGCGTACATACGAAATATCATCTCCACGCCGTGGTGTAAACTTTTTTCCACCACCACCATACTTGGATGGGTATAATGGTGATATGAATAACTATATATGATTATTCTAATGTTATATTGATTCTGAAATAGTATAAATACACTTAAAAATAATTCCATGATCATGGGAATGATATCATCACTCGTGTGTGCGTACGGCGTACCGTCTCCACGATGTGATGCGACTCGTTCTACATGATATTATATGAATAATGATATATAAATGAATTTAATGAATAAGTATGATATATATTACACTAATACCATTCAGTAAATGAGTTATCTATAAACTAAAAAAAAAATAAGAATTTATTCGACAAAACATGCATAAGAACATAAAGCAATGAACACCCGAATAACAAGATGCAATGAGATATTACTAATAAGAATACAAGAATATGACCATATATGATATCATAACAATGAATATGATTATGTAATAAGTCAATGAAATTATTTAAATCATTATACAGGAGGTTCAGATACGTTCAAAACATATCAGACCTAAGGTAAGGGAAAAATCTCACAATATCATTTTTATCCGAGATTGTTTATACTTCAAAATTTAAAGGGAAATATTTATCACCCTCATCCATGTATCCAAAATATGTAATATTATTTCTATCCTCATACCTATTGGTAAATTTTTAGTAAAATATATGAGATGATACTTTTTTCGTTTTTAGTACAAGTTACTTTTTGACTTTTCCAGCCACAGTACGAGAGAATGTTTTTTTGACTTATACGACATTAACAGATTTTTACGGTTTCGTAATTATTTATTTTCATGAATATTACTCTACAATATTTCATTATTATTTTCAAAAAAATACATTTCTTTTAAAATTGATTTTCATTTTGTGAATAGAAAATGATTTTGAAGAAGAAAGGATATTTTCGTCAAGAATTAATTTCAAGTGTTTTATCAAAACAATTTTCCATCAATGATGAAATTATTTTATATGTGTGTTTCAAGTATAATGTCTGTATTATTTACATGGTTTCACTTTTCTTATGATTAAATGATATCCATTTGTTTTTATATTGATTATGTTATGATGGGATGATGTTTATGAAACCCATTTTATTCTTTGGGTTATGATGAATGATTTATGTTTATGTTCTGGAACACGTACTAATAATTTCATTATGAAATGGGTGGGACCAATATCTCCCTAAAATTCATTGGGTAATGATTTATATCTCTTGAGATATACATGGTTGGAATGGTATGTTAATCTGGTTCAGTGATACAGGACTGGAACGAGGAGTGAACTCGGTTCAGTAATGGACATTGTCTGGTATGATGGTCTTGGAAATGAGCCTTGACTAATATGAAATGATTTTTAATGATTATGTGTGTATGATACAAATTTTCATGTTTTATATTATGATTATTGGGATTACATTTCACATCTATGATTTATCCCATGTTATGATATTATGATCTATTTTTCAGGTTATGATTTTCAAAATGTTATGTTATTATGAATATGATATGATTGATATTTCTTTTGATTACCCATACTGAGCATTTGAGCTCACCATTTATATGTTTTCTTTTCTCCAGGATAAAAAGAAATGTTTTAGGTAATAAAACAAAAGGGTAAGATCATTGTGGGAGATGTAGAAGATCTTTCACCATGATTAGAAGATTATTTTTATCCGTGTTTCCAAAGACACTAAACTATTACGGTCCTTGTGTGTTTGTTTTTGTTATGTATTATGTATTTCACAAAAGTAATGTAATTTCTATGTATGAAAATCTATGGGTATCTATTGTTGGTATCAGAGGAAAGCTATAGTCAACCTTTGGAAACTAGGATGTGAAAACCTTAGTAAGAACCCTATGGATATGTCTAAGCGTAGAGCACAATCTTAGTGATTTAGAAATGGATATGAATAACCTATGATAAGACCTAAAGTGTGAAATTTTATTTCTGATTATGTTGTTTTCCTATAGTAATTAGTGTTTCTCACACTACTCTTCTTGGTTATAGTCAATGGATGGAACCCGAAGGAACCGTGTTAATGCTAAATGAGACGGACAATGCAATGATTGTCCGTCTGAGCAACCAAATGTTATAGGAGCTCGAATGCAAAGTCTTGTAGCCATGCTCACACAATTTTCTCAATATATGAATCAAGAAGGGCTTCCAAAATAGAAAAGGAAGGAGCTACATTCTTTTCAATCCTTCATGGGGTAGCTTCAACCTTCATTCAGCGGGTCGTCTGATCTATTGGTGGCTGAACAATGGTTCAGTACCACTGAAAAGATATCTTCATTTACTCAATGTTCTGAACACGATACTTTCATCATAGAAGTATATCATTTGGAAGGTGATGTTGATCAATGGTGGAATCTAATCAATAATACGAGTCAAAGGGATGAAATTGAGTTCATGGAAGGTGAAAAGTTCAAGAACTTATTTTTCAATAAGTACTTCCCTCGTATTCATCGAACAATGATGGATAAGTAGTTTCTTGAACCTAAGGAAAAGGATGATAAATCTATTGGTACCTATGATGAAAATTTTACAAGACTTGAAGGCACGATTCCGGAATTTTTATCCAACCTGAGAGTAAGATCTATTGATTATTTAGTTGCTTAAAACCAAGTCATCGAAGGGTGTTAGCCATAAGGGAGTTCAATAGCTAGGAGGAAATTTTTTGATGTGCTCTCAAGGGTGAGATGGAGATAGGAGTAACCCATCAATAATATGGGTTTGATAAGAAGAGGAAAATGGAATTCAATGGTAAATCTAAAGACCACCCAGAAAAGAAGATGAGTTTACTTTTATGCACAAATTGTTGAAAGAAACATAGAGGGAATTGTCTTAAAGGGACATTCAAATGTTTTTAGTGTATAAAAGAAGGTCATCAGGCAATTTAATGTCGCAATAATGGGAAGAAGATGTATAATGATGTGAACAATGAAAGGGATACACAGAATGCACCTCCAACACTTCAATTTTTCAAGTAGAAGGAGATGGGGAATTATGCCAATCAAAGCCCAAATCCAAGGGTTGTTGAAGATGATCGATGTCAACAAAATCTTAATGCCAAAGACAAATGAATGTCACATTCAACTAAGATCACCGATGTAGAGTACGATAAAAAAGTGGTGGAAGGTACACTTACCATCCACTCTAAAGTAGAAAATGTTTTATTTGATTCTGGATCCCACCACTTGTTTAATTCTGAAGTATTTTCTAAGGGTATCATTGTATTACCTCAATAATTAGATATGGAGTTAGCTGTGACAACTCTTAATAGCTCAACGACCGCATCAAAAGTTTACAATTTTTCCCTGATATACGTTTTTGGGAATGTGCTTCCAGAAAATATAGTGATCCTTCCTATAGTGGAATTTGATGTGATTCTTGGCATGGATTAGATTTCATTATACGGATCTTATAACAATTCACAAGGAAGGGAAATCACATTTAATATTCCGGATCAATCAATGACCATCTATCGATGCAAGGATGAAAATAACCTTCCAGTGGAAATTTCTTCCATCTTATGGGTCTTGATTCCACTAAATGAAGGTTATTTATCTGAAATGGTTGGAAAAAATCTCATGATTAATAATATTCCAATTGTATGGGAGTTTGATGATGTCCTTTAGAAGGAATTTCCCGGTCTTCTACCAAATCAAGAATTTGAGTTTTCAATAGAACTCATACTGGGTTTTATCCCTATTTTAATACACCTTATAGAATTTCCCCAACTGAGAGGAAGGAATTGAAGAAGCAACTCCATGAGAATCATTATAAAGGATTCATACACCCTAGTGTGTCACAATGGGGAGCATCTATTCTGTTTGTTAAGAAGAATGATGGATCAATGAGACTCTGCAATGATTATTGAGAACATAACAAGATCACTATCAAGAACATATACCCTCTCCCATGCATTGATGAATTATTTGACAAACTACGTGGAGCTCAATACTTTTCCATGATTGATCTTCATTCATGGTATCATCAATTAAGGGTAAAAAGGGAGGATATACCAAAGATGGCTTTCCGTACAAGGTATGGACACTATGAATTTATAGTGATTCCATTTGGTCATACTAATTCCCCTACTATCTTCATGGATCTAATGAATAGATTCTTTAGAGACTATCTTGATCAATTTATGGTAGTCTTTATAGACGATATTATTGTTTATTCAAAGAGTAAGGAAAAACATAAAGATCACTTAAGAATTGTATTACAGATCATAAGAAAGGAGAATTTTTATGCCAAATTAACCAAGTGTGAATTTTGGCTTTAAAAAGATTAATTTTTGGGTCACATAATCTCAAAAGACGGGATATATGTGGATCCAGCAAAAATAGAGGTTATCAAAAGATGGTCAAGACCAACAATAGTAACTGAGATCCGATGTTTTTATGGTTTGCTTGGATATTATCGACGTTTTGTGAAAACTTTTTCATGGTTATCTAATCCACTCCCCTGGTTGACTTGAAAAGGAGTGAATTTCGTTTGGATGGAGGAGTGTGAAGATAATTTCAAAGAGTTAAAATGAAGGTTATCCAGTGCAACTATGCTCACACTTCCAGGTAGTGGAGAAAGGATTGTGATCTACAGTGATGAATCCAATAACGGGATGGGGTGTGTTCTCATTCAAAATGATATGGTGATAGTTTATGCCTCACGAAATTTGAAAATCCATGAGCAAAATTACCCAACACATGATTTGGAGTTAGCCGCAATAATCTTTTCATTATGAATATGGAGGCATTATATTTATGGTGAAAGGTGTGATATTTATACTAATCATAAAATTTTAAAATATATTTTGACACTACAGGAGCTGAATATGCATCAAATAAGATGGTTGGAGTTCATTAAGGACTACGATTACACAATTCATTATCACCCGTGGAAAGAAAACACCATGGCATATGCATTAAGTCGACAAGTCCATGCTAGCTTATCCATGATGAGGATCTCAAAAGATGCAATATTTATGGATTTACATAGGATGGATCTTGCAATTATAATGGATGGGGAAAAATCTTATCTTTTTCAAATGAATGATCAACCATCTATGCATGTGATTTTTAAAGAGGCACATAAAGAAGAAGTAGAGTTACAAAAGAAGGTCAGAAATGTTCCTGAACTCAACCTTGATTGTGATGGGATAATAAGGTTCAGGAATCGGGTTAGTGTTCCACCAATCCCAGAATTAATGAAGGAGCAACTGGATGAGGCTTATAGTTCTTCATTCTCTATTCATCCTAGAATCAAAAAGATCTATAGGGACCTGATAGAGAGCTTCTGGTGGGATGGGATGAAAAGAGATATTGATGAATTTATCTCTCAATGCTTGGTTTGTCAGCATGTTAAAGCTGAGAGACAGAAGTCTATTGTGATGTTACAACCATTACCCATACCTGAATGGAAATGGGAAAACCACACAATGGACATTGTCCCTAGACTTCCTAAAATATCCAAATGCAATAATGATATTTGGGTTATAGTTGATCCTCTAATGAGTCGGCACACTTCATTTCTATTAGAGATGATTTATCTCTGGATCAGCTTGCCAGGATATATGTGAAGGAAGTGGTAAGATTTCATGGAGTACCACTTTCTATTATATCTGATTGGGATCTGATGTTTACCTCTCCGTTTTGGCGATGTCTTCAGCATACTCTAGATATAGTGTTGATTTTTAGCACTGCTTATCATCCTCAGACAGACGGTCAGTCTGAGAGGAAAATTCAAACTATAGAAGACATTTTGAGAGCCTGTTCTATGGATTTTAAAGGCGGTAGGTATCAACACCTACCTTTGGTGAAATTTTCTTATAATAATAGCTTTCACTCTAGTATTCAAATTTCTCCTTATGAAGCCATCTATGGAAAGAAATGCCGAACTCCAACTTGCTGGGATAAAGTTGGAGAAAGAAACCTATTAGGACCTGATCTTGTTGATGAGATGGAAGAAAAGGTCAGATCTATTCAAAAACACATATGATCAGCTCAGAGTCGACAAAAAATCTATGCATATAACTGAAGAAAAGGCCTAGAGTTTGAAGTGGGTGATAAAGTGTTCTTACAAATATCTCCTTGGAATAGAGTAATGAGATTTGGAAAGAAGGGAAAGTTGAGCCCTAGGTATATCAGTCCTTTCGAAATAATGGATCGTGTTGGGAAGGTAGCATACCGATTGGTGCTTCCACCGAATCTCTCTCAAGTTCACGATGTGTTCCATGTATCTCTCTTGAGAAAGTATATACCCGATCCTTCCCATGTACAATGCTCAGAAGTTGTACTGCTGGAGAAAAATCTTTCTTAAGAAGAATAACTGATAAAGATTCTGGATCGTAGCAAAAAAGTTCTACAGAACAAGACCACTCGCATGGTGAATTTTTTATGGAGGAACCACCAATTTGAAGAAGCTACATGGGAGATTGAGGATATGATGAGGGAGAGGTATCCTCATCTGCCTATTACGAAGTGACAAATTTCAAGGGAGAAATTCATTTTAAGGGGGTAAACTGTGACACCCTGATATTTTATGAGAAGTATAATTTTTTTATGTCTTATGTTATATGAAACATCAAATAAATCATTCACTAAACAGAAAACTATCTTGGCTTGTGTTATACGCAAGATCAACCTTCCCCGATAGCGTGTGTTGTATGCAAGATCGAGTTTCATTAAAAAATGATATGCTATTAAAATATTATATAAAATAGTTGTTATGAATAGTAATACCTACTTTTTGAAATCTAATAAATTTTAACTTTCAAAATGGACTTCATTTTTGGATTCAGAATATCAAAATTAGGCTAGGTAAAATTTTGGTATTTTTCGGAAATCATTCAATTTTTGATGAATAGTGAAAACACTTAGTTATTGGTTTAAACCGAATTTATATTTAAATAATAATTTATTTTAATAAAATTTATTTTAGGTCAAAATGAATACATAATACTTATAAAATTTCAATTTAATTCATTGGAGTCATTTTTTAATAATTATAGATATATAAAAAATTTATTGAACTTTTCACCGTCTTTTACCCACCTCCTAGGAGCATTTGCAATTGTACATAAAACTTAATTTTACCACTTATGTGAGTTGAATTTCTAAAATCCATGAATCATGGTTAATATCAAGGAGTAAAATGTGGTTCAATAAGATAAAAATAATTTTTGGTGAATAGTAACTTTTTTACTTTTATTTACCACGGTTAAAAGTAAATAGGGTAATTAGGGGTAAAAATGATATTATTATTACCCTAACACATGTCCTAATTAAATTGGATAAGTGTAATTCGACCAAAAATAACCTTTGGAATAAAATAATACCCTTTAGGTCCACTTGGATTAGATTAGGACACTTATTATTATTTTATTTAAAGAAGAGTTATAGAAGTTAAATTGAATGTTTAATAACTAAATCATTTTTAATATAGGGTTACATATAAGATAACTTCGACTATAAATATTCATTAGAAATATAAATATATTGCCTATATAATGGTATTTTATTTTTAATTTTTATAAATTATATAATTTAATTTATTTATGACATAATGATGATGCAGTAATTACCTTATTAATGAAATATTAACATTATTGATGTTACAAATACCCAAATAATTGTAATTTTAGAATTTTTACGAATTACAATAATTTTATAGGTTAATAGGACATGTTATTGTTGATATAATTAATTTTTTTAAAACTATTCATGCTATTATGATTTTCACAAAAATCAATTACCAAATAGATTCAAAATTTCCATAAAATAGGTTTTTAAAAAAATATTATATTATTTATTGTTATTTTGTTCATAAAAATCAAAGATTCATCCAAATGAATTATATAAGGTTATATATATTAATAATGAACCACATGGGTTACTTTTGTCTTTTTATAGAATGTTCATTAACCATATAGTGTAAGAAAACAAGAAGACACGGTAAAAGTTAAATTATTTAACTTAGAGTTAAATCTAAATGATATGGATAAATAGTAAGCTAAACATGTCTAAAACATGTTGGTTGAGAGTATTTCGACCCATACCCACTATATCTTCTATATAAATAAATTTGGAGCTATTATAAACCGAATATGACTTTATTATAAAATAATATTTTATGTTTTTTCTAAGGTGCCCCTCTCATCCATTATAAAAGGGAACCTCCTCCCTCTCCTCTTTACACAACTTTGAGCATTCATGCTCTGCCAAACCCTGAAAATTTCCCTTATCAACATCCCTAGAAACATTATATAGGTCATGGTCTTCTTTAAAGACAAATTTTAGTATCCTAATGGGAGGTTTAAAAGTAGCGTGTCGAAGAAGAGGCAATATCCTTTACCGATTCATTCAAATTCATTTATTCATATACTTCCTATAATTTTGTTATTTAATAATAAAGTAATAAAATCAGTATCACTTATATACTGATATGGTATTATCAATATGAAACAACCATATTTCACCTTCGATCCATCCTACGAAAAACAAAATCACCGTGCGTGCGTACGTACGGAATACCATCTCCACGCCGTGGTGTAATCTGTTTTCCACCACCACATTAAATGGATGGGTATAATGGTGTAAAGAATAAATATATATGATTATTGTAAAGTGATATTAATTCTGAAATATTATACATACACTTAAATACAATTCCACGATCATGGGAACGATATCATCACTCGTGCGTACGTACGACCTATCGTCTCCACGATGTGATGCGACTCATTCTACATGATCTTCATTGAATAATGATTATATAAATGAATTTAATGAATAAATATGATATATATTACACTAATAAAATTCTTGAAATTATTTATCTATAACCTAAAAATAATAATATTAATTTATTTGACAAAACATGCATAAGAACATAAAGCAATGAACAACCGAATAACTAGTTGCAATAAAATATTACTAATAAGAATATAAGAATACGACCA
Organism: Viscum album; assembly: GCA_963277665.1. NCBI lineage: Eukaryota > Viridiplantae > Streptophyta > Magnoliopsida > Santalales > Viscaceae > Viscum > Viscum album. Next base: position 752,403,931 of record OY728127.1, read on the forward strand.
TATATGATATAATAACAATGAATATGATTCGGAAATAATACAATGACATTATTTAAATAATTATACATGAGTTTCAGATACGTAGAAAGCATATCGGACGTAAGGTAATGGAAAAATCTCACAATCTCATTTTTATCCGAGATTCTTTATACTTCAGAATTTACTGGGGTATATTTATCAGCCACATAAATGTTTTCTCAATATGTAATATTATTTCAATCCTCCTGAAATTTTATAAATCCAATTTTACATATTGTTAAATTTTTAGTAAAATATATGAAAGGAATACTTTTTCATTTTCAGTATGATGTATTTTTTTGACTTTTCCGGCCAAAGTATGAGAAGAATGTTTTTTAACTTATAATACATGAACTAATTTTTCTGGTTTCATAATTCTTTATTTTAATGAAGCTTACTCTACAAGATTTCATTATTATTTTCATCAAAATACTTTATTTTAAAATTGAATGGCATTTTGGGAAAATAAAATGAATCTGAAGAAGAAAGTACATTTTCCTCAAGAAATCATTTCAAGTGTTTTATCAAAACCATTTTCCATCAAAGATGACATTATTTCATATGTGTATGTTTCAAGTATAATGTCTCTATTATTTACATAGTTTCACTTTTCATATGTTGAAACTATATCTATTTGTTTTTAAATGGATTATGTAATGATGGGATGATGTTTATGAAACCCATTTTATTCTATGGTTTATAATGAATGATTTATGTTTATGTTTTGGCGCACGTAAGAATAATTTCATTATTCAATGGGTGGGACCTAAATATCTCTCTAATTATTTGGGTAAAGATTTATATCTCAGGAGATAGACATGGATGGAATGGTAAGTTAATCTGGTTCAGTGATACCGGACTGGAATGAGGAGTGAACTCAGTTCAGTAATGGACATAGTCCACAATGATGGTCTTGGAAATGAGCCTTGACTAATATGAAATGATTTTCTATGATTATGTGTATATGACACAAAGTCTCATGTTTTATGTTATGATTATTGAGATTACATTTGTCTACTATTATTTATCCCATGTTATGATATTATGATCTATTTTTCATGTTAAGATTTTCAAAATGTTATGTTCTTATGAATATGATATGATTGATATTTCTTTTTATTACCCTTACAGAGCATTTGAGCTCACTATTTTTTATGTTTTATTTTCCCCAGGTCAGGAAAAAGGGTGTTAAGTAGGATATTCCAAAAGGGACTCTAGATATAATGAAATAAATGGGAGACAATGTAGATGATTTATAAACCAGTTGTTTATGTTTCTCGGTTTCTAACGAAACAATACCTATGTGGTCCTATCATGGTTTTGTTATATGTTGTAATAAGTATGCATCAATTTTGAAGTAATAACCATCTATTTAAAGTATGATTCGTTATATGAAAACACAATTATTCTCATTTAAATATATTTAAAAAAACACATCCTTTATATTCAATTGTGTTTTATATCCATTCCTAATAAATTTGGTAACATATGAATCATTAGTTAAACATTTGTAAAACATATTTCAAAATTTACTAGATACTATTCATTCCCTACATTCCAAGGGTTATGCATTAACTACCATTTAAAATTATAAAATTATTACTGTATTATATTTCGAAACAACTCAAAGTTCTATACAACGTAAGATTTCGGAGAAACCCATTGTTGCATGTCAAGAAAGCTATCAGAATAAGCGTCCCCTCTAACGCATAGTTAATATATTATTCATAATTATTAATATAAATATAAATGTATTATTCAATATATACGTAGGTCATTACATATATATTTTCTATCATAATGACAGTATTAAAATGACAATGAATTTTATTTAAAAAATATTTCTTGGTTTAACGTATTTATCCCGATAAATCTCCTCCCATTTCCCATTTAGATTGAATTTTTTTAATGTATATATATTGTTTTTTATTTTAATTTTGAAAATAAATAATTAAATATAACCTCACATAGAGGTAATGTTACGTAGATTTTTTTTAAATATACTTATAGTCGAGTAGAATAATACTAATTGAATAATGATTAAATCCTAAAAGGGTGAATGGAAATTATTTAATCAATAGAAAGACATAAAATTTTGAATAATTATTTAATTGAACTCTTAAAAATGACTTGTAATTATTATATGATTTTGGGAATTGGTAACACTTATTTGTTAATATATAATATTCTTTATTTATATTTAATTTTCCATAAATTTATGATATCATAATCACATTGATGTTACATTTAGTAATTATCATTCAATATTATGTTAGTAATGTAACATTTCACCCAATGTATCACATTACATAGAAATTTTGACTCATCCATGAATGTCTCAATACCAATGTAATCTCTCATAACCTTAAAGTCTCATCTCCCACTCTAGGAACCACATGTGTGTGTGTGTTATAATGTCCAATAAGAACTACATTTGAAATGCATAAAGTTAAGAGTTATGTAAGGAACCTACCTTATTTAAATGTACTAAAAAGTAGCCAAAAAATAAAATTTCATACAAGATTCATTCATTCGGATTATTTTATTATACTATAATTCATGAAAATATGTTCACTATGTTTAAACTCATGTTTATATGAACTTATTAATTTTTTGATAAAGATACTTTAAGGAAAATATTATCACTCCACTGAAGGTAATTTAAATGTTGTTAAGAATATCCCAATTCTTCGAAATGATATATTCATACCCATAGATTCCTAGAACCATATTTACATAGAGATAGATTTCCCTTTTGATGTCGAGTTTCAGGGATCACATTTCTTAAACCTCATACCACCATCTCAAAATGATTGAAACATCTATTTATATAGACCTAAAATTGAATTCCTTGAATATTGAACCTTTAAGAAACATTTTTCCACTATTAAAGAAATTAAAAATGATGTGATTCGTTTTATTTTGAAGTTTAATTATTCAATTTATTTATTTATTTTTAAATAAAAATTTGGATATTCAAACTCCACCAATTATCAACATGTGATATAAAAATCTATTCGTTATATCCTATGTGGAAAAAAATATTTTGAATCATGAATAATCATATAATTCATAAATATCCTTGAATAGTGAAATTGCATAGTATCCTTCACTATTTTGTGGTTTACAAAATAAAATATTGAAATTTGGTTTATACTACTATGTTATGACTTTTCTTTAGCTCATATTTATTTTAATATCTCACAAGAATTAAAACATCAGAAACATGGTGAACCCTCATAATTTGTTAAATTATATGTAAATTATTTTTATTATATATCAAAAAAACCTTTATGTTTTTATCCAAAATATATTTTCAATTAACTATCATTCGCTTTCACCATATGTTACATTATATATTAATACAAGGAAATATTCAGGGTAACTTTATTATAGTCATATATCATACTATTTTTAGGTATCCTTCAATTTTTTATACCATCTCTTTCTGAAAAAAAAATCTTATTCACACAACAATAAAATATTACCCTACGATAAATTATAGTGGTGACAATAATTATGAATTTAGTAATTTAAAATTTAAAGGATAATACAGGATTCCTAGAAAATATACCTCTAAATTTGGTTGAGTAATTTATTTATATGAAAACCAATATAAGATATTATATAGAGAAATGAATTTGAAAATACATTGGATAACGTAGAAAAATTGAAAACTAACATAAATATCTAATTATTTTAAAAAATAAAACTATACACATAAATATAAGTTTAATTAGTTTTGGAATATACTGATATAAATAATTAATATAATCTTAATACCCACTATCAACCGAGAAAATCTCATATTCAAGTATAAAAAATAATATAAAATAATATCATCCTCTCTTTTACCCAATTATTTTTCTTTGATAGCCATTTCTTAAATACTCTTATTGTAAATGAGTGAGAAATTAATTTTTTATAATAACATATTAACACCATAAAAATATAATACTAATGATAATTTGTATTTGATGTTTATAGATGAAATGAAAACAATTTATTTTCATTAAAACCAATAAGTGAAAAAAATTATTGAATTGTGGACAAAAGTTTCCAGATTGAATAGTGCTCAAATTATAGGCCCAAAAGACCAGATGGATTGGAACTATACATTTTAACCTAATATGTTTAGGTGAAATGACTATAGAATAAATATCATAATTGGCATGGTGAAATTATGATTGAATATTTTACCAAATACACTATGTGAAACAAAAAAATAGAAAAACCATAATATAATTCATCAAAAATATAGTGGCATGATGTAGAGATAGAAAAAAAAATATAGTACTGATATTAATTTAAGTGGTGATTATGATCTGAAGAAGAATAAAGAGGCCAAATGATATTCCATGTAGAATACCCCAAGTGGTGTTTGTTATTTAATTACATTTTGTGGATATAAAACTATTCCAAACCTAGGATGAACGTAACATTTAATGTGAAAAATATAAGGATGGTTAACAGAATCACACAATTTTAATGGTAGTTATAGAACAATTGGGTCCTTCTATGATGATTGAATTTTGAAAAAACATGTCCTAGGTTTTCAAAAATAATAATAACTTTTGTGGATATAGTGCAGTTAGAGTATCCATTCTTAGACATGTACACAAGTTTGAAAGTTGTTTTGAGACATTTATGTAGAACTGAATAGTGGAGGAAATGCAAGATTATATAAATTCATTAAAAACAATAAGCATACATTTGTGGGAGTGGAAACCATGAACATATATCTTGTTCAATTAAAGGATGAATGTTTTAAATGGGGGATGAGGCTACACAGATGATTCAAAAGAGGGGAAACCTTGAATTAAGATGACTGAAAAGATGTATATGATTGAAGAGATGATTCAGAAATTCATCAATGAAAAACAATGTAATATGATGAATCTAAATATTGTTTCCTTGTTCTAATTGATGAGGTATGGGAGGTTAATGTTGATGGGGTTGGGTTTAAAACATGTCAATTTCATAGATAAAGATGGGGTGACTAACTTGTTGAGGTGTAGAGATACGTTATTAGGATAATTTAGTGATATATAAAATTAGAATAAAAATAAGTCCTTTCAGCGGTAACTCATGGATAACCTGGGTTAATACTATAAAATTAGAGAGGTAAAATAAAACAATTAAAAATAATAATAAAGAGACTTAAAATCCACATCAACATTGAGTTGGCTGTAAGATGGGGCCTAAAAACTGTTGTATTATCATTTCTTATATGGAGGGTACCCAAACTTGTGTTCCGTTGGATAAAGATTATATTGGTTGAATAATTTTCTATATATATTTATTACTTCATTTTAGACAAATATTCAACACATAACAATACAATTTAGGCTATAACTACAGTTTAATAGTTTTTTTCGGAGACTAGATAGATGAAAATATAATATACACACATTATTCATCAACTCTAATAATATTCTTACAAATTTTTACCCTTATTCGAAAACCCTACATAGAACATTTTATCATAATCTGTCAAAAGGAAACATATAAAAGAATGATTTTATATAAATAATATGGGTTATAAATGGGAGATATAAATTAATGATCATATCATAGTTTAATATATGTATAAGTGTATGAGATTATTGAAATAACATATAAATTTAAAACAACAAAAATAATTAATCATTTAAAAGACTAATGGCATAAAAAGTTATCATTTTTAAAAACAAGATTTAAAAGTGCGTGAAAATATCCTACTCAATCATGAAGCATTTGTTTAGTTCACCATTATTTAAAAAAAGAATTAATCTACACCGAGTATATAAAAATTTTCATATGATAAGGTTAACTACTAAGAAACTAAAATCATATATTATTAGGAATATGAAATTGTTTCAAACATCATTATAGATATAGTATAGTAACTTATTTTCCACTGTGCATTAGGAAACCCAACACGGTTCCCATGGTGAATAAAGAACATCAACTTTCTTAATAAATTGGATCAAGAACACCAACTTTTTTCCCCTAGTTATCATATGATATGTACAACATTACCAAAAACATTAGAGGAAAATATAATTCTAAACCCACTGATCTCTTAATTATAATAAAATATTAATCATATCATAAGAACATAACAGAATGAATGAAAAATAGTTTTATAATCATTTCTAAATTTAATGATACCATAAGTCATGGAAAATAAATTAATTTCCTAAAAATCATGTCATGATTGTAATAAACCACCCAATGAAAGAATAAGTTTAGCATCATTGAATCATATCCCCATTAAAACATAATCTAGATCAAGAATGTTATCACAAATGAAATTTCTATTAAAATGTCACTAGATTTATTGTTGAGGAAAACATACATTTCATTTTAAAAATAACTTCACTAAAATATGAAAATTTAAAAAAAATTCTAGAAAGATTTTTCATAAAAAATAACCATGGAAACATGTAAATGAATATCTAATTCATTTATAATTCATGGAGTTCGAACATTCTATTAATTTTAAAACATAAATTTTGTTTACATTTAAAGTAAAAAGGAAAAAAGTTCCTCATTTCAAAAGCAAAAAGAATATTCCTTTTAAAAAAATTGATAAAAATTATCACATGTTTGAAAATAAGAATTAAAAATTACTGAATATTTTTAAAAAAATTCATTAAAATATTTTTATAAAACATGGTCCTAAAAAAATTCAATTTCAGAGATAAATAAGGTTTGATTTCTATAAAAAAAGTTCTTTTAATAACATGAGTACATTAACTGAATAAAAAATGAATGGAAAAATTTATTATCCATAAAAAACTAGAGTATAAGAAAATTAATGAGATTGTTTATATAAATATCATGAAATTTCAGAAAAATAAACATAAAAATATATAATTACAATTAAAATTGTATTGAGACATAATTATCCTACCTCAAGTCTCAGATTTCATTCTTCTCATTAAAAACACCATTATTATAAATATATTTTCACTGAATATTAGTTGTAGAACCATATTTGTATATATCTAACAATATATGTTTTATATATAACATCATTTATTAACATTTTTTTAGGAAAATTTTTGTTTGTGGTCACAAATGCTTTTTTTTGTGCATTTTTGGGTTCACGAGTACCAATCCTTATATATTTATCATGGTTACATAAAAAATATAATTTTAATTAACGTAAAAATATCATATGTATTCAATATATATACATATATATATTTAAAAAATTATAGTGATATAAAAAAGAACTACGCAACTCATGGAGATGGTATGTCATATATACGCATAAATGTTATTTTCTACAATTCAATGGATGGAAAAAAATAACTAAAATTAATAATTCATCATTAAAAAATAATTATTATATCATATATATCATATATACTCATTGATTATATACTTTTCACTATCCATGTAAAATATATGAAAAAAATTAATCATATCGCTTCACAGAGGTGGTTTTCCACACATAAGCATAGGCGATGATATCATTTTTCAATGGATGGGAAGAGGATGGGTAGTGGTTAATATTTAATCATAAAAAAAAATTATATATAATAAGAATAATAATTATTTTTTAATCGATACCATTTATTTTCAGGATGTATAGGAATAAATAAATTGGAAGAGGTTCAGTAAGATGATTACATCTTCTTCGGTATGCCTCATTTAGATCCCATAATGTGGTCCCTTTGATTGGTCCTTATAGAAGAACAAAACATATAATATAGGGACATGGAAAATATAATATAATTTGGTATTTTATATATGAGATAGATGGACAGAATTGTGTGAGGCATAGTGGATAAGAGACATACATTTATTAGTGAACATAAAGGCACTAGTTGAATTATTTAATTTATTAAATTAATATAAATAAATATTCTAGATCAAGTGGGAACAAATAAGAATATTTCAATTATATGGTGGATATTATTTGAAATAATATACTAAATAGTGTAGGTGATTTTTTCACACTTATCTCTTTTTTTTGACACACCACCCCCACTGTATACCCCTTTGGAAAATCCCCAAAAATTCAATGTTATTTGCTATTTAAGTGTCATGAATGATACTATAAGAATAAAAGTGGTTTATTAATGGACCATGACTGATATTATCAACCATTTCCCTTTCCCATGTCCTTATATAGTTTTTTTAAGAATTCTATATCTTGTAATAAAACATTATTTGTTATAAAATTTAATTAATGTCTTTCATTGACATTAATTTTAATTGATTATGAAAATGACACTAAAACATAGTAATTAAAATATAATTCATTAAAAAATACCTAATATGATATATCTTTCTATAAAATTTGTTTAATTATATAATTAGTACAAACAGTATTACATTTATTTTGATTAAAATAATTTTTTTTTATTTAATTGAACAAATATAATATCGATGCAGTGTAATCTATTGAGGTATTTATTCACTAACTTAAAATTTAAAATAAATTAAAATTATTGAAAAAATAATATTAACTCTAAAATAAAAATGTAAAACCAAAATTATCCTTTTTTCACACTTACAAACAAATTAGTTATATTAATGTCAATAGATAAATATCTTTTATATTCCTTCCTATAATTAATATAACGGTAATAATTAATGAATATTATAATACAATGGCAATATATTCTACAAATAGACGAATATGGATGAACTAAACTAATAAAATAGTATAAAGGAATGTGTTATTGAAATTTTAAAACGATATCTCATTGTTTTAACCATGTTTAACATATTTTACGCTTGTTGAGAAGGAAAACATTGATCAAGGTTACTATTCAAAATAATTCTAAATAAAAAAAATATTTACCAAATTTGAACATATGGATTCTAAAAAAGAAAAAACTTTTAAATATACAATTATATAAGTGCCATAACAAATTTGAGAGAAACTTTCAAAACACAACAACAGAACCGTTCATTCGAAAGATGCAATTTTTTAAGAATAAGAATTATGTTATACCAAATTAAACAATAAATTTATTACATTTATATTAATTTTATTTTTAATAATATAAAAATTTAATTTTAAATTTAATCCATTTTACAAAAAAAATATATCATTTAAAATTCTTGAAATAAATGTGGAGTTTTCAGAAATTTTTTTTAACATTCACTATTCATTAAGAAATAAATATTTTTCCAAAAATACAAAAAAACAACCATAAATTTTTCTGATTTTATGATTTAATAAATGATAATACTTTTCTCATATTATATTTATCAAATACTCATAAATTAGTTATAATATTTTATCACAAATAGAAATAAAAACCCTCTTTGAGGGAATATTTATTTTTAAATCCTTTTATGACATTACTAAAAATAAATTTTCATTATATAAAACTGTTGGGCATAATATTTTAAAATTTTTGTTTATTTTGATTCATTCCACCAATTATATATCTTATTTATAATGGTATATAGTATAATGTTTCATTTAGACTCACGGTTGTGTCAGTCACATGCTATCAAAATAATCAAATTTATAATTATATCATAAAATAGCAGAGTGATACATTCTACCCCCATAAATTTAATTCACCATCAAATTTTCATTACTCTAATAAATATAGTCGATGATAAATCTACCTTATCACAATCTAATATTAACTCATATATTGTTTTAGTTTTTTTATTTCACTAAATAAATTGACCAGTTGAGCAGTCTTGTATTGTTCAAATTTCGCTATACAATCATTAAATCCCTATCATCAATTCCTCATAATAGAGATAATTTTCTATAATCATGTCATCTATGAACAATTACTATGAATTATTTGGTATTTACTTCCTTATTATAGACATAAATAAACCATATATACTTGAAGTATATTCGGTGTAAGTGTCAAATGGTAAGCTACCTTACAAATACAATCAACAAATTCAAAGGGATCAATATATCTATGGATCAATATTACCTTTTTCCCAAATATAAAAACAAGATGGCTAGGTGATATTTGTATGAATTCATTTTGACCAACATAATTCTAAATATCTCACAAACGATGGGCAGAAAAAAAATTATAAATATTAATATTATATAATATTTTTTGAATGGATCTAACAATATTGAAAATTTATCATAAAGACCTTGCCCCAACAGATTTATTTCATGAACAACATCCTAGAATAATGGTGTTTTAACAATTCCTAACATTGTGGCCTTCATAAGAAATTTTATAAATATTTCAGTGAAATGTATTGTTTTAAAAAAATTCTTCCAAACAATTATGGTGATCACAACAAGATTTGAAACATATAAATCATGCACTCAATATATCATATAGAAGTTGAATGGTCCTCTCATACATACCATCAGTCAATGTATGATATAGAGTATTGAAACTCAACTATATATCTAGATCTTATTGTATAATTCTCAATAACATATATATAAAACATGAATCATGAAGAGATATAATAGAATGTGTTACTCCAGGTAATGTCACCACTTATTTAATGTATAACCTACAAATCTATCTAGGTAAAAGATATTATCTAACAGAAATGTAGGGTTCTCTATTTATAAAACAATTAACCACAAACCAAATAGAATTATTCCCTTTAGATATTTTGGGGAGTCTGACAATCACATCCATTGTAAAATTATCTTGTTTACTTTTAGGTACGTGTAAAGGTTGTAACATCCACATTAACTTATGTTTTCCATCCATAATGTGCTGACAGACTATACATCAAGGTATATACTATTTAATAAATATTTTCATGTTATCCCATCATTTGTAATTTTTCATATTTCTAGACATAATCACACATAATGCATTTATATAGAATAATAAAGAATTAACATCACATAATATTTCCTTCAAGAAGTATGGTATTACTGGGGAAAATAATTTTATCTAAAACATTATCATTCCATCATAATCATGGTTGAACTAGGTATTACTTCTCACATTCTTTAATAGTTGTACATCTCTAATATGTGCCTATTTAATCATCACATGGACAATTATTTAAAATGTAATTATAGAGATATATTTTTTCCAATTTATTTAGTATTCCAAGTTCTATATTTGAAAAAATCCATAATTATTGTATCTCTTTCAATCATCATCATGGAAAAACTAGCATGACATTTCTAAGAGAAAGAATCATCCACCATGTTTTATTTATGAATGTGGTAATTTATGGAGAAGTTATAATATTTATTCAATTCCAACCATATTCTCAGGTTCATATTACACTATTTTTTTTGATAATATAATTCAACCATTTCTAGTCCTAATATATTTCAAACCATTCACAATAATCATAATTATTAAATATAATAACTGAAAAACCTACACCATGTATCTCCAATCCATATGATTTGTAATTTTCTATTATATTATTATTTTTTTATAATAATATTCTATCACCATATCATTTTTGTGAAGAAACATATTTTTCTGTTCAATGATGCAACACTATGTATCACCAACCATTGTCTGTTCATGGTTATCATGATAATAGGTTTACGGACTAACAATATTTTTAGCTCCATAACATTATCTACATATTTATCTTCAAAAAAAGTTAACACCTTCAAAATAATCTTTGTTACGTTACTCAATAGTCATGATAAATCTATGAAAAAACATAAATAATTTTAATAAAACCCATAAAAACCTCATATTTCTATTACATTGGTTCCTATAGGAATTTTTTTAATATTTTCCGTACTGTAAAGTTTGAGTAATATCCCCTAAAAAGATATTATATGATTAAAAAATGAACAATTATGAAGAAAAAATTAACAAATGGTAAATTGTTAAAAAAAATCCCTTCCTCATGGATGTCAGTAGAATTCCTAAAGGATATTCAAACTCTTCCATTCAATTTGAATACAAACTAACATAATCATTAAAAACTACCATAAGTTTATCAAGGTAATATCTAATGTATTTATTCATTATATCCATGAAGATGTTGATGGAATTAATATGTCCATATGAAATCCCAATAAATTAACAATTTTCTCACCTCAAATGGTAGGCTATGTTGGTTATATACTCATTTTACACCCATAATACAAGATATCTAAAATCAAGGTATATAGTTTTAGAATATTTATCTCTATATAATTGATCTTTAAAATCATCAAAATAGGGTAGAGGATACTTTTACCTATTAGTGAGAAAGTAATGTTCCCAAAAATCAATGAAAATATGCATTGAACCATGTTTCTTCTTAACAAAAGGAATAGGTTCAACACGTGATGATTAAATAGTGTGTATAAATCCATTATCAATATTTTCATCGTGTTTCTTCTCTAATTAAGGTAACTCAATTGAGGCCAACATATATGGATTCATTGAAATAGGTGTGTTATTAGCTATGAGTTCAATTGAAAAAATGATCTTCATGATTCAATGTCATATAGAGAATTTCTTATAGAAAGACATCAATAGACTACAGTAAATAGGCATATAATTTTTTTTAAATTCCTCCCAACTATCTAAGATAGATACCCATCATGGATAGAAATTATGATTAACGTGATAAAGGTAATTTTCATTATGTTTTATTATTTATCCTTGTACTGATTACTGATTAATGGTTCATTTGAAATATGAAATTTCTTTTACCTTCCTTGAAAATTGATATGAGATCTTTTAAAATAATTATATTCCATGTCTATAATCACATCGAACTAATATGATGGGAGAACCACACGATTAATAGGAATATCTTACCAATAAACATCAATGGTAGAGGAACATTATAACTTATATGTCACCATCAAACTATTAATATTTTTCACCACAAACTTCATATCTAATAATTGAGTTTGTAATTTGAACTCAGTATAAATTTAATATTTAATGATGAGTGGATAGAACATGAATAAAATATGATATTAGATACTCTATTGTGGTTTTTACATGTATGTTTCACTGTGTAATTATCAAAACCAACATCAGGAAATTTCCCATTTATTAGGATTAAGAGTTTCTTGATGCTAATGACCATAAAAAGCCTTTATATTTGTGATGTTTTAGGTATTATTAGCATACTCTTATAAATTGAAATATTTTAGTATAGGCAGTGTGTTAGTTTAAATCATTACTTCATCAATTTTATCAATATGGCACTTCATCTCATTAAAAAATTCATTGGATTTATGACCCACTTTTCCAAATTTAAATAACCTCATATTTAAAATAATTTAATCATAATATGTTTTCTTCCCACATTTTTTGTAGTTATATATTTGTAATTTCTTTCCATAATGTGATTTATTAGAGTTTTCAGGATGACACATTGTCCTTTTCATCTAAAACTGATGGTAATTGTGGGGACATAATTCAGAAGTTCCTAAATTTAGTTTACATATGATGATTTCATCATAGATCCTTTTGCAACTTATATCTTATTCATTTTAGTTACATGATTTTTATTTAAAAAAATCAATCAATTTTTGTTTCAGGGATTTGGATTATACTAGAATTATTCCTTCCATGACTTTTAAAAACTACATAAATAGTTAATATGAATTCATAATACTTCCTATTATTGTAATAAATCTACATATCTTTTTTTATTATAGAATATGTTGGATGGACATAATAAAAAATATCCTCTTAAACTCATCCTATTTAATTGAGTAAATTATTTCTTGTTTACTCATGTTTTTAATAATATTACACTATTGATCTATGATGAATTCCAAATTATAAATGATTAGGAAATATTTTTCAGGTTCTAAGTATTGGATAAGAAAAGAAAATTTCTAGATGGTGATGATCCGTCTCACATACACTATATGATTATCACAGTCCCTGAAGGAAGGTGATTTTAGCCTCCCAAACGAGTCAATAATACATTTTTTTAATTTTACAATTAATATTTTCAACATGATACAAGGTCATAGAATGTTTCACCGACATAGAAATATGTTCTTGTATTATATCCCCTATAGAATTTGGTATCTTGGGTGAGAAATCATTGCATTTTACATCACATTTGTTATTATAATGATATATTTCAGTTCCATCCATTGAATAAAAAATAGAAGATATTTATATTGTCGATGATATAATAATATGATTGATCAATCATATAATTACGAAATATCATTCAAAATATGTCTAGATCATGAATTTTTTTTCATAATCTATAGAACCGTAGGTTTATCCTATGTTACCCACAATCATTACTCCAAAAATTAGATATTATACTATACATAGAATTATACCCATGGTTTTCATGAAATTCTTCTAACAATAATTTCCAATGATTAAAAAACCCCAATCTATTTAATCATTAATGGACCAATCATTTGATACATAAAAATTAAAAAAATTAGATGAATTTTCAATATATAACAATTTCATCAACATAATAACCATAATAGTTTAGTGTCTTTGATGACTAGAAACATGATCATCATATTTATGTATTTTATTCACCATCTATCATAATGTTCTTCTGAAATTGTACCCTTCGTTACCTACCCTACATAAAACCATTCATAATAACCATGAGAAATGAAACATTATAAAGGGTATGTTTAGATTATCTCTAATGGGAAACATGTGAGAATTCAATTTGTGATCATAAAAATGAATATGATAATAATAACTATTTGAGACCCTGACCATAAGTTACAAAGTTCTAATACTATATATCATTAATCATAAACATGATTCATGGAATAATACTTTATCATTTCTAAAGACAAGTTTCATAATAGTATGAATACATCATATTCAATCCAAAACCATATGTTCAAACCAAAATCATATCTTGAATTTATGGAACAAATATATGTGTAAAAACCATTTTATAAACAAAGGATAACTACCAAGACCATTAAATTACACTAGGACTAGCATCAACACCAATTTACCAAATCATATCATACTACGAATCGTAACCTATTTCCAATAGTGGATTAAGAAACTCTATATGATTCCTATAGTTTTTCAAGAACATTAACTTGTTTATAATAGTGGATCGATCACATTGAATTTTTTCCCCTAATTATATCATGAGATTGAAAATAATACCTAATAAATTAGAGGTCATTATAACTCTATGTCCACCAATATATATTTACAATAAAAAATAGTTGTTATAAAATATAATAAAATATATTTCATATCATCCTAATAAAATTTTTGAAAGAAAATTTGTTTCATAAACATTTCATCATTTCATCAAATCATAAGCCAAGTAAAATAAATATTTTTTCTAGAAATATCATAATTCTAATCGTATAAAATCAAGAGAAATAATAAGGATGTTATAATTAGGTCATATCTTTGGTAAACTATTACTATCATGAAGGATGTTATCATATGTAAATATTTCATAAAATAATAATGTAATATTTCCACAATGAAAATACCATTATTATTTGGAAATAAAATCTTTAAAATGAAAAAATTATAAATTATTATTGGAAAAACATTATTTCATATAATCATTGGAAGCATAAAAAGGAATATTCAAATTATTTGTCATACATGATAGAGGGAAATTATTTTCATACAATATATATTAAACTGATGATTGCTTTCACATTTTTGGTAAAAAGAAAAATATTCCACATCGAGAAAATGAATTGAATAATCCAGATAATTTTTATAGAAAAAATTAAAAATGGATGAAAATTATATTAAAAAATAATATACGAATTGATAAAAAAATCAAAATATTTTAATATATCATAGACATGTAATGAAAACTAATTTTGATAATAGCGATAAATAAAGACAAGTTTCCTTAAAAATGTTATTTTGGTCTCTTGAGAAAATAAGGTGAGAAAAATTAACGATTTTTTTTATTATAATGAAATTAAATTATGGTAAGAAATTTTATTATATTCTTGATATTTTTATAATTAAATTTCATCATCATAACATTATTCATAAATATTCTTGAATAAAATGTCAATACAAAATAAATCAATTACCTCATGGATCACTGTTCTTTGTACACATTAAAAAAACACTTAAAATTAATACATATTCTATATAAATGTATTCGAAATCCAAATTCGTATATATCATACCATATTTTATTTACATATAACATATTTCCACATATTAATTTATAAGTTTTTGTTAAAATCACTGTTTCGAGTGATATGTTCGAAGTTTTATCATTCTCACATTATTTTTGAAGTCATTATCATTATAAATTGATCATAGATACATCATATCCAGAATGTTAATCAATGTTTTTATATAATATAAACTCATTATAAATATATATACACATTTAGATACTTCAATAAAATATAGAGATAAAAAAATTACACAGTTCATGGAGATGTTGTTCCACATGTACGCATGAACTTCATGTTCAAAATTTGATAGATGAAAAACATATTGAAAATTAATAAATAAGCATTATATAATCATTATCATATCTTATATATCATATATATTAAATAATTTTATACTTACTATAATCCATGTAAAACATAATGGGAAAAATAATCAACTCACTTCATAGTTGTTGTAGTCTACAAGTTTGCATGAGGGGCAATATCATTTTTCCATGGATTGGAATATGGAGAGTAATGGATGTTCCATCATAATTATATCAATTAACTATGTTTTATATACAAATTATATTAATTTTTAATTGTTAACATATATTTTTCGGAGTTATAATAAGAAATATATTGAATGATTTTGGGTAAAATGATTACCTCTAATTTTGTTGCCTCTTATAAATACCTTATTAAGGACAAATTGAATGACATTTCAAGAATAATGGAAATTAAATTGTTTATTGTGAGTTTGATAAGATAATTTCTTAGTTTTTGGTTGATATTGAATTCTCAAAATGTGTTCATAAGAGAAGAGATCTGATTACCTTTTAAAGGTGAGGGGAGGGGAACTCGTTGAATTGCATAATGTAATAAGCTAATGGAAATTAATTTTCTGGTTCATGTGGATGAAAATTGATATATATGGAATATATTGGAGGAATTGTTCGAAATAATCTCATTAAATAAAATCATAACATATTTAGGTGATGTTTTTCACACATATCTCTTTATTTGAAAACAATGTTACAACTGTTTACAATTACCACAATACCAATATTTTATAATCATTATGGGTAAATAATGACTCCATAAAAATAAAAGAGTCCCATAAATAGATCATGGTTGAGGTTTTCACACATAATCCATTCCTTTGGACAAATATTGTATTATTACGAATTTTTTATTATTTAATTGAACATTATTTATGAGAAAATATCATTAATATCATTTTTGGGACTATTCATTTAATTTAATTTGTAAAAAACATGAATGAAAATGAATTCAAATATAAACCTATAAAATATCCCAAATAAGTTATATTTCTGTATAAAATTATTTAAATAAAAAAAACTTCGCAAAATTTTCGAATTTTAATATTTTATTAATCATATCTTATATTTTAAAATTAATTGAAAAAATTAATTTTTGTCATTATGTAAACATTAAAGGTAATTATTAAATAACTAAAAATAGAAAAAAAATATAGAAAAAAAATTTCTTCCTAGATAATCCTTTGGAATAGATTGTATCATGATTTAATCTTATGTAAAAAATGGGGATATTTTCTTAATGAGGGTAACATTCTGTATTAATTATTTTCATAAATTAATATAAAGGAAATAATCAAAATAAAATATAAGAATGTGTGATATATATTCATGAATTAGATGAACATGGATGATATCCTATCATTAAATATGGTAAAGGCATGTTTTATTGAAATGTTAAAGCCATAAAAATGTTTTAAACTTTTTTTACCCATTTTACATGTACCATTGTGTAAAATATTAACCTAGATTACTATTTTTAATGTCATAAAATAAAGGATCCCTATTTACCAAATTTTAACATTATAATAACAAGTATAGAATTATTTTTGTAAGATTTAATTCCCATAAGTGGAAGAAATTAGGTTTGAATAATACTATAAAACATAACAAAAAAGTTAAATCATGTATTTTTATGTATAAAAGTTTTTCAGTAAAAAATTTAACTATATAAATGATCACAATAAACATAAATGGATTATAAAAAAATTAAGAGAAATAATTTTACATAAAAAGGATTATAAAAAATATTGGTTTTTAAATTACTGAAACAATAGAAATGTTTTCAAAAAAATACATACTTTTAATAATTGACTAAAGAATAATTATTTATTGAAAAAATAAAATATAAATTCCAAGGTAAATTTTATATTATAATTTCAACAGTTGTATGGAATTATCAAAAAAATTAACATAATAGTAGAAAAATATATTATAATACTCACTCAAAAAACCATTTTTATAGAAATAATATTTTTAAATAATATATTGGATTTAATAAAAATATATTATATTCTCAGAACCATTATATGTATTTTTTAAAAAATTATTATTCATATTAATTACACAAATTTAATGGATAGGCTTCAATGGTATAAAATATAACAGTTCATTTAGACTTATCGAAGCGTGTATCCAAAGTTATGAAATAAATCAAATTTATTAATATATCAACAAATCTCATGTTGTTAGAAATATTCTCATTATGTTTAATTGAACAACATATCAATACATTCCTTATAGTAGTTTTACCCTTAATGTAAGACCATCAGGAAAATTTATGTGGACTCTTTATCCCTTGTTTCATTTATGTGGTTGGTTAATATGCTCCAGACTGATGGAATACACCCATTTATTGATAGAAATTGACTCCTAGAACCAATCATAATGGAACACTAATTGTTTAAAAAATTAATCTTATCATATTCTCCCTATTTTTTAGTTATTTTAAATCATCATTGGTTTTACTCAACTGACCATCTCCTTCGGAATTAGGCTCAAGCCGTACATTAATACTGGGGATATGAGTAGGAAGAATTGTATGTTGATTAATTAACTATTGAAATGATATTTCATAAGGATTAATCAAAATATACCAGAATAATAGTAATTGATATAATATTCCAATATTACTTAGTTTTTGAAACGATGGAACTGTATAAAACATGTAGTGTATCCGAAGCTATATAATGAAGGGAATTATGAATAAAATCTTTTCCCTAATGCATCAATTGAATAATTATCATTACATTCATTAATTACTCTCTAAACATACTAAGGTATGAAAAACATATTAAACTTATTTTTCGATTGAATGATACAATTCCTTTATAAATATGGTCAACAACAATATAGTGGGGTGCACAGGAAAACAAAACATATGTTCATGGAACATGTTTAGTGTTAATGTCATGGAATTCATCCAAAACTATATAATATTTTTAGGGAGATTGGATATTTTATTAGTATTGTTATACTATATTTGTATGAATTTTTACAATTTAGAGAGTGGGTGATTCTATAATTTTACTTTTTGAATAAATTTTTGTGCCTATAGGGTTTGGTTTCACTTACTTATAATAGGTCAATATGTTATTTATAATGAAGGTGAATATTCATAGAGGATTTTTATGGATTCATGTGTATCTTTGGATTTCAGTCTTGATTAATCATCCTAGTATGGAATATTATTTTTGAATTGGAATTTTAGAGGACCATTAAATATAATTATTAATTTGTTGTTTCTCAATGAAATTATTGGAAAGTGTTGGAGTAAGTATAGACAATGTCTACAATATATTAAAATATTTTTTAGTGTATTTTTTTGACATTGGTAATATGAGGGGGTACTGTTTCATTTTTAATAAATTCTTTAATTTCCATATGTGTGGTCAATAAACATATCTTGAAGTCACATTACGTGGTCAATAATTTTTTCAGAAAGTGGATACATTGTTTATAAAATTGATCCATTTAAGAAAACTATTTTACAATGTAGTTTATCTATTTTTTATACATAGAATTGATTTTGATAATCATAATGTATATATAGAATGGAAGCGTTGATTGGATTTGTACATGAATTTTATCTATTAAATAATAGATAATGAAATTTTAGTGCAATAAATCCAATAAAGTCGATAGGGTTTTCAGGAAGTTGATCTATATGTTTACCATACTATCAATATACGTTTTGGGTATATATCTTTCCATAATATCTATATTGGGATGAAATTTTTTCTATTGATGAATTTTAATTTTTCATTATTTATTAAATATAGAATTAATGTTTTGGTCTAGTCATGGTTTTAATGAGAATAGATTTTGAGTGAAAAACACCAAATAAAAAATGAAACTATAAATAATATTGAGCTATTATGGTGAATTATTCTTATTATAATTGAAAAAGGCTGATGATTAAGCTTTCATGGGACTAAGATATGAATTTTCGACAACCAAAAATCACTAATTTTAATTGTTTGTTTTCGAATATGATCATATGTCTTTGAAAAAATAAGAATATAATTATGAACCTAAGTCATTGATGTAGATTTAACTATATAGAAGAAAAATTTATGCCTTTTAAGAAAAATTTATATATATTATTTGGTAGAATAAATCATAATTTTCACAGTTTTTCGTTGAGATATTTTTACATTTGACATACCTATATAGATGATGATGAGTATGTAATTTGTTTTATACATCATTTATGGGTTCACAAGGAATACATTCATGACTTCATACAGATAATGATGTCAAATGTGTTTAAATAAATAGATTTTAGGGAGAATTATATGAATGTGAAAACCCGATTCAACTAAATATTTAAATTAAAATTTAAATATGAATTTAAAATATATTAAATGAGGAAATATTTTGTTGATATTTTTTAGTGATATAAATTATTCCAAACAACTATATAAAGATCATGAATTTTCTAAATTCAATGTAAATAATAATATTATCCCAATTATGTTTTGAGAATATAAATATACATGTTTAAAAATATTAATTAGTATAAATGAAATTGAGAATTTACATAAAATGTTTGAGATTTTTGCGACTTTAATATTCATAAATATTGAGGAGGTGGAAGGATCCAATGTTGGAATCCATTAAAGAATAATTTTATCTGTTGTGCACCCGAATATTCGTGGTGGCTAATGTAGAACTCAATCGAACGAGATATAGAATAATACTCAAGACTATCACTCATGCCAATGTTCATGAGGGAGAACAATTGATAACCTTCCAATCAATCTTCCCATGGATGAAAACTCATGTCTAGTGTAATATAGAGTAGTAACATCAAGACACAAGTAATTTTTGATTAACCTATTATTGATGAGTCATTGAATCTTCAAATTGACTCTTTATTATATCAATGGTTTTATGACTCTCCCAGTGGTTTCTTTTATATGGACCTAATCAGCCTGTTGTTTTTTTAGAACTATTCATTATCCAAAAAAAGGCTAGATATGGTTCCATAAAACCTAAGGCCAATATAGAGAAATGAGGTGTAACAGACATGGAATATATTTCTTGTGAGTCTCTCCTTATAGGTATAAGGCCTTTTTTATATCGGTGGGATACACATGGAAAAAATATTGTTTTAGTGGAACCTTAATGTGGATAATTTCATTGTGGTTATGGATTCTCAGAGATCATAATGTTGTGAAATGGTCCATGTATTGATGAATACACCCTTGGGTAGCACATTGGAGAATTTCTTCTTGCCAGTATTGTGTGGTGCATCCCTTAGTCTCTTTGACCTTGTTTAGTAGAACATCTATGATTCAGTAACTGTATTTCCTCTTAAATAAATCCATTTATGGAACCATGCTTCTTTAAAACCATAGAGAGTGGGGGGGGGGGGGGTTAGAGACACAGAATATAAATCCCGTATGTTTCTAAAATGTATAATGAAGAATTTTCCATATTATTTGGAATCCAATTAATAACAAAACCATGTAGGGGAAACCTATAGATCAATGCATCATGGATGTTAGAGGATAAAAAAAATGAATATTTATATAGATGATGAGGGCCTATTAAACTTGTGATAGAACCACTCATTGAGTATGTGTTTCATCCATGGGATTGGGTAACATGTTAATATGTATGAAGTAGTGGTGTGTTGATGGTAAATTCATGGTTAAACACATTTTCTATCCCTTTGCTCTGGTATTCTTTTTTATTCCCCCATTTTTTTCTCATGTCTTTAACTTTATTCTCATTTGTAATATGTTATTTCTAATTTTTATCCTTTTTCACTCTAATATGTAAAAGGATACTATTTCATTAAAAGGGATAATGGAAAAAGATATTTATGAAAGGATGAAGTTGGTGTGATTGATATTGGTTGAATAGATGATTATGGGTGTGTGTGGTAAGGGTTATTGGGATGGAACGAGGAACATGAGTGTAACACACCCAAAACTAAGTCAAGAACTAGTTGGGAACTAGGTGTTTGGAGATCATGTAGTGGTGGAGGGGAACATGTTGAAGGTTTCATAGACAGGATACGAGGTGATATATTTATACCAAGTAATGGATAGCATGACACATGTTATGTATTACATGTGGTTGTGTAGAAAAAAAATATTTGTTGTTTTGGAAAGGGTTTTTACATTAATTGGAAACACATTTAGCTCTATAATCCCCCATATTTGAACAAGTAATTTTTTGTTTTTTAATCATGATTCATGTAGGCTAGTGGTTATTCTAGATGGTCAAATAGATATATAGCATCTAATGATGACTTTTATCAGTTCAATATTTATATTGAATAAAAATTTTTGTGGAGTGGGTAAGTGATGAGGGATTAATTTGGTGATTTTCATACATAGATGGAGTTCATATATAATGAATTTATTTCATGAGACAATTATTTATGAAATGATAGAATCATAAGGTATTTATATAGTGGGCATGGAAATAGACTATTTTCTATGGTCAAAAACGAAATCCAATTATATTTAATGATGAATGGACTCACTCTAATTCAAATTTATGTTGCATAGTGGGATCTAAACAACTTAATACATGAGGAACTTTGACGTAAAAGGGGTAGAACACTAGAAAAATCATAGAACACACCATGTATTTTTGTTAATATAGAAAAATATAATTATAAATGTTATTTGACAACTTATTTATAGGAAGGGACCATAAAAAATAAAATAACAAATTCCCCCTAATGTATCCTATGTTTGGATGCCATATATTCATTATAATATTATATAAGGGATTAAAAGACACATTAAATCTATGATTGATTTTTATAGAGGACCACATCTATTCTACATTTCCTATCCATTAGATTTCCACCCCCATTGAAAGTCATATATGTTATTTTTATAGTAAATAAGATAAATTAAATATATGTATATTTTTCTATGTAACTAGCATTGATTCCATGTAGAATGATATACCCAAAGACAAAACTCGATATGAAGAAATGCGAATTGTTTATAGGGAAAATTTTGCATCATATTAGAGAACGATTTGAATATTAAAAAACCTTGGATTAGGGTCACTCATTTATATCTATTGAGAATATTTAAATATATAGAACACGCTAATATAATGAAAATAGAGGCCTATAGTATAAAATCAAAGATTCTCAAGATATATATGGATATATAGATATCACCATGAACCACATATTTCTTCATACCATTTCCACCAATGTTATGAAATATAATATAAATAACTATATTAACCTTTTTTCAATCATAAAGTGAAAAATGGAAAAATGTTATCAAATTACATATACTCAAGTCATGAATTCAGTATTACTCATGTATTAACTAAATGGATGTATGAACACATCTTATGTCATTCTCCAAGATGGATGTAGACATCACATGTCTGTTTTCCAAATAAACATGCACATATCATGTCACATATTAGGGTAAAGTGATACCCTTCCTCAATATATCACGATAAATTGTAAAAATATTTACACTCATCATATGAGATAATAAATTACATCATGGTAAAAACTCATCCAATGATATGATCAACATCATTCCAAATCACCATATGATTAGCTTGTCCTTGAGGATAGAATGATAAAGGTATAATTGTATCAAGGATCTAATGATAGTTATCTTTTAAACATAGATAACATGGAGTAATTATTTAAAAGACACATCTCATATGCTAATGTTATAGTGTATGAAACTCAATATGGTATACGTAGTGGGCCTGCCGACATGACAAACTAATATCATGTATCATGGTTATATTCTAATATATATATATATATATATCTCAAACCAAACACACACAAATATTAAAATTTCATCACAAACTTTAATATAATATGATGGCCATCGATTAGGGATTAAAAAATCCATGCTTTGAGAATATAATTAACTCTTCACATCATGAAAAATACACATCCAATATGAAATAATGATAACTATGGAGCTATATTTTATTTAACAAAATATATTTTATGTACTCCTATACAACATTATGAATAATAAAAAACAATACATATGTATGAATTTAATAATATCTCAAATGAATGAACTGAAAAGTGTCTAGTTCATTGGAAATTGTTTAAATTTGGGTTAAATTCACTAAATCATTGTATATTTCCACCCATATCACTATATAACTTCTGAAAAATCAACCCACTTAAATTCAATAATGTTTTTAAAAATGAATAATGTGTGAATAATATGTGGATTTGGATTTATAATCTATCAATTCAATTACTAAAACATGGTATTTAAAACTAATTACCTTAAATATAATAATGTTATTATGTTAATAACTTATGTTAACTAAAATAAATTATACATTTTTTAAATTTATTCTAATCAATTTGAAACATTTTCAGTAAAAATATTAATTGATAATATTTTTCAAAAAAATTAAAGGAAACTTTATATATTAAGATATTTATTTACCAACATATCCAAATTACTTTTAATTCATATTGTTTCGAACAATTTGAATTTGAACACTATAATAAAAAATCTATTTTCCATTTATCATTCATAATACAAAAATTCATCAATTCTTTTAGAAATGATATTATAAAATATATTTTCATAAAGGGAAAAATATTTTTTATATGATAAAACATAAAAAAATATTTGTTAATAAATAAATCTTATTTTTATGTGGATATTTTTCAAAATTAATAATAAAATCCATGTCATATATGGTATTATTTATTCCATGATAAATATTCTAAAATAATATTTCATCTCCTTAAAATATATCTACATTGGACAACAGTCAAATGCATATTTTCAAAAAACAATTCTTAATAATTCTTATCT
The DNA here is from genome assembly GCA_963277665.1 of Viscum album. Classification (NCBI taxonomy): domain Eukaryota; kingdom Viridiplantae; phylum Streptophyta; class Magnoliopsida; order Santalales; family Viscaceae; genus Viscum; species Viscum album. The sequence continues at coordinate 752,429,088 of OY728127.1, forward strand.
TAGATAAATGTAATTATATACATAACTTATTAAAAAAGTAGTTATAGATTCTAATTTATGAAAACAATGTGAATTGAAAATGAAGCATACTATTTTAATTAAAACACATTGTTTAAAAAATATATCTTTTTATATAATTGAATAATTCAAGATAAAATAGCCACTACTTATTATTCAAGATTTTATTTAATTCATTTTATCCACATTCATGATATATAAAATCTTTATTTAATAACTTAAATGAATACATAATCCATCATCCATCAATTATTCATTATTGTAAACACATTATAATATTGAACAATATTTCGTAATTTATAGTTAGTGAAATAAAAACATTAAAAATAATCATGAATTTATATAACAATAATATAAATGGAAAATATCAATGGAGTTTCTCACACCCCATCATGAATTTCAATTTTTTCCTATATAAGATCCTTCTCGGCATGGTTCAAAAAATGATTTTTATGGATTGAACAAGAATGAACAATGATATCAGTCTCTCTATGTTATTAATGTACTCAATCATATTAAGTAAAAAAAATGTGACATATTTTTTCACAATCATATTATAAGAAAGGTATTTCTTACAAACATTTTATCACTCATGTATAGTTTTCCCCTGAGGTTTATTTTTTCACGTTGTCTATCATCATAAAAAATCTATATTTTCAAGTAAATTTTAAATCATGTTATCCATAGAAACATGTATCAACCATATTTAGGTATACACACAATTTTCCATCATAATAATTAATAGATTAAGGATTACCAATCAATTATTATTAATTTTCAACTCTTACATATATTCAGAATAATTTTCAAATATATAGTTTGTAATGTATACACTTAAAAAATTGATTTCTATAACATTAACAATTTATGTAGACACTCTAGGTAGTAGAACTCACACCTTTATTTTTTTATGGAAAACAAATTCTCCATTATTTACATTTTATATAATGGAATGTCTCCCCCATAAGATCCATTTTGAATTAAAATATACTTGTTTGGTGCACTCCATGAATGTATTCTAATTTATTGTCAAAACATTTAACACTTTACTTTAGCACCATAATCAAGTCACTAAATCATGGATAGACCTTGTCCTAATATGTAATCTGTTACATGTTTAGAATATCATATATTTGATTATTGAAACCATTTATGTTATAATTCCCTAATAAAATGTTATAATCTTTTCAATATCATTAATAGAAAAATTTTGATATCATGTCAAGATGGAGTTATGATCCCATCCACTCTACGAAATTAACATAATCAATCATGTTGAGTAAAATAGACAAGAATAATGTACCCCCCCCCCCATTATCTAAAATTGAAATAGATCAATGGATATATCACATCACTCATGTGTATCTTATTCTTTATAATGTCTTTTCAAGTTGTATATCATCGAACAATATCCATATTTTCATTTTAATCATAAATAATAAGATATATTATCTATCAGGACTCCTTACATTACATCGGATCAAATTTTATACTATCTATTCAATAGATACATGATCATTTAATGTATAAAGATTATACATACCAATAGATAAGGTAATTTTACATTGAAGTATTATCTTCCAAATGAGTGTAGAAGGAGGAATTGAATATATATTTGAGGAATGGATATATTTTATTGGATTAAATGATTTTATTACTGATAATTCATTTAATATTCAACACATTATACACCTTTGATAACTATTTGGTTTTTTCTCAACACAAATTTACAATTTATTCAAAAATGATTCAAATTTTCAGTCTATGAGACCCATAAATACTTCAATAAACATATATATTTCAATATATCATTCATTTAGAAAATATAATTCATTCCATGTTTTATTAGTTATATAATTATTAAAAAAAAGTCTTCAGAACATATAATTTAATAACATTTATAAATGATTCTCTTAATATTTTTGACCAACATATGAAATTTTTTCTGTTAATCTACTCTTTTAATAGATATGATCTCAAAATTATGTTGATGATTATGATGTAATTTTACCTAAAACATAAATAATTTTCATAAGACAATAATATTGTATATTAATTAATATTATATTATTAAATATATTCCAAAAAATTATAAACCCTTTAAAATTACCCTGTATTAATTAATAGGTCAACATCCATATTTAAATAATAACAGTAATTATCATGTTTTATAGTATTGATAAAATTTTATTTAAGGATGATTGTTTTATCAGATAAGTATCATATTTCAAATAATTTAATAATGACTTGTATAAAATATGTTCCCATAAAAATAATGATTTATTTTAGAATACATCTTATCCCTTAATAATTCGTGATAATTTTACAATGATTTGGGAAGAAATTTAATTTATCACATCACATATAAATTTAATTATACTATATTGTAATTCAAATCATATGTAACTCTTGAATATTTTAGTGGAAAATCATTACCCAAATTCCTAATATATATTACCCCATCTATATTTCTCTAATACCATATATTTTTGTTCTTTAACCAAAATATCACATTAAGATAAACACGTAACCATTAGGGCCTCTTACACCATTTTTTCTTACATATAAAAGTCCATGGGAAGCCATATTTCGAAATACCAAACAGTTTCAATGACTGATCTCCTTAAATGTGTTCACAATGAAAGAATATGAAGTAATTATTATAACATAACAGCTGAAGTATCATAATACTGTCTCATTTATTAATTTTATATATGTATCCTTCTAATAGTTTTTCATATGTATCCTATAATTTTAATCAGAATATTTTGTCAAAATATTATGTGGTATTAACATTAATGAAGACATGATTTATGTTATTATCCAAAAATAAATATCAATTATATATGCCCCATATTTCAATAAATTTTATTCATAATGTGTAATAAAAAAATATTGAAATGGATTAGAATTATATGAAACGAAAACAAACTTATGGAGAAATATGTACAAAAATCACCCAAACCCATTTTTTGTTAATGAGTATGTCGCTAGTAAATTGAGAAATATGACCTAGTGCTCAAGTTTCCACATTTTAATACTCATGAAAAACCCTGGATTCAATATAATCCAAACACCTTGATTTTACAAATTAGATATAAAATACATAAAAGGACATTTTGAGATATTTGATTAATTATAAATTTTTTATAAATTAAAATAAAATTTTTATATAAATTAATAAACAACTATAATATATTTCAAAAATAAATATCATTAATTGTCATTTTTTATATAAAATTAATTTTTTCATTTATATGAATGAATTAAAACTGGTTATAAAATGTTTATAGGGATATTATATCATTAATTTATAAAATTAATAATAATGGATAATATAAAACGTTTTTTATAAAAATTTATAAATTATTTATATATTTAATTTCAAATTTCAATTTAAATTCTATAATTGAGAAATAATTTAATCTATATTGAAAAATAAATTTCTATAATTGATATTAGCTAGGCTTAAAAATTATTAAATGTGTGATGTTATTATTATATATATAATTTATAAATAATTACACACACACCCAGATATATATTTATATATATATATATAATATTTATATTTTAGATATCATATATTTTGGTAATTGTCAAATAATATAGTAATTTGATTGTGTTTATATTAAATATAAATTAAATTGAAGATATTTATTTGATTATATAATGTATTAATTTATGAAAATTGAAAATTATATAAGCTGTATATATTATTATGATATTTAAAACATTAAACTCATACTATATATTTCTATACATGCGTCCCAGGAGATCTATGCTTGGTGTGATAATGGATCTATTTTACATTTTTCTTAATTATTTATTATACTTTATCATTACATTGAATTATGATATTTTTAATCTTCTATATGTAATAGGTTATAAAAGTATTTTGTAATATATGTCTCTCCTATGATATGTAACCATTGATATAGGTACTATCTATTGGACTATTCACAAGCCTGTAGGATTATTCCTTGTCTATAAAATTACGAGATGACTATTTATTTCTATGAGATTTCATTTCTATGAATTAATGATTTTATTTGCTTCCAAATAATAAGAAGCCAGAGTATCATTACCCAAATTCATTATATGAATAAATATAGGTGTAAATATAGTTGGTTTTAGATTGGGTTTGTAACTAGATTATCAATTGTGTAAAGAGTTACACAACTATATGGATTGATCATATTGATTCCATGGAAGTAATTAAATTTAGATATAAATCATTATAAACATGAATACATAAAAGGTATTAATATGAGATATTGGGGTTATATTACTACCATCTAAAAATAAAATGTTTCATATTCTTTCCATGTCGAACAATTTGCAGGACCTCGATCATCAAGTCTGGTAGGTTTGGCTAAACTAGGGTCCCTTGAGATTATCTTGTGTATGGAAATAGTGTAATGTGGTGAAACTATGATATTTTTTGTGTCATTTCTAGAGTTTTTCTGGGTAACATATGTAGGAAAACCTAGTTAAGTTACCCAAAGAGTTATGTTGAATTTACTTATATTATGGATTCATAAAAGAGTTCTACATTTTACAATTCCAGAGTCCGATATTAAATAATTTAAATCAAGGTCTGCCTAAAAAACTAAGTGGTTATATGAACACCAAAAGAAGAAATGGTATGTGGAATCTCTCTTTGATTCTCAAGGCTCAATGGATGTAATGTATGATTTTTCTCTCTAATCTATGCTACATCATCACACAATCCAACCATGAGGTGAATCATGTGGAAGATGGTCATTTCAAAAAAGTAATTGGTCTAAATCTTACATGGAATGATGATATTCCCCATAATTTTTTAACTATTTGTGATATATATTAATATAACATTCCATATTTTAGACTCTTGTATATTTTTTTATATACATAAACATTCCAAGGACACATTGGCTAATGAACCATTTAAAAAATGTACTAATATGATAAAAGATTAAATTATAAATGAACTAGGAATGTGACTCTCATATTTATATGTGGTGTTTATAATATAATTAGTTAATGAATAATGCCAAATGTAAACTACAATATATTATTAGTGTTCAGTCCAGGTCATTAAAACCTAGTGGAAAAGTATGGAAGAAAGGATATTATTTCAATTTGATGTAATTTTTCAGGATACCAGAAGTGGGTTTTGTAACACTATGAAAATAGAACAGTGTGTATCAATGTTATAAATAACATTTTGGTATTTTTTAAATTTTTTATATCAAATACATTTTATAACCTTATTTCAAATATAAATGAGGAAAAAATGAAGGTCATTATAAAATGATCTTGTAGTTTTCATTCATTTGACGAATAAAATGGTATTTGATTGATAAAGATGGATTTAATGGAATATAACAATATTGAAAAGATCTAAATATATGATTTATACATTTATCTCATTCATATTATAAAAAAATAATTATGTTTATTTAAATAAAGGTTTTATGAATAACATGATATGATAGTACTAATACACATTGATTTTTATTTATCATATTCAATAAAATACATGAATAGAAGACAAAGATAAAATGAATTTTATCCTAGATAAAACGGTTCTCCTAAATGTTTATAAAATTGAGGGATATAATTTCATCACCCATTAGTTATATATTTTAAAGGATAAAATCTTATTTTCTATAAATTTTAGTAAACACAGAAAATACCTTATATGATATTAATATAAAAATTAATATGTTAATTATTACCACTAATGGAATTATATGTTATTTCCAAAAAATAATTGATTTTGTGTATCTTATAATCATATTATTAAAATAATATAGAATATGAGACAAAATTAGGATTTTGTTTAAAGTTAATGATGTTTAATGTTTAAAAAATAAAAATAATTACTAGTTAAAATTGAAATTCAATATCACTAAATATCCAAAATGAGTTTATGGTATTTAATTAGACAGAAATATAAATAGTAAAATTTATTTACCATAAAAAAGTGAATATCTCTCTATATCATAAATTGAATTTAGGATGTGATGGTAAATAAAAAATGTAATGATTATCATATTATTTCCAAAATGATATCCATAAAATGTAGCGTTAAAAAATATATAAGTATAATGAAAATGATGAACATAGAAAGTGTTCAAAGAATTCAAAATATATAACGTCATAAAAAATTATAATCTGAAGAAAAAAATTAAAATAATAATTCTATAAATTTAACATTATTATTATGATTCCTAAGTCTCATCATTATTCAATGTTTTTTCCTACATAGATTATATTCATTAAAAGAGTTTAATGAGATTTTTTATTCAAATTCATACATATAGATTTGGGGAAACATAAATTGATATGTTTAATTTTTAACAAAACCCTAAAAGTAAAGAAACTATAATTCCCATATGGTAGTCAATACTATCTATTAAAAATGAATTATTATAGGGGATTTTGAAGGGGTAGTAGTGTTTTATCTGTAGGTGATGAAATTAATTTTCTATTGATAGTGTTCCATCTAATAAATTTATGTAATTGGTAATTGGTGGGTAATGATAATCTATTTATCCATTTATTAATCTATATTGTATATTTTTGTTCCTTTTTAAGAATTTTCTTGGATCATTAGAAGAGGCCATTCTATATAGTTCTCTATCTTCCCCATATTCTACGTCTTCCAATTAAATTCTGCATTCTATAATTATTTTCATGGGTATTTATAATGATTATATAAATTATATTTTTTGTTTATGGTTCTTATGTATTCTTAATCTCCCACTATCCTATGATCTTATCATATTTTGTTACTCGACTATGGAACAATGATTATCATTTAGAGACCAAAATCACTGTATAGAGTCTCATTCAAAACATTGGAATGTGAACACTAGGGGAATGAATAAGACAATATTTTATCAAAATAGGATTTAAATTTAAAGTAAATAATGATAATACTTTGGATTTATTAATGTAATAATGATCCCATTAAATTTTCAGTTGTAGGAGAACACATAAAATGGGATAACATTAAGTGTTTCTTGATTGTTGTGGGGTTGTTTTGACACCATTATAATCATTGAGTGTATATGATTTCTTAAGAAGGTCTCTATGTTGTTGATATGGAGAGGTTATAAAAACTTCTTGTTTATCATTGATAAGAAGGTGACATAATTGATCTTCATTAGAGGAATATATTTAGAATTAAGATAAAATTTTATATAATTGAGCCATTACTAGAACTAGATATTCGAGATAATGTGAAGGAAATTTAGGAAAACAAAATGAATTTAAAATAATAGTTATAGTCCTTGAGATCCAAATCATGGGAGTGGGAGATTAATTATTATTTCTTTATAGAATATTGAATGTGAGGAGATTCAGTTGATTAATATATGTTTGTAAGAAGAAATTTGAATGAATAAAATAAAATATATGGTATTTTTATTAGAAATGATACCTATATATCTAGAAGATTTTGTATTGTAGTGAAACTATATGAGCTACATTAATTTTCAAGTGAGATTCAATTTTGTTGGATCACAAAAGTGGAGGTTTGTTTTTTAGGTAACTAGACATTAGAATATTTGAAATTATATTATTCACATAAATTCATTGAGAATATGAATCTTTTTTAAACTTTTATAAGGTGAGTGAAACTCTTAGGTCACAATCAGAAGAGTTTAATCACACTATTTTAGATAGGTATGTGAATTAAACAAAAATGGTGTTCTAATGTGATTTTTTATGGTGGTTCTATATTCTAGTATAGAATGTGAAGGAATTGTATCATTACTATTTATCTTGATGTTGTATTTTCAGGTTTGAGTTCAATAATGGAATGAATTGTTGGAATTGTTTTGATGTGCATGATGTTTCTAGACCATTTTCACAATCTCCCATTATGGAAATTCTATCATTGAGGGCTCCACCAGAGGCATCAGAATGTCAAGGAACTAAAATGACCATCTCAGCATCATTCTAAATTATATAATACCAACTTACCATTACATTGAGCTGTGATGAAATTAATATAGTGATGTTAATATAAATTGGATACAATAATTTTCGATGATCAATGTGTGGTGAGTGTTGGGAGTTTTTTTCATAGAGAATGATGGTGATGTTAAGCAATCATGTATGGAAATGTTTTTGTTAAGTCATTATAGATAGGTATGATGTTAGTGACATATAAAAAAAATCATGTGATATATTTTATTCTTCCATAATTGATGATCATTATGGTTGTGAAATCATTCTTTTCAAAAACGGGGCTTGGAGGATACAAAAAGAGAGATGATGCATCTGGGTTACTTGAGCAGTATATATTACATGAATGTTCAATGTATAATACAAGTATCCATTGTATTCATACTACATAAATGATATTTAATTTCCATAGAATAAATTTTATATCAAGAAATAAATTTCTATATGTGGATATTAATGATCAATTTTGGTAGGATTGAATAGTAATGAATTATAACTATATATGTGTAAGAATATATTTTTATAACTAGAGACAAAATGGTTATTTCATGATCATTTTTTTGGTTTCTTCTAGAGGTATCATGCGCCTCTAAGTAAATATGGTTCATGTGAGTTATATTAAGAGTAAATTATCAAATAGGGGGTATTTCCTAGCTATTAAGGTTAGAAAAAATTATTAGAAAGATGGTATAATGTCAGGTCTAAATGAAATAGAGTTTTTAGTTCCAAGAAAAAACTATTTTCCATCAATATTTTATAGTTTCTAGATTAATGGAATTGTAGTTAGGGAAAGTTAACTATATATTTCATTGCTGTTATTTTTTGGGACACTTAATCTAGCAAAAAAACATTACTATAAGGATTCCTTGGGTATTCATTTAAATTACTTTTTGATACTATAATATTAAAAGTATAGATATTATTAGACAATACTCTTTGTTAGAGACTATTCTTATATTGGATGTTATGAATATGATGATTTTGACCTCATATATGTTATATATTATTTTCTTTCTTAATCAAAATGATTTATTTTTTCCATGAGGTTGTGTGTCTTGGAAGGATGAAATTTAATGATATAAATGAATGGGGTAAAATCTTCCATTAATATCATGTTATCATAGACTACCGATTCCAAAAATTTCTTAAAAAAGAAGAAGTACCCTTTTGGATGTTTAAAATGGTATATAGGATTGGATAATAGAAAGATAAAGCCTTGGTTGTTTAAATTAGAGCATACTAAAATGTAAATTTATATTAAACATGCATAACAGAACTGACTACCAAATTATAGTATGTGGGAATGATATTATGTACAGAATTCTTCATATGTGAACTTAAATATAGATCATTATATGTATAGATTCTTAAATTTAGTATTTAATGTTATAGAACCAACTGAAATATCAGCTACCAATAATCTAATTCTAGTTAGCCATATGGGGGAGGAGAATAATATTTTTTTCATCATTTTCAACTACCACTATGTTTCATGTTAATGATAATAATCATGAAAAGGGAGACGATACAAATATTTTCATAGACACTACAAAAAAACTAGGCAATTTAAATGGGACTTTGTTTCTTTTAGAAGCGGTTATAACCCCTTATATTCACTATAGTAGTGGTTACTCATAACTGCCGCTAATGTACCCATCAAGTGTGATTAGAGGTGGTTTTCTGTAAGAGCTGGTAAAATGAACCGGTTTATAGTGGTTGATAGATTAGAGGGGGGTTTATCCCCTACTATGTTTTCCCAAAATACATTGTAAATTGGTCATTTAGAAGCTGTTTTGACTTCCCTGAATTCAATAATTTTTTTCGAGGAAGTTAGAGAACCGCCCATAATCTAGTATGTATAGTAATCTTAGGGGAGGTTCTATAACTGCCACAAAATGGTAACCATTTGTTTATATAGATTCCCCTAGAACTAATCGAATCAAGCTTGGATACCCGCATCCTGATGCCTAAAACCCCTGTGGAATCCACATATACACCACCTTTAAAACCCCGTGAACACCACACCAGACACACCAGACACACCCTAACACGCCCGTGGACTCCACAGAAACCCCCAACCACACCTACTTAACACCACACACCTGCGTACATTTCTCTTCACCCCCCAGTGGCCCATAGACACCCCCTTCGACATCTGCAGACACCACCATGAACCCTAGCACATGTAGTGCTACTTTCAGAAGCGACAATGAATTTTAAAAATCATGCGTCCACTGAGATTCGAACATCCGATCTCACGGCTCCAACACAATACCTATACCACTCATCATAACCTTTTTTATAATATACAATGAAATGTACTTATTTACATGAAACTAAATAAAAGAATATATATATATATCAATAGAAATGAAATTCAAATAATATATTTGTATTTGTGTACAATGTATATATATTATATCTGCATATAAAATATTTATAAAAAATTCTAATTACATGTATATTCTTGAATTTTCCTAATATTTATAGATACAATATTATTATAATATATATAATTATATAGAATTATTTTTATATATGTATATATATGTCTCTATTTGTAAAAAATATTTTTTATTATTAATAATTGTTGTTTTTAAAACACATATTTTTTAAACTGTACAAATTATATGTTAGTTTTACAAATATTATGCATTTATATTTTCATGAGCTTTTATATGTTTTATAAATACTATACATTAGTTATATATGTAAGTAATTATATACAACAAAATTATATCAGGTATATATATATACACACAGATGAAATTAAATACATTCAAATAATTAGAAATATGTCATATAATTAAATGATATATATATGTAAAAAATTAATTTATAATTAATATCTTATACTACAATATATATAAGTCATTATATAATTAGCATATGTTAATTTATATATAATAAATTATTTTATAATATAACATAAATAATAAAATACTTTATAATAATATATAATATATATATACATATAATTTAAATATAATATAATATATATATTTATATATATATATTATTTTATTTAAATTTTCTCTGTATTATATATATCTGTAAACATAGTATAGTATAAATGTATTTATACATAAATAAACAATAAAAATGTATTTAGTATAATATATGAATAATATAAATATAGACATCTTATAAAACCATATATAAAATTTATATATATGAATAAATTTATTTATAAATATATTTATATTATGTATATTCCAATATTTATATTTCATTACATTTTTATTTATATGAATAAGTATTTATGTATAGTATATATATATTGTATTTATATATACGTGTGTTTGTTTATAACACATTTAAATATATTTATATAATGTGTTAATGTAATATATATATACACACACATGCACACACACATGTACATATTATAGAATTTGAGTTTATATGATATTTATTTTCAAAAAAAAATTAAAATTCAGGGTTGGAGGGAAAAATACCCTCTAATCAAATGTCTTAGCGGCGATTCATGAACCCCCTATAATTTCATGAATTAGAGTGGTTTAAAACCCATATATAATGTCATGAATTAAAGTGGGTTCAAAACCCATTCTAAATTCATAATTTAGAAGGGGGTCAAAACCCCCTATAATTTCATTAATTATAAGGGGTTCAAAATGCCCTATAATATATTAAATTAAAAGGTGTTAAAAATCCCTTATATCTTCATAAATTAGAATGAGTTTAAAACCCCCGCTAATTTCATATATTAAAGGGGGTTAAACACCCCCCAACGTCATATATTAAAGGGGGATAAAAACCCCTCTAACATCATAAATTAGAGAGGGTTCAACCCCCCCCCCCAAATTCTATAACTAGAAGGGTTTTAAAACCCCCTCTAATCAAAGGGATTAACAATGGTTCATGAACCAAATATAAGATATTAAATTAGGGGTGGTTAAACCTCCACTATTTCCATTTAAAAAGACATTCAATTATACATATAGCCTAAAATATACAATAAAATATTATATATACACATGAACCTTCCAAAATCCAACTGAACATATATCACCACTAATTATTAAATTTTCTGTGGCAATGACATTAACACCTTTATAATGAAACCAAAATATAAAAAAATAATACTAAACAAGTTAGAATGTGTTTCGGACCCCCTCTAAATTAGAGTTTTATAAGGGTTTGTGCAAAACCCACTCTAATATGAATTTAGTGGGGGTTGTGAATAACCCCTTCTAAAAACAATTTGCTATTCTATTTTTTTTGTAGTGAGATTACGTGGTTCATAGAAACTTTTTAACTTTTTTGTAGATATATGATATATTTTCCAAATAAAAACATATCTATAAATGGTTTATAGGTGGAAAATCATATATTTATGGTTTATTTTTTTTTAATTTTGGACATTGGGTGTTTATAGATATTCATGTTACTGGTAATTTATATAAGGAGGATATCATTTTTCATAAATTAATAGTTTTTATAGTTGAGATACTTTTAAATATTGTGGTATAAAATTATGAATCAAAGGCTTCATAAAAGTACTGTAGAAAGTATGGATTTCATAGATTTTTTTGGAGATAACCTATTTAGATTACTATAAAATATGTTCATGTACTACTATAGTTGATAATTTCTATGTGAAAATGTTTTTTGTTTTGATGGATTTTCGACTTATTGAAATGGTGGGATTTCAACATCATTGAAATTTGTAGGAATACATGGATGATGGGGTTATCAAAGGGAAAACAATGATAACATTGTTGGATAACAATTTATTTTCCTTAGATATTTAATTCACTAATAAATATATATTTTTTTAGTAGACAGGGAAGGGGAATCAATTCAGAATTTATAGTTGTTTACTTTTGGGATTTGTTGTGTATGACATGGTTCATGTCACTAGTTCAAACGTAACAAGGATGAGTTTGTTTTGATCATATGTAATGTATGAATTTTTTCAAATTATTGATATTGACTAATGGATTCTACATTCATAACTATATAATACATGTGATGTGTTTATCTATTGGGTGAGGGGCAGATGATTTGATCATCCACCAGGTTTAGAACATGTGACATATTCATCGACTTGGTTAAAATATAATAAGATGTCACGACCCTCCTTCACCAAGATGAGGGAATGGACATCATATTTCCAAACCCTTCTTCATGTTAAAGGAGAGATAATGACCCACAAGACCCACCTTTAATAGGCCCCAGAGTGGAGACTAGAACGAAGGGTATAAAATCACAAACTAAATGGAAGTCATTAACCTTTTTCTTTTAATAGGATCTGAAGATAAGATAGTAAATCCCACAACACCAAAACTGAAAGTCCAAGTACGAATGAAAGTAAACCATTCACATATGCATTTTCAATGGTAAAAGATACATGCCAAAAAACTCCAAAGGTAATAATATACCAAGAAGATGAAATCTACAACAGAAAATTCCCCAAAGGTTCAACATAGTACGGTCCCACACGATCCCTGAAGTCCTCATGGAAACCTAAAACATTTTCTATATACGTAGGGTGAGCATACAAGTATACTCAGTAGGGGAAACCAAAGACTGTCATGTACAAGTGAGGAGACATTCTAATGTCCTTTGGAAAAAGAGATAACCAAATACCCAACAAGGAAAATCTATCCACCCAAACCTCACCAAGGCATGATCCCCAAATAACGCATGTCAAGTAATATATAATAATAGCACAATGATATTTGAGTACACGTAGCCACTTTCCCACTGGTTATTGAAAACATCCTACACATCGAACCAATCCCACCATTCATACCGCAGTCCCACATCCAAACCCTGCCCACACACACCTAGGCCATAACCTCACCGTAGTCCCACTACAAAACTCAGGCCATACACACCTGGGCCATAACCGCTATCCCGCCCGCAGACACCTTGGCCATAACCACCACACGTTACCACACCCGCAAACACCTGGGTCAGAACAATTACTGCCACGCCCGAAGACACCTGTGCCTCATCCCGAAAACACTTGGAAAACAACCTGCCTGCAAACACCTGGGCCAACTACCACAACTACCCTGCCCGAAGATTCTTGGGCTAATAATGGACTTCTGGCCATCACAGCCTGCTCGAAGTGTCTTGGTCTATTTGGGAAAAGGAGAAAAAAAGACTTAATAACCAGCCACTCATAGGAGTGTTGAAAAAAACACCCTCCCCCATGAAATGGTAGTGTTCATAACTTAAGTTCTCAACATGGGTGGGGCATGAATAATAAACATAGAAGCTATAGATATATGTATAGTTAACAAGAACTCATCCCAAAATAGGGGTTCCAAAACCTATGCACAAACACCCTAGCTACTATTCATTCATGAAAGAATAGAAGGACACTCACAGCCAAGCCAGAACTCATTCCCAAAACCAATTCCCATTTAAACTGTTCCTGTTTTCATGTTCAAGTAACACCATTTCGGTGAATTCTACACCACTGGGAAATTAACATGAAAAACCGCAAGCCATAGAAAGAAGACAGTCAAACAAAAACTTAAACATTCACACACGTTTCTCTTGTAAATTCACAACAACAAAGGGATAAGTGAGATCCCTCAAGGTACCAGAACCAAATAAATCCCCAAGACACTGCCCCATGTCCACAAAATCCAGGAGCCAACGGTTTCTCAAAAAAATAGGATTCCACCCCAATTCATGATATAATCAGAGTAACCACACAACTTCATATTTATAACCAGTGAAAGTATAACAACAGGGGATCCCATCCCCACCCATATCACCCCATGAATCTAAACCCTCATCCCAGAAAACCATAAGGTCACCTGCAATATTCCCGTGAAAGAAACTACCAAACCAATACCACCAACACAAGGTAGGCCCATTTAGGTAATTACAGATTTAAAATATTTAACACACACTATGGTTTCAATTCCACTATGCTTTAACCGGGGTTATCAATGAAAAGGGTTGATCTTGGTGCTTTCAGTTTATTTAACCGAGTATACATAATTAACCAATTCCATGTTACAATTATTTAATCATCCAGGAGAACCATGGTTCATTAGTGCGTAGAGAAATACCACCAATGGCCATGATTGTTTCCCGAGCATAGGCCCGCACGATTCACAACACATATCAACATAAAAGGGTACAACAGAACATCGAGTACACCCCCTTTCATTCTTTAAATTTCTGTTAATTATCTTTATTATGTTTGTTTTCATCAATTCCCATAGAGCCAAAATCATTCCCACCCCACATGATACACAAAAAGGTGAGACGAGGGATAAAATCCCTACTTGATTGATCAATGATCGAAGTCCTCCACGCGCAAAGAATTAGGGGAAAGTGCGACTCATAGGGGAGGGATGTCGGGAAATCCAAAAGTACTAAGAATAAAGGGACCAACCAAGATGAAGAATAAGGAAGAATAAATTCCCATGTGATATATAGATAAGATCCCGTTTTTATGGGATATGCGGTATGAATGGTTTTAAATTCGGATCGTTTTTTCCAACGCGGTTGGGTGGTTACACATGACAGAATTAATTGTTATTTAATTCTCTATTGAGGAGGTACCTCGGGATTTATTGCATATTATTATGAAATTTTAAATTGCTTTAAACCACTTGAAATTTTTTTTGTAAATACAATAGGCGTTACGGGAAGAACTGTATAAGAGAAACCAAAAATGTTGGGTGGCTCCGATCAGTCGTGCCGATCGGTTGTGCCGATTGAACGCCCCGATCGGTCGCATGCTGAAATGACATCTTACCACCGAGACGTCACCCCTAGGATCCATATGTTAGCAAAGGGATGGACCATGAGGGTCCGGACCATCACATGAGATACCTCTCAAAGGATTATAGCCCTCAAGAATTTAAAACCAGAATTGAAGAAATGAGAGGGTCTGAACAACCACCTCGAAACATTCCTCTCAGGAGTGAACCTCATCATTATCTAGAAACTCCTCCCTATCAAGAACCAAGAAACATGTCGGGGTCAAACTTCCCAATCTTGTGGGTTGGGGAGTCTCTTCCCCCATGTCAAGATACTATCCACTTTTGATGGCACTGACTCGCCCACAAGAGTTTAATCGCCTCCACATTAATGCATCTTGATTAGGGATCAGGTCCTCCCCTCCCCATAGCCAGGACCTTTCACACACATTCAGAGAATAAGGAAAACTATAGATTCCATAGTCCACAAGGTGAAGAATTTCATTATAAATAAGTATAAACAGAACAATACAAAATCAAAAAAACTCTGGGTACTGGGCTCGCATCCGTTCTTCCCATTCCCAGGTACTCTCCTCAAGACCAACATGCTTCCACAATACTCGAAATAATGGTATGGTTCACCCATGAAGCACCTTCTCTTCATGATCCTCAATCCTCACTAGAATTTCCACAAAGGTCACGTCGTCCTCGATATCTAGGTCTCCCTAGTCGAGGATGTGTGACTCGTCATGTAGATACTGACAGAGCTAGGACATATGGAAAACATCATGTATCCTCAGTAGTGGCAGTGGTATCGCTAGCTGATAAGACACTTCACTGACCAGCCGCAACACTTCAAAGGGTCCGCTGAATCTGGGAGAAAGCTTACTCCCTCTACCGAACCTCCATTGTCAATGCTGAGGGGAGACCTTCAAGAACACGTGGTCTCCAGCCTCAAACTCCAAGGGCCTCCTCCTTCTATCAGCATATGACTTTTGATGGTCCTGGGCCGCCTTCATCATTTCCCGTATAAGCTGAACCTTCTCTGTCGTGCTCGTAACCACCTTCGGGCCAAGAAAGCTCGCTTCCCCAACCACATTCCAGCACATCGGTGAGCGACATGGCCTTCTGTATAGTGCTTCAAATAGCGCCATGCCACTGGTATAGTGATAGATATTATTGTAGGAAAACTATACCAGAGGCAATTGCCACACCCACGATCCTCCTGAGTCCAGAACACATGCCCGCAACATATCCTCCAAGATCGGAATAGTGCGCTCTGTCTGTCTATATGTATGGGGATGGAAAGTACTGCTAAGATGAATCTGGGTGCCAAAAGCATGATTCAATACCCTCCTGGATAGTGAGGTAAACCTCACATCACAATCTAAGACTATGGATCTCAGAACTCCATGCAACTGTACCACCTCATCCACGTACATTCATGCTAAGGCATCCACCACACCCGAATCCCTGATCTCCAGAAAGTGGACCGATTTCATCAACTGATCCACCACTACCCAAATAGCATCGCAACCTCCTTGAACCTTTGGTAGCCCTGTGACGAAATCCATCGAGATGCCATCCCACTTCCACTCGGGAACATCCAGAGGTGGCAACAAACCTCCTGGAACACAGTGTTCAGGCTTCATCTATTGACACACAAAGAATTTGGCCACGAACTCTACCACTGCCCACTTCACCCCGGGCCACCAGAACTGACCTCTCAAGTCCCTTTACATCTTGGAAACTCCCGGGAGCACTGCTAGGTGTGAGTTTTGGAACTCACTAAAAAATCTCTCACACATCGCCTCTGGAACAAACAACATTCCTCGCAAAAGCACCCGATTCTAACCATCCTCCGTCTACCCTTCTGGATCACCCACTTGGTTAACCTGGTCATGCATCACCTCACTTTCTGAGTCTCCCCATTGGGACTCCTCTACCTACTACAAGAGAGAATATTGCATTGTCATCTGATAAAGGCAACCTCTACCACCTTCCATTATTGCATCTATGTGCATGGAAGCCAACTCCTCCATCACCTTCCAAGCATCTGTCGACTCTTAGACTGCTTCCTTCCACAACATCCTGCTCAATGCATCAGCCACCACATTCCCCTTTCTCGAGGTGTAGGAAATATCGATGTCGTGGTCTTGAAATAATTACATCCACCTTCGCTGTCATAAGTTCAGGTCCCGCTGGGAGGAGACATACTTCCAGCTCTTGTGGTCGGTGAAGAGCATGAAGCGCTCCCTAATGAGGTAATGTCACCACAACTTTAGTGAGAACACGACTGCCGCAAGTTCTAGATCATGGGTGGAATAGTTTTTCTCATGGGGATGTAACTTCATAGACCAATAAGAGATCAGCCCATGCCACTGCATCAACGCACATTCAAGGCCTTTCCCTGAAGCATCACAGAACACCTCATATGCTGCCACTTCTTCTGGAAACCTCAACACTGGGACACTAACCAACTTCTCCTTCAGATAGTTGAAGGATGAATCACACTGCTAGTCCCACACGAGGGCCTGATTATTCTTAGTCAAGGCTGTTAAGTGTGCCACATCTCGGGAGATGTTGGGCATGAACCTCTGGTAGTAACCTGCCAGCCCGAGGAAACTACGAACCTATGCCACGTTATTGGGTGATTCCCAAGAAACAACTAGCTCATCCTTCGATGGGTCCACTGCTATCCCTCGCTCAGACACCACGTTCCCAAGGAAATGCATTTCTTACTTCCAGAAATTGCACTTGGACAACTTCCCATAGAGCTGGTGCTGTTGGACGACCTCTAAAACCATCCTCAAGTGCTCAGTGTGATCCTCCTCTGATCTTGAGTAGATCAAGATTTCATCAATAAACCTGACTATGAACCTATCCAGGTACTCCCAGAATACGAATTTCTTGAGTCCCATGAGCACATCTGGTGCGTTCGTAACGCCGAAAGACATGACTATGAATTCAAAGTGCCCATATTTGCATTTAAAGGAAGTCTTCGATATGTCACCCTCCTTCACCCTCACTTGATGATATCCAGACCGCAGATCGTTCTTTGAGAACCAACACACTCCCCTCAGATGGTTGAATATATCGTCTATCCTCGGGAGAAGGTAGCGATTCGTGACCGTCACCTGATTCAGCCTCCTGTGGTCTATGCACAGCCTTAGACCACCATTTGCCTTCTTCGAAAACTACATAGGAGCACCCCACGGTGACACAGTTGGACGAACAAAACCCTTCTTCATTATATCGTCAATCTGGATTCGTAACTCTTGCAGCTTAGAAGGTGTCATCTGATAGGGAGCCATCGAAATCAGACAAGCACCAGGTTGCAAGTCTATCCCAAACTCAATATCACGTTGAGGGGGTAGAGTCACCACCTCCTCCTAAAAGACGTCCATAAACACAATGACGACTCCTGGGACTCCCACCATTTCTACATCTACTGACTCCACTAATAGTTCGGCCATCATGGAAAGAAGGGGCCCGTCTCCCCCGCTGCTTCTCTGACAACCCCGTTTCCGACGAATTTTACACGTTGAATACCGAATTTTGAAAACACAACCCTTCCTCAAGAGCAGTCAATGACGGCATACATAGAGAACATCTAGTCAATTCCTAAGATGACATCTTATGGTTGTATGTACAATAATAGTAGATCCCTGATAGACTGATGCGGCCCTATCATCAGTCTACACCCTCGTAAAACATAAGATAAGTCGGTCTGATGTTCGACTGGAATGCTCAGCACCAGAGGCGCTGAAATTCTCTCGACGTCTAAACCCAGAGAATGGGCCAGACCGGGTGTAACAAAGGAGTGCAAATCTCTAGTTTCGAACATGGAATAGACAAGAGTAATGAACAAGCTGATCGTACCTCGAGCCCTACTGGAAATGTTGCCTCTACGGCCTGTAACTGCCCACACCCAGATCCCCTGCCTCTCTGCTGTCAGCCACCTCCCCGACCATGCCCTAGTCAAGGTCCCTTAGGAGAGTCCTGAGGTCAGCCTCCTCCTGCAACATCTGCCATTGGAGGGTCAGGAGCCTACTGCCCCTGCTGCTGCTGAAAGGGCCTATCTGGAAACTGCAGTGGCTGAAGTGGGCACTGAACCTTCCCACCCTCGTTGTACTGTACTCTATTCGGGAAATGATTTTGTAGATTTCCATGGTTCCCACAAACGAAGCAACTTCATCCTGGGCCTGAAAGGAAGGGGTGAGGAAAAGGGGATCATAACTAGAACTGCTGAGGCCTATTTCCTACTGGTCCAAACCTAGAGGGTCCGGATGCCAGGAGCATGCTGCTGACGGCCTTCCCCTTCGACGGGCCCAATTGGATCCCCTATCACGACATACCTACTAGAATGTTCATCCTCTTCACCACTTCAGCCTTCTTCTGAACCAATAATTATGTCGTTAAGGAAAAGGGAACAACAACATACTAAATAGGAGGTCAGAGTTCCTCCTCAAGGCATCTCGCCCGAGACTCCTCATCCTGAAAAAGGTCCAGAGCAAAGCGAAGGAGATCCTTAAACTTGATCCCCAACTCCCTCAATGACATACTCCACTGCTAGAGGGAGAGTATCTCCTATCTCTTTTCATCCTTCATCGTGGAAGAGAGGACTTCTGCCCGGAACTCCTTCTCGAAGTCAGCCCATGCAACCTCAGATTACCTCTTCTCTCCAAGATAAATCATCCACCACTGACGCGCTACTCCACGGATCTTTCTAATGGCCAGAGGAACCTAGTACTCTATCGGGGCCCGAATCAAGCCGAAAAAAATCACTATCTCCTCGAGCTAGCTCTCCATCTCCACATCTGAGATGCTACCATCGTACTTCTCGAGGTTTTGTCTCTAAAAAGCTCGAAGAATCTTCTGCCACTGGTCATCCTCCTCCTCTCGGTCGATCCTCTGTCGATCAGCCAAGTCAACTTCCAGGGCCCCGATTTTCCGTAATACTCGCGGTCACCTCCCATGTTCCATAGTTGCAAGGTAAACAAGGAATTCCTAGGCCCGAGTAGTGTAGAATATTGTTCTTAAATTTTCATAGACTTATTCATTTTTTTGGAATCCCCAAGAGACCCATTAAACATGAGAACATAATTCATAATGATTCATGTACCTTTCCTAGGGTCTCTACCCTGCAATCATTGTGGCCTCACTTGGTCGTTCGGTAGGTCCAGAGTCCTTGCATCAGATCACGAGGGTCCTAAAATCCCGGGTCCTAGCCTATCTTCCCTGCTCTAATTCATGCCCCAAGGTCACCCAACACTATTTCCCTACCATCCCATGCAGTCCACCCCGTGCCTAACTCCAGACTCCGTCATATCTCTCAAACCTCCCTCTAATACCATTCTGTCACGATCCGCCTTCACCAAGATGAGGGAAGGGACAATAGATTAGCAGACAATTCCATCTTCAAGTTGAAGGAGAGATAATAACCCCCGAGACCCATCTTGAATAGGTCCCAGAGTAGAAAATAGCACCAACGGTATAAAATCACACAATAAATAGAAGGTATTACGCTTATTCATTTAATAGGATCAGGATATAAGATAGTAAATCCCACAACACCAAAACTAAAAGTGAAAGTACGGCTGAAAGTAAACCATTCCCATATGCATGTTCAAAGGTAAAATATACAAGACAAAAAAAGGTAAACGAATACCAAGAAATGGAAATCATCAACAGAAACTGCCCCAAAGTTCCAAGCTCGTACAATCCAGCACGATCCCTGAAGTCATCCTGGAAACCTGAAAGCAGTTTTATATACGTAGGGTGAGCATAAAAGTATACTCAGTAGGGGAAACCAAAGACTCTCGTGCACAAGTGAGGATTCATTCTATTGTCCCATGGAAAAAGAGATAACCAAACACCCAACAAGGAAAAGCTATCCACCCAAACCTCACCAAGGCACGCTCTCCAAATAACGCAAGTCAATTTACGTATAGTAATAGCACATCGATATTTGGGTACCCTGCGCCACTTTCCCACTGGTTATTGAAGACATCCTATGCATCAAACCAATCCCTGCATTTTTACTACAGTCCCACTACCAAACCCCGCCCACACACACCTGGGTCATAACCTCACCGTAGTCCCACTGCCAAACTCCGCCCGTACACACCTGGACCATAATCGCTATCCCACCCGCAGACACCAGGGTCACAACCACCACGCGTAACCACACCCACAAACACCTAGTTCAGAACAACTACTGCCATGCCTGAAGACACCTAGGCCTCATCTCGAAAACACTTGGGAAACAATCTACCCACAAACACCTGGGCCAACCACCAAAACTACCCTTCCCAAAGATTCTGGGGCTAATAATGGACTTCAGGCCATCACATACAGCCCGAAGAGTCATGGGATATTTGGTAAATGGATCAGAAAAGGAGCTAATAACCAGCCACTCATAAGAGTGTTGCGAAAACACCCTCCCCCATGAAATGGGAGTGTTTGTAACTTAAGTGCTCAACTTGGGTGTGGCGCAAATAAGAAACAAAAAATATAGAGATATGGGTATAGGTAACAAGCACTCGTCCCAACCTATGTGTTCCAAAACCTAATCACAAACACCCTCATTACTATTCATTCCTAAAAGAATAGCACGACACTCATGTACAAGACACAACTCATTCCCAAAACCAATTCCCATTTAAAATGTTCCTATATTCATGTTCAAGTAACCCCATTTAGGTGAATTCAAAACTACTGGGAAATTAACAGGCAAAACTACGAGCCAGAGAAAGAAGACAGTCAAACAGCAACTTAAACATTCACACCGGGTTCTCTTGTAAATTCACAACATCAAAGGGATAACTGAGATCCCTCAAGGTATTAGAACCAATGAATACCCTGAGACATATCCCCATGTCCCCAAAATCTAGGAGCCAATGGTTTCTCAACAATAGAGGATTCCACCCCAATTCGTGATATAAGCAGAGTAACCACACATCCTCATATTCACAACTAGCAAAAGTATAACAACAGGGGATCACATCCCCACCCATATCACCCCGGCAATCTAAACCCCCATCAAAGAAAACCAAAAGGTCGCCCGCAATCGGCCCGTGAAAGAAACAACCAAATCGGTACCACCAACACAATGTAGGCCCATGCTAGGATTTTCAGATTTAAAATATTTAACACACTCTATCGGTTCAATTCCACAGTTCATTAACCGGGGTTATCATAGAAAAGGGTTGATCCTGGTGCTTTCAATTTATTTAACCGAGTATACGTAATTAACCAATTCCATGTTACGGTTATTTAAACATCTTGGAGCACCGAGTTCCATTAGTTCGCCGAGAAAGACCACCAACGACCATGATTTTAAGTGATAATAGGCATGTATGATTCACAACACATATCAACATAAAAGAGTACATCAGAACAAAGATCACACCCCCTTTAATTCTTTAAGGGTATGATAATTATCTTCATTGTGTTCGGTTTCATCAATTTCCACAGAGACAAAAGCATTCCCAACCCTCATGATACACAGAAAGGAGAGATAAAGGAGAAAATCCCTTCTTGATTGATCAAAGATCTAAGTCCTCCACGCGCCATGAATTAGGGAAAAGCGCGACTCGTAGTGGAGGGACACTGGTAACTCCAAAAGTACTAAGAATAAAGGAATCCAACAAAGAGGGATAAGAAGGAAGAAGAAATTCCCGTGTGATATATAGATAAGATACCATTGTTTCAGGATATGGTGTTCGAATAGCTTTAAATTCAGATCATGTTTTTCCCACGCAGTTGGGTGGTTACACACGATATAATTAATTGTTATATAATTCTCTATTGAGGAGGTACCTCGGGATTTATTGGAAATTAATTATGGGATATTAAATGGCATTAAACTACTTGAAAAAAAGTTTAAATGCCTAAAGGTGTTATAAGAAGAACTGTAGAAGAGAAACTGACAACGCTCGGTTGCCCCGATCGGTCACACCAATCGGTTGCCCCAATCGGTTGCATGCCGGAATGTTGCCCGACCACTGAGACATCACCCCTAGGATTCAGAAGTTAGCAATGGGATGGACCATGAGGGTCCAGGTCATCACATAAGAAAACAAAAAACATGTGAGTAACTCTTTGGGATTTACTTAAAAAATTACTGATAATATATAATACTATTTTTTGATACATGTATAATGATACAATTGTTTTATAAATATTACATTATATCCATTTTTATCTTGATTTTCAGTGATGCCTTTATAGATTTATCCCATTATTAAAATTTATTTGTATATGAATTTAAATATATTTTTTAAATATACATCTCGATTTGGGATAAAATGATGTTGTTTTCCAAAATGTTACTATGTTTTACAAAACTAAAATTATTTCTCTAAAATTGTGTTAGTGTTTACCAAAAATGTTTTTATGAATATTTCAGAATTAATTATAAAAATCCGATAAAATGTAAATTTGTTGATATATTTCAATGATTATTTAAATATGAAAAAAGGATCTTTGGATATTGTTTTAATAGTTTTTTATATGATAAAACAGAATTTTGAATAACCCAAAGGAAATTGGCTTTAGTATAAGTGGGATATTGTCAGAAATACTCCTCAAAGAATACACAAATATGATATATATTAGCTATACTATATTTTATGATTTTATAATATAATATTGTATGATATAAAATCAAATAGTTTTTATTTTGGGTAGATTTTAATTTATACATTGATGTTATCATAGTTCTTAAATCTGTGCTAATGTTTGGAACTGTGGATCATAATATACTATTCATATTTTTCCCTACAATTGATGATTGAAACTGAAAATTAATAATTAAAATTAAAATCTCTCATTGAAGAATGATATAATTTATTTAATTTGAATAAGATAAAATTTTGTAAAAATGATATGGTCGAGGGTTACTAGGAGTGTTAACTAGAAGGAATTTACTCGAGTTTTCTATTTTGTACACTTATATGAAATATATTCCCATGGAATGTCCTCAACAAATATATAAAGAATCTAAGGCATTGAGTTGTTAATATTTTTTCATTTGATCCTTAATCAAGATTTCTATATTGATAATCCTTCTTCTCAATTAATCCTAATACTATTTCATCGGGAGATCATACCATATCATGGGATGTATGAAGGATCCTAACCAATAATGTGGTGATTATGTCGACCTATAGATACACATAGAGTAGGGATCCAATAGGTTACTCATTGTGAATCATTACTAATCACTAATATATAAGATCATTATTAAATCAAAAAAATTTGTATGGTACACATTGATATTAATTTTTTATATAATAATTCATTTTTATATTTCATGGTGATATTGGAAATGTGGGATTTAATATATTCCACATCATTTAATAAGTTTTACAAGATCTATAGAAACATATCATTTTTGTAATATCGACTGTATTAATTTATCATTCAGTCTTATATGCCAAATATATCACTTGAATAATGGAATGATAATATAAAATCACAATATGAGATTGAATTATCCTTAATTAGTTATCACTATAGTGTTATAATTGTAATAATAAGTTATAATAAGAATGAGTTTAATCATATGTGGTATAAAACTAGATTCATGAGATAATTAGTACAGAGTTATTTTTTATACTAGAACACTAAAGTATACCAAATTTCAATTGATCACTAATAAAAATTGTTTTATATTAATATCTATAATATATGTTTTACATGATACATTTAATGTGAACCTTCAAACGTGTGTAAATTTTTTATACCATCTATATGGTTGTTCTAATCAGGAGTTGTTGGAAATTGTTTTAACATGTTTCAAGTTGAAATTAACTATGATTGGATTTTACTATTACCTTAAATGAATCAAATCATGCACCATTTTTTAATTAGAATGTGAAAATTCACTGTTTATATTATATTACTGACATGTGATGTGATTAAATACATGGATGAATGACAATAATAGTATTCATTCAAACTAGCAAGTCTTCTTCAAAGAATCAAGAATGATTGAGTTGAAATATACTAGAATGATGTTTTCCTTTTCTATCAGTCAATTTATATTTTATATGAATTGATCATATGATAATATATATGGTTTTAATATATAAAATTTCTGGAAGTGATTTTCATATAGATATGTTGGTGTCTTTAATTGAGATCACACTATACCCATTTATTCCTTCTGTGGCACTGGCATTTTTCTAGAGATCGAAATTTTCATCCAATAATGGACAAGGTAATTTAAATATATTTTGAATGGTAAAATGGAATGTAGGTTCAAATATAAAATCATTGAAATAAGATTGATTTTGTTATAAATTGTCTACCAAAACATTGAGAGAGATGATGTTAATTATGTCCAATGGATCTTGGATTAATTGACAAAAGTGATTTTTAATATTTTCATATATTCTATAATGATTTTTTGAAAGTTGATGATTTTTAGAAAATATTCAATATGGATAGACCTTGTAATGGAAAATTCACCAACACTTGGTTTATTTTTTGACAGGTTATATAACACCCTTTCATGGTCTATATGTGAATGGTACGATATTCCATTGAACCTTTTCATATACTATTATTATCGTATTCCTATGGACATTATCACATCATGAGGAGATGTTAAAAAACATTATTGATTGGTAAATTAATTTAATAGTAAAATGAATAAATTTTTTAATATTTTAAAGTGTAACAGAATTTATTAAGCACACAAATATTATTGAAACCTTTGGAATCAAAAAATCATTGATCATTTAATTGTTGGTATTTATTTTAAAGGAAGGAACCTATCTCATTTTATAGAGTTCATATCATTCGATATTCAATCACTCTCTCTAGATATATCAATTAATCATTTATTATAGGATGAGTTTTTATCAAATAATATTGATTATTTAAATCTTGTAGAAGTGTTTTATTATTTTAATGGATAGTGGATACCATCAAAAGGAAGAAAACAATAGTTTTTACTATGTGAACTAAGAAAAACTAATAATGGTGATTCAAACCATGGATAGAGAGTCACATTTATTTTATTTTATTTTTACTTTTTATCATTTCGATCCCTATCTTTGTCAATCATTCCATGAGTTTTTGGTTCACATAATCTATAAATTGACATTGTGAAATCCCTTGAAACCTATTATTATGTTCATCTTCAATATATGATAGTAAAAACTACATCTTAAAAAGTTTATGTTTCCCATTTTTATTTTTATAAAACCTATCAAAAACTATTTTCTTTAATAAGGCTAGAAAATTTTGGTGATTCAAATTAAATAAATGGAGATATAGGAATTATATGGACTTATAAATGTCTAATCATGAAATTATTATCTCAGTGGTTAGTTCATAATATATTGAGATCATGAGCTTTGGTACATATCCTATTTCAAATATATTACCAAGCATTAAATTTACAATATTTCATAGATTCATTTTATGACCATATATATCAGTAAGATTACCATAATATTGTATTTTAATGGCATATTTTCATATGTGGGAAATATATTTAAAAATAAATTTATCATAAATGTTCTTGGTATAGGATTTATTTGAAATGTTGTATTCATGGTAGATTGTCCAACATAATATGTTATTGTATCTATTTGGTCTTCTATACTTAAGTATATTGATAATCACTATATTCATTTAATTAAATTTATCATTCAATTATCTTATCCATTGTTATGTATAACCTCCCCTATTTATGTGTGATCTATATCCTTTTGTTAAGAAGGATATAGTTAATTATAAACCATAAATGAATAAGAACATTTTAGGTCTACTTTTTAGTATCCATTCATATAAATGGTACCATATAATATTCAACATAAATAAGGTCCCATAATTTAAAAAATTACACATCCTATCCCCATGACTTTGTTGTTATAATAAAATCATGGTTTGAGCTAGTGCAAACAACAATACATCATGATGTAGTGAATGGAAATTCTTAATTTATCTGATAATTAATGAATGTTGTTGTTTCCAACACTATAATCTATATTGATAATGTGAAAATATTATTTAATTTTTTGTAAAAGATTTTCGACATCTAAAATATTTTTTAAATTTTAAACAATCAACGGAATGATTTGCATAATGAGTTAGAAGGGGTTTTAATAATTGAAATGTAAATTTTATAAATAAAATAAAAACGTTTTATGGTATATAAAGAATATTATTGGGTGGATATTATAGAAGGTTCAATAATTAAGAAATATTTTACATTTTATTCCACTAGACAATAATTAAAATTATTTGTATTGAATCACTTATTCTCTCAGACTCCCCATCCATTTCACTTTAGCCCCATGGTAGTATCAAACCATGAGGAAAATAGAATCTTTCAAAAGAATTGATGGATAACTAGAATTTATGGATATCATAGGAGGAACGAGTTTGTTGGATGATTCATAGTAATCCCTATTGTGAATGTGTAGACATGAATTGGGGAATAAAATCATCAATGAAAATGGAATGTCGTTATTCATTTAATTTATTTTTTCTAAGAATAAGGAATAATATTATCTCAAAATTAGTTTTGGTTGATCATTTTTTTGTGTATTACAAAGTGGTTGTCTCTTAAAAAACCATTCACTCACTACTAGATGTATTTATTTCACCTGAATGTATTCGATTAATCTTTTAATGAAAAGAAATAATTTTTTATAGTGTTATCTTATTTTTATAATGAGTTAAACATCATGATTTCTAATTCATTGGTTCTCCAATAATGGTTGGGGGTATTTATTCTCATTTTTTCACTCATTATTCACTAAATATGATAATATTCATCAAATTTCACACCATCAGTTATATAATGACAATGCTCCATAACTGTGGTTCATATCCCAAGGAATTATTTATCACTAAGGGGTGTGCTCAGAAAATGAGATTGACTACTAAGATTCCATTTCTTGAATTTAATTTTTTCTTTTTTTTATAATTTCTTTTTCTATATCACTATAATAAAATCTCAATTAATTGGGTGTATAGAATAAAATACATAACGACTTTAATGATGAACGATTTTTTAGAGTTAACCACATATATTAGATTCTTGGAGATACATTTCATTGTAATGTTGTCTTTACGAATCTATTTACTGTTCCAAACAATAATCATATGTTAGATTTGGATTATTCTGAATAATTAAAATAGATTTTGGTCTCCCTATGATGATGAAGGACTCATTAGTTTTTTGTTTGTATTCCCCAAGAAGTTTTTTGTTATTGGATCTAAAGATTGATGATTTTTTGATCAATCACAGTTACTATTTGGTAATATAATTTCATAAATACTTTCCAAATTAGTATTTTCATACTAAGAAAATAGTCTCAATTGAGTATTTCATGAGACTATATATCTATTGACATTTTAGTTGTGTTTTTATTATTTATAAAAATATGTTCTTTATCTTTTGGATGATATCTATATATATATATACCACACTAACAGCATACATACTCCTTATCTACTGTCTTAAAAATAACTACACAATGAATTATATATCTACAATACTATATATATTTCCCTGACTTTCAGAAAATTAATCTTCTAAACTTTTTATATATTAGATATTATTTATAAATTTATAAAGGTTAATTTTTTTATTGAAAACCTCCATATAATATAATAATAAGGAGTTTTGTATATTCTAATATATACTAAGTCAGAATATTTTCTGCAATGTACGTCCTCAATTTATCAAAAGTCCTTATTTTTGTTTTTGGGTGTTTGGATGTGTCTTTTACAGAATAGAGGAGAGGAACTATTTTTGGAGATAAAATTTTTTATGGAGGGGGTAGTTGTGGTGAAAATTTAACGGTTCTATCTTTGATTGGTTTTAGATATAGGAAATTTGGTTTACCCATGGGTCATCTTATGTCTAGTCTCTTGTGGAAGTTTTCAATGGTTATGCTGATTAGAGGTACCTTTGGTGTGTTGATCTAGATTTCACTATAAATATTTAGGTTTTATGGTTATTCTTTTATCATTACAAAATATTTATATTGAATAGGGTATATGATGTGTCGTGGAGTATGGATGCACAAGATCCTTGTATATAATCCTTCTGTAACTTATAGGGCATGGTGGATAGGTTGTACTAAAACCATGAAATGGGTTTATTGGATTTTTGTTGGAATGGTTACATGAATTTTATAGGGAGGATTTACTATAATGAATTATGATGTATCATTTTCATCGTTTTCATAGTCTTGGTGAAATCCCTAACCATTATGGTGTTTATGATAGTGTTCCACCATGGTAATCTATTTATTTCCAATATATTTTTACATTCAAATTTAAAATTCCCTTGTTTCATTCCATCTCATTTGAACCCTATGTTATCTAAGGATAGTTTTAATATAATTGTTTAGTACCATTATCTTTTTCCATTCCACGGTAGATTATTTTCTATATTTTCTTAAGGTTTTTATTGTTGAATAATTTTTGATTCAATTTCATATAACAACCTTTGGAATCATGGGATTATATATAGAAGATATGATGTGATATTTGTTCTTGTTCTTCTATTACTTCTTAGAGATTATTGAATTTTAAAATGGATGTGTGGGATTTATGACATATCAATTTTTATGTGTATATGTGGGATTAAAAAAATTTAACTTCATTGGGTACTGGTATAATTGTCATAAATGAATATCATAGTCATAAATAATAATGAATTGGAAGTGTTACATGACATATTTAGTTTCCCTATATCGATTGTACCTCATTATATTTACTAGATACTAGTAAATATTTTTTTTTGATCAATTTAATTATCATGTTTTATATCGATAAAATTATATTAAAAATTAAAATATGTAAATATAAAATAGATAATCAATGTCGAAATTATAGTAATTATTATTTTTCTTTTATATTTTCTACTCAAGAAAATTCTTTGTGTTGACTGTTTAGGTTTGATTCATAAACATCAATAAATACTGGTTGTTTTTTGTTCCCAAAAACTATAGATAATGAATTATATAAAAAAAATTATAATAAAAACAATTTTTTTATAAATTAAGTGTTTGGGGAGGTTGTGAGCCCATTTTTTTATTACCAATTCTTATGCATGTTTTCATGGCCTTAGATTTTCCTAGAGCTTTCTATCCTAAATATATGACTATATCAATATATGTGATTAATCTTTTTTGATCAATTTATTTGAATTATAATGAATTCTTGAATGGGTCGGATAATTAGTGACGTAAGTTATGGTTTAAATGGTTATATTTGTGGACTGATGTGGATAGTACTGGAATGGGTGGAATAGATTTAAAGTGTCTCTTAACTATTTTTAAATTGGTCAATTTAGATATCTATCATTTAATCAACACAATATGATAGATTTTTTCTCCTATCATAATTTTTTTGTTATTATTGGTGACTAGTTTTATTAAAGGTAATTGGTTGTGATAACATCCAACTACCTGATGTAGTTTTTTCTATAAACTGTGAGCGAATCATAATTGGTTTAATTTTTGGCTGGATAAAAAATATCCAAATATCATAATGGTAAATGAATTATAAGTGAATTCATATAACTTTTTTCACTAATTGTGGTAATTATAGATTTAATAAGAACAATGTAATTTTTTTAACTTAATTATATAAAATTGTGGAATGAGAATCAAGATTTTGATGTTGATTATAAAATTATATTGGTGTGTGTTGAAATGGAATTATTAAACTAGAATTTATTATTGTGTTTATGAATGGTTGTAAAATCAAAATAAATAAATAAAAATAATTAATATTATTTTACATCAAATCATGTGTTTTACTGGTTTATAGATGTATTTTTTTCTAAGGATGTTTTTTCACTTAAATCATATTTTATGATATTATGGTTGTTGCCTCATGGTTAGATATTGTGATAATTACCATCACAACCTTCTTCCAAGACTTTTTATTGAATTGGTTTGTATATACAAAATATCAAAATTATTTTTTAGCTATTTATCTCATGAAACTAGTTAATGTAACAAGGTGTAATATATAATCTGGTCTCACACATCACTTTTATATTTTAAATGTATTACTCAATAATTGAATAAAAAATATGAAATATAATCAATATTCCTTTTCTTTCAATAAATTTAGTTGTTAAATATTGAATAGAAAACAACAATATATCACTATTAAATAAATTTAGATTTTTAGTAATATACAATTAATTGACATCTTATTAAGATTTATTATATTGGTTAAAAAAATATTAATGTAGTATAATTGATAACAAATATAT
Source organism: Viscum album (assembly GCA_963277665.1). Taxonomy (NCBI): domain Eukaryota; kingdom Viridiplantae; phylum Streptophyta; class Magnoliopsida; order Santalales; family Viscaceae; genus Viscum; species Viscum album. The sequence continues at coordinate 752,461,032 of OY728127.1, forward strand.
ATAATATTATGAAAGTTTAGATATGATGAAGTTAAATAATTTCAAATGAATAATTGATAGTGAAATAGATCTTGATAATAAGAAATATAATGATAATAAAATAAGGTATACTTTAGAAATCATTAAATTTCTATATATGGTTTTACATAAAAACAATTATTTTTAAATACCAAGAGGTATATTGAATTGAAAAATTCAGAAGAATGTTTAATAAAACCTATATAACTATTTATAAAAACAATATTAATTACATCAAATATCTTGTTAGTTGTTTTGGAAAATAATTAATTTTTCCAGAAATTCCTACAAAATTTGATAAGGAATTTAATATAATCCCATAAAAACATATATATCTAGATAAATAGTGAATTAGGGTCATGGGAGATGTAAATTCGATCATTCCATATCCATTAAAAATAGTAATACTATAACACATCTGAAAATAAATCCAGATACTAATTTTTCGAAAGAAATAAAATTATTCCATTTATTCCTAAAGGAATTTAATATGTTCTTTAAAAATACCATTACAAATAATTCAATTTTAAATAAAAAACAAATCTAATAATATAAATTATATGGATTTGGGAAAAAAATATTCCTAACAAAATGAAGTGAAATAGATTCAGATTTCCATAAATACATTATTTTAAAAAGAATTGTACAATAGAAGTATGATAATTAACAAAAACATGGAGACCATTACAATAACCAATATAGAAAGAAATACATGTTGTTTAATATGAGAAATAGAATATAATATTTCAGATATAATTTCAGACATTACAATTCATGAATGGTATTTTTATTTAAAAATAAACCATTATGGATTTCATACCTTTAAATAAACCCCCTTATATTAAAAAACATTAATAGATACATTAAATAGCATTAATAACATGGAATTAATGGTATAAAATATAAAATAAATATTATATACATTATATAAAATAAATTACATCCATTATAAAAAAATAAGTCTTGATGGAGTAGAATTACGATTGAAAACCATTACATTATACATGTTGAGCCACATTATACCCTACACCAAATTTGGTAATCTCATTATAATTACACCCTAATCCATAATAAAGTTGTATTTTACTGATACAAGGAAAACCAGGTCAAGAAAAATAATGTTGTTAATGTATTAGGGATTTGTTGGGTAAATATATGTTGTTCAAGAAATGGGAAGAATTGTGGGGAGGAGGTTCCCTTTGATAAGAGTGGTGAGTCAAAAACATTTAAAAAATTGAATCATGATTATATAATATACGGTCTATTAAATTAAAGTGGCACCAAACTAACATATTTTACATTGTGATATGGGTAATTTCACAATAAAATCGTTAATGTAAATTAATGATGTGTTTTATGATTCATTGATTTTTATCCCTATATTTATACTATTAACTCATTTTAACATTAAATTAATTGTAAAATATTTATCATGGTAACAATTCAATATTTCCAAAAAAATATGTTCACCAAATAAAGTAATATTAATTACCATAATTAAAAATATTGAATTTTTTTATGAGATTCAATTTCCATAAGTGGTAGTGGTTAATTTTATTATAAGTTCAAAAAATGAAAGGGAATTTTTTTTTCTAAAAATGCACAAATAAGAATAAAAATGATCTTAAATAACTAGGTTTGATATTGACTAAAATTATATTTATTAAATATGGATAATGAAAAGATAAATATTTTGACATTTATTCTAATGTAGAAGTAAAATATTGTTGTTTTAATTATTTATTAAGAGATAATATCCCTAAATGGTCTATATTTGAATACAAACATTTTTTATATTTCTAATAACATAAAACACAAAATTATAGGTTTAATATTATATTTAAAATTAATTATATTACATCAAAAAATTTATATTTGGTCTTTAAAATTTCATTCATACACATTCAAGTCATATATATTTTATGATAATATCATAAATATGGTTGCATTTGTAAATTTAAGATTTTTTTAGTATCCATTAAAAATAAAGTATATTAATAAAATACGAAGAATATACCCTCTGTTATTTTTTAAATTATTAATTGAAAATATAAAATAATATGGTAAAATTAAAATTATAAAATATAGGAATTTAATTATTCATCATAGTCTTACAAAATTCTATGTGTAGTACATTATTTTTTCTTCAAAATGAAAAACATACCTTCTATAATTTAATATCAACTTTTATATAATTCCTCTTCCCAAAAATTTTACATACATATTTATTTAAATTTATATCAATGAAATATGGGTAGTTATTCATCTCAATTTCATTAGGTTCAAAATATTACCCCTTTTTCTTATGATTTCTCAAGTGTACCTTTATTGGATGGGTCTTCCAGTTCCTCAATATATTGGGCTCCAATTATATTCCCATATATGTGGTTAAATGATTCAGGCCATCTATATAAATTATAAATAATAATATATGGAACACCTCAAGCACATTTTAGAGGCTGAATTGAATTTCATGTGGTAAGCCACAACTCCCATTCATTCGAAATTCAAAATGGACAGTTGTACCTAGGACATAATTTAATATTAATTATAAACTATTAAACTCACTTATATTTAGATACCTTCAGAAATTCATGACCCCTACATGAAATTTCAAATAATTTCACCACTTATTTACATATAACTTTTTCTTACTCTGATCTGCTTTGATATGACTCAGACTAGTTCCCAAATTAACAATTATTTCCATAACATGATCTTGGTCAAAAATCATCCTTTAAATGAAAAAAATATTTTTTTTTGTTTTCCAACATATCATTAAATTGAATGCTTCATTAGATTCTATTTTAATTCATGAATTAAATATATTGTTATATTCATATTTCACTATTTTAAAAAATTAATCTCACATACCATAAAGGTCACGTGATAATGAACTCCTAATGACTTATAATGTATGAATATTACATTTGGATTTTCCATATATATAAGGATGATTACTAGAGGTCCAGTATATCTTAGTTTTAAGATCCTTCTAAAAAATTTCATAGTTTTTATGTAAACCAATGGTCATGATCCAATCCAATCCAGAGGGGTTAACTATGAAGTCTAATTACATTATTTATAGAGTCTTAGGATGCCCTCAAGATCTAAATAGTCCAATATAGAATGTAAATGTGAAATCATGGTTAGGTAATCCAAAATAATTCTTATTGTATCATTTCTTTTAGGAGAATTTATAAATCCCTTGAAAATGTCCATAATTATATTATCCCACATATACATAGGAATAGAGAGATATTTCATGACCAATTTATGATGTTTTCTCTGTAAACTATCATTCTGACACAACATAAATATTTATACATTGTAATTGTTTACAACATTACATTATCTGATTAAATTCTTTCTCCTAAATTATCCCACATCATTTATAGAGAAATTTTCGCAATTATAAACATCATGTCATTCACACTTCATCTTATGTATTGATAGAACACATAAACTCTTTATAAATTATGTCACAACATCTTAATAAAACAAATTATTCAAAATATCAATCATTAATGACATAAATTTTCATATTTATACACATATCATTAGTAATATAACACATACTCATATTTAGTCAAGACGTTTGTGAAATAATTTTGAAAATTAGTAGTGTTTCCCTTTCCTAAATGATTTTTATAACTGACTTTAATAAATCCCTAAATATGGGAATATTTACAATCCTCATTTTAGAATGAACTCCATGATCATTCCTACTAAATAAATCAACCACCATATACTACATCCTAGGGTGGTAGTTTATTGATAAATAAAAATCATTGAATATCTCTATCCATTTCATTTGTCTCTATTTTTTCACTTTTTGTGAAAATATTCATTTGAAACATTTTTTAATTACAAATATCTATAAATTTAAACAGAATGATAATGAGTTAATAAATTCAAGTTAGTGAATCTGGCCTCCAAACCAAGATCACAAGATGGATTATTTTATTTATGGATCTTTAATTTTCATCGTACATAAGAAACATCTTTTTCATTCTATATACCGACAAATTAAACACTATTATTTGGTGAATCACTATATATAATTATATTATCGCATCCGGGTGGTAATATCAATAACTAGATATTTACTAATCTCATGTTTTTTTCATTATAACATTAATTAAATATCTATGAATATATAATCATAACCCCTTATGTGTTTAATTGGATAATGGGCTTTCTAATCAAATTTTTTTAAATGAAGCATTTTTTGCAACCTATTAATCTACGGAAATTAAATTTCATGTTTAGTTTTTTTTAATTTCAATAAATTCATTTTTATTTGATGAATCAATTTATATTCCATCATTAGAGGCATGTTAGGCATTAAAAGATTCTCCCTAAATCCACAATTATAACTTATAAAATTTACATTACCATACCATTCATAAGAGAGTTTCAATAATGATTCTAAAATAGATTATTTAATCATTATTCATATTAGATTATGCTAAAATATCATTAAAAAATAACCTAATGAATTTTTCATGAGATTATTTGAATAGATTATTCAAAACATTCTAAAAAACAATTGTTTCTTTAGTAAAACAAATGGGAACTACTATAAAATCAAAATATATAAACTTAGTTTGGAATGAATTTGTTATAAAATATTTTTTCCTTCATCCTAATTGATTTTTCCAATAATAATGATCATTCATTGAAAAATATTATACTCCATAAAGTTTATCATACTATAATTCAATGTTTAGACGAGGAAACATGTTTTTTTATAGTAATTGAATTGATTTAACTATAATAGATGCACAACCCCATAGAATCCTCCGTCGTACTAAAACCATTTACCAGGGATCCCAATGGTCAAACAACATGGGGAATGAATACATTATTAAAACATTATTATAGTTATATAGTTATTTTCACAAAATTTATGGTGTCCATTCAGTATAGACTCATTAAAATAGGTTTTCATCAGGTATGTGTTTAATGAAAAATAATACATCAATAACTTATTAATGTATGAGAAACTATTTAGGAAAAATATCAATGTATTTTTTCTTAATTGTTACATATTTTATTTTAATGTTATATTTTTTATCCATATGTAATTTATACTATTCTTCTATAAGAATTTTGTTATGTTGACCTATTTATGGTAGATTAACATTTTATCCATATGATGCATTCTCCCATAGGAAGAAAATGGGTTCCACTAATCCATAAAGAATCATAATATCATTATATTGGAAATAAATTCATGAATTATAATTTAAAAGGTGATAACTACCAAAGATTATCTCAACGTAAATATTTCGGTATAACAACCAAGTATGATAATTAGGTATTTTTATGAATCCTAATGTGAGATGACTGAAATATCCTTATTGAAATAATATTTTCAGGAGATTTATTAATTAGATGATCTATTATTATGTTGTTATAAGATTATTTAATTTTATTATAACAAATTAATTACATTAATGAGAATAATGATCAGGAAAAAAATAAATCATTAGCTAACTTTGAGTTTTTTATTAAATTACCCGATACCATATTTTTAGAAATATCAACTTTATATCTAACACTCACAGAGTCATAACATCTTATGGTGTAGTTTACCATGACCCTTGGGGAATTGGTTTGAATAATTCCGCATATTCTTACAGTTTTAAAGCTAGATAACTATAGTTTCTTTATTTCCATTTCATTCTATATCTAGAAGACTCATATCTTGTTACTTAAAATAAATTCACATTCTTTTTATGTATTTAATATAATTTTTTACTCTCCAATTATCACATTATATAATTATATTCATTCCATTATTCTTCAATCAAAAATTCATTTTCCTCAGTTCTTAGTCGACCTTTTCTTTTCATTCTTTCCCATAAAGCTATAAGGTCTTTAATATTCATTATTTATGTTGATGAAAATCATAATATATCATTATATGAAGAAAACTTTTCGGATCCTATTTACCTTTGAAGAGTATGATTAATCAAAATTAATTATTTAATTTAATATAGTTTACATAATTATTCTATCACATGACTTGATAATCGTGGAAAGATGGCATTATATTCATCAATACCTTCCTCTTACATTCACTTTAGGTTTTGGAACTTCCTCTGTATTCCACATTATTATCTTGTTGAAAATATTTTTTGTTGAATATCACATTGAATTGTATTTTTTATATACTATCTACATATTTATCTATATTATTAGTCTGAGTTAATAAACACCAATAATTAGAATATCCATATAAAAATAAACTTCTAGAATAAAATTTTTCTTGTCATTTTTGTCCAAATCATGGAAAATAATTTTATGGGATTTGATCCAATGGTCAAATAGAAGTATACAAGTACTTCCATTAAAGGATAATGGATTATGTAATAATGGTATATAATATAGTTTAATCATGCAATGAAACCAGATGTTACAAAATATGGGTAATTTAATTTTCCATAACCAATATTTTCATTCGAAATATAATATTGATCTATAAAGGTATAACACCCATAGTATTGACTTTCTCATAATGGAAATCCCTACATTGACTATGGGTGTCGATATAATTTCCCTTCCTTAAACTATGTTCATCTATAAAAAATAGATCACACATTATTAGATAAAAAATTCTTGATTACTGGCCCTTTAAATAATATCCTTATAAATAATTAATCATTTGTGAGGTTTATGTTAATCAATTTTCTAAAAATTTTATTATCTATTATATTTACAAAGGCTCTGAATAAATATTCTCTATTACAAATTGATAAAACTCTAACACCAGTAACACAGTTTTAGTGATTAAATTATTACACTGATTCGGGTTATTAGGGATTGTGTTCCTAAGGATTGATCCATTTATCATTATTATGAGAATAATTAGAAACCATACTTCCTTACTACATTTGAAAAATAAAATATCTCATGATTATCATTTATGAATCCAAGAAAATAATTTAAATATTTTTTTCATCATATCATTGGGAATATATATCAAAATAATTTGGTGATCTCATATGTTGAGAAAGAGTCAAATAAAGTGGAAGATATCATGTATGGATAAGGCCAAAACAATACAGTAGAGTTGATATTCAATAAAAATATCTTCTAATCAATTAATAAATAAAATATTATATCCCATTAAGAAATTAAGATTAAAATCCCATGTATAGTAATACTTAAATCATAAAAAAGGAAATGAGTAATTTTGGATATCATGATATTAACAATAATTCATCATGTTACGACCTCATGAACCTTACCGTTAGCTTCTTGTCGTAATATTTTTTAATTAATTAGATGGTTTAATAAAAATACATAACTAATTTTTATAACCATTTGTCACATTAGGAATGTAGATGAATCAATGTTTTTCCAATAACTAGACGCCACATGTCACTAACATATGTCCAATTCCTTCCTTAAAAATTGAATAAGTATCATAATACAAAATAAGTATGAATTATGAACAAAAAAATATCTATATTAAAACCAGAATATAGATCTTTAATATTTACCAAATAAATTAAATATATTATTATTATATTTTTTTAATTAACTTCATATATTTTAATCATGTAAACTCTATATAATAAGAAAAAAAATGATGCTGAATATTTTACTGTTATTGATAATATGGATATAAAGGAGAAAAATAATGTCAACATAATACTTAAGTGTGATAGAGAATATGGTCACAATAAATTTAATAACATTAAATATAAGAAATAATCCATTAAGAAGTAACAATTTATATAATAACATCAAGAAATCAGAATTGAATGTTTGAACTATAATGATGTCTATTTTGACGTAGAAAACAATATGGGATTTGAAATATTTAAATGAAGCATTCTTAATAACTATGTAACATTACATAAAAATGATTTTCTAAATTGGTTTCAAAATTAATTTCAACCTATTAAAACAGAATGAATATTACAGAAAATTAATTATATAATGGAAGGTTATTTTCCTTAAAAAAATATAAAAAAATATAGTGTCAAATAAATATAAAATAAAATTAATTTAGGTGTGAATGTCTATTATCACCATATACATTAAAAACAACACTACATGCACACATTTTTAAAGAATGCAACAAATTTATTTTAGATAAAATTTAAAAATTTCATTTTCTCCCTTTATATTGATAATCAAAACTAGTAAACTTATATCTTTAAAAATAATTTAAAATTTTCCCAAAATTATCCACAATTTGTTTTGATAAATATGTATTTGGAAGTTAGAACTTCCCAAAAAAATAATTTATATAAGGTTAGTTTTTATTAAAAACATTACTGTTTTATTTTTATTACAAAAGAGAGGAAAAGATTTAAGGAAACATGAAAACACTAAAGATAACTAGAGGATAAGAAAATACATTGAGTTTGTGAAGATAATGAATATACAAATATTCCAACATAAATTTAAACCTCAAAAATCCCAAGATAGAGTGAGATTAAAATTTTTAACTTTATTAATTTAATAACTTTTGAATCAAAAACCCATAAAAATAACAAACATTTATTTAAATTTTAAATACACTAAATAAAGACGAATTCAAGTTATAATATATCAAATGTGATATACGTACACCATACAAAAGGAATAATTATTATATTATAATAAACGCACCAATGGAGTGGAGTTGAGAATAATAACCCTTAACACATATTATTACTTGTTCCAATGAGTTATATCCTCCTTCCAAACGTTGTAATTTCATTTGGATTACAACTTTATACTTCATGAAGATGTCTTTTGGTTGGAATAAAATTGTTTGACTAAGAAAAATATATTTTGAAATGCATTTGTATAGGGCTCAGTTTAGATAAGTAGATACAGTAGTGTGAATATTTGATTATAGGAGGCTCTATTATATAATATATCTTGGTGGAGATATTATAAATACAAGAAACATAATTACATAATATGTGTATTACTCAAATTATGTGGCTCTGAATTTTCCCAGTTTTGAAAATTAGAAGGTTAATGTTGACATAAAATTGTATATAAAAATCTAAACAAGTGGTTTGTTTTATCTCAAAGTATTCTCACCATTTTAACCATTTTAACACATTCTTCCCTTAATATAGGAGATAAATATTTTCTATGTATTCATTTTTTTATTACCCGAAATTTTATTCAAATTTTTATATAATAATAATTAGTTTATGTAAAAATTTGAAATCTATTTTACAAGTTTGAATTTATAGAAGGGTAGAATTATTTTTAAATAAGCTCACAAATATCAATGAAAACCCATTTTTCTAAAATATTTTCATAAGAATAAATAAAATTTTATACCAAAATATCGAATTTTTTTGATTCGGATGGTATTAATTAGACATTGTTAAATAAAATGTGTCTTCTTCCAATTTTAAATCAAACCAAAATCGAATTGAACCACATGAATACATTATTATGAGTTGAGAACTAATATTAATTATTTTATAAAAACATTACATATATTTATGGAATGGTAAAAATATAATATAATTTTCAAATTATATTTATAAATAAATATTATTAAAAATATAATATAAATTATTCCTGTAGAATTGTTTAATAAACATTCAACTTATTCTGGTATCCTGATATTTTCCTAAGAGTTAGAGTATTTATAAAATCGTTATTGTTCATTCTTCTCCTTGAATTCAACTATTTATAATAAATAACTAAAATCATATCTAGGATAATTTTGAAAACATGTATTTAAAAATAAAAATAAACTCCCAAAATTTAAATTATATAATTTCAGAATATTGGATTTAATCACAATCCTAAATAGAGATATGTGTATTACATTATGGATTCATTTCAATAAATATATTACTTAAAATACATGAACCATATGTTTATAGAAATATCATCATTCTTTCATCCCCTTTTCTAATTCGAAATTCGTGCCCTCATTCCCGCGCATCCCAATTTTCTCAAAAGTTCCGAATTTGTTCCTTGGAGCACCTCAGCTCTCTTTAGCGCCTTCCGAATTCAACCCTTCTACAGATATTTTTATGTTTACTCAGGTGGCTCAGTTTTAACAGTAATGTCCCTCAGTTGACGCTTTTGAACGTTTTGTATTTGAATCCTGAAATCTTCAGGATCAGGCGGTGATTGGTCGTCTTGATCATAGGCATATCATGATCTGATTTGTGTCTATGGATGATCTCATCACTACGTGGTCTAAAGCTCCTCGATGGTGCAGAGATATTCCTTTATTTATTCTTCGGTAGAATTTTTAATTTTATATGCATCGTGATAATCAGACTTTGATGATTTGGGTACGATTCCCAAGCCTCCCTCTAGCATTCTAGAATCCTTCCATTTTGGATATGATTGGGAACATGGTCGGTCGTTGCCTATGCTCTGAAACCATAACTAATGCTATTATTCATCCCATCTACCCTCGCATTTTTGTGGAGATTGATGTATCCAAGCCTCCGGTTTATTGGGTATGGATTACTAGTGGGAAAGAATTCTAGTGGAAACAGGATTTTCAGTTTGAGTCATGAACTGTGTACTGCAGTTTGTGCCATCAGCTAGGTCGTGGTGTCTCAGCTTGTAGAAATGGTTGTCTGAACAAGAGGGTGTGAAGGAGGGTGAGAGATGGATTGGTTTCTCATGATGGTGCTACTATGGGGAGTTTGCAGATACAGGGGCATGATTAGATGGATGGGGGTTGCATGAAGAGCAATCCATGCTTCCTCGGCATGAGGTGGTGAATTTAGTGGAAAGTGGGGTTACATGCATGGAGGATGTGTTTCAGAGACCAGTTGTGGAGCCTCCTAGGCTGAAGGTCAGTGATATCTTCACTGGGTTGAAGTGGAACTTGGGGATGGTTCGCTCCATGAATGGTAATGGTGACCCTACTGCTGCTATCAAGGATGCAAGAGGTATTTTTGGAATTTCAATTTCCTCTCTAATGGAAATCCCCCGAAGGGAAGTGGGTGACAATGTTGAGAGGGATTCTCCTTTAGAAGATGTTGTGGTGAAGGCTGCAGACCTAGATAGAAAAATGGTGGTGCGGCCTCTCTCTGCCTGGACCCTATGAGTGTACCTACAGAAAATGATGCAGTCCATGATGAACAAAATCACCACATGGAGAATGGTTTTTTGAAGCTGGATGGGAAACACTTGACACTTTTGAAGGAAATTGCAGATTGTAGTGGTACTTCGATGAAGAGTCCAGCTGGGATGCATGAAATTTCTGGGAGGAAGGCGGCCAATATTGAGCTTGGTAACCATTTTGCAGGCCTAGTGACTGCTGACATGGTTTTGGATCATGAATGGGCTACTGAAAGAACTTAGGTGGAGTAAAATTCTGCATCTTTAGGTGCTGTTGTTGAGTCAAAGGTAGTTTCTATTGGTAAATGTGAACAAGAATTAAAAACTGGGAATCCCTATATTGTTGAGGAGGGACATGCAATAAATGAAAATAGTGGTTCACTGCTGGATAATATAGGAGGAGATTGTATTGTGATGAAAAGCATGCATGGTGGTTATGATTTGGTGGATCATTCCCCCTGCCCTGATATAATGGATGCTGATAATCAATATCAACAGGATTAGAGAGTGAGGGAATATTATCGGGTGGTGCACACTTCTGGTAAATGGGGGAATTATCATGATAGTTAGACGGAAAATGATGGTGTTATGGTTCATCCCTCCTATAATGATATGGTTCAGGGTTTCCAAATGAACATTTCTGTGAATCAGAAAGTGAAGACTGACCCACCCCGACGAAGGCTGTGGAAAGACTATTCTCACTTTCCAATGCCTCTCGCTACCAGATCTTCTAGCCGGAAGGCTGGATGTATGGAATAATCTTCTAAGGAGATCCTTTCTTTGGAGAAGCTCAATCATAGAATGAAGTATTCTAAGATTCTGAAACACAATCAAGGTTTGGAAGGGGAATCAACTACCGTGGAGGAGGTAGTATATCAAGGATGTGGGGATGGGTCTGATTATTATGATATGTTACTGTCTTTCTCACATTGTTGTGCCTGCCTATTGTACTTTTCTTTTATTTTCAATAAATGGTTAAAGGAATACCTCTGACTAATATTTCTCGATAACTTGTAGGGAATCGACCTAGTTATGGATCAAGCCTCATTATAGTATGTTCATATGATTTAATTGGATATATAATAGGATTTTATGTTAAATTTTGATTAACTAACAATAAATATTTTATATCTCTACTTTATGAGTGGAATGATTTTTTGTGAAGGAAAAGACCCAATTAAATACTATTATTAGATTCATGCTAGGGATATCCTACAAGATGTTCTAGTAGATGCCCAGAGAGTTGAAGAATCTAATGATACTTTTAAAAAGACACATTTAGAGTTTCATTGTTAGGTTCTAAAAAATTCAAAGGGATATATTTCAACTTATCTAATTGGGGATCATTTTTAAAAGGTGGATATTATTTTCATTTGAATCATTTCTTGGAGAAAAAAATGGGTTCTGTTGGATGTTACTATACAGTATAGGGTTCCATGGTAGTGGTGGTTCATAATCATTGATGATAATAATTATTCCATCATCATATTGGATATGTTTTATACTGAGTTTCAAAATGAGATCCTTTATTCATCAATAAACATCACTCGATGATAGAATATTATTAAAATATTCTAGGGGAATTATAGTGTTCTTGAGATTCTCATTTGTAAAATAATATTATTTTTTATGCATGTGATCCTCTACCATATTATTAGATAAGGTATGGGAATTTCATGGGTGAATATAACTAATTATTCACTACTTCATTCATATTCTTACCATATCTCGAGGTGTTTTAAATATAAGAGGTCATACACATGGTGTTGTCTAGGACCATATCATTTTGGGAGGGTAGGTTTTTGGAATATATGTTGAGTAAGAATGTTTAGAAGAATTCACGTTCTTAGTCAGTAGAAGATTCAGCTATTTGGGATTTAGTTGAACCATAGACATCTAATTTTACAAGGGATGGAAATTCTGGTAACCTGACCTATAGGTCAAGGATAGGATTTTTGCCTACGGAAGTCATGGTCTTCATAATCATATGTGCGTAAATATACTCAATAGTTTTTATGGGTCGATGGCTCACATTAGTGGTTTTTGTGATATCATTAAATGAAGTAGGAATATAATATTTTTCTAGGTTTTGATCATAAGATACGGGATAATATGGGTAGATGATAGACGTTTTATGACCATATCCTTATAGATAGTGGTTAGAGAGAATAAAATTTTGGTATTTCCATCATAGATAGAGTGTTCGAGGATCTAGATATGTTTATATGCATGTGTAATAGTTTTCATCGTCGGTTAATCCAATCATCAAGTGAGGTTTTATCAATTTATATTCAACCAATATTTATACGTTATTTTATTTAGAATCTATGTTCTCCTTCATTTAACTCACTTTGTTCCATGCTTTGGGAAATGATTTAAAGAGATGTCTAGTTCACTAATAAATTTCTACACTAATTGGTGGAAAACCATTATTATATCATGGGTATATAGAATTTTATTTCATTTTAGGGAAATATTACTCATTGTGAGATTTACTATTTTTTTAAATATGTCCATTAGATATCATACATGAAATAGAAATAATCTATTTGGTGTAAGATATTATGATTTTCATAAATAGTTTCATTTTATTTTATGATGGTAATATAAGTAAATTAATGCCTTTTATTGACTGAGACACTCAGAAGGTCTGAATTTTTTTTCTTCCTATCATCATTAATATCCTAAATGATATTTAGATTAGAGTTGGGTCATCCGGTGGAGTTTCATATGGTTTTGGAAGAGTACCCTAATTTATTTTCAAATTACGTTATTACACTACTCCTTTAACGTGAGATGGATTTCAAGGTAGAGATATATATTGGTGTCAATTTGATTTTAATGTATCTATATATGATAATTCATTCTGAGTTATAGTAATTGGGGTTTCAGATTATTGATCATTTAAATAGTGGATTTATTTAGACTAGTGTGTCTCATAGGAGATCTCTGGTCATGTTAATGAAGAATGTGGATGTTATTAAGTGTTTTTTATTATTTATTATTGATTGAATTTAGTGAAAGTAGAGAATAATTATCTCCATCTATATATTGTTGATTCAGTCTACAAGATGAATGAGGTCAGTGAGTTCATGAATTTTGATTAGTGTTCAAGATATCAATATATCTATGTGAATGATTTTGATATCCCATAGATTTCGTGTAATTGTTGTTAGGGTAATTATTTTTCCATTATTATGTCAATCAGTATTATGAATGACCTATCCATATTGATGGTACTTTTTAAATATGTGTTCCATGAATTATTTTATTGTAATTTTAAAGAGATTATCAATGGTAATATTTTTTTAATCATTGGCGAGAAGCATGAAGAGAATCCACAAGATACATTGGTAGATCATCATCATCGTCTATTGTTCAAGAATCATTAATATTGTATGGATTTGTATTGTGAGGTTATGTATTGGGGCATGTTGTGTCTAAACATTATGTTTTCATAGATCCTGTGTATGTTAAGGTTTCTTTTCTTGGGTATCCCCTACTAAAATTTTATAGGTGTGAATTCTACATACTATTTTAAACTATTATAGGAGATTCAAACCCAACAACTATCGTAAAGTTACTCCTCGGACTACATTGAATAGTACAGACCTTTATTTTTCATGAACTGGCTACTGTTTGGATGATTTTATGTATTTTATGGATAATATTATTTGATCTTTGGTTCATTGATTTATGGAAAATGATTTTTTTGTTTACTATGATCCTGTGTGTTTTGGGTTGGGTTTCATGTTGATGAAGTATAGAGTGATTGTCTCCTATAGGTCTTGGTAGTAATGAAATCATGAATATGATAATGATAATAATGATCATGTGATTTCAACATTTGTTTTCTTGTCTAGATTTTTAGGATATTTCCCCCTTATTTATTTATTTTTCGCCTTTATAAATCTAAAGAGAATGTGGTATAAATCCTCCCAGTATTATTTGAATTTATTATAATGATGGATGATGTAATTATTATTGGATTATAAATATGAATTTTCATACATTTTGGGGAAATTGAATGTTGTGGTTGATTCATTGTGTAGGAATTCATGAAATGACTATATACAAGAGTCTAATGATTTATGGGGGATGATTGAGGATATCCTTGTGATGTACCTTGATATGGGATAAATTGGTGATATATGATATTTTAAACATATGGATGAACAGTCATTTTTGGTGTAGTAGAAGTAGGAGGGTTAGCTAAGGGAACTCGATGTGGAGTTTTAGTGAGATTGAAAAATTTATAGTGATTCACCTAATGGATGGTCTAATGATGGTCACCATCAATGTTTTTTTTACAGGAGGCTCTATGTTTCATTGGGTATGAATAATGTGATACTATGTGAGTTTCAAATTTCACCCTTATTAATATATACAAGTGTGTCTATGAAATATTTTTCCGTATTGGTTTAGTATTTTGGTAACGGTATGAATTATTATGTTTTACTATTTCTGTCTTATTATTTGTTTTTCAAAAGGCTGAAGACTGAGGACCATGTTCATGGGTGGTTTCGTAAACTACTGGATTCTCCCTATTGGAATTGTAAGGTAATATTGATCAAATTTATCTCTAGTTCAACTTGGTCATAGAGAGGATGTGACTCAATTTTGGCCAGTAGAAACTATTGGAATAATTAATCTCAGATATTAAGGATTAATGACTTAAACATGTTTGATTTTTTTTGAGGAAGTATCTTGACGATGTGGTAAGGCTTAGTAGGGTTTTATGGACAATTATTTCTGATCATGTTCTAGATTTTACCTCTAGAGTGTAGAGATAAATCATGTATTAATTATGTTAGGATTTATCAACTATAACAACTTTTCTTATAGAAATTAATGTTCTGATAAAGTAGAATATCTAGTGTTTGAAAGTCCTATTTTGTCCATGCATTCATGATTTTGATATTTTTTGGGTGGTGAAATTTCAAATGATGGATTTTCAATATAATTATTGATATCATTCAATTATTAGAATAATTTTGTTTGAAAAAATATTTTGTAATATACAAATTGCTTCCATGTAAGACCTTGGAATATTTCTATGAATATTTCATTAGCCATTTTTTAAAGAGGCATGAGATTCTACGGTCCGGTATGCTCTGAATTAATATAGTAAAAAAATTAAATATTTTTTTATTCCACAAAGGGGTTTTCAGAAATAATGTAATATCTCATAAATGATTGATTAGATCATAAATATAAGACCATATTTGTGTCCAGAATGTGGAATATACCCCAAGGCACGACATAAATTTTGTTGACTGAAGAGATATATAAAAAGACTCAACGGAGACGTAAACATAAATAAAATAAATAAATAAAATTATATTATTTTTAATGATAACATGAATAACTCATGAACGGGGTTGTGGATAAGAAGTTTGATACCACCGTTTAGTTAGTAATGTTGTTTTATCTAAAGGAACGATATAACCTTTGTTGATGCAAGGAGTATGTGAAGTATTCACCACAGATATATATAATAAATACGATAAATAAATAAATTTATTTTTATTTGAGGATTTAGAGACCTAATAAACTTTTTTATAAACCCAATTATAAACATATTTAATTTTTTTCCTCATAACTATGTAATTATAGAGAGAATATAGAGGAGGATCCTTTGTGGATCAACACCGCCAGATTGAGGTTTGATGATCGGTATGACAAAAGAAATCAAGGATCTCGCTAACAATAACAACAAAGATTCATTCTTCATTAGTGATTGATCAAAATCAAGGTAGGATATATTATTTTTGGATTTATCCCTATTTTTTATCCAACAAAAAATTAAAATAAACTTATTAATGGAATGATTCATAGATCATTCATTCTTTTTGATGGGTTTTAAATTGTCTGATTTGGGGATAACTATTATTTATTTGTTCTTAGATTCATAAAAATCATTGTTTTTCCTTACTACAACAAAAGTTTTATGTTGAAGAGAACCAAGGTTGAGGTTCAATACACAAATTTGTTTTTATAATTTTCTCTCCCTACTCTATATGTGTAAATCATTGATAATTTCTTTTGACCTATGACTCGATGGATATTCAGTGAATGATCATTGCACATTCAGTAATTGTCGTAACTGATCGCAATTGTGTTTTTGGGATTGAGATATGAGGCTAAGATTATGGTACATAAAGATCGAAGTAGATCCAAAGAGGGTCTGAAGTTTGTGTATAAGGTTTTGGTGAGGCATATGTGTGATGCTTGTGTGGAATTTCCAAAGATGATCAAGGAGTTCAGACCATTACCACGACCAGATCAACTCCGAAAAGCAGCAAGGTTGGATCTAGTGATACGAGTGGTAGTGTCATAGGAGGCATCACTATAGGAGGCGGAACCTTCAGTGTTGTAGGAAGGTGAAATCAGAGGTGTAGGTTAGTGGCATCATTAGTGTAGGGTAGTGTAGGAAGTGGCATATGAGGTGGTGGCATGCTCTCCGTGGTGTGGCTGAGAATTGATGAATACCCCTATGTTAGTTTTATGGAGAATAAGTGGGGATTTTTTTTAATTAAATATTAATACTAAATATAATAAATTTTATTATTATTATTGTTATTATTATTATTATGAATTATTAATTCGATCAAAACTCCTCTATATGATGTCAAACTGACGCACCATCTACGACATTGTGATCATGGAATGGATATGCACATTTCATGACCAATGCTAGCTGTTTAATTTGTGATTTGTAAACTAGTCCATGATGAGTCCAATGAAAATAATAATATTAGTATTATTGTAATCATTAAAAAAATCTAGTATCTAATATATCATCTTCATGAGGTTTCATACTGATGAACTATCTCCACCATCAAAATCCTAATGTTGAGGACGACGTTTTGAGACCAATACCGGGTATTAAATTTTTACACATGGGTGGGTCCAATGAAGCACTGTTAATGTGTTATAAGATGAAATATGACATTGAAAAAGGTAATCTGTTTGGAGAATGCGAAAAAACTATATTTAGAATTTTTTCACAATGATCACAACATTCTGACCAGTTTGGAAATATATGTCCTTTTTTGTGGAATATCAGTGTAATTATGTTTTATCCTATCAGACCAATGATGATCACCACACGTTCATCAAAATTTTCAGAGAATCATAAATAGAAATTATACATAGATAGGGTTCCATGTGTCTTTACACACTATATATACCCTTTTAAATGTTGTGTATATAGTCACTACAAGAGATGTGATCCTCTTCCACACAAACATGACTTGGGATAGCTGGACACACCGTGTATCCCTTATAAAAAGCCATGTACTCTCTTTAAGTGTTCTTAAGGCTCATTATTTTATTATTTTAGAACATTTTAGGATTAGTTTTTACCTTGGATATTTACTAAATGGTTCAATGCGTCATTACATCCACATCAAAGTACTGTAATCCACTCTAGATGTGGAGTTTTTGATTGATTTGTAGTGTCCCTCCCCATGATAATATTGTGAACCTCTATCATACCTAGTGGAATTTGTGGAATTATCCTGACCACGTTGAGTAGATTCTTGAATATCTATATCACGGTCTGAATAGGTAGTGTTTGTTGAATCATTAGAACATGATCATCTAAGTAGCGTGTTGACCTAGAATGGGTTCATGGTGCCCCCCAGCTGTTCTAGGATTGACCAACTCTCTATGTATCATATTCTTCTTAGATTAGTGTGTTTTATATGGCCATGGACTATATTAGATAGATATCTTCATATAGAGTTTCTGATGATAACATGGATCAAGGAGTGAGATCTCTCAGAATGAGTGTTTCATCGAATAGAATCTGTTGGCTAACTGTTTCTTATGACTGCCTAATGCTGTGAAATTTCTCTTAAGTATATCTATATTTCTTCCTATTGTATATGTTATATAGTGATCCATATTTAATTGAGATTAATATAGTTGGTTCTTTATGTTTATTTCTTTCGGTGTGTCCTACTAAGTATTTTTATACTCACCCATGCACCGGTTTTTCTCACACTTGTCGTGTCTTCTGTAGGCGAGGACCAATATTTTTACTATGTCAATGGAAAACTATGATTAGTTTGAGTGTATCATTAGTAGGGAAGACTTAGGTGTTTATCAACATCATACCATTGGCATAGTCCCCACCCTTGGATCTAGTTGGACTCAATATATTTTTTAGTTAAACTTGTAGCATAGACTCTTTGTATTGGGATTGTATTGAACCTTGTTTATATTCCCATTATTTATGTTTTAATTTAGTTGTGGGAAAATAGATGTATGAATGAATTATTTTTCGTTGTTGTTACATTACATAATTTTATGATCTTAGATATGTGTGTTTGTGTGTAATGGTGCATAAGTTAAATGCCTCAAATGTGAATGATATTAAATCTTTGTGCTAGTCGCCACCATATGACCTATTGGATGAGGGATTAGGGTAGTTACGTCTCACGAAACATTGTTTTGGGTCATGATAGAATTGTATCAGACCTAGGTTCTCATTAGGAAGTTCTATGAAACTATCTGGGATTAGTATCTATGGTTGGAAATTCTTTTTTCAGGAAATGATGATTTGTTTGGGAACTATGGAAACATTGTAAAATTGTTTTGAGATTTTCTCCCAAGCCAAGGTGTGTAGTGTGGGGGTGGTGACTAACATGTCCATTCACTATGAACCTTATAACCTTCTTATAGACCTGGTGAATGTAGGAATTTGTTTCAGGGAATACCTTTTTACTTTATTCATATAGGATTGGGTTGTGGTGTCCATGTCCTTTTAGAATCATCTATCAAGATATACACATTGACTATGGTATATCTTGATAACTTTCAAGATACCACAATAATGATAGCCATCTTGGATTCCATGATTATTTCATGTTGATGACTGGATGAGTTTTGAGGTTTCAGTTCAGGGACCTACTCATGAGGTTTTTTTCTCCAAGTGGACACCGAGATGTATTACCCTTATTGAGTATCACATGGATCCATTTGTGGGTAAGGTAGATGATTGTAAACATGTTGATAATTCAATGGATATAGTAGAATAGTTTGATGGTATGTGTATTATTACCTTGTTATCAGAGTTCCAATGATAAGAATTTTTGTGGTTCTATGATGAGATACACCATAAGGTGGTAGAACATTGAATCAAGGAAGTGGTCCAGGTATCTAGCTTGTGTGTGTCCCGATTGATCAAATGGTTTCTCTTGCAACATGTTTTCCACATGGAGATATAATTATCTCGATTAATTCCGAAAGATGACACGCCCATGACAAGTATGGATCATGTGTTCTAGAGATATTGATCACCCAGTTTATATAGTGGGACATACCCCCTTCTATGCTAGTAGAGGATGGGTGTGTGTCAGTGCTATGAATATTCTAATTGAATGAGAACCCTCCCCGATGGTCTTCTATGATGAGATATTTCACTAGGGTGGTGGAGGGTGTTGGTAGAACCACATGTTTCATATTTTTTACATAACATTTTACTTACATGGAATATGGAAAATTCCCTCACCAAGACACCTTTTAGAGAAAAGATACAAAACCATATAGGAGAGTCAGTTCCACCAAAGGTTTATAGTGTTGAGGTATGGTAGAAAATTTTCTCTAACTTCTGTGTTCATGGTTTTTGGTTGTGTTTTGGTGTCAGAGAAATCCCTAGTCGTAGTAAACATGTGAGGTTTGTAAAGAACGAGTTCCATGTAGTGGTAGTTTGTGGAGGCCTTAGTGAAGTTTGGGGTAAGATGTGTGCCTTCAGAGTCCCTATTATAGTTTTCACTTATATTTATGAGGAACTGTTACATCAGTGTGTCTTTTGTTTGAGTGATAGAGATATTATTTTATCCCTTTTTTCTTAACCCCTTTTCTCCAGGAATGTTGGATCTCCGAGTTTTCCTTGAAACATGTTATCACCCTCTCTGGTTGGTGGGAAGGATATTCTAGGGGTAACATTCTAAAGTAATTGTGGTTTTTTTGAGTGAGTGTTGATACCTTTTTCATGTTGTATTCCACAAAAATATTGAGTGAATTATGGGCTGGATCCTTAACCCTCCTTGGATCTGTTAATGGTAGTCTTCATTGATTGCATCCATGTGCCATCGGTGTAATAATTGGATCACCCAAGATTCATGGGGATGAGGATGTTTAACTAAAATATATAGTTGTTACACATCTTCACTTCTATAGTACTAGGGAGTTACAACTCAGAGATATCGATTATGAGAAATTGTTTGGCTAGATATCCACTAGATACATCCTTTATGGTAGTTCATTGATGGTGGCAATCATGTCATCCTTTTTCACGGAATGGATGGTGATTCAGATTATGATATGAGAAGTGATGATATGGAGGTTGTTTTCCCAAAACATCACATATAGTGATGGTGATGATGTGATGGAATATCATGGCATCCGTTGCGTAGCTAATGGATTTGTAATATTTTTTCAAGATGGAAATTTTTTTGTCCATCCCATCTATGTTTTATGACCAATAATGAATTATACAGAGGTTTGGATAATATGTTGGGGACTTTTTTGTAGTTGGACACAATATTTTATAATGGTCAACGAGCTTGGTGGATTGGACCATTAAGTTTCTAGTGGACATGCATCAGGTTTGCATATTGGTTTTGAGCCATATGTGGGTGGATAATATATCGAAGGTGGGATTTACATATAAAGAGGATTACCCCTCCACCTCCAGATTATTACCTTATCAAGGCTGTGTATGAGGGATGTTATAAGAAATAGTTACAATACATTGATCCAATATGTAACATTTTTTGGGACCTAGTTTTATTTCTATTGTTAGTTAGGAATGTGTATAGTTTATCTTAGAGAGTACGAGGACTGACTGATAAACATCAGGAGTACATAGTGGAATGAAGATGGTATCCTTCAGAGTTAGAGAGTTTCCGAGTTTTATCCATGGTGGGGGGGGGATATATCCAGTGTTATTAGGCCTTTCATTTCACACTTTTGTATCATTTTTGCAAGTTAATGTAACTATTAACTATGTGGATACAATAGTTTTTGTTTTTTAGTGATCTCCGCATGTTGCAACTAAGGTGGTATTTTCATGACTCCCTGTGCAGTACTGACTTGGGTGAGATGGTCCTCAGGGGTGGAGTTTCAATTTCTAGGAGTCGGTGACGTTTAGAACTGATGAGACAGAGAACCTTTACATTCTATTATTTCATTTGGATGTGTGTTTATTGATAGCATATGGAACCATTAGGAGTGATCATGAATGAAGGGGACCTACTTGAGATCCCAGTAAATTTGCATTTCTTTTATTTTTTTAGTATGAAAACCACTAAAGGGGGGAATAATGTAATGTATCATTTTTTGCAAGTAATACATTGTATTATTTAAATGAATATTTAGAGAGTTAGATGATGGGATGGTATGTGATTCTGATGACCTATGTGATCATAATTAATTTTATAACAATATTAAATACTGTTTTATTTTCCCATGAGGTGATTTAGAGATAATGGAATGTTCACTAAATGGTTGATCAGATTAGAAATCAATGACCACTATTGAGTACTAAATGTGGAGTTTACCCTAAGAGTAAAATATTTTTTTCAATTCCAGTCATCTGTAGAACAAGTCACTGAGGACGAAGATAAAAATAAAATAATAAAATAATATTTTTTTAATTTTTAATGATAATCCTAAAAAATCATGAACAAGTAAATGGATTTGATATCTAAGAAAAAATATGGGTTTATAATGTTATTTTTAAATTAGGAATGACATAACTTTTGTGAGTATGGGGATTTTTTGAAAAATTCATTATAGACCTAGATCATAAATAATATTAATAAATTTGTTTTTTATTGGAGTTCTTCATTACCAAATAAAATCATTTATAAACCTTATTATAACAAAATTTCCTTGTTAGTCTCATAACCAAGGGATTATAAGGGTTCAGGTGTCAGAGCATCCATGGAAGAATAATGAAATATCAATATTTGATGATAGGCGTTCCAAAAGAAATCAATGATCTTTCCAACTACAATGATAATGTTTCATTATTCATTGGTGATTGATCCAAATAGTGGTAGGATATATTTTATAGGTATTTATTCTGGTTTCCTCTCCCATGTTGAATATTAATCAATCGACTAAATGATTTATTCAAAGAAAAACTGTTCGAAGGGTATGGGTTTAAATTTAGGGATTTAATGATTTGTTATATTTTATTTTTTGTTGATTCCTTAACCCATTTTTTCCATTCTAAAAAAATTAATTGACCCCGAAGAGAAAAAATGGTTAGGTTCATTCCATATGTTTTTGTTATAGGGGTTTCCCTCCCCATTCTACGTGTGTTCATCATTGACAATTCCCATTGACATAAAATTCAATAAATACCCATTGAATGATCATTTCAGATTCTGTATTTGGTGAAACTTATCACTACATTGGGTTTAGGATTTTGATCTAATGTTACGGTTGAGGTATGAGATGATTGAAATATATATATGGATGTTCAGGTGTTTGTTTCTACAATTTTCATGAGCTAGAGGTGTGACACATGGGTGTAATTTACCGAGAAGATCAGGATTTCCGGTCCTCTACGATGATCAGAATGGATCCAAAGAGCGGTGATTCTAGATACAGCGACACAAGAATCTATCAGTGGAATAAGTGTTCGTGTCGATAGAGACATAATATGTGTCATCACTAGAGGTTTATGGTGGTATTTTCAGTGTTTTATGTTGGTAGCATTGAAGACATAGGAGGCGGCGATGTCGACAATGTGGGGCGGCTGCGGTAGTGATGTAGGAGGTGGTGGACATTGATGAGGAGGAGGAGGTGGAGATCTCCCTCATCAGAGGCAGAGAATCCATGAAACCCTCTCCCCCTACGTGATATTTCAGTATAAGAATGGTGGATTTTGTTAATTAATTAATTATTAATATTTAGAATTATTATTATTATTATCAAACAATATTTCCATCAATACTCCTCCATATGAAATAATATTGATGCACCATCGATGGCATTATGATCATGGAATGGATAAGTCCATTTCCTGACCAATGTTGTGTATTTAATTTGGGATCCTGATATGGGTCCATGAATTTCACAATGATAATAATAACAATTAATTAATATTATCATTAAACAATATAGTTTCTAATATATCTTCTTAACATGGTGTTATATTCACGAACCATATGCACCATATAAATATTTATATTAGGGCAGATGTTTTGAGATAAATATGGGGTATTTAATTGGACTACTAGCTGGGGGCTCCGAAGCACCATTCATGCATTATATGGTGGATTGTGTCTTTTTAACTGGGTGTAAGTTTGGGGAACGTGAATAGTATATTTCAAGAGTTTTTTCAGAAGGATCGCAATAGTGTAATTTTTTTTGGAAATATGAGTCCATATGAGGATTCATATAAGATGAATTATGTATTGTCCCTTCAGAACAATGATTATCCTCACCTGTTCATCTAGATTTTTCTATAACTTGACATAGATAGGTTACCATGTTTATTTAAACCCCATGTATACCCTTCTACATTCCATGTACATTGAGACTACATGTCGTTTCAGGAACATCCACATGGGAATGACTTGGGATAATAGGACACACCATGTACCGCTTGGGACATGATGTGAACTCCCCTCAAGAGTGCATGAGTCTATTCATCTTCAAATTTTGGACCAGTATAGGTTGAGTTCATTCCCTCTATCCTTTCTTCATGAGGAAAATGTAGAATTACATCCAAATCAGTATATTCTAATCTCCTCTGGAGGCCAAGTATCAAATTGAGTAATGCTTTTCCTCTACAAGACGGGAGTGCTATCCTCTATTCACCCCTAGTGGGGTTTTTGGAATCTTCATGACCTCCTTGAGTAGGGATTGATACCCCTTATAGAGGACCACATCGGTAAGGTGATGATATAATTTTCATATAATCACTTATATAGCAGGTTGATACAGATTTTTCTCTTAGTGTCCCCTAGCAGTTTTTGGGCATAGCCCCCTCTCTTTTTATCATAGACTTCTCAAACCAATGGGTTCTCTTTTGTGAAGTCCTAGTTTAGCTAGGTCTATTTTCCGAGTTTCATAGATTATATAATGGATAATATACTGGGATATCCTAGAATGAGTTTTTCATCGAATAAAATCATGTTTTTGGCTATTGGTTACGACCACCTTATGTTGTGGATCCTTTCATGAGTATATATGGGTTCTTTTATATTGGTATCAGTTATACAGTGTTCCATGTTTTATTGAGTTGACTATACATTGTGATTCTTATTTATTCTTTTTGGGTGTTCAATCAATTTTTTTCCCACCCATGCGTGTTCTTTTCCTGAACATTTAATGTATTGTAAGGATAATGAATATTTTTTATGGTGTCCTTAGAGGAATAGGAGAGGGTGGAGCATAGCTAGAGCTGTGGAAACCGAGTTGTTTTCCAGGAGAAATACTTTGATGTAATCCTCTCTCTTGGAGAATGTTTACCTATTTATAGTATTTAGTTAGACTTGTGCTACAGAATCATTGTGTTGTGGCTTTATATGGACCATTTTGCATTCCCTTTATATCATATTATACTCGGGTTGTGGGTTTTTTGATATATGAATGCATTATTTCTAGTTTTTTTACATTTTTGCGTTTTATGGTCTTATAGATGTGTGTCTGTGTGTTTGTGTGAATGTTTATGATGCAACTTACTCTCGTGTGTGTGATATTCCTTATCGGTGCTAGTCCCCATCTCCTTGCCTATTGTAGGCGGGGTTAGGGTGGTTGCGTCTCGAGCCTTGTCGGGTCGGGTTGTGACATATATAGTTGATCCTATAGGTTATCACTATATTACGCCAAGGATATAGATTCAGTAATTTTGAAACCAAAATACATGTTAATAATGATATATAATGTTCATATGACTCAAAATAACATGTATGCTGCTCGAGAACGTAAGAAGTACTATGCTGATCATAAAAGGGATCCTTGAATGTTTTATTTTAGAGATCATGCAATCTTGAGTATATCTCCTCATCACGGGTAGTGTATATTCAATTTTCGGAGTAATAATTGACCATAATTAATTATATCAATTGATGTTTTCTCAAATGTTAGAGCAATTTAATACTGATTAACAATCCCTTTGGGGACTAGATCGATTCATTTCATATTTCAAATACCATAGAAATTATTATATATTAATGATGAATCTAATAATATTTATTGTTGTTAGATGGATGTAACATATGGTCTTACCTTCATGGGGAATCATATCATTCTTAAGGGACATCAATTTAAGGTGTAGGGTACATATTTTATAGATTTGGTTCATGTATTACGGTGCAACGGGGACTTGGTGGACTATATAAGGGAGAATGACTCAAGGATTGACTCTGAATATCTCATGTTACTCATGGATTTATTGTGGTTTATATTCAATTTATATCCTTTATTAATTTATGATATCATCGTTGTTGTTGTGTGTTTATGCACATTTTCCCTCCAACTCATTTGTTGTATTCTTCATATAATGAAATCCATGTGAGTTATATCATTGGGTGGTTTTTCAGTTCCCATTTTTTTTACATCATGGATAGTTTTTTAAATTTTTGAAGATGATAATATTT
Organism: Viscum album; assembly: GCA_963277665.1. Lineage (NCBI taxonomy): Eukaryota > Viridiplantae > Streptophyta > Magnoliopsida > Santalales > Viscaceae > Viscum > Viscum album. The sequence goes on from OY728127.1 coordinate 752,487,749, forward strand.
TTAGTGGATTTTTTTAAGGTTCTGGTTTATCATGGTTCCTTAGTGTTTATAGGTGTTTAGAGTTCTCTAGGATTTGATGGAAGATAAAATGTGTTTTTAAGATGAAATTATATATTTCTAAAGTAGTTTGGTTTATAAAGAAATAATGAATCTTACAAGTGGTATTTTTTTAATGAGTACTGTAATATCCCTATTGGGAAATGATAAGGTAATTATAAATGAACTCAAGGGATTGTGTGTCATTGATCACTGTAAATAAAATATACATATATATATAATGTGATGATTTTATTAAATTATTAATGGGAATGGATTGATCATATTTAATTTTAGGATTATTATAAAATCACAATTCCATGTCATGAAATGCAATTATTAAACTATAATATTTCAATTCATAATTCAAAATTACTAAATTAAAATGAATAGTTATGATAACCCATGATTCCTATGTTCTAATAAGAAATTTCTTTTTCTATAACATTATGATGCAAGCCATGTGTCATGTTCCATGATAAATATAGTCGAGTATGTGGATATTTAGATTCATTTAGTCAAAATGTGTGATATAATATGAAATAAATTTTCTATATTCATATGCTCCACCACTAATGTTGTGCGAGCAACTGATGTCTTTTTGTTTTGGGTTCTAGGGGTTTTCCCCAACATCCATTATGGATGGTGTATAGATTGATAAATAAAAACTCCTAATTTCTCTCATTTTTGATGTAGTCTAGGGTGCTTGTGTATCTAGGCCGTTATGGATTATGGTATAGTGTACGTGCCTACTTGAGTTTTGATGTCTCTCAGGTATATAATACAAATGTTTTTTAGATATACTTGCTTGAGGTTATAATGTATAAATGTAATCTGAATATATTGAGATCAATTACAATTTGTCTACTTTCTTGTGATATGATAGATTGATGTATAATCGATGATACATGTGACATGATGGCTTATAGTTTAATTACATTATTAAGAGATGAGTATTGGATATGTTTTCATGGGTAATGATATAAGAAGATAATAAGTTGTTGATGTGTTTAAAAAGGTATGAAATGACTAATAGAAGGTATTTTAGAAAAATAAATTTGGATATGAGATGCAATAGGGAAAACCCAATTGAGAAGTGGATTCATGGATAATTTCTTATGTATATTTCATATACCACACTTTCACGACACCTTTCTTCTACTGTAGGATTTTGAATGAATCATTCATTTTAAAAGACTGTTCTCTGGGATAATCCTACTATGTAAACATTTGTTCTCACCATATATAGATATATATGTGTGTAAATGAATTTTCAGGTTTATAATTTATTGAAGTTGATTGATCTGGGCATTAGAATGAGGGAGTTTTTTTCAAGAGTTTATTCAGTTTCCTATGTACCACAATTGTTTTTTCAATTATTTCCAATTTTTACACTTCGTTAAATTTAAATTAATTTATTTGGATGGAATATTTATTTTTATATTATAGTCTGTTAGGGGATATCATCTCATATATTTTGCATAAATTTATATATTCTGTTTAATTCTTCCCAATTTTATGCATTATATAAACGATGAGGTTGTCACTAACTCATTTCCTTTTAGAGGCATTCTTCCAGGGTCTTTCCCATATTCACCACTAAAAAATAGGGGTTTCAGTGAGTGGGGGTAATGATAATAAATTATTATATTATAGTTATTAGTATAGAGTGAATGTCCAAAAATTTATACCCACTAAATTTGTCTAGATTGATATATTTATAAATATCTATAATGATATGGGATGTGATATAAATTCATTACAACCTATTTGTTGAGTGACACTTTTTCCTTTTTTATTCAGGTTTTGATTTCTAAATATCCCAAACAATATTATATTTTATTATTTACGTTTTTATCCATAAATATTATTTTACATTGTATTTATTTTTTAATTTTAGATAAATGAAATATTTTTTCACAATTATTAGTTATTCAAATTATTAATTTTTATGTTTATTATCCATTTTTTAGGATTTACATACTTCATTATGAAAAGAATGTTTTTTAGATGCTGTAATTTTTTATTATTTATCCTGAATTTTAATTTTAGATAATTATGTGATTAATAGTAATGAATTTATCTTTTTTTGGAAGTATTATTCTATGTATGATACAAGGGACTATTTTTATTTTATGTTTTGAAAGCATCCAAATCTTGAAATTTTGAGTCTTCTATATTTTTCCAATATACGCCGATATGTTTACAATTACATATGGATGTTTTTCTATGTCATGGATATAGTATTATTTAAAATTGACTCTTATGTTTGTGTAAAAATAGAAATTACACAATGTGTATGACCTTTACTCATACAAAATAAGTAATGAAATGGTTTTTATGTATAGGAATGCTGATGCATACATATATGATTTTCTAAAAAATATAGATGTTTCTATTTACATTGAGAATTACCAAACGAGAAGACTCCTATGTTTGAAAGATTAATTAAAACATATATATCTAGTGTGAAGAACATAATATTTTTAATATCATTAATCAGATGTTAAATGCGGAAACCTATATATACTCGAATGGTTTACTTATAGATATTTAGTAACAAAATTGTAGTCATTAAAATTTTCTATAATTTGGAAAAAAAATTGAATATAAAAAATATTACTTTTATACATGATTCCTATATCATTTTTTTGATAATGATTCATTTATGACTATGAAGATCTCATTCATGCATAATTACCTAGAATCATACTTATTTAGAATTTAAATGTTTGAATATTATACGGATGTTGTATAATGATATATCATGGATTTCTTAGTGTTTAATGGCCAATTACTATTTAAATAATATTAATTGTTTTCAAGGATTATTATGATCATCAATATTTATTAGTCAACTCTGAAGTACATTGTCATTTAATGAAAATTGTTTTGAATTTTGACTAGTTATTTACAACTGATTATAAGAATTAGTTATCATTGTGATAATTACAGGTATCATTATTATTTATTTATGTTTTTATTATTCTAAATACATAATATATATTATTACATTATAGTCATATCTAAAATGATGGTGACGATACGAGAAATGGAATGTGAAAAAATGAAGGCTCTAAATATGAGATTCAATAAAAATAAATTTGACAAGGAATTACTAATTACTAATATATGAATAATAATATCAATGAAAAATAACCATCATGTGTAATAATTGATCAGTTCTAACTTGAGCTACTAAAACTATCCAAATTCATATATTACAAACAATTTCTATGTTTTTCATTGTAATTTCATTTCAAAATAATTGAGTTAAATTCGAATATTTTTTTATTTCCATCACAAAATCATGTTTAATATTTATTATACATTAAAGAATGGTACATGTTCCTAATTGTGTAATTGATACAATTAACCTTCAGGTGTTGGTATGGTTGTATTTCCACATGAATTGGTATGTTGTATTTGTAATGTGACTCCCCTTCAAAAGTCATTTTACTTTAGTCATTATCATACATCTCATTAAAATTAGTGGTTTGAATAGTTAATGTGGGATTTATTTGATCTAATGTTTTATAAAAAAAATTTGTTTTACTATATACGTTCCTTATTATCATTTATATTTTATATTCTATAAATTTACCCACCCATATTGACTATTGGTCATAATTACATTTTTTAAAAAAATTAGTATTAGATCAATTACAACTAATAATTATTCTATATTGATTTTACACAATACCAATAAAAGTGGTATTGATGAATTGTATATTGTTGATATTATTTGTGTTAATAAACTATTTCTTTTGAAATAACATTTCACAAGAAATATCTTTCTTGAAGGTAGGTAAAGGTATAAATGTTAGTTGGATACCATAGAGACCACCCTTCTTTGAGAGGAAGGATAATGGATACTGGAAATCAATAACAAAATCCTACATGAAAAATTTAATCATTGAACACTTGAACACAATCTAAAAAAAATATGAATTTTTTAATAATAACACTGATCCAATCTTGAGTAATGATATTTTTATGTTTCTTATAAATAAAATATTCTCAAATATGATATTATATATCTTTTTTCAGTAATTTTTATTCAAATAAAACATCTCATCATATTTGATTAATTTTTATAGTAATCCATTATCATATTGAAAAAGATAAATAAACTATGATAATTGAGTTTTTGGATTAGTACCATGAGAAAAACATCATTGATATCATGATTCTAAATTGGCTATTATACTTGTTCACTAGAATTCAGTATTTAATGATTTATCATTTAGGTTCATTGAAAATTAATTTTATTATTTAATGATTTCTCTAATCAAGAAAAAAGATATTTCTTACTAATAATCTTAAAATTTATTAAATAAAGAACTAAAAGGGGTATAAAATTTATGAACTTGTTGGTTCTCTTATACAATATAAATTTATTTTCAAGAAAATGGGTTAAGAAGAAACATCCAAAATGAATGGTGTAATATTAAAATTTGTAAATGGGGTTTAATATAAATTTTTTATTCTATAAAACATTAAATAAAAATAATATTATGTTTTTAACATGGGAAGGGATTCTACAAATACATTAATGAAATAATTCACTCAAATAATGATATAGAAAATACTCTGGATGAGTTGAACACAAATGAAAGAAAAAATGTTTTTTGCAATTCTTTATATAATACATCCGATCTCATGTGTTATGTGTGAAAAAAATAAACACAATAGGAAAATTGAATTTTGTTTACATAATATTTATATTATGGTAAAAAATAATGAAAAATTAGTAAGTGGATATTGTTATAGTATTGGGTTGTACTAAAAAATATGAAACATCTAAAAAGTTATGAATCAAAAACATAATCTTCTATCCTACGATTTATGGAAACTAGAATAGTGGGTAGTTATTTTTTCAATTATGATTTTAATATATATTCTGATTTTGATATAAACCAATTAATAAACTCAATGAATATATTGAAAATGTCAATGAAATATTTTATTTTAATTTATGAGTTGTATAAAGATCAGTAATTATGAAATAAAAATATTTTTATTGAGATTTGGGTACTATTAGTTGTAAATGACAAGGTTAAAAATACTAATTATAAAACAAATGATATTTTTAATAATATTTTTTGGGTTTTGAAAAGTGTAATGAAATTTTGAATAAGGAAATTTGAATTATAAGTAATGATTATATACTTGTTTTGAAAGGAATAAAAACTTATGAAAATATAATATCTAAAAATATTATGAAATGAAAAATGTTCTTTTTAGGATAATAGACATATACAGATTAAAATGAATATATTTTTACAACATTTTCATGATAGTACATATTCTACAACATTATTCAAATGCATGATGAGGTGAAATTTTTCTTGTTAGTTAAATCATATTGTTTCATAATATTTTGGATGTAGTGAATCATTTTTTTGATGATTTAAACTTTTTAATTCTTAATATCCTTGTTTAAAATCCATATGGGTACTGAATTGTGTCATAATTAGTATTTATGGCCCTATTGTTTCATTGGTACCAAAATTGTGTATTACAAGATTTTTCAAGAAATATGTTTTGGAATCTACAAAAATATGTATCGAATATGGATAGTGGATACTCTAGAAATATGACTACAGACCAATACACCATATTTTATATAATAATTTTTTTATAGGATTCAAAACATTTAAGGAAAAATTTAATGGTATGGTAAATTGTTTTGGTGGGGTTGGAATATAAAATTCAAATATTACTAAAAAATATTTTATTTTATTGATTTATAACATAAAAAAATAATATTTTTTTAAATTATGTGATTATGATATGCATGATAAATTTCAGAATGATAAATTTTTATTTTTAATATTGATTCTATATTATATTATACTATCTATTATGAGAATATTTATTCAAATTTTCATTTTCGAGAAAATGGTGAAACTTGAAATGTTTTTAAGTGTTGTTATGTTATAAAATATTTATTATCATAATATAAACAGATATTAGAATTCCATTTCTCTTAATAAACATTCCAATACTCAATGTGTTTTTAGGACCAATAGGGTCCTATATACCATGAGTGGGGGGGGGGGGGGGCGTGAATCTAGGTATGGATATTATTTTCTAAATTCATTTTTCCCCACTGGATCATGACCTCTTTATCACAAGGGTCACTTTGTTTTCACTTTGGTTTTATTATGATCACTTATTTTCTTCTTTATCTTCTGATGATGGTTTAACTGTAACCAAAATAATCAAGTAGGCATACACATAGATTTTTACTTGGTTCCTCCTCACTGGGCTATGTCCAAAGAGTATACAATGGGGATGTGTCGTTTTACCAAGTAAACTAAATCTCATTGCCAATACAATTCGGGCAAGATCACTTCCATTCCTAGGATCACTGCCTTTACAATTGTTATGGTCAAATCACAACATTCCCAAGGGTCACTCCCTATTTTTCTCTCTCTTGATCACAACCAGTAGAAAGGATAATCTTCTTCCTCTTCCTCATCTCACTCTACTTGAAAGGGATCCACTCACATTTTATAGACTTGTAGGTCTGTTAATTGTTACTAATGAATGTATCCTCCACTATATGTAGATGTTGTATTGAAGTCCAAATTTCATCCACATATGAATACCCCTTTTCCACTAATCCTTGGAAAATAGCCTTTGGAAATACTTTTGAAAAGATCCCTATTTTGAAAGCATCCCAATTTTACAAAGCTCAAACAAGACATTGCGAAGTCACTGCCTCTTCATGAAGAAAACACCTTCATAGAGCTAACTATTTCACAGATCACACTTCTTCATAGAGTTGAAGGATTCACAAATATCATGCCTTCATAGAGATTAGGTCACCGTAGAGCACAATCCCTCACAAAGAGATTTCCTCTACGAAGCTCACTAACCCAATCTAGAATACACCAATTTTGTAGAGCCATTTTGTCCACCCTGAATCTCTTACATTTCACGAGGAAAACTGCCTCTGTGAACCACCATTGTGGTTTGAGAGAAACAAATTTTTCGTGGAAAATGGTCTTCCTCTTTTAAGGGGGTCACGACCTATTTATAGTGGAATCCACCAACTCGAGAACCTTCCGTGCGAAGTCATCGCCATGTCTGGTCAAATAAGAAAATCTTAATTTCTGCTGAAATTCCCTCTATATTATGAAGCACCACGATAATTTTTGGATCATGGAGATCGTTTTAATCATAGGGCATTCTGTCAATTCCTTTCCACCTTAATGATCTTCAACTCTAATGTTCGATTTGCTCATCGTCATCATGAATACCAAACTCAACAATATACCTGTCTTTATAAAAACTACTTTATGATTCCCATATTCAAAAAATTCATACAGTTTTCATCTTTTGATGGGATCTCCAAATAAATACAAATTTTGCGATGCTCACCAAATCCCAAATATTGGATCACAGATTTTTTTCAAACATTGGAAAATGGCACCACCTTGTATATGTTCTTTTTTACTACCTCTAGATATTCGCTTCCTTTTTCATAGTTCTTTTTCAACATGGATTGTCAACAACATCTATGGAATTTGACAATTCACAATGAAAACCTGCATTATCAACAAACACAACCAGCCGAAAAATTATACCATGTTACCTTGATGTATTTTTCCCAACATGTGTTTTATAATTACTAAAAAATAAGATTAAAAAGATTCATTTTAGTTATTCTAGAATGAATCTATATAAAAAAAGGATCGATTTAGGAAATTTAATCAGATAATAACTTTTGGAACAAACATATGGTTAATATTTATCTTTATCGATATTTATAGAAAACCAATAATAGAATAAATAATTATTCCACTTATTATTATGTATTTCTTCAGTAGAATTATTTGCGTATATAGTCTAGGATTCCAATTTAAAACATTATCTATGTTTTATTCTAACTTTAATTTAGTACAGAAGGTGAATAGTTATATGATTATGTATATCATATTTGAATGAGGTGGGGAATTATAGAATATTTAATCTATAAATTTATATGAAAATAATGGTTATTCTAATAATACACCTACACCTATGAATCTACAAAAAAATAGAGTACTATAAAGAAATAATCATACACTTAAATAGATGAAATTGGCCCTGTTATGTGGGTTTGATTTACATAAATATGTTTGATAAAAATTTTTCATATATATTTTAACGACTCATATAGATTTCACATCTATGTAATTCTATAAAATAAAACACATTGTGAGTTATATCAAATAAATAGACAAAATGTTTTTTATTTTAGTGTTTTTGGATGTAGTGTTTTTATACTAAATAGTAAGGATAATTTGGATAAATTTTATGATAAATTTTATCAAGGAATAATTTTGTGATGTTGTCTTATGAATATGTATTATACATTTTACATTAACCAAAATATGATTTTTGAATAATATGTTCATGTTAAATTTAATTTTCATTATTTTATGGAACGACATTATATGTATATTTTATTGAGTAAGAAATTATAGAATTCAATTTTAGAATATATTATACTCAAGTTGTTATGTAACCGGTTGTGGGGGGATCAATATGTTCAAAAAAGGATTTGGATGACTCATTGATATTGTCATATTAAAATAATGAAATATAATATTTATTTGTATGTTCAAACTAGGAGTTCAGTAATGAATTTTATTGCACCTTTTTTGTTTATAGTTATTCCCTAATGATTTCAATTAATCCTTGAAAGTCCATATTTCAGTTTTGTCTATGAAAAAATATATTTTGTTTTTTTAAAGGAATAGAGCATTGAAATTTTTTGAAACACTAAATGATTATTAAGTGACATGATTTAAATGAAATTTCATTAATGAGTTATTATTTCATTAATTTTCCTTTTGATATTTTCATTCCTTTATGGTTTGAAAATCAAAATCACATTTCTTAAGTAAAATTATATTTCTCACACAAAATTTTATTTCTTTAAATTGGATTAGACCTTACCTATATTTTTCAAAACCTTATATAATGTTTTCTTAAACCAATTTTAACCATAAATTTCCTAAGACAAAAATTGTATCCTTTTCTAACATAACATATTGGAGTTCCTTATAATCCAATTTCACTAAAATTCTGCCTCCAGTTTCTCTAGAAATCATACTCTGATTTCATGATAAATCAGACTCATTTTTCTTCTACAATCAGAATTGGATTTCTTCTCATATCAAACTATGATTTCTTCTGAAATCAAACTATGATTTCTTCTGAAATAAGAGTCTAATTTTATCTGATATCAAACATTGGATTCTTCTAAAACCATACTCTGAGTACTTGTAAAATTTTAATCAGAAATCTCTTGAAATAAAGCTTTGATTTCTCCTGAAATCAGAATCTAATTTCTCCTGAAATCCGACTCTAATTTCATTAGAAATCAGATTTCGTTTTCGTTATAAATAAGGCTCCCATTTCATCATAAGTCATCATCTGATTTCTCTGCAAATCGGATTCCAAATTCTTCATAAATCAGGTTATAAATTTTTCAGAACATAAATTATGAATTCCTCATAATTTAGACTCCAATTTTATAATATATCGAAATATTATTGTTATTATTTTATTGAATCCGATTACTAATATTTTTAGGATCTGATTATTAATATTTGTTAAAGATACATTTCATTGTTCAACATATTGTTCAATGTTTATGAGATCCTATAGTAATTATTTTCATAAACAAAAAAATATTTTCTTACATATTATTCTTTCTCTCACATGATAATGATTCCCATGTTTTCCAACATAAAATGATATTTCAAAATCCGTTTTTAACTAACCATTGGTTGTGTGGCACAAGTACGGGTCCCTCTATGCTTTCAGGAATAAAATTACTATTAGAGGAGGGAGATGACCATTGGAACGTTTTTCTATAAATACCCCTATCCATTTGAACATTTCATAAGAAGTTTATGAAGTTTTGGATGTGGTGAATTCTAGAGAGAGAATTTTTACTACGAGAGCTCTTCTCAAACCTGCCTTGGGCGAAATCTATGAACAACTTGTTTAAGCCGTGAAAATCGTGTTCAACCTATTTATTGAGATTAAGATTCTAGTTGATCAATTGCGGGATTCCTGGGATAGGAAGACAAAGGTGATGATCAACTTAGAGATCCAGGTCTTGCGGGGATAGCAACTTTGGCTCTCAAATTCTTATCCTGTGATTATTTTGGTATGGGTAAGATAGACATTAATGAATGTGTAAATCAAGGGACATTTATCCAAGGTTTTTAGAAAAACTTATATTTGGGTTAAAAGGATTATTATAATTGATTAATTATTATTGTTAAATGTTTTAATTCATCAAAAATTTGTAAATGAAAGAATTTATAACTTTCTTATACATTATTATACTTGTATTCTTTGAATAATATGATTCTATACATATTAAATAAGAATATTTCTCTAATTAAACATTTATTAAGATTATTTTTTTAGATCCATAACATTGTATCCTAGTAAAGTTATTTTTGTAGTTAAGAACCAAATCAGGTTTGTGAATTCACCATTTTTAACATAGTTCAACCTATAATTTCTTAGGGTTAAAAACAGATGTAATTAAAATAAAATACACCCCCTATTGTAATTGAGGATCTTCAACTATATTTTAATCCCAAAATTGGTATCAGAGTAGATCTCTGAAATAATTATATTATATATAAATTGTCTTGAATATATTTTCTTATATATCTTTAATTTTTCATGATTTATTATGGATTATGTTTGTTTATAATCTTTTGAAACTAATCCTTTTTGTTGAAAAGATATTTGTATTTTCATATAAAATTGATTGAAGGAATATTAGTTCTATAGAAAATCAATATCCTACCAAAAAACCAATATTTGATGGATATGATTACGAATATTGTAGATACCAAATGAATACCTATGTTATTAACACTGGAGTAAAAAACATTATAATTTTCATTATATATTACAAGATTCAATAAAAGGAACATAGAAACATTACAAACCATGAAAAACAATAATATCAACTAAACTTAGAGGTATGAAATACTCTTTTATGTTCCATGAATAAAATTATCTGTAGTGTGATTTATTCACATGAAACTACCAATAGTATAAGGATAAAACATAAAGATACACATTTTGGAACATCCAAAGTGGTAGAAATAAGTAGAGATATGTTAACAGTTATATTCCATGGATTTATGTTTCCTTATAGAGAACCATTCTATAATGTTCAACAAAGATTTATTACTACCTTTAACACCCTTCAATATATTGGTGAGAAAGGACTTGATGATGAGATTCTTGTGTATAAGAAAATAAATATTACTACAAATGAGTGGAAATCTAAAAGTACAGTTATTGATGATAATAGGAGGGTTTCAAACATCACTCCTGATGAGTTGTTTGGGAGTTTTCTATAGTATGAAACTATAATTAAGTGGGGTGTAGAGATCAATATGAAAAATAGTGGTACTAAATGTTTTTATTTCATTAATACATAAAATCATATGATTGATAAGACTCTTGAAAGAGTTACTAAATCAAATGCCAATAAATCAATTATTATATCTAAATCAATTAATATTGATCATTCTTAGAATGAACATTACAATATTTTTCCAAGGACGAACAATATTGTGGTAAATAAATATTTATAATACAGATACAAGATAATATACATAAATAATAATAATGATTTAGGAGTAATTTTTTATGAACAAGAGTGGGTAGGTCATATAAGACTAGACTGTCCTATGATCAATAGAAAGGAAACAAATAATAGGCATTAATATTGAAATAAGAAGATGTACTACAATCTATGTCAATGAAATTCTTTAAGGCTAATGAAACATGGAGTTCCATTTGTGGTGATTATTCTGACCAATCATCAGACATTGAATCTTTTGGAAAGAAGAATATTTTTCTAATAGAAATAATTCCTATTAAAAATCAATGTCTCATGGGTAAGGTAAATACTGATGACTCTTTAAAAAATATTTCCTTAAATGAAAATTTTCATAATGTAGAATATTATGAATCTTTTGATAATGAATATTCCTCAATAAAGGATAATACATTAACTTCATTTGAACAAGTATTTAGGTCTTCCATGTTCTATGAAAATAAAAATAGTAAAATTAAAAATAAACAAGATTAGGAAAATTCTAGTATTTCATTTTAATAAAATGAATAATGAAATCATTCAAAATATATTGATTAGAAAATTAGTAATGTTTGCAATATTTCTACAACCCATAAGGAATATAATTATAAGAGTGATAAACATTCTATAGATCATGAAAATGTTAATTTTATTAGAGATATTTTAGAGACTTTTAAAAAATTATAAGACTATTTACTATGAAGATAAAAATTTAGTCATCAGACTAAAATATGAAATATTTTCCTTAGATAAAATATGATGAAATTTAAAGTTTTTAAGGAAATAATTTCATAAATGTATTATCGACTTCATCATCTAAGGATTAGTTTTATATTTTTTAATAATCATTCAAAACAAGATTTTTGTTAATATTATTTTCAACAAAGGGATCCTTTATGAAGTAATTGTCAATATGGTGGAAATTGGGTGAAAATTTTTTTATTTAAAAAATAACCATCTTTAGGTTTTCATAATGATTATTTTTCAATGAGAATTTTGATACCTATGATTTTCCTTTCTAATAATTTTTGATCTAAACAAGTTTGTATTACGAAAGTCTAACTTTTATATTATCATGAAAATATATAATGTTACAAAAACAATATAAGGTACATGGATAGTGGTTGTTACCAAAACATGACTGGTTACAAAAACATCTTTAAAAATATTATAATGATGAATGGAGGAAAAATAAACATCATATTTAATGCTAATGGAGAAATTGGTGGTATAGGTAATGTTTTTTTTATTTTAAAACCATTAATTTAAAATGTTTTATTAGTGACTGGTTTTAAGAACAACCTTACAAGAATAATCCAATTATGTGATGAAGGTTTCCTTGTGAATTTTAGGAATGATAAATTCTTAGTTCAAAATTCCAAGGATGATTTTATTCTCTCTTCCCAAAGAATGAGAATGTTTCCACACAAAACATTGAAGAATTTAGGATCCCAGACATACATTAACTTAATTCAGTGTAACATCAATCATATTTTATGGAATAGAAGACTGGGAAACAATGTCCTTATAAACCTATTTAATCTATCAAAGAAAATATATGTTGGGGATCAATTAGAGAATATATTTAATTCTTCAAAATTTTGGGATCCTTGTCAATATGGAATTCAATATAAGTTTATATTTAAATCCATTAATGAAGTCACATATTCCCATACACTATAGCTATTGCATATCAATCTTTACAATACAAAAAACTAGATGTATTGGAGGCAAATACTAAGTATTTGTTTTAGTTTATGATTATAGAATACTTTTATGTGTCTATTTTCTAAAAAATATATTTAAAGCATTTTATAATTTTGAATATTTTTCATTCAGTGTTAAAAATTATAAATACCATCCATTGATGACAATTCATAGTGATCAGTGGGGAGAATTTGAAAATTTGGATTTCTAAATTTTCTTAGTAAGAAAGGTATTACTCATAACTTCATATTTTTAAGAACTCCTCAATTGACTTGTTTTTTTGAAAAAATAAATTGAATTATTCATGAAATAACCAGAACCATGTTGAGTGAATAGTCTATTTATAAACAGCTGTGGGTCGAAGATATTAGTAATACTTTTCGTACTATAAATCGATTTTTAATTAGGACTTTTCTAAATAAAGCACCTTATGAATTGTTGACTGGTCAAAAACCAAATGTTTTTTACATGAATGTATTTGGATGAAAATTATTCATTTTGAATACTAAAGATAACATAAATAAATTCTCACCCGAATTAGATGATGTAATCTGCATAGGCTACTCCATTACTTCAATAGATTATAGTGTTTTTAACAAAAAAAAATGTACTGTTCAAGAAAGAGTACATATTAAATTTGATGGAACTAATACTCTTATTTTTAAACAACCCCACCCTAAATCCTCATATGCATTTTCAAAAACTAATTATAAACATTTCATGGAAGATTCTTCTGATAAAGAAAATAATTAATAAAATGTTTCTAAATAATTAATCCATCAATATTTTTTACCTTATGTGGATGAACCAGTTTTAGAAAACCCAAATCAGTTGTTTCTTAAGAATCATCCCAATGATAATATCATTTGTCAATTAACTAAACCTATATGGACTATAATTTATTTATAAAATGAAATATAGAATCTAGAATTTATTTTTCATTTATAACCTAAAGGTGATGATGAATCATTAAGTATTGATGATTCTATTAATGCATTGGAAGATGAACAAAATGGTATCGAAAGGAACAAAGTCAGGACCTTTGTTGAAGAACCTAAAGAAACTTATGTAATTTGAGTAAAATGTGTCTTTAGAAATAATCGTGATTAAAAAATAGAATCATATTATAAAATAAATAAATAATAGTTAATGAAGGATATAATCTACATTAAGGAATAGACTCTGAAGAAACATACTCTCTAATAGTTAGTCTTGAATCTTTTCAGATTCTACTAGAATTGGTAAAAATCAGCAATTTCACACTTTTTCTTTTGTATGTGAAGTGTTATTACCATAATTTATATGTTCAAGTAGAATTTTATGTTGAATAACCTCATTTTCATGAAAACAAATAACATATCAAACATGTTTACAAACTTACAAAAGCATTATATAGACTTATACAAGAACCTAGAGCCTGGTATGTTACCCTTAAAAGATTTTTGTCAAAAAAAAATATTAAAGAAACTATTAATCCCACCATTTTATAAATAAATATAAGAAAAATTATTTTATTGTTTAAATATTTTTTGATTACATTATTTTTGGATCAACACATCATTAGTTAACTGATTCATTTGGGAATATTAGTAAATCTAAGTTTGAAATTAGCATGATGGTGAGTTAACAATTTTCCTTGTTTTAAAAATTCCCAAATAATTAAGGAAATTATATATCTCCACAAAAATATATTAATGATATTATTAAGATGTATGTATGTGAAAAAACTAAAAGTATAAGTACTATAATCGGTACCAATGATAATATTGATGCTGTTGAAGCTGGGAAATGAGTAGATCAAACTTCTTTTAGAGGTATTATTGGATGTTTATTATACATAACATCTATTAGACTAGAAATAATCTTTTTATTATTCTTATGTTAAAGATATAAATCTAATCCAAAGGAATATCATTTAAAAGTAGTGAAGATAATTTTTTGCAATTTTAAGGGAACCATTAATTTAGGAAATTTATATTTCTGTAAATATGATTTCATTATAAATAATATTATTAGATGCTATCATTAGTGGATGTATAATGGATATGAAACACACATCTAGAATATTTAATTTCTTAAGATATTTTTTAGTTTTTTGTTCATGCAAAAAATAAACACGTAGAAGTACTTTCCACTGCTGAAGCTGAAGATAGTGCAGTTAGAAGTTGTTTTTCTCAAGTGTTGTGGAGGCAATGCACCCTCACAAACAAGGATATGAGTTTTACAAAAATAGATATAATGTGTGATAATACAAGTGCCATTTTCATATATAAGAACCTTGAACATCACTCTTTTGAAAATAAAATATAATTTCAGAATCAATTTCTTATGGAACAATCAATTAAATGAGATATTATTTTGCAATTTATCGGAACACAACATCAATATGCTAACATTTTTACAAAATCATTACCCTCCGACAGTTTTTAATACACTGAAAAAATGATAGGAATGATAATTTTTATGTAATCATCTATATTAAATTATTGTTAAATCTATCTCCTATCATTAGGTAAATCCATTTCATAGGGAGTGTACATATGTTTATTTTTTATATATTTATGTCTCCAAATTTTTCCTAACCTAATATATTTGGAAAATAAAAAGACATTCTAATGCAGGAATAAATTTCATGAACCTATGTGCTTCAAGGAGAAAATAATAAAAATTATTAATTCTATATATGAAATAAATAAGTAATGATTCATTACAAAAATCGTTTTACATTCATTTTCTTAATAGTTATTATTTCTATCTTGTTTTAAGAAAAATTTATCTAATTTAGTTTCACTAAATCCAATTTTTCTATAAAACCTCAAAAGTTCAAAACCAATAAATCCATATTTTGAATTAATATCAACCATCATATTATATCAAGGTAATATGAACCGTTGGATTGATGCGGGAATATGAATTGTCACCTCAAAGACTATATTAAAAAACCCCATTTTTGTATCCCACATTGGTTATCTCTGTTATTTTGTGACGAATCCCTACCACTCATTAATGATACTGTTATGATTTCTCGGTATCCCAATGCCCTGAACATCTCCAGAATTATCCTCACAATATATGATGTCCTAAAATAAGGAAATATAATATTTTTTAATTTATAGAGAATGGCTGATGGACCCAAAATTCTTTATGAATCATGATTCTGTGATTTAAAAAATTATAAAGAAGAATAGCTGGGAACGTCTATGTGTAGCCAAGGAAACCAATTAGGATCTCTTATATCCTGATCATCATATATAATTCTATGATAAAATTCATTTTTAAGAACAATGATGATGATATATTTTTTTGTTTAAGATTTATGGAAAGACCTATTCCTTGACTTTCAACAAGGCCACCAGTAACTTGAATATTCATTATAAAGGTGAATCCAACTTTTTACCACATAAATTTCGAGATAAGGAAGGGTATTTTGAGGAGGTTAAGGTAATTGATTTTATTGGTCTAAAAGGAGTAAAGTTGCCAAAGATAGCTCACTATTCAACCAATAGTATATTTTTATTTCTATAGATGCATGGTTTTCTCATTCCATGAAAAGGAGATAAGGATTCCCTTAAGAAATGTGATATCTTCAATATGGGTTTCTTGGTGAATCTAAAAAACATAAACCTCATCAAGTACATTAACTTACTAATCAAAAATATTAAGAATGTATCCATTATATCACAAACTATTATGTTACCAGCAATCATGTTGAACATTATTGAATTATTTTTGAAATACATCAAAATTATATGTATATCAATGTCTAGAGATTTCGAGATATTTTTTTGTGATGATAAACTGAGAAGGATGAAAAATGGTTCCATTATTAATAAAAAATAAATATTTAAACATCCTGATAAGGATTATCAATATTTTAGCATGAAAGGTGATTTTGGAAATAGATCCAAGAAAATCACCAAGAAAATAAAAGAAAACAAATAGGAACCAAAAGTGAATGCCCCAATAAATATGTTAGTAACTTTTCCACAAAAATAAAAAAAGAAAAATATCTTTTCTAATGAATTATTAGCCAAATGGAGAGAGACGAAGAAGAAAAAGAAATATGGAGATTTAGTTTTTTGGTTAGACCCTGCTGAGGCTAAGGGGTTAATGATTCATGCTACTGAATATCATATGATTAAATAATAGAGAAAATGATAAAGTATAATATCTCAAAACATGATATTGTTCAAGTTCTACATAAAGATACATATATTGCATCTGAACATTTTTAGGTACCCGAATACTTCTTATAAGAATCAGTTCTAATTAATACACCCTTTATAGATAATTTGAAAAAAAATATTTCAATTCCAAATCCCATTTTTTATGAAGATGTTTAGAAATAAGATGTGGAAGATAAAGAATATGAAGAGGAAAGTGATGATGAAATCAAATTGGTGGAAGAATATCAGGAGATGGAGATCCCTTTTGACAATCTATCAATCAGAAAAACCCAAGATTAATCCAACAAGATAATATAACAAGGTAAATAAGTTTTAAAAATTGCTGATGATTAGGATGTTGCTGATAGATATTCAAATGATGATAGTAGTAATGAGGATATTGTTCAAAATTTTGATGACACTGCGGATAAAGAAATTGTTGATCAAGGTGCTGATAAAGAAGTATATGATGATGATAAAATTATCCTAGTTTCTGATAGAGAGAAATAGTCTCATAATATTGAGAATAATATTTCTAAATAAGAGAAAGGAAAGGAAATTGATTTTGAAAAACCAATGAAAGATAAATTAAAAAAAGTAAAAGAAGGAAGTTGTTATTGGAACATCTATGGGAAAAGAAGATGGGAAAAATAATGTTCCCTCACCAATAATGGAATATGCCTCATAATCTTCATGTTCAATAGGACATGATATTTTCTTTCCTTGGCTTGTTAATTCCATTACCTTATTCTCATGTATTGAATCAAGGTGCCAAATTTTACAAAAAAACAATCAATCTATAGTCATATTCGACAGGCATTCTCATGGAAATATTTATCCAAATTCAAGCCAAGTTCAAAAAATTAAAATTTGGTTATAATTATCATCGAAAATAATGAATAGAGATAACTAATTGGTATATATAAGTGATTTATGATCTGAAAATTCTGGATGATGTCAATGATTTAGTCAACGATCCATTTGATACATCAAATGACACAATGATGAAGTTTTCAACCTATCTATCAGAGATGCTAAATCAAGGGATTGTTTCCCAGATCCATGAGGATTAATAACTGAATGGAAATATGAATTTTTTTGCATTGAATTTGAAAAGGGATAGGTAACTCGTGAAAGAGTTGGCTGAAAAGTTCAAAGAGAAAGAATAAGTGACAAAGTCACAAGGTGAATTTCTTAAATACTTGGAAGAGATAATCAAAGTTCTCAAAAATAAAAATCAGGAATATGACCAATTTATCATGAAGTATGAAGATCATCATAAAGAGATAACTAATCTGATGGAAACCCCTAAAATGATGATGCCAAAAGAAAATAAGGATGAATGATTGATCAAAACTGGTATTTGTTTGTATTTTTTTTTGTAAAATTAATTTTCTTGTTAAAAAAAATATGTTATCTTTTCTTTATTTTCTCTTGTATATTCCTAACATTTCCGGTACGTTATTTTATCTCCCTATATATTTTTTTGAAAACCAAAAAGGGGGAGAAAAGAATTATTAAAATAATATTAAAAAAGATAATGTCTAGTTAAGGGGATCATAATTAAAGAAGCAATTATTTATAATAAAATAGTTATATCTCTCTGAAAGACAATTATACGATCCCTAGGGATTTCAAAACCTGATGGGTAGTTAGTTGTATTCATCACAGATCATTTGTAAAGGATGATAAGTATTTATTTTATATTGAAAATGAAAAACATTATCCTTATATAATTTATGAAAAGTTTTTTGTGCTTTCCAAAAAGAGGGATATTGTTAAGACAATATATTTACATATGACTTGTTCATTCCATTATGTTTTGAAATCCCATACAAATTTCTTTAAGGAAAATTGAATTTCTCTATGAAATGTTTTCTGAAGGAATATATTCGTTCTCTAAAAATGGTTTTGACCTTATCTTTGTTTTTACCACCTTATCTAATGTTTTCTTAAACCACATATAAACCCATTTTTCATAAGTAAAAAAATAGATCCTTATCCATCATAGAAACTTATAGTTCATTATAATATGATTACCCTCGAATTGTGACACCAATTTCTCTAGAAATGGGACTCTAATTTCTCTTGTAATTAGACATTGATTTCTCCTAAATATAGACTCCAATTTCTTCTTAAATCAGAATTTTATTTCTTCTGAAATCAGACTCTATTTTCTTCTGAAATCATACTATGTTTTGTTCTAAAAATAAAATTCAGTTTATTATAAACACAGACTCTGGTTTCTTATGAAATCTGACTCTGATTTCTTCATCATTCCAACTCTGACTTCTTCTAAAATCAGACACATATTTCTTATGAAATTAGACTCTGACATCCTCACAAATAAAACTCTATTTTCTTCTCAAATATGACTCTTTGTTTATTTAAAATAATTTAGTAATTTTTTCTAAAAACATTATATTATTTATTATGAAATCAAGCTCCAATTTCGTCTAAAATGAGACTCTGATTTCATTTGAAATCAGACTCTAATTTCCCCAAAAATCATTCCCAGATTTCTTATGAAATTATACATTGATGTCTTATAAAATCAGATTCCAATTTCACTGAAAATCAGATTCAAAATTCTTATTAAATCAGATTCAGAATTCCTTAAAATTCAAGACATGATCTTCTATTATATTAGAATCTGAATGTTAATATTTTTTAAAATCTCATATCTAAAATTTATAGAATACAATTATTCTTGTTTGATAAATTTACTTTCTTTTTTTAATAAAAATATTCCATGTTTATTGGGTGCTATTATAATTAATCTTATTAAAGATAAAAATTATTTTCATATATATTATTTTTTCAAATATATGAAAATGCCTCTCATGTTTTCTTACATAAAATATTGTTGTACAATATGTTTTTAACAAACCATTGGATGAGTGACATGTGTATAGGTCCATCCATGATTTAAGGAAAAATACAAATATTGTTGGAGGGAACCGAATATTGGAACATTTTCCTACAAATTCCCCAACCCTTTGAGAATTTCAAAATAAGTTGAGAAGTGATGGATATGCTTATTTAAAGAGAGAGAATTTGTGCTGCAAGAGATCTGCTCAAAAGTGCCTAATGTAAATGATATGACCAACTTGTTTAAGATATGAACATATTTTCCAACCTTCTTAGTGAGAATTCGATGATTTCTAATCAATAGAGGGATTCCATAGATAGTAATACAGAGGTTAAAATTACCTTAGAGATCGTCTCCTTTCACAGATATCAAGAAAGATTCTGATATTTTTATATAGTTACTAACCTAGTTTGGCTAAGAAATTCATTCTGGAATGTATGAATCAAGCTACCATTATCCATGTTTTTTGGATACCCTTCCCTTTCTGTTAAGATATTTATTATTCTCGTTTACATTATGTTGTTACATGCTTTAATTATATTGTATTTTGTTAAAGAGTTAATTTATAACATTAATATACATTTCTATTCTTTTATAATATTATAAATAAGATTCTATATTATCTAAGATAGAATATTTTCTTATTTAAACTATTATTAAGTTTTTTGGATCCATATTATTGGATCCCTTGAAATATAGTTTCAAAGTAAATAAAAAATAGGGTTTGTAATTTCACATTATTTAACATTGGTAAGCATATATATTCTTAAGGATAAAAATTAATGTTTTTAAACTTATAATTTACCCTTATTGTAATTGACCATCAACATATATATTTCAATCCTACACAAATATGATGAATTTAAAACTATTTAAACAAATACGAATAAATTATTTTATCATGGTTGTAATAAAGAAGAATACAGTAACTACAATGATACTTTTACAAATATTACAACAACAAAAAATATTTATATTTTATTATCTAATGCAGCAAATCATTGCATAAATATTAATCAAATTATTTTTTAAAGTGATTTTCTTAGTATACATATATCAATTGATAACTATGTTAGATGGAAACTAATATTTCAATATGAAAGTATTCCAAATCATGTAATTATGCTTTATAAAGAGCTTCATGTATTGAATATTGAACCTAGATCTTGATATGAATTAGTATCAAGCCCCCTTATGAAAAATGGTTCTGTGAAATGTAATGTTGATCCAAAAATATTAATTGAATGTTATCCTAATTATATTTTTTTTCATTTATAGTTATGTAGAGGATATTATTTTTAAATTATCATATGAATTTTATTCAATGAAATTTTCAGATTTAATGACTATTATGATTGACACGTTTCTTATAGTAAAACCAAAGATATTTTTAGGATGACATATTTATCAAAAAGAATATAGATATTTTCTGAAGTAATATAATTGTGATGAAGTGTTATTAAAGTAGCTTAAACATAACTACTAAAAAATCATGAATAATTCAATGATTACTTAATGAAAAATTGATAAATATTCTTCTAATAATTATATTTATCATATAACATGCCAAGTTATGATTGGAATTCTATTTTTTTATTCACTAATAATTTTTTTAATGTTTAATTTTATGGATATATTTCATTTAGTTTGAAAGAATGATTATTGAATTCATTAAAAATAATAAAAATATATGGGAAAGAATTCTGTATCCTCAAATTATTAGTTTTACTAGAGAATGTGTTAAATTATATGGTTATTTCAATTTTTAATAGAGTATATATAAAATATAAGAATATAACCATGGGTATGTATCATTATCTAAGTAAATATTTTTTGTAATTGAGTTGAAATTGATTGTTTCAATATCTTTTAAAATAGATTATGATGATAATATTTTATTCAAATGATTTATTGAAAAATATATTTGGATTAAAAAAATCATTATTTGATTTATATATTAATTTAAATATAAGAGAATTAGGTGTGATAAATCAAATTAAATTTATTTCGAAGATCCCACTAATCAATTCTATAACTAAGAATATGGATGAAATATATCCTTTTATTAGATATCATATGTAGAAAAGTTATATTAGTACAATGTTTGGTCCTACAAATTCACTAAAAGATGATATATTTTTATATAATTTCGATTCGAGAATTTATCAAGATATTAAATTTGATCTTGGAATGATGGAGACATGTAGAAATTTTTATTCTACCCTATTAGAATATTATCTGAACTAATATATTCCTATGACACTCTCTACTATGACTTATAGGGATTTACAGCCATGAATAATACGAAAGACCGATAATGTGAACATCCAAATTGCACATTATTTAAATATAATTTTTCTGTGGAATCCCATAATAGAATATTCAACCATAGGATATCCAACCCATTCAATTGGAAATTTTCTCGTGATAAGGTGGTTCTAAAAAATTATAATCATTAGTATTGTATAACCTCTAAATTTAAATGTGGTACTCATATCATGATAACAACACAATCTTGTTTCCAATACATTATAATATATTTAAATTTATTATCATGTGTCATTTATCATATAATGTTATTTTTATTTAGGAAATTATCCTCATAATTAATTTACATTAAATCTTTTAAAATCAAAAAATTATGTATTAAGAGGTAGTGTTTATTTCTATTTTTAATATTTACTTCCATTAATTATTAATATGGAACATTTATCTTTAGATTATTCTATTGTTTATATCTCTTTATCATAATCTTGGTTGACGATTTCATTAATTTCTATTTTATATATCTTTGGATTTTCTTAATAGGAGGATATTCTTTTTTATTTTATGTTATATTATGTAGATGAATTTTTATATGAACATGTATTTATTTAATTTTATTTATCATTACAAAAAATGGGTATGTTTTTTTATTTTTTATAATTATCCAGAAAAGGAATAATGTTTGATGGATATTTCATCCACATTAAATATGTTTTGATAATTACAAATCCCTCATAGTATTCAAATTTTTTTATTAATTTTTTTAATTAATTATGATATGTAATGCGATTCCACTCAGTCCTAGATGATATGTTACAACAGAGGTAAAAATTTCCTATAAACTAACACAACAACTGATGGTTTCCTAAAATATATATTTTGTATAGATTACATTATGATATATCTTAACGAGATGGTTAGCATGAGATAGGGGAAATGATAAATATTTTCATAATGACCTAGGGCATGGTTAGAAGTGAGAGAGAATCCAATTCTTAAAAATATTATATTTATGGATTATATTATTCTAATGAATATTCTTGGCATGCAAACTATTTATTGTAATAATATCAGAATGGTGTTTCTATTGGACATGGTATCTAGAATTTTGTCTAACCAGCATAAAATTTAGGTTTGGAAAAATAGACTCTCCACCACACATGCTTTGAGGTATTTGAGAAGTAAATGGGAATGGTTTAATATTATCAATCCAAATTATATATTAAAGTTGTCAACATAAGATAAAATCAATAATATTGGACACATTAAATAGCCAGACAATCTAAGTTTCATAAGTACATTTTGATGAGTATATATTCTGATTGATATGATGCCTATATATGGTTGCCGAAAAAGAATAGTTCCACCAATTTATTATAATTAATTAAACTATCTCATGTTTTCTATATCCTATATTTCCTAGGATGAAGGAATCATACCATGATAGTATTGGATCGGATCAATATTCACCTATTCGATCGGAGGAACAACAATCATTTAATGAAAAGGAAATGAGAGGTGGATCATGTAAGTTGAATTTTTCTTCTGGGTCAATTAGACCCCCATGAAGAAAAGTAAATCCATCATTAAAGTTATCATAAAGGGAGTTTGGATTCATTGTTTCACAATTTTTGGTGATGTTCAACCAAAACATAATTCTCTAGTATTAAATGAATAGTATATGGAATGATATAAAAGACTGGATAATAATAATCTATTTAATGATAGGATATCTCTGTAAAACATTGATCAGTTTAAGAGTATGTTAAAAAGTTTTAATACATTTATTATTTTCACCCTCTCCAACCTAAATATTACTATATTCGTATATTCCATCATAGTTTATGAGTTGAAATTCACACTTGGGTTAACATAAAAATTACAAAAAATGAAACTACATGTGATAATTCATTAAAAAATCTAGAGATAATAGTTATTAAAGGGGTATGTTTTCACATCAATGGTGGAAATTCACACACTGTAAATATATGTCATATGAGAGCATCGATGAAATATCTATACCCACATACAAAACCTCATATTTATCCCCAATTTTTGAAAGATAAGAGAATGAGGAATATCATGGTGGGCATGGATATGCGAAACCAAGGAAATAGAACCAGGATAGTCGGGTGGTATGCCACATAAGAAATCAAGAGTGAGGGGAGGAAAGGATGAAGGTTTTAGGATTTAGCTATGGGATTATTTATATCCTGATACAAATATTACATTATTTTAAAGAGGTTGAATCCAAATTTCATCATTTTAGATGGACTATTAAAGAGGGTTACAACAGTTTGGTGTGTATGGGTCACACAATTATGGTCCCATAACATATATTTTTTCAAAAATATTAAATTATTAGTCTACCCTTAATAACATTAATTCCTTCCATTGGGAATTATTCCATTATTCATGAAACATCCAAACCGCCTACCAGGAGATATCACTTTCCTCTCATATCTCACCTCTATTTTTTGTGTTTTTCAACTATATTCACTTAGAAATAATAAATTATCTTACTCCTTCAATCATACC
Organism: Viscum album; assembly: GCA_963277665.1. Lineage (NCBI taxonomy): Eukaryota > Viridiplantae > Streptophyta > Magnoliopsida > Santalales > Viscaceae > Viscum > Viscum album. The sequence continues at coordinate 752,512,974 of OY728127.1, forward strand.
TCACATTATTTTTCCCTTCATACATGTTTTAATCTAAACTATTTATGGAAAATTAGGATTATTTTAATTGAAATTAATGTAATTTTATTTGGTATTTTATTCCTCCTATTTTTTATAAATTTTCTCACCTTATTTTATATTTTATTTTTAATTTTTATTATAAATTACATTTTATTATGTTTAGTTGTTCAAAAATTTCATTTTATGTTCAAAACATTGTGTACATTATTTTTTTCTAAATGATAATAAGATTTATTATAAAGTGTGTAATTAATTTTTTAGAGGTTATTATGTATGGTATAATTTGGGGAAATTTATATATTTACCTTCATTAAAACAATTAATTTTTTAAAATTTTTATTTATTGGATGAAATTTATTAATGGGGTGTGTTGATAAAATTACCCCTATTAGTGGATTTTTTTTTAAATTGTGATATTTTGGATGGAAAAAATTACACATTGGGAACACAAGTATCTTTGGTGGAAGACTAGAATTAAAACCTCTCTTTAAATATTCCACACTAATGAAATATAATATAAATAGAAAATAAGGTTGTGTTGTATTTAGATAGGATTCATCACAATACTTGGCCAAAAAATGCACCCCTTAGGGGTTGGTTAGAAGTTGTTCCAAAAAATGGGAATCACCAAACAACATCGAAAATAAATTATACACATAATTTATTAGAAATGATATTAATTTATAACTAATAGATCATGAGATGATATTTGGGTTATAAGGAGATCTTGACCTTAGTTAACATAAATATCTCACATGGTTATTAGTATATATATATATATTATCATGGAGTTATCTCCCTTACATTTATTGGCATAAATTATTTTTATGTTTTCTAAAAATAAAAATGTTAAAATAATATTATCAATACAATTATTTTCAAGTTATCATGATTGTATTTATCAAATAAAAATTTATTAGGAACAACTTTTGGGGATCATAATTCTCTTATTGTTATCACACTGTAAATATACCTAATGGGTTTATGTAGATTTTCATAAAGATAAATGTAATGGAAAATGTTTCACATAGAGGCAGTAGGTATTATATTTTGTGGAGAATTATTTGGATGTGGTTAAGTTATTGGTATTTTATCATCTTGTAAAATTGAGATCATAAGTTTTTTTGGTATTTTTTTGGTTATGTTGGTATATATGTATTTTATCAGTTAACTAAATATATATCCAAAAAAAATATATATATATGTTGGATTGTTTATTTTTTTATGTTCATATTTCCATATGTGGATGTTTTGTTGTTTGGAGATTTATTATTATTTATACATATTTTTGTATTCTCATAGTTCATTAATATTTGGGAGAATTCATCACTATGTAAAGGTCAAGCCATGTGTAGTTTTAGATTTAGACACCATATATTTGATTTATTTGGTTAATACATTTGAAATGGGAATTCTTGAATAAAATATTAAATTTTTGGCCCACAAATATTCAAAATTCATTTGAATACAATCTACAGAACCTTCATGGGTTCTTTGGATGGAGTATCTGAAACTGTTTTGTTAAAAATATATTTAGTTAATAGCTTTAGATTATGTTTTTAGGGGAGTACGGTAGATATGTGGTATCATTAATAGGGAAGAAGTTTGAGTTATGAATGTTTTCATATCAAACACATTGATTACTAAACCATGATTTTATATGGGATTCTGGGAATTGTTTTTATTATAATATTGATTTACCATGATTTGTTCATGGTAAATAGGTGGGAGATCTGTATAAGGACATGTTTAATGGAAGGGTGGGGTTTGTGGGGAATATTTAATTATGAAACACATGGTTATTTCATGAATATTTAAAATTATAGTTTTTCATTGATTATATATTTTAATTTTTTATCTATTATTTAGTTTCATGTATTTCCACTCCATCTCAAAGGTTACCATTGAATCCTCCATATGGGGTTGATGTTAGTTTTTCATGGGTGAATCAACCGAGTGACCCAAATCTCATTGAAGTGGTGGTTAAAATGGGAAAAATGGACTAGGGATAATAAATAATAAACAATAAATATAAATAATTATGTTTAAGATAATATGATTATTGTGTTCTAGAATTCCTTCATTATATGACTCTTTTTTATTTAAGAAGTAATGATCCTAAAAAATCCATGGCTGGGTTCGAAATTATACGGAGGATCATTGATTATCTTGAATCGATGCACTATATATATAAAGTGATTCCTTTTTGGAATTAAGTCCCTATATATCAATTTTTTGAGTTATTCGTTCAGGATTAGTAGCATGAGAAAATAGAAAGGATTGACATAAATGTGATTTTCACCAAGAAATTCAACCCAAACATTAACAATTTGGATCTTCCCTGAGAATTTGTTTCCATTTAGTAAGGGGACATGATATCTATATATTATTCTATAATATTCCCCAAAGACTATTGCTCTACACTAGTGATTGTATGTAATGATAAACTAAAGTCCTTTTTAATTTGAATGGGTGTTTGTCCTGACATCAGTTCATAGGCTATTAAGGATATTGATGATTGTTGAGGTTGTGGGTTGGGACATAATGGTAGATATTTATCTCGAAATAAATTTATTTATGAAAATTATGCCACCTATTTATTATGTAATAGGTATTTTTACCTTTGAGAATAATATAGAGCATGTTGTATATAGAAGATTGAGAAGAAGTTGATCTTGGGACCCATCTAAGTTTGTACAATCAATAACCTTTGGTAGTCAATCTCATCACTAGAATCGATTGGGTGGTTTAGTTATAATATTATGTCAATTTCTATTAGTTAAGAATATCCTTCACCTAATCATATGGGTACTCTCTTGTTTTTAAGGGGACTTTGATTAGCATTCATCTTGGGTGTATCCTTCTTTTCTATAATAGTGTTGTTTCATATACTAAATATCATATATAATGGTTTTTTTATAATGGTAATTTCATAAAAATAATCCCTTAATTGTAACAGGGAATCCCAAAGTGTATCTGGAATCCTTCTCATGTTTACCCCTAGACTATGAAGTTGTGTTTTCTATCATCCTTGTGCCTAGAACTAATATTATTTTCATGATCTCTTATCTTATAATATAAATAGAATTGATATATATTAATAATTATTTTAATGATATTTATGATAAAAACATCATCATCCCAAGCATTTCATTTTGGTATACTCTATTTCTCTTTCTAAAAATGTTGATGGGACCCCGTACATCTATATATTTTTTGAGAATACAAATCTGGGTAAATTAATAATAATAACCCATTTCTCTGTATTGATGAACAGATTAATTGGTCTAAGGGGAGTTGCTTTTACCTATAGTATAACTCTAACTAACATATCATCAACTCATAGAGAAGTTTTCAGATATTCCCAAGAGATCATTCAAGATCCAATGTGTTCATTTTGAGTACTCGGTGATGTTGTTCAGGTTGAATTAAGCTCTAGTTTTCATTATGGAATTGATGATCCCAATTTTATAATGGGATGAATATTCCATAATTTTGGTATTTTTGGATAACATTACGGAATACTAAAAGATAAAGTTTATCATGGAAATAATTTGAGTATCATTATGGAGAACATGTATGACCACCATATATATGTTGAGTAATCCACATATAAGTATTCGATATATAATTGGCATTTTGTGAGAATAAGATATTGGAACAAAAAAAATTCAATAATGAGATGGTAACTGTAGTATTTTAATTAAACATAATAATAAATTAATTTGAGATTGGGATTATATTGGTTATAAAAAAAATGCTGGTTTTCTGGGAATGATTTATCGAGGTCTACATCTTTGCAAATATTCTCAGCCATAAGGGTGATAATATTATGGTATGTGTATGTGTTCATATATAATTTATTTGTGTGATGTGTTATGATTCTAGTTAGATTATAACAAAAGAAAAAAAACTACACATGTATGGCGTTGAGCTCACTAGGGACATGTAATCCCTTTTGTGTTATTGAAACTCTTTCTTTTGGGAGAAGATTACGGTATATTCATATTATAATATTTTTTGATATATTGATTCTAACATTTCTGTAAACCTTAGGTAGAGGCGATGGATTGAATATATTTAAGAATTTTACTTTCCCATTGGATAAATACTAATAAAAGGGAATGTTTTCAGAGAATTCTATTACAATGAAATTAATTTTCATCATGTGAAAATTTTCAGTGATAGATGATTTATATGGGTTAGTTGGCCTAGATGAAGTTGGGAGAGAAATATAAGGAGGATTAGAATACATATATTTTCATCTAAGGACTTATATTATTGAGCTTATTATCTAGGATAAGTCAGGATATTAATACCATCAACACATTACAAAAATTATATATAGTAAGGAGATAACCAATGAGTGGTCACTATCTCCTTGTGGAATTTTCTACTTTTATAAATGGTTTATGGTCCCCTTTAATGTTAGGGTGGTTGGGATATGTTATTTTCATCTTTACCATTATTTTTTCAACATAGAAAACACTATAACATATTTTTATCCAAATAATTGATACAATTGTCTAGGTTTGATGTTGAATACAGAGAACTTCATGTCAATATGTTATACTTTCCATTAGAGTAACACAAAGCATATAATGCCTTTTTGTCTTCCCCTATCTCACTATATTCCACCATGGATGTGGGAAGAGTTCTCCATGTATATTATCATTTAATTTTCTTGTACGAAATTAGATAAGAACATTATTTGGGTAATGATTCGCATGCTTACTAAATCATCCCATTTATTCTGATCATTGATAACAAAAAATGAGATGGATTTCATTTATTTTACATGAAATATGTCATGAGGATTCATTCAGTGGCTTCTTATTTTATCTCATATATATATCCATGTTTCACCTATAATTTCATAAATTCCCTATAAAATGTAATTTTACCTAATGTAATGATGATAATTATCTACCATCCATAGAATTATGCGCAGAAATATTAATATTTCATGAATATGAGGATATTCTACATGCCAATGTATAGGATTTTAGGGGGTCATGGGATAACCAATTGACCCTATTTAAACTATATTATTGAATCTAAAAGAATAATATATCATGATATATTGATTACATTATCTATATAATCATTTATGTCGATCTCCCCTCAAGTGGACTGATATATGTGGCACTTTCTTAGTTGATAGAGAATATTTTAGTAAATAATGACAAAGATTCTGACTCTTTTGTAATATTTGATTATATTTAAGAGTATCCATGAGATATTTTATGATCCTCTATAATATCATTAAGAATTTTACATGGGTGAATTGTTGTTTTTAAATGTTTCATCTTGATTGGATCTACACCAACTTGAAAAGTACTAGACAATTTATTAATGTATATGGATTCGTTAATTTAATTGAGAGGAATATAATGGTTTATCATATTTTTTAATTATCTCATTACATTAATTTAATATAAAATTTGTTATGTATCTCTCTATTTAATAATTATAACCCAAATAACTCATATATACTAAATTCGGAAGAGCTCAATGAGGAGCCATATGTTTCTGTGACTAAACAACTAGTTCATATTTTTTTCAACTATGAAAAAGTGTTTTAGGGGAAATATATCCCATTGGAATGAGTGTTATAGAATTATAGGAGTTAGTTTTCTATAAATAAAGACAAATGGTCTATTATGAAGGGGTAGGACCTCCCGACTATTTTAATCCACTATATATAAGTTGTATTTGATGGAGTAAAAAATGAGATTGGGGAGAATTGGCACACTATAGTGTCATTTTCAGGTATATAAATTTTAATTTAACAATATCAAATTTTAATTATATACATTTTGGAGTTTTTTGTAAAATTATTGTCCATCTTGTTTTGGATTTGAAAATTTAAAATTTAGAGTGTATGAGGCCATGGAATGTTATCCACCATGGTTTTTTGGGACTTTAAAAGGAGAAATAATGATTTTGGTGCAAATTATATCATAGGGGAGACATAGTGAATCTCGAAATTCTATATGAAAAAAGTGGGATCCCTAAATTCATTATCATCTTCAGACGGTCATTTTGGCTGGACCACAAGGAGTTAAAAATCATGGTTCTCCCATTAGCCTATTAGAGTGATCCCAATACAAATAATATAATCTGAACCATGTTGTAGGCATCCATGGGTAAATTGTTTTCCTATAAAATTAATATTGGTAACTAACCCATGGTGGTTGTGTTACATAACATAGAAAAAACATTTTTGGAATATAATATAATATTTTTGAAATCAAATTTTCACCATTACTCAATTTAATTCATTTCTTCTACCTGTTCAACCCATTATCAATCCTTGTAGGCCTTCTCCTGTGAGAATGATCCTTCTTATCTAAAACCCAATTTATTTATTTTTTGCATTTTTTTAATAGAATAACCAATATATAAACTAGTATGGGATTACTTCCACATTCCTTGCCTTTATTATTCACATGACTAATGTTTTATACCTCCACCTAGGTCAAGGAGACCTAGGTTATATTTTATCTAATTTTAATGGTTTCAGTTTTGTTATTTATGACCTCTTTAAGATTCCACATGATCATTTACTCTATTATATTATTGAAAATTTCTATTGAACAAGGTAGGTGATTTCAAAATATCCATTTTTATAATATATTATTTCTATTTATCTTTTAAAAAACAAATATATTAATTTTGAAGCATAAAATAAATTTTTTAGCAACTACTATGTTTGGTATAATTGTAATATATTTTTGTATTTCATAGGTGTAATAAAATATTGGTTTTTTTTGAATCGTAAATAATGTATTATTATAGAGTGTTGAAAAAATATCCTATTTTTAGTGGATTATTGGTTTACATATTATATATTCATATGATATAGGATATATATAACATGGAACACCATGTATCTAGGGGATAAGAATATAATTAAATACCATTTGGGTCTATTACACCATAAATAAACATAGTATTCATATAAAATAAGACCATGTTGTCATTAATTGGGTGTCACCCCACCTTTAGTTTAGGACATAGACTCCATAAAAATTGGATGGATGAGGTGTCATCATATGGATGTCACAATGTAGCTTTGACAAGGCATGTTCTTCATAGTAGCTAAGGAATGTAATATATTTTTAATAGATATATCATATAATTGTATAAGTGTTATAGGGTTCTTGTGACCATAGTTAGCATATGTATTTCTTATTGTTTTCATTTTATATAATTATCTACAAGTCTTGGTCTCATATATTTTTATTATTTTAATTTCATGTTACCATTTTTTTTAAATAATAAAATATTTTTTTTGTATTAATATTTTTTTCAAAATAGTTTCTTTTTATTTATCCATCGTTGAATTCTTATGAAATAGTTTGTTGGGACTTATTTTTCTAGTTTTATGAAACTCTATTTGAAACCAATGTGATTATATGGACCCTGATTTGGTAATACCAATAATGGAAAGCTGATGCATATAGGTGGTCAGAATTCTTGAAAGAAGATATTGATTCAATGGTGGTAAAAAATATGGTGGTTGTCATTAATTTCACATAGATGTGGGAATGTAATTTTTTGTTTAGATTGAAATAATTTTATTATATCACTAGATCATCATTCCACCCAATCCCTTCAAAAATGTGCATTGGTTTATTAATTTTTTTTATTATCAGATATTTATATATAGTATTTTTATTTTATGGGGATTTATTTATTTTACCACAAATTTTTTTGTGATTTGTTTAGTTTTATTATTTTTGGGGGGCATGACTGACCATGTTTTAGAGGGGTCATGTCAGGTAAAATGTTATAACCCAATTGTTTGATTTATTAGGAAAAACAATTCTCAAAGCAGTTGTTGATTACCCTGAGCTATTTGTTAACCCATAGGGATCTAGAAATCCATTTCTGCATTAACATGTAATAAATTGGGAGCCCATGTAAAGGGTATCTTGGATTTTTTTATAGTGTACATGTTCAGTCTTGGATCATATAGTTTGATAATATAAATAATATAAAATATTTTATTAATGATATTTTTTTAGTTTGATTATATTTGGGAAAAGTTACAATCTATACGATGTATAATTAAATGTTTATTCTGGTACATTTGTAATGAATGAGAATTTTGACAAAATAATTTTGCCTCTGATAATAGAGTTGTGTCACAATTAGTAATATAATACATTATAATTTATGCACAACACAAGGTATAAAAATACATTGTATTATTTATTTAAATGTTGAATTTATAGTATAAAATATTCTATATAAATTGAAAATATTAAATATGGATAAAAAATTTAAAATATGATGATGAAAATATGAACAATTGTGTCTTCTTGATTGACTATAACGACCACACTCATAAACAAATTTTATATAATGTAGAATTTTACTAATGTTATATTAATTATTATATTTAGAATTTATTTAATATTGATGGAACATTTATTTGAATTATGTATGAATAAATTTATATGGATTTATAGAATATGGGGAACCCATATAACCATTACAGATCTGATCGTTGTAATAGTAATATGACGGTTGGAATACTAACCTGGTCATCAAAAAAGTAATCTAACCATTAAGAAAATATACATGAATCCTTTAACTTTATCTTCTCCAGTAGAAGATTATATTAAAATTTATATATCATCCAAAATGATAATAAGAAATATTTATATCATTATTGATGTAAATAAATCTTTTAAAAATGATAAAATAAGTGTTTGTATTTTTTGTTAATAATATATGATTTAGTTTCATTTTCATAAAAAATTGATTATTTAAAATAGTGTTTTTTTCATGAAATAAGTTTATAAAATAATATTATGTTTTATTATATGGATAAGATCATTTTATGGTACAATAAGGTTTTTCCAATGGCGTTTAAAATCAATAATACCGTTATAATTTTTATTTTTCAAATAAATGAGTCTTTTATTAAAAAAAATTAAATTTGTCATATTTAAAAAAATTTAAATAATGGATTTAATTTATGGATTTCCCAAAAAACAAATTTATGGTAAATTATAATATTCTTCTAAAATATATGATTTTTTCATGAATACTAAAATAATTAAAATTAGCATATTTATTATTATAAGTAAAATACAAGAATTTTGTAGTCACAGGTAATGATTGAACGTAATAGTTAAGAATCACATGCACAATTTACAGTAATGATTCACAGGAATCAATAATATTAATTGTATTGATCCAAAATATTAAGCTAATGAATGTAATATTTTAAAATACAACTCTCCCCCATATAATTTCCCCCCCACTATAACATATCTTTACAAATTCTATAATTATAATAATTTCAAATATAAACTCAAATATATTTACAATTATATTAATCATTTCATAGTGATATTGGTCTCATCCAAATAGAAATTCAAATGGCCTTAAGTAGAATCTAAAGGGGACACATCTATTAGATAATGAAATTCACCAAACAAACCCTTGCAATTTTACTCCATCATAATCCTCTAAAATTAATTCCATACAAAATGGAATAATAAATCCAGTATAAAATATATACTATAATTTTTTTTATATAACATAATATTCACCACACACCCCTTTCTCAATTCATACTATTCCATGAAATGAAATCATTATCTTTATTATGTTGGTTCCACATCTTCATGAATGATATGTTTTTTTGTTTTCCACTACTACCCTCCAAGAAAAAGAAAATTAACATATAATTTCATAAAATTAAATAAATATATATAATATATTTATTCATATTCTAGAATTATTATATGAAATTAATGTTAGAAAAAAGGGGAAAAAGTGTTCGATATTCTATAAAACTGGTTATATAAACTAACTGCAAAATGTTAATGTTTTTTCTAAAAGAATTTTTTATATAAATAAAAAAATATGGGTATTTTGAAACATTTGAATTTCCATAAGAAAATAATTTTCTATTTTAATTTCACGTATATATTTATAGGCCCGTTTTAAAATAACATCAATAATCATATACAATGGATCATCTCTTGGAACAATGAAATGTATTAACATAGAACAAATAAATTAAACCTCATTTTTCAAAGAAATGGTTATAAATTAAAATAATAAAATACATATGAAAAAATATTAAAATTATATAATTATGTAATTTTATTTTATTATTATGGTAATTTTGTGCTTGTTTAGAATGATTGTAGAACACGATGTTGGAAATATTTTCTAACCGCACTTTTTATATCAGTTTTGAACATTATCTCTCTAACTTGTTTTCCACTATATTTGATATTATTTGACAATTATTAATTAGTTTATATATATCTATTATATATATAACATTTTTATTTAATCTTCCACTAGTTTAGAAATTTCTTTTTTTATTTTTGACGTTGGGTTTTAATTTACGTTGAAGTTGCCGACGTAAAAAATATATCTTTTTATGACAGTTTTTGTAAACTGACTCCAAAAACTGTTTTTTTTGTTTTTTAGAATAGGTTTTGTAAAACCAAATATGGGAAAATCATCCGCATCATTTTCGGCATCCATTTCTTTTAAAAACAGACGCCCAAAATGTTGAATAAATAGTTTTGGCTTTGGTTCTTTAAAAAAATGACGCCATAATGGGGAAAAAAAAATTTTGCGTAGGTTTTTACAAAAACCTATGGCAAGAAGTAGTTTTTCTCCATTATGTTTTAGATCATTTATTATGCTTCTATTTGACTCTATGTGGAGCTAAAATGTAGTAGTGAATCAAATGTTATGGTCATCGGATGTTGAACCTGTCAAAGTTTCGATTGATAAAACTCATTGTAAAGAAAACATGATAAACCATAATTAATATCACATACACCAAATAATATAAAATAAAAATAATATTTCAAACATAATTCAATGGTTTTTGGAGCTTCCATTGAATTTATGTTTTTTATCATCATATCTTTTATATTTAGTGTAAAACTCATGCGACAATGAAAACAATGATCGATAATTAAATTTACACCATGGTTGGTAATTCTCATATGAATGTTTTATATTTGTAACTCAAAAATATAATTAAATCATCAATATAATAAAGCTAATCGATTTTATTAGAAATGAATGAAAATAATGACAATTAAAATAAATGAATAGAATAGGTACCGTGATCAAATTAATGATTGTATCCACATTGAAAAATTGATTGAATCAAATAAGTTGAAAATTATAAACAAAGGAGAAGTGGATTTATTTATAGTAAATGAAAATATTTTTGATTTATTTGTATAAAAATTTTGGATGTATTTTAAAATGTTAAATTCACATTGTGAAAAAAATTGAAATTTTGATCCCGTGTATTGGCGAATACTCTTTGGCATCAGTTTTGATTGAAACTGGTGAAAATAGGATTTTCATTGGTCTTTTTTGTAATAGTTCTTATATAAACCAATGCAATTTTTTTAAAAAAAACCATTTTTGCATTGGTTTTTTTAGAAACTAATGTGAAAAGTAAAAATTAAAATTATTTTTGGAATTGGTTTTTAAATAAATTAATGCATATTTTTTTTTTAAAAATCATTCACGTCGTTTTTTTACAGAACCGATGTGAAAAAGTATAAAATGTTTTTCTATCAATTTTTCTGAAAACCAACGCCTAAAGATAAAAAATTAATCATGTTTTATTAAATTCCATTAGCTTCTATTTGACTATTCACTAAGCTAAAATAGAGTTATGGATTAAAAGTTAAAGCCGCTGAAAGTTTGACTACTTTAAGACTTCTCTTAGGGAATATCAACTTCAAAAAACCATAACATTTAATCTGTAACTCCATTTTTTCTCCATGAACTATCAAATCAATGCTTATGAAATTCCATAAAACATTGTAATTTTTTTAAAATTTGGCATCGGTTTCAATAAAAACCTATGCCAAAACGTTTTTTTCATCAGTTTTTTTAAAAACCGATGCAAAAATACTTTTATTTGTATTTGGTATCTGTTTTTAAAAAACTGATGCCAAAATATCCATTCAAAAGTATTTTACATCGGTTTATAAGAAGCAGATGTCAAATTGACGACATTAAAAACAATTCTTCTACTATTGTTCTTTTGAAGGAGATATAGATTCATTATATTAATTTCATAGATTCCTTCTTTCTGATATCTTATTTGATATTGATATGAGGACATACTATGAAACAAATTTTATTCCATGGGAAATTATTATGCTTATTACATATGATTGATTTCCATTTTTTCAAAGATGGTAAATTACATTTTTATGGGTGTTCTAAGACAATACATCAATTAATCAGGTAATGTTTTTGACTTATTCGATTTTATGTATGGGATTGGGGTGTAATCATATTCCATGAATGTTTCAAAGGACTTTTTTATTAATTTTTTATAATCCCCCTCTTAATTGTTTATAGGGAACCCTAACATGGCCCGTAGGCTTTTTGGCATTATGGGACCTAAAGGTATTTGAGTAATTAATATAGACTATAACTAATTGAAAATAGAACTCCCAAAATTCCTCATCATGATATCGACCCTCTATCTCTACCTGGTTGTTCAGTTAGGCTTCCCTTTGATTCACATGCTAGACCTGATAGCAATTTCCATACCCTATCATTTTTCTAAATCAGTTAGATCTTCTCTAGTGAATTCTCCTTCTTTGAATCCATATCTGAAGAATGTTATTTGTAGAGTCTACCTAGTACTTATATGAACAACTTATCATATGGACTAAATCCTTTATGTGTCCCGTAAGACCTACGTTCTCGAAGGCCTTTGGTGGCCAGAAGGGAATGGAGGACCCGAGGACCAAACTAGTGGCCTGAAACACCAAAAATATGAATTGTTTTGGATGCTATATTATCAAGGAATTCCCGTTACATTACCTATTATAGTATGTAATATAGTTCCTCCTACTATTCTACTATGGTAACCAAGATATATATCTCCACCCAGATTTGATATCAGGTCTCTTTCATGCACATTCTGTGTCCTCACTAACTCGGATGACTCTCTTGTGCGGTGTAATCATATTCCATTTTAGGACTCTGTCTATTATTGGATTTTATCCACTATAATGGGACTCTGTCCACTATGAGGTGTTGTTTATTTATGTTAACCTAGAAATTGGTTTATTTAATGTTATATACTTCTTTCACATTCATATATTACTATTATCATATGATACTATGTTCATTATATTATGTAACCATGATATTTTTCATGATCCTTCTATTTATGATATCATTTTATGTTTTTTGACACAAATATTATTATTGATCATCGTTCTTATTCCATTATTGACATTTTAGTACACCTATTTCATTTATGAATTCCCTATGTTAGCCTATGATGTTACATAAGCATAATTATATTTCGGATATCCTTATGGGGATTAAAATAATTAAATTTTATTTTAGTTTCACATTAATGTATTGAAAACCATGTAACCCAAAGGTAGTTGGAAATTTTTTCATTTGGTTTTGTATATGGTATATTTATGATAAAAATAAATCAATATTGTTTTCAAAAGGGTTGGGTCACTATAGTTGGTATTAATGTATTTTCTAGTTATTTTAATGGATTATGACTAAAATACTATAATGAGAAGCATAGGGATATGTCCATATATTGGATAAATATCCGGAAATTTTAGTAAAGTACAAATCTAGTGTTTTAATAAATTTACATCCCTATCTAAATAATTCAAGATGATATGGCTCTTTAATAGTGGTAAGTAGGTTTAATGACCATGAAAATCATTCATTATTCATTGACTCAATCATCACCTGGTTCATATTAAAAAGGCTCGACTAAACAAACATTTTGATACTCCTAGTGGATATTATTTATAAATTCAAAAACACTTTATAAACCACTATTAAGATTTTGAATGAATTATTATATTTTAGAATCTAAAAGGATTATTACCATAGATTTCAAATATTGGATACCCTGAAACTAAAAAGTTAGGATTTACAAGTCTTCTATTTTTTATCCCTTTTATCTTAATAATTTCACTTTTATATGTTAATGTATTGTGATCCTGTTTTTCCTTTATTGTAGTTAATCTTGTTAAAAATGAGAAATAATGGAAAAAACCAATATGTAAAAAAAATTTATGATTTACCTAATGATTTTTTGAACCTTATGTGAGAAGGATCTTGGATAATCATTGAAGTACTATCCTAGATGACTCATCCACTGAATTAGAACTTCAATCATGTAGAATTAAACCCTTTTAGAATGAGAATGTTGTGGTCGAATCCATTATGTTACAAATTCCTCAAACCATTAAAAAAATTGTATCCCACCATCCCAAAATAATGAATTAAATTCATTGAGAAGATATATTTTGGCCTCAAATTCTTGGAATAAGAAAACAACATACCTGAAATTTACTTATTTTAAGGGTAATACACTCAATGGTCAAAAATCATCATGAAAATGAGACAAAAATATGGTATTAACTCCATGTAATTCTATGGATTAAAAAAATATTTTTCGATACAATTTACCCCAATCAATCTATCAAAAATTGGAGAGGTATTTCATTGGATTGAGGTAAATGAGAATGATTATATCAGTTAATTTGAGGAATAATTCATAAGGATTTCATGGTTTGACCTCATCATTGTGATCATATTTAATGTATGGTATAAATTTTATTTCTTGGGTCAAACTAAATTCATTAAAAATATATATTGATTAATGGCTTTGGACGAAATGATGATTTTTTTCATTATAGATTTAATGTTTAGAGGTATATAAGAGAATCTGAGTGTTCTCATGTTCCTTGAGAAAATATGAATAATATGGATTTGTCACGGTGAGGATCAATAGATAAATATTATGGTCAAAAGAAAACCCAAATACGCAGATGTCAAATGTGTGGGAAGAGGAATTCTAGAAACTATATAAAGGGAACAAGAGGATTATTTATGTGTACAAAAGAGGTTTATCATGATAATTAATGTTGAATAGATATGAATAAACCCATTAATGAAATAGAGGAAAAGATGGTTCAAATCAACACTCATCATATGGTATAGTATTTCAATGTAAAGGAAAATGAGCATTATGAGTGAAAATTCCCAAATCCAAGGGTTGTCATAGATAATCAATGATAGATATCACCATTTCCAAGAGAATAAGTAATGGAATATACTATCACTACCACTATAGTGGATCCCGAAAAAGTTGTTCTAATATGTATGTTGGTTATTCATCCATGAATGGAAAATGTATTTTTTTGGTTCTATAATTTTTTTAATATTTTGAATGATTATTAGAAGTATTAAAAAATCACTTCAAAAAATATAGGTTCATTTTTCAATGATAACATAAAACTAAGAAATTAATGAATATCACATATATAACTCCACTATATTTGATTTTTACTGATTGAAACATCCAAAAAATCAGGTATTACTAACTTAAGTATATTTATATTATACTTTCGTCGTGTATTAGTTGTCTATGTATAAATATAACTTCAACTACTGAAAAATGGTGTTCTATCATTCTATCCTGAGTCATCTATTTATTTTTTATAAGTTTAATGAGAAGGTTTAGTATCCATTAAAATATTCATATCATTAGTTAATATTATTTAATTTTTAAAAACTATATCTTGCTCAAATGTTTGATACAATATATTAAATCATTATTTAATTCATTCCCATTTTAAGGGAAAATACATATGTATTCAATGAAATAATGTATGGCCTTCCTCTTCAAAGTGATGTTTAGTTCTCAATGGAACTTATACCTTGATATCTAACCATATCTATAAATCCTTATAGAATATCTACAATTGAGTAAGAGGAACTGAAAAATAACATAGAAGTGAATTCTAGATATGGGTTTTATACACCCAAGTTCATCACCATGGGTTGCACCAGCCATGTTTCACTAGAAGAAGTAAGGGTCATTGAACCCCTAAAATTATTATCATGAACACATAATAATCATGATAAAGAACATGTATCAGCTACAAATGATATAGTTGTTTTGAAAATAAACTATGTTGGAATATTATTTCCCTTAACTGGTACTCCAATTGGTATATCATCAGTTACGGGTTTGTAAGGAATATAGTCTCAATAATTCCATACAAACATGATATTGGAACAATAATTTTATTGTAATTCCATTCGAACACATTAATCCTCCAATAATATTTTTAGTTTTAACCAGTTGATTATTTAGAGAATATCTCGACCTATTTTTGGTAGTCTTTATAAATTATAAAATAATATACACAAAATGAATAATGTATAATGGAACAAAATTGAATATTTTATAAAATACCTTTTTAATTTATAATTTATATGAAATTTAATGTAAATATTTGTTTTTGATTGAGGTAGTATAATTATTGGGGAATTTTATCACAATCAAGAGGATATCAATTGACCATTTTAAGACAAATTCAATAGAAGAGTTATTAATGACAATATCAGTAATTAAGATATATAGTTTCTTGGAATAACATTGTATTATAAATTATTTGTGAGAAATGTATCTTGAATTTCATACCCCCTAACCATGATGAATCAAAAGGTGTAAAGTCGTATATAAATTAGTATTTATGAAGTGAGAATCATTGAATCAAAGAAGAGGAAAATCACTACACTAATCCACATTATTCCTTCAAATGGGGAATATTTTTTGGTATGTAGTGATGATTAAAAAATTGTATTTGGCTACATATTAATGAAAAATAATAACCATCTAAAATACGCCTCAATTTAGTAGAATAATCAAGAGTAGATATATCCAAATAATGAGTTAGAGTTGGATATAGAAATATTTGTTTTCAAAATATGGTGGAAATATATATATTGAATAATGTGTTAGATATATAATTATCATTCAATCCTCAATTATACATTGACACAAAATGAGATTAATATTAAACATAGAATATGGTTGGAGATAATCAAGTATTATGAATTCTCAATCTACAACAACTAGGGAAAAGATAATAATAGGGAAGATTATCTAAGAACAAATGTTCTAGAACCATTATCAATGATGGTAATTGATAAGGAAAAAATAATATTAAACATGAAACTTGTGGACATGGGGTTCAAAGAGGAAGGAACACCATCATTCAATTATCAATTAATTTATCAACCATACCATTTGGATAAGATAATGGATGATTAAATAGATTATTTAGAAAACAGTTGAGGTTGGATGCTATAATAAAATTGAAATCCTTAGAGTTCTAAATTTTTGAATAAGGGGTTGTTATATTTTGGTAACAACTATGTGTATCATAAAATTGTGTCATACTGAGGAAGCTATTTAATATTAAAAATATATCAAATTTCACTATCCATCGAAGTATAATGAAAATGTATCGATGTATTTTAATTGACTATTAGAGTCAATATAAATTTGAAAATCATTTAATACACCTAAAAATTATTATTATATTAGTGTGTGATGGATGAAATGAAAAAAATCCATGGGGGTAATGAAAACATTACATATAACATTATGGAAATGTGAATAAATCACCTTGTTGTTTTTCACTAGAATTCAGAATAAATCAATTACAAGTAATGATATTTGTGTTATGGTGGATTATCTTAAAAATAATTATCACATAATCATAACTCATTATGAATTTTCCCATGATAAGAATGAAATACTATTAATTAAAAAAGTGTTCATGTACTGTGGGACATGACTATAAAGTATCTGTGAACTACGATTTACCACCATGTACTAGAATAGTTTCCAACATGATTTAAATACTATGATGAAATTTATTATCATTATAACCCATAAAATGATGTCCAATATGAGTGGAGAATTAATACACTTGAGGTAATGTTGAGAGAATCATCGATGGATTTCAATGAGGGGATCAATAACTTACTTTAGTCAGGTTATCATAAAATAATAATATTCTCTCAATAATTCAATTGTATCCATATGAATCCCTTTATAGGAATATATGTAAAACATTTGTGTGTTTGAATGAAGTTGGTGAACAAAAGTTGTTATACATAAAATGGATGAGGATATGTATGAAATGTTGAAGACCATTCAGTTACATATCATGTCTCTTTGAATTCAACATAAGACCTAAGATGATAATCGTTGATGATAACTTGTCTTTGAGGTTAGAGATACATTGTTCCTCTAAATATATCCATATGAGAGACTAGTAATATTTTATAAGAAGTTAATTTTATGTCCCAGTTACATCAGATCCTTTGATATTATCTATAGTATCAAAGTTGTGACAAAATGACTAGACCTCCCTCAAATGCTATCTAAATTTCATGAAATATTGGTTTTATGCATCTAAATGATGTACTTAAAAAAACACTATTATTTAGAAAATTAAAATGTCATATATCTTAAAAATTATCTCTATTATGAGGATTGTCCACTGACGATCATGGAAAATAGAGGTAAACTTATATACAACAACATTACTCACACAGTCAAGGTACTATGGTGAAACCAAAATTCTGAGGAAGATACATGAGAACTATAAAAATCCACGAAGAAGAAGTAATCTAAACTATTTTATCCTTTTTTTATAAAAATAAAATTTTAGGGTCAAATTTCATAAGGGGGTAAATATTTAATGACCCAAAATTTTATCAATAGATTTCTCCCATTGATTATATAGTTGTGTCATATTAAGTAACAAAATTTTATACAATGCCCACATACCACATAATAATACCAAATAAATTATTTTATTATATAAAAATTAAATTTATAGAAGAAAAATGACCATAGAAATTTAAATTGTTACAAGGGGATGTAAATTTTGAAATAATATAAATAAATATTTGAATATTTTTATATACTCAATCTACCAGAATTAATGCACTCCCAAAAAACATTATAGAAATAAAGAATAATTTTAGTAATGAACTTAACATTTTGAAATTGAAGAAATATATAACCTTTATAGAAAACAAAATTGAATGAATAATGAGGAAAATGAGAGATAATTATTTAAATTTGGGAACCAAAATGAACATTTAAAATGTTACCATTTGAATAATAATATTATCATTCGAATAGTAACCATACAATTGAAATATAAATATTACCTTTATTAATAGTAACATGAATATTTTAATAGTACTCTTACCTTATATATTTATAAAAGTATATAAATGTTTTCAGAATGATAAAATTAGTGTTTATATTGTTATTAAATATATAAGATTTAGTTTCATTTTTAATAAAAAAATACATTATAACAAGAGAGTGTATTTTCAAAAAAAAATTATAAATTAATAAAATGTTTTATTTTAATTATACGAATATTTTATGATATCATAATTAATTTTTTAATGTTTTTAAAAATTGATCATAATATTAAAATTGGAATTTTTTGAATAAGTGATGATTATTTTTCAATTAGATTTATTATTTTTGAAAGTAGTCTTTATTAAATTGATTTTATTTATTTATGTTAATTTCATAAAAAATTGGTTTGGGTAAATTTTTGATATTTTACAATAATAGATTATTTTTTAGAGAATAGTGAAATGTGGTGAATTATGACATTTAACATTATATCATAAGAACAAGTTTTTTTGAGTCATGGCTAAGACAAAAATTTATTATAAAAATATCACAAGGACTATTTACATTATATAGCCATAAGAATCAACAATATTGATATTCCTATTTGAAGATAATGAAATATTTTATATTTTATTAAAAAACACTCATATCTTCAACATATTAATAACACCCTCGCTACCCCTTTCCTATCACCATATAAAGCTTTTCAAACAACTTCCTACATCCTAGGGTAATTTTTTCTTTCAAATAAAAATGTAAGCTTCTATAAGTGGGATCTCAGGAGGATAAATCCAAAGGAAAAGAAAATTCCCTAAACCTACTATTTTATTTTCCATTCATCCACACCCTCTTAATCAAATACCATAAATAAATATTAATATATATAGTATCATATTTATATTATACCAAAATGGCATGAAGGTCATACTTTTTATTTATTTTTGGATAATCCCCCTTTTTAATTAGGATGAGGGATAACCCTTACATGAATTGTAGTCCTAGTGGAATAATACCCAGTAAATTACCCTAAGTCCCAGAGGAAGAATGCCCAAACCATAAATAGAAGGACCAACCCACTAGAACATCCCATTCCCAGCATCTGCATTATTGATGGTTCCTAGTTCACTAACAGACATTTCTAAAGAGATAGAATTTCCCCATGCAAGGCTACATGGTAACTTGTCTTTCTGGATTTTTCAATACAATATCATTCTTCCATTTCGGTAATCTCTCATCTAGTAGATGGTAAATTAATCTGAATCATCTTATGGGGCCTAATCTATGTGATATATAGGCTGATCCATGGTCTTTTTGGCCAGAAGGCCATGTGTCCCA
This sequence comes from Viscum album, assembly GCA_963277665.1. Lineage (NCBI taxonomy): Eukaryota > Viridiplantae > Streptophyta > Magnoliopsida > Santalales > Viscaceae > Viscum > Viscum album. The sequence goes on from OY728127.1 coordinate 752,533,375, forward strand.
AATCCTTGGGTGGCCCGAAGGCCTTGTGGCTGGTAGTCCTAAAACCATTATCCATATTAAGTCCGTTCAATGCATTTGGGTTTTAAGTGAGGGGAGTTTCCACGACCTTATTATTTACATGTTAAAATTCACATATAATTAAATAAACTAATTATGTATGTTATGTATTTTTTAACATCATTTAAGGATAATATGTCTATAATATTACCTAAAAGGAATCTAGTTTTTGATGGTTGATAAAATTGACTAAATCAACTAAATATAAAATGATATCATTTTTACAAAAGATGACCATCACTATGTAGGAACATATATTTTTATATGGTAAAATTTAAATTTATTTAAGTGCATGATTAATATTTATTCACCTCTGGAGTTTTATTAAACTTCTACAAGAACATCAATAATTTTCTACACGTGATCCAATCTTGGAACCACACAATGGGGATTCCAATAAAAAAATTAAACTTATTTCTCATATAATTAGTTATAATTGAACATAATAACTTTATAAAAACTCAAATAAAGAAATATATAGTTCTATATTAATTAATTAATGATTTAAAATTTATTATTCATGAAATTGAGTGAAAATGTGGAATGATTTAAGAATATAAGTAACCATATCTCATCGAACCATCCTTTTTCATTGTGTTATTAATTGTCTCCATCAAACTTAATATTTCTCTTTCTATTATATATTTGTATTGTTTTAAATTCTGTATATATGTCTATTACATATAAATCTAGATTATTATGACGTCCTTTTATGGGGTAAATTGATACTTTACATTAATATATAATATTTTTTCATTTGGAAATATACATTGTAAATCAGATGAAAACTAATTATACAGCCCATTTTATTCCATGGGTAATTATTTTTTATATACCATAGTCTTGATTTAAATGTATGGGACAAAAAATCATTTACATGTTATTATGGGTATTCCTATATAGCGCTAATATTTAATGGGTATAATTTTTGTGTCTTGAGAGGCTATGTATGGTATTAGGTAGTAAACCTTATCCATTATATGATACTATCCACCTTGTATTGTTTTCATGGAAGACATCCTTGACTTATGTTTATGTCATGTTATATATTTCTACAAAATTCATATGTTACCATGATAATGTGATACCAAGATCATAATGTTACCGTACCATATGATTATTCCTGAGTTGTCTCATTATAATAATATTTTATATCATTTAAGTATGATGTTATGATTAATTATCATGTTTATTCCCTTACTGGACTTTTTCTCTCACCCATTTATTTTATACATAAAATTGTTTATCTTATTTCCTTCCAGAAGCACAAAGGGAAAATGAAACTCATTTTATAGAGTAAAATAATTTCCTTTCATTTTAGTTTTACTATGATATATATTTAACCTAGTCTCCTAAATACACCTTGATTTTTTATCATTTGGTTGTATTTAAGCATATTTATGTTAATAATATTGTAATAATATGTGTGACTCTTTTGGGATTCTATGATATCACTACCATCCTACTATATGATTGTCAGTCCATCAATTAAAATAACTAATTATTCCATACCAACACATCCATGAAATATAAGAGATTTTTTACAGATTTGATAGACCTATCACATATTCCCTAATACACTAATTAAATTCCATTATTATCCATTATAATACACCATAAAATTTCACCTAATGACCACCCATACACCCAAAAATATTGAATCTCAAAAAAAATTCATCACATTAATCCCTACCAGGTTCATCCACCCTAGCTCTAGCTTATATTACATCCTATTGTTATTTGATAAAATATGGATAATTAATGGAGATTTCATATATTCCATCACAATTTTAACAAACTCAACATTTTAGATAAATACTAAATCCCCAATAAAATCTAAATCATCTAAAATCTGGCAATTTTTTTAATATAGATCTAAAATTTAGTCTACTAAATACAAATACATCTATAGAATATAAAAAATTGTTATTCATATGTATTTTGGGAATTATGAATCTATTATTTCCATCTGGACTAAATAATCCCCCCTTTAAATTTTTCACAATACTAATTTGAAAAATGGGAATATGAAAAACATTCCATATAATAGCTTGAACAATATTTCTTATGACTTTTTTGTGGAAAAATATTTAATAAATTATTTTCAATGGATAATTATACCTCACACAGAAAATTTATGGTAAATGTATAATAGTTAACATAATAATAATTATTTCATTGAAAGTTAGATACTTTATTTTGAATATATTATTATATTTGACCTAATTGAAATTTTTAAAGGAAATATTCCACGACTGTATAGATATTTTGAGGTGGAAAATCATAATCAAATCATTGATCTCACCTTTTGAATTTAATTATTTTTTTTAGTTTATTCTTTAAATAATTTTAATGATTTAATACATTAATAGCTCCATCTAATATATTTAATAAAAAAATAAGTTGATATAACATTATTATTACTTATATAATATTTGGGTAAAGCTATTATTACATTTAATTTCAAATGATCTCACTTATATAGTCCATTACATACTACTCTATATGTAATTTGAGGATATATTTTTTATGTGATATATTATAGTTAATAATATAATACAGTTTTTGAATTATTTTTTGTTAGAAGTTTGGATGAGAAATGATGACCATTTGAAGTCCCCCTGAGACCCAAATTCTCATTTTTACTGAAAATACAATTAAAGGATCAATTATTTAATTACCATAAAAAATATAAATATTCTAAATTTTATAAAAATATATAAATATAAATAAATAAATAATAATAACATGTATAATTATGGAAATTTTATTTATATTTTTTCATTCAGTTAGATCATTTTAAAATAAATTACAATTACCAATAAGATAAATTCATTTTATTATATAACAAACCTCAAAAAACAGAAAATTTTATTTGGTTCATTATCATTTTCTGCCACTATATTCTAATTATAGACACACCAAATCTATAATACACACTTAAAAATCATTTTTTATTTGATTAATGTGGATGAGAATAAAATATTTATAAATAGATATATATTAATTGGTCTCTCTCGTCCATCCTATTTCTATTCGACATTTCATGGAATGATTTAAAATAAATCATTTATTTTATTTTAATATTATATTCTTTTTTTATTATAATAATTTAAAATTAAATATTTTATATTACTAAATTTTTTATAAAACATAATGTTCTGATTGATATAATAAATTTATTAATTAGGGTTAGGGAAAAATCGATTTCCAGATGTTCACTCCCTACAAGTATTTTTTCAAATTATTATTCATCTCTATAAATACAAGATAATTACATTTAACTACCCAGTTTCAATGAAATACTAGTAGTGAGACTAATGGATGATAATGAGATCATCATTAATAATTTAATTTGTTGTCTTGAGGTTATAAGCCACCATTTGGATGATTTGACGTGGGGTTATTGACTCATGTAGCATGTGATGGGAAATTCTAGAAATTTTTATGCATAGAAGCATACATTGTGTAATAATGAATGCCTGGAAAATAGATCCAATTAATTAATAAACCATTTAATAATATGAAAAATGAAGTGGTGATTAAAATCCATATATGTTAGAAATAAATTTTTTATTTTGAGTAATTATTTAATTTCGTAAAATTAATTTAATGTATCAATTTATTGTTCCATTTTTATACATAAATTTATATTTTGAATTGATTATACATTAATCATGCATTTATGTAAAATAAATATTGTCTTTTAAATGATATGTGATAACCAGATTATTTATTATAGTCACTAAAAATTCCCAATCAAATTTACTATAAACTTTTTAAACCATTGTATCATTTTGGGGTTGGTATGGTCTGTGATAATATCGTAGATGGATTAATAGAAAAATAATATTTTACATTCATTTTTAATTTCTATAAATATTTATTAACAAATAATTTTATGTAACATAACATCAACCATTTTATAAAGGTGATATTGTATAACATGAATAATGTTAATGTGTTTAGTTTTTCTTATTTTATTACATATCATAATCATAAATTTTGAATAATTGTTTAATTATGGTTAATCAATATTTAAAATTTTTGTCACAGGATATGGTTAAAACATAATCCGAGTGATATATAGTATTGATAAAAAACACATCGGTGACCTTCATTCGTTACAGTGTTGCTCAGTATGAGCATTCTAATATGGGTGGGACAGAGCTACGTGTATCAAATAATAGGATCTAGTGAATCTACGGTATATTTATAATTTTCAGTTTTTATATAACATTATATATCTATATTGGATATGTGTGATATATTTAATTTAAATGGGTGATGTGTGATTGTCATCAATCACCATGTTAATGTTCCATCATGATTGAAGTATGGATCGATAGTAAATGATTTTTCATGAGTGTATTTTTCACATGAGAAAGATCAAATTGTATTAAATTCATCATGAATTAAATATCTTAAGAATAGTGATATTATCTTGACTGATCATCGAAACAAATCTATCATCAATCATCTAGGTTGTTCCTGGAGAGTCAGTTTTAGAGAGATCATTTATAATGTTGATATAGATTCCCATGATTTTACAGAAACTCTTTTAGTGGTAGGAGAACCTTATTAATTAATAATATTCTTATTTTTGGGCCTCAATTATAGTTATTCTATATTCTTATTCTTTTCATTTGAGTCCGTTGGGGGGAATTCTATTTCTCTAACCTCCTTTTTTTAAGAAGTAATGTGATTGATCTGCTACTGGTGTTTCTAGTTTCACCAATGAATTCTAAAAACATCTTCCTAATATATGTGTTCCATTTCAACTAATGATAATGTCTAATAATCTAAAATATATTTTCCAAATGTACTATGACATTTCGTATATGTCATAAGATCTTAATTCATTTAAACGGATCTTGGTGGACTATAAGAGTCTCTTGGATTTTTCAGTTGAATACACATCCAAATATTATGAATATTTCAACTACCTCCATATCCTCTTCTGGTAGTGAATTATTTAGTTTTCTGGGAAAATTTCTTCATAAGAACAAACCTGAAATCCATGAATATTGTGTACATTTTTACCATCCTCATGGAGATGATTTAACCCCACAATATTCTCCCTTTATTCATACAAATTATTCTATAACTCAATCACTATAAAGATGTTTTAATAATCTAAATTGGATTAAGATATTTCTATTAGAATATGATCTAAAATAGAATAGGCATTAAAAAAGTGGGTTTCATGGTCTATCTAGCATTTCTCCATGATATTGTTAAAGGAACCATGGCATAATGAACTGTATGTTCAAAATCAGGGAATGTGATATCGTAATCATTCATTTAATATTCCATTCCAGTTTATATCAAACAAAATTATTTTAATTAGAAGAAAATTATGATGAGTTTAAAAGTAAATAATAATCATTTAAGAGTTAAAAAATAATTAAGAAGGCTAAAAACGGATGTTTTAAGGCTTTTTATAATTTTTTATTCATGGAATGCCTCCGAAATATGGTAGAATATTTTGTTCACTTCAAAGATAATATAGAAAAATTAGATCCCTATTAAAATTTTATGATGTTGTCCACCATTAGAAAACATCAAAATTTAATTTATCACGCTATTATTTTATTTATAGTTTAATCAATGGTTCAAATATATTATTAATTCGAGGGATATTCTTCCCATGCATAGGGAGATTCATGTTGTTCGTGTATACACTATATGGGAGTAACCTATCATTTTTCCTTAGTAATCATTAATAACCACTTCTTTGAATAATATATCAACTCTATTAAGGAAAATAATTATTAATTATCTTATTATTCAATCCAAATGTGTAAATATATTGTGTTTTTTTATGTTTCAATGTTATCCTCTACTGCATTAAGAATATGAGTTATCCATCAAATCACATTAATCATGTAAAAATTATATCTATCAATATATAGTTCTTTACCTGAATAATTAAATACACTTGGAAGAAGTATTTCCCCAGACCCCATGCCATCATTAAACCCTCAAATACATTATTAGTTCTTTATTTTAATACTCTACAACATAGTTCACATGAAAACTTGTGTTATGGTATATATTTTTTATCTGAAAATTAAATAGTTCACTTAAAACAACCATTTTGTATAGGTATTAGAAAAAAATAAAAAATAATATTTTAGGATAATTATCTACATTGTGGCTCATTATTAATTATGGTTTTGCGTCCTCCGCCATAAAACAATACCATGGTATAAGGGATATTTTCAATATATTTTTAGTTTTTTCGTGTTCTTCATGAATCTATTAATCTAAGAGATATTTATTTCCATAAATTTCCATCACATCATTCCCAATATGTACATCATGGAATTTCATGTACCCATTGGATGATGGTGACACAGAATGTATTTTTTTGTAAATGGATTATTAAACTCATTGTTAAAGTTAAAGTAAAATTATATTGTTTATGTGTGTTCTAGATTTTAGTATATAAGAGGGAAATATTTTTTAAGAACCAACCACTAATGAATTTTTGAATGATATTTTCGATATCACATACTCAAGATGAAGGAGATTAATAAGTACATGATATAAAAGGAGAAATCCAGCGAATGTTTGCACACTTTTTGATATACAAATACATAGGATTAAATGTTTTATATGGATTTATGAGGAATTAATTGATACTAAATTATGTAAAAAAGTAATATAAATCTATTTAATTAATGATATGGTGTTAAAAATATTTATGACCAGTGAGAATGGAAGAAGAATTTATATCAACAACATTTCGATATACTGAAGTGTGTTTCTCATATTTATAGATTTGGAAGATTGTAATCCTATAATAATAATGTATATAATATGGATATAGAAATACCTGAAAAATTAAATTACATGTAGATGAATAAAGAATGAGTATCATAAGGATGGACCACATTCAAGAATTCCAATTTTTCATATGATTGATTCCTTAACATTTACTCGTTTGGTTTCAATGGTGAACATCTCTTTATGAATAGATATTGTGGAATTATCCATAATATGGTAATATTAAAACTGTACAAATAAGAGTTTACTCTTGATGTAAATGTATTCAATGAAGAGTTCACCATTTGATGAACACTCCAAATCTATAAGAAGATATTCATAAGGAAATTAGTTTGATGGTAAAACCATTATAGTTAACTTAGTGAAAAAAGAACAATGTATTTAAATGAAAGTTCCTCATAATGTAGTTCTTATCTAAGAATTTAAAATGTCACTATAGGGGTAATCTAATTTCAAAAAAATAAACTATAGGTTTACAATTAGCATTCTTCTTTATAAAGGTAGACATACAATGATTTTTGAAAAGGCATGTATTGATCTATAAATCATGTTATCCCTTCATATGAATTATACTAGGAATAAAAACAAAAAATAATACGATATAATATCTATAGAATATAAAGTAGATAATAGAAATGAGATTAATGAGAAAGCATGATGGTTTCAAAAATCAAGACATATGATGTTTTACTATTCATTATTAGTAGAACATCACATTGAAAAATGATAAAGATTGATTTAATATGGAAAAAACATATATATCCAAACTAAGGTTTTTTAAATGGCCTACTAATTGAATGTTAAGGATTAATATAATGAATTTTAGATTTTTAAATTTATAAATTTGATATTGAGAGTCATGTAAATATTGATGATTTTATGGATAAATTAATTGACAAATCCAATGGGATAATTTTTTTGAAATATAACCATAATGAAATAACTATAATGGGAATTTCATTACTTTCAACAAAAATTCATGAATCAAATGAATTTTTTTTGAAATGATATGTGTGTTTTTAGATTTTAAGCAATAAGAACTTATTAAAGGTTACTTTTTTCTTAAAAAAGACATCAAAATAATGTTCAGATTATTAATTATTAGTAATGACTAAATTATGTGTATCTAAAATATAAATTTCCCGATTGAGGATTCATAGGAAAATGAAAGATTTTTAGTTCAGTCTAGATAAGGGGATGTTGAAAACAACATATTCTAGAGGTTGATGTTTAATTGATCAGAATATGAATATGAAAACATTAAATAAATTTAAATAAAATTACAAAAGATGGAGAACACCGAAAGAAGATGAATCATGTAATATAATGTTTAATGAATTTAATTTTTTATAATAATTATATAAGAAGTGTAAAAAAAATAACCCAAAAGAGAAAATAAAAAATTATATATAAGAACATTAACTATATGATTTTGAAAAAAATACAATTTTTGGAATGTCAAAAATTTTGAGGAGAGTGATCTAGAAACTCGATATTCACTATTCATAAATGAATCATCATTATTATAGAGAATATAATTAGATAGGTTAAATATTTTGTATTCCTTGTATTGGGGAAAATTTGATGGAGTTAAATCCCAATATCTTTTAGAGATATTTATAGATTTCAATTTATGATTTGAGAAGGTGATTAATACAAATTGAAGCCCAGGTGTTCCCCAAGATTAATTGATGGGGTAAGGACCCATCTTTAAACATTAAATAATCATGAATTAAGATAATAATGAACATTTATGACCTTTTCATGATTAGGGTTTTAGATAACTGGGCTGTAACTATTACATTACATCTCAAAATTAACAAATTAGACACTACTACTATTTCCAAATTTTGCACAATAATACAACTCTTGGAATAAAACAAGAGATATTTTCTTGATATAAATCTTATTTAATTATTACGTTATCTTACCCTTATTTATATATAGTGAAAAATATTTCCAATACTTGGGATACACATAAAAATATAATTAATGGTTATAAAACAATGAAATAAAACATTAGTACATCAATAAATAACAATCAATGAAATCATACTTTTCAATATTTAACAAAACTCGGAAAAATAATATGATTGATGAATAGAGCATAGAAATTATAAATCATAACAGAAACTTGTGAAATAAATTTCAAACATACATTTTATCTTTCACAGATACGTATATATCTACGTTTGGAATACCCGTCATGGTATATTCACTAAATCTCTTAGGAGAAACATTAACCTTTACATCTGACAGGTTACCCAATGCATTACAGAGCTATCTTGGGCTTTGACCTAAAAATTAATTGTTATTTGATTATCAAAATCCACATTGTGGCTGAGAGGGAACCACCTATATATGTAAACAATTCCCAAGAACAATAAAATGTTCAAAACACATAAAACAAATATAAATAAAAGATAACATTTAAAAATTTTAATCACAATATATTATTTGAAGATATTTAAAGAACAAGTGATTTCTCAAAATCATTTTCAATAAAAAATATTTATAATGGGTATATATTATTTAATTTCTATTTGAAAACATTATGGCTTGTTAAGGAAGCCAAATATCAAATAATGTTCGATGTGGTGGAATGTTCGTTGTCACCACCTATGTTAAAAAGATACAATCTCATTGCCATTTAGTAAAACTACACATAGCAAAATATTCCCATGGAATGAAATGAAAATTAAAAGAATTTTATACATCATATAAATGAAAGTCATGTATAAATGAAAATACACCTCGATGAAAGGAGGTTGAGATGAAGTCCCTTATAAAATTTGGCAGCCTAACAACGTCACCTAAAAATTTAGAAAATGAGATGATAGGAGTGAAAAGGGTCTCTCATCACTTAGAAATTATATTTATAGCATTAAGGATATAGAAAAACATATCCAAACTTAATAAAATGTAAATTCAAATACATTACAAGAAGAAGTCTTTGACTAAAAGAGGAAGGTGAAAAGTTCCCTTAAATAGATCATTTCGTTAATAAAATAGATCAATTATGAATATTCATTATAATTACACATAAATAAAGTATAAATACAATATATGATATTAATATTTATTTCATAGATAGTCATATCAGGATAGAATCGTGAACTATAAGATTAACCCTATGAATATAAATTATGTTATGAATTTCCCTTTCCTCATGTCCGACTAGACTCATTCATTCATCAGTCTCTTGAAAAATAAACTAAATTTAATTTATACTTGATTCAAAAAAAATTTCAAGTTTAATTTTCACTTTATATCACTTATTACCACATTATAAACATTACATAATCATTTATGTTAATAACCATTTTTTTCCGATATTTGGTACTTGAGTCAAAAATAAACATCTTATAATTAGAAGTTATCCATGTGGTCAAAATTTCATTATATCCTGAATGATATTAATGATTTTCATATAATATATATCATACATATCTAGAATATATATATATATATATATAATTGTACATAACAATGGGATATAAGAAATGAAATTCACCACTAATGGAGATGGTAAGTCATACGTACGCAAGAACCCTACTTTCATTTATATTTAGTATTCAATGGTATGAAAACATAATGATAAATAGGTATAATATAATTTTGGTATAATATATTATATAATTTCATTAATTTCATCATTTATAGGCTCCATGTATGGAATAAACGATTCATATCACATTGAGGGGGAAGGATTCCGCACTTCCTCAAATGAAATTATCATATTTACACATTGTGGAAACCGTAAATGTATGATATAAATGAATAATAAGAAAAATAGGGTCAATATAAAGATAAAATATATCTTATATAAATACAGTACAATCATAATGGCCACCATGAGAGGAGGTATGATATATTTGTATAGTCATTATTTCGTGATGAAGCAGTTCGTCTTCCACAACAACATTATGATCGTATCAATTAGATGGAGGTGTGGGGATGTCTAGTTCGAATCATTATCATAAAATAATCCTATTATATTGAGGATACTTGTGTTGTCATAAAATAATGGAATTAAGAGAGTTTCTGGGGTTATAAATGTAAAATAAATGAAAAGAACATGAGAGAAGACATTACCTTTAAATTGGGTAACTCCCTTCGGTTTGAACCAAAATGATTTATTGAAGTTACTTCTGCCTATGTTAAGGAATATTTGTGGAAGAGAGGGATTCTGTGAGCTTATTTGGGAATAGGATGGACAAGACAATGGGGCCTGAGAGGTGGAGTAAAGGTTAGATGTGATGTCTTTTTATAATGGGGGAGGAGTGACTCTTTAGGAATGATTGAGAATATTATTTTATTATAAACTGAATTTAGATTTAAAAAATTACCAAACATATATTATTAGAAGATAAGGTGATTATTGTTTGAAATCCTCTCAGGAAAAGGGTTTTAGACAAGTTTAGGGCTTAAATGTAACATTATATTTTATCTTTAACCTTTAACTAATTTAACTTTTACCATGTTCTCTTGTATATTAATACTATATGGTTAATATATTTACTATAAATTGAAAAGAGACCAAAAAATGGATCATTACTGACATCAGTAACATCATATATGTCATTATTTTAGAATCATATATTTTTTGGACTATTTTTCCATTTAATAAAATAATTATTGATTTAAAAAATCATTTTTGTCAATTTATATACTATTCATATTAAGAATTTTGAAAAATTCTGTAACAACATAATTATTTTGAATAAACTACATTTATTGACATATAACAGGTTATAATCATCCCTAAAATTCTTGTATACCATAAAAAGTTTCCAAATTAATTTATTTTAATATTTATAATCTCATTTTTTAAATCATTTGTTAACAAGGTAATCATTACATCATCATTGTGTCATAAATAAATTTATTTATATGATGGATAAAAATTATAAATAAAATACCATGATGTGTTAAATATTTTTGTCATTCTAATGACTATTTATAGTCAAAAATATAACATATATAACATATTATAATAATTGGTTTATAAAGGGATACATGTTTATGTTAAATTTTCCGTAACTTTAAATTATTTTTTATAATGGTTCATTTTCACTTAGAAGTGGCTCCTTGGGGTCCCAAAATTGAACCAAGGATACCCATGGTCGTAAATGTATCATCCAGTAGGATTCTAACTTGTGTTTGGGTAATTTAATATTATTATAATATTATGTTTTTAACCATATTTACTATATTTACCCTTTGCCCATGGTACATAAAATATTAACTATAGTTACTATTCGTAATGTCTAAATTTTTTTACCTATTTAAAAGATTTGGACCTCTGGATTCTAAATATGAAATTCATTTTTCCAAATTGAAAACATAAAAGTTGAAAATTTTATTTTAAAATTAATTCCTGATGTCAAAACCAAAAAGCGTGTTTTTAAAAATTAATAACTATCAAAATATTTAAACTTGTTTATGTTCTATTTCAATGTGAAATTAATTTTAAATGACCAAATATGGATTATATGTTAGAAATATAATCTAATAAAACATTAAAACCAATTAAAAAGATAATATAACCATATAAATTAATTATATTAAATGGAAATTTTGCCATATTTTTCACAATTCATTAAAAAATGAACATTGCTAGAAAAATACCAAAATTTCCTCGAAATTAAATATTGAAGACCAAATCATAAATAAGAATATTATTTTTTCAAATAGAACATATTAATGTTTCAAAACTAGATTAAAAACAGATTTTTCATCAAAAGGTGGTATGTCTGACTTTTAAAGAATATTAGAGTACTGATACTTAAAATTGGATTCATTCACATTTTAAGCTAATATATTTTATTTGATAAATGTAAAAAAAATAAAAAAGAAATTATAATAATATTGTAGTTAGTTATGTTCATTTATTCCAATAGAACATCTATGCATTAACTGCCATTTAAAATAATGATATATTATTATATTTTTTTAGTATGACTCATCAACGTGTGAAACATGATATTTCAGAGAAACCCATTGTTGCATGTCAGGTATTCCATCGAACATAGAATCCCATATAAAGTAAAAAATTAATATTCAATTCAGAAATATTAATAAAAATAAAAATAAAATATTTATTATTTTTCGGGGATGTTACATCCTTCCCCCTTTTGAGAATTGCGTCCGTGCAATTAGATTCACATATCAAATAATTAGGGGAATTTATACCTCCTAGAATTTTAAGATTCCCTCATTATATCTTCAACCATATGGTTTTTCCACAAAACATTAACCAGACATATTATCTTATGCCACAACAGTTGCTCCTTGCTATCAAGAATCTTGACTGGTTGTTCCACATAAGGATTATTCTCTTCCAACTGAACTACCTCTAGACTCAAAACAAGATATAGATCCATAATATAATTTCTTGACATTGAAAATTGAAAAACATATTTTACCAAAGATAAACTTAGTGGTAAAGCCACTCTGAAGGAAACTGATCAAAATTTCTCTGGGATTTTATAGGGTCCAATGAACCTTGGACTCAAATTTCCCATCTTTCAAAAATGCATCACAATTTTCCATGGAAAAATTTATGAAAGACATGATCACCTACCTCAAAAGTAAGTTCCTACCTTAAGTTATCCTCATAACATTTCTTCATGCTCTAAGATATTCTCATGTGTTTATGAATCAACTGAATTTTTCTTGCCATATATTCTACAAATTTTGGGCCCATCAACATCCTTTCATCTACTTCATCCCAAAAATCTATAGTTCGATACTACTTTCCATTTAATTCCTTGAATGGAGCAATCTGTATAATGGAATGAAAACTGTTATTATATGAAAATTTAACCCAAGAAAGATGTTGGTCCTGACTACCCTTATAATTTATTGATAAAGTACATATTATATCATCCAATGTATGAATTGTTGTTTCTAAATACTGATCTTATTATGGATGAAAATATTTACTTAAATGTAATTCAAAACCAAAAACTTCTAAATTCCTTTAAAAAAGATAGAAGTAAACATGGGATCATGATTAAATACAATAGAGAGGAAATATCCATGAAACCTAGATATCTTTTTAATATACAACTAAGAAAATTGATCTAGAGATAAAGTATCTCTAATAGGAATGAAATGAGATGATTTAGTCAATCAATCAATAATAACCCAGATTTCATTATTACCTCTATAAGTATTTGGTAATCCCACGATGAAATCCAAGGATGAATTTTCCCAGTTTCATTCTTGCAGTATTAAAGGATGAAGAATCACTTTAGTTAATTGATGCTCTTCATTAACCAGTTGAAAATTTAAACACTTCATAGTAAAGTCAGTAATAATTCTTTTCATTCCACCCCAACAGTAATACTCCCAATAACCTATGTACATCTTAGTACTGTTGGGATGAACTGAAAAGTGAAAACTATAAGCGTCACATAAAAACTCATTATTCAAATATGAATCACAAGGCATGCATAATATATTCACAACCCTCAATATACCATCATCATCATTGTTAAATTCAGGAAACATAACCTTATGAACCAACTATTCATTTTTCTTAAACTCACTGTCTTCCTTCTGCACTTTATTAAATTTGTTTAATAGAGATGATTTCACTAATACCTGAATCACAATAGAGTAATTTCCGGCAACAAAAACTTCTATACCAAAGTTAAAAAAATATTTAATCAATAGATCATGTTCTAAACATAACATGGTTAATGCAACATTACTTTTCTGACTCAAAGCATCTGCCACTTTATTTTCCTTTCCTGGATGGTAATGAATCGTTCAATAGTAATCTGTGATTAATTCCACCCATCTACTCTATCCAATGTTCAATTCTTTATAAGTGAATATATACTTCAGACTTTTTTGGTTAGTGTATATTTCACATTTTACTCTATACTGATGATTCCAAGAAATTTTTAAAGCAAAAAACAACAACAGATAATTCCAAATTATCTGTTGGGGAATTTTACTAATGTGGTTTCAAGTAATGTGAAGAAAAAGAAATTACCTGATCATTATGCATAAGGACACATCTAAGTCATTTCAAAGAATCATTCTTGTAGAAAAAATATTCTATGGCTTAGAAGGTAATGCCAAAACTGAAGCATTCAACAATCTTATTTTCAATTTTTGAGTCAACTGAGCCATCACTGCAACAAACTGTTCAATTCTGATTTCGAACATCTTAGGATGCTGATTTGGAAGGTCATTTCCTTCTATATTCCTTTCTAACATAGAATCCTTTTTTCCTCTACGAAAAACCATTATGAACAAACATATCGTAGTTGAAGAAACATGGTAATCTATAAATTATATATCATTTTAATTTGACCAAAAATTAATTTTTGGATTTTAATTTAACAAAACCCTAACTCATATTGTTATCTAAACTGGCATATGATTCCAAATTTATGGCCTTGGCCTTAAACATTACATAATCTTGATTTATGATAATAATTCACATTGACGATCTTTTCAGGTTTATATTTATAGAGAATTTGTTCGTAACTATTACATTACATCTCAAAAATAAAAAAGTAGACACTTCTACTCCATCCTAAATTTTCACAAGAATAAAACTCTTTAAACAACACAAGAGTTCTTATCTTGATATAAATCATCTTGAATTCCTCCTTTTTATTAACCTTCCTTACACCATGTGAATAATATTTCAAAAACATGGGATGAGCTTAAAAATCATAGTAATTTTTTTTAAAAAAAGAAAGAAAACATTAGTACATCTATACAAACAAATCAATGAAACCAAACTTTTCAATCATTAACATTCCATAAAAATCAAAAGATTTATGAATAACACATTGAAATCTTAAATCATAACAGTAACTTGTGGCATCCATATCAAAATTACATTGTAGCTTTCAGAGCTATGTTGGGAGTTACATTTGGAATTCGCATCACGATATATTCCCAAAATCTCTTAGGATAATAATTAACATTTACCTCTATCACAAAACCCAAAGAGTTGGAGTGCTATATCATGTTCACCCAGCCTAGGTTTATTATTGAACCACCACTATACATAAACAATATCCAATAACCATAACAGATTCATAACACATAAAACAAATATAAAGGAATGATACCATTTCCACATTTGAATCACAATATATCATTTCACGATATTTAAATAACTTGTTCATTCTAAAAACCATTTTCAATACCATAATATGTATTAAGTGTATAGGGAATTTTTTTATTTTTAAAGACATTACGGCTTGTTAAGGAATCCAACTATCAAATAATTCTCACGGCAGAAGAATGGTCGTTGTCACCGTGTATGTTAGAAAGAATCATTCCCTTTGTCATTTAGTAAAAAGCTACATAGAAACAAGATTCCACTGAATGAAATGAAAATTCACAGGATATTATATACCATATAAAATAATGTCACATATAAATCAAAATACAGCTCAATGAAAGGTGATTAAGATGAAGTCCCTTACAAAAATTTAGCAGACTAACACGTCACATTAAAATTAAGAAAATGAGTTGATGGAAGAGAAAAGGGTTTCACATAACATGGATAGAAAATTAAAATAAATATGGATATAGAATAATATATCCCAACATAATAAAATGGAAATTAAAATACATAAAAAGAAGAATCCATAGACTAAAAGATGAGGGTGAAAGGATCCCTTACATAAATTATTTTGTTAATAAAATAGGTAAATTATGTGTATTAACTATATGAACACATAAATAAAGTATAAATAAAAGATATTATATCACAATATAATTCTCACATAATCATTTCACAACTAAATATTGAACTAGAAAATCTACCGAAGGAATAGAAATTGGGTTATGAAGTTCCCTTACCACGTATTCAACTTGACTCGTTCATATTTTAGTCTAATGAATAATAAAATAACGTTAATTTATACTTCCTTCAGAACATTTTTCAAGTTTATTATTCATTATATATAACATATAATGGAATTAAAAACAATACATAATCATCTAAGTTAATAATGGTCATTTTTTCGATATTTGGTTCCTGAGTCAAAAATGAACATCTTATAATTACATGTTTTCCATGTGGCCAAAATTTAATTATCTCTAGAATTATATTCATGATTTATATATCATATATATATATGTGTGTGTGTGTGTATTTATAATAGTACATAAAATTTGGAGATAAGAAATGAAACTCACTGATCTTAGAGAGGGTAAGTTGTACGTACACATGAACATTAATTTATTATCTATTCCATATCTAATATAATGAAAAAATAATGATAAATAGTTATATAATAATTCCAGTATAATATAATATATAATTTTATCAAATTCATCCTATATACGTTCAATATGTGGAATGAACGAGTCATATCACTTTGATGGGGAGGTCGTCCCTACTTCCTCAGATGAAATTATCGTATATACCCATTATGGAAACAGTAAATGTATGATATAAATGAAAAATAAATAATAAAAGGGTCAATATAAATATAATATATATCACATATAAATACATTTCCATCATAATTTACACCATTATAGGCGGTAGGAGATATTTGAAAAATCATCATTTCGTGAGGCAGTAGTCTGATGTCCATAGAAACAGTTAGTTCGTATCCATTAGATGGAGGTGTGTAGAAGTGTACTTAGAATACTTCACATAAAAAATACTAGTATATTTAGGATAATGTTGTTCTTATAAAATAATGGAACAATGATATTTTAGGGGGATAAATAAAGAAAATAAAAGAAATGATCTTTAAAGCATACATTACCTTTAAATTGGGTAGCTCCCTTTTATTTGTACAAAAAAGGATTTATTTAAGTGCCTTCTACAAAATTTAAGGCTTCTCCGTGGAAGAAAGGGATGTTGGGAGCTTATTTTTTCATATTTTGGACCAACCAAGGGGGTTTGAGAGGATTCAGTAAGGTTTAGGGGTGATGGATTTTTATAAGGTTGTGGAGGGGCTCTTTATGAATGATTGGTAGAATTATATTATTATAACTTGAATTTTGATTCCCAAAGGTCCCCAACTCATTCAATTAAAATATAAGGTGATAATTGTTTTAAATACTTTCACAAAAAGGGTTTTAGACATGTTTAGGGCATAATATTAACCATATCATTTAGCATTAACTTTAAGTTAACTAATTTATCTTTTACCATGTCCTCTTATATATTAATAATATTTGGTTGATATATTTACAATAAAATGTCAAGAGTCCAACAAATGTATCATTAATTTCATTTTAACATCATATATTTAATTTTGACGAATCTTAGATTTATAGAACTATTTTATCATTTAATAAAATATTGATTGATTTAAAAACTCATTTATGACAATTTATAAACTATTCATATAAATAATTTTAAAAATATCTATAATAAAATGATTATTTCGAAAAAAAACTACATTAATTAAAATATAAAAAGTTATAAATAATCCATAAAGTTCGTGTATGGCCTAAAAAGTTTCAAAATAAATTCATTTTAATATTTATAATCTCATTTATTTGAAAAAAAATCATTAATGAGCTAATAATTTCATCATCATTGTGTCATAAATAAATTTATTGATATGATGTCTAAAAATTATAAATAAAATTCAATTATGTATGAAATATTTAATGATTTATAATTACTATTTATAGTCAAAAATATCACTTATACAACCCATTATAATTTTTTTATTAATATATATATGTTTATGTTGTATTTTCCTTAACATTAATTTATTTTTTATAGTGTCTATTTCACTTAAAAGTGGATCAATGGGTTCCCAAAATCGATCGAAGGAGGCCCATGGTCGGAAATGTATTAGCCAGTAGTTGTTTATCATAATTTAGGTTAATTTAATATTATTATAACATTATTATTTTTACCCTTATTTACAAGATTTACCCTTTAACCTTGGTAAAAAATATATTTTCTGAAGTTACTATTCATAATTTAATAAAATAAAAGTTACATATTTAAAAAAAATTCCTCCATATTCTAAATATTTAATCCATTTTTACAAAATCAAATCAAATAAGTTTTATAAATAAATTTGAAATTAATTCAAGTTGTCAAAACCAAAAGGAGTGTTTTTATGTAATAATAACTATTAAAAGATTGACACTTGTTTATAATGAATTTAAAATTAAAATTGCATAAAATGGACAACATTGGATTCATTTGTAAAAATATTATCTAATTAAACTATAAAAACAATAAAAAAATATATATCCATATAAATAAATTAGATTAAAAGTAGATTTACAGTATTTTTCACTATTAATAAAAAATTAACAATATCATAAAAATAACAAAATTTCATCCAAAGTAAATTTTGTGTCCCAATTATGAAGAATGATATTATTTTGAAAAAAATAACATATAAATCTGTCCAAAACTATATTTAAAAAGGGTTCATCATCAAATGGTGGTAAATAAACATTTTAAAAAAATATAACAGTATTTATACTTAAAATTGAATTTATTCACATTTTATACATATGAATTTTATTGGATAAAATTATAAACATTTAACAGACATATATAAACATATTTTAGTTACTTATTTTCTGTCCTTCAAATAAAATTTCTAGGCATTTTTTACCATTTAAAATAATATTATACTATTATATTTTTTCAGTATGGCTCATCATTGTGTGGAACATGAGATTTTGGAGAAACTCATTGTTGCATGTCTGGTACGCCATCGAAAAAAGCATCATATTTATATAAAAATTTTAATTTTATTTCACAAATATTAATAAATATTAAAATATAATATTCATTATTTACCTGGGATCTTACAGTTAGTGAATGGATACATAAATGGGGAACATCATTTGAGAATGTTATAGAAACTAGTGAGAGATGATATCATTAATAAGAATAAAAAGGTATAATAAACAGGTGACCATGCACACTATAGAAGATCTGAAAGATATATTATGTTAGAAGAATGTAAGTAGATTCTTGAGGAATTGAGTGACCCCTCCAGATTCAGAATACAAGATGAAGGAAATCCTTACCAATGTCATATACATATTTAAAGATGTTACGCATTCTATAATTTCATGTAGTGGGTGCACCATAAGATCATTATACCAAAAATAGGATATTCCGATATGCCAGAAAGGAATGATAAAATTAAATATTTATTCAAATTTCCATCCAGGATGAAGTTTGAGGAGAACCTACAAAGGCATGTAGTTTTAATATAAAAAAAATTATAATTTCTAATGGGAGTTAGACATACATATTTAGGACATATATGAATTAAATGCATAATATTATACATTTGTAGATTTGTGTGTGGTATTTAAACTACATAATAAGGATAATAAATTTCACTACCCACACATGAATATAATTAATAATAATAAAATTAATGGTAATGTTATGAATCAATGGGAATCAAAAAATGATTAACTAGGTTTTGACGTTGTGGATGAAACTTTTATAAATCTATGTGTCCAATTTTCATTACATTATCTACATAAAATAATGGATAGGTGGTGAAAAATAAAATTTAAGATCCATAAGTCATAACTGAGGATATATATTTGATATAATAAAAGGTAGAGTGAATTTATGTTTAATCTAATTAATGAAATTTTTCACCAATGATAAAACCGCTTGTCGAGGGGACATCATGACCCCCTTGGTCTGTCAATTGATATTAGAGTATAGTTTCCCCATGTTTGGATCCACAATTTCTTGTGTGTAGTTGTTTTTAATAGATTTAAATAAAGTATAGATTTATAAAAATTAGGAAATTATTTCACCAAAATAAAATAATGAAAATATTAATCTAAATAAAATGGAATTTATTCATGGATGTATAAATATAAAGGTATCATAAATAACCTTTAAGAATAATAAGAAGAAATATTATCAGTAGTAGTGGATGCTGATAACTTGATATCAAAAAATGGACAATCCACCTATACCAGAAGGTGAATTGAGTGATGGGATTATTAAAAAATATGTCAAAATTAATTCTCCTGATGAAGAATCATTCACAATCCATGAATAGTATGAACTATTTATAAATATTGAATATATTTACTATGAAGATAGATTTTACAGGAAAAATGACCTCATTTATATTTTTAAATATATACATACATATTTCATGTTATTATAGGAGGAAAAATAAAAGCCATAATAAGAACGTGATGAGATTAAATCTTCTTTCATAATGAATATTCAAAGCTATAAAACTCTCATAGATCTCATAGAATCCCTAGAATAATCATTTTTACTCTATAATGAATCATTATTCCTTATTGCATGTGATTTTAAAAAGATGAATTATGAGACATATATGATTGATTTTTTCAGAATTAACATTCTATGTATTGAAAACTATATTATAATTCACGAAAAAATGATTTGCAATCATATCATGAAAAATAAAAGAGAATGATGACAATATAATTAATTAAAATTATATTCCTAAGGATGTGATTCATATGTTTAAAATATAATGTGATGAATAAGTAATGGTTTTTTAGAACATAGAAAAAATATAAATATATATAATGTATCTAGATTCAATAATTAAATAATGATACATGGAATATAATTTTTTTCAATATTCTTATAAATTTGAGAAATGATTCCCTAGTTATGTTTCAAATATGAGTCTTATACATAATAATACTCAATCCAGTAGTAGGAAGATATTGAAAACAAAAGCATCTTCATCTTTATATTAGGATATAAAATAAGTAATCCAAATTATAGAAAAAATATATTCACTAATTCCAACTATAAGTTTTATTCATTTTATTATTGATGTGAAAAATAATGGTCGAAGAAAAAATACAGATTTTCCCCAAACATATTTTATGGTGGATAAAAATAAGAATAAAAATTATTATTCCAGAAAATTTTGTTAGAAGGATAGAAAGAATCTTAGTTAAATGGAATAACCCTCCACTTTCAAAAACATTTATACATGGAATAAAATTATATATGATTGATATTTCTTGTTTTGTATGAAATTAGACCACCAGACCATTTATTTTCATATAATTTTTCAACTTCTAAAAAAGGAAGAAGGTATATGTTTTGGATGGGACATATGATAGCAAAAAAATTTATGATATGAGAGAATATAGTTTTTGAGAGAAAAAAAATAATTTTCTGATGGAGTTAGAAAACATTAAAATATGAGTGAGTATTGTGAAAGATGTGTTCTTGGTGATGTGGATTTATGGATTAATTTGATCAAGTACATATTTGATATAACTAAAGGAAGGAATAAATAAATGTTAAATGAAAATTTAATAAAGATATACTATAATTCCACTATTATATATAATAAAACATATTTTATGAGGATGTATTAACCCATTAAAAATGTATTGAGTTATATAATTCCTATGAAAAGATACTACTTTTATTACAGAAAATACCACTACATACATTGTTACACATTCTACATGGATGTTCATCTTAATGGAACTAATTTCAAGATAAAATATTACTAATTTTGAGAAATATACCATTAAATGGATCCTATGATTGGATGATTGGGTAAATAGAAACATATAATATTTTGAAATTTAAACGGAAAAAATGAGGTGGAAACCTAGAATGAAGAAAAAAATTCACATATTCTGATGTTTTTCATGATTGCTTGAGAGGAAAATTTGGTAGAAGTTAGGACATTGGAAGCATATTAAATGAATACAATGTGTTCTTAAATATAATGTTAAAAATATTTCCCCATACATATTAAACATCAAATGAATGGTGAATAAATACAAGCATACCATTAAGATAAATTGTAACATCACTTTGATTCATGTAAATGATTTTAATATATCTAGTAATGTTTAATGATTCGGGAACTAAGAAGATGTGGGAATATATGTCTCGGTAACCCAGAATGGAAATAATAAAAGTATTTTATATATTTATATAATGCATACACATTCTTCATAAAATGATAAATAATTCCAAAATAGAATAAAAAATTAGATACCCAATAACATCGTGGATTACTAACCATGGTCTTTATGTAGGCATTGAATAAAACTTGTAGGCACCTGATGTTTGTAAAAAATTCATCATGGGAAGAAATAATAATATTAATTAATTCATTTAATGATTGATGATGTAGATTAATAAATAATGTCTATATAAACCTATATTTAAACAATTTTTAGGGTTGCCTTCATAATCATTGAATTTGGGAGTGGAGCCGGTGGTGGAGCTTTCATCAGAAATCATCAAAAGAACTTTATTTGGAGATCAATATGGAAACAAAAACTATTGATCTCATGAATGGAAATTTCTCTGAAATTTTCATCATCAATGATCGAACCTATATTAGGGTAGAAAATTTAATTTAAATAGATTTATATTATTTTTAACCCATTCAAACATAGACCATTTCTCATTAAAAAATTGGTTTCTAGATCGATGGTAGATTATGGTTGATATTATTTTTTTTATTTTTTTTGGATTATTTCATTTTTCATTCTAAACATAATAGATCTATTCCAACCAATACCCAACCAAATTTTTAACCGCATTTATGTAGTTTTTTTCTCCCTAAATTCAACACATGTTCATCACAGTCAATTTATTTGGCTCGCAATTTGATGAAAACCCAATATTTGAATGTTTCATGAATTTTCATCAATGAATTGAATCAATATCATAGGTATGGATCAGAAATAGGGCTATAATCGGGGTGAAATAGTGGTGATGGAAGAAGGATGGATTATTTATAGTAGATATATGTTTCCTTTTTTCCCTAGTTTGGTTTTTTAGAAATGCATGACTATGGTGGTAATTTCCATGTGAATCTGATATCGGTGTTCGACCAACAATGAAAGAAAGGCTCGGTGGATGTACAATCTGAGTCCCTTAGGAGTGATTAGTGGTGGAGGAAAATGAATCATGCGATGCATTAAAGAGAGACATATATTGTGTAAAATCTATAAATACAAGGCTCGTAATAAAATAATATATGCCTTGTGTGGGGACCTGGATTAAACTGAAGGGGTTTCTCTGGGAAATAAATATCACATGGCATTTGAATGGTGTCACATTTCATTTGAACCATCCTTGGAGGATCGGTGTGTTCCAGGATCAATACGTGGGGACATACATTTCTATTTACACATGTATGTTTAGAGAACATGGGCATGACATGGTACTAAAACGGAAACAATAACATGACATCAAATTAGATCACAACATAACCAAAGTACGTGTGCATGACCCTAGTACACAGGCACAACTAGATCTGTATGGGCATTGACACAGATAGGTTCTAGATTTGTGGTGAACACCATGTACTCTATATACCTGTAGTTTACTTCTTCGATGATTTCATGGAGCCTTTTTGGACATAAGAGTGGACTAGTTACCTTATGTTTATGTTCACACAATCCATCAATGTGAATGTTTTGTTTGAAATTAAATTCTAATAACAATATAGTGATTATATCTAAGTAATTATTTTTTAATATATTTATTGAATTCCTCAATGTGGATGGGGATGAATACTCTATCATATTCATCCCTAAGTGGGGTCCCTAGAATCTTCTTGATTGACATTATATAGTCATTGATCCCCAACATAGATGTTTAATTTAATAGGTTTATCTATATACTCCATGGCCTAGGCTGTGATCTCCAAACATTGTCATTATCCATTTAGACTTACATAATATACTTATTTATAAAGGGACATGATGAAAAAAACGTCTAGTATGAACACTATCAGTGCTATCAGGCTCATGAAGTGTTTTATCCAAGGTTAGTGTTACAATAATCTACTAAGGGGTATCTTAGTATTCCAATATGGTTCCAACCATAACATGAGTTTTAGATTCTTCATTGAGTATACATCCGTGTCTATTTCTAAATGCATCATATATTTTTTATTGAAATTCCATATAATAAGATGACTATAATCTATATTTCTTATGAAAATCAATTTTCAGTTATCCTATAGTCTATATTTTTACTCATCCATTTATTTGGTCTTTCCTGACATATAATATTCTATGAAGATGACCATACATTTTACATGGTTTATGGTGTAATAGGATCATATTGATAGTTTATTAAGATAGAATTATTTTGTATCATACCATGAGTAACATTTTACTATTTTCAGAATTGTCACTCTAACATCATTCTCTTCCATGCGAGAATCTGTTATTTGAGTCATAAAAGAGTGGTATCAATGATGTGTAAACATTATAACTTTGTAGTGGAGTTTTTAATAACTATTATATTGCTTTGGTTTTTAGGGAAATTGTTTTATTTGTTTCAAGTTTATCCTTTATGGTAGAAATTCTAGTGTTGGAATGGTGGCTGATGTATTCAGTCACCAAGAATGTTAAAGAAACTTCTCATTTACGTGGTAAATTTAATAATTTTATATATGGCAACATTGGTACATTCATCATAAATTTTTAGGTTGTGGTTTCCCTTTCAATATTGTGTTATTTGACGAAATATACTCATCGACCATGATATATCTTTTTTATTTAAGGATGACACCTTTAATATTTCTAGAAAATATTCTAAAATTGATTCATTATGAATATCCAATTAGTACTTTGGTTTTGATATTGGGACATACTCTGATGGTGGTATCTCCATGTGATTTTCCTTCCACACCTCCTCCCATCATGTGGTAGATTGTCCAAACAGGTGAAGAATATGAGGTATAATGTATGAGAGAAAATCCAATGCTTCAAATTCAGTGGCCCCATCGGATTCCCGGTGATCTAGGTGGTAACGTAGGCATATCATAAATATATATTACATATTTTTAGACTAATATTCAATACATTGAAAAACACATTCTTGGAAACTGAAATTTTTTAGTACCATTGCAGTCATGGAAAAGAATAATATAATTTTGAGAATCATATTCAATGTCTATGATAAAGGTCTTCCAATTTTGTACACTTCCTTCAAATACCATACATAATTCCTTTCGTGATAATCTGAGGAGTAGAGACCGAAGAATGGGTGAGATCAGATGATTAGTAAGGGGAAATGAGATATATCCATATAAAATGAGCATATTGTATGACAACATGATAATATCATTTCATAACCTTATCTTTCATATATTATATCATAAAAAAGGGTCCTGGCATAAATCATAGTAGTTCATAAGATATGAATCATAAATGAATCAATGAAAATGAGCCATGAGAACATAACATTGGCCAGATACATTTATATATAGTATTCAAAATAGATTATAAAATTGTGAAAATTTATAAATCACGTCAGGTACACTCATTAATTTTTGTAAATGAAATCAGTACCTTCACTAAACATATGTACATGTAACTAGGTACACACCTAATATTATGGACATGAATGATAGGTCCATTCATATTACAATGATCATGAATTAATGTTCACACATAACATTGTGAAGATTTTATCAGTATCCCAGGTAACATTGTGAAAATTTAGTCATGTTCACTCATGACATATTTAATCATGAGTTATCCATATTTACCAATGCATTAGGGGTGATATGGTTCCCACCTCGTAAATAATATATACCAAACATACATGTTCCAAAAGACCATAAAATATTTATCAACTGTGATCCAATGAAAAAAATATGTTTTATAAAAAATTAATCACATGATAACCTATGGAAAATATACCAATTTTAAAATCATTTTATAATTTCATCATTGAATTACTCATACAAAAGAATTAGGTTTCCTAATAACGTTTTTGTGGTATTACCCATGGAGTAGAAATGGGTTTCATTAAAATCATTTACCCCTAACCATAAACCATTCAATGAAAAAAATAAGTATGATATATTTTGAACTTATCACTATTAAATCATGAGTAACATCAATGGATTTCAACATAATTTATATATGATTTAAAATATGTTAAACAAAATTTTGAAAAAAAAATTTAGAAGAAAAATGGTTTTTAGTCGTAGAGAGGAATAAAGGAGATATTTCATACTATCATTTTATCAATTATATTAAGTACAAAAGTGTTGATAAATGATATTATTTCTTGATAATATCAAGACTTACATGGGTAGAAGAAAATTCCTATGTATGTTTTAGTGGTGTATCAAAATATTTCAATATTGGGTACTTAATCATAGATAATTGAGAAAAATTATGAGACTTTAAAAAAATCCATCACCACATTGTTAAAATTTAAAAAAATACCTGTGAAAGAGTGATTCTAAAATATATATAATACTCAAAATATAGAGGTCATTAATAAA
Source organism: Viscum album (assembly GCA_963277665.1). Taxonomy (NCBI): domain Eukaryota; kingdom Viridiplantae; phylum Streptophyta; class Magnoliopsida; order Santalales; family Viscaceae; genus Viscum; species Viscum album. Next base: position 752,560,473 of record OY728127.1, read on the forward strand.
AAAATAAACTCATAGTTATTATTTATAAAACTAAAAAAAATTGGTGGTGAAGATGTAATGTGTCACAGAAATGAAAATAGTGAAACTGTTATCCTTTAGCTTATGTATTGAAAATATTTATACATTTTTGAACCTCATGTATAAGAAATATCATTTTGATATATATATATATATATATATTATTTATACATAATAATATATATAATACACAATAAATTTTTAACTTATAACCATTTTTTATTATTTATTGCCTATTCCTTGTTAAAATCATGTTTCAATAAATAACCAATTTCTTTTTTGTATATGTTTTGAATACATATTTTCCATCATATAACATTAATAACGGTTAAATATTCTCTAGAATAATAACCATGAAATAAAAATCATATTTATATATCATTTATAATTTTAATAAAAATAAGGTAATATGGTGTTGGGATATGATGTACATTAGCATCTTGGAGATGCTTGGTCATGATTATGGAACAGTAACATTTCCATTTTCCAAATGATCATTATGGTAAAAATTTATGTAATATTAAATAATTAAGAAAATAAAATAATGCCATAAATATAATTACTATTTATTAAATACTTTTATATATATCATCCATGTGGTGTGGTGATGAAAAGTGGGAGTCACATAGCTTCTTGAAGGCGGTAGTCCAAACATGCACATAAGCAATTATTGTATTTTAGTGTGTGAAAATGTAAGAAATAAATGATATTTTATTTTTTTTAAATGATAAATATTTTATTTATATTATAATTTATTCATGTATATCACATATTTTCATAAATTTTTATTTATTTTCTTCCATGTGAATCATCATCCAAAAATAAATTGCATCGCTTTGCAATGTTGTTGTATGTCGTTCACCCAAGGGATATTTTTAGATCCCCTATGGAATGGAAATTTAAAATAGTATATATGATATTATGAATATATATTTGTAATTATTAAATAAATATTTTATATGTTTTATAATCCGTCATCTTACCCATCAATGGGAGGTGGATATGGAAATATAAAAGGCATTGGTTTACGAGGATGTTCTTTTTTCATACAAATAAATGATGATTTCATAACCCATTTGATGGATGTTTGGATAATTTTTGGACATTAACATTACATAGATAATTATTATTCTAAATAAGATACTAATTTTTATACATATTCATACTTTAATAATAATTGATGGTTGTAGAGCATGAAATAATATATAAACACTCGACTAAGAATGTTACCTCTTCCTTGGGTAACCTCTTTAGGTTAGCACCAAAAGCCATTATAGGTTAAACTTAGGAAATTGATAAGGATTATAGATTGTTATTATGTTTTTTGGGATGTGATTTATTTTAGTATTTTCCAACCCCAATGTTTTTTGGGATGTGGAGATGATGGTAGGGGTGACAATATAAATGTTGGGTGAGAGACACACTTGTAATTATAGATAAAGTACATGGTTCATCTACATTTTTTCACTTCCAAAAGGTTTAAAATAGATTATTATTAACTATTATTAACTATAGGATCACAAATTTCCATAAAAAATATTTAATAGTCATTTTAGGTAATTTTATCCCCTATTTTTTAAGTTTAACCATGGTAAACACATGTTTACCACAGGAGAGGTAATTAATATTTATTTCGTTCAGGACTCTTTTTGAAAAAATAAATATATTTAAAAAAATTATATAATATAAATTAAAAATTTTATAAATATGAAATCCATTTATCCAAATTCAATTCATATAAATGGTAGTATTTAATTAAAAATCAATCACGTAGAGGTGATCTGAAAATGGGGTTTAAAAGGGATAATGTTCAAAAAATTACAAAATTATTAAATCAAAATTCTATAAGAAAATTATTCAAATAAAATGAATTCTATTAATATATTTATATCTTATGTTATTTTAATTTTAAACCAATTATATATATATATATTAGATTTATAAATATTACAAATTAAAATGTTGTTTTCAATTATAATTAATTATTTTTTACTATTAATCAAAAAATAGTAATTACTAAAAATTCATAAAAAAATTAACATAATATATTTTTGATGTGATTAACTAAAAAATAAAGTTTTTTTTATGAATACTAATTTCAAAAATATTTCAAAAATTAGTATTGTTATAAAAAAAAGAAGAAACAAAACGAATTTTTTTTAAAGATTCTGTTTTATGCATAAATTTGGATTCATTCATATCTCTAGTATAAAAGCACATAAGATATATGACAAAAAATGATTGAATATATAATATATAAATCAAATTAAATTAATTTGTCGAAAGTGAATTGGTATATTTATTTAAATAAAACACTTTTGTGTAAAAAATAGTTTTTAGAGAAATATTACTATTATTTTCAAAAGGTTATTACTTTAATTTCTAACTAATTGGTCATTTAATAATTCACCATAAATACTTGTGTAAAATATGTTTTCATAATTTAGTTAATCCTAGTCATAACCATCATTCCAATGGCTAGGTTATAACTATCATATGATATACTAATACATTAATACCAAATCATGTTTCACGTAAACTTGATATTGTGTCTAACAAAATCTAAAATCAATGATTCTTTTACTAAAGATAGAATAATTATTTTATGTAATATATGATAAAAATGGGTTTGTGTATATAAAATAATATCACAATTATTAAATTATCATGAAAAAACTATATCACAAAATCTAAAGGTGGTATATTCAACCCCCCCCCCCCATAAAATGAATTTCTCCCTCGAAATTCATCACATTGTTACGGACCACTGATGATAATTCTACCTCATTAAATCCACATATTATTATGTTCATTCATTAATATAGTGGCTTCACCATGAAATATTGACCGGTTAAATGGCCTGGTTTCATAGAACCTACTATAATCAATTTAAAATCTCTTTGAGTAGTTCCTCAAAAGGGATTTAATTCTCTATCAATATGAACTCTGTGTTAAGTACTTGTAATTGAATAGATAATTAATTTATTTAGAAGGATACATGGTACAAATATTCAATATAATTTAGGTACTTTAGAAGTAAAAAATCAATAGTCTATCATCATAATATTATTATCAATTTTAAAAGGGATGGTATACCTACAGAATTGTATTCTATTTTATCATAAGTGTAATTTCATCCATTGGTTTTCCTTTTGATATATTTCTACTTCATATAATACACCATTAAATGAAGATAATTTTTTTATACTTAAAGAACTAATGGAACATAAAATCCATAATAGAATTCTATGTCATGCAATGACTCAAAATTCATATCAATGGAATTTCTCTTCTTATAGTCATGTCATATATTATAAAGCCCATACATTAAATAGACCAACCGAAAAAAATATTTTCATAAATAAATATTGATAGATTTGTAACTATAAACCAAATATTAATACCAAATATTATAGTGGGATATTAAATAGAAAAAAATATTATAACAATGGTAAATTTAGGATATTCTATACCAATAAAAATGACTGTACTCATAAAAAACTATATGGAAATCAAAAGTATTGTTAAAATTTTAATTCAAATTTTGAAAATAAATACAAATCACCTTCATTTATTTTTTTAATGAAAAATGAATGAAATAATAGGTATTTATAGAAATTATGGATCCAGTATTATTATAACAATAACCATCCCATTAGACTAGTAATATGACTATTAGGAATAGTAATTCGACCATTTGAATAGTAACATCACTCACGAATTGGAGAATAAAACATTGTTATTTTATAAAATAATATATGATATAATTATATAATTATATTAAAAATAAATGTTTTTGAAATGATAAATTATATATTGGTAATTTTTTAAATGTTAAGGATTATTTATAATTTTATAATAGATATATTTATTTAAAAGAATATTTATTTTCATGAAATAAAATAACAAATCAAAATTATGTTATACTATTTCTATAAAATAATTTTTTGAGACTGGAAATAATTTTTAAATGGATCATAAAATAAATTATAATATAAAAAACTATATTATTCAAATAAATGATTATTTTATTAATTTTTTTTCATATATAGAAAATTATTTTTATAAAATGGATTTCATTTTTGAAATATAAACAAAATAAAATGGTTAGGATGGATTTTTTGTATTTTTATAAAATAGTTGATTTTTTTTAATAATGTCATAATATAATTTATGGTATTTAATATTATATGAAAAATACATGAATCTTTGTGTCATGAATGATGTAATAACCCATTGATTCAAAATATCCTGAACCATTTAATCTATTTGTTCATAATAACCAACACTCTTTATAGTCTTTATCCAATATAGTAAATTTATGAATATACTAATAAAAAACACCTCCAAATATAAATACCACCCCTCACCCCCTTCTTCTAACACCTTATAATCATTGTGTTTTCTATTATTATTCGTAATTTCGATCATAATCTTCTACCCCACATTGTATTGTTTCTAGTCTCACAAAAATTCATATCACAATTTCCATATGGAGGTTCTCAAGGGGACAACATTCATGAGGGAAAATCCACCTTCCCTCTCTTATAGATTCATTCATTCTTCTAATTTATAATAACCCCGCAGAAAATGTGAAATGATTATGCCAACATAATATTTATACATTGATTTTATATTATTAATTTAATATCCATCATCAAACATATTTTTCTCCATATTTATTTTCAAAATGAAAACATCATCTCTAATGTGGAGGATCACTACCATTGTAGATGATGTGTTTTTGTTTTCCATTACCACCTTCTAGGATGGTCATAAATCCATTATAATGCTTAAATAATATTTTAAAATGTATATATTAAATTTTTTCATGTTCTAGAACCAAAAATATATATAATATTTGATAATAATAAAAACTATTTTGTGATGATCGAAAAATTTGAAATAATAAACTAAAAAATCATCATTAAAATTTTATCGACTGAATCATCCTAATATAATGGAAAAATGATTTATAGGAACACTTAAAATTATGTAATTATATTAGTTACATTTCTTTCAAGTATTATGGTGGGTATTCCATCTGAAAATAACTCCAATAATTATACTCAAGGGAAGCAACCAAACCACATTAAGATGAACGCACCGTGAACGATGAAATGAAACATTATAACTCATAAAAATGGTCATAAAGTAACATAATAAAATTATAGTAAATAAAATATATTTTAGAGTGATTTTTGGTATATTGGTAATGTGTATAATATAATAAACCAAGGTACTATGTGCATGTTCAGAACACATTTGGACATAAGGTAAGGGATCTCTCTATACCTAAAAAATACCTTTGGGTTATGATATATGTCTCTTTACAACAATATATTTCATTATTAAATATATTTTATTATTATATATTATTTTTATATGTTGCGTTATAATTTATCCATATCAATTAATAATTATTTTATGGGTAAATACTTGTTTTAAAACATTTCCCTTCTCAATTCCCCCGGATAAGAAAATCTGATTAATGTGAACTCCTACTATTCATACAGAAGTTCATATGAACCCCATATATTGTTTTAATCAACCAAAATTTTAAAAAATCTCTCATTATATCATTAATACATATATTAGTTCATTTATATTTGAATAAAAACAATTAATACTTTTTTCCTCTTTAAAGACGCTTTAATATTTTTCCTCAAACAGAACTAAATTGGACCTTTTGAAATGTGTTCTAAATAATAGTTTTCATGTACTAACATTAGTTGTACATAATTATTCATGACCTATTATTATTTCTATTTCATTTTTTTGGGTTGGATTTTATCCCATATATAATTCATACAACTATTATATACCCTTTGGATATTCCTTATAACAAGATTATGATACCCATTTCATCCCATGGGTAACACAGATGTTTATTTCTAATGATTGATTTTTCATGTTGAACACATTTGAATAAACTTTTAATTATGGATTCTATTAGATAGAACACTAATAAATTTAATTACTTTTTAGTCTCACGTGACATCATGTATGAGATTAGGGAGTAAACCGAACCCATTATGGGACTTTTTCTACCATGTGATATAGACATGATGGTTATCCTTGAATCATGATTACATTATCTTATATATCTCTTCCACATTTCTGTGTATCCATGATAACGCGATCCCTTGTTCAATATGATATTATTCCATTACATTATTCACGATTAATTCTTTTTTATGTCATCAAGTTATGTTTTCTAATTAATTTTCCCTGCATTATTACAATGTTTATTCACTTAATGAGATTTTTAGCTCATTCCTTTTTACTATGTTTTCTCCAGGTTATTATTTTTACGCGTATGAACTCAAAGATGTTTGGTTCTCACTGCGGAGATTAAATAAAGGATTATTTAATTTCTGTTTCAGATTTTCTATTTATGTACGTAGTCTTCCAAAGGAACTAACGTTTTTGATCTGTTATTTGAATTTATTAGATAATTATGTATAAAATAATGTAATATTTTTTTAAAATGATATAGTAACTGTATTTGGTGTCAATAGATGGTCTAGTTAATTTTGGGGATAGGAATATAATATTATTGTATGAACTCTAGGTATATTTATATCCACATGGAAAAAATATTGAAACATAGGTAATCATGGGAAAGGATGTAAATTTATTTTCTATGAGTATCATTCTATGTTCAAAGATTCATTTTTTAAACACATTAACCATGTATCCATGGAACCTTATTGTTTACTTTTTCCATGATAGTGGAGTTAAATATGAGAGCATGTTACAAAAATTTATGTCATTGGAAATTGTAAATTTAGTAAATGAAAATTTAAATCTGACGTGATTAGGATCACATAAATTAATTCTAGTACAAGCTAACCTTGCACATTTTGTTAGTAATAATTGGAATCATGTGGAACTCCCTCCATACCAAATAAAAGGTAATTCTATTATTGAATAATTTATGAAATAAATTCCCCCTTTTATTAGTTCAAATTTTTATCCCCTCATCCTGGAACAATGGGTTAACTCTAATCAGAAGATATTTATTGTCCTCTAATTCATAGATGAAGATAATGTTGTGATTGTAGTTTACTATTTTTATGGTGAAGATAATTATTGGGTGTGATATTCAAAAACATGAAATGTATATAGGAAATTGGTTCCTTGGATTGTTAATAATTGGAGAAAATATTTTTGAATAAATATCTTTCGCAAACTCTTATTTTTAAGATGGAGGTGGAGTCACTTAGACTGATGAAAAAGAAAAATGAATATATTGAAATATTAAATAAAACTATGAAATTAATTTAATTATATTCCTTGAAATTCTTCATGAATAATAAATGTACACTGGATCACATAATCAGTAGACTAAATATAAATCTACCAAAATATGATGCAATTTGATATATTGAAAACTAAGATGATATTGTATGTTGTGACCTTAAGGATGAGATGGAGATTGATGACTCTCAATATTCTCATGTTCTCATAGATAGGAAATGGAAATTGGTGTTTAATTTGGCAGGATTCAAAATTAAATCCCATTATATTAATAAATAAAAACATCCCACAAAACAAGAATCTATGATGATGTATCCCAAGAACTATCTAAAGGGAACATTTATATTCTTTAAATGTGAAGGAGAGGGAAATCAGGATAATTATTGTGGATGGGATATGAATAATCCCACTAATGTGAAAGATTAAAGGAAGTTTTAGTTCAGCACTCAGTATATTGTGATGTTTTTCAACTCAAAGGTACATGGTTATTATGTTAGTCAAATCCAAAATTCAACGGATATGAGAGGAAATAAACAACAATAACCTCCAATGAAGCAAAGAAGATGATTTTCTATCACTACTACATAGGAAGAGCCTAAAAATTATGTTGTGACAGGTACATTGGTAATAAATTCAATAATATCGAACCTGATAATTTAATTTTTTTTCTATAAATTCTCTCACCATATTCCACTTTAGTAGAAGTATTCCAACACCAACATAAAATGTGAAGGTTTAGTTATCTGTGATAATAGTGAATATGGAAACATTTTCATCAAAATTATATAACTCTTACATGTTTTACATTTTTTGGTTGAACCTACCAAAAATTATTTTATTCATTCCTTTAGTGTACTTTTATGTTATATTGGGAATGAATTGACAATATCTATAAAAATAGAAGATAAAATTTCAGGAATGGGATACCTCACATCACATCAGGAGGTATCCTCAAATTCAAAGCATGTGTAAGGAAAAAATATAAATCTTCTTCAGAATCAACACAACAATTGTTGATATTAAATTCCTATGAGAAAATATATATAGCTCAAATTGTTGAGATAAAGTAGAGTATCATACTCAAAGACAATCCCTTTTTGGGGGACTACACTGATGTGTTCCGAAATGAATTATTATTTTTTCCTCTTTACCTAGAATTTGTGTACTCAATTGAACTTATTACATTATCTCTACATATATGGTTTCCTCCATAAAATATTCCCACCACATAGTTGGAAAAATGAAGAAGTAATTACATGAGAATCTTGAAAGCGTTTTATAGTACTGAGTACATCACTGTGTGGTTGACCAGCCCACTTTTTTAGAATAAAGATCCATCAATGATCCTATAAATTGATTTAAATGAAAATAAAAAAATAAAAATGCAGAAAAAGTATCATATACCATGGATGTTATAATTTTTTGATCAATTATGTGGGGAAAATTATTTCACTGAAGTGGATCATCGGTAAAGATACCTCTAATTAAAAGTTATGGAGGAATATATTCCTACGACTGTATTTATAATGAGGTATAGAAATTATGAATTCATAGTGATTCCCTTCAGACTCACTAATTATACAACAATTATAAATAAAATAATGAAATGAGTATTTATATATTCCCTCAATAAATACTTCACAGTCATTATAAATGATATTCTGATATACTCCACTAGCATGGAGTACCATGATGACTATTTGAATATTGTGATAAATTCATTTTGAAGGGAGTGTAAATAAGAAATATATGGTAAATTTGAGTTCTGAATCGAGTAAATATCAATATTGGGGAATGTTATCACTATAGATGAGATATACGAGGACCCTTAAAAAACTACAATTGAAGAGTGCCTAAGTCCAACATCTATAATGGAGATCCATAGTATCCACAATCTAAGTGTGTATTATATATGATTTGTGAGGAAATTATCATTATTTTAAAATCCACTACCCATGATTAATCTTTAGGGTGAAATTATATCTAGACCAGTGAATAAAAACACATCCATAATGAGGTATAAAATCACATCACTACACTAGTTCTTACGGTACCAAAATTGGGGAACTATTAATGGTACTCAAAAATGATTTATAGAATGTCTGAGGCTCCATACATTTGATAAATGATAATGTAATATCATATTCCTCATGGAAAATAAATTTTCATTAATGAATATCCACACATTACCTGGTGTTAATAGTTATGTTCTTGGCATTGAAATTATAGAGATAATATATCTACGAAGAGAATTGTCCGATATATAAAGATCATAAGCACCTATAATACATATTAAAACTAAATGATCATAAAATTCACAAGAAATGATGGTTATATGTCCATAATTAATATTACGGTTCAATCCCCTACCATATTAGTAACGAAAATAAAGTGGTAGATACACAATGTTTAAATGATCCTACAACATTATCAATTGATATAATTCAAAAAAATAAAAAAAATTAGACATGAACATGATGGACATAGGGTTTATAAAGATATGAACATCTTCATTCCATTATCAAATTATTTCTCTACCATCCCTTTTATATATGATTAAGGATACCCAAATATATGAAGTGAAAATTTAGAATCATGTAGAAGCTCTAAGAATTTTGAAATACATAACGTTCAATATTGATAATGAATGAGTTATAAGAATTGGTTCATAAATATTTATACCATTCAATTTAGAGATGTTGAAAGATATTTTGAATTATTCATATAGATCAACCTTCTTGGTACATCCTGGTGGAACAATGATGTATAGAGATCTTCAAGAACAATATTGACAAGGGAATATGATGAATGATATTGTTTAATATTCCTCAATGTTCTTGGTATGATAGAAACTGATCATTTAATGTGAAAAGTATAATGAGAAGATGTAACTATTATTGGAGCCTACATAGATGCAGGAAAATCAAAATTTATATTGTCACAAATTATCTGAAGTTATCTGAATGAATGAACATTATATGGGTTTCTATGGATCATCTTAAAAAGGCTTCCATGTTTATTTAAATTTTTGAGGAAATATCACCCAACTATATTTAAATGATATACATTAGAGTAGTTGTGAGGTTTCATGTGAGACCATTATCTATTATATATTATCATGATCTGAGATTTACCTCCATGTTTTGGAGATGTATCCATGATGCTCTAAACACTGAGTTGATAATTATTGTGTCCACTCACTTCAAAAATGATTTCCATTCTGAGTAGAACATTCATACATTGGAAGGCATGTAGAGATCATTCTCAATTAAAATTGGTGGATGATAGGATAAACATATTCAAGTGGTTGAAATCTCTTACAAAAATATGTTATACTTTATAATCAAAATGTATCAATATGAATCTCTTTAAGGGATGAATTGTATAATACCTACATGTTGGGATGATGTTAGTGATAATATGGTTCTGGTACTAGAAATGGTTGATTAAATGTTAGAAAATTTTGAAAAAGTTCAGTATAACATCCAGGAAACAAAATTTCGATAGAAGATATGTGAAAATAATCATCAAATGGTAATAAAGTTTAGATTTGGTGATTGGGTATTCATATATATACCACCATGGAAAAGAGTCAAGATATTTGGAAAGAAATGATTGGTAATCCTCTTGTATATCATCTCTGTAGAGATTATTGATAATGTTTGAGAATTTTCATATCATCTAGTACATCCACCAACTATTTCTCAATTACATGATATTTCAAGGTATCATTATTAAGGATGTACACAATAGGTCCCTCACATGTACTGATTTCAGAGGTGGTACAACTGGAAAGTTATCCCTCTTATAAGAAGCATCCTGTAAAGATCCTGGACCATAAAGACAATGTTCGACCCAAAACAAATAGTAACCTAGTCATAGTACTATAGGAAAACCATAAATATGAAGTGGACACAAGGGAAACATAAGAATAAATGAAGAATAAGTACACTCACCTATTTTTACCATTGTATGTAAAGAATAGAATTTTTATGGATCAATTTCATAAGTGAGGAAGAATATAGTTACCCAAATTATTAATCAATGGAATTTAACATCTTATATTTATATCATATAACATAAATATCATAAATCACTTTTCAAAACAATAATAAAACATTATTCTCATAAATGAATAAGGATATATTATTTTTCAATCAATCAAATTTCAATTCCAAATATTACAGTATGATAATTAATAAAAAATAAGATAATAAAATTGGAAAATATGGATCTCCTTTCTCCTAATGAATTACTGCACTCATGAACAATGATGTAGAAATAATACAAACTTTAAATAATAAAATATTCAATTTGAATAAGACAATAAATGACCAATATGAAAAACATATGTGAATAAAGAATGAATAAAACTAGTTAAATTTATTAAAATGAAGGTACCTTTATAGTTGTAATAGTAACCTGATCATTTGAATTGTAATCCTACTATTAGGTTTAGAAATTTGGATGTTATAATAGAAAATTAACCAATGAAATTATTAATTTCAAATAGATATTTTATAAACAAATATATGATATAATGATATCATTTTATAGGTAAATAAATGTTTTTTGAATGAAAAATTTTGAAATGGTATTTTTTCCAAATATAAAAGATTATTTGAAGTCATGTAATAAATATAATGATATAAAAGATATTTTATATTCATAAAATAGAATAAAAAATTAATATTGTTACATATTATAACTATAAGATAATTTTTTGTGACCTAAACTGTTTTTTCAAAGGGTCATAAAATAAATTATAAAATTAAAATAAGTTTATTTCAATGAATATTTTTTTAAACAAAATCTCTTAAATATTAAATTATTTTAATAAAATTATTTTAATTATTGAGATAATCCTGTTATGAAATGTTTGTGGAACTTTTTTTTGGGTTTTCCAAAAAATTGAATTTTTGGTGAATTGTGGAATGCATTAATTTATGGTATTTGTCATTATAATCCAAAGACATTAATACTCATGTCATTCATGATATAAGAACTGATTGGTTAAAATTAACCAGAACCATTTACTGTAATTAGTCATAATAATCAACATTGTTGATATTCTTGAGATAAAATAATAATCTAATGAATATAATAATCAAATTTGCCCCTCTCAAACCTTTTTGAAGACAGCCCCACACCACCCATTCTCCTCCATCCATTTAAGCATTTGAGCATTATAAAATTCGTACCAATTCACTTCCCAAGACTCTTCCACACGTCTTTGGGTATTGAATCACACCAAAAATAAAATCTCAATTTCTTTAAGGAGGTTCTCAAGGATACAACATTCAAGAGGTAAAATCCCCCGTGTTTTTTATTTAAATTCGTTTTTCATATAAATTATCCCCAACACCACTATACAATGTAAAATTATTACTCCAATATCATATATATTATTTCATGTTTTTAATTTAAATTAATTTTCATCGTGAAACCCATTTCTATCCTCCTTTTTTTGTAAAAATCAATATATCATTTGAAATATTTCTGGTCAGTGCCTTCATGGATGAAGAGTGTTCTTTTTCAATAACATCATTCAAGGCTATCCCTAAAACCATTATAATCATTAAAAATTATTATGAAATATATATTATAACATAATTCATGTTCTTTATATAATATATATATATATATAATTAAATGAGAGAAACAAACTAGTTCATAATTATTAAGAAACCTCGAAAAAACTGAATGTTTTATCAAATTATTCATCCTCATATAAAAAAGGCTATATGAGACCATTTATTAATTTGGAAGAATATTAATACCATTACATAAACTTATATAGATTTCAATCCATTTTAAAATAACTCCTATAATTTTACCCAGGGGAACCGACTATATATCCTTGAACAAAAGATCTTTGAATGATGAAATTAAACATTATAACTCATTGAAATGTCCATAAATGAACATAATTAAATTATAATAATGTAAATTTATTTAGACTATGTTATTAATTAAATTAATATTGAATATAATTCGAATATCCATGACAATTTTTTCATGTGAAGAACACATTTAGACATATCATAAGGGATATCTCCAAGCCTCCAAATTGCCTTTGGGTTATCATTTCTATCTCTTTATGTAATGTCTTAGTTCTGGGTTCCACCCAAAGGTTCCCCTAAACTGGTTGGTCACAAAACCTCAAACACATTTCCCCAAATTCCAGAGGCAAAGGATTAGTAGTGAGGGACATGGTCTAATAGTGGGGAAACTATTCCCTCATGGGTAGAGTATATAAATCGTAATAAAAAATAATAATCCATAGCGGAATTAGAAATAGCATACAACAAAATAATGGTAGTTATATAAAAACTAGAGAATATATATGTGGTGAATGAAGCAAGTATCTTGGAAGGAATCCGAACAATTTAAAATGATATATATACAAAATAGAAAACAAAGTACTGAAAATTAAGAAAATTCAAACAGAATTACAAGCCTCATCATGATCCCATGCCCTCTTAATCAAACATCAATGAAGTACCTCATTAAGAAGGTTTCTTTCCCTTATCTATACCTACTACGACATAATCTATTTTTATCAAAAATCATGACCCAAAAAGGGTGTAAGATGAATCCATGTATGCAACAACCAAAAGATATGTTCCTAACTGTTAGTGAATATATATAGCCGGTAATATGGAGAAATGATGTAATAAAACAGGAAGTACTCAAAAGTAAAACAAATTCCTATATTTTCTAATTACATTCATTTACATTGATTAATTATAATATCTGTTGAATAATGTAACCTCAGGATCCAACCTAATCTATGTAACCCCTTGAATAGTAATAAAAAACAGACCTCTCAATTGACCATCTAAATAACAATGTATGACCAAGTCCACGCTTGTTTGATGGATTAGAAGACTCATTGAAATCATACAATTTTTCAAAATCAAACCTCTTTGAAGGTTCTCAATTTCTAACCCCTTTGTTTTAAAATATCATTAATTCAGTATATCATGACGCTCTGGGAAAGCTAACAATGTCTAACCCCTTAGGTCCCCCGAGGCACTAATCACATACAAATGAACTCCTGGGTAGCTCTCATGGTCAATACCCCCTTGGTCTGCATAGAAACAATATAATATAATGACCTCTGGAAGCTCTCATAGTCAATTTCCTATGGTCAAACATTCGTTTAATTACCACCCTATGGGTAGCTCTCATGTTCTAACACCTCTGGTCAATGTCCACATGGAATCTCTCACAGTCAATACCTTTCAGTCAACATAACAACCATTATTCATAAATGAACCTACCTCGGGAAGAACTCATTGTAAATTCCCCTTAGTCATACATTCACAATCTGAATCACATGCATCTCAAATAAACAATATATCCATCCTAACAACACTAGGCATGGAAAAAAAAGCAGTCCTAACACGATTTCTATACAAAATGGCCATAATAAATCAGACATGGGGAGAACACCCATAATCATGGTAATAAACCATATGCATAATCAATAACCCTTACTCAATCAAACACAACCTTATAGGTCTTAAACATCGTAAAATTACATAACATTCAGTACCCTAAACATGGGTATTCATAACTTTTATCATATATAATCCAAATACAATAAGAGAATGCCACAAAGAACCTATGTTGATGTTGTTCAACGAACACTCTTGAACATCATCCCTTGAGTCAGCCTAGAACGTCATAGATCTAAAAGAAGTTCAATAATGTTCAACCTTGAATAACTCATGAGATATGAGGAATCGAGATGAGGGGATAAGGAAAATGGAAGAACTCATTGGTGGGATTAAAATGCACTCGTTGGAGTTCAGATCATACACTAGATGGAGAAATAATGGCTCAGACATTGATCATCGCTCCCGGTATAAGGCCCCAGCCTTAAACCTTACTTAATCATGAGTTATTACAAGATTACACATTGAAGATCTTTTCAGGTTTAAAGTTTTAGATAATTATATCATAAAACATTCACTACATTCCACATTTAATCAAAGTGGTTACAAAAAATATTGTATTCATTTTCCCATCAACGGAAACATATTTAAAATAAAACATGGATTCTTTCTTGAAAATTTTTTGACACTATCATCATATCATGTACCCTTCCCTTGACCTGTGAAAAACATTTAAAAAACATGGGATGAGCATAAAAAGCTCAGTAAGGTATATACAAATATGGAAGAGAAACATGAGTCCATATATACATAAGAATGAAATCATACTTCACCCATAAAACATAAGCACTTTAACATACCTCATTAAAACATGAATAAATCATAGAAATCATAAGACATAAAGGTAACTTAAGGAATTCATAACATTATTACATAGGGAGTAACCCACTTTTTTAAGTTTGGAATACCCACCACAGTATATTCCCTAAATCTCTTCGGATAAACCCTAACGTTTCACTCCTTTACGTTACCCAAAGCATTGGAGTGCTATATCGGGCTCACCCTCCCTTAGTTTATCATGGAACCACACGTTTTCCTAATAATTACCAAGAACCATAACATAAACGTATCACATAAAACATGCATAAAGGAAACATAACATTTCCACATTTCAAATATAACATTTTAGGATATTGAAATAATGAATCCATTCGAAAATAAACCATTTCCAAAACCATTTAAAACATTTAATAAAGAGATTTTTGAACCAAAGTGTCTCATGCCACATTGAAGCTTTTAAAATTTTAAACCATTTATATCCATATAAATATATACATAAAACCATTTTGAAAACATGGATATTAATAAGAACAAATCATTAAAACATTTAACGCGATATTTTGGTTAAAGGGGTTTTACCAAAATTAGAGACACTTGAATAAAATAATTGAGGAATAACATTTGGTCAGAACTGTATAATATCATGAGAATAAATGGATTCATGATATAATATTCCAAAGAGCAGTATATACACCATATAAGAGTGAATTGGTGCATAACAACAATGAAGTCTCAATAGAAATGTCAAATGTGATGAAATCCCTTATAAAGAAGGTATCTATAAATTAAGGATAAATAAATCTCAAAATTATGTGTGACAAATATAAATACACCCAATATAAGTGGATATTAAGTGTAAAACAATAAAAATACATTCATACATATTCAAATGATGACATATTCAATAACTACAGGTTGAACCCAAAGAAATTGAAATTGGGTAAAAAAGTTCCCTTGGTAAAATTCGACAGCCTAACAGCATCACTTCAAAATTCAGAAAATGAGTTGATGAGAGATAAAAATGGAATATAATAAGTTGGTCATAAAATTGACATCAATAAGGATATAAAAGAACATATCCCAACATAATAGTATGTGAATTAAAAGACATAACAAAATAAGACTTTTAAAAAGAGGAGGGTGAAAGATCCCCTTACCGAGTTGGGTAACATTCGAAACGTACACCCCATGGAAGAAGGGTCATACAATGATGATGTGAATGCCCATAAATGAAATTATACTACACAATGTGTATGATAATGGGAAGTACATACTACACTCAAAGGAAATTGTGGCAAACATAGCATAAATCTCACGGGAATAAAAGTGAGATGAAAAATCCATTATGAAAACTCGGCAGACTAACGACGCCACTTAAAATGTCCAAAATGGATTGATGAGAGAGAATAGGGCCTCACATCGTATTAACATAAAAATTAAAGTAATATTAATATAAAATATCATCCAAATAACATGAAATATGAGCTTTAAAAGGAATGACATAAAAGAGTTTACATAAAAAGATAGATAGGAGTATGATCCCTTACCTCAAGTCCAACTTGTCTTGTTTGTTTCATTATATTCCCGAATAATAAACGTTGGTAAATTTATAATTGCCTAAGTACCTCCATTAAATATTATTATTCAGTTCATATCACATATTATAATGTTATAATAATTGTTTAATAATGTTAGTTCATATCAGACGTTTTTGTCGATGTTTGGTACATGAGTCAAAAATGAACTTGTTTGAAAATTGATTGTCCATGTAGTTATAAGTAAATAATTTCCAGAATAGTATTAATGATTAAAATATCATATATATCCCGTACATATTCATTTTATACTATTCCTTATCATTTGGAGATAAAAATTAAAAGCACCGTTCATGGAGACGGTAGGCCCTACGTACTCATGAACGCTACATTCATTTTTTGTCATATTAATTGAATTAAAAAAATGATATATATATATATATATATGTTATAATTCCAGAATTATATCCATAATTTAGATTTAATATATTACATATATATCCATTATATAAATGTACTTATATTAGTACATAACATTTTGAGAGAAGAAATGAAATGTACCGTTCATGGAGACGGTAAATCGTACGTACGCATGAACGCTACTTCCATTTCTATTTCATATTTAATGAAATTATAAAATAATGATACATAATAGTATTTTAATTCCATTATGGTATCATATATAATATCATTAAATATATCCTTTATACGTACCACATATGGTATTAACGAATCAAATCACATTGTGGGGGCGGTAGTCCGCACTTCCTAAAATGAAATTATCATGTTTACCCACAATGGAAACTATATAGGTATGCCCCAAAAGAAAAATACATAATATTAAGTAAAACATAAACATATAATATATCATATATAAATATAGTGACATCTCAATGGACACCTTTTAAGGTGTTATATGAGTTTTGAACATTCATCATTTCGTGAGGCAGAAATTCGCCATCCACAGAAACTGTGTGGTATTTAAACATTTGATGTAGGTGTGTGTAAGTGTAGCTAGATTTCTTATTATAAAAACATCCTAGTATATTTATGATACTGTCTTTGTTACAAAAGAAATTAATAAAAAGAGTTTAGGGGGTTGGAGAAGCAAAATAAAACAAAAGATCAGAAGTGAAAACATTACCTTAAAATCGGGTAACTCCCTTTGGTTTGAGATAAAAGGCTTCCATGGGAAGACTTATGCCCAAAGTGAGGCTTCAAGGAGTTAGATAGGGATGGGGAGAGAAAAAATGGGTAGTTGTTGGCCGAGCCAAAGGCTTTGGTAGTGTGGTAAGGAGGTAGAGGCGGGGGCCTTTTATAAGAGGAGAGGAGGGACACTCTTGGAAAGTAAGGAAATGATACATTATTTTAGAATGCATTTCGGATATTAATGGCCCCACATTGATGTGTTTCTAGTATAAGGTGACAAGAGTTCGAAATACACCCATCCAATAGGGTTTTTACATGTGTAGGTCTTAGATTTTACATTATCTTTCCATTTTATTTAAATCGTTAAATAATGAGGTCATCGTTGCATCATCATGATGTCATAATTTATTTAATTTATTTAATGTCTATAAATTATAAAAAAAACTACTATGATTTATGAAATATTTTTATATTTCCATTGACTATTTATAGTAATAAATCATACTTGTATAACCCCATGTAAAAATTGTTTTATTAAAACAACTCATGTTTGTGTCCTTTTTACTTTAACATTAAATAAAAAGGTATTTATGTCATTTTCCAACCAAAGTGGCTCCATGGGGTCCGCATGTTGACCCATGGATTCTCTGGGTCGGACATGAATTATTTAATGAGGGTAGGACATGTTTCTAGGTCATTTCATTTTATTAAAACATTATTCTTACCTTAAACTACAACAATTACCTCTAATAGTGATTAAAAACTTAATAAGTTACTATTCACCAAAAAATTATTTTAATCCCATTGAACCACATTTTACATCTTAATGACAACCATGTATGTCGGATTTTTGAAATTCAAAACACAAAGATGAAAAAATTTCATTTAAATGGAAAATCAGTTTTTATAAGTACCACTTAGTGGTTTCACTATTCATCAAAAATTGAAGTTTTTCAGAAACATTCCAAAAATTCACCCTAAGCTATATTTGATATTCTGAATTCAAAAATGATCTCTATTTTAAAAAATTCAAAAAATATATGTTTCATTAATTAATTTAATAATTAATTCCCGCTTTCAAAACAAATATCGTGTTTTTATGAAACAAAACGTATCAAAAGATTGACAATATTTTTAGTCCGATTTCAAAGTGAAATTAAATCCAATGACCACTATTGGATTAAATGGTAAAAATATATTCTAATTTCACTTTATAACCAATTCAAAAGATAATCTAATTGTATAAATAAATTATATTAAAAAGAGGTTTTGAATTAAAATACAACATTTTCACTATTAATTAAAAATTGAACATTTTTAGAAAAATACCAAAAATTTATACAAAGTAAATTTTGATGTCCCGATTCTAAAAAAGAATTTTATTTTGTCAAATATAACACATAAAATTTTCAAAAAGTGTATTTAAAAGAGGTTCACCATTAAAAGGTGGTTAATCGACCTTCTAAATAATATTAGAATGTTTACTCTTAAAATTGGATTCATTCACATTTTTAATCCTCTAACATTTATTGTAAAAAGTAAAAATATTTGACAAACATATATAATCATTTTGTAGTTAGTTCTATTCATTCCCTCCATCACAACAGCTAGGCGTTAACTACCATTTAAAATAATATAATTTTATTGTTATAGTGCAACGTAAGATTTCCAAGAAACTCATTGTTGCATATTGGGTACGCAATCGTGCATTGCGTCCCCTTTAAAGTAATATTAATATTTTATTAAAAAATATGGATAAATATGAAAATGTCATATTCTTTATTTACCTGGGGTGTTACATCCTTCCCCCCTTTTGGGAATTGCATCCCCGCAATTTTAAAATTGGGCTTGGAAACTTCATTGAAAATCCCACATTGGAACAAGAGTCAGTTAAACAATCACATTAAAATAAAGGAAGATAAGTACAGAGGTCACCCGAGTTAACCCATACTAGGATTCCAAGTATGAAAATATGGACATGTAGGAAAAAAACAAAGGGTCATGTTCTATTGGAGAGTGATAGAAAACCTGTTTTGGAGAAAGTTAACCATAAGAAAATCACAAACATGTGATGGGTTAAACGGTATTCAATTCCCCAGTAGGAAAAGTTAACAGACAACATTTTTGTTTTAAGTTACTCTTCACTGAGGAATTTATTTTTGATCTTAATGAAACATACTTACTTGTCATGTTGACTTTAAAATTTTACTAGATTTCTTACACAAACTCATACTTTCCCCAAAAGACGAGTATTTAGGAAGACTTGTTCACATTAAGAGTACTATAATCAACTTCTAGAGGATCAACTAATCCAAAAAAACGATCTACATACTTCCCATGTCTTTATACATTATCCAAAACCAAAACCAAAATGGTTAGTACAAGATCAGATAATCCAGAAAGGGTAACCCTTTATAAAAAGAAAATCTATTCTTAATCTCGAAAATTTTTCCAACAAAACCCAAAGTTCAACAAGGACCATTTGATAAACAATTTGTCCATAAAATTTATCAATGTAAATCAAACTATGATTTAAACCCAAATATTTGAAGGATTTAGTCACATAGTCTTTCAAGGTACAAATTAACTTTTATCTCCAAATAACATCAGTTGCTCTTAAATTCTCATATTGAAAAGTAATTAACCTAATCACATATCCTCGATGATAGGTTAATCATTTCCATAGACATCCCAAAATAAACTTACACTTGATTCCTAAAATCATCTAACTAAAATGAATTAGTCAAACGAACTAGGGACTTCACGTAGTCCAGAGGTAGCCGATAAATACCAGTCGCACTTTGGTTGTGGGTTCGATTCCCGCAGCTTTGTCCGACGCGACGGGTTGTCACACGGTCTACGTGTTATCCTTTTTCTAAAACTACATAATTTTTAAAACATTCCCCAAAATGAGATAAAATCTTCAAAAATGATCATATCATATTTTAACCTCAAGTTTATCTCATTCCTTTAATTTGCCATCATATCATAGTGTAACCCATAATTACCTTAAAAGTAAGGATCATATAAACCCTAATGGTTTCCTTAATAATTATTTCCTGAAAATACACATCGAGTTGGCCATCTCGTACATGATGCATTACAGAACATACCAAGGTACAAGTGGTTGATCATGACTCCTTGATAGTGTGTTTATAACAACCATGAGTTTCCTTATTGAAAACCCCATTTCTTCCAGTCTCTTAATTAGAGAACCACCACAGTTTCCTTTCAACCTATTGTCACTTTGGTTCCTGCTAGATCCATCCATTCACTAAAAACATAAATGTTACTGTGAATATATCAACAAAACCATCATGTACTAATGAGGAAGATTACCCCTAAGATATACTTACTCATTCACTTTATCTAAAACTTGGACTCTTTCTAAAATCCTAACCATTATGGTAATGTCACTTATGCTTAGATAATACCCTAACCACTAAAGTTATCTAGACCAACCTATGATACCAACTATAAGAACCCATCCTTAAACCATACTTAATCTTGAGTTATTACAAGATTGCACATTTAGGATCTTTTCAGTTTTCAAGTTTTAGATAATTAGATCATAAAACTTGAACTAAATTCCACATTTAAACAAAGTGGTTACATAAAAGATAGTATTCATTTTCCCCATCAATGGAAACATATTTAAAATAAAACAAGGATTCTTTCTTGACACTTCCATGTCACTATCATCATATCATGTACCCTTCCCTTGACCAGTGAAAAACATTTCAAAAACATGGGATGATCATAAAAAAGCTCAGTAAGGGATATAAAAATATGGAAAAGAAACATGAGTTCATATATACATAAGAATGAAATCATACTTCACCCATAAAACATAGGCACTTTAACATACCTCATCAAAACATGAATAAATCAATGAAATCATAAGACATAAAGGTAAATTGAGGCATTCATAACATTCTTACGTAGGGAGTAACCCTCTTGGTTACGTTTGGAATACCCACTACAGTATATTCCCTAAATTTCTTCGGAGAAACCCTAACGTTTCACTCCTTTGTGTTACCCAATGCATTGGAGAGCTATACCAGGCTCACCAGCCCTTAGTTTATCACGGAACGACCCGTTTTCATAACAATGCCCAAGAACCATAACATAAACGTATCACATAAAACATGAATAAAGGAAACATAACATTTCCACATTTCAAATATAACATTTTAGGATATTGAAATAATGAATCCATTCAAAAAAAATCATTTAAAACATTTAATAATGAGATTTTTGAACAAAAGTGTCCCATACCACCTTGAAGCTTTTAAAATTTTAAACCATTAATATCCATATAAATAAATACTTAAAAACATTTTTAAAACATGGATATTAATAAGAACAAATAATTAAAACATTTAACGCGATATATTGGTTAAAGGGGTTTTACCAAAATTAGAGACACTTGAATACAATAATTGAGGAATAAAATTTAGTCAAAACTTTATAATATCATGAGAATAAATGGATTCATTATATAATATTCCAAATAGCAGTATATATACCATATAAGAGTGAATTGGTGCATAACAACAATGAAGTCTCAATAGAAATGTCAAATCTGATGAAATCCCTTATAAAGAACGTATCATTAAATTAAGGATAAATAAATCTCAAAATTATGTGTGACAAATATAAATACACCCAATATAGGTGGATATTAAGTGTAAAACAATAGATGGTAATTAATACATATTCAAATGATGACATATTCAATAACTACATGTTGAACCCAAAGAAATCGAAATTGGGTTAAAAAGTTCCGTTGGTAAAATTTGACATCCTAACGGTATCACTTCAAAATTCAGAAAATTAGATGATGAGAGATAAAAAGGGCATCTCATCACTTGGACATAAAATTTAAATCAATAAGGATATAAAAGAACATATCCCAACATAATAGTATGTGAATTAAAAGACATAACAAAATAAGTCTTTTAAAAAGAGTAGGGTGAAAGGCCCCCTTACCGAGTTGGGTAACTTTTGAAACGTACACCCCATGGAAGAAGGGTCATACAAAGAAAATGTGAATGCCCATAAATGAAATTATACTACACAAAGTGTATGATAATGGTCAGTACATACACCACTAAAAGGAAATAGTGGAAAACATAGCATAAATCTCACGGGAATAAAAGTGAGATGAAAAATCCCTTACAAAAACTCGGCAGCCTAACAGCGCCACTTAAAACATCCGAAATGGATTGATGAGAGAGAATAGTGTCTCTAATAATATTAAAATGAAAATTATAGTAATAGTAATATAAAAGAGCATCCCAATAACAAGAAATATGAGCATTAAAAGGAATGACATAAAAGAGTGTACTTAAAAAAAGAAGAGAGGAGTAGGATCCCTTACCTCAAGTCCAACTTGTCTTGTTCATTTCATTATATTTCTGAATAATAATATTTGGTCAATTTATAATTGCCTAAGGAAATCCTTTAAATATTATTATTCAGTTCATATCACATATTATAATGTTATAATAATTGTTTAATAATGTTAGTTCATATCAGACGTTTTTGCCGATGTTTGGTACATGAGTCAAAAATGAACTTGTTTGAAAAATGATTGTCCATGTAGTTATAAGTAAATAATTTCCAGAATAGTATTAATGATTAAAATATCATATATATCCAGTACATATTCATATTAAACTATTCCATATCATTTGGAGATAAAAATTAAAAGCACTATTCATGGAGACGGTAGGTCGTACGTACGCATGACCGCTACTTTCATTTTTTGTCATATTAATGGAAATAAAACAAAATGAGAGAGATATAAATATGTTATAATTCCAGAATGATATCCATAATTTAGATTTAATATATTACATATATATCGATTATATATATGTAATTATAATAGTACATAACATTTTGAGATAAGTAAGGAAATGTACAGTTCATGGAGACGGTAAATCGTACGTACGCATGAACGCTACTTCCATTTCTATTTCATATTTAATGGAATTAAAAAATAATAATACATAATAGTATTTTAATTCTAGTATGGTATCATATATAATATCATTAAATATATCCTTTATACGTACTACATAGGGTATTAACGAATCAAATCACTTTGAGGGGGCGGTAGTCCGCACTTACTAAAATTAAATTATCGTGTTTACCCACAATGCAAACCATAAATGTATGCCAAAAAAGAAAAATACAGAAGCTTAAGTAAAACATAAACATATTATATATCATATAAAAATATAGTGACATCTCAATGGTCACCTTTTAAGGTGTTATATGAGTGTTGAACAATCATCGTTTCGTGAGGAAGAAATTCGCCATCCACAGAAACAGTATGTTCTTTAACCATTTTATGTTGGTGTGTGTAAGTGTAGCTCAAATGCTTCTTATAAAAAAAATACTATTATATTTAAGGTACTGGATTTGTTAAAAAATAAATGAATAAATAGAGTTTCGGGGGTTGGAGAAGCAAAGTAAAACAAAAGAACAGAAGTGAAAACATTACCTTAAAATCGGGTAACTCCATTTGATTTGAGCTCATAGGCTTCCTTGGGAAGACTTCTGCCCAAATTGAGGCTTCAAAGAGTTAGAGAGGGATGTGGAGACAGACAATGGGCAGGGGTTTGCCGATAAAAAGGCTTTGGAAGTGTGGGTAAGGGGGTAGAGGTGGGGGCCTTTTATAAGTGGAGAGGAAGGGCACTCTTGGAAAGTAAGGAAATGTTACATTATTTTAGAATGAATTTAGGATATTAATGGTCCCACATTGATGTGTTTCTAGGATAAGGTGATAATAGTTCTAAATCCACCCATCCAATAGGTTTTTTACATGTTTATGTCATAGATTTTACATTATCTTTCAATTTTATTTAAAACGTTAAATAATGAGGTCATCAATGCATCATCATGATATCATAAATAATTTAATTTATTTATTGTCTAAAAATTATAAAAAAATTACAATGATGTATTAAATCCTTTTATCTTTCCAATTAATATGTATAGTCAAAAATCTGACTTGTATAACCCCATGTAAAAATTGTTTTAGCAAAACAACTCATGTTTGTGTCATTTTTTCTTTAACATTAAACAGAACATTATTTATGTCATTTTCCAACCATAGTGGGTCCATGGGGTCCCCAAGATGAACCATGGATTTTCATGGTCGGCCATGACTCATCCAATGAGGTTAGGACATGTGTCTAGGTCATTTCATTTTATTAAAATAGTATTCTTAACATAAACTCCACTAATTACCTCTAATCGCGATTACAAACTTAATAAGTTACTATTCACCAAAAATTTATTTTAATCCCATTGAACAAAATTTTACTTCTTAATGAAAACCATGTATGTTGGATTTTCGAAATTCAAAACACAATGATGACAAAATTTCATTTAAACGGAATATCAGTTTTTATAAGTACAACTTAGTGGTTTCACTATTCATCAAAAATTGAAGTTTTTAAGAAAATTTCCAAAAATTCACCCTAAGATATATTTGATATTCGGAATTCAAAAATGATGTATATTTTACAAAATAAAAAACATATAAGTTGCATTAATTAATTTAATAATTAATTCCCTCTGTCAAAACAAATAGCGTGTTTTTATGAAACAAAATGTATCAAAAGATTGACATTAGTTTTAGTCTGATTTCAAAGTAAAATTAAATACAACGACCACTATTGGATTAAATGGTAAAAATATATTCTAATTTCACTTTAAAACCAATTCAAAAGATAATCTAATCATATAAATGAATTAGATTAAAAAGAGGTTTTGAATTAAAATACAGCATTTTTCACTATTCATTAAAAATTGAACATTTTCGGAATAATACCAAGAATTTTTACAAAGTAAATTTTGATGTCCCGATTCTAAAGAAGAATTATATTTCGTCAAATATAACAAATAAAATTGTCAAAAAGTGGATTTAAAAGAGGTTCCCCATCAAAAGGTGGTTAATCGACCTTCTAAGGAATATTAGAATGTTTACGCTTAAAATTGGATTCATTCGCATTTTTAATCCTCTAACATTTATTGTAAAAAGTAAAAATATTTTTCAAACATATATAATCATTTTGTAGTTAGTTCTATTATTCCCTCCATCACAATATCTAGGCATTAACTACCATTTAAAATAATATTATTTTATTATTAGAGTGCAACTTAAGATTCCCACGAAACTCATTGTTGCGTATTGGGTACGCCAGCGTGCATAGCGTCCCATTTAAAGTAATATTAATATTTTATTCACAAATATGGATAAATATGAAAATGTCATATTCTTTATTTACCTGGGGTGTTGCACCCGGTCTCTTTTGTATAAACTAATGGTAAAATAAGTGTTTTTGGGATATTATTGGTTACCCCACTCGGATTCATCAATTAAAAAGAAAATTACATGTTGTGTTTCATTAATTTACAAGCCGTGTACTAGCCTTAACTATCCCCCGCTTTAGGCAGTCATCCAGGTCACCCAAACATCCATGTACTCATCCGTTACATGGCTAGTACATGGGGTTTACTTAGAAAATTTTCCATTTTTTTATTTTTACAAAAAAACAACCCAAAATAAATATCCACACCTAAAAATATGATTGGGGTTCCTATAAACATCCCACCTTAATGTAATTTGTCCCTGAATTTCCCTTACAAGGGTGGTGAAGAAGAAAATTCATACAAATCTGGACACTGGGATCGTACATCGGCCTCTATCTCCTAAGACTTGTCCTGCACTCGGTCATATAGCCATAACACCCGTATGAGAGGAAGAACGACCACAGATAACCTTCTTGTGTTGATCCACAATCTGAATAGAGTGATCATAAAAGGATGCATCCACCTTTAACTAAAATTCCTCGGTTTGAAAAAAAATGAGACGGTTCTAAAAAGTAATGTCATAGCTTAGAGACATTAAAGTCTTCGTGCATGTGCTGGTATAACTGTGGTAACTACAAAAGATAGGAAACCGACCCGACTTTCTCCAAAACGTAAACTGGTCTGACGTATATCTATGAAAACTACCCATCTCACATAATCCTCATGTGTCCCAAACTCAGTGTCAAACACAAGAAAACCTGATACCCAACCTCGAACTCCATAGGTCATCTCCATCGATAAACATATTATTTTTTGAGAGACTTTATTATAGCCATACTCTTATGAATCAACTCCACCGGCTCAGTTGGTTCCTGGACAAGATGCGGCCACATCATTGCGATCTACCCATCCTCCAGACAATATAGAGATGATCATCATGTCCTAATATAAAAATCCTCATAATGTGCCATATGAATCGTCTCCAGAAAACTTTTATATTAATAAAAATATAATAGGGGTATTTGTCTCTACCATGATCCCCCAAAATCTACAATGCACGCTCAATGCATGTACTACAAAACATGAATAATGCGCTCAGTCTAGCAATTATATGGGGATGGTAAGCTGTAATTTTAATTAATTGTGTACCCAAAGCCCTCTATAGTACCTATATGACACAATAAGTAAATTGGGTGTCCCTATCTGAAATGATAGAGTAACGAACCCCTTCCAAACCTACAACCTCACTTATGTACAACCTTCGATGGACATCAACACTAAAGGGTTCATTGATCAAAAAGAAATGTTCAACCATCATGAGTGTTTCAATAACAACCCAAACTACATCATTTTCTCTAGTCGACCTTAGTATACCAATCATGAAATCCATCGTGAAATATATAAACATTCACATGAAATGGGTAATGTTACAATAGCCTTGCTGGTTGTTGGTTTTCTGCCTACACCTGCTAACATGTGGAACATGTAATAAAAAAACTAGCAACATCCCTCTTCATTCAACACCACCAATACTAAGGGTGTAAATCCTGAGGAAACTTGGGGACACTAGGATGAACTACAAAAACTGAGGAATGAAAATTAAGAATCAACTCCTCGCGTAAGTGATCTAACACCCATACACATCTATGAAAAAGAAAGATCTCATCGTCACCTATAATCTACCTAGGATTTGTGTCCTATCCTAACACACTCTTCTATTGGACTAGTCCTTTGGAATTTGATAGCTTCTGAATTTGTAATTGATCCAGAAGAGTTGAGGTAATAGCTACAGAAGAATGAAACAACTTCCCCTTTCTTTTTTGAACCTCCAAAAGCATCTCATAGAACAGATCCATAAGCTTCCAATCACTACTAGTCCCTTTAACTATCTATATCTGAGTCCTCCTGCTGAACACTTCACCGACAATGTTTCCATTACCAGGCATGTAGGAATGATCATAGTCAAATGACTGAAGGCACTCACCCACCTATGCTATCTAACATTCAGATCATTCTGAGAAAAAATATACTTTAAATGATTTGGCCAATGTATACCATAAAAATTCTATCCCAAAAGATAATTTCTCCAATAGTGTAAATCACGTACAACTATAAATAATTCGATTCCATGAGTGGGGTAGCTCCTCTGATGTGGCCTCAACAACCAAGACCCATACACAACGAATTCATCCACCTTCATAAGCACTTCTCTTATCCTAACACCTGATGCATCACAGTAAATGATGGTGCTCATTTATGGATCTGGATAAATAATTATTGGTGCTGAAGTCAATCTCCCTTTCATCTCGTAAAATTTTGAATCACAAGAATCTATCCACAATTACATTGAATCCCTCTTCTTTATTACCATTAGTGGCACTTATAAGTGTGTGATTTCCTTTATGAAGCACCTGTAGTAACCAGGGAGCGCTTGGAAACTCTGTAACTCAAATAACTTCTACAGCTGCTGCCATGAAACTACTACTCCCACTTTATATGGGTCTACTGATAATCCTATCTCTGAAAAAACATGAAGACACAAGAAGTGAATATTACCCATCCCGTAGTATCCTTTTATGATCTTATAATACTATTTATTCTCTCTCAGTGAACTCAAAACGATCTCAATATAAGTGGCATTGTCATGTCGAGTTTGTGAGTACACCAAGAAGTCATCCAAGAAGACTAACACAATTAATCCTTGAAAGGATGGAATACTTAGTTCATCATCTCAATGAAAACAGATGGCACATTTATGAGACATAATGACATAACCAAATAATCGTATAGACTATAGCAGCTCTAAAAGGCAGTAACAGGTATATTTGATTGTCTATCATGAAATTGATGACAACTAGATCTCAAGTAAATCATTAAGAATGCTTGGGATCCTCAATTATCAATGAAGAGATCATCTATCCTCAACAAGTTATATAGGTTTTTGACTATAAACTGGTTCAGCTACTGATAATCCACCTAATGTCTGAGGGTACCATCTTCCTTCTTCTCTAATATGATAGTTGAACCCCAAGGAGATGTATTGGGTCAGATGAAACCCTTTTCTAGAAACTCCTCTATCTGTTTCTTGAGCTCCTGTAACTCTGATGTATCCATTATTTGAGGAGAAATGAAGACAGGTGCCGCTATTGGAAAAATATCAATAGAGAAATCCACCCTTCTCTCTGGTGATAAACTTGAAAGGCCGTGTTTAAAGACATTAATAAAGTGACACACCATTAATGTAAAGTCAGTCTATGAAGTCCCCGGGTCACCCATATATAAACTATAAATCTAGGGTGTAATTACACCCAAAAAAAGATGCTCTGGTGCAAATATTCTCGTCGGTACATCCATTTTCCATTGTGATGAAAAGAAATTCCCTTTGGTGATTTGAAACTCACCCTATGGAAAATGTAGTCATAAAATGAATGGAAAGAGATTGATCAGTCAATTACAAGAATGGAATTGAATCCTATCATCTCTAATACAAAGATATCAAATAAGAAGTGACACCCACCAACTTCAAGATTGAACACCATGCACTGAAGTGAATTAGCAGTCATAATCCCCCACAGAGTATCCAGCATCATAAAATCCTCATAAGTATTGATTAAGATCCCATGTCTCTCCAAAAAAGCAATAGATATGAATCTAAGGAAATCCCATGTATCAAAAATAGATAACGCCAAATCTAATGCTAAGACAACTAGCATCGTACATCTAACTGTAGAGGGTCCAGGATCCTACTCATGTTGGCTCTGATCCATCACAAAAGTCTGACCTACACTACGGACCCTAGACCCTACCTGACTACCCTGAGCTGATCCACCCTATTTTCATTGATAACATGCCTTCGAAATTCCCCAACAATGACCTCCACCTCATCTTGAACGGCCAGATGAACTCCAATTCCCTGAATAATGAAAATCTGGTTACCCTACTGCTAAACATGGAGTCATAAAAGAACCACTGTCACTCAATATTAGTGAGAAAACCTAGAACAAATGATGAAGTTAGACCATATTTCTACAAGATTGGTTCTCAACAGGGTCCATCAGGAAATGTGGTCTCGTATGACCACTCGTCCCACATTACTAGCATGCCACCTAGCTACCTGAATAAACATCACATGAATTCTCCCTATTACGCTTCCTACTATCTGTCGAAGGAGTACCAACTCTGGATACTGAACAACCCTAGTTCGCATCTCCCAACTCCCTCAAATTGTTCTTGGTAATCAACACATGACTTACTATTGAAATCACTGATATCTGTGTAAAGAAATTAACCTATGATTGGATGTCATACTTGATATGATCATCAAATTTCCAGGCCAATGATAAATCGTCACCTCTCAGAACAACTGTGAATCACTGAAGCTCTATAAAACAAGAGGAGTAATCCATCACTAAAAGAGAACCATTCTCTGAATGCATGAAATATCAGGCGTGATCGGCCCTCAATGTATCAGGGTAGAAGTTATCATAAAAGGTCTTCTAGAACTCTCCCAAACCCATATCCCAATGACATCCTTCATGTGACATAATATCCTATCATCTATTTGAGGAAACACATAACATGTAATTATCAGTATTCACCCTCATTACCGGAGGCATCTCTTGATGCTCAATCATAGAATGCAGTGATTCTAACCATGACTCTAAAGAATGTGGCCCCCCATCCACTAAAAAAATGGGAGCGTGTTGCTACTAGAACATCCACGTCAACTCATCCTTAGACGGGTCCGGATGCGATGCTCCTTGAAATTTTTATAACATCATCATAAATCCTTCACAGATCTATGCATCAGCCCCTGAATCAATTATAACAGCTAGTTCAAAGATGGGAATGTAGGGTGGAACTAAGTGTAATCCATGATCTACCATTTCCTGTGTCTGGTCATTTACCTACACCTGGCATACAACCAGATGACATCATGAAGGAATTACTCTGCAAGGCCAACTGCACACCTTACCTCAATTTTATCAAGGAAAACAACTTATAACTGCAAGAACATAACTAAAAATATAAAATAAAATTTTCATTAAATAGGGATACACGGAGTGTACAAAAAATACACCGCGTGTTCCCTTAATATTTTAAAATAGAGAGTCCCTTTTTCAAACCTGTTCATGTAACACCCTTACACATGGTGTGGTCCTTCTGATACATGGCATGTACTTGAATATTCCCTCCTGACCAAGTACTTATACACGGCTAAAACTACAATATTCTCACCTGGGTTACACTACACGACATGCTAACCATAGACATGACATGTACTATTTATTTTCCATCTACCTGTGTTGTTGGTCACATGATCAGATACAAGGTTGAAAACTACACGACGTGAAGAAGTGATACATGCCATGTAAAACCTATGTTTCCTCCACCAGTGACATTTACCACATGGTTGGACAAAAATTTGATAACTACACATCATGCACAATTCAAACACGACATGTTCAACAAAATGATTCCCATCCCCATGTCTCTTCTCACACAGTTAGTCACATGGTCACGAACTACAGAGTATTTACATAAGAAAACATGTTTCTTCTAGAATAGAAGAACATGTTGCATGTGTCTATAGAAACACACGCCAGGTTTTCTGGGTTTCCGGGTAGTATGCCCTTGAATCTTCTCTGGAGCCCTTAAAATATTAAAATTTTGTCCAAGGAATGAAAAATTCTGACATGTGAGATCTCATTATCCCACAAATAAAATTTTTGGAATACTTTTTGACATCTTAGCATGACAAAATTCAAATAATGTTTATACATGACCCACGAAATTCTGATCCAAGAGGCCCCATTACTCCTCGGTGACCAAATCATGGCGTCCATCCAAATAAAACATTAAAATTAACAATACCCTATAAAAATAGTTGTTATTCTATCAAGTTATATATCACATCATCATGAATATCTTGAAAAACTTCTATCACACCAACATGCAATTAGTAATGAATCCTAAATGGAATGACATGAATTGAAGACGTGTGATCTATAACAACTACATATATGATGTATGGGGTGACATAACCTGATCATATTCAGTTCTAATAGAAATCGAACTAGAATGTAACAAATATCAAATGAACAAAACATGTTAATCTCCCAATGGTGAAATCAAATCAACTGTAACAATTAATAAAATAGAAAACAAGCAATATTCAAGGTAACATGCTTATTCCATGTACATGTGATAGATACTCCTAGGCCCTACTTATTGAAAACCACCCATTCCTTCCTATCTGTGCCTATAGACTCCAAACTGCAAGACAAAGAAGAAAATAAACACTCCCTTAACACCACGTTGTAATGTCCCTATTCCGTGTGCCTCCTAAAAGTGCCCCAAACCTAGTTGGTCACATAACCACAATCGTATTTCCCAAAATGCCAGTGGATGTTGACTAGGAGTGAGGGAAAAGGTTTGAAAATGGGGAAACTATGCCCTCATTGGAAGAGTATACACTGCAGAATAATCAATAATTATCAATAGCAGAAGTAGTAATACCATACAACAAAAGTTAATAGTGGAAGACTGATAGTAAAAAAACAAGTACATAATATATATATGATGAATGTAAAAATATATCTTGGAAAATATCCAAACAAGTAAGAATGAGGTAATGACAAAATAGAAACCAATGTACTGAAAATTAAGTAAACTCCAACACCATTACAAGCCTCAGCTTGGTCCCATAATCTCAAAGACCAACAAGAATCAGGTACCTGATGAAGATGTGTGATTTTAATTATCTATACGTTGAGCCAAAAAATCTATTTGGTCCAATATCATTGTAAAGTCTCGTAAAATTCAATGGAAATTTTTTCTTAATTTTCATTGGAATTTTACAAGAACGTGGTTTCTGACAGCACCTGATTCCAAGGCCCGGAGTGCCCGGAATCAATTTCCGAAGTTTGGCTCGGGTACGTTCAGTGAATGAATGAGCGGGAATTTCTTACTTTTGAACCGGTGCCCGTAATGGAATTCCGAGGGCACCGATGAACTCGCAGTGCCGATATTCGCTTAAGGAGACCTTTTCTGAGGTTGCGTTTTATGCGGGTTGAGAGTTAGTTTTTGGGAATTTTAAATGAAGTTAAATAAAATGTGGAAACACATTTTATTTTTATCCAAGTTGGTTATAACCTCCCAAAGGGAGTTAGGGGTGGGACCCACATCCACTTAACCTCCCTTGAGAGGATTAAGTGTGGTGGTGCCCACACGAACCCTAACACTTCATCTTCCCTTTAAACTCCATATAACTCCTCTTTTATAAAACTTGACATCTTGGGTTATTAATTGAGTTGAGTGGTTTTAATTTCAAACTTTTGAAATTCAAGTTGTTTAATTGTGTAAATAAAATATGCTTTAAGATTATTTTATTTTGGTTGGTATCCTTTGCCACCTTGAGAGGATTTGGTAAGTTCTCTCCTTCTTCTTCAACCTTGACGAAGAACACGAAGAACACTTAAGCTCCGACGAAGAACGCCGCTTCTCTTTTTCGTAGCCGTTGTGTTTCTGAAGATTGACGACGCCGCATCTTCGATCTTCTTCTCGTGTCAACGAAAGGAGATGATGTTTCCTCCTCGGATTATCTCTGTCAGCTTACGAAGCTTCTCCAACGACGTACCTCTTCGGACGCACCTCGACGTCAACGGAAACGACGTCGGTTTCCACGACGCCCGACCCCCGCGACGCTTGTCTTCCACAGCTTGTTGACGTGCTCCGCACTTGAAACCGAGGTAGGGGTTTATTTATTTATTTATTTGTTCATGAATAATAACATGGTGATGATCGTGGATTAAAACTATTTTTGTTATCGAATAACCCGAGGGGGGTCGGACCGCACAAACACGGCCGACCCTCCTCCTTTATTTTTCATGATGGTTTCTTATGGTTGATACGAGATATCATGGTGCCGTCGCACCACGCGGTATATTGCGAAAGATACACGCGGCGCCGTCGCGTCGCGCCGTGGAATGAAAATTTCAAGAACGCGACGCCGTCGCGTCGCGTTGAGGGAAGTAGAAGGTGCCTCGGCCGGAACGGGGCCGTGGTGGAGGGGCGTGATGTCGTCGCACCGCGCCAGACGACGAAGGCCACGGCCAGTTCCGGGCTGCGGCGGATCGAGAAGACCGGCGGCCAGCCGGGCCGATGGTGTCGGACGCCGGAAGGGGACCGGTCTTTGCCGGTCCCGTTGAGGAAGAACTGGCTGGCCAGGTCAGGCCGACCGGAAGGGAGGAAAACCGGGGGGAAATAATCCCCTGGCCAGCAAATAAACGACCCCCCATAATGAGGGGGGCCAGTTTCACAAAGGGGGGAAGGCGGCCCCCTGTTTTCCAATTAGCTCGACCTACGGCCGAGCTGGCAGCGCGCCTAGTGCGCTGCCTTGCGCCAAACCGGCGCGCCTGGCAGGTCCGCCAGGCCAGGCCGGGTCGACCCTGTTCGGGGTGGGTCGACCCTATCTGGGGCGGGTCGACCCTGTCCGGGGTGGGTCGACCCGGTTCGGGCCAACCGGGGGGTCTCGGGCCGGGACGGCCCGGGCCCGAAACCCCCGTTACCGAGCGGTTTGGATTCAAATGACCATAACTCGGGATACGAACTTCAAACCCACGGGACGTCAGCGGAGATGCGATCCTTGGATTGAGACGGTCGTTTCGGTATATCGCACTCAAGGTTTCGGAATACTTTGAGTTCGGCCGGGTTGGTTTGTATATGAAACCAACCGAGCCCTCGGAGCGGAAATACTCATATCCTGAGCTACGGACGTCCGATCAACGTGCCGTCAGTTTTGTTGAGTTCCTCTTAGTGAGAAAGATCTTTTCGCATACTCCGCCCGAGGTTTGGACGCATGTGGAGTATGTTCGGGTTGGTTTTGCCTTAAAAACCAACCGGGCCCCGGGGACGAAAAAGCCAATAACTCTCAGACCGGGCGTTCGATTGACGCGTCGTCTGTTGCGTTGAGTTCCTGTTGACGATACGGAACGTTTGGATACATCAACTCTGGACTTTGTGACAGTTGATGTATCAGCCTCTCGGCTCGTGGAGCGGACCCTCCCGAACGAGCATGCTGTGTGCGGGAACCCTAGAGCTGGTTGCGACTGCTACTGTGACTGCGACGACGACAGTGTAGAGATCCTCAGTGGATTCGACGACAACGACCACATCACTAAGCGATCCTGTGTGGATCAGTGCTACCGATCCTATGTGGTTCTGCGCTCAGCGGTCCTATGTGAACCAGTGCCTACAGATCCTGTGTGGGTCCAATCCTATGTGGGTCTTTGTGGGGGTTAGTACCTATCGATCCTTTGTGGGTCCGACGACTTAGATGGATCAGTGATCATCTCTATCGTCTACCGAAGAAGTATACCTGTGTGAGCTGAATCCTGCTGCTTTCCTGTGTGGATTGTGTTGTGCTATCCTATGTGGATTTCTTATTACTTTCCTATGTGGAATACGTATACTTTCCTGTGTGGGATGAGTTGTACTTGAGCTCGGAGGTTGGAGCGTATTGGAATTGATGACTTAGGTATATGTATGGGCATATACCTAAGCAGTGTCGGATATTACTTCGTGATTGTATCTATCCTTTGTGGTTTATCCTTTGTGGATTTTGGGATACCTTCGGGGGTCTTGGGGTCCCTACTGAGTAGCTTATACTCACCCCTGCACGGGCAATGCCCGAACTACGTTGTGTTGGTTGCAGACGACGGATAACTTTGATCGTGATTGAGGCTCGCAGAGCAGGACGAAACCTGGAGGTGGACCACTGGGTGGGCCGTGCATGGAGCGGATGACAGGACCCGAGGAGCAGTGGAGCTATCTGTACCCACCCTTCAGGTGGGATTTCCAATGGAAAGCTCGGCGTAGCAGCTTTTACTTTACTGTTGTTGTTTTCCCTTTCGAGTTGTACTTTACTTTTAGTTTGGGTTTGTATACTGGCCCATTTATTTTTCCGCACTTCAATTTGTACTCTATTTTTACTTAGTGTTTACTTTTCTACTTGGTTACTCTGTGGTGCTTGATTACTTTACAAAGGCAGTTCCTTCTCTTTTTACCGGTATTTACGCCTTGGTGCTAGTCGCCAGCCCCTGGCCTATGGAAGGCGGGCTTAGGGTAGTCACGGCACGGGCCCCGAGGGAGGGTCGTGACAAATTGGTATCAGAGGAGTTCAGTTCTACTGCGAACTCTGATCTTTTCTATGGGAAGCAATAGTGTTTAGCGTATTGAGTGTGGTTATCAATCCAAGGAGTCCAGTGTTGGTGCGGCGACCGACGTATCCGTACACCAGGACCCTGACTTCTGATTTCCGACTTAATGCACGAAATTTTTGATTGCATGTGTGTTTCAAGTTTTCTTTTTTGATTACTTTGTATCAGCTCACCAGGTATACTGTTCTGACCGTGGCACACCTGTTCCCTTTTCAGGATGGCCCCACGACGGCATCCAGCTAGGGTTCTGAGATTCGAGCGTGACGACAGCCCACCGAGCGACGAGGCCTCGGTGCAAGGCCCTTTGTCCGCAGTGGCACCGGCGGTAGCACTACCCGCCGAGCCACCGATGCTTCCAGCACCAGCCTCTGACGACGCACGTCGCCTTGGAGCTCTGCACGAGTTCCAGCACCCGCGACTGCATAGGTTTCGTGGGGAGACGGACACCCAGGCAGCAGAGGACTGGCTGGAGGCAGTGGTACGAGTTTTTAGGCTAGTGAGGACACCTTCAGACCTCATGGTGATCCTCGCTGCGAGCCTACTACAAGCAGCAGCAAGACGATGGTGGAGCTTGATGCTCCAGGTGCACGATGAGGCATCTCTACTATGGACAGACTTTGAGAGCCTCTTCCACTCGGAGTTCGTCCCAGCGACCCTTCGTGCAGTGCGTGTCCAGGAGCTTCTTCAGCTGCGGCATGGCAGCATGACGGTCGCTCAGTACTCGGTGAGATTTACCGATCTCTCGCGCTACTCGACTGACATGGTACGAGACCCATTCTTCCGGGCCCGGACATTTGAGCAGGGTTTGAGACATGAGATTTGGGCATCACTGATCTCCCTCCGCATTCCGACTCAGACAGGAGTACTGGAGTCTCCCTTTTGATCAAGAGCTTCCTTGCTGAGTCTACACCAGCCCCGAGACCCACCGCAGGGCGGCACGTAGCAGAGTCTTCTGCAGAAGGCAGTCGATGGATGACTCATGGGTCTAGGTAGACCAGACCTTTAGGCAGACGACCTCAGGACACTGGCTCAGCAGTGCGGGGCAAACAGCGCGGAGCCAGTCTTTCGAGAGGCAGGCAGTGCTACTCGTGCGGCGGGCAGGGCCACATGGCCCGTGACTGCCCTACCCGACGTGCCGAGGAGTAGCAGACAGTTGAGGGACCACTGAGGCAGAGGCAGAGGGTCGACTGTGGCGGTCCTCAGGGAGGATCCGGACGAGGCAGAGGAGCTGGCCGAGCAGCAGGTGGAGGGCGACGCTTTGAGGCTCTACCACCACCACCACCAGGAGGTCCACCCCGACCACAGGGAGCTGGCGGGTAGAGACAGGCACAGCTCCAGGCAGCGGAGGCCAACAACCACGGCCCACCTGAGATGAATCGAGGTACTATCTGTGTCTATTCCACCCTTGCTGCAGTACTTATAGACGCAGTCGCGAGTCACTCTTTCATAGCAGCTGTCCTCGTTCGGAGCTCGGAGATTCCGACAGAGCCGTTGTCTCGATCCTTACGGCTAGAGACTCCTCCGGGAGCAGACTCGACGATTACGCACTGGTTCCGGCAGTGTGAGCTTACTCTAGGAGGCGAGAGCTTCGGCTGGGATCTTATTGAAGCAGCGTCGAGGCCTTACGATGTCATCATGGGCATGGATTGGTTATCTATGGTCCATGCACAAATTGACTGTTTTAGGCGCAAGGTGCGTTGTGTACGCACCGACTGGAGCAGGTTCACCTTCACCGGCGAGAAGGGAGCCTTTTCACCACAGGATGGAATTCCGCGGAGGAGAGGACAGCCCATCACTCATTAGTTGGCTAGCCTCATCCTTGGAGCAGTTGACGTACGGAGTCCTGGTTTTCCTGCAGTGGTGGATCAGTTTGCGGACGTTTTCCCCAACGACATTCGAAGGTTACCTCCTCGCAGGGAGGTAGACTTTTATATTGACATGTACCCCAGGACAGCCCCGATATCGACTCCAACATATCGGATAGCCCCCACCGAGCTTGGAGAGCTACAAGTACAGTTGGAGGAGTTGCAGGGCAAGGGGTTCATCCGACCCAGTGTTTCACCCTGGGCTTCCCCGATATTGTTCGCCAAGAAGGCGGATGGGAGCTTGCAACTTTGTGTTGACTATCGTCGCCTGAACTAGGTGACAGTGAGGAACAAGTATCCACTACCGAGTATTGAGGACCTCTTTGATCAGCTCAAGGGAGCACGGTGGTTCTCGAAGATTGATCTCAGGTCAGTCTATCATCAGCTCAGAGTTAGAGACGAGGACGTGCAGAAGACGACCTTCAAATGTCGGTATGGCCACTATGAGTTCTTGGTTATGCCCTTCGGCGTGACCAATGCTCCGGCAGTGTTCATGGTCCTCATTAACAGGATCTTTCAGTCATACCTCGATCGATTTTTCATGGTCTTCATCGACGACATTCTGATTTACTCGACGACTGAGGAGGAGCACTTCTACCACTTACGGGTTGTACTAGACACACTCCGAGAGGACCAGCTTTATGGCAAGATCTCGAAGTTCCAGTTCTGGATACATGAGGTCCACTTCTTGGGACACGTCATCTCTGAGGCGGGAGTTGCAGTGGATCCTGCGAAGATCGAGGCAGTGTTAGCTTGGGAGCCACCTAGGAGAGTGACGGAGGTACGGAGTTTCTTGGGACTAGCTGGATACTACCGGAGATTCATTCCAGACTTCTCTAGAGTTGCGGCACCACTCTCAGCTTTGAAGAAGAAGGGTAAACCCTTTGTATGGTCAGACAGATGTCAGCAGAGCTTCAAGGAGAAGAGACAGAGATTGACCAGTGCACCTATCTTGAGGTTGCCTGAGGAGGGAGTAGGGTACGTAGTCTACTGTGATGCATCAGGGACCGGACTCGGATGTGTTCTGATGCAGGAGCGGGCAGTGACCACCTATGGATCACGACATTTGAGGCCGCATGAGCAGAACTACGCTACCAATGACCTGGAGTTAGCATCAGTGGTCTTAGCTCTGAAGACATGGCGACACTACCTAATGGGCGAGCGCTTTACAGTCTTTTCTGATCATCAGAGTCTCAGGTATATCTTCTCGCAGAAGGACCTGAACCTGAGATAGCGGTGATGGATCGAGTTCCTCCAGGACTATGACTTTGAGATAGTCTATACTCCTGGGAAGGGGAACATGGTAGCCGATGCCCTCAGCAGGAGGACGGGCATTCAGCTACTTGAAGAGGCGACAGAGCAGCTATCCTCTTTGCAGATATCCTTCATGGATAGAGATGGAGCAGCCTTCCTTCATTCTCTCACAGTCACCCCCCCCCCCAATACTGCAGTGGGTTAGAGAGGCACAACATGAGGACGCTAACTGTGAGACACGGCGTGCACAGATATTCTCGGGACAGGCACCTGATGGTTTCTCCCTTGGAGCAGAGCACGACATCCTTTTCAGAGGACGTACCATGGTACCAGTTGCTTTGCGAGAGGAGGTGCTGAGAGAGTTTCACACTTCTCCTTTGGTGGTACATCCTGAAGTGGCGATGATGTACCAGGATCTCAGATGACAGCACTGGTGGCCGGGCATGAAGAAGGTTGTGGCAGAGTTCGTTTCTCGATGCCTCACCTTCCAGTAGGTGAAGGTAGAGCATCAGGTACCAGCAGACTTGGTACAACCCTTGGATGTCCCGGAGTGGAAGTGGGATTGGATATCTATGGACTTCGTTACTGGACTTCCACACAATTTCAGAGGTCACGACTCCATCTGGGTGATTGTCGACTGACTCACCAAATCGGCTTACTTCTTACCCATCTGAGAGCAGGGCTCAGTGGAGAGCTTGGGACGTCTCTACGTTCAGGAGATTGTACGGCTTCACGGTGTGCCATCATCTATCGTCTCCGACCGAGATGCTCTCTTTAATTCCCGGCTTTGGAAGGGATTACAGGAGGCGTTCGGGACGCAGCTACGTCTGAGCACAACCTTTCACCATCAGACGGATGGTCAGACGGAGAGGACCATTCATACACTCGAGGATATGCTCCACGCACGTGTCCTCGACTTTGGTCGTAGCTAGGAGGACCACCTACCCTTGGTCGAGTTTGCGTACAACAACAGCTACCACTCCACCATCGGGACGGTACCGTACGAGGCGTTGTATGGCCGCCTTGTATATCTCCTTTATGCTGGACAGACCCTGGGGAGTTAGCACCTGTGGGACCGGAGATGGTCCAGGCCATGACGGAGAAGGTCCAGGTCATCCAGGAGTGGATGAGTACAGCTCAGAGCCAGCAGAAGTCATACGCTGACAGGAGGTGGAGGCCACTAGAGTTCGAGGATGGCGACCACGTCTTCTTACGGGTCTCACCTCGACATGGTATACAGTGATTTTGCCGAGGTAGCAAGTTATCTCCGCGCTTCATCGGACCCTTCCAGGTCCTCAGCAAGATTGGCGAGGTGGATTATCGCTTGGCTCTACCACCTCAGTTGCACCGGGTGCACGACGTCTTCCACGTGTCTCAGCTGAGGAGATACGTGCACGACCCGACACACATTATTGACCATGGGGAGCGTGACGTTGACGATGGGGAAACTTTTACGGAGGTCACGGTGGAGATCGAGGATCGACAGGATCGGGTCCTACATGGACGGTTGATTCCCCTAGTGCGCATCAGATGGTATCACGGGAACCTCCAGGAGAGCACTTGGGAGCGGGAGGCTCAAATGCGTGCTCAGTACGCTCATTTGTTTCCCTAGTTTTGATGTATCTTTACGGGGACATAAAGCCCTGAGGTGGGAGTAATGTAAAGACCCTTAAAATTCATGGGAAATTTTTTCTTAATTTTCTTTGGAATTTTTCAAGAACGCGGTTTTTGACGGCACCTGATTCCGAGGCCCGGAGTGCCCGGAATCAATTTTTGAAGTTTGGTTTGGGTACGTTCAGTGAACAAACGGGTGGGAATTTCCAAATTTTGAACCGGTGCCCGGAATCGAATTCCGAGGGCACCGATGAACTCACAGCGCCGATATTCGCTTAAGGAGACCTTTTCCGAGGTTTCTTTTTATGCGGGTTGAGAGTTAGTTTTTCGTAATTTTAAATGAAGTTAAATAAAATTTGGAAACACATTTTATTTTTATCCAAGTTGGTTATAACCTCCCAAAGGGAGTTAGGGGTGGGACCCACATCCACTTAACCTCCCTTGAGAGGATTAAGTGTGGTGGGTCCCACATGAACCCGAACACTTCATCTTCCCTTTAAACTCCCTATAACTCCTCCTTTATTAAACTTGACAACTTGGGTTATTAATTGAGTTGATTTGTTTTAATTTCAATCTTTTGAAATTCGAGTGGTTTAATTGTGTAAATAAAATATGCTTTAAGATTATTTTATTTCGGTTGGTATCCTTTGCCACCTTGAGGAGATTTTGGAAGTTCTCTCCTTCTTCTTCAACCTTGACGAAGAACATGAAGAACACTTAAGCTCCGACGAAGAACGCCGCTTCCCTTTTTCTTAGCCAGTGTGTTTCCGAAGATCGACGACGCCGCATCTTCGGTCTTCTTCCCATTTCAACGAAAGGAGACTCTGTTTCCTCCTCGGATTATCTTCGTCAGCTTACGAAGCTTCTCCAACGACGTACCTCTTCGGATGCACCTCGACGTCAACGGAAACGACGTTCGGTTTCCGCGACGCCCGACCTCCGCGACGCTTGTCTTCTGCGGCTTGTTGACGTGCTCCACACTTGAAACCAAGGTATGGGATTATTTATTTATTTATTTTTTCATGAATACAAATTTGGAGATGATAGTGGATTAAA
Organism: Viscum album; assembly: GCA_963277665.1. Classification (NCBI taxonomy): domain Eukaryota; kingdom Viridiplantae; phylum Streptophyta; class Magnoliopsida; order Santalales; family Viscaceae; genus Viscum; species Viscum album. The sequence goes on from OY728127.1 coordinate 752,603,021, forward strand.
ACCCTTTTTGATATCGAATAACGTGAGGGGGGTCGGACCGCACAAACACGACCGACCCTCCTTTGTTTTTCGTGATGGTTACTTGAGGTTGATACGAGAAAACATGGTGTCGTCGCACCACACGGTATATTGCGAAAGATAAGCGCGGTGCCGTCGCGCCGCGCCGTGGAATGAAAATTTCAAGAAAGCGATGCCATCACGTCGCGTCGAGGGAAGTCGAAGGTGCCTCGGCCAGAACAGGGCCGCGGCGGAAGGGCGCGATGTCGTCGCACCGCGCCGGACGACGAAGGCCGAGGCCGGTTCCGGGCCGTGGCGGAACGAGAAGACCGGCGGCCAGCCGGGCCGCCGGTGTCCGAAGCCAGAAGGGGACCAGTCATTGCCGGTCCCGTTGAGGAAGAACCGGCCGGCCATGTCGGGCCGGCCAGAAGTGAGGCAAACTGGAGGGAAATAATCACCCGTCCAGAAAATAAATGGCCCCCCATAATGAGGGGGGCTGATTTCACAAAGGGGGGCAGGTGGCCCCCTGTTTTCCAATCAGCTCGGCCTACGACCGAGCTGGCAGCGCGCCCAGCGCGCTGCCTTGTGCCGAACCGGCGCGCCCGGCCGGCCGCGCCGCGCCACACCGGGTCGACCTTGTCCGGGGCGGGTCGACCCGGTTCGGGCCTACCGGGGGGTCTCGGGCCGGGGCGGCCCGGGCCCGAAACCCCCGTTACCGAGCGGTTTGGATTCAAATGCCCATAACTCGGGCTACGGACTTCCAAACGACGCGTCGTCAGTGGAGATGCGAACCTTGGATCGAGTCGGTCGTTTCGGTTTATCGCACTGAAGGTTTCGGAATACTTTGAGTTCGGCTGGGTTGGTTCGTACACGAAACTAACCGGGCCCTCGGAGCGGAAACGTTCATATCTTGAGCTACGGACGTCTGATCGACGTGCCGTCAGTTTTGTTGAGTTCCTCATAGTGAGATGGATCTTTTGGAATACTCAGCCTGAGTTTTGGATGCATTTGGAGTATGGTCGGGTTGGTTTTTCCTTAAAAACCAACCGGGCCCCTGGGACAAAAAAGCCAATAACTCTCAGACCGGGCGTCCGATTGACGCGCCGTCTGTTGCGTTGAGTTCCTGTTGACGATACGGAACTTTTGGATACATCAAATCTGGACATTTTGACAGTTGATTTATCATCCTCTCGGCTCGTGGAGCGGACCCTCCCGAATGAGCTTGCTGTGTGCGGGAACCCTAGAGCTGGTTGCGACTGCTACTGTGACTGTGACGACGACAGTGCAGAGATCCTCAGTGGATTCGACGACGACGACTACAGCACTCAACGATCCTGTGTGGATCAGTGCTACCGATCCTGTGTGGGACCGATCCTGTGTGGGTCTGCACTCAGCGGTCCTGTGTGAATCAACGCCTACAGATCCTGTGTGGGTCTGATCCTATGTGGGTCTTTGCGGGGGTTAGTACCAATCGATCCTTTGTGGGTCCGATGACTTAGATGGATCAGTGATCATCTCTATCGTCTACCGAAGATGTATTCCTGTGTGAGCTGAATCCTGCTGCTTTCCTGTGTGGATTGTGTTGTGCTATCCTGTGTGGATTTTGTATTGCTTTCCTGTGTGGAATACATATACTTTCATGTGTGGACTGAGTTTTACTTGGGCTCGGAGGTTGGAGCGTATTGGAATTGATGACTTAGGTATATGTATGGGAATATACCTAAGCAGTGTCGGTTATTACTTCATGATTGTATCTATCCTTTGTGGTTTATGCTTTGTGGATTTTGGGAGATCTTCGGGGGTCTCGGGGTCCCTATTGAGTAGCTTATACTCACCCCTGCACGGGCTATGCCTGCACTACGTTGTGTTGGTTGCAGACGACGGACAGTGTTGATCGTGGTTGAGGCTCGCAGAGCAGGACAGTACCTGGAGGTGGACCTCTGAGTGGGACGTGCTTGGAGCGGACGGTGGGACCCGAGGAGCAGTGGAGCAATCTGTACCCACCCTTCACGTGGGATTTCTAGTGGACAGCTCGGCTTAGCGGCTTTTACTTTACAGTTGCTGTTTTCCCTTTCGAGTTATACTTTACTTTCATTTTGGGTTTGTATACTAGCCCATTTACTTTTCCGCACTTCCAGTTGTACTCTGTTTTTACTTAGTGTTTACTTTTCCGCTTGCTTACTCTGTGGTTCTTGTTTACTTTACAAATGCAATGCCTTCCCTTTTTACCGGGATTTACGCCTTGGTGCTAGTCGCCAGCCCCTGGCCTATGGAAGGCGGGCTTGGGGTAGTCACGGCACGAGCCCTGAGGGCGGGTCGTGACAATCATGACCAAAATAGGGTGTGTGATGAATCCTAGTAGGGAAACACTAAAATATCTATGCCTAACTGTCTTTGAATATATATAACCTGTAATTTGCAGAAATGATGTAATAAACCTCAAAGTACTCAAAAGTAAACAATCATATAGTTTCCAACTAAATTAATTTACATTTATTAATTATTCAACACATTGAATTAGGTAATCTCAGGATCTATCATATGATCTATATACCATTGCATAATAATAAAAACATGCATCTCAAAAGACCATCTAAAAAACAAAGTAAGAATGAGTCTAAGATTGAGCTTTTTCATGGAATACTTCCCACAATCATACAATTATTAAAAGTAAACCCTCTGGGAAATATCCCATAGTCTAACCCATTTCGATTAACATATCATTAATTCAGTAAACAATGATTCACTAGGAAATCTCACACAGTATAACCCATTTAGTCCCACATGGCACTTAATATTTACAAACGACCTCCTAGGTTAATCTCGGAGTCAATACCCACCTATTCCACAAATCAAAAATAAAATATAATATCCCTAGATGATATCTCAGTCAATTACCTATGTCCCAAAATTCAATTAATAACATCCCTATAGCTAGCTCTCATGGTCTAACCCCTCTGTTCAATGACCACTCGAAATATCTCACAGTAAATAATTCTAGGTTAACATAACAATAATTATATATAAATGACCCTACCTTGGGAAGCTCCCATAGTCAATTCCCATTGGTCATAATTTAACAATACGAATCACATTTATCTCAAAGAAATAATACATCCGTCATAATAGCACTAGGCATGGAAAAAAAGTAGGCCTAACGTACTTTCTAGGCCCAACGACCACAACCAATCAAACTTGTGTAATGCATCGATAATCATGGTAATAAAACATATACATAATCAATAAACCATTCTTAATCAAACAAATCAGTACTGGTCTTAAATAGGTTTAAATTCTATAAAACACAATACCCTAAACATGGGAATTCATAACTTTTAGCGTATATAATCCAAATAAAATCATAGAAAGGAAAAAACCACCTACCTTGATGTTGTACAAAGAGAACTCTTGATCATCTTCCCTTGAATTGGTCTAGAACCTCGTAGATTTAAAAAAATAATCTAAATCATTCAACCTTGAATTACTCATGAGAGATTATAAATTAATAAGAGAGTATTAAAAAGTAGGAAGAACTCACCGGGGGGATTCCAACGCACCCGTCGTAGTTCAGATGGGACCTTGGACAGAGAAACAGTGGCTCAGACATTGATCACTGCTCTAGGTCACTCTTAGACGAACAAAGGTAATAAGAAGAGTTTTATTGAGATAATATGTGACCCCACTCGGAATCACCAATTAAAAGTGAAAGTAAATGGCATGTTCATTTAATTTATATGCCATGTACATGCCAAAATGATCCCCCACATTAGGTGGTCTGGAAAGTAACCCACATGACCATGTACTTCATTGTAACATGACTAGTATGCAGCTAAATGCAGGAACTGGGTATAGGGATTGTACACAAAAGTACACTGCGTGTACCTAGAAAATTTCAATTCTTTATTTTTCCTAAAATTTCATCCGGTATAAAGATCCATAACTGAAATAAATATCTGAGTTCTTACACATAACACCAATGTATATATTTATTATTCTAATTTAATTCTTTAAAATTATATATATGTTTCAATATTATTTATCTAGATCAACTCATCCTTATTGTTTGTGGAAATACAGGTTTTAAAAAAGTTCCCTTCTTAATTCCTCCCAATATGAATGCCTTGTTAAATAGAAATTTCCCATTTATTAACCATGTTCATGTATACAATATAAAATATTATAATCCAAAATGGTCACTCTAAAATCTCTAATTTTATCATGAAGAAATATTTTCGATCATTTCATGCTTTTAAAAAATCAGTCCTTCATTTTTCCTCGATAATGATTGTTTAGTATTTTCCCTAAAACATCATTAAAGTTTCATGTTTCTATTGTTTCTTGAACACTCATATTCATGTATTCAATTTTTTTTTACTTCTATAATCATAAAATATGTATATTTTTATCTCATTATTACCCATTAATGATTTAATCCTTTATTTCCTGAATAAAATTTTTATAACTCTATTGGTTATGCCATATGATATGATTATGACACCAATGACTTCCCTCATGCATCCCATATATTTATTCCATATGTTTTACTCCTGATCTAAAACACATAAATATGAACATGTTATGGTGGGTGGGCCTATAAATCATTCCACTTCATTGAGGAATTTTTACTCTCATAATACATCATGTATTGTTTCAGGTAGTAAATCAAATTAATTATATTAATTTTCCAACCATGTGATATTATCTTGGATATTTTTCCTTGACTAATGTTTATTTCTTGCTGTACGTAGCTTCAAAATTTCTATGATTCCATGATCACATGATCAAATAATCTATATGATTTATCCTATATTTTTATACATTTGAAATTAATTTTTATGTCGGTATCTTATATATTCTAATTCATGTGATAATAATTATTCATAGGTTTATTCCCAGGCTGGGATTTTTAGACACTTCCCTTTCTTCCATGTTTTATTAAGGTTTTCCTATGATGTTTTATGACCTCTAAGGATGTTAAGACCACATTATGTATATTAAATGAATGGTTTTTTCATTTTAGATTCGTGTTTTCTAATAATGTTTTTTAAGGTTGGGGCCGAAGCCACATTTTATCATTTGAAGCAATGACCTCCTTAGACTAGGTAGAGGGAGACCCATTACATAGTCCGAAGGCCCAAGGCCATGAGGCCTGAATACTAGGCTAGAAATCCCATTTTTGGCCCAATGATCCTCATGATGAATAGTACTGCTACAGTACCAGGGTTGCTACATTACCTACTACAGTACTAACAATGCTATACTCCCTGCTACTGTGCCTCCACCTCTACAGTGTCATCACGTCTACAGTTCGCCGCTACTACAGTACTCCTATACTACCCTGCAACAGTGCTGCTACAGTAAAACAAATGGTTTGTTATGGTTATCAATTATGTGTAAATATTAATATGCTGTTGTAATAAATTAATCTATTAAACCTCATTTAATGTAAATCTTATGCTATTACTTAAATAATTAACTTTATAACCCTTAAAAAATTCATAATTTATAATCAAGTTTACTATATTTCATAAAATCAACATTTTACTAATCTAAAATATACATAATGTATCTCTTGATTCTCACATAAAAAACATTTGAATACCTTCCTTATTTATTATTTTGAAACATGTTAGTGACCTAAATTACTATATAAAATTATGGAAAACATAAATGATAAATCATTTTTGAAATAAAACATATATTTTTTGATATATTCCAAACATCCAATAATATTGGAAACCCCATCAACAATTCCATAAATGAATTTTTCAACACATCATTAGTAAATTTCAATGTAATAAAATATATTAAATTTACATTATCTTAATAAATCATCTTGTTATCCATAATAAAAAAACATTTTTAACATCAAGAATATATTATGGGTTATATTTTATAAATATATTATTTTCATTAATTTATCACTATTCCACTAAATAAATTTCCTAGGTCTTAAGTACCATTAAATTTTATATTTAAAAAACTTATTTACAAAAAAATAAACAATCCTTATTTATATTATGATTGTGTAACTTAATTTCATAATTGAAATGCATAAAAACGACAATTAGTCCACCACATCTTGTGTCCATTGACTGAGAGTCACCGTTGAATTACATAATAGTTCATTAAAAACAAATTTATTGTTAAAAATTTCCTAACAATAATGTATATCAATTAATTTCTGATTATTTAATATTAAAAAATAAATACTATTTGTATAGAACATACCGTTAATATTTCATTCATAGTCTCTTCATTATTATAAGAATCACTATTAACAATACCACCTTTTTTATTTGATTCATAATCTTTCCCCATGTATATAGATTTTCATAATTCCAATATTTTACACATTTAATAAATTCATCCATTAATAATACCTTATGGAGACCAATTTATCAATCCATTTCATGAATTGAAGTTTATATTTCTCTCAGCTATTTTTTAGTCTATTCTCTTACTTTCTATACATAAAATATCTTCCCATTTGATCGAGACATTACCTTTATTGATTCTTCCCACATTCTCATTATAATGAAAGCTAAATCTTCTCCCCCCAATGGTCACCACTAACCAAACTCTCATCATACACTTTCATTATCCTTTTTGGTGATTCTGAGTGTTGGTTAAGTAGTACTTTTTCATTTTTTTCTAGTAAATTATATACCATTGTCAAAACATCCTTACTCCAATCATCATCCCATTTGGCATCCCATTCACAAATGTTCCATCACATTCAATGTTAACCTAGTTCCTCTTATTTATCAACATTGACTAAAACCAATAATCATAGAATAATTAACACTAATCCTTAAATAAGTCCACATTTTTTAATAAACATTTATACAATCCATAGAACAAGTTACCTTTTAAAAAAAATGAATCCTTAGATTGACATCGGTTACCCATGATCATAATCTATTTAAATCCTTCATCATGGTTAGTAATGAGTTTTGGAATATCTAAAACATATCCCCCTTGAGTGTCAAACCAGTAGTATAGTAAGGTGTCTTTTGATAAACTACGTGATGATCTAGTCCATCTCAATGAAATCTATTTAGGGTTGTTACAGATAGGAAACATTATACAATAGCCACATCGTCTTTTATATAAATATAGGGATGGAATTTCATTGAAATAAATTAATGATTCCATTACAAATCATTCAAAAAAATAAAATACATTGACTTTTCATTATACTTATCCATAATGACATCCAATGATATATACTTTTAAATTTAACCAGGGATTTAACTTATTATTTCACATCAAAGTTTACAATGATTAATGAAACTATGACTATGATTCTAGGTATAGAAACTGAGGTTTCCCAAACATAGATATTACATATTTTTACATTAATATTCAGTACATTATATAAATACATGCTTGGTGAACATAATAATTTAGTCGCATAAGATACTTGGTAAACAAGAATATGATTTTCTGACACATGTTCAATATATATAACAAAGAACGTCAAATTCAATACTCTTTATAGAAATACTCTACAATCTATCTAAAAAAGAAATTCAAATTCAATACTCTTCATAGAAATACTCCACCTATAACCATTGTTCATATTCTAGGAAGAGGAAACAAAATACAAGGAGAACTTCGATTCTCAGTAAGGGTAACTATTGGATGTATCCAAATAATAACATCATATTGGAATGTAAACATGATAATAACATCAAAAAAATACAATTCATATCCAACACCAGAAACACTATTTAATGAATAAATATTTTTATTTTATATATCTTGAATCATTATTGATTCAATGAACATGATCCATGATAACATAAAATTTTCATAAGGAATCAACTGTTGGATTATAAGTAGACTGAAAAAATTACTAATGATTATAAATAGATATATCAAAACTCATTTAGTTGAGGACATTAAATCATTCCACTAAATAAATTTTTTGATGTGAAATAATGTCCATTAAAAACAATTTGGACAAGAACGTGATGTCCATGCATATCACTATGAACATGTAATTATTTTCACCTATAATATTGTGAACACGTAATTGGGTTCACACACGACACTATGAACATGTAATCTAGTAAACACATAACATATGTATTCTTTAGTTATCAATATTTACCCAATTCATTAAAAGGAGATATAGGTCCCATCCATCATATAATCAAAACAATAGATATGTGTCCCACATGACCACAAAATAGTCATCATATCCAATACCAAAAAATGAGATGGGTCTTATTAAAACTTCATCCTGTAATAACCTATGGTAAATAGATAGGTTTCATAGTCATTTAAACATTACATCACATGATAACCCCTGGTAATGTAGCTGGGATCACAAGAATATTTTCACGGAATAACCTATAGAATACAAATGAGTTTCATAATATATTTTTCATCACAAAGATAATCCATTAAACAAAAAAATAATAATGGGATCCATGGATAATATAACTATTGAAATATAAAATATAGTAAATGATGTCAATTTATATAGAAAATTGTTTTGAAAAATCATGTTAAACAATTCTAGAGGAAAATAGATTTTCTAATTCAAAATAAATTAACATTAATTTTTTAAACCTTTTATCTAAATATAAAAATATATTTTATTATATAATATTAAAATAAAACAATTTTCATGATTAAGTGAAATTACAATCATGTCATACAAATTAAAATAATGACCCCGTTCAAATTTTTAGTAAAATCCAATAGAGAATTATTTGGAAAATTACATGAAGATTCATTTTCGAAGAATAGAAAAAAAAATTAAAAAAAATGGGTAAAATACATTAATAAATCATTTTATGAATTTTAAAATAAATTAAATCATTTTTATAATAATTAGTTTTTCAAAAAAAATGTGTTTTGACCGAACACAAAAATAAATATGAATCTCAATAAAAACATCTTATAAATTATGTTAAGTAAAAATTAGTTGAAAAGGTTCTATAACATGAACATATTTTGAATAAAAAGTGGAAATAAAAGTAATTATAATTACTTGTATGTAGATTATAATATTTCAACATTGTCTACTTAATAAAAATAAATCCTGATAATTGATGAGATTGTAACATAAATTCAATACCACATTGGTATCATTTGAAAAAAAATCCATAGGAAATTGGTTACTCACATGGTTATGAAATCAACATAACTTTTTATATAATAATTTCAAATTACACAAATTGTCAATATATTTTTCACCTAAAATAAATAGATGGTGAACATGGGTTGTGTCTCATACAAGTAAAAAAAGTATGATGTAAATCATCTACCATAAGTATCAACATCATTCTTAAAAATTAAAATCTCCATTATAGTAATTATAATTTCATTATAAATCTATTATTGAAACATATATTTATATATTTTTAAAATTAAATTTACTAATGGAAGTTTATTAACTTTTTATTACCAATTCCATATTAAAATCATGTTTCTGGTAATAACCGATTTGTTTTTCCTAAATCTTTTTATTTATTTTATTTTTGATCCCCTTACATTGATCATGGATCATTAATATCCATTATAATAATTATGATATATTTTTCATATTTTTAATTCAATTATACTTTTAATACCAATGATGAATGATGTTATTTAGAAATTCAGTACAATATGATCATGGAGACTGTAGGTCGAACGTACACAAGAACAACATTTCCATTTTCAATGAACATTAAGGAAATGAGGAATGAAATATTTTGTCATTATAATATTATAAAAATAACATATATAAAATAATATTTCTTTTAATATACTTATAGATATCATCTATGTGGTGTGGTAATGAAATTAGAGATTCAAATCACTTTGTGAAGGCGGTAAAACACAAGTACGTGATCGACATTTTCTATTTTCAATCAACAAAATGATATGAAATGAAAGATAAATTATAGGTAAATAATATAAAAATGTCATTAATATCAAAATTATTTCATTTTTATTACCTATATTATTTAATATTATCCCTATTATCATCAATGTAATGATTTAGGTAAAAATAAATGAAAAATAATCTCAAGGCGGAAGTCCCCCATGCAAATGAGAAACATTATTGTATAAGCATTAGAAAATAATTTCAAACATTCTTTATGATATAATTACTCAATAGTTATAAATTTATTATAAATATAATTTATATAATTTATATCCAAAGTCATTCCAACCCATTATAGGAGATAATGGGAAAAAATGACATTAGATCACGAGGAGTTTGTTCATCGTAGACAAGAATAATGATTTCAAAAACTAATTGAAGGAATGGGGGATGGTTTTAGTTTATTATCTATAAATAATAAATTCTATTTATCAAAAACATAATTAGTTTATTATATCATAATTGTCAAATAATAATTGAGTGTGATTGAGGATGAAATAATATAAAAAACGTACGTCAAAGAATGATGTATCTTCCTTGGGTAACAACCTTATGATTATACCATATAATTCAGAGATCAGATGATGAAAAAGGGATTCTATGAATATTTGAGAAAATTTTTAAATTTAATTTTCATTACATGATTAAAACCAAAGGGTTTCATGCTGTGAATATGAGTTGAGGGGGTGGCCTGTTAAAAGTGAGTTGAGTGGCGCATTTGTAATTTTTTAAAATAAAAATGTATACCCACATTTTTCTAAACCAAAAATGATAAAAATTTCACTATTATAGAGAATTATAAATTATATGGTCTAAATTTTTCCACAAAATATAATTATTACAAATATTTTGGATATTCTTACCAATATCATTTTAGTTTATCCCCGGATAAACCTATTTTTATCTTCATCATGGTAATTAATTGTATTATTTTCACTATTATTTGTGGATAAAGATTAATTTGAGATTATTAAGTAATATATATATTATCATTTTAAATAGATTATTCATTTTTAATAATTATATTCAAAAAAATGTGGTAAAATCAATTATAAATTGAATCTGGAAGACACTGTGAGAAAATGGCGTTTCAAATAGAAGACGTTCAAAATATTATAATGTTTTTATATAAACATTAAACATGTCAATGATTAAAATGACCTAAATTGAATTAATTGATATATTAATGATCTTATTCTAATTCAAACCCTATTTATTATATAATTTGACTTTATATCATCATCATCATTGTTTTTAAATTTGAAAGGAAACCCGGGAGAAAATAGCAAGAGGACAGATGGGAAAAACATAGACCAAAGAGGGTGTAAAGTTGTAGAGGCTAAGGGAATCCCCTATAATTACGTTAAAAAACTCCACATTAAGGATATTTAAGTCATAAAAATAAAATACTCCAAAACCTTGACCAGTAATGGATGAAAGACAATCATCTAACATGTTGCATTCACCCTATGTGTGTCTTTGAAGAACATTACTGGATATCAAACCATGACACTTCCTGATGACATAAGTAATCGAAGAAATAGGGTTATTAGATCACAAAACTAATTCCAAAGGATCATGGAGTTACGTTCAACTTCTACAATGACAATTCCACCCTGTCGGCAGAGGGAGAGGCCTATGAAGAAGGAATGAGCCTCCGCTTAAAGGGGAGAGCCAAAAAAAGTAATAAGTGAATGCCAGAATGAACTAGACACTATGGTTTCACACTAAAACTCCACTTCTCATGATCCCCGAGCTGCAGGATCCATTAGTATTGAGATTCAGGCCCCAGAGAGTAGGGAGCTAGAGAATAAAAAAATCTCTCAGAGTGCCCCTATAAGCAAGAGTTTTAGTTTGCAACAACAAAATGAAAAACGAATGAGAATCCATCCACATCTAGAATCACCTGACAAAATATAGGAGGAGGATCCGTGTCCTTTCAGTGATATCCATCATATAATATATGGATAATTTGACATTATAAATAATATTAATGAATGGTTTTTTCATTTAAATTTTACAATTTCAAGCAATTAATAAAAAATAATGAATCCATTCCGAGAATTCATGAAAATTATCCCCCATAAAATTTTATAAATCTAATTTGAAAATTTATTTATAATTTAATAAATTAATTTTATAATTATTTCTAAAAAAATATAAATTTTTTTATGTGAGAAAAAATAATAAATATATCTATTTGTAAAGGAATATTTTTTAAGAGTAACATTTGATTTTTTATTAACTCATATAAAAAACACATAAATAAACGTTAAAATTATTATTGAAAATATATTTTATATATTTAATTGATTTCATTAATAAAATTATGATGATTAATTAATTGATGTTAAACTCAAATGTGTGCCTAAAAAAATATTTTCAGAAAAATATTTAATTTAGTTTCAAAAAGTTTAATTTTTATTTATAATTAATGAACCACTAAATTCTTCATTATAAATAAATTGGTAATCCTTATATTCATAATTTAGTTAATAGTATTAACTACACAAATTCTAGAGAACATGTTATAACTATCATATTAAATAACAAAATTTTAATAGTATAACTCATTTTTTTAACTCAGTGTAGCATGTAATGAAATCCAGAAATAGACTTTCCTATAATGCATACTACACTAGGATTGGAGTGAAAAATAGGCTAAAAGTGTGGTTTTTTGTAATGAAAAATATATAAAGTCTAAATTTATTTGTTAAAATTATTTTAAAAATTATAAGGGTGTTATAGTCCAAACATTCATTAAGCTCATCAATGGTTAATAGTTGTTACGTGAGTCCTTTTTCACATAAGAAAAAAAATTGACTAGATATTAGTGGGGAATTCACTCTTTATGGCTCTATAGGGAAATGGTGGATCTGATTTGTCCAATTATACAATGCGGAAAATACTTTTTGGATATGGTTTTAGCACCTCTTCATAGAGGATTAATATCTATATATGATGTCGGTATAGGTCATCTATGAGAATCAACAGCTATAGTAGGGTAACATGACTATGGATAAGTATTCATTGAGGTTTCCCATCGCCCCATAATCCTTGATGGATATGGTTTGAGATCCATTATTTTAGGTTTGATCCTTTTCATGTGGTATGAGAAGATATATATGACCTAGTTATGAATCTCTATGTATTCCTACCTATGTTTGGGTTTTGGATATTTCCTTAATGAGATAAAAACTACCATCCTTGTGGACACTGTATGGGTTACATTTATTGGTTTCACATGAGGTGACACATCTACATCAGGTATCAAATTTTAGATTTTAGGATATGTATGTGGGATACTTTTATAGAGGAAATCATAGGACATATGGTTTGTGTTTCTAGCCTCTAAAGATAGGTTTAGTCAACCTATGGAGAGGCACTATTACTCTTTTGGTAGATGGGGACAACATTCATTTGATTTTCCAACCCTCTAAAATATGATTTAGAGATAGTGTGTGTTCTTCTAAAGTTGAGGTCATTATTTAGGAATTGAGGTCTTTAGGGTGGTGTACATGGATGAGGATTATGGAGAGAAGCTTTATGTGGTATAATATTTGAATTGTTTCCACGACCAACCCACATGTGGTCCATTATAGGATCATGGAGTTCGTAGACATGTGGGAGGTGAGATATTGGAATTGGAGACCTATTACTAATAGGATATAAAGATTATTAGTGGTACTATATATTTATTGTCTACTATGGTTATATTTTTTATAGAAATGTTCATGAGACACTCTTTTCTCTCTACAGACATAGTTTGAGACCTAGTGATTCTGATTGGGAAACTAGCATGACCCTTATACATGATGACTCTAACTTGATATGACTCTAGGATAGCAAATAATTTTTGTCAGTGTGACTAGATTCATCAATGTAGGAGTTTCTCATGTGATCTCATTATATCAGCGATGAGTCCGTATAATGTCTTCCTTGGCATGGAATAGAAATACACATTTCATATAAGGACTCATCATTAATCATTAAAAAATGTAGTAATTTCATATAGAATAAATTTATTTACATTCCCAAATATATTTTTGGTTTTTATTTTTGGAATTATATGAAATAATTCTTATATATCAAAAAAAAATAGTACATAGTGGGTACTACAGAAATGGTATCCATTTATATCATAACACAATTTTTTTTAAGAGATAACATGAAACCTATTCTGGAAATGACTTCAAAACATTCATCAAGCATTACACTTCTTCTTACCCATATTTAGATCTTTTGAAAAAAATTTAAAACATGTTATGAGAAAAAAATCTCATTAATGGATATAAAAATATGGATAGAAACTATTAGTACAATAATACATATAATGATATGAACTCATTTTCCACACGACATTCTTCTCACCAAATAATTATAATATAGTTTATTTTTGAATGAAATGAGACATCCATAAATCATTAAAAAACATATATAAAACATAGATGTAAATTTTGGATTTTTTTACATAATATTTAAACCCTTGTGGATGCCTTATGATTTTTAACCATCACAGTTACCTTACAATATAACCCCCATGGATACCTTATTGTGTAACAATCACAGTTACACATAAAGTAACCATATGGCTGATCTCCATAATAAACATTACCAATGAATTTGGACAAGATATATTTCCCATCCTTCATCATTAATAATTAACAAGAACCATACAATAATCATAAAATAATTAAACTTTCATAAAAACATCCCACTTTAATTTTGTAAAAATATAACTTTAAAAGATGTTTATAAAAGAAAAGTCTCTTACACAAACATATATTTGAAGTGAAAATTTATAAAGCGAATGGAATATGTTTATACACTATAAATCCACATAATTAAAAAATCTATAATCCAAATTACATAAACAAATAATCCTACTACAACCTAATTAATGAAATAGATGGTTATCCAAATAAATGGAAATTGGGTTAAGAACTCCCTTACCCCAGGTTCTTCATACTTAAAATGTTTTTAAACATCCTTTATAATGGTTTAAAGAGTGTTATTAATATTTAAATAAACGTATTTATGATTATTACACCTTATATGATCATCTAAAACATTATTCCTCGCATTTGTAATGAATATTCTGTTATATCCATTGTTTTGTGTGCATGGTATACATGGTTTCCAGGGTTGGTTCATAATGGTTTTTCATGTCAAATGAAGGTGAAACACCCAATGTTGAATGAAATGGTATTAGTATGTTTAAATTATTTTAAATTATATCCTAAATAATTTTTTCCAGATATGATGATGAATCATTATATTCAACATTAATGATATTCGTTTAGATCATCTTGGTAGTTATTCGACAATCATGAACTAGTTTTGTTGTATTATCTAATAACATGTAAATATTTGAATTAAATTACATAAAATTGTTTATATTATACACATTAAAATACTTTTCATTCATCAAAATTGTTTTATGACATCCATGAAGGTCACACAGGAAATTGACTGTTTAGCATCAATGATGGTGGTATATTGACACATCAAGGACAATATTATTATTATTTTAAAAATATGTAATAGAGAGACAGTTCGATGATGAATATATTTCTTAAATATTATAAAATTATAGTATATATATCATAGTATAATTTTCATTCCACTCTGATAAGGGGAGGTGAAGAGATTAAATGAAAGGGAAAAGAATTGAAAAGAAAATAAAATTAAATGAATGAGTATTTTTACCTATTGATCTCTTCCCCTAATTATCATCCTTAAGGACCTTGTCTTTTTTTCATATTGTGAGGCCAGAAATAGTATAACGTGGTGAAGAGGCTTTGGAAGATTATTGGGTGGAATTTTGAAAATGATCAATGCTAGAGTGTTGTGAGGAGAGGAGCTGCTGAGGGATGGTATTTGTAGGGGAGAATAAGAGGGTATGTTTTATTATTGTATTCAATAGTTTATTATTGTGCTCATGAATATGAATATTTTGATTATTATAAATAATTATATTAATATAATAAATTAATGTTACATATTATGGTGCTTATATAATTCATGATGTTTAGAATAGTGTATCAAAGATATATTGCACATGTACTATAAATTACCATATTTCACTATTCACAAAATACTAATTTATTTTAGAAAAATCCTGAAACATAACCCCGACCATTTTTCAATGATTATAATTAAAAAATGAAATCCATTTTTTAAAAATGTATTCCTAAATATGAGAAATTTATTTTTTAAAAATTATAATTTATTTGAAAAATAACAAATTTAGGACTATAACTGATTTTATAACACCTTGAAAATTAATAAAGGTATCATAAATTATATTATAACAACAATAAATAAAAATATTATTTTATTAATACCTTTATTGAAATTTTTTTTAATTTATTTTATTAAATTAATCATAAAATTGTAATTAAATATTTATGGCTTACAAAATATGATCACTTAAAAATTAATTTTTTAAATATTTGTATACAAATACTATGGTCATATTGTTATATATGAGATGAATAAATTATTCCTATTCTATAATTAGGTAGGTTACTATTTTTTAGTTTTATTACCATTCATAGGGGCAATATTACTATTCCAAAGTGTCAGCTTACTACTCTAAAAAAATATAAGTTGATCATATCAGAATCTAAACATCTTACTAATAGAAACAACGTTTGTCCATATTTTGAAATTCAATTCTTAGATGGGTAAAAATTGTGTTTAGTGGATTGGTTATAACTATCACCTATAAATAATCATAACAATTTTCTATTTTTCAAAAACCCAATTTTTTTTCTTTGATTCTATATTAAATTTATTTGTAATAAATTTGGGTGTTACATTATCCCGGCCCTTTGGAAATTGTGTATTCATGATTTTTTAAATTTATTATTAAAAAATTGAGCATACATTTCCCTCCTATATTTTTATTATTCCAATGATTCTTCATCAACCATGGTGTTTCTCTACAAAACCTTAACATGCTGAATTGCCTTACATCGCAATACATTCCCTATACGATCAAGAATCTGAAGATGATTTCTTCTTATAAAAGGTTCTCTTCTAGATGAACTGCTTCTTGGATCAAGACATGAGATAAATATGGCACATGAATTTATAACATCGAAACATGAAAAAAAATTGTGTTCCTAAGGTAAACATGAAGGTAATGCTACTTTTTAGGTTCCTATTCCAACATTCTCTGGGATTTCATAGGGTCCAATGAACTGTGGAATTATTATTCCTTTCTTATCAAAATTCATAACACTTTTCCATGGTGATATTCTATAAAAAACATGAACACGTACCTAGAAAAATAAGTATTTCCACCAATTTTCATCATAAAATTTCCACCTCCTCTGAGATATCCTTTTTTGTTACTAAATTATCTTCTCTTTCTCAGTCACTTCCTCTTCTAATTTTGTTCCCATAAAAATCCTATCCCAAATTGTATCCCAAAAAGTTGTAGCTCTACACCAAATTCCATATAATGCCCCCAAAGGATCCATCTGTATACTAGAATGGTAAATATTTTTAGATGAAAATAAATATTACTTAAATATGTTGAAACTAACTTCCATATTAGTCCATTCAACAAGATCTAAATCATATCTACCAGTGTTTGAATTATTTTGTTGGTATTTCCACTATATTGGGGATGAAAATAAGTTTTGAAATTTATTTTTATTCCCAATGAATTTTTATGGCTTTTACATATGTTAGAAGTGAACATAAGATCATGGTATGATAAAACAGAAAGATTAAAACACAATGTCACATGACAATATCTTTAAGGTACCATCAAGAAATATAATCCAAAGACATAGTATCTAATATTGGAAGGAAATGTTCATATTTAGTCATCTGATCAACAATGACCCAAATTTAATTGTTACCTAATGAAGTCATTGTTATTACCTCCCTGAAGTCCATGGATATATTTTCCCATTTCCACTCTGGAATTGGAAAAGGATGAAGCATATAATTTTCTAGTTTTCTCTCTACATTAATATTTTGACATGTAAAACATTTCATGGTAAAATACTCAATATATAATTTCATTAAATACAACTAGTAATAATTCTAATGTTACTTGTACATTTAGTGCTACCAAGATGAAAAAAATTGGAACAATGAGATTCAAAAAACAATTAATTCTTCATTTCATATTTAAAAGTAACACATAATCTCTTTACAAATATTAAAACAAAATATTTAAAAGTGTCAAATTCAAGAAACCTACCCCATTAAACACATCTAACTTTTCATATAACTCATTGCCTGCAGTCAATACAATCTAAATTCAATCTAATATAGGTGAATTCACTCTACCCAAAAATAGAAATATTAATACCCATCATAGAAAACTCTTCAGACAAAAATTATCCTATCATTAAATAATTGTCCTTATTCCAAATGTAACATGTGTTATGATGCTTGCTGTTTTCAATTCAAGCCATCATTTACATTGATTTATTTTCTAGGATAGTAATTGATTGTTCAATCATAATAAATTACCAATTAAATCCATCTTCTCTACCTCATGATTAATTCTTAATTAGTGAATATATATACTTCGAAATTTTATTGTTATAATATATTTTTCAATTGGCTCTATATAAATCTTACATCCATATTTTCAAAGTGAAAACAAAAACTACTAATTCCAAATAATTTTTTGTATAACATAACTCATAAGGTATTAGTTATCTTTATGCATAAGAAATTAACTTATCATTTTGCATCAGAACAAAACCAAGTCTATTCAATAAAGCATGACTGTAAATGAAAAACACACCATTTCGGTATAGAAGGGCCACAACTAGAGCACTATGAAATCTCATCATTATTTCATAAAAAACATCACATTATTCTTTCAAACCATGTTTTACGCCTTTCATGCTAACATATTTAGCAGGATTGGTTACTGTGATTTTTTTTAACAAAATGTCAGTAATAACCCTCTAATCCATGAAAATTAGAAAAATATGTTACATTCGCAAGTCGTGTCCATTAATAAACCACTTTTTTATGTGATAAAATATTTATACATCCTTATTTACAATGTTCCCAAGAAAATTAAAATATTTCATCCAAAAATCACATTGGATAAATTGTACATATAACTTATTTTCATTGCAACTTTTGATGAAAATCCTTAAATGTTTATATTGTTCCTCATAAAAGTTGTAAAAGAAAAAAATTTGATCAATAAAAATAACATCAAAATTATCAAAATATTTAGGTAATATTCTATTAATAAGATCCCTTAATTCAGAAGGATAATTATTCAAACCAAAGGGAATAACAGAAAACTCATAATGGTTGTTTCTAGTATGAATAATTTTTTCATAATGTAATCATCGTTTACATCAAACTATTGGTACCCAAATATAAATTTAATCTTGGAAAAATAATGAGCTCCTGTGAGCTCATCAAAAAAATTCATTGCTCTAAGTCATATGATAGATTTTATTAATAGTAATGTTAAATAAATTTATATAATAAATGTAATGTATCATAGAACCATATTTTATTTTAATGCAAAAATGGAACCACTATGGTGATGTTCTATGACGAATGAATCCTTTATCAAGAAACTCTTGGAATTTATTTTTCAATTCCAAAAGATCCACTTGATCCATTCAACAATGGGTTTTTGAAATTATATTAGCATCAAGAACATAATAAATTGTAAATTCAACATTGTAATCAAAAGTACAACTAGGAAAATCATCAGAAAAAACATCAAAGTATTCAATTACCATGAGAACATCAATATTCTGAATAGTTCACTTGTTATCAAAAATATGCACAAGATAAATTTCACATCCATATTTAAATACATTATCTACATCTAAATTTGGTATCAATTTTATGGGTTCATTATTGTATAAAAATTAAATCTATTTCTGAAAAAATACATCTTTATCTCTAAAATAAATCACAACATGATAGACATAATGATAACCCATACCCAAAATAACATCAAACACTTCTAAGTGAAAAATTACTAGGTTCTCCAGTAATTTCTTTCCACAAATAACAATAGGAAGATTCTTATAAATTCTATCTACTATAATATATCCCATTGTGTTATAACAATAAGTTATGATCTAATTTCTAGTAATGAATATTTCAATATATGACAAAATTTCTCAGATATAAAGGAATTTATAGACCCCATATTTTTCAAGACATTAGAAAAATCAGGGTAAACAAACAAAGTACTTGATACCCCTTTATTGGATAGCCCAAAAACTGTGTATGTAGTCACAATGGATCTCAATGCACCTTTTTTCTTATAGTCTAGCTGATTTCCATCATTATGATCTTTCGTTGGGAAGGTATTTATATAATGACTCATCTCACCACATTTAAAATACACTATATTTTTCTTATCATAAATAATCTTAAGATCATTTTCATTATAATCATGGGCCAAATTTCCAAACATAGCACCATAATAACAATTATATGTTTTAGTAATTAATTTCCTACGTTTCTTTTTACCACAGTTTTCACATATTGTAATCCTTACTTTCCACCTATCAGATTTCATTGATTGATTCGTACCCATCAATTACCATATGAACATCATCTTCTGCACGTTTTCAGTCTATACTAGATCATCGGCATACCCCATTTCTACCCTATCGTCATATCCTACATGATACTAAATCATTTTAAACTTAGGGGAATCTAATTTCCTTCTATATATTGGATTTAATCCTGTGTGAAAATTGTTGATTTTTCTATGAAGATCCCAAATAAGATATCAAGAGTACCTTTCTAATCAGGAGATGTTTTCTTTGTATATGGATACTAATTTGTCCTCATTTTTCTTCAATTCATGGAATTTAATTCCTAGTTTATGTTGAATAACATTATGATTTTTTTTCAAGGAACAAATACACAAATTTTTCATATTCGAAGGTATAAATCTCGTCTATATTCAGGATATTCTTGACAATTGATGACCAACGGTAATCTTAAATTTCAAAATGATAAATGGAATGACAAAAATTTTTATTATCTAAATACTACATGAAATTGAATAACTTGTGATGGGATGTTAATCCATCCATTACCTACCACTGGGTCAGAATTTCAACTAAAAACATGACGGTGTTTCCTCATAAAGTGTTCATATATCATCATATTCCATTATGGAAGCTCTGGTTTTTCTCCTTCATAGATTACACAATTAATTATAGACTATTTCACCTAATCCATTACTATAAAAAAATTGTTCAGTTCCAATTCTCAGCATTCCAGGTTACATATTCTAAAATAAATCATTTTATCAATGCCTTCCTACATCATCTTCCCTATTTCTTATATGAAAAACTATTCATAAAATACATATCATAGATGAGGAAACATGGTAATAATAAAATGATTTATCATTTCAACATAAACATAAAGTAATAAATATTTATATAATTATTAAACATCATCATAACACCTATAGTTATTTCAACTGTGATCGAATATAAACTATAAGGACATGGCCAGAAACATTACATAATCTTGTGAATTCCATTAGAAATCACTTCTTTACAATCCAAAATAACAATTTTTTATATTTTTTTAATGTTAAGAAAAATTTCATACATATCAACCCACAAGCATGAAAATTTGTTACTATAGAAACACCATCGATTTTGTTCATAACAATTTTTTTTTAATAAAATCTTGAAATATTTTCATGAAAAGCATTCACAACATTAATATTGGATTCTCTTTTTATCTTACCCATTCATAGATCCAATGAAAAAATATTTAACATGGTATGAGAACAAAAATATCAATATGGGATATGTAAATACTGAGAAAAATTATTAGTACTTGAATAATTACCAGTAGATGAAATAATTTTCATAAAGACATAATTCTCACCCAATGAGTATCATATAGTTACGTACTGAAACACATAAGAATTCAATAAAAATTGAAAATAATATATAAATGATATATATAACATGGGGGATTACATAATTAATATCATAACCCTTGTGGTTACCTTATGATTTTTAACCATCATGGCTACCTTACAATGTAACTCTCACAGCTGCCTTATTGTCTAAAAATCCCAATTAGAATTGGATTAACCATACAACTTACCTATAACATAAACATACCCAATTAACTGGAGTTAGATATAGGTCCTACCTTCCATCAAAAAAATGAACAATATTGATAACATAATTATAAAATAATAATTCTAGTATAAAAACAAACCTTTTGAATTATATATGAAGATAAGTTTAAAAGAATATTATAAAATTATGGTCCCATTAAAATATCATATATTTGAAGTGAGAATTGATAAATGGAATTTAATATGTTTAACCACTATGAATCCAATTAATTATGTAAAATATAATATTCATTCATTAATCAAAAAATCATAGGAAAACATAATCAATGAAGTTGAAGGTTAACCTAAATAATTGATTTTATTAATAATTCCAACACCTTTGGTTCTCTATAATTCAAACATGTTTAAAACTCTTGTATAATTGTTAAAACTGTGATATTAATATTTTCAGGAAGAATGTTCATGATTACAACACATTATATCATTATTTTATTACATTATTCCACACATTTATTACTAATATATTGTTATTTCCAATGTTTTGGTTGCGTGATTTAAACGGATTCCATTATGAGTTCGAAATGGTTTTTGTTGTCGAATGGAAGAAAAACACTAGAACTGGAATTAAATGGTTTTTATATGTTTCTAGAAAATTATATTATATAATAAATAATTTTCTTCCAACATAATGATGAATCATTAGATAAAACATTAATGATATTTGTTTTAATTATTTTGGTTGGTTCTTCAAAAATCACAAACTTGTTTAGTTATATAATTTAATAATAGCACATATTTTAATTCCAAAACATAAAATAGTCTATATAATATAATTTAAAATATTTTTCAACCATTAAAATATTTTTATGACAATCCATGAATGCAGAAAAGGAAAATTAAAGTGTAGCATCCAAGATGGTGGTAAATCAACACGTAACGGACGATGTTCATAATTTTTATTGAATAAAAGATAGTGGATAGAGGTTTTGATGATGAATTTTTCCATGAACATGATATAAATAAAATATATATATGATAATATAGTTTTCGTACCACTTCAATAAGGGTATGAGAAAAGAGTAAAAAAATAATATAAATAGATGAAAATAAAATAAAATAAAATAAAAGAGGATTTTTAGAACATGATCTGTTCTCTTTTATATCCCACTTAAGCCAATTTTTTCCATTATTTAAACAAAAATTTCATTAAACAAGGTATGATTATTGGGATGATTATTGGGTATAATTTGGAAAATATAAAATGCTTGATAAGAGTGACGAAAATAGTGGGTGAATGTTGTATTTATACTGGAGGAGAGGAGGGTTGTTTATTATTATAGTCATTAATTGATTATTTTGGCTCAAAGCTATGAATAGTTTGTGAATTATCAATAAATAAAATAAAATATTTATGGTAATTTCTAGATTTCAGTGATTACATCATTAAATATGTTAGGAATAGTGTATTTATCTTATAATGTATGTATACTGAAAATTGATCTATTTTTCTATTCAAAAAAATCATGTATTTTAGAAAAACCCCAAAAATTAACCCCAATCATTTTTTGATGTTTATAATTAAAAAATCTACTTCATTTTTTAAAAAATAAAATTCTAAATATTATAAATTTATTTTTTATTTTAAATAATAATTTATTCCAAAAATAACATTTTTATAACAGCTTGAAATGTTAATAAAGCACTCATAAAATTATACTATAACCTTAAGAAGTCATAAAATTAATTTAAAAATAAATATTATAAAATTAAAATTTCATTTATTTCATTAAATTAACCATAGAAATGTAACAATATTTTAAGGACTTATAAAATACCAACACATAATTAATAGTTTTGAAAATATTTATTAACTTATAATATGATAATATTATCACTTATAAGATTCCAAAATTTAATGTATACGTTCATTGGTGAGGTTAATATTAATTTGGTATTATTATAATTCTTAAGGGTAACAATACTATATGAAAGATTAAAGTTACTATTCACTAACAAATTAAGTTGATCCTATTTGACTCTAAATTTCTTACTGATTGAAACTGTGTTTGTCTATTTTTAAAAATTCAATCCATGGATGCAGAAAAATTATTTCTAATGGATACATTATAACTATATCATATAAATAATTTTATCAATATGTTCTTTTGAAAAGAATTATTATTTGATGCATTTCATTCTATATTAAATTTATTTATAAAACATTTCGGTGTAAAATTTCTGGCACGAATTCACTATTCCTATTGTAGGATGTGGTTTTCTGCATACATTGGAAGTGGTATCACTTCATGGGTGTGGAGGAGAACTAGAATGGAATGATTGATTCTACATAGTATTCTGATACTAATTACAAATTGTTCAGAAAGCATGAATCATGGATAAGTGGATGCTATGGGCTATAAGTTTATTGTTGTTGTGTAGAGATCATGGAAGTATATCCCAAGAATGTTCTAGGATTACCCCGGAATTATAAATATTATTGTAAATTTACATTCATACTAATAAGGAACCTACATCCTTTTCAGCATATCTGATTACTCCCATAAGGAATCCTGATATGAGGGTGAAGTTTAGGGAAATGAATATGAAGTGAATTTTCAAAACTACTATTTCCACTTGGATTTCCCAAATATTTATCTCCAATAAGTCATATGAGAGATTGAGTTCATATTTATATTATATGTTTATGAACCTGGTGACCATAAAGAATATATTTCCACTACAAAATAACAATTACAAGCATGATCAATTGAGAGGGGTGTGGTGGTTTTAAATTGTTGAATTCAGATCAAGCTATCACCAACTATTGGCATGGGATGATGATATCCTATTGTACATGAAATCCATGGAGTATCACATGAGACACATGAAAATTGTATTCTATGTTCTATTAGAGGTCAAACATAACTAGAATCTCTAAAATTCTTCTGGCTAGTTTTAGGAGGTCAAATTTTTTGTACATATCATCTTTACTAGTGGTGTAATAATGGACATTGAGAAGGTATTGGTAGTGTTATATTATGATTCACTAATGAGTTTCTATGTTTTGTAGTGCTTCCATCAGAAGGAAGATGATAAAAGATATTTCGGCCCAATTTCTCTTCGATATTATATCCATTGACTTCTTTGACCCAAAAGGATATCATTTTTTAGAAAAATAGGTTCCAAAAGTTTTGGCATGAGATACTGTTGATGACAATGAACATCTACATTTTGATATTTCCATCGGAGTATGCAATGCACATAGTTCCCTATAATTCATCCAACACAATACATGGTTGTGTTTTGATGAAGAGGTAGGTTTTGATTCCCCATAGGTCTTGGTAGTTGAGATCGCATGTGCTGAACTACATGAGCCACATTATAGAGTTTGTTGTGGTTGTCCCTAATTTGAATATGTGGTGGCTCTACCTTATTTGTGCTGTGTTTTTATTCTATTATAACAATAAGGTTCTCAAGTATATCTTTCTCTAGGAAGTATAGTAACTTGAGTTATATGATGTGTCTATATTTCTTGTTGGATATTGAAATCGTGATAGTCTATACTCTTGGGAAGGGTAACTGCATGGAAAATTATCTCAAAATTAGATCTCGTTATCTGTTGTTTACTGAGGGTTGGGAGCAGTTATCCTCAAAGACGTTGTTCTCATTAAAATCAATGATGTACTAGATATATTGTCAATGGTTTTCACCCCACTAATTCTATATCATGTTAAGGAATCAAAACATGGATATACTAACTATGAGACCTTAGCTCCATAGATATTCACTAGATGTGCTCTGAAGGGATTTTATAATGGCTAGTCGCACGTTATCCTTTTTATAAGATTTTCTATATGCTTGGAATGTTACTATTGGATTAAAATATGTAATTCATTACATCTGGTTTGGTAATATATCGAGGTTTGGAAACGATATTCTAGGACATCTAGCATCAAATCTATTAGATATACATGGTGTGGAATATAATATAGTTTATCAATTCATGCTTATCTTTTAAGTGGATGATGGTTAAGAACAATGTTCCCATGGTTTTAACTAAACCAATTATGGTTTTTGTGTGGATATGGAATGAGATGTATACATAATTAATTAATGAGATTTTAGAAAATATATAAGGCAAGATTACATCTACTGATCATAGACCGAATCACCGTGTTAGGCCACATTAAATCTATTTGAGACCAGAGTTCAATATGTAGATTGAGATTCTATTATATACAAATGATATTACAGATTCGTGGATTTCATTCAATGACCATTTTAGATGGTGATTCTCGTTTGGAGTTGTGATTGTGGGGAGGGTTTAAGGACTTTTGGAAACATTTATCTTTGAGCATGAAATATCACACCAAGATAGATGACCAGAAAGAGTGGAAAATTATTATATTAGATGACATGTTTCATGCTTTCATGTTGGAGGTTTTACATTGTTGGGAGCATAAAAAAACCATGGTTAAACTTGTGTACAATAAAAGCATCCATTCCACCATCATAATTACACCTTTAGTGGATTTTTACAGGTGATAAGGTAGGTCCCCCCTAAACACACTAACCCATGAGATTCATAACTTATTGGCCCAATGTTTTTTTGGGCTATGAAAGTGAAGTTTTATTTCATCCATGTGTAAATTATCATAGAAATGATATATTAAATGTCTTATGTAGATAGATGATGGATTCCATTAGAGTTCAATGAAGCAGACCATGTCTTACACATGGTATCACCGTCATAAGGATTGTTTGTATTTTGAATAAGTGGAATGATATCTCTTACTTTCATTGGACCTATCATGTTATTATGAAGATTCAAAGTCTTTGAAAACCACTTGTCTCTAATATCATAGTTATACTAGGTAATCAATGTTTTCCAAGTGTCATAGTTTAATGGATACATTAATGACACATCCCATGTTATCATTGGGGAAGAGTGGTCATTGAGTATGTATAATCCTTTATAGAGTCTTGAATAGAGTTTGAGGACGATTATGAGAACATTCTATGTGGTTGAGAGATTCATTTGTTGTGTTTTTAGTGCTGGAACATGAATCACTTAGAGAGAAACTATGAGTAAGATACCTTAATTTGACCTTAGTAACCACATCTTCTTTGAGTATTACATTATCGTATTTTGGGATGAAAATCCGTAATGTGTTGATTTCATAACATATCTTTTTTTTTTGAAGAATTGAAATATAGATAATTATTCATTCAAAGTCAGGACCAAAAATTTTGTTAGATTTTTAGTCCTAGTAAGCCTAAATATGACATCGTAAAAATATTTTATATTTTTATCGAATTTGACCAAAATATGCCAAGAAAATTGTTTAAATACCATATGAATTATTATATCAAAAATAAGAGTCATCCACTAATTCTAGAGCTTGGGTTACTTCTAAAAATGATATAAGGATCCCAGCCTTAGATATTTGTTTAAATGTAATCATGGGAGAAAATTAAAAATTAAAAAATCAAATCAATTTATTTGTTATGTGATGTCACATAAACATAATTAGTCTCTAAAGAAAATTTTTTTCAATCACATATTAGGGTTGTCTGCATAATCTAGAAATTTTACAGAGGATCTGATTGTGGTGATTTTGTGGGTGATCATTAGTAGATCATGATTTTTCAATTAGTGATCCAATCGAACATGTGGATATTATAAATTAAAATGGCTTGAAACCGTTATTCATAAAATATAAATCCAATATTTAGGTTTGATGATTATTTTATATAGATCTAAAAATTTTATCTATTGTCCAACGTCAATCAATTTTTATCAGAAAAATATTTCATATATAGGCATATATTAAAGTAGATTTTTTTTGTCTTCTTGATGAAATTATTATACGGTCTAATGAAAACAGATTGAGGCCATCCCAAAAATAGATGAGGTTAATTATATATATTTTTTCTTCTTTCTTTCCTCCCATGATTCATCGTGCATTCATCTCATAAAGTTTATTTTATCTGCGGGTTGAGAAATACTTGATATTCTATCAGGGCAGGACTGTTATTCGACATAATAGATAAATAATTTGTTGTTGTTAATGATTGATGGTATTATAGGGATGTCATTATGGTTATGGGATAATGGGGGGGGGGGGTCAAAATAGGTCATAGGATCATGTTTGACCTTGTTTGGGTATGAAGGGATGACATGGCTAAAATGGAAATTTTTGGGTGAATCAGACTCCAAATTTTGGCCATCATTTATTGAAATCATTGATGGAGTTATGATTTGAGATTATTTGGTGTTATTATTATTGGTGTAAATTGAATCAAGAGACATTTGAATACATCCACACATTCTAAAAAATTATACACTTTTCAGCATCTCACAGAAGAATACACACCATGTGTGGGGCCTTGGCTATGATGTTTGGGTTTTCATGTGGAATTAAATATCAAATTTCATGTGTCACAAGTCCCATGTTGTGCGTCTATTCCTTAGTTGATCAAAATTTAATTTGTGTGCAACAGTATAATAGAAATGGAATAATAAATGAGAATGAATATAGTGCATGGGAAGAACCAATTACTCAGGGATAACATTATACATAACATGGATATAGAGTACGGTACTGCCTTAGGGAATAAAAAAACATTATTTCATGGAAATGGAAATATATTGATCTAAGATTATCATTACATGTTGTGTAATCTACGTACACAACTTTTACTTCATTGAAGATGGATTGGAGTATTTTTTACCCCCAATGTGGAAAAGATTTCATAATTGTGAGTTCCCTTATTCCCATCATATGTGGGTTCAATATGACATTGTATACTTATATTATGATTTTGATCATATATATGGGAATATTTTGCATAGTGTTTTTAGAATTCCCCAATGTGACCAGAATGGAATCTAATATCATCTTATTCCCTAAGTGGGGTTTTCCAAATTCATGTGACAAACATTAAAAAGGTGTGTATACCCTACTCAGCTGATCAATATAGATTATGTTGTCTGTATACCCCATGTGACTAGGATAGATCCCACATCTATGTATCGATCTCAGCCAACTTCCAACATGTACTTCATTATAGAGATATCCAATTATGACAAAATCTAGGATGAACTCCATCAGTTATATCATACTCAAGGTGTCTGTTCTCCTGAGAGAGTGTAACTATAAACTCTCACACATTATGATAGGATTGAAATAAATATATGACCATACATTTATAATTATTTTCTACCATTAGTATATCCGAATGTGTATTGAAGTATTTATAATATTTTTTATTAGCATGACCTATAATGTGATTAATAATTTATTGAGGAATTATGATTAGTGATTTCAATGGGTCTTACACTATACTATTATAATCACCCCTACATGGTCTCTTCCAAAATAAATTGTGAATTATGCAAATGAAAAACCATTAAATGAGGTTCTTGGCGAACCAAAGGAAGAAAGAGCATATATTGGTCGAGATATAAAATGGTTTTTTCTGGGAGTAACATTTGACTATATTCCCATCAATATAGTATATTGGACAACATCATATTTTCTTGTTCTCACATATTTGGATCATTATATATTCTATTATTATCCATAATACTTTGATTATGGTATTTATTTGTTTCCATAAACTAATATCATTTGTGTTTTACTTTTAGTATTTTATGGGAATGGATATATGTGAATTTGGGTAGGTACCTTAGGGTAAGGACTTCTAGTGAGTATATTTCCAACTTGGCACTAGTCTCTATCCAGTAACATATAATTAGTAGGAAGGGGCTACTCAAAATTGGGTAATAATTTTCCAAAAAAGACCTAGTGGGTCAATTTATGAAATAAATTCTAAACTAATGAAGTGTTTGAGATAGAATAAAAAGGATGTCGATGTGATGGCAGTGTCCGAGTTTTGAAAAAATTCTCAAATGTTTCCCCATCTAATATGAAATTAAATAATCACTTTAGTCAATGATACATTTTAATAAAAATAAATGGAAAAGCAAATTTATGGTGATGCAATCTAGTGGTATTTTACTCTTGAAAAATAGAAATTTGGGGATATTAAAGGCCTAATGATGTTGAAATAAGAAGATAATTCAAGGAAACCCTATGTTTATGATATCAAATTCTTATGTTATTATAAATTAAATATTAAATTACATGATCCTGAATATATAGTTGAATAATAAGTTAATCTAGTAAAAAATGCTAGATAAATGTCCATTGAATCATCTATATGCTACATTGTATGCAATCTCCAGCTATCATTTGAAACAGTAATTTTAATAGTAGGGGTGTATTTTATATTTAATGGAAATGGAACATAGTAATTTTTATGGGGGAGAATATAATTATTTGATTCATGAATGATTTTTTATTTTTTGAGATATATTTATAAATTTATGTTAAGTTAAAATCTAATTAATGAACCTCAATCAAGAATATATAATAATTTTTTTCAATACATTAGTAATTTTATAGTCGAAATGTTTGTATGAGTTAAACACCATTGTTTTATACAGAAAAAATGACTCACATATACTTCGAGTTATTTGATTTTTTATTGTTTAATTAATAATAATTATTTTCTTATTTTTTTCATTAATTTCAATATTAACATTCAGTTAAATAGATACAAAATGGAAACAAATAATAGTTGTGAGGAATGTTCCTCCCCCACACCAATTTATTGATAAGGGGGATTGAAATTATAATAATCAATGGGAGATAATGTTTATTAATAAGACCATCATATATATAATAATAAATTTATCATCATTAATTGTGAGAGAAAACTAATTGAATTTAAGGATATTTTTCTCTTGAAAATAAATAAAAATGTTGAGATTGAAGTGCACATCAAAAGATGGTGATAAAAAATTATAATTATCTTCAAAGGTTTTAAGAAAATTAAATCAGTATGTTGAAGTAAAATGATGTTTTATATTGATGTTCTATATGTTCTTCCTTCATAATTAATTGTTAAAAAATATCTAACCAATGAAAAATTTTGTATTTGTTATTTTTCAAAATGGAATGATCTGGAAGTAAAAGCACCAGAATAAAAATATTTAGAAGGTTAAGACTATCAAAATTAGGATCATTGGTATATAGATGACGATTTGGATATAAATTTTAGTTATGGTTATTTAACATATTCATGTAAATAATATCTTCTAAGAGAATCCATATACATCAAACGATTGATTGAGATAAACATCAGTATATTTATGACTAGTACTTAATATTGAGGAATCACTGTCAACATTTTTAACATATAAATTTATTTTCTATGATGTACTTACCAAAAATATTATTACTCTAATATAAACACTATAATTTTGAATTATATATTAATATCAAAAAATGAGGTTTCTAGATGTTGAAGAATCTATGATGATTATAAGTATGGTCAATAATAATGAATTTACATTTTACCTAAGATTGATTCATGAGGATTGTAAGGTGAACATCACTATATAATAATGTGATGTTATAGGCTCTGAATGTAGAATAATAATGGTAATTAATAATTTTTTTGGTAACATTGGATGTCATATTGAAATAATTAAGAGTGAACTGGTAGATGATCTATAAAATGATACATGGGGATGTATTGAAATAAGTAAGAAAAATAAAAACATAAAAAATAAATGATTGATCAAAAGCCAAGGTATCCAGAAGATAGATCTAAATGAGGCGGAACCTATCAAGTAATATAATTTTTTTAATAAATAATCATTGACTATGTAAAAAACCCTTTGCGTTATGGAGAAGATTCATAATTTAAAAAGGTATTTTTCTAATAATTTAGTTATTTCATGATGTATTGTGTAGAATGATCTACACATGTGGATGCATCATCATTAAATGATAAAAAAATTAATAAGATCGAAGATCTCAAAATTATATGTCTATTAAGGTTGTTGATATTATAGAGATTACAAAAATTCACAAAATATCATGTTAAATGATCAATTAATATTTATTCATTGGATAAAAATTTGTTTTTAAGAGAAATACTGATCGAATAGGAGTTGATTTTATGAATCCAAATGAAGGAAATAATAGATTCACACTATTTAGAAGTTGAGGATACATGTAAATAATTATGGTGTTTTGAAATTTTCAAAAGTAGATGTATAGAATTCAATTTATTGTGGATATACAGATGAGGTTAGTGGAGTTATATAGCATGAATAGAATTGTGTAACATTGTCTTAATAAAAAAACATGAATGCAAATTTTATCAATTTCACAAGGAGTATAATGAATAAAATTTGTTTTTTTGAAGAAAATATATATTATTAATTTGATCTATATAATGAGTAAAATTAATAAGATTAGTTCATTCCTATGAGTAGTTAAGAAACAATTATTGAAGTTGTCATGACTCGTCCTCGGGGCCCATTCCGTGACTACCCGAATCCTGCCTTCCATTGGCATGGGGCTGGTGACTGGCACCAAAGGCGTAAATCCCAATAAAGGGGAAGGCATTTCCTTGATGAAACGTAAACACACAAAACCAGAGTACAAGTGGAAGCAAACACTATCTAAAGAAGAATAACAAGCCTACGGAAAGTACAAAGGATCCAAAAATACAAGTCCAACCGAAAGGTACAACTACAACTGAAAGAATATACAACTAAAAGTCAAACATCTTGAATATGGAAGCCACTCCAGGATCGTCCTCTCGGTTCCTACCTTAAGGGTATGTATATATGTCCTCCTCAACACTCCACTTCTATCATCCACTCCGTGTGCAGTCATGCCGAGTGTCCACCTCCGGGTACCGTCCAGTCCTCAAACACTCTGCCTCGGTCAGCACGGTCCATCATTTGGATCCAACACAATGAGGTGCGAGCATAGCCCGTGCAGAGGTGAGTATAATGATACTCAGTAGGGAGCCTGAGACCCTCAGTGTCTCACTAAATACAATAAGGATAAACCACAAATAAAGATCTCAACAGATAACCTTTACATGGGTATATTCCCATTCATATACCTAAGTTGTCATGTAACCCATCTCATTCATGAGGAAAACACAAAGGTCAATGACTCAGCTCAAACAAGGATTTTATTCTTGATGTCGAAACCACGGCTTCCGGAGAACTCCTCCTCTTTCGAGTACTGTGGTCCTGCCTCTACAACCAAGCACATCCTACTAACTTTGGACTGCTGAAGTACTCCACCGGTCGAGTACTATGGGCCTACCGTTATAACCAAGCACTTCCCACCATGAGTCTGCCGCTACAATCAAGCGCTCCCCCTCATAGCCTACAAAGGTACTCCTTCTGTCAAGTACCATGGGTCTGCCACTACAACCAAGCACACCTCCGTCGTGTGACTTCAACTACAACCAAGATCTCCCCACTAAGCCATCTGAATCACTCTGAATCGATCGATCAACAATCATCAAGTCTCAGCTAGCTATTATGTCTCTGCAGTCCATATGCTCATCTCCTAGAGGATCCGCTCCACGAGATACTGGTCGATACATCCACGTGTCACGTAATCTCATGTGTAAGTATCTCAAAGGACCTCTTCGTCATAGGGGTATCATCGCAACAGACGTCGCGTCAATCAGATGCCCGTTCTGTGAGTTCTTAGCCTTTTTATCCCAAAGGCCCGGTTAGTTTCGGGAACGAACCAACCCGACCGTAACTCAACTGTACCCTAAACACCCATGGGGTATACTCAATGGAACCATTTCACAATGATATTACCAACACCGCTGATGGTTAATCCAATGGACGTCTAGTCTCAGAGTTATTGGATTTTCTGTTCCACTGGCCCGATTGGTTTTTAAGCTAAAACCAACCCAAATGTACTCCAACTGTGTCCAAACCTCATGTAGAATATTCCAAAAGAACTGTATCATCAATAGAAATCCAACTTAGTTTACGTCACATCAATCGTACCTTCGGTCCTTATGTTATAAGTGTTTCCGCTCCGAGGGCCCGATTGGTTTCAGGTTCAAACCAAACCAGCAATACCCAAACTTCGCAAAAACCATGAGTGTAATATACCAAAACGACTTTATCGATCCAATGAATCCTTCTCAACTGACGGTGCATCGATCGGAGGTCCAGAGCTCAATATATGGCCATTTAACTGAAAACGGTCCGAACAAGGGGGGTCTGGGCCTGGTCCGACCCGACCCAACCCACCCTAGGTCAGCCTGAACCGGGTCGACCTGACTCGGGTCCAGGTCCGGGTCTCGTGGGGCGTGGCCCGGCCCGGCTGCCATAGCCCGGCCCATAGGGCCCGCCCTGGCCTGGCCGGGGGGGATACGCTTGCTTCCGGGAGCTGGTACGGCTTAATGCCGCGCCCCCCAAATCTGAAACCGCTTAGTCGTTCCGGTCTCATCCGCCACCACGGTGTTTTGTTATGACAGTCCACCACCACTTCCAGACACTGGTGCCGCCATGCCGGTGTGGCCCACATGAATCTTCTTCTGCGGACTACTGGACACACTACGGTGGTCTGTTTCACCCATCGTCTATGCCAACGGCTCTCCCGGGACCCGAACTCCACTATGATGGCCTCAAAACGTCACTGCCCTTCCATTCACCCATCTCCATGAAATCCACACACAAATGAACAAACAATTGAGGGTCATCGGGCCGTGTTTGTCTAACTCGCACCCTCCGTGTTAGGTGTTATCAATTGTCACAGTTAATCATGGTTTCACATAGAATGAATATCAATTTTATTCAAATAAAATTGAATCAAACCACCCAACAATTCCCCTACGAATAAATATTCCCAACCGGTATAAGAAAACATTTGTGGATCAACTTGATAATGAGTTAGTATGATTCTTTATTTTATAAGGGAAGAATATGGGAATATAAACATACTCGAATTAAACCCCTACCTGGAAAAAGACTCACAATAGTCGAGCGTTGTGGAAGACGACATCATGGAAAGTGGATTCGTTGATGATGTCGGAGTCCACCCGATGAGGAAAGGTCATCTCCTCGCTACATGCAGAGATGAATAAGGATGGAACATCTTCATTGGCTTTCCTTGCGGGTGGCTTCTTCTCATTTAGCTAGGTCGATGATCAAAAGTGAAGATGACGTTCCTCGGCGGTTCTTCATTGGAAGAATGGTGTTCTTTCTTTGAGAGAAGAACACCCTTCTCTAATTCTCAAGAGCTCCCCAAAGTTCCCACACAACCAAAGAAAAAATAAAATAATATCTAAGATATTATTTTATTCACAAAATCCATTCAAAATTCAAACAAATTTAATTAATTAATTCAGGAGATTCAATTCATTAATTAAAGTGTGTTGGCTAAAATAATAGAGGGTGAGAGAGAGTTCTCATTTAATAAGATGGGTTGTCAAGGAATAAAATAAATGGGGGTTTAAGGGAGTTTAGGGAAGATGAATGGTTGGGGATCGTGTGGGACCCACCTTTCAAATATCCAAAAAGGGGAAGTTGGGTGGATGTGGGTACCACCAATAACATCCCATGGAAGGAATTAAACTCATTAGATACATAAAATTGTTCTAACAATTTTATTTATCTCTTTAATTAAACCACCATTTATAACTTCAAACCCGCATAAAATGAAACTGCAGTAAAGGTCCCCTTATGAAATTACCAGTGATGTGAGTTCATCGGTGCCCTCATATTTCAATTCCTAGCACCGGTTAAAAGGATAGAAAACCCCGATTGTTCGTTCACTGAACGTACCCGAGTAAAACTTCGGAAATTGATTCCGGGCACACCGGGCCTCGGAATCTGGTGCCATCAAAAATTGGGTACTCGTAATATTCTGAAGAAATTAAGAAAAAAATTTCCTTGCAATTTCTAGGTCTTTATAGATGTATTTTTTCAATACAAAGAAATTTGGTGACACGCAAAAAGATAGATAATTGGAAGGATGAACCAGAGACTAAATCCTAATCATGGATCAATTCTAGAAAATTTTTTGATCATGAAATCAAAATATAATGGTTGAATTATATTCATTAATAAGTAGATGTTTCAAGTAGAAGTTTGTACCATATAAAAGTGAAATTGATTGTAACCAATTGAAGCGCATGAATCACAATAGATGATATTTAAATATATATGGGATTAATAATTTAAAGATAATCCTAGGAAAAGGATGATTTAGTTTGATCATTGAGTATATTATTTATTATATTAATATTAATAATATGTTTTCTATATTTATATTTTTACTAAGTAAATCATTTGTAAGATGATGATATTGAAGTTAAATGTATAATTTTAAATATGGATAGGTCAGGAATCTAACTGAGGTCACTGGATGAGTTGATAATTATTGACACTAATATTCATAGAAGGTTTTAAGGATTAAAATCCAGATATCATTATAATACATTTATGGAATTCAATATATTTTATATAGGGTGGGAATTTAAAATTGATGCTTCTTTGTTCCAAACATTTCTCATAGAGTTCATGCCTATATAAAGCGGTGTATTCAACTGAGTAAATAATGAATGATAATGAGTTGTTTTAAAATTATTGAGTGTAAAAGAAATAGGATCCACATGACACAGTAAATTCTAGAATTTTATATGGGTCTAAGAAGTGATATGAATGAAACATGAAGTTTATAGGATTTGAACGAGCCTCCTACATTTAGATGGCTGAAAGGAGGAAATCCAAACTACCATCATGTTCTCATTTATAGAAGTTATAGATGTCTTAGTTTTAGGATACTAGGTATATAAAAGAACTCTCTAATATAACAATAGAACATTCCAATGTAAATGATATCATAGATAATGTTTAAGATTAAGTTAAAGATCCATCCATTAGAAGGTTCAAGGAGATTCCTTGTATATAGGTGGTTCTAAAATAAATAATATCATCCCTACCACCAAGAGGTAGATGGATATATTGTATTTTTTTATCAATGACAATCATAATTTTTTGGTATTGGTTTTTAGTGTTTGGTATGTATAGTTCGGGTAAATGATGAAAACATCCCACATCACATGTAGCTAAAAACAAAACAATGAGCAGAAAAGTAGTGAATTTATAGGAATCAACATTGAAATGAATAATTTCTCAAATTGAGGTTGATATTTATAAAAATTCCAATATTTAACTTAAATTACATTATATTCAATGCATATTAAAAAATATTTGAGGTCTCAATCATAATATACACACATCTAAACCGTTGAAAATAGTTCCATCATTATAAATATTTATCACTTGGGGGTATATGTTGTATCTTATAAAAAAATTCATCTATGGACAAAAGGGACAAGGTAGACGACAAATTGGTTTCATGTTAACTAACATGGAAGAATAATTTTTAGATGGTTTTCATATTATAAAATAATATAAAATATAAATGTATTTATATTTATTATTGATTTTTTCTAATTTTAAATATATAATGGTTATTTTAAGGTTTTTAGGACTGTTATTTAACTATTCAAAAAACAGTTCATAATGATGGACTGATAAATGGGTTAGAGAAAGCTAAATATGAAATAGTAATTTAAGATAAATTGTTCAATGTATATATTAAATGCATATTATTTCATAGTAATAGCATTTTATAATGTATTATATTTAAAATATAAATTATTTTATATTGAATCTGTTTATATATAAATAGGATATTTTTATATTGTATAGAGTGAATTGTTCATGTTTATTTAGGTCTGAATTATTAATTTTTTTATTTCATTATTTATGAATAATTAAAAAATAATTTATCAATTATATAAATAAATGAAATATAGAGGACTAATTTTTCAGGGGTCATTTCTTTTGTGAGATTGAGGTATAAATATGTGTTAAAAATATGGAAACTATATTGAATGTTTTATTTATCACATGAACAAAATATTCAATGCATTATTTGTGATTCATTTCATGAGTTATATGTTTAAATAATATGAGTTGGTACTAGAATTTGACGGTTATACCGAGTAATTATTTATGGTGTGAATCTGAAATTCATTTGATGAATGGGTTTTTATATATTTATGTTTATTACTATCAAATGATTTTTGTTTTTGGAATATAGGTATTCATGATGAGAAGCCCCTTTTCATATCGTGTATGCTACCAAAATGTTCACGTTATAAGGTTGGGTTCCCCTAAGGATTATAATATTTAGCATCTCCACTCTTGAATCCTAGGTGATCGAGGGATATTTTTTTATGTCATGTGAATATCCTTTGATCAAAATCAAATTCAAACTAATAATGGTCGAGTAATTTTGATTTTTGAATAGTTTCCAATTCGTAGATGGATTCATTAGCATTTGTCCTACTTTTTTCAATTTTATGGGCGATTTTTCTATTCACCATTTATGTTGTTTAAATATATCAATGTGAGAGAGTTAATATTGGGATTGAAAACAAAAACTATAAATGAAGAAAATTTTGTTTGAAATATTATGAAACACCCAATATCGATCATGAAAATACCCATGAATTTCATTTCATTAAATTTAATTTATTCGATAGCTTAGGGAAAATTGATTCCTGAAACTAAATGAACTGTAATATATTATACCTTCATATACTATAATTTATATTTTTTTGTTCCAATAATAAATTTTTTTTTAATATTATTTTAATCTATTGAATAATAAAATATGAATTATTTAGAAGAAAAATAAATGGTATCTAAAAAACTATATTTGTCTAAAAAAAATTTAGTCATGCTTTTCCAAAATAATTACAAATTAATTTTTACCATAGTTAGAAATATTATTTTATTACATAAATATTATTTTTAAATTTATAATAAAAAATTATCTTACATATAATTTCATGTACTTTTCTATACAATTTTATTTTTCCCTTAATAGTGAAAATATTTATATTTATTTATAACTGAATTTTAATATAAATAATTTACAAGATAAATTTATATTTTAAATTATATTTAATGTAAATTAAATTATGTTTTATATAAACATAAATAATTTAGGTTGTTGTAATAATTTATTTATTAATTTTTCATATTCAAACCCTTTATTCAGATAGGAATTTTTTATTTGGAAACCTACTTTTTCATAAGATCTACAGGTATAATTTTAAATTATATTATTAAAATAATATTGATTTAATTTTTATAAATTGAATATATAATTTTCCTTCATTTTAATTTTTATTATCAATTTATTTTAACATAATTTTTTACCATTATGAATAATAAATTAAATTAAAATTAGTTTTTTGCAGTTAAGGTAAAAAATAATTTATCAGGTGTTAAACTAAAAATATGTAATCGTGAAAATTTGATATTGACTTGTAAAATAGAAATTTTATTGAAAAATATGAATCTTATAACCAATAAGGTTTATAATTACCCATATTTGGGCCTTTTACATTGTAAAAATATGGGTTTATTTGATTAGTATAAAAAATTGATGTTTTCCCTCTCCCCCACTTATAAAATCCCACCCCTATCCTCCATAATTCACAATTACAACTCAATTTGGTTCGTCAGATATCATAAAAAATTACTTCTTTACACTCTAAAAAAATTAGATCCATTTTTTTCATAAAAAATCTATCATAGGAAGGATTTTGGGTATTCCAAAGATGGCCATCTGAAGAAGAGATAACATTTCTAAAAGAGTGTTTTTATTTTAGTTCATATAACTCCTTAAAATATTATACCATAATTATAGTAAAATAAAAAATTATATCACATAAACATATTTGATGTTATTTTAATTTCATGAACAATATTCATATCCATTTAGATCTAATGAGAATCGAAAATGTTGATCGTTTCTATGGAGGGAAAACGACTCACAAACTAATTTAATTCATCTTCTATCACCACTATTTATGGATTGATATAATAATGTATATAACATGTGTATGTGGTATTTATGATATTATTATAATTAAATAATCATAATATCAGAATTTTCTATTTTTCATTCTATTTAAAATGCGATATAATTGCTCATGTGTGTGACATAATATCGCCTCACAAAGAAATGTGATTCATTATTCCCTTATGCATTAGAAGAAATGTAATAAGGTTAAAATTAATGAATATATGTGATATATAGGATAAATAATTGATTCTAAAAAAATAATATTGCACCCAATTAATTATATTCCCACTCATTAAGTGAATAATATCATCACTCATTAATATTTATGACTTACAGTCTCCACAAATTGATATGAATTAATATTAAAGAAATGTCAAAATTTTATAAATAGTTATAAAAATAATTCTATTAATTAAATATAATATTTATTTAATTTATTTAATTTTTAATTATATATATAAATATATATTCTATTAACATGAACCAAAACATTCCTCCCAAAACATGTTTGTAAATATAAGTTAATTAACAATTAAAACAATGAATATAATAAAAAATTATTAACAATTGGGTGGAAAAATGAAATAATATGACCATATAAAATATAATAAGTATTAATAAGGTTCTTGTATAAATTAATAACATTTTTAAAAACCATTATAAAGGATGTTCAAATATATTTCAACTCAAGTATAGCATGCAGTATGGGGCTTCATATCAATTTCCCTTAGTTGGGACATATTGTTATTTATTCTTAAGATTTATTTTATTTGGTGTATATACATCTCATTAAATATGATATATATTGATTCCATAATAATTGAGGGATTTATATTTTTCAATTGGAATTATTTAATCCATAGGTACATGAATTAAATGTAACCAATTGATAATGAATTTCATAAATAAATTTTTTTATTGGGTAAAATTAAATATTCATTTTTTTGATATTAAAATATTATGTGTGTCATGAAATGAAAATATAATATATTTTATTTGAATTTGTTTTCAGATTTACATTTGATACACATAACTAATTCATTATTTAATTCTAAATTTAATGTTATGATATTTTTAATGGTTCACTGCGTGAACTCTTTTTAATTTGTATAGATTATGCTTGAATTCAAAATGAAGGAATGTATTTGATCCTTGCATAAAAAAATTAATATTATTATCTGATGGTTATTAATGAATTTATAAAATAATATTCCCTTTTTGATCATTCATGGATTCCAACAAAATTTGAGAATTTTTTTAACAAAACATTACATTATTACTGTCATAAAAATAAAAATAAAAAATCCATTTTCATTAAAATACATGTTTACTAAAAATATCTAAAAAAATGTACTTAACCATTTTGAAAAGGTAATTTTCCTAAATAATTTTTTAATGGATACTTTTATGGAATTTCTATTCATCAACGACAACAACCCTTATTACTCTTATTCTCCAATAGGGGCATATTATATTGATACCGTACTTATTAAATACATGGATGGTTAAAGATCATTTTGACCAAGGAAAGTATTTACATTCACATCTTGCTTTTTTTGTCACTAAGTCTCCCTTGAAATATACAGTTTCTAATGGTAATTGTATATTAAATTTAACCTAAATATGTATCTTTTTTGTCAAGGATATATTTATTACATAAACCATGTAATATTTTTTATATATGGTGTTGTATTTTGGATTTTACTAACTTGTTTATGGAAATCTTGATAAATATATTTCTATTGCTAAA
Source organism: Viscum album (assembly GCA_963277665.1). NCBI lineage: Eukaryota > Viridiplantae > Streptophyta > Magnoliopsida > Santalales > Viscaceae > Viscum > Viscum album. Next base: position 752,644,546 of record OY728127.1, read on the forward strand.
TAAATATATTTGACAATAAAGAACATTATTCATTGATTTAATTGATTATTATATATATTATGAATTATTTTGAAATTCTATGGTCATTAGGCCCCTAAATAATATTTCTCCATGATTAATTGGTAGAATCATTATGATACTTATTAATCATTTGTTATATTGGTTTTTACACATAGGGTTAAACTTTATTGTACATGACCTTAAAACAAAGATATAAAGATGCATGGGATCATGACGTCCAATAATTAATAATTTCCTTCACTAAGAATCAATTTTTTATTATCTATGGAACATTGGAAATGATATCACATTTAGATGAATTTATTTATCACTTATTGTTTAAATGGAATGTGTTTTTAGTTATTTTCATTAATATATTTGTTATTCATCAACTATTAATGGTAGTCGTGTAATTTATATTGAATGTGTATTTAGTTATTTCCAATTCCATAATTATTATTACTTGTCTATTCATTAAATCCATATTATTTAAATGGAATTTTTGTTTTGGTGATGACCCTTCCATTTTGATTATTCATTATCTATTCATGATTTTCATGTTATTTAAATGTGATGTGTGTTCAGTTATTTACATTTCCATATTAATTATTAATTATAAACTATTATTAACCAATTTAGTGATAAAATTGTATTTTTGTTCAGTTATTTACATGTCCATATTTAATATTCCCTATGTACTCATGGTATTCATGTTAATTAAATTTCATCTGTTTTATTTTATTTACCATACCAAAATTATTATTTTTAATCCAATAAGGATAATAAAGTAATTGATTAAATGGAATGTTTGTTCAGAAATTTAAATTTCCACATGGATAATGAATTTTTAATTCATGATAGAATTGATATTTAAATGTCTTGTGTGTTCAGTTATTTACCATTCCATGTTTACTTTTCCTCTTGACTCATGATATATTTTTGATTATGTAACTCTTACCAAGAATTTTTCCTCACCCATATTTTTTCAATTCCCCCAAATCGTAGAAGTATATTATTAATGATATGAAATGATATCATTGATAAAATAATGATTTTATCAGAATGAAATATGTTGTATAATGAAATGTAATGTAGGAATTATATATTTATCTAGTATACCATTATTGTTAAACAATTCAAAACTTTGGGATGTGACCCATTGTATCTTATGACAATGTAATAAAGATCAAATTGGCTTTGGGTTATTATAGTCATGGTCATTAAAATTTTCATCAGAGGAAGTTTATCAGAATCCTTGGATACTAGATTTCAGAAACAATACATTAGGGAGTATAACCCTACGATATAAATTGTGATTAATTATATAAGTACATTCAATTTTTTAGGTATAGTAGTGATTTTGTTATTTTTACTCAAAATACATCCTATTATGGATACTATATGTGGATGTAGTTCTAGAATAGATGTGTCTATGGTTAAAAACTCTTCTAAAGGGGTTTCATTGTTGAATCAATCACTACTTAGTACATGAAAACAAACATTTCTATGCACATGGTTTGATACTCACACTTATATGATTTAAAAAATTAACAATATATTTATAATCCATTATGAAGGATTTTAATTGATGATAAAAATCATTCAATTCAGTTAATACTATGGTAAAATTTAATAAAAGTAATGTTTTATGATTTATATATCCTATAAATAATTATATTTATTTTTCTCTATATGATTATTTTTTACCAGACTATGATTTTTTTATTCATTGGCTATAACCCAGAGAAATCCTGTTAGCATTGAATATAAATGAAAATGTGGTGACTATGAGAAAACATATTGAATGATGATAAGAGTGAAAGATAATATTAAGATTCCTATTTAGTTATCCCAAAACATTAATAACATTCTACACCATAACTAATAGTCATAATCCCTAAAGAAGAGTAGGGTGGAGTTCTCTGTGAGCTTTCATGGTAGAGACCATATATGCTATAAGGTTAAATTTACATAATATAAAAAAATTGGAAAGGGAATCACAAAAAACTATCTTAATATAATGGTAAAATTATTAATTTATGGGAAATAAGGTCCTTATTAAATTAATTGTTCCGTAAAAATGAGGATTAGGATGGAAGTATAAAAACATCATCCTATAGATACATTTATGGTTTTTAGACATAAATGTGGAGAACCTGGGAATTACCTGAGTCAATTACCAAATCTAAAGGATAAAATCTAAGCCATGAATGGGCCTATATTGGAATAAAATAAATGAATTATTTATGTACTTTCTATTCTAATATTATATTTTTGAGGTAATTTTTGGATTGTTTTCTAGGTTATAAGAATCAAAAAAAGTATGATGATTATGTTAATTATGGAAAACTATATATATTGATGTTTTATTAAAATAATAATCATGGATACCATAATAGGTTTATCTATTTAGGGATTATCATATTTTTAATTCCTTAAACACCCATTATCAATATTTGTATCAGATGATATAACATGATGGCAGATATTTTGGTAAATCATTTAGCACAATTCAACCCATTGGTATTGTATATGTTTTATTGATAAAATTATTTTTAAATAAGAATTAACTTACTTTTGATGGAATATGTTGAAACATATTATAATCCTTTAGGGTTTATCTTACATAAAATTTTAAGGTAAATATGGGTTATTAGGCTTTGGGAATTTTATATGACTTATATAAATATGGTTTTGGAAAAATTAAAATGTGTATAATGAGTGAAAACCTATTGTATCTATCAAGGCCACATAGGCATGAACCCATAACTAAATTAAGATAAGGGTTTAGCACATACCAATGTAAAATATAATATTCAAGTTAATATTTTATTCAACTTACATAATCAATTTTATGAATAAATATTTATGATGAACCAGTGGTTTATAGTTGAGGTTTTGATATTAATGTATTATATTGGATAATATTTGAAAACAATAATGGTTTTTGAAAATAATTTAAGAGGTATTAAAATAGTTTTTACCCTATTATGGATCATAAGATCCATTAAATGTTAATTTTAGTACATCAAGTAGAGGATTTGTTTCATTATCTATCTCATTGAGTTAGGGTGAAATTGGAAATTAATCAAGGAAAAAACATATGGATGGAATTCTACAGAGGAAATTAAAATATATCAAGTAAATTTATTCCATTATATTATTATAATTTATAATAATTCGTAAAATTTTGGAAACTTATATTAAAAAAATATATTATCCAATATAATTTATATATGGTGAATGAAATTATCTTTTAAATCACCACTAAATTATTAGGGTTTTTCATAAAATTATTTTCATCATTTAATTTCTCACGATAAATAAATTTTATTCAAATGAGTATGAGACACAAAAGGGAGATTAAAGAACCCCAAAAATATATTTCATTAAATTTAATCTCTTCAATAGAATCAAGAAGATGGAACATAAATCCTAAATCAAATAAAATATATTATTACCTAATGAAATATACATTAAACATGATTTTATGAATAGTAATAATTATGTTATGGAAATGATGGTTACCCTTTGACAAAAAATAATATAAATATAAATTTAAATAAAAAATTATTTATGAAAATACGTTTTATAAAAAACACTCTATTCACCCCTAGACCGCATAGTATAAAATATATTTTACCACTTCTAGGAAATGTCTTTAAAAATATTGAATTTGTATTTTTAGTCATAATATAATAATTATCATAGGGTGAATATTGGGGATTTCTATTAAAATCTTCATTTTTCGATTAAGAATGAAATCTACTGAAATTTATTGATTACATCAATTTTTATTTGATAATTTTAAAAGTCTAATTATATTTTAAATTTGTTTTAAAGAATAATTAATATATTTATTTTAATATTTTACTATTTTTCCTTTGGAATAGATTTCATAGTAAATTTTTATATTAATACCTTCTTTACTTATTTGAATTTTCTATTTCGATACATGATTTCTCACTACGTTTATGATTATATTATAAGTTTTAATTTAGGTTCTTATGTGTATATAAGATAAAAAAATTGATTAATTAATTTTAATCATAATAATATATTATATTTATAAAGGTAAACTCAATTTTTATCCATGATGAGTACAAAAATAATTAAAAATTATTTACAATCGTTAATGTAAAAACCTATTTACATGGGGTTAAAATAAAAATATAAGTGTTAAAAGAACCTTCCATCATACCAAAACACTTTTTATGTCCATATTTCGAACTATATCACATTTATTATGATTCTTCTTAGATAAAAACATGGGCGTAATTGATTCTTTTCAATAATTCATTACAGGTCCTCTCCTCCACTTATAATAGGACACCCACTCTCCAGCATTATTCACTTATCCAAAGATATTTTATTTCAACAATAAAAATACCAAAGAAAATAAATTATCTAAAAAACAACATATAAAATAAAATTGATAATAAATTCATCATATGATTTATTTTTTTGTAAATCAAATGATGTCATCTGAAGAAGAGATGACATTCCCTATCAGCTGTTTTTATTATGTTTCATCTTCAACATCATTAAAATAATATTCAAAAATGATAATATAATAACAGCATTATATCTCATATAAGGAGATATTATTATTTCAATGGAATGACATATACCCATATCTTCTTCTATTAAATGGTAATAAAAACATTATATCGTGTTTATGGTGGACTACCACATCACGATCCAATTTATTTCATTTTATGTCACAAAAATTAATTTCTGGATATAATTATGGATTTAAAACATGTATATTATATTTATGATATTATAATAAATATTTAATTTTAATATAACATATACCTTTTTTATGTTCCATTCCATTGGAAATATGATAGTGTCTCTCATGTGTATGGGGGAGTAGCGCATCAGAAAGTGATGTGATTCGATTTTTTCATAAAATATTAATAAAATATAAAAAAGATAAAATTTATGAATATATGGGATATATGAGATGATAATTTTATGATAAATAAATATATCACCCACTTCTCTTACCCTTCCACATTATGAGGTCATGATACCATTTCTCATGTGTATGTAAGACCTACCATCTCCCCGAAGTGATGTGAATCATCTTCCATGTTCAACATTCATAATGGTTTATAAAAATATATCTAATGAATAAATATTATATTTATAATGTTAATATAATTATCTATTGTATGGCTATATATGATAAACACAAAAACCATAACATTCTTGATAAAATTCCCATCAGAAAATGAGACAAGTAACACATGAAACAGTGAATATAAGGAAATATTATTAAGAAACTAGTGATAAATTATAATAATATGATCATATATAATTTTATAAGTAGGAATATTGATATTATACAAATTAATAAAAAACATAAAATGATCATATAAATATTTATATAACATATTACTAAATGAGTGACACACTAAAATGTTGAAGTATTAACATCATATGTGATGGTGTGTGTAAATAACAATGCAATGCATAAAAATGAATATAAAACATGATACATAGTGATAAATTTAATATTAAAAATAAATTAAATAATTTTTATAGCTCAAAATGCACACAACACAAATTTTGACATGATTTATAGGCAATAATGAGTTTCCTTGAGATCTTGAGTTATAGAAAAGAATGAATTTTTCTGAATAATAAAATATTAGTAATATTTTTTTAATATCATAATGATCAATTAGTAATAGGAAAAGTGGGTATTATTAGAATTAAAAAAAATATGAAAATATATATTTTACAAACATTTATTTGTTATATATTAGAAATATATAATGATAAGAATCACTAAAAATAAAAAAATAAATGTTTTCGAAAAACTATATTTTCATAATTGTTGTTTTCGTCATCCTTGGATGACATAAGTTAAAATTAATTTCAACATATATATAATATTTATATGATAAAATAAACATAAATATTTAAATTAGGATAAATAAATTAAAAAATGATTAATTTATTGGATTTTTATGAAATGTTTCATTTGTGTTATGAATAGAGAAAAATAAAAAATTTTAATTAGAAATTATCATTTCATAAAAATAATTTATAGTGTAAAATTATATTTTAAATTTAATAAAATGAAATATTAAGAAAATTTTATAACAATTATTAAAATCTATTTCTATTTAATCATCTTAATATTGAATTAAGATATAAAATCTATGTAATAAATTTTGATCATTTTAACATCAAAACCCCGCTTTCTCATTACGTCTGTGGGATAAATTTTAAATTTAATTCTTCCACTTCACTAAATTGTATTATGAGATTTTGGTTGAATTTTATGTATAAGATTAATTTAAAATTATCAATAATAAAAAATTAATATTTAACCAATGGGATCAATGAATAACATTAAATTATGTATAGTGATAAAGGTAAAAATGAGTTTACTTAGTGGTTAAACTTAGTATATAATGTATAAAAATGACCAAAAGCTTGTAGAAAAAATCCCTGCCAATCCTTATATACCCCATATACCATATATTCTCGATATGGTAACATTATTGGGGCCAGGTGACATGTAGAAATTGTGTATGGAATTAACTAAATAATAAAATTAAATGTGAGCCCGTCACCACTCTAATAAAAGTCCACCCCTCTCTTTCTTTGTTCATGCCATAAAATCCAATTGGATCAAAAAACCCCTGATCAAATAACTTCCAAAATTCCATCCTATATCCTATAAATCCTATTATTGGAATAAATTAAAACCATGTAATTATTTAGGCCAAACCTATGAAAGATATTCGAAGGAGTTGTAAAGTCTTTCAATTAGCTTATTTATTTTACCTCTTTCTAAACGTTGGTGATGATGATGGATCTAAAGTATATATATGATATTTGTACATTATTATAACTCTGGAGTCATTATATAATAAATATAATATTATATTAAATTTTATAGGAGACATGATGACATCTCTTTTGTGTATAGTGAACTACCGCCTTATAAGGGTATGTTATTCATCTTTCACTAACTCTTTAATGGTAATGTGATAAGAAATGATTTAAATTATTATATGTGATATTCCAAAAATAATTATGATATTCATGAAATATTTATCATTATATATAGATAATATACATCAATTTATTTCAGTCATTTTCACTCATGTAAATATGACAACACTGTTTGTTTATATGTAAACTATCTCCCCAATGAAATGATGTGATTTTATTTTCATTACCAGAAAACATAGATTGTAATGAACCCAACACATGTATTTTAGATCATGTTTCTTACTTTATACGTTGGAATAGATACAAGATTAGAATATTAATGTACCAAATAGATTAGCAGTTTTGGAAAACTAGATTATATAAATGGTACCATTGTTACATTTGGAAAACAAAATGAAACACAATACATAACAAAATAAGACTTTTAGAAACCTTTGAAACACATTCAATTTATTCACCATCATAAAATTTGAAATTGAAACAAAATAAGGGTGAGAAAAAATTATCATTATGGATTATGTAGGGTGGAAGATGTCATGAATCATTTATAATAATCATTCTGGCATGGTATAAAATTGAAGGCACATTCCACATAAATATCTTTACAACAAATAATCAATATAGAAAGGTGAGTAACTAATACACATTCCCTTTAATAAGTAAACTAAGAATGAAATGTATCTGTCAAAGAAAAACTAATGGATAATAATAATAACAGAAATATTAAAGTTCAAAATGCTTAATTATTTGGATTTCATTTCTCAGGAACCTGAAAAATTCATATACCAATATCTATCCACCATACATATTAAAAATAAATTTAAAAACTAATTAATTTTTCCATCTGATCTATCTCATGAGACCTGCCAATGACTCAATGTGATGTGTAATGTTCGTGAAGTACCCATAACTACATTTGAAATTCATTCCTTATATATAGAATAATTTATTTAATTCATTATAAATATTCCTTATCAATTACCATTAATTATTAAGGGATACAAATTTATTATTTATTCCGAGTTAATTAAATATATTTCAATGTAAATACTATATGTAGAAATGGTATATGATTTAGGAAATAATAATATCAATCACAAAAGAATATATAGATTTAATTATAATTAAATTTCCAATGAATTATGATTTGGAGAAGTTAATTTTTTAAGATAAATATAATAATTACAAAATAATGTGGGACTTTACAATAACATTGATCACTAGAAAATTTTAAAATCAAATCCGCAGGGACAAAATAATTAAAATTTAAAACTAATAAACCAATAATAATTAATTATTCAATAATATTACACAAAAATTTAGTATTATATATTGCACATAGAATTTAATTGGTTAATAATAATAAATAATTGACAATTAAATGTTACTTGAGACGAAATCCCTTACCAAATGCTTTATTTTAGTTTAACAATCATTATCCATCGTTATAATGGTTTTAATACTTTTAATAACTTATAACATAATCGTATTAAAATTTATAATATCATATATAATTTTTTCATAATATATTATCACTCATTCATTAATAATATTTCATTATTTTCAACTTTTTAGGTATTAATTTCAATATTTTTCAAGTAGGTTTTGAATTTTTATTCATTATTTCCTTATAATTATATCCTTATTTCAACATCTCAATAATTTAAAAATTATTTTAATATGATATATATTTATTGTATATGTATTTATAGTAATCATTAATATTTTTTGCAACGAAATGAAATACCTTGTTCGTGGAGATGATAGATTGTTTGTATGCATGAATGTTACTTCTATTTTATTTTTATATTGATATGAAGAAAATTAACAAATATATATGAATATTATCATACAATTAAAATATTTATTTTATATATATAAATTATTTTTATTAAAAACATCTTTAAAACATACATATTAATCATGAATAAATCACATCGCTTCTCTATGTGGTAGTCCCCTTTACACACGAATGATGTTATCATATTACAATTAAACGGAAAGCATGGAAGAATGTTTTATATAATAATTTCATAAGAATAATGTTAACCAAAATATTTTAAATATTTTACATATATAATATTTCTATCTTTATTACCATCCTTGATATGTGGTAATGGAAAAACGAACATCATCTGTTTGTGAGGCGGTAGTTTGCAGCACTCACAAACAACGACCTTATAACTAATTTGACAGATGTTTTTGTCGTTTAAGGATGTAAAAATTAATTAATAAAATATTATTATATTTAATACTCTAGGTTAATTTTATAATTATTATATATTAAGAATTTATTATCGTGTAGAATGAAATAAAATAAAAAATCATTTACAAAAACCATACATCTTCTTCAAGTATCCTCATTAGGTTTTAACTAATTCCTTCTAATTTTGGATTTCATCCAAATATAAGGTTAATAATATGCATTTAGGTAATGGTAAATGTTAATGGTTAGGTATTTAATGAACCAATTAGTTTTTATAGTGTGAAGAGATGGGGATAGGGGTGTCCTTTTGGATGTGGGGTGAGTGGAAAACATGTAAATTTTTGGGAGGGAAATCCACCAAATTGTTTTCCATTTTAAGTGGATACACTAATATATAATTATCTATAAAATATTTATTATGTTGATATATGTATATAAAATTTATTTTTTAAATTTTTCTAGGCCATTTTTTAATTGAAAATTAATGGTTCATCTCGTGGTAAGCTCATTTTTCTATTAATCTGCGTAAATAACTTTAACTATCTTCACTAATCAATTTGGATTGAAATTAATTAAGAATTATTAGATATTGTTAATTTTTATTATTAAACATATATGATACATTCTTGTAAATCCAATTCACATTAGTCTAAAAATGTTATTTTAATTTAATCCCCTTAAAAGAATGAGAAAACGAGTTATTAAAGTGATAATGATCAAAAGATATAAATTTATAATATCTAAATTCATTATAAAACTGATTAAAATGAAATATATTACATTAATATATAGAAAATTAATATAATTATATATGAAAAAAATTATAAATATAATTTTACATGATCAATTATTCCAATGAAATGATAGTTTACCATTAAAATCCATAATTATCACAATTAATCAAAGAATAAAAGATCTCCAAGAAATACCAAAATATCATAACATAACATTGGAATTAATTTTTTTAAAATTATTTTTATTTACAATGAAATTTTAAAAAATATAAACATTTTGTTTAACAGAAAAATGGGCTATCAAAAGGTTGAAAAACTTCTTTTATAATAATAATGTTTTTATTCATTAAAATGGATTTTTTTATATCTTATTCCAATCCCATCTATTAGAAAAATATCAAAAAATATGATGGTATTCATAATAAATAAATTTTTTAATACACATCACAAATAGTATTTAATTTAATTTCTTAGTATAAAACTCCTTTGTGGGAAAATGTTTTTTATAAAAAAAATGCCTTTGTATTCATTTTTTTCATTTCAAATCAATTGGTAACCAAGGAAATCAACCATAAATTTTCATTATTTATTTAAACCCTTTAAAAACCTAAAATTTATTTTGAAGGTGATAATTTTAATTATTAATAATAGTACCAATGTTATTATGTAAGTCACTTTCCTACATGTAAAGAAACACATCAAAGAAAGTCAATGTTACATGTAATTCATGCATAAATCCATGTTGAATTAATTAAAATATTTCAATAAATTTATTATTTATTTATAAATAGATTATATTGAAATGTATTGGGGTGTCACATTCGTCCCTCGAAAAAAAATCCTCATAATTTCATGGATATTACCTCCAAGCTAGATGAGGGTTTCTCTTCATAATATTTTCCTCTAGTTCCCATATTGCTTCATCCATTTTTTGATACATCCATAATATTTTTACCAGTTCAGTCATCCAATTACTCGATAATTTATCTATAGTATAAATAATATATATGTTTTATTCACAATAACATCGATCATGTTCTAATTCAATTTCATCTATAGTGAGCTCATGTGTTGGTTCTGGCATTTACTTCCTTAGTAGACACATATAGAAACATTGTGTACTTTTGACAGGATTGGAAAAATTAAAAAAGGATAAGAAAAAACTACATCTCATTCAATAACTTCAAAGGGTCGGATGTACTTAGGGCTCAATTTCCATTTCTTAATGAACCTTATAATTCCATTTTTTAGTGATAATTTTATGAACACATTATCAACTAATTAGAATTCCAATATTTTACTCTATTTATCATGATAATAACTATTCCTAATTTGAATGACTTAATGTGATACAAAGTAACCATCTCCAATATTTTTATGTCTTTAATATGTTCTAAGAAAATGATTTTCATTTCACCAACATCCTCCCATTAATATAGTGTGTGTCATCTATTTCCATATAATTCTTTATACAACACCGTTTGAGTACATGAATAGAAACTATTATAATAGGAAAACTCTACTAGACAAAAATAAAGATCATGCATTCCTTTATCGTATGGTGATAATGGACATAATATGTATTATATCGTATGAATATTCAGTTTATATTGTGCACTAGATTGAGTATTGTAGGAAGTATTCACAAAAATGTCAATATCAAGATCCATCTAATGACATATCTAGAATTTAGATGTAAATTGGGAGTCTTGATCAGAAAAAATTCAAAGAGGTGTGACATGAAGTCTCATGAGTTCATTATTATAGGTCCTTAAGAGTTTTTCAAGTGGTAAATATTCCCTTATAGAGATAGAATATGAATATTTGGTTAAGGGATCAATGATAACCCATATCTCATCATTCTTTGAAGGAGTCATTAGTAGTCCTATAAAAAACTCCATTGTAATGTCTTCCTATTTCTACATAGCAATAATTATGGGTTTCATGATCCTCAAGTATCATTCCTCATAGAATTATCTTTTGGAATACCAATCATATGTAAAATTAATCATCAGTTTCCCACATCATGTTATCCCACGAAAATTATTCCTTCAATTCCCTATATATCGTTGTACTAAAATGGTGTATAGATAATAATGACCTATCAGCATCATCCAAAATGTACCTTTATTTCTCAGGTATTGAAGGAACAAATAATATATTTCAAAATTTCAATACTCCATCTTCACAAATGATGTATTATAATTTTCAATCATTCACATCTTTAATTTTCTATTGAATGTTCTCTTCATCATATTGATAAATATATATTTTATATAATAAAGATTGTTCTAAATCACTTCAAAAAATAATTATGTCACACATTCATGAAAAATTAACATATCAATCTTTAAAAAATAAATGAAAAGGTATCCAACTCAATCATTATTTGGGACACACTGAAGGATAATTTCTACTCAATGAACCCAATACCTTATTATCTTTTATTATGTGACAATGTATTGAGAAATAGAAATCATTGAGTAAGATGAGCCATATCTTTAGTCTCATGTTGTTGTTTTTTTGAAAATATTGATTTTTCTTGTCTATGGTATGTTTATATCCCACATGAATCTCCACAAAGTTAATGTCTCCATATCTTCAATGCGAAGATTACATCTACCAACTCAGGTGTAAGGGTTGGATTGGTTTGCTGATGATTATTAATGTTCTGTTATGAATATTCAATAATATTATCATTTTTATTTTGGAAAAAACCATTCCCCTATTTGATGAATCCTGACATATCACTAATCCATCACTTCCAAATGGTAGAGTCAAAATAGATCGCGGAAAAATATCCACTTTAGTTCGTAAAAACATTTTTAAAATATCATAATCTAAAAAAACAAACCCAATTATGTATAGTCTTGGTTAACGTGTTAACTAAATGGAAAAAATTCTAAATAAATAAAAAATAGTAACCAACCAAATATAAGAAACCATGTACCTTAGATATTATCATTACTGTATCCATTCTTTGTCTTCCATTATCATTATAAGATCAATTGAGATTCCATTTTGGTGAAAATTTGGCTATGAAAACCAACATCTAGAAGACATAAATCAAAAACAAAAAAGGTCACATTTGACACTTTCATTTTAAGAGAAATAATATTGTTATAATGTTGATTTTCATGGTTATCATAGATTTTATAATACACATGAATATCATCAATGTATAAAAAACAATGATACTTCATATTATCCCTTGAGTACTCTATTCATTAGATCTATAAAATCATAGGGTGAATTAGTTAATCCATATGGCATTACTGTAATAATTTAATTTCCATACCTCATCCAAAAATATTTCCTTCCAATGTATTCCTTATTTACCCTCACTTTGTGGTACCCATAATGAAGATCAATCAAGGAATAAAAATGCACTCTATGAATTTAATCAAATAAGTTATCAATTCAAGTTATTAGATAATTGTTTTTTATTTTAATATCATGGATTTCCCTATAATCTATTTAAAAACTCTGTATCCATATTTCTACATAATGAACTGGAGAAGGTTTCCCCATAGCTAAACACTAGGGTGGAATAATCACTTATTAACAAATTCATCTAGTCGTTTTCTCAACTAACCTATTTAAATATTAGACATTTTATAGGGAGTCTTTGATATCAGTCTTTTATTTCGGATTAAATAAATTTACTTCTCAACTTGATTATCTAGTGGATGTCTAGGTAATTATATAGGAAATACAACAATGTATTCATATATTATATGTGTATCCTTAACTTGAATATTAACTTCTTCATCACAATATTTGGTTTTCTCTTCTTCTAAATGTGTTTTATTCAATAATGAAACTTCGGTTAGATCTGGATATGAGTGAGATGACTAATTTTATTCTATAAAGATTTGGAATTTGATAACTTCTTGAAATATCATAATTTCATTGATCTATAAACTAGTTTCTACATAATATTTTTAATTACACTACATAACAAGGATTATATTGATTTAAACCATAGGCACGATAATATGTTTCAAAATAAGGCATGTTTATGTGACATAATGGGGACTATTTGACAAATTATTTTTTCTGTGATACATTCCTTTGAATTTTGAATTACAACCCCCTTATTATATTAAAAGGTAATTGTCTAATTTTAATAGAAATCTTGTTATATATAAAATAGTGTGATGAAGAAAATCAAATAATGAATTGGATAAATGAGAAGATAAAATTAATATACCTTCAACCACATAATTTTTTACTTCTACCTCATGTGTAGTTACAACATATGTTTTTATATACCCCCTTGGTCTCGTCTATGCTATATTTACATGACACTTAAGGCATTAATTTTCTTCATTAACCATTTTCTTATAGCTTAATCTCTAAAGAATAATATTTTTCTTCTTTCTGTTACATTCACATTCCTAGTGGCCTTTATATTTACACATATTGTGTACTCACAATATTTTTAAACATTTCAAAAGGTTCTTCATTCCATGGTATTGGTAAGGTGGAAACCATTGTATTTTCTAATTCTTCTTTGACACATTCCCCATTTCATGGCTCATAGATGACCTCTTCTCTATTTATATGCATAAGAATATATATGATTTAAATAATTAATGTTAATTTTTAATGAATATTAAACTATATCAACATATGGGGAAAAATATTAGGAGACCAATGTCATTGAGATACTAAAATATGGTCTTAAAAAATTAAACTTACACTCTGTGTTGCATATGTAATACATATAATAATGTACTATCCTTGATATATTAGACACATAATCCACAACACTTTCGTATTCTGTTTTCCTCAATTTAATGGGTTTTTTATACATTTCATTTCTTTCTCAAGAGTGAAATAGTTTCTGAGGAATGTTTTGTTAAAATATTTACATTCCCCGTGTTCTATTGTCACCTTTACGCAGTTATAATTGTATTATTAGTCAAATGGAATGATGAGGTATTTTAAAGAATAATATTATAAATCATAGGATAATATCTCTATATAATATGTTACTCCCTCAAGGATAACTTTTTTTCAAAACATGATTATGATACCATAATATTGTCATAAAATTCTTATTTTCTAATACCAACTATTATAGTTTCTTCTGATTATAAATCATTACATTTACTATGAAATATGGTACAATTTTTCATTTCAGGTACCATTTACAAATAATGGAATATACTAGATTATAACATGAAAATAATATTTTTAAAGAATAATTTATAATACCAAATATCATTTAATTGTTAACATAAATTAAAAGTTATGAATTTATAATCTCAGAATCATTAACATTGTTTTCTTTTGGGAATTTTCACCGCAAATTGCATCATAAAATTTTTTAAGGAAAAGGTGAATTGCCCTAAAATTATCAAAAAAGAGTGTCAATCATGTGGAAAAGTAGGGCTTTTTTGTGTACTAGGTCATGCTCTAGTCAATCCTTACAATCCTTTTTCAGATTTATTACCCCTAGGATCATCTATACCACAACCACATCCACATGTAGTATCTAGACATGAATGAACTTCTAAGAAGACCCACAAAATATCTACCTTAATAAAATAGTAAAAATTATTATACAAATATCCTTAAACTCAATATTAGGTTTAGATTCCCTAAAATATTTTTTCATTAATTTATTCCCAAAGTTTCTTCTAAAATTTCTCTAATACCAAATGCAATGACTCTGATCCCAATAGTCCAGTGCTAGTTACTATATTAAATTGGGAAAAGTTACAAGAATCACATCCCAAAGTATTGAATAGTTTATTGTATTTTTAAATATTGATTACATACATGGTACCCATATTACATTTTGAATAGAAAATAAAACATAACACATAACAAAATAAAATGTACATCATCTTTAAAAACTAAATAAAAAGATTCATCTTCATAACCAGTGGAAAGGAAAAAAATAATAGCAATATAAAATTCTCATTTAGGGTTAATAATAGTGGAATCAATAATGATTAAATTGTCATAATAAAAATGTGAAGGTAGATAACTGGATACACATGCCACATAAATATCTAGATATTAAATAATAAAAATGGTAATGTAAATAACTTAAACCCAATACATTCAGTCAATAATCTGATAATAAAATGCATGAATAAAAGATAAAGACTATTTTATAATAATAATTACTCAATTACCATTGTAATAAATTTTTATTTGTTGGATTTCATGACTCAATAACAATATAAGATCTATTCTCAAGATCAATCCTCATTATAGTGAAAAAATACATGTATAATGACATTTAATTTGACCTATAGTTTTTTCTCATGAGACTTGATTATGAATTTAGTGGCTATATTATTTATAGGCCCCATCCATCAAAAGATTTCAAAAATAATTCCTTAAATATGAAATAATATATTCAATTCATGTACATTATTCCTTATCAATTTTCCATATTGAGTGAAGCATAAAGATTTATCTAAATTTTTCCAGTGAATAAAATAACATTCAAGGTAAACATCACATGTAAAAATGGAATACTATTTAAGAAAAAATAATATAAATTACAAAATAATATATATTTTTAGGTAAATTTTAACATCTAATTAAAAAAATTTACATTATTTAATTTTTTTCAATGTAATGTTAACGATCTTAAAAGAAAGTGATATTTCACTATAAATTTTATCAATTTTTATTTTTCAAATAAAATCCGCATGGATGATATTATTAATATTGAAACATAAAATACCTTTAATTATGATGTATTAATTATGTTACATGTAAATAGCATAGTATATACACAAAATAGTAGTGAATTGGTGAATAATAATAAATAAGTCACAATAGAATATAGATTCATACGAAATCCCTTATCCTAAACTTAATTTTAGTGAAATGAAATTTATATACGTTATATTGGTGTAAAGTAATTTATTAACATACCAAATAATAATATTAACATATATAATTTCATCTATGATTATTTTATAACATGTAATCACCGATTCGATAAAAATCATTCATTTTATTCATTAGTTCTGGTGTTAATTTCCTTGTTTTATATTGGGTTTTGACTTATTATTTTCTTGTCTCTCTTACAAAGATCATGATATCATAATCTATAGAAGTTGAAATATGATTTAAATATCATATATTCTATTTATATATGTATTTAGCATAATATCTATCATTTGTTGATAGGATTTTCCATACACCATTCATGGAGACAATAAGTCATATATATGCATGGACACTTGTCAATCCTCATGTCATAATGAACGAATGAAAATAAAATGATATATACATATATTATATTTACAGTATAAGATTTTTTCATAAATATCATATATTTTTATTAAAATCATCAGTATTAAATTCCATATAGGGAGTGAATGAATCTCTTCGCTTCATGAGGTAGTAGTCTGTCGTACACTTGAACTATGTTATTATATTCCCTCAATATGTAAATCATTATGGTTTGTGTTATATAATAATTAAACAATAAAAAATACATCATAAATATCATACATATAGTATGTAAATATTATTTCGATTTATATTCTATTCCTTTTTATTTCTTAATGGAAAATTGAATGAAATCAGTTCGCCAGTAGGTAGTCCTTGGTATACACGAACGATGATTTCATATCCCATTTTATGGAATTATGTGTTGTTTTTTATATTAAAATTGACATAAAAAATTGAGATAAAAACAAATCATTATATTTTTATACATTTTATATTATATAATAATTATATAAGGTTAATTTTAAGTGGTGGATAATTAAATAAAAAAAATATTTTAGAACAAAATTTTCTCCTCTTTAGGTATCGTCATTATGTTTCCACTACGTCTTCAATATATGGGATTTATTAAAAAAATAATGAATATAGATTTAGTTAAGAGAATTGAAGAATTTATTTATACATTTCTGGAATAAAAAAAAATTTATTGTGTTAAGATAGGGGAGGAGTGGGGACATTTTATAAGTTGGGTGAGGAAAAATGTTGTGAATTTTTTATTGGATGAATTCCATTCATGTTTTTTACATTTTATGTTGATCCAGTAATGAAAAGAATCTATAATAGATGTATAATGGACTTAATATGACCATAAATTAGGTTTTTAAATGATTATATGTCATTTGTCTCCCTAATATTAAATTTTATTCCCTTTTGAAACTAGTTTTTCTCAAAATCCCTGTAATTAATGTTAACAATATTAAACAATCACATTGGTAAAAACATTGTGTTGATATTATTAGATAATTTAAAATATTTTGATTTCATGTTGGGAATCCATTTTTCGGAATACAATTCAGATTATTAGAAAAATGTAATTTTAAATTAATCACACAGATATACTGAGAAAGTGAGTTTCTAATTTGAGAATGTTACAAATTTTAATTTTTTTATGTAAAATCAAAATAAAAATTATTAAAATGACTTCATTATTATTAATATATTTATAATTGATCTGAATTCATGTTAGAACCTATTTAAAAAATAATTTAACATTATTATATTTTTACATAAATGATAGTCCTCAATTTAAATCATGTATTTTTCACAATACATCTAAAACCAATGTTTTTATAGAAATACCAAATATTCAACTTAAGATACTTCTAAAATTTGTATTTTAAAAATTAATTTCTTTTTTTGAAAAAAAAATGAATAAAATTTTCAATATTTTTTTAAAATAAATGCACAATAAAGAGGTTAAAAAATTCCTTTAGAAATTAAAGATTTTATGTGTAAAACTGGATTTCTTCGTATGTTATACATATTATAAATATTTGTTGAATATCCAAAATGTTACTGAATTTAAAAAATATTAATTTCATTATGATCAATAAATAAAATAATTAATTTTTTTATGATATAATACCTTTTTGGGAATAAAAATATTTTTTTTAACACAGTTCCATTAAATTCATTTAGATTTTATTTTCATTTATAATCTATATGTAATAACATTATTCAACTATACATTTCCAAATGCTAGATAATATTATTCATAACTTATAGTTTAATTCCTAGGAGATAAATTTCATTTTTAATAATAATGTTAATATTATTTCATAAAACATGGTCTTTCATGTTACACAAGACACTAAAGAAGGTCATTGTTATGAGAAATGTAAGCTAAACTCGGTGTTTTGTGAATTTAAAGATATTAATACAACAAAAAAAATTTCATAAAAAAAATTGTAAAATATTCATGTGTTGTGTAGATGTTATATACATTATTATTTAATTAAATAATATCTCATTTATTATATCATTTCCATTATGTAAATGCAATATATTACATGAATCCTTTACTAAATGATAATGAAAAATAGAAATGTTATACATGCATATGTATGACCTATCATCTCCATAATCATAACATAATTCCTTTTTTCATAACCATCATTACTGATTGGACTGATAAGTATAATTTGTATATAAATATCATAATTATGTTATGGTTATTACTTTTTAAATTATGAAAATATATAATACGCCCATGAACAAGAACATTTATAACAATACACGAATGAGAAAACAAGACAATTAACACAAAAAATAATGATAATAATAAAACATTATTAACTAATATTTAATAAGATGAATTAAAAATATATTTTATGATATAAAAAATATTATAATTTTTCTTAAATAATATAATTTCATTTTTCAAACCACTATATATGAGGTTAATTATTGTTTAAACTAAAGGGATGTATGAGGTATGGGATTAGGTCTCAACTTCCTTTCATTGGGGAACATCAGTTTATTTTTATCCAATTTCTTTTTTATAGTGTATATACTACCCAATATATATGTATTATCATGAATATATCATTATTAATGGTATATTACTTTTAAAGTTGAATTATTTTCTCTAATGGGATTCGAATTAACTCATATAAAGTGGTAATTAATTATATAATTCAATTTCCATTCACTGGGATATATTACTTCTCTGTTGATATTCATGTACTATATTTATGATGACTTTTGAATATATATTTTTGTATTTTAACTTGTTTGATGTCTATTTATATATGAAACATATAATATATTCGTTGATTAATTCTCACTTTGATGTTGTGATCACTATAAAGGTTTATTTCACAATCTCATAATATTGATGTTATTTATTTTTCAATATCCGTTAAAAGAATTATTTGATAATTTTCCAAAAACCCTTATATTTTCTTATTCCTTGGTTATTCTTTCTATGTCCATGAAATAATACCATTTTTCATTTTTTTGTAGGTACTATAAATTTTTTTAAGAAAATATCACTTCATCTATCTCTTTAGTCAGAAATATTATTTCTTCAAAAACCATGGTTTCTAAAAATATTTATATATTTTTTGTAACTATTTCAAACTATTTTTTAGACTAAATGTCACCCATTTAAGAATAATAAAAAAATTTTTTCAATGTTTTCATGTGTCATTTTTAAAAAAATTATCATTTGGGTTTTACCGAAAAATGTGAAAGGAATCATCTTGTTATTTTTTTATCAATGCACTTTTGTAACATTTATACATTGCAAAAATAATGTTATTTGTTTAATTTACATAATTTGGGGAATTACCCTATATCCATACATAAATTTAATTGAATATTCTATTTCATGTTTGTGAGTATTTTTTTAAAAATAATGTTTTTAAAATATTTTATTAAAATAGAGTAATTTAGAAATTGTCATTCAAAATGAATAGGATATCTTCCATTAATTTTTTTATTGATCTTAGTGAGGCATTTATATTAAATAATGATTTAAAAAAATTATTATTACTCAAATAGGTATATGTTATATTTATAATATCCTTATTCTTTCTTTGATTTTTTTAAGATCATTTTGGCCAAGGAATATTTTTTACATTCAAATATTTAATTCATTCTTACTGTCATTAACATTCTATTGAGTTATTAAATTTCCACAGGATGTTTAATTTTCCCAAAATAAATATATTATTTTGAGTGGATTATTTTATTTTTTAATTAATATAAAATTTTTAAATATAGTTATTATTTTTACAGTTATTTGATAAAAATTGGAAATATTGACAAATATAAATTTTTTACTCAATTCATATATTTTCCAAGGAATATTATTGGTGGATTAGTAAATTATATGATATTTGAGTAATTAATTTCATTTGTATTAGATGGATTGGGTACTAGATAATATATGTCCCATAATACACTTGTAGTTGCATTATATGAAACTTATTATAAACCAATCCTAAAATTTTGTAAAAAGTAGTTTTAAATTGTCTCATGATTATTCTTCATAGTAATATGCTTATGTTTCTTTCAAATAGTCATTATAATAAATATAACATGTACCTAGGAAAATATTTAACCAATTATTAAGAATTTAATTAGTCTAGAATTTAGTTATTATTCTCTATTAGATTTTCACAATGATATTATTTATGGATTTATTTCCTTCTGATTTTATAGATTAATTAGAACATGTTTTCAGTTATTTACCTTTCCATATTGATTACTCCTTGTATATTTATTTAAATGGATTGTGTCCTTTGTTATTTACTGTGACATATTTATTAATCATTTACCAGTTATAATGGTCATTTTATTTATTAAATATATTTCTTCTACCTTGAAATTGATTATACTAGTCAATTATTTAAATGAAATGTGTGTTGATATATTTTCTTGGTCTAAATTTTCATTCATTATTTATGATGATTTATTTATTCATGACATCACAAACTCTACATTATACATAATGATTATTTTATCTCAACATTATTTTTTTCCTTTCTCCATGATTTTATGATTTATACTATAAATGATATGTAGGTATACCCCAGATAGAATAAAGTAATTCTTGAAAAATATTGTGTTGTAATTAGTGTATTCAGATGTAATATGGGTATAATGTGTGTATCAATATTACCAATACAACTAAAATATTAAGATCATTTGACTATAATTTAAAATATCTTTTTCTAGTGTATTGATGTATAGAACCGGTTCTATGATTTTGGGTTTAAGGTGATTATAGTTTGTTTCATTGGAATTTTAGTAGAAACCATTGGAATAACATTTTTGAAAACACCAATTAGGGGAAAACAACATATTATAGGTATTCTAGACAAGTATATAAGAACTCCCAAATGTTTTCGAAGGTATATTTTATGTGTTATTTCCCCGATAAACATCCCTTTCTGGATACCATATATTGACATGGTACTAGATTCATGGTACCAAATGATAATAACATAGAAAATGACACATTGGGATTGAATTGAGTGTTACCTAGTATGAAACAATCGGCCAAACTATGCAACTAGTTTGAATAATCTAAGTTTATATGCTTTTAAATATATATATTTTCTACTCAAACCATAATAAAGGACTTTAAAATTATTATACCCCATAAAGAGACCATCATTAAGAATATATGATTAATTATTCAAACAATATTTAATTTTTATTATGTAATTCAATAGTTTATGGTTTATACTTTGTTCTCATAGAGATATGATTTAATATAGTGTATGAAATAATATAGAAATGGTCCCTCGGAGAAGTAATGGGAACCACATCAATTTATATAATCTTATGAGTATGAATGATCGATTATTAAATTTAATTAAGACAATATATGAGAGATAATTATTCTCCCAAGCATTCTCATCATCTGAGAAAATACTATCATGTGACAACAAGATAGGAAAACAATTATTTATATATTATTTTTTCTATGATAATAATGATAATAAGAGTAAGATCGATGAAATTATAGATAAATGGAAGATTAGAAGGAAATATTTTCTTACATGTGATATGTATGGAAAGAAAAACCATGGTACATTATTTAATGGAATGGGGGTTTTATGTAATTATGGGTAACAGGGCCACCAATATCGTTATTTAATGGGTAAAAATGAAATTTCAAATGTTAAATACGTCCACGATTAGGATATGAGAACTAAAAAAATTAATTAAATATGATCCAAGGGAATACACCTATAAAGAATCTATGGGAAAACAGTGGACATTATATTATTTATATAACCGAAATGGAATGATAACAGTTTTTTCATATTTTCTTCCGAGAAATATGTTTTAATTGTATTTTTATCATGATATTATAATAATAGTAATTGTTAAATATATATAGATTGTACTATGGTACTATTTCATTAAAATTTTAGAGAATAATTTGAATTGTGTAGACGATGAAGAAAATTATTTGGTGATATGTAGAAATACATGGGAAAAACGTGATTGTGGTAAAAACCCTTAATATGTTCATGCGGATGAGATAATAATGGTTGGATAAGGAGATTGTACTGACTACCTTGGTCATAAATAATTATTTTCTTGCAAAAGTTTTTTATGATATGATTGATGGAGTTAAAAACATTTTTTCATCAATGGAATGCATCCAACAATTTTTTTCACGTATTTAATAAGAAATAATTAATGATTACTATATGGTTTTTTATTAATTCAGGTTATTACCATGTTTCATGAAAATAAATAACGATGGTATTCACATGTTTCTTAAGCGATGATTGATAGACACATTAATTTTATTTGGGAATATGATTTTGATTTAATAACCTTCCTTCTAAATTTGGTCAGACAATTTGTGGAGAAAATTTAAGGTAAATATATATGAACTGGATTCAGTGGAACTTTTGGTGTTATTTTATATCATTTTTTATAATAATTTATTTTATAGTAATGATATATATCTTTTTACTCTTTTTTGTTTTTTACAAGCTCCTAAAAAGTAATTTTTTCCCCAATAATAAAAAATCATATTAAGATATTTATTTCATAGAATAATGGATGAATGATAGATTAGTAGAAGGAAAAAAAGGTTGAATTTATTCTTATTAAATAAAATAAAATTAAAAAATTATGTTTAGTTATAGAGTCAAAACAATTTCCATATATCTATGAAATATGTCTTTAAAAAAAATTGATGTAGTATCATTATCTTTTATAATATTGGTGACCCTTTTTATACAACTAGTTTATGGATTTGGGGTAATCAAATTTTTAATGCAAATGTTCTATATCACTCTCCAAAAATATTTGGGTGTTTTTCACTTACATGTCAATGTTTTAATTTCCCATACTTTTTCTCCTAATCAAAAGCCTAGTTATGTGATTATTTTGGATGATATTTTTACTCCCATTTCTCTCTTATTAAGAGGATTTATTATTAAAGGATCTGTTGATGTGGGATTTCAACAAAGTAAAATTCAAATATCAAACAATTTAGTTCCATGATCATGATTAAATTGTGCTGATATAATTTATTTATGATGGGGAGAATGTAACACTCTAATATTTTAAAATATTAGCATCAATATTGATAGAATGTATAAAACAAAACACCATGTGTAAAAAAATATAACCACCAGAGAATTTATTATATATTAACTATTATATATAAATTAAATACTTTTTGTATCTTCCAATTCACACATGCATGAGTTTATCGTTCACACAATAACTAGTTTTTTAGATATCTTTCCTCATATACAAGACTGCGTATTTCTGAACAATAATATAATAATACTATTATTATATAATATGATTATTATCCTCAGGACTTTAGAAATTTTGGTATTATTAGGTTTAAGTAACTAATAAATATATATAAATTACACACATTTATTATTTTTCTTGATTTTATATATAATAATAAGAATCATTTAAAAGTTAATGAAATGTTTTCAAAAAGCTTCACTTTTTTAAGAGAATGTTTACTAGTACATAGAACAAATAATATAATATTAATTATTAACAAAATGATAATTTTATATGAGAAAATATAATTCATTTTTGAAAATGGGATACCATATAATCTTATAGTGATTTTTTGACATTTTTTTGAATAGATTCAATTTTATATAAATAGTGACAAATAGTGAATTTTAATAAAAAACGGTGTTTTCATCAAAATAATTTTTTGATTAATATTTTTTTATGAATTATTAATATTGAAATATCAGTTATATTTTATATAAAGTAATCTAATTTAGAACACTATAATCTTTTTTGAACTGATATAATTCGTTTTTCATTTCCTACTCTCATTGCGGGGTATAATGATGGATCTAAATTATATATAAATATATATTTATGACATTATTATAACTCTTGATAAATTTTATTATATATATAATGTTATATTTAATTCCTTTGGAGACACTATAATGTATCTTCTCATTACGTTGGACAATCGCCTCATGAAGTGATGTGATTCATATTTTACTACAAAGTATATCATAGATGATAATGAATAATGTAAATGATTATATGTGATATAAATGAAAGATGTTATATTCATCATATTTTTATCATTATAGTGAAATAATATAAATAATTTTCTATCTTTTCATTTCACACATTTAATGATGATAACATCATTTGTGAACATGTGAACTACTACATTCACGAAGCGATGCGACATTCATTTCAAGACCACACCACTTGGATGATATATATATATAACTAATATATTATTTATAATATCATTTTCATTATTTTATGGTAATATATTACATACCTCCTTCTCAAAATGATCATTGAGAAATTGAAACTTTCTTATTTATACATATGGAATACCGTCTCTGTGATTGTAATGTGCTTCATTTATCATAATCATAATTAGTGGGTGTTTTAAAATAAAAATTGATCTTCAATTTTATAATCATTTCATTATTATTATTATTATAAGGATGATTAAAAAACTTTATATTTTCATGAAGCAGATCATTCAAAACAAAACATAGATGTTAAAGGAAGTCCATTAATACCCAAAACAATGTAAATACTGAATTTTTTTCAACAAAATGGTAATCAGATACTACAAAAGGACCATATATGATGTCAGAAAATATAATTAGGTTATTTAATAAAATTTTAAAATGTTTAAAACAAATATAAAATAGGTTATATCACACTCAACAAAAAAGAAATCTCATGTGAAGGAATTTGATACAATTGTTTTTATGCACCAATTTCATGTACGTAGTATATATAATGCAACTACTACATGTAATATCTTGAATAAATCATTATTAATGTTATTTAAAGTTTGAAAATTAATTATTTTATCTAAATATGTTTTCAATGAATTATAAAAAAAATTTAATAATTTCACAACCCATCTTCCTTTCCTTTTTTTATATTACTTATTCATTGATGTTCACTGATTATATATATAATGAATTTTCACTATATATTATTGTATTTATAATTTTTATATTGATTTATATTAGGTACACATAATTGATGAATTTATCAATTCTCAATTTTATATTATTATAAATTTAAGGGTTTATTTCACAATATCATTTTAATCGGCATTTTTTATTCTAGAATATCCATTAATGGATGTATTTTATCATTGTTTAATAAACCCTTTCATTTTCGTATCCTATGTTTGCTAATTATATTTAAATTTTGTTGCACCATTTTCTCCTATTTTTTATGGAATATGTTTTACAAAATGTGATTATGAAAATATGACATCATTTATCTCTTTTGGTCAGAAATTAATTCTACTTCAAAAACCACGTATTATAAAAATATTTTAAAAAATGTTCTGAACAATTAAAAATAATTTAACAAAGTTGGATTTTCCCATTTTATACACATTAAAAAATCATCAAAGGGATCTTTTGTCATTTTCAAAACACATCCAATTTGGATTTCACTAAACATTTGAAAATAATATTTTGTCATTTTTTTAACGAAGCACTTTCCTAACCTTTTTAAAGTGTAAAAATGAATTTTATTTTTTTTACTATTATTACATGTATATAATTACCCATTTTCATGAATTTCATTTATTTAGAGATTCCTGTTAATTTTTATGATTATCTTTTTAATGAACAATCTTCTAAATGATATTTTCAAAAAAAAAAGATTTTTTCAAAATGTTTTCCAAAATGAAAATTATATTTTTTTTCAATAATTATATTAATTTTATAATTATGGTATTTCTATTCATAAATTAAGATTTCCATTTACTATTAATACAATTGGTATATGTTTTCTTATACCATCATTATTCTTCATCTATATTTTTTATGATAATTTACACCCTGGAGTGTATGGACATTCACTTTCTAGATTCATTCTTATAGTCATTAAGATTATACTGAATTATTCACATTTTTTTGACATTAAATTTACCCTCAAGACAAATATTATTTTTAATTGATATTATTTATTAACACAAATACCATTTTTTACATATAGTTATTAATTTTATACATATTTGATTATCTATTAAAATATTGATAAATCTTTATCCTTCACTCAATACAGATATTTTGTAAGGCACATTGTTTTTGGATTAAATTAGTTACCTGATATATAAGGTATTATTTGGAGGGTATGACATAGTTTGGGAATAGATAATGTAATATAATCAATTGATTTTTACCTGATATATGAGGTATTATTTGGAGGGTATGACATAGTTCGGGACTAGATAATGTAATATAACCAATTCACTGGTAGTCTAATAAAAATTAATCATTTGGAAACATACCATACGTGTTTGTAGCTATAATTTTTATATTTTCTGGCAAATATTCATGATAGTAGTTTGTCCAAAATTCAAATGAATGGTGTATATGGTAAATTTATTATTTTCCTAGGAAACATAGAATCCGATAATTATTTTATTAATTAATTTAGTCCTTATTTTTTACTATCCATGATATTTTCCCTATGATATTATCAGTAGATGAATTTAATTCTCAATTTACTGATTGAATTTAATATGTTTTTAAATATTTAAATATACATTTTATTATTCCTTATCCTGTTATTTATATTTCAGGTATGTTTAGTTATTTTCCTTGAAATATTAATAATTCCTTATCTAATTATGATGGTTAGTTTATTGATTAAATGGAATTTTATTTCATTTATTTACCATTAAACTAATTATTACAGTATTATATTTTAATGTAATGTGTGTTCATATATTTACATTTTCATATTGTTCATTCCAAATTTTCAATGGATCAAATATTCCAGATTTTTTTCCATAGTACCTAACCATTACTACATAATTCTGATTGACCATATTTTTTTCTAACCTCTAATATTCTATGAAGAATCATATGATTGATATGTAAAGATAATCATGATGGAATAATGTTATTCTCAAAAAACAATAATTTCGTAATTGGTGTATTCAAATATAATATGGGAATCATGTATATATATGTTTTACCAAGAATACTATACAATTTATCAATTATGGGCATGTTTCCTTGTATCTTATGTCAATGTAATGTAGTATGACACCATCTCTAATATTTTGGGGTCATAGTCATTAAAAAAAGAATGTATGATGTGAGGGAGTTCATCACAATTTTTCACCGTTGAGTCGTATTTTGATGTTATGAACCTATTTTATTTTTTTAGAGTATATACATCCCCATTGGCATGAAATATCATAATTTAGTTAATAATTTATTTTATTTTATGTTTCAATGTGTTTTATTTCATCCAAGTGAATTTTAAATCAATGTTACCAAGTGATAATGAATATAATAAATTAATTTCCTTTTATTAGGTTATAATAATAGTATATTTAATTTAATATTCTAATATTATGTGTTTTTGTAAATTGTACAATACTATTTTTTTACTTCCACTTGTTTTGCATGGATTTAAATTTGATATATAAAATTTATTCATCATTAATTATCACTTCAACATTATAACTTTTATCAGGGATTACTGGAAAATAAAATTTTAGTTGGTATTTGTATTCATGAATTCCATTTAAAGAAAATTATTTTGTCACTTTCTAATAAAAAAATTTATTTTATTATGATATGATTATTCATGAATTATTTATGTAATAGTTCCATTTATATTATCATCATTATATAAAATTGTATATAAAATTGTTATAACAAAAACAGACTTTACTTCTCCCTTTAGACAAAAATAAAATTTAATCAAAATCCATTCCATCTAAAAATGTTTTCTAAAATGGTTTGAACCTTTTTAAACTAATTTTTTATATAACTCATTTACCATTTTTTATTTTGGAATAATGTTTTTAAAGTAATCATCACATTGTTTTAAAAACCGATAATCTTTGTCTTTTAAAAAAACTGAAATGAATTTTTGTTTTAACAGAAATTGCATGAGTGGAATTTCAATAAATATTGACCAGTTAATTTTTTTCAGATAAATTTATATTTTTTAAAGGTTATTTTCAATGAAAATTATTTAAAAAAATTTTGTGGGCCTTTAGTTTTAAAATCCATTTTGAAAGAGAAAAGGTTGTTTTCTTATGTTTTAAAAGAAATTACCGTGGAGTTTTTATTCATCAATGACAACAGTACTAATTGTATATATGATTTAAATGGGATACATAATATAGATACCATCTTTATTTAGTCTGTGGATGTTTTATGATCATTGTGATTATGTAAAGTGCTGAAATTGCCATTTATGAATAATTTTTTTGGTCATTAACAGTCCGTTGAAATATTCACTTTACTATGATCATTGTAAAATACATTTCCCCAATATATACATATTATTTATAATGTATTTGTTTATTTTGAACCCATATACCATATTAATATTTTGTGTTCTATATTAAAATTTATATTTTTGGTTATGGGAAATAATTATAAATATTTAATGTTTACTCAATATTATAGTAGTTGATAAGTATCAATGTACATGAAATATATTTTTTTATGAAATATATAAGGAATTATTTTAACATGTAGTGATGAGCAGGGAATAATATTATAAATTTCCCTCAATGCGTCAATATTCACATGAGGTGAAACACTACTCTTGAAATAAATTTATATTTACCAATATTTTTAAACTATATATTCAATGGTCAGGGAAGTAGAGGTATCATGATTCCTGAGATCATGAAATCCCTTAATTAATAAATTAATTCATTAAGAAATCATTTTTTATTTTCTATTATATTTTCACTATGACTATATATCTAGATTCATTTCATTTTATTATTGACTAAATGGAAGGGGATTTCAATTATTTACATTTTCATATTGATTACTACAAATATATTCATTATAGTCATGTTATTATAATTGATTTTCTATTTAACTATTTACCTTTACATAATGATTATTTTCGATATATTTATGTATTTATTTTATTTAAGTGAAATTTGAGTTCAATTATTTACCTTAGCATATTGATTATTCCTTGTATAATCATGACGATAATGTTATTAAAATTTATTTATTGTTTAGTTATTTACCTATTTATATTGATTATTAATTAACTATTCATATTATTCAATTTGTTGATTAAATTGATTGTTTCATCAATTACATAGCATTCTATACTGATTATTCCATCTGTTATTCATGATATTCATAATATATACATGGAGTGTTTATTATGTTCTTTACCATTTCATATTCATTATACACAATCATGTAAGGAGACTCGTGTAATTTATTTATTGACAAGTGTGTTCAAAGAATTATATTCTTATTTTTTAAAACTTATTAATTCATGAATTTTATGTTCTTTATGTGGAATATTTTATCATTTATTTATGTTCCCATAGAGATTATTCTTATTTAATTAGGATTAAAACCACATTATTTTACTCTTACAGATCATTTATGATCACCCTTATTAAGTATCCTTTCAATGTAATCCTTGAACTATTAATTGAATGATGATAAATTATATATTTGAGGGAATATTGGTATTCTCAGAAAAATTATGTTGTAATTTTTATATTATAAATTCATATGCGAATCATCTATATATCTATCATACTAATAATAAAAATCTATTAAATTATTCAATATTTTATTTCATGTAACTTAATCTAGTGTATTAATGTATACATTATATCTAGTTTAATGGAGTTTTGGTCATTATATTAGCATAGTGATTTTGGGATCATTTATTCCGTATGGAAGAGGTATTCAATGTTTGGAAATTAGTGTTCTATTTTTTAGTAGAGATCATTTATATAATTATATTTATGTACTGTATCAATTGCCCTAAAAAAATTTAATGTGAAATATTTAAATTACCATCCTTTAATCCTTTGGATAATAATAATATTAACCAAATAATGAAAGGAACACTGAATTTAAAAGGAGACTTCTACTATGGTTTGGGTTTGTGATCACTTTTTATTTTCTTCTAGTTGACACATAATTTTTTTATAATATAATGATTTATATTTATATTTTGTCAATTATTGTGTTTTGGATGGTTTAATTTACTATAAATATGATAAAAATAGATAAATGGAAAAAATTGGTGGTCTATTCATGGATTGATGCATATTAATTTAATATATATTCTTCCTTTTTTAGATTTGGAATATAAATGAAATTATAAATGAATAATTATTCTATTATTTGTAGTTCATTACGAATAACATATGTGTTTATTATTGATGAAATTATATGCCTAAAAGACTAGTTAATTCCAAAAGAAATTAAACATGTTATCTTCTAAAGAAATGTTCGTTATGGTTTTTGAGAAATTTCTTATAATATAAGGACCATATACCTTGGTCCCTAGCATCAGTGCCTTTTCATGTATGTGGAAATACTTATGAAATGTCTATGTACTCTAGAAAATCCTAGATACTTGGTGTGATTGTTTGAATATATTTTGTGTTAGGATTTCTTGATGAGAAGAAGATTTATTGTCTGGGGTTACCTAAATGATGTTAATTTACAAAGGGAGTAACAATCACACACCAAATGTTGAATTTAGGTAGATAGTGTAAAAA
Source organism: Viscum album (assembly GCA_963277665.1). Classification (NCBI taxonomy): domain Eukaryota; kingdom Viridiplantae; phylum Streptophyta; class Magnoliopsida; order Santalales; family Viscaceae; genus Viscum; species Viscum album. The sequence continues at coordinate 752,676,233 of OY728127.1, forward strand.
ATATTTAAATGAATCAATGAATCAATTAAAAATTAAATGTTAATTTTAATTAGGATTACGTGTACCAAATTTTTTTCTTTTTCTTATTTATTTCTACATGTTAATAGAGTCTCCATGTTTTACATATGTCATTTAGCATGATATTTTATTGGATGTCAATATAGTATAGGTCGATGAAAAAGTCACTTGGAGGGTCACTTAAATAGTCCTAGTGTAGGTGGTTTATGTGTATTTGGAAACTATATCTGATCGAGGGACATATAATGTACTATAGTGGGATGTTATGGCCTTAAATTTGATCTGTACTCAACCAATGATTTTGGTTTCATTAGTTGTGAAGATTATGATTGTGAGTTAAATAAAAAACTGGATGATTTTTACTTCTCAGTGTTTATAAGGATTCTAATATTTCAAGGGATTAGTTCAATGATTAATTTTAAATGTGTGTTTATGTTCTACTGATGAAAATTATTGCAAGATGGAGATCATTTCCTCATGATAGGGGAGTTCCAATGTTCACGTGTCATGTTTCTAGTAATATAGCCTTATATATTATACATTTAAACTTTTTATAGATTATCAGGCCATGAAAAGGAATTTAATGAAATAATTTCATCTAGAGATACAGTTATAAGTCACATATTTTATATTGAATTCATATATTTTGGTACTGGAGAAGAATTGGTAGTTTATGGTAAATTTTATAGGACCATATCATTAGGGGATGTGAGTTTTAACAACTCCTCCTATGGTAGATCTAGGACTCTGAGTCACTATATTCCTTGTCAAACGATGTTTCAGTCAACAAAGACTATGTTTAAACACTATTTAACATGATTCCCCAGAGATGGTTGTTTTGGGGCCCTTTATAGAAGGTCGGGAACAATTTCATTTTTTAAAATTTGTCTTGGTATTTAGATGAAATTGTTTCTTATCATTCCCAGATTCCAAGATTCATTTTTGTGGCCTTTTCTGTACTAGAATCATATAAATTTTAATAATTGTTGTAGTAGTGGTAGAGTGGTCCAAATATTGATCATCTTAGAGGGGACATGACAGTCAAAGAAAAAACCCATAATATCCTTCATCTTTATGGAAATAGGAAACATTGTGACTATGAAGGTGGTTTCCATCAACTCTAGAGAGATAATCAGGTAGTATTTGATCAAATCCACACATTTTAATTTCCATAGTTAGTCAAGTGTGATTTTTTATGAGTAACTATTTGATTATTTTCTAAAGGTATTTATTCCTTGTATGACATTAAATCTTCACACTCCTCCACGTCACCTCATATGTCTATAATTTCATAATTTGGTTGGGTAGTCTTCCAATTTTATTAGGGTTTTCTATTCAAATTATAGGTTGATATAGTTTATTTAATGTGCCCAAAGACTATGAGTGGGTACTATTGTAAAACATAACAAAGAGAGACACCCTATGATTAGAGAAACAAAAAAAATTCATACCCAAAATGGATTAACTATATTCAGTGTAGTCTATTATGGATTTATTTAGAAATTTAATGATATTATAGAACAATAATGGATACTAGGAAGTGATCATTGGTAAGTGAGACTATCACATAGGTTAGTGTAATATTTAGATTCTATTTTTTAGCTAACATTATGTTTTTTCCAATATAGCTTCATCAATTTGGGATTCCTAAGAGTACGGAAGAGTACACTGATTTAATTTCGTATGAGGTTATAATAGTACCACCCTTGAAGAGATATCTGGTTTTTTATTGGACTTCATGTATATGATTCTTTTTTATTGATTTATACATGCCAATGGTACCATTCGATGATAATAGATATATTGATTGATTTTATGATCACTTTTAGAGGGTATTAATTTAGAAAAATGTTTCTCCTAAGGTAAAAAAAATTGTTTTGCAAAGATGATTGATTTCATTTTATAGTTTTGTGTTGATTATCACAATATGATGTACATAATAGTGATGATATACTAATATCTTCCATGGATTTATTATTAATCTAACTAGTTTAAGGGGGTAACATGTTCTGTGTGATCGACCTATAGTATGGATATCCCATGTTTTGAGTAAAGGATAAGTGTATCCCAAAGGAAACATTTGGATTTCATTATGGGAATTACAACTTCATTACTATGTAATTCACAGTGTTTAATGCTCTAGATATGTTAATATGGTTCATGAATAATGTATTCCCTAAGTGTTAGGATAGGTTTGGCTTGGTATTTCTAAATAAAATACCTTTGTTTTTGATTTCATATGTGAATCATTGATAGCATCAACTTGTCATGTTGAGAGTTCTTCAGTTTCATCATCTATTCTGAAAGACAAAAAATTGTCACTTGTGGGCCGATGAGGTCTATTTCATGGGTCATATCATACCTCAGAAATGAGTAGTCATTTAGAATTCAATTTTTGTGGTTATGGTTTCAAGGGTATCCTTCAATATTTTCCCTGAACTGAGGATCATAGATAGCCTTAAGGGATATTATAGGAAGACCTCCCTTGAATAAGCTTAGATTAAAACTCATAATATAACATTTTATTAAATTGATCTAATTATTGTGTAGATTAAAAAGTTATAGGTTAGCCATGATATAGAACATATAACCTATTACCATGATACTCGGGCTGACAATGATTTTTCATGAAGGGAATTCCCAACCGACACATATTAGATATTAACACCTAGAATCATACAGGAAACACGAAATTTTTTTTCTCAAAAAAAATCAAGATAAAATAAACAAGTTAATATTTTCCTCATTATATAGGGAGAATGTTCCATAAACAAATTGGTAATATATTACCCAAAATATATATCATTATAAGTCACTATGTCAACAAATATTAATCACATAGGTAAACACGTTGAAGTAGTGGATCACATCTCCATTTGTTACCTCATTCATTATAGGTCCAAAGGATCATGAACATCCACCACCTCCAAGTGGAAATTATAATATTCATTGTCCTAGTTTAAAATTATTTTCAAATTACTATATGAGAATGTATGGTATGAGTAATATATCCTACAAGGGTCTCACCAAGAATTCCATAATCAGTTCCATAACTCTTAATCTGATTGTACATTTATGTTTTATAAAACAATCCATGATATGAAATATTCCCAACTTATAAAAATAATTCATTATATAAATATTATATGGAAGATAGATCAAAGCATTCTTAAAAGAAATTATTTTATAAAAAATTTATATAAATTGGTTGGAAAGAATAAAATAGTTCTATAAACTAATTTAATGTAATCATCAAATCCTGAATATCACAAAATGATGTATCAAAGACCTTTTGTATGTTTATTTTTGTTAATAAGATCCTCACATTACTCAATCTGTGATATCATATCTATTTTTTCACATGTCCCTCGACATATTCCATTATGAATCAACTCCACATCATATAAATAATCATGTCATAGACTTTTAATGTCATTGTTTTCATTGTTAAATCATTCCATGGGGGCCAAATCCATGCTTGCATGCCCTAATTAAACACTAACTCCCAATGATCACACATGATTTATTGAATAAATAGATCAATTGTGAGAAAATTAATAATTTCAAATCTATTCAACAATTAAAATACCAACATTCTGTTTTCAATACACCTTTATCATATAAAAACCTAATCATATTTTTTCATCAATGCATTAATTTTAAAAAAATATTTCAATTTTTTCCATACCAAGTCATTTTATTTATTCATTTTCCAAATCAACCCATTAAGTTTATAAAATATTCTCAAAATATTACATTCTATGTAAATTGAGGTTTTTTTATCATATCGATGCAGTTTTTAGAATCTTCCATGAATCATCGATAATTTAGGATTTTAAATCATTTAAAAAGTGTTTTCAAATCAATCAAAAAAATAAAGGATTGAATTTTTTTTGGAAAATTTATATGGAAACAAACACCATTAATGAATTATCAAATGATAAAACACCTAAATCAGGAACCCAAATATATATTTAAAGGAAGAAACAATCAATAAGAATCCTGATAAACACCATCAATCAAAAAAATGAATCCAATCCATGATCAACATGTGAATTCATCACTCCAGTAGTAGAGAAAAAAATAAAAAAGAAAATTCCAAAATGAATATAGGACCCCTAATAAAGAAGAAACAGACAATACCAATAGAGATATGATATGAAAAGAAAAATATTTCTTGGAGTTAAGATGACTCTAGGTAGAATTTCATAAAAAAAATTAAATGAGTGTTTGGTGGTTGAAAAATAAATATTAAATGGTGTTTGGAATTTATATCTATAAAATAAAGTCCATTCCACTGCCTCTAAGGCCTGTGACATTGAATGGTTGAAAATAGCAAGACTATGGAACAAGATACTCAGACCCCACCATAGTCACCCTCAGTCTAATGGAATCTGAAGTATATTCGTATATCTCACCCAGATCCTTTTCATAAGAGGAAATGTTAGAAAAAAACCAATGAAACATGAAAAAACTATGAAAAAATAGGTAGTAGAACTAAAAATATCCAATTAGGGATCAATGAAAAAATAAGACCTCTGTAATGTAGCTATTTAATAATTGGTGTTATCTATGATAAATAGACTCAAGCTCCCATACACCATAGACTAGTGGTCCAAAGCCCAAAATGGAAACTCCACACCACTACCTATACCCCTCATCACGGGTCATTCTAACACATTTATACCAAGAGAGAGTGAACACTTAAAAGACAAACAACCCTAAACAATATGTCATTTTACACATCAAAATCACACCATGATTAAAAGTCCCAAAATAAAACCAAAAAAAGGTAACATAATCAAGATTCTAAAATTACCTAAAAATGTAACATTATGTTAAAAAGTCCCAATCATTAACAATTTACATCCCATATCCTCCTTGAATGAAAATTCCATATTGAACTGATGAGGCCATTGGTCTCTCATCACTACCTCACACTCCCATGCCTCGTGAAATCAAAACCATGTTTACATAACACATAGACCAAAGGAATGATCATCCAATGAACAATATTTTTCATATAATCAATAGTCCTAAATGGATTTTGTGTCATGAATAAATCATGTTCAACAATAAGATCTTCCCAACATAGAAAATTAGAGGAATAAGAAAACATTCTTTCAAATCTGTCATCCATGATTCAATTTATGGATCAAATTGAACTATGGTGGAACTACCTATTTATAGAACACTTTACCAACTCTCTCAATAATCTAAAAAGGATAAAATATTCTCTCCCAATGATTTCATTGTTTTTGATGATTTTGGTGACCCATTCATGGAGAGACTCTCTAAAAAATCTAGTCACCAAGAATAAAAAATCAAATTGTTGATGAAGATGATCAATATAGGATTTATTACAGATCATTTCAATCAACTTTCATAGAAGAATCTACTATACCCTTATAATCATCTATTTTACTGATTTATGTTCATCTAATTAACATTCACCAGTATCCAACTGGAAAAAAAAGAGATCTAAGTTGATGTATATATATTTATTTTAAAGGACCCATCCTGTTATTAGAATGGTAACAGTTTTGTTAGGAAAACTCATCTAGTTAAAGAAATTTATCCTATACTCCAATAATGTTGGGAATGAAATCACATATCATCTCTTCTAAAATATGTATAATCTATTAATTTGGTCAATCCATCTATAGATAATATTCCATGATCAATTATACCTCGGACTCCATGGCCCCTTGGAGGCATCTCTAGGTGTGATGTGGTAATAATGATCTCTATTAGAGACAATTGTAGAATGAAATACCTGAAATATAGTAATTGCCTACATGTAAGGACATCCCATGTCCTCATAATTGGGTTTTTCAAAAATTGGTATAATGTGATCAGAATTTGTAATCCTGTTGATCAAAATCCATATATTTTTATTCAATTTAGGGGTTTAATGAATCCTAACAACATAGACCCTTGAAATCTTGTCCCATTTCAATGTCATCATGAGATGATGATGATGAAACCCTAATGGTTTTTGTCTCTATGATTTGACCTATTTTTATATATAATTAGGAGAAACAAATTTCTCGATGCCTGATATCATACCTGGCGACTAGATTCATCACTTCATATCATAGAATGCCTTTGTGGTTCTAGGGTGCACAACCCTCTGGGAACTATTAAATTCCCCCATCATTGTCATTGTCATAGGAAAAGTCACAAAATGAGTTCAAGAAACAATGGATACACATGTAAGTGATGGAACTCTCACAAATGGTCTCCCCACCATAAATAAAGTCTCTTAAGCCATAAAATTAATCCTCAAAATACTTCTCAATAGGAAACATCTCGAGAAATGGAAGTTCATGGGAGTGATTTCCAAAACTACCTCAGACACAATATCCTAAACACCTAAATGAAATTGAGAAAAGCATTACATCATATTCATCTGGTTTTAATATTTAAATATGTCATTTTTCATTATTTTTATTCTCATTAGAGGAGAATGTACATCCCTTACCAGATTTATAGGCAATGTAAAAATATCAAAATATTATTGGTACTCAAAACAAGGCCTCGTCAAATTTTCAAATACTTTTAACAGAATATATATCTCAGTATTTTGGGGGTGAAAAAAAATTATTCCTCTCTCAAAAATGAAATTCATCCTACTCTTAAGTGAATTTATCACAACTGTATGATCGAGATCATAGTTCAGATAATTTTTCGCATATAGCATTTTCTCTATGGAGATATGGGCCACCAAATCATCATCGTGTATAAGGAATAAACTGAAAACTAAACTTGATGAATCAAAAAAGAAAACATAGGATTCCCTAGACTCATGATGAGTCAAAACTAGTGTATAATTTAAATCATATTTCACCTCGCCCATAGAACTCTAACATTTATCATCCCCAATGAACACCACCCCTTTCTGAGTGAGAGTTTGTATCAGATAAGATTACTATGATAAATATATAATGAATCTACAGTAATAAGCCCGAAAACATAAATTGAATTTAATATTGAATATAGTCCATAGTTTATCTAATGTCATAATAGATTTAAACATTTAGTTACCAACAAAAATACCTTGTTCTGAGGCCATGTGTCTTAATAATATCACATAAAAAAATCTAGAAAATACATTTGTAAATCTTCACATAGAATTATTTATTCCTCACTGTTTTTAGAAAACCTCTTAGACTACATACGTGGTCCTCATCATTCTGAGTGTAAACAAATCATTATTTCCACAAATACAACCCCGAACGAGTCAAAGTACTCCTGAAACAGCTTTTTTAATGAAGCCGAAAAATCTGCAGGATAATTTCTTAGATCATAAAGAATTAAAATATATGTAAAATTTATTTACATACTACTAAATTATATATTATGAAATTCATAATATTTTATTCTCATTTGATGATAACAAGATTTTTGGACAACATTTGACAACCAATTTCCCCTTTCTATATGTCAAAAAAAGCATCCATCATTATAAATAGATTTTTTCAGCATATCTCAATTGAGTTTCTAGAAAACAATACCTAGGATTAGTTTATCATAATCATTATTCCTAAAATTAAAATGTTACACTTAAGGTGACACACTTGGGAATAAAAATCATTTATCTATAAATTCATTAAAGATGGATTTTAACTCTTTTCACTCTGCTGATGTATAATAGTAGGATGGGATAGAAAGTGGTTGAGCACAAGGTAATTGATCAACTAAAAACTCTACCTATATAATAGGTGTTAATCGATAGATATTAGAAGTAAAGAAATATGGAATTAATATGATAATGTGATAGTGATCATCAATCTAAGAATCAATCTCCATTTCTAAAGAAAACAACTATTTTACTATGAAAAAATATAGAAAAAAGTTCTAGCTCTATGATTCCCCAGTTTCATTCTCCCTAAACACGCAGAACACCCCATCAGTAGAAGTATACGAGGGTTATTGAAGATAACAGTCAATTTTGTCCTTATGAAAAATTAGTCAATCAATCCAAAAAAATGATGTCAACCAGTTTCAGATTGAGAACTATAAAACTCATCATATAACCAATTACTAATATGGAGAATTTATTTTCATGACACTAAATCCATTTCCCAGCCTTTATTCCAAGGGTCATAGTAATATCCATCATATAAAGAAAAATATTCATTGAAATATTTATAAAAATTACTACATTTCTCGATAGAAATGAGTATCATGCACCTGTTTCAAATAATTAAGTCACTAAAGGAAAATATATTAGTATAGATCCTCACATAGTCACTTATCCAACATCACATTCCATGTGATACACTTCAATGACATGAAAATGATTCATTCCAGATTCCTATGGATTAAACCCCTTATTCCTTGAGAAAAAAATTTCACCATAGTATTTTTTTTATTTTGATCTCATTAAACTATGGAAATAATCAAATGAATTTAATAATTTTTGTAGGTGGTGTGAGTATCTTTTTCACATTAGATCATTGATTATGTAGTGAAATTCTAATTTAAAATCCCAAATTTTTCACACTGAACTTTGGTATAAGGGCCACATCCTTGAACTAAAAGAGTTCTGGATGACACTTGATTTCTAGACCCACCGTGATACTCATCAAACATTATATTTATATTAATTAAAATAGTATAAACTCCACTTCGAGAAAAAATAACACATGTTAAACCTGTCAAACGAAATAGTGCCTAATCAACAATAAAAAATATTTATATCAATTGAAAAAAGGGTTCTTCACTAATATGACTCTTATACATTATAATTTCAATTTAATCATTATAATTGTTGATGAAATCCATGCATTTTTCCTAAACCATGAAATCTACGTAGAACTGATCAGTGAAAATAACTCTAAATTATTTCCACTAAAATCATTCATTCTTTTCCACAATAAATACCAAATCCAAGTATCACATTCTCTGTCTCTTAGGCTTAATTTTGGTACATTTCATCTTGATGAATTCTGGTATTTCCATGAAACTAAAAATAAGTAAAATAATTTTCATCATATTATCAAACTCTTGAGGATCATTTGATCCTAAAATCACTGGTGGTTTCCAATAAGGACAATCTAGATCATGATATTTTAATTGATCACGTCATGGTTCCGTAATAGAAGCCTAAACCGGAACATGTGACAACGCCTCTCCAAAATCAAGCACAACAAACCACACTATCTCAACTATATTTGAGTCAACCAGAAGATTATCCTTTTTTTGTTGTCCAAAATCATCTTCTTGATGCCAATTTAATAATACTCTCATCATCATTATACTATATTACATCAATAGACTATACTAAAATCAACAGTAGGGATATACATAAAAAATCATTAAAAAGTGATACTAGAATATAAATTCCATCAACGAGAAATCAATAATAATGTTTTAAAAATAGTCAAATATAAATAATGGAAATTCCTCAAAAATAGATTGAAACATCCCTTTAGCAATGTTCCATTAGTACCCATGGTGAAATAATTCACATTACGAAAAAATATGTCAAGGTTCTTTCTTGAAGCTACGTCATTAGTGCCATAAATCCAACCTCTTATCTACTATAACAAACCACGGAATATACAAATAAATGAAAGATTCGCATATTTGACCATTGATATCAAATTTTAATAAAACAATCTTTGATAACCTAGTACACTGATACTTGTGGTGGAATAAACATATCCTGAAGGGTTTTTTAAATCCCCATGGGTTGGTGTATGACACATAAAATCATTCAAGAGTCATGATGGGAACAATTTTTATACATAATAGAATATGATAAACAAAAAAACATAAGTTTTCTAAACATAATTTGGGGAGGAAGTACTTTATAAAAATATGTAAAAATGAACCTATATTTTACATCATTAAATGACATCATGTTTTCTATGGTTAAGATAAATAATAAACCCATGCAACAAGTGAACCATATCTCCACTAGTCACCTCCATAACTCATAGTCTCAAGGATCAAGAATTAAAATTCAATGACCCTATTATCCCATAGTGAGTCGTTAAATTATTTGTTGACATTAGATAAATGGAATTAAATCCTAACGAGTACTATGGTTTAGTAGTCTTGGTAAAATGTACAAATATGTGAAATTTCAACTACCAAATTTAAATGTAAAATAAATAAATTTTATTATTTGATAACTCATTTTTTACCATCAATATATCCCTACATATCTACTAAAAAATTCATACCGGTATCAGGGAAAAAATAAAAATAAATGGGTGAACTAAGATGCTTTGTAAGGGTTAGAGTATATCTGATTCTATTATGAATAAATAATAATACTAAATATGGTTATGTAAATAATTTAAAAAAACCATGTAATCAATAACTTGGTAATAATATGGGAGGAATAAATGATGATAAATAAATATATATAAATGATGATATGATTTTGAAACTTATCCATGGATACTCTAACTGATTGAATAGTAACAAGAAATAAATAATTGATCACATAAAAAGGGAGTGCATAAAAATGAATTTTTCATAAATAATTTCAAGTCCTTTTACTTATAGTTTAAATTTTTCTGTAGAAACCTGTATAATTTGAAACAATAATTCGTTACATGATACCTGTTATGGAACCAGTGGGATATCCATAACAAGTCCCTACTCATCACATAATATGTAAAATGAATTCCACATATGAAATGGTGAAACATAACGAACATAATTTTTTTTATAAATTATTCTATAATATGAAATTTTATAACATAACCCAATCAAATAAAAAAATCATAAACCATCCATAGTAAAATGAATATTAGTTATAAAATATTACTTCCTTAGTAAAAATGATCCTAAACCATCCAAATAAATAATATGGGTGATATAAATAAAAAATATTCCATTAGGTTCATATGTAAAATAATTGTTTTATGGAAATTTTTAATAGAAATTCCATAAAAAATTATATAATTTGTTTTTGTGAAAAATAAACATTTTCACATTGAAATTATATTTGAAACATAATGTTAAAAATTATTTTTAAAATACATTAATTTGTTAATATAATTTAAATTCATTTAAATTGATCATTAAAATATAGTGTCTTCATGATTGGATAATATTCTATTCGTGCCATACATTCTAAAATAAGGATTACATTCACATTTTTGCTAAATTCAAAAATATTTTTTTGGATGAAAAATAAATATTTCTTCCAATAATTATGAAGAAATTAAATATTTTTATAATTAAACTTAATAATTAATATGTTCCAGTGTATAGAAAACTATGAATATTCTATCAATTCATTTTGATGGAAAATAATTTTTAGCCAAAGATTAAAATATTGAAATATTTTCATAAAAACATTTTCTTAATAATTTTTATTACAGAATAGTGGAATATAGGAAGTATTAATTGGCATTTTTCATGAATAACTAATTTTGATGAAAATATATTATATTTAAATAGAGACATCAAATAATTCCCCAAGATATAATTAGATAATCAATCCTAAATAATGATGACATTGTGTTATACACTCTCACCACATTACAAACATCAAAATCCTAATCCCCATAAAATAAATAATAAAGAATGGAAAATTAAATACAATGATAATAAATGGATTGATGATATAATATATAAAATAATAATTATATTTAACATTCCATGGAATAAGTTTTGAATATGGTGAATGTCTCACCAAATTAAAAGTGAGATGATTTTACCTCACCTCAGGTCCAACATCCATCATATTCATACAAGCCTCCTATATAATAGATATAGGTTTGTTATACATATTTTACAGAATCATACTCATTTATATCGTTCTTTATATGATCAAATAATAGTATTTTCTCACCTTTGTATTATAAATTATTAGTTATATTCATATTTTTATAATTCTTCCTTTTTGAGGAATGTTTTATTTTTACTTATTTTTTTCTTATATTTTGATCTAGATCAAATAATATTAAAAAAATTTACCCTGATAGAAAAATATTATATAATCAATATTTATATATTTATAATAATTTTATAAATTTATGCATATAAAATGGATTGCTCCATTCATGGAGATGGTAGGATATATGTACGCATGAATGGTGTTTCTATTTTTTTCTACAAAATGAAATTAAAATGAATAATAATAATTGATATATAAAGAACCATTTTTTCAAATAGAAAATTTATATTCATCCAATAAACCCATATTACCATGCATGTATAAATAAAATGAAAAACATTTCTCATCACTACATGGAGATGGTAGTACATGCATACCCATAAGTGATATTATTATTTTGCAAGGGATTTGAATGTAATAACTAATATATGAAATTATATTTCTAGAATTTTGTTCACTACATAAATATTACCTATATTCATTAACATTATCCTTACTATATTTTATGTAAATCTTAAGTGAAAAACAAATCACCTTGCTTTGCGAGATGGTAGTCCTCCACACACATGACTGATGTTATCATATCCCTCGTAGAATAGATTATAAAGAGGTGTATGTAATATAATAATGTTAGGTTTTTTAAAATATTAATATATATATATATATATCAATTCAATAATTTTAACTCTTCATTAATTATGGTGATGGAAAAAGAGTTACATTGATTCCTAATGAGGTAGTCCACTGTACACAAAATAGACGGTTTCATTTACCATTTAGTTGAATTTGTGATGGATATGGGTTATTCGAATAACCAAATGACATTTCAATTTATATGTTATAATTTTGTTTTTTTATTTTCATATGTAAATAATTTTTGAAAGATTTTGATAAAGAAATAAATGATATATGCATGTTTAAAAAATTGTCCTCTTCATTAAAGGGAATATTTATGATTGTTCCTAAACCATTAATATGAGGTATTCCTAATAAAATAATTGCCTCTATGATCTGGGGAGAAAATTACAAAATATATTGGGAATTTTATTCAATAAACCAATTGTTTTTTATGAGTGACAAGTGGATGATAGTTTGTGGAAATTTATAAGTGGGGCAGAGGACACCCATGAGATTTTTTAAAAGATAAATTGATACCCATGTTTTTCACATTGAAAAAGCCTAAAAATGGAAAAATTTTGATCCTTGGAGGAGATACCCTTTAAATATTTCAATCACATGTAATTTGGACAAGGTCAATGTCTTTTGTTACCCTTAACTTATGAGTTTAATCCCCTCTAGGAAACCCATTGTTACCTTAACTATGTTAATTAATATTTATTTTTCTCAAAAATAATTATGATGAAATTTTATGATGATATCATGAGATAATATTATAATTATCAATAAAAATAGGGAATCCATTTTATCAAATTCAATTCATGGAAGTGCCATAATTCAATTTAAAATTCAATAGTACATGCAATGATAGAGCAGTTTTATAAAGAGAAAATTATCCTAATAATATAATCATTTAATATAATAATTAATTATAAAAATGAATATAATGATATAAATTAGTTTAATTTAAAAAATCAAAAAATTTAACATTATATTAAATTTAAAATATAATTTAAAATTATAATATTTCAAATGGAAATGATGTTTTTACTAAAAATAGTGCTTTCTCTGCTGATAAAAATAATTATATTTTTATAAAATTACCAAAATTTTATCCAAATATAATTTGGACAAGAAGATTAAATAAAAATTATTTTTCAAGTATATTTTCTTTAATTGGTAAAAATAAATTTTAAATTATGTGTGTAAATCCCTTATAAACACATTTTAGAAAAATATATTTTTTTCATAAAACATTTCATTTAATCACAAAAAATTATTATATAATCCCTAATTAATAGATAAATACTGAATTTATTTTATACAAATTTAAAACATATATTTTTCAAAATATATTTATCACTATTCATACCGCCTATATTAACTTCTATTTTATAATTAAATTATTTGAAAAATAATATTTTTATAGAGTGTGAAGTTGCTTTTAAACATTGTGTAGTGTTCATTTCATGTTATATAAGAAATTTAATTATTATAAAATGAAATATAACAAAAATTCCTACTGTGTAACATTATCCTCTATAAATTCTATTTCATTTCATACATTCTATGAAACATGATGTTAGTTTGTTTTAAATCGTGATGTGTTACATTCTACCCTAATAAAATAATATTTTCACTCAAAATTTAATCTTGGTATCAATAATTTACTGTTTGACATTTTAAAATAAATTTCTGGGAAAACCACATAGTAAAATGTTTAAATAAATCCTTATCTAGATAATATAGTAACATATTATTTATGATCAAATAAAATAAAAAAATTTATGTCTCCAAATAGGGGATTATTATTGGAATATGAATATATAAACATGGAAGAAAATCATAAATAATTATGGAATATTCGGGAGATAGATAATCATAATAGATTGAATGATATTGAAAATTTACTTTCCACAATTCTATAAATATATGATTTATGAAGAGGATATTGGTTCAATAAAAATGAATATATCATGATAACATTTTTGTTTCAATATATATTTCATTAATTTGAGGAGTTCCTTCCGCATATAGAATGAGATCATATTAATATATTATTACATGAAATATTTATAGTTCATATGAATAATTTCATTATTTGGTTGTGCATCTATCAATGCCTAATTCATTTTATAATAAATTAAATGAACATCAAAAATGTTTTTTATACTAAGGGTACATTTATATGACCATTAGTATAAAAATTAATTCCTCTTTTATATATATTTTCCAAAAAATGGTTAGAATAATTTAATCAATATAACCAAAATATCAACTTAATCAATTCAATAGATGGAAATCGTCAAGACAGATTAAAAATATTTCTACCATAATTGAATGTCCAAAAATTGACAACATGTCACTAAATCCGAATTACCTTACCTAGAAAATATTAATAGTTTTAAAATATCTAATTACAAATATATTAAGTCATTTTTTATCATAAAATTTTAATAAAAATGTTAATTCAACCAAAAATAAAACCACATGTTTTCGAATTGATTCCATGTTTTAAACACCCGTTAATATAAAAAAATCAATCAAATCAGTAACATATTTTATGGTCAACAATAATATCACATAAACGTCTCTTTATCATTATTATCTCAACATTAAGAATTAATTAATGATTATCTTGTTTAAAACATGTTTTTTCCAATATGAATAATATTTCACTAAATCACTTTTCATGTTTCTAGATATCATTCAACAGATTCTCTCATATACTTAAAAAAAATATTATATCACAATTGTAATACATTTCACAAATCATAAGACTTTAATATTCAATATAATAATACTCCTATAACATTATTTTAGATTAAAAACATAGTCACATTAATCATTCAACTTTTTTTTGAAAAATCATAAGCTTGACATTTATTTCTTTGCTTCTTCTATGTTATATAACCTTATTGGTTTGGAATTAATTTTTGTTGCAATCAGTATATTTATACATGAATAATTGAACATTTTAACCTTCTTTATTTCCCTTGAAATCATGAGCATGGTGAGAATTATCTTCACTCATGTTTAAAAATACAATTCCCAACTAGAATGTAATGGGGTCTTTTTTAAACAATTATGTCCGAGGGGAAAATCCATTTTTTCATTCTTCCCTTTATAAAATATTTCTTCTCCCATCCATTATTCTCATAATTTCCTTTGATTCCATAGTATATAGATAATTAATTCTATATATTTACGTCAAATTGTATTTTTTATTCATATGAGGAAAATATTTGGGAGACTGGTACCATTAGAATAATTAACATATTCCCGTCAATATAATGAGAAATATTTCTCTTTGGATTAAATATATATTCTATATAATCACCATGTAAACATGTAAATTTTTATTTATACCTAGATCTATTTTCATCATCCTTTTTTCTTAGAAGCATAAATATTTCCTATATATCATCTTGTTTCTCGTGAGAATAATATATTTCCCATAAGTATACCATAAAATCCTTCTGTTGGTTTTTATTTATTTCATATTAATCCTTAGTGTCTTGATTCATTTACCATAGTTGATATTCATATCCATAGAAATGAAAAAAATCCATGAACACCTTATCCCTTTCATTACATACCATAGTGAGAAATATCTTCTTAATATACAAATCCATTTCTCTACTAATAATGAATTTTCATTGTCATTTAATAATATTGTTTCTTAATGCATAATGTCAGCCTACATTGGTACATATAATGATGGATAAAAAGGCAGTTCCATATGATAAGTTTTATTTCTTATAACCCAAGTTAGCTACACTATAATGGTTATAATTTGTTCTGGTCAAGATTCAGATCTAGCTCCATCCCCATTATTATTCCCATAAGGAAAATGCCTAAATGGGTTACATGTATTGATATAGTTCTCATTATGTCGACTATGATACATACCTAAAATTTAGAATACATTATATTAGATAATAAATTATTTAACAAAATTTATTATCCTAATACTAGGGAAACACTTAAAATTAATTGAATATTTTATGCATGAATAATCATATAATAAAAATAATGGTTTATTTTAAGGGCTTAAAATAATCAACATATTTTTAAACCCATTATAATGATGACTAATGATAATTTGAACTATATTAATCATAATATATGGGAATTTTAGAAAATAATTATTTGTAAGGACCACTATTATAAAATAGGAATTGATCGAGTTTGGCCCAGAACATGTTTTATAGTTAATAACATAATGTACATCTATTTTATAACTAATCCCATGTTTAATATCCACAAATTGATTAATTTCATGGAAAATATATATAATATCTATCATAAGAAAACATTATGATGTTCTTATATACTAATCCTCATTGTCTATAATAGTGTTGTGTTCCCTAATTGGTGTTTTTCAATATCTTATTTCAAGGTCTTAACTAAAATTGTATTCGTAAAAACTATAATGACCATAACTCTAGTAACCCAGCGCCATTGTATGCTTTATTACATTTTAAATAGATAATGGAAATAGAATATCAAAGGGCCATATCTTTTTATCTTTTAAAACTAGATACATTCCTTTAGATATTACAATTTAATATATACAATAAAAAATAATTTTCATAGATAATAAAAAATTTCCCCTTAACATGTCCCTATATTTAATTTACCACACACTACCTAGTTTCCACAGGAAAATAAAACATTAGAGTAAAATAAGTTTAGATGACTTTTAAGGGAATGTGTACAATGTAAGCTACCATGAATAAATTATAACAACCAATATGTAATCGTAAATGATTTAAACAAAAACCATTTAAAAATTAATATATGAAGAGTATGGGAGAAATAAATGATGCTAAAATAAAGGTATATAAATAATCACATATGTACGACACTTATTAGTGCATTTTGATAATACGATAATAATCACGTGGACATCAATAACTGGTTTCATAATATTGTAGATCATAATGCCTTATATCAGAAACATTTTTTGAGGTCCATTCATATGAAATTTTAAATCATTTGGTAGAAAACAATTTCATTTGGCCAACTAATTTGTCTCAAGAGAGATGTCGATGCATCAAGGGACTATATATATAACCATTAATCACCCATCACTTACTATTATAAATTAATTCCTTATAATAAATGGGTGAAATACAATAAAAATAATCATTTTTATAAAAAATATCATTTGAAATGTTAATATATGCCACAAATAAATAACCATAATCATAAACCATCCATATGAATATGGAGAATAGTAGTAAAATTGTACACCATGTGTAATTATAATCATAAAACATCCAAATAAGGGATAAAGATGATATCAATACATCCTTTCCCCAATGTATCATTATTATAATAATGGGTTTATTTCATTGATGAATATAAATGACATAAATATTTCCTCAAAAATATTTTTTGGAAAATAACCACATCACTTTGATGGTATTTAAAAAAAATATGAAAAAACATTAAAAAACATTTCAATGATAATATCTTCCAAAAATTGTAATGTAACCTTTAAAATTTATAGTGTTAATGACCACATATTTTTTTAATTCTATGCAAGTTAATAGGAAGAATCCATTCACATTATCAGTAATAGTAAAACTAGCATTGGTTTGAAAACGACATGAACAATCATTTTAAAAAAAATTAAAAATTATTAATGGGTGAATATTTCTTTAATAAATCCCATGGAAATTTTAATTAAAATTTCTGATAATATTTTTAAAAAACCCAGATTTTGATGACAAATGATTTATGATTGAATAGGGAAATAAATATTTGTTATCCAAAAAACTATTACTCTATCATTTTTACTACCAATGAGTGGTTATCTAGATTTATTAATTTAAAAAACACATTAATAATCATTATTGAAGGAAAATATATTTATTTTTTGATATAAAAGTCAAATAATTTCCCCCAGATAGTGCTAATGAAAAAAAACCTCAACTAATGTGGATATTGTAAATGAAACCCGTAACTCTTTTTTAAATTTTGAATCATTACAAAAGGAAATTGATAATAAAAAATATAACATCAAATTACATTAATATAATAATATTAATAATATTACATATCAAATGTTTATTTTATACCCCAAATAATGGAATATTTCGTGAAAGGTTATATGTCTCATGGAAGTAAAAGGGGGATGAGAAACACTTACCTAATGTTTGACATGCTTCTTCTATTTATGAGCCAAATTTATAACAAATATAATAATATTAAATAATATTAAATTATTATAAGATTATAAATCATACAATATATGATTTATTTATATTTGTTTTCACCCGTTTATAAAAAACTATTTGTTAAAATCACTATTTTAGTTGATAATTGTTTCATTTTTCAAGAGTGATTTAGTTCTGTTATTTTTGTCCTTTTCATATGATTGTGGTTACATAATATATTAAACATTGTACCTAAAATAAATATCATATATATATATACACTCAATATTTAATAATTTAGAGGTATACATAAATGTAATATATACAAATGGATTTCAACGTTCACCAAAATAGTTGACTATATATACGGATGATGTTTTTTCCATTTTTCATTATATATTGAATGAAATAAAATATTAATTAATAATTTAAAAAAAATATTTCATGTATAAAATTTATGTTAATAAAATATATTATTATAACTATCCATGTAAAAAATAAATTAAAAAATATTTTACATCGATAGGTGGAGGTGGTTTTTCCAATCATATGTACGAGCATCATAATTATTTTCCAAAGGATTGGAACATAGTAATTTATATGTGATATTATATTTACATAAAAATTTATAGATCTATAATATCCCATATATTCATTACCATTATCCTTTCAACCATTTATGTAAAGTGAATTAGGGGAACAAATGACATCAACGCATGATGTGGTAGTATCTCTTAAACATTAGTGATGTCATCATATCCCCCTTAAATGGAATGTAAGGAGGTATACATGATATAATAATTATCATATAATAATAATTTCAAAAACATCATATAAATATGATAAAACCAAAATTATATATATAAATTAATGTTAGTCATGAAAAAAGAATCACATCGGTTCACAAGGTGGTACTCCTCCTTATACACAGTCGACTGTTCTGTTTCCAATTTGAATGAATTGTAGTAGTATCTATGTGAAATACTATTATGCACCTAATATCTATGTTTTTATCTTTTTCATGGTATTGAATTTTCATATATTTGGTAGGATTGAGAATTATTCTCGTGGATATCTATAATGGTGAAGTCAAATATTCATTGGACACTCAGCCTTAACCAATATTTTTCAGTCGGATGTCTGAGGGTCAAAAAATTTTTAATAAGTTTAAACATCATGTCAGGGTTGGGAATACAAGCTGTGAAAGGATTCACACTATGAAGGATAAATGTTGTGAAGAGTCTTTAGACATTGTGAATGAAATAATGAATAGTTTTTAATTTGGATCATCGATATTGAACACAAGGTGCCATTTATTTGTGGTTATGATAATTAGATGTTTCACGACATGTAATGGGAATACATGTCATATAATACCTGAAGTGTGGTATTTAGACAATATGTGAATCTACGAACTTTTTCTTTCCTCCACTCCAGTTTCATCACATTAACACAAAGGCCTTCCCTATTCGATCTTGAAGCCTTTCGACCCATCTGGATCCTCTTTTTCAGTAATAAGTTGTTAGTGCACTTATGGAGTTATACAGAAGTAAGATTTCTTGATCATTTCATATATTTAACTCTTTCTCCTCCCTTGGTATTTCAATGGATCATCATAAACTTTTTGGATTGATTCCATGTTGTGTTGGATCTCAATTCTAGGTTTGGTTTTGAGGTCTACTCCCCCGTTGTTGTCATTGACAGGTGCCATTGTGAGTATTATGTTTTGGGAAAAGGTAAGTGCTTATATCCCAATTAGACAAATTTATTAAACATGATGTTTTTTATTTATTTCAATTATTTGATTTAATTCAATACCTCAATCATTCTTTCAATATATTTAAAAATACCAAATTATAGATAATTTCAATATTTGAAATGGTTTAAGAATGAAAATTTGGAAAACCCACAAATTATTTTGAATGTGGGTTTGATAATTGAAATTGGATGTTTGAAATTGATTAATATATATTGGTTTTATTATAGAATCAATATGAATTAAATTGTTCAATTTAAATTTGAATATCATTTTTGAAATGATGGAATTGGTTTTGAATGGATTTCAAACTTGTGAAAATGGATTTCAATGTTTTAGTAGAAACATTCAAGTTTTATCTTGTAAAAGAGGCATGTTATTTACCATATACATATTTTTAAATGGTAAGTTGGAATTTAAATAAAAGAATGAGATTAAATTATATTTTAAGAAGTCATAAAATAAATTACCCATCATTGATTGTGTAACACAACATTCAATACATATGTTGTAGGTGAGTTATATTAGAACACTGTGAGATATTTCAATGTTATAAAACATAAATGAAATGGGTCACATCCCCAATCCGATGATGAAAAGTATCCCTTGGAATGGGTCGTGGGGATATTTTTATAAAAATATTATCGATATCACTTAGAGAGGGTGGTTCCTATAGCCATAAATACTATCTCACCTATTTTTCATATGACCATATTGATCCCTCGTTATTTATATTTGAGATATAAATGTATGCAAATTTTATAAAGCTACTATAAATGCCTACTATATTAATATAGTCTATTTTATTTAACCATTAAAATTAATCCATTGTTTTTTAACAATTTCATCACTCTAAAACCCCATACTTAATGTATTTTCTATCATTTGAATTGTATAAAATGTTTTATATATATATTTTGAAATTCAAAAAAAATTAACTTAAAATTAAATCATTAATTTAATTAATATATTATTAGAAATTGTTATTGAATCCTTAGTGAGACCCTATTGGGATTTTTATCTCACACCCTACTTGTAACATCAGGTTTTTGTTGATTACATTATTATAAGATCGAACGGGGGAAAAATATCCCAATGTGGTGTATCCCACTATTGAACCATGGACTTGTTGAGTTGTTCTCGCATGGAAATGGTTTGTGTTTCTCTATATTGGTACCAGGGATAAAGTACATTGGTCTTTTTTATTTCTTCTTTTATTTTAGTAATTTACTCCCATTTTAGATTCTTTTTATGCATACTGTCTTGTTCTTTTTCATCGACATTGTTAGTGGAAATATTTATCCCACTTTTATGTAGTTTGATACTAGATACTAGATTCCATCCCGTGGAGATTGGGAAGGCCCTAAGGGATATTTCAGGGCTGACTATAATATCGAGTAACCAGGGTTCCTAGGTTGGTTCATGAAAATGTGCTATCAGGGCCATGTTTATATTTTTTAGGTCATTATGCAGTCAATTAAACATGTCGGGACATAGGAGGAAGTTGCAATTTATTTTAGGGTGAGATCTCTCTCTAGGGAAGCTTAAGTCACTAGGTTTGGAAAGAGAACTATGTCTTGTTTATTATTTCTACATTTCTCCATATTTTTATTCATATATAGTCAAATACAAATATGGTTTTCCTATTTGTTGGGAATAATATCTCTTTATTCTCAGTTTGAGTGTTATTCTGATGGATTCATTTTATCTTATATTGTTTTGTATAATAATTCATCTGAGTAGACATGTGAATTGGTTGTAGTAAGAGTCTTCTATTGATCCTTAGTAAGAAAAACATTTTTGGACTTGAACCCACTTGATGTGGTTGTTTGAACTATCCATGTTCTAGGATATGCACTACCTCCATTTCCCATTCAAGAACTAGCTATGTATTCTTAGGTGGATGTACTTTTAAATCATTATCAATATTTCCTTTGGTAGAAAACACCATCTTTCGAAGGCTCCACATATCATCAATATGTTATGGAATGGTTGGGAATGATAAAAAAACTCATTGAGTTCTTAGAGACACCATATGTGATCAAGGTGAAGTGAGCCAACTTAGTACTGGAGGGACATAGCAATAGAAGTTGGGACATGATGGTTATGAAAAGGGAATTAGAGTAGAAAGACTTTTATGTTAATTTCACCATCTAGTTCAATCCAATGTTTTGGTTTTGGAAGAAGATTTTATGTTTTTCAAGTTTGATTAGGCTGATGGAACCGCAGCTAAGTATTATATTATATTTTCTATTATCGGGTAGTTTTTTTCTGAGATTTTATCTAATAAAACGAGGAAGGCTCAATGATTTCAGTTGGGGTATAAATCAAATATTCTATCTCATTTTTTCATTCTAATTATTCCCATTTATGATGATGTGATGGATAGGGATATGATGCTATAAATGGACTGTTCTATAGAGTTAGGGTTTACGGGATTTCAATTTTCCCATAGTGGTAGAATTAGTCTCATCAAGGTAAAATAGAATCGTGATTATTCCCATGTATACCCTCAAAGTTATGGTCATTCCAATCCTCCTATAACACCAAGAGGATGTCCTTTTATTAATTTTTAGGGTGGAATGTTATGATATTATATGAGGGGTTTCACTGAGCCACCTGAGAAATTTGGATGATGTGTGGATTCAAGACACTTACATAGATTCTTGCATATAATTAATAATCTATGTAGTGGAACTTGATTAGTATATCCTCTAAAAATTGTGAGGAAATCTGATGATTCACATGTAAAAGGTTCCCATACATAGGCATTTATAATGATGCTAATTCACATACTAGAAGAGTCTCTAGAGAAATCAAACATGAGTCCAGCAACTGTGAGAGGTACCATTACTAAAGAATCTTCCTTAGTGACTTATCTATTTGATATTGGTTCACCTTATATTCTTATATAAACCCATACTATTAATTTCATAAATCATTCTATGGATCATTCATCTTGTGGAGTGGATATTACTACAATCCATTGTATCAGTATAGAGGAGGGTCTATGTAGTCCTGCTTTTGTATTCCTTTTATTAGATATCATGTTGTCTTAGATTTTTTGGTTCCTCTAAATGATATCTCTTGACATAATATTCAGAAAGGATTGGATGATTACCAATATATCCCAAATTGATTGTTATCTCTGATAGGACAACGTCTCTACACCCAATGATGTCTCTCGTGTCTTTCATGGTGATTGGGACAAAAGGTCAAGCAGAGTCGTCCAGTCTTATCCAATGT
Source organism: Viscum album (assembly GCA_963277665.1). Lineage (NCBI taxonomy): Eukaryota > Viridiplantae > Streptophyta > Magnoliopsida > Santalales > Viscaceae > Viscum > Viscum album. Next base: position 752,699,904 of record OY728127.1, read on the forward strand.
TGGGGAATGCAATATCAGTGTTTTCTTTTGATATGGAATAAGAATCATTGGTCTGTGATCTCAATCTTGTCATTGATCATTTTCCTTGTATTTTTTCATCAAAATTCCCAAGTTTTACAATTATAAGGGGGTTTTAGTTTTCTAATGACTTAATTTATGATACTCAACATGTTTCAATTCTCTCTAACAACAAGGAACTATATGATCATAAATATTTGATGACATAGTGGGATGATTTTCTTGAGAAAGGATTTATACGACAACATATGTCACTCGTGGCGATACCATTTCTCTTTGACAAGATGGCTGATGTTTCTCCTCTCTTATGTTTTTATTATCGAAATATTATCTGAATTATGGTAATGAAAAAATACATATCATGACCAGTTAATTATATGTTTGATCGGTTAAAATAGAAAAGAGGTTTTTGATGACATAACATCGATCAAGATACCCTCATTGGAGAATAAAATAATTTTATATCTAGAGAACCACCTTTTGGATTATGTACATCCATTAAGTGTACCTTGTCACACCCATTGGTATAAAAAATTCTCATACAGTCTTCATATATTTGATGAAAAATATATTCTATGAGTATTTGGATAGCATTAAATTAGTATTTTTGGATGACATCCTTGTATACTCTAAATCTGATGAGGATCATGTGTTTCATATGAGAATAGTTCTGATTCTACTGGAAAATCACTGAATTTATTCAAATATCTCAAAAATGTGATTTATAGATTCTGAAAGTGTCACAATTGGGACATGTGGTGTGGAACAATGAATTTAAGTTGATCCTCAGAAGGTCAATGCTGTTATGACTGGAGAAACCACACAAGGAATTTGATATTTGGAGCTTCTTAGACTTATCTAGATATTATAATCATTTCATGAAGGACATATGAATTATGGATTCTCCAAAAAAATTCTAACTCTGAAGGGGGTAATTTTTTCATAGGATGAAATGTTTTATAATTTTTGTGCTGAACTAAAAAATATTATGACTACTATTCCAGTGTTGACTCTTTAATCTGTCTGGCAGGGTTATATGGTGTTTTTTTGATTCATCAGGTTCAGTCATGGGATGAATTCTTCTACGGTGAAATCATGTTGTTTCTTAAGGGACTCCTTATCTTATGGCACAAAAGAAAATGTATCCCAACCATGACCATGAATCTGAATTGGTGATGTACTCACATATGATTTTTCAGTATTTCCCTTGTGGTGAATGGTTTTCCATGATTTCATACCACAAGATCTTGAGTTTTATCTTCTCTTAAAAATATTAGAGTCATTGAAAAAGGAATTGGGTGTAGTACCTAAGGTCATTCGACATTGACATAGCCTATACCCCATGGAAAGGGAATGTCATTACAGATTCAATGTGTATTATACATTCAAAACAAGAAGTGAAATGATCTTTAGAGGAGTGGAATTTGATAGCTCTATTTGACACGTTATATATTATAGTATAGGAATCAGATAAAAAAATTCTTTCATTACCATTTAATTCACATGTTATCTTCTGTATGTTATTCTTCAGCTTCATGAGCTTGATGATGAATTGTACATCAATATATAATATATTTATTATGGGGAGATAGTATCCTTATGGTGATTCTCCAAAGAGGGTGTTGTATTCTATTGATGTCACTTTGTTGTGCTGTTTGTGGATGTAAAGGATGTAATGGGCGATTCTCATAATTCCCAGTGAGTAGGGAACTGAGGAACTACAAAGATGTTCTATGAAATTCTCTGGTAGTTCTGGTGGATAGGTTTGATGAGGGGAATTACTGAGTTTGTGTCTAATTATAATACCATCCATCGGGTAACAATTGAGCACCAAAAAACATTATGTATACTCCATCCACACCCAATCCCTATATGGAAGTGGGTAGAGATATCTATGGAAAATTTGGTCGGGTGGTCACATACATGGATATATAAGGACGTAATACGGGGTTTGGTCAACAGGCTTACCAAATCTTATAACTTCATACTCATTCATGAGACATCCTATGATGAGAATTTGGAATGTCTCTACATGAATGTGATTTTTTATAATATTACAGAATCTATAGTCTCTCAGATGGATCCATGATTTAAATATTACTTCTAGATAAGTCATAAGTATTCCCAAGGATCACAGTTCATTTAGATCAGGATTTACTATATGTAGTCGGATAGAAATAAGGAGAGAGCTATAAAGATTCATGAGGATATGATTCATTCTTTTGTAATCGTATTTAGTCTGTCTTATGATGATCACTCGGGACTGGTTGAGTTTCTTTATAATAATAGTAACCAGTTAGCCCAAAAAATTGGATCATTTTGAGGCCTTTCATGGATGAACATGTTTATATTCATCGTATTGGTTGAATATTAGTGAGTGTTTCCAGGTTAAAAGTGTTTGGTTTAATATACGAGAATAAATATTCTACTAATTTTTTCAAGAATGTAGATTTCCCAGAGCTGATATATAACTTATATTGTTATTCAACATAGAACATTGGAATTTTTTGTTGGTGAATAGGTGTTATTAATGGTTTCATCCCCATTGGTTCCTCAATGGACTTGAAGCCATGGGAAGATATATACTCAATTTTTGGGACATATTATTGTTTTTGGATAGGTGGGGAAAGATTCATACCAGTTAGTAATTCCACCGCATCTATTTTGGATACATAATGTTTTCTATGTATCATAGCTAATAAATTATCTCTCAAATCTATCTATTGTTTTGAGCTAGTGTGAACTATATATTGATATTCATTTATCATTGACTGAGTGGCTGGCCATGATAGTTGATTCTGAGACAAAGGTACTTCATGGGAGGATGATAAACTCAGTCTATGTGATTTGGAAGTATGGTTATGATAATTATAAGACAAGGGAATGTGATCCCCTGGTGAGAGATAAGTTTCTTTTTATCTTTGGAATGGATGATTTTTCAAAATATTTCTTAGGACGAAATGTTTTTATAATGGGAAGGTTGTAACATCCCATTATCGATCTACCAAGTTTCTCTTTATCCATATCATGGTATTTCCATTTTTTATAGTGTATGATTGAGAATAAGATGGGAGGAAAACAAAAATAGTGAAGTTATTTATTTTTTGGACTCCTATCTTCTACCATCCCATTCTTGTAGGATGAAAGAGGGTTACACATCATGTACTATGGTTACACATCATGTAATGTTGTTGTGTACAAGTCGGGAATGTATTCATGAAGTTATGTGTCCACATCTTGATGAGTATTTACACATCATGAATGAATTAAATAATGGATTTTAATTTGAATATTCATTATTGTAGTCGATGCACCATGATTTTTGGGCGTTATGAGAATTAACTATTTCATGTCATGTAATGGGATTACACATTATGTAATACCCATACTATGATTTTGAAATAGGCCGAAAAGCATATATATCATTCTTTCCTCCACTACAGTTTCTTTACACTAGAATGAATTCTTTCCCCTATAGAACTTGATGCCTTATTGACCTTATAGATCCTATATTTTGGTGTTGGATCATCGTTTCTCTTTCAGTGAAATACATGGGTACGTGTTCTTCCCTATTCATTATATTTCTATCTTTCTCCTCAATTGGGATTTCAATACATATTCTTGATTTTAATGGATTCATACCCCATGGTGTAGTATCTCATTTAGAGGTTGGGTTAAGAGGTCATATCCACATTTATTAGCGTTGACATGTGCTTTTGAGAGTGTAATGTTTTCGGAAAATTTATGTGGATTCGTCCTAATTATCCAAATTGATTAACCTTGAATATATTTATTTATTTACATTTTTAATTTAAATTAAAATTTTTAAAAATTCTTTAAATTGATTTATAAAATCCAAAATGCAAGTGAAATTGATGATTTTTAATGGTTATATGGTGAAATGTTGAAAACCCATAATTCCCTTGAATTGGGGTTTGATTATGGAAATAATATTATTTAATTTAATAATTTAATTTTTTTATGATAGATACAATTTCAATTAAATTGTTTAATTTAATTTTGGAAATGACTTTTCAAACTGTTTAATTTGTTTTAAATGGATTTCAATATTTTGAAAATGGCAGAAAATGTTTTGATAGAAACCTAGTGGTTTTATCTGTTAAGGATGCAAGTTTTTTTTATTAAAACTCGTTTTAGTTTTAAATGTAAAATTGGAAATGGAATGGAAGAATGGGTTTAAATTGTTTCTTTAACTATATTAAATTAAATTACCCACCATTAATTGTGTAATAGAAAATTAAATACTTAATTAGTTCATGTTTTATTTCGAGACACTCTATAATATTACAACATCATAACAAATATATGAAGTGGGTCACATCCTTGTTGGGAGGGTAAAGAGTTTTACTTGCCGAGTTTCAGGGGACATGTGTATACACACATTAGTTATATCACATAGATTGTATGAGTTTATATATCTAAAAACACTATCATACATATTTTGAAGATGGCCAGGATTATCGCTAGTTATTTATATTTAAGATAAAAATGTATTCCAATTTTTTAAATATACTTTTCAAGGATATTAGATTTAAATAAAAAAATTTATGTAACTGGATTAATAAAGCTATTTATTTAGAAATAATCGATCACATGAAAATCCATTTCTTAAATTATTTTCCATTCTTTGTGTTATATAGAATTTGTATCTAAATATTTAAATAAATTACAAACTTAATTATATAAAATTTATATTATTATTTCATTAATTTATTATTGGATATTTTTATGGAATCCTTGGTCAGACCCTAAAATTTTTTTTAGCTCACACCCAACTCATTCCTTTAGGTGTTTATAGATTACTCTCTTCCATGTTTGAGTTGGGGGTAATGATCACTAGGAGGATGATCCAGATATTGAACCATAGAGTTAGTGAGTTTTACCCTCATAGAATTGGGTTGTGTTTCCTTGTTTTGGAACATGGGTTATAGTATCTTAGTCTTGTTGATTCCTTTTTTTATTCTATTTCATTACTCTATGTGGAGATTATTTTGTTATTAAAACTACATTATTTCTTCTTATTCATAATTTTTGGTGGAAAAAATTTTCCAACTTTCATAATGTATGATGTTATGATCTACTCACCGACACATGGGGATTGAGAATGCCCTTCCATCTATGTCAGGGATGGCATAACTATAAGGATACCAAGGTAACTAAGTTGGATTGTGATAGTCAGGGTTTTTCCATTAACATAATAACCTATACTTAAATAATAAAAATGGTTTTATTTATATTATCATATTTTAATGAGGATTGAATAAGTTAAAAATAAAAAAAAAACAAATATGCATGTTTAATTATTTTACATATTCTATTAGAGATCCTCATTAGATTTATATATAAAGAATTCTTAGAAATGAATACAAATAAATATAAGGAATATAAGATGTTGGGATAGAATTTATAATGGTATTTGGGTAGGATTTGGTTGATCGAAAGGGTTATGGATGTGCGAAGAGGGGAGGAGACTAGTGGATTTTATAACTCGTAGTGATGACATAGATGGAATTTTAGAAATTATAAAGTGATACACAAATTATTAACATTAATGAAGACTAAAATTGATCCATTAATGATACATGGAGTATATAAGGTCATAATATGTCCATAAAATGGGTTTTGGACAAGTTATAAGTAATTTTTATTACTTATCTACTTAGTTTAACCCCCATTAAACCATTTTTACCTTAAATATGATTATCAATTTTTACAGTTTCCACTATTAATTATGGTAAAATAGGAGGATTACCATATTAAATAATAAAAATTTCTTATAAAACAAATATTAAATTATTTTTAAAAAATTCAATTAATATATGTGGTTAAATATTATATATAATTATAGCATATATGAGATTAAAGAGTTGTTTTCCAATTTGAAGTTACACATAATTTTTTAATGGATTAATAGGAAAATAATAAATTAAATTTATTTAAATAATATAAATTAGTTAAATTGAAATATAATGTATGTAATCTTACATTTAATCATATTTATTATATAACTGATCAATATAAATAATTTAGATCGTAATTTTCATTTCAATAAAAAGTAGTATTTTTTACTGTTCACCTAAAGATTAGTATTATGATAAAAATCCCAAAAATTCACATAACAATAATTTTTTACTTCTGGATTTTGGAAATGATCATTTTCCAAGGTAAATTTTATAAAACATGATAGAAGTATTATTATATTATATGATATAAGAATGAATAAAACAGATCTTAAAAAATTAATGTTTTTCAAAAATAAAATTCTTTTCTTTTAAAATTATTCTGATTTTATTTAAAATCAATACATAACAATTCAATTTATTTTTTCAATGTGTATTCCTTATAATTTTCATTATATATTTATTAACAGTTATACCCTCCATCTTAATGGCTTGGTTATATTGGTCATGTTTAAATAATAATATTTTAATGGAGTATCATGTTTCATTCAAACTTTGTGTTCCATGCATTATAACCTATCTAAGTGATTAATGTTATCTAAAAAGAAATATATAATAATTTCACATGGTTTAACTTTTTAATCTATGGTTGGTGTTTAATATCTTATGTTGTAAAAAACATGATGTTCCTCTTTTAGAATCATGATTTGTTACAATAAACACCAACCCCAACCAAGTGGTGCTTTTCTATTAACTGGAAATGGAATAAGCTAATATAAAATCTTCTAATGGGAATAATAGGCTGTTATCTCTAATTATTTGTTGGGTAACACCAAGTTTTTGACAATTAAATCCAAAAATATTTTTGATTTTAATTTATATAAAAAAGGGATTTCATGTTATATACATATTTTATATAGAACCTTAATTAAATTCAAAGGATATGATTGATATTTAAAAATAGTATTAATTGATAATTTTATATAAAAAATTATTATAAATCAATGACATGTAATCATAAAATAATGTATATCACAAAACATTGCATCAAATCCTTATAAAATATTATTTTTCAGTCATTGTATCCTTGCATTACTCAATCAATGATCTCACCTCAATGTTTTCACATATACCACAAGTCATGCAATCATGACTCAACTCCTAATTTATAGAAAATAAGGTTGTAGTATGTTTAAGTCAAATTTTTAATCATTAATATTCTTTAAAAAGATCAAATACTATAAATATTTTTCTAATTACACACTAACAACGTAGGATCACTTTTTATTCATTTATTCACTTAATCAATCATGGGAAAATCAATCATTTCAAATTAGTTCAAAATATTATCTCATATAGTATGATTTTTACATTCCTTTCTCATATAAAATCAAAATCATTGGTTTTCTTCGATTCATTCCTTTTCAAATAATCATTCAATTTTATCCATATCTGCTATCTTATCAATTAAATTGATATGTAATGAAATAAGTGTTCTAAAATCATCACAACAATTAAAATTCCAATCTAATTGGGTGTTCTTTTATAATTTAAATTCTATTTATGTATCAGCCATCAATAATACAAAATCATGGGATTTAAATAATATAAATTATCATTCCATATCAAATAAGAAATTACTTGTTTTAATTGTAGGTTAATTTTATATAAAACACCTAACCTTTAATCAATTATCAAATGATCAAACAACTAAAACAAGATTGGAAAAGTATATATGATGTTGTGCAATATTAGGTGAAATCCCTATAATTTACATCCATCAAAATATTTATCCAATCCATCATCAGTATGATGATTCATCTCTCTTAAAGGAGATAATTAATGAAAAAATGGATTCCAAAATAATGTGTGATCACTAACCAAATAGGAATAAAATGACTCAAAAAGATATTTGACCCAATATAATCATAATATTGATGAGTTAAATTTCCAATCTGGATCCTTAAATAACCAAAAAAAATTGAGAGTCAAGAGTGAGAAAATTTAATATAAAATGAGTCTATAGAATTTAATTCTGTAAAAACACAAACCATGTTGAACCATCCCATTATCAACCAGACTCCTAAAAACATTCTATAGACTTATCCTTGATCTTATTCACCATTATTAAATCTATAAAACAATACAAAAACCACATTTCATCAATTACCTAAAATATAGTTGCACTGTAATTCATCAATAGGGGCTTCATGGCACGATTGACCTTCTATGATGTAGTTATGAGAAGTTATGTAATAGCCATGAGAAATATACCCAAGTGCCCCCTTGGGCGAACCGTATGGTTTCCAAAGAATTATGGAAACATAATTTTGTATCCCATACAAAAGAAAAATATATCATGATGAAACATTCAAACCTGGACTCCACTAACTCCAAAGAAACATACATCCAGGAACATTAGTTTGTTTTCAATAATAAAATATCTACATCCTCATATGTACAAAAACAAAACCAAACAAAATAAAATCAAATGAGGGATAATAAGTAACATAAATAATCTAACATGATGTTATGAGGAATATTTTATTTATTTTAAGGAGAATCATGTTAGATGTATTATTCTTTATCGGGCGTAGGAGGGAATTGAATTTAGGGTTTAGTAAAATTATTTAAAATGTTATTTAGAATGTGAGTTGATGAAGTAGGAGATTTTTTTTTAAAATGGGTCCAAAAATATTATAGCTTCATAAATGTATTCATTCCTCCCATGATATTAATATATTTTCCGAATGTTTTTCTCAATAATTGTGGCAGCACTAATTTTTATGTAAATTTGTTTGGTCTTCATAGATAAAAATTTTCATGTTTGTATTATTCCATCATGACATTAATCTACAGATGTGATAGTGGATGAAAATATTTTAGGAATATGTAATCAATATTTACTTCATGCCAATTAATATTTATATTTGTTGAATATATATTAATAAAGAATTATGTTTGTGGTGTTTCTCATGAATCTATAGAATCTTTTTGAATGATATAATATTTTAAAATACTCAACTTTAATATTAGAGAAATCAATGGTGTATAATTTTATTACCTGCTAAAAGTGAATTCATACTTAGTGAAATTGGTCGATTAACCATATATTATAAATCCTGACATATAGGTTTTGATTGAATAGGTTCTTTTTGGAAATGATTAGAATAGACAAAAATGTGTGTTATTATATGGAAGGATATTAATTCCGTCAATGATGTGTGTTATGGTTCTTCATTAGATCCCAAGATCAATAATTTTTCTACATTATGATGTTAAAATTATGTATTGTTATATGAGAGATCTTTTTTGGTGGTCTAGGATAAACATTTTAGTTTCATTTTTTATCTATTTATATTGGGTATACCAAATGGTGAATTCTGAGTATCATGTTCTTAGTTGTTTTCTTAATCTACTAGATGATCCCAAGAATGATTTAGAAGAAATATTGATGGAATTATTCGCCATCATACCCATATATCATGGTATTTATAATTTTATATGTGTGATAATTGTCCGTCAAACCAATTCATGACACTTCTTTTTGATAAAGGAATCTACCTTGATGAATGTGTTGTCCAGGGAATACATGGAAGAGATAGTGATACTTCATGGATGTAATGATGGTGATTGTCTCTGATTATTACACATGTTTTTCATCATGGGTGTATGGATAACCCTAATATTCATTCAGCTTCAAGTTATTCCCTAAAAATATTTTTTATTTCTATACAGGTGACATAATTGATATAAAAATCCCAACTATATTGGAAAATTTTCACAAATGTATTCTATTTTTTGGACGTACATGGGTGAGAATCCTAAACATAGTTTATTTTTATAACAATAAAAATAATAACTCCTCTATATGTATGATATATTTCAATGAATTGTATCAGTGATCATTCAAATCTATGTCATGATGATCCATGTGTGGAGATTTATCTATTCATGGAAATGAATGGGTGAAGAGTGTGATAAAAAAAAATTCAATGTGATCCATGATTGAATAACGGTGGAGCTAGATCTCCATATGTCTAATTTTTATCATAGTGGGATGCATATGAAGTTCAAAATTGGATATCATGTGTTCTTAATGGTATCCACATGTCATGGGAGTCGATGGTTCAATCAAGAATGTATGATATCTCAAATGTTCTTGGGACCTTTCTTGATGTTGTATAATTATAGATAATGGATTATTGAATATAACTACAACCATATATGGGCTAGGTTCATGATGCCTTACATGTACATTAGCATCGCCGATACCTTCATGACATTTGTAGAATCATATATTTTTGTGAGTATATGATAAACTAGACTTAAGTTATTTGTAATTACCTATATTAATTAAAATATTTGAAGACAATATATGTTCATAACCATTTACATTTCGAGATATAAATAATTATAAAATATCATTATTTAAATAAACTAATATCTTTTCCACTAATTTGAGTTTTTGACGTAATAAAAAATTATTTATCCATAAATGTCTTCAATATATACTAGACATCATTTTCATATGATATCCTTCTAGACACATCTAACATATTATATATCTTTATAACTAGTGGATATCGAAAAATAAGAATGGTGTGACCTCATATGTTTAGTTAGGGTATAAATAATTCATTAAAATAGATTATAATATGTGAAAAAAATGATAATATTGATGTAATAAAAATATATACAAAAATACATAACCAATAAATCATAGATCAAAAATTGGGGAATATTTATTGGAATAACATAAGAAACAAAACAAAACGGTGATAACACAAGAGTCAAAAAGAAAGAAGAATAAAACAAGAGTCATAAAAAATGACTTAATGTGGAACAATAATAAATATAGGATTTATTATCTTTGTGAACAGGATATCCGACCCACCTGTTCACACATTAAATTGTGTGAAGATTTAAATTCAATCAAACTCAAAAATTTTGAACCTAGATGCATGTTAACTTATTTATATAAAATCATTATCTTATGGGAATATAATCTTTTTCCAAATGTATTATTGGGTTATAAAGGACCGTAATATATCATGTTTAGAACCTGTATACCCATTTTTGATTTAAAAGGGACAACCCATCCATGTTTTATAGTTTTTCCACTTATCCTAGGTTTATAATGGAACCACCCACCACTGATTTATAACTATGTGATCAATAATTATAAAAATTTCATAATATATTAATAAAAACATTGAAGTAAAATGTTTTTCAATTTACACAACATAATAATCCCATGGTAATAAAATGTGTTTCATTAAAAACATAATGTAATATTATTGCTAAATGTCATTTAATAATTACAATAAAGAATATGGTATTTACACGATATATATATATATATATATATATATGGTAAAGAAAATATTTCTCCCCAAAAAATTTATGTCATGTCATTTAGGTGAATACCCTTCAATAAATTAAGTCAACAAGAGGGTATTCCCTAAGGAAATACAATGATATAAACATTTTAGTTATACACAAAAAATAACAATGAATGAAAAATGTATGATGGGTTGTTTCCTTGATAAAAGATTCTATTATATATATAGAGACATAATTTTTATGGTATAATTTTATGAATACTCTATTGAAATCATATAATATACTAGTTGATGTAGAATTGGGTTAAAATATTTTTATGGATTTCTGATGTAAAATTATAATGGAAATAATAAATACAATTAATCTTTGAAATAATTTTAACTGAAATATTTTATAATCATTGGGAAAAATAATTTCATTTATAATTACTTAAAACATAGAGTTTATGTTTCATATAAAATGATAAAAGAAATGTAAACGTATGTTTACTCGAAAAATATAAAAGGGGATACTTTTATCAAAATATTGTGTCAGGCCCCATCCCTTGGGCCCATGCCGTGATAACCTCAATCTCGCCACCCATAGGTGAGTGGTTGGCGATAAGAACTAGAAAGAAATATCCCAAAAGGGAAGTAATTTAATTTAATACTATGCACACATAGACTAGGTAAACAACAAAAGGAAACCAATAAATATAATTGTTGAAAGTAATAATGTGAACCGAATGTAAAAAAGGGCATGTATACGAACCAAACTGATAATAAAGTACAATAGAAAGGGAAAATGAGCTCTGAAGTACAACCACCAAGGATACTACTAGAGGGTTATTTACGTATTTTCATCTATTATCAATTCCCCTCCCCACATCAATCAATCACCTCCAAGAATTGTCTAGCCCTAGATCCCCACATCCGAGTCAGGATTTCCGTCGTCTGCACAAGACACAATAAGGTGCGGGTGAAGCCCGTGCAGGGGTGAATATAACAATACCCAGTAGGAACCTCGAGACTCCTGATGGTCTCTTGGAATTCCATAAAGGAAAAACCACAATGCATGATTTCAATCAAAAAGGTATAATTAAAATACAGTTGTAACAACCTTTCCTCGGGACCCGTGCTGTGACTACCCCAAGCCCGCCTTCCATAGGCTAGGGGCTGGCAACTAGCACCAAGGCATAAATCCGGGTAAAGGGAAGGCATTTCCTTTGTAAATTAAACAAGAAACACAGAGTAAGCAAGTGGAAAAAGTAAGCACTAAGTAAAAATTGGTACAAGAGTAAGTGCAGAAAAGTAATTGGGCCAGTATACAAACGCAAACTGAAAGTAAAGTACAACTCGAAAGGGAAAATAGCAACTAAAAATTAAAAGCCGCTATGCTGAGCTGTCCACTGGAAATCCCACCTGAAGGGTGGGTACAGATAGCTCCACTACACCTCGGGTCCCACCGTCCTCTCCGAGTATGTCCCGCCCAATGGTCCACCTCCAGGTACCGTCCTGCACTGCATGCCTCAACCACGATCAACGATGTCCATCCCCTGCAACCAACACAACGTAGTGCGGGCATAGCCCGTGCAGGGGTGAGTATAAGCTACTCAGTAGGGACCCCGAGACCCCCGAAGGTTTCCCAAAATCCACAAAGGATAAACCACAATGGAAAGATACAATCACGAAGTAACAACCGAAACTGCTTAGGTATATGCCCATACATACACCTAAGTCATCAATTATAGTACGCTCCAACCTCCGAGCCCAAGTACAACCCAATCCACATAGGAACGCAAAACGTAATCCACAAAGGATAGCACAACACAAACCAAAAAGGAAATCAAAATGTAAATCTACACAGGATAACACAACACAATCCACAAAGGAAAGCAAAACAGGGATTCAGCTCACACAGGTATACTTCTTCAAAAGACGATAGAGATGATCACTGATCCATCTATGTCGTCGGATCAACAAAGGATCGATAGGTACTAACCCTTGTAAAGACCCACATAGGATCGGTAGAAAAGTAACCCTCGCAATGACCCACACAGGATCGGACCCACACAGGATCTGTAGGCGCTGGATCACACAGACCCGCTGAGCGCTGACCCACATAGGATCGGAACCACACAAGATCGGTAGCACTGTTCCACACAGGATCACTGAGTGTTGTAGTCATCATCATCGAATCCACCTAGGATCTCTGCACAGTCGTCGCCGCAGTCACAGTAGCAGTTGCAGCCAGCTCTAGGGTTCCAGCACACAGCAAGCTCGTTCTGGAGGGTCAGCTGCACGAGCCGAGAGGCTGATACATCAACTGACACATAGTCCAGAGTTTATGTATCCAAAAGTTCTATATCTTCAACAGGAACTCAATGTTGCAGATGGCGCGTCTATCGGATGCCCGGTCTGAGAGTTATTGGCTTTTTCATCACAGGGCCCGGTAGGTTTTTAAGGCAAAACCAACTCGACCGTACTCCACCTGCGTCCAAACCTCGGGCGGAGTAAGCCAAAACATCCGTCTCACTAAGAGGAATTCAAAAATGTCGACAGCACGTCAATCGGACGTCTGAAGCTCAAGATATGAGTGTTTCCGCTCCGAGGGCCCGGTTGGTTTCGTGTACGAACCAACCCGGCCGAACTCAAAGTAATCCAAAACCTTGAGTGCGATATACCAAAACGACCATCTCATTTCAAGGATCACATCGCAACTGGAGGTGTGTCGATCGGAGGTTTTAGCCCATGTTATGGGAAAAAGACCATAGAAGGTCCGAAAACGGGGGTTTCGGGCCCAGGACGTCCCGGCCCGAGACCCCCCCGGTCGGTCCGAACCGGGTCGTCCCGACCCAGCGCACTGCCAGCGGGGCCGATGGCCGAGCCGTTGGCAAAGGTGGGGGTGCCTGCCCCCCTTGTGTAACCACGGCCCCCCAATTGTTAACTTCTTCTCCAGCACAAACGCAACTATGGTAAAGGTTCCTTTAAGGGATTACCGGCGTTGCGAGTTCATCGGTGCCATCGGATTTCAATTCCGAGCAACGTTTCAAAAGACAGGAATTTCCGCTCGTTCGTTCAATGAACGTACCCGAGCTCAACTTCGGATAGAAATTCCGGGCACTCCGGGTTTCAGAATCAAGTGCCGTCTGAAACTGCGTTCTTGTAAAATTCCAAAGAAAATTAAGAAAAAATTTCCCTTGAATTTTATGTGCTTTACATTACTCCCACCTCAGGTCTTTACATCCCCGTAAAGATACATCGAAAACTAGGGAAACAAATGTGGGTACTGAGCCCGCATCTGAGCCTCTCGCTCCCAAATGATCTCCTGGAGGTTCCCGTGTTTCCATCTGATGTGCACTAGGGGAATCGATCGTCCACGTAGAACCCGCTCCTGTCGATCCTAGATCTCCACCGGGACCTCTGCAAAATTCTCCCCATCATCAACGTCTAGCTCCCCATTGTCAACGATGTGCATCGGGTTGGGCACGTATCTCCTCCGCTGAGAGACGTGGAAGAAGTCGTGCACCCAGTGCAACTGAGGTGGTAGAGCCAAGTGATAAGCCACCTCGCCAATCCTGCTGAGGACCTGGAACGGTCCGATGAAGCGTGGAGACAACTTGCCGCCTCGGCCAAATCTTCGTAATCCATGCCGAGGTGAGACACGCAAAAAGACGTGGTCTCCATCCTCGAACTCTAGTGGCCTATGCCTCCTGTCTGCATAAGACTTCTGCCGGCTCTGAGCTGTCCTCATCCATTCCTGGATGACCTGGACCTTCTGTGTCGTGGCCTGGACCATCTCCGGTCCCACAAGTGCTGACGCCCCAGGGTCTATCCAGCACAAACGAGATCTACAAGGTCGGCCATACAATGCCTCGTATGGTGCCATCCCGATGGTGGAGTGGTAGCTGTTGTTGTACGAGGAACTCAACCAAGGGTAGGTGGTCCTCCCAGCTGTGACCAAAGTCGAGGACATATGCGCGGAGCATTTCCTCAAGAGCCTTAATGGTCCTCTCCGTCTGACCATCCGTCTGAGGGTGAAAGGCTGTACTCAGACGTAGCTGGGTCCCGAACACCTTCTGCAATCCCTTCCATAGCCGGGAAGTAAAACCAGCATCTCGATCAGAGACGATAGATGATGGCACACCATGAAGTCGAACAATCTCCTGAACGTAAAGACGTCCCAAGCTCTCCACTGTGCCCTTCTCTCTAAGGTGTAAGAAGTGAGCCGACTTGGTGAGTCGGTCGACAATCACCCAGATAGAGTCGTGACCTATGGAAGTGTGTGGAAGTACAGTCACGAAGTCCATAGATATCCCATCCCACTTCACTCCAGGACCTCCAAGGGTTGTACCAATCCTGCTGGTACCTGATGCTCTGCCTTCACCTGCTGGTAGATGAGGCATTGAGAAACGAACTCTGCCACAACCTTCTTCATGCCTGGCCACCAGTGCTGTCGTCTGAGATCCCATTACATCTTTTCCACTCTGGGATGTACCGCCAAGGGAGAAGTTTGAAACTCTCTAAGCACCTCCTCTCGTAAAGTAACTAGTACCAGGGTACGTCCTCTGAAAAGGACGTTGTGCTCTGCTCCAAATGAGAAACCATCAGGTTCCTGACCTAAGGATATCTGTGAACACCGCGTCTCATAGTCAGTGTCCCCACGCTGTGCCTCTCTGACCTGCTGTAGTAGTGGAGGAGTGACTGTGACAGACTGAAGGAAGGCTGCTCCATCTATATCCACAAAGGATATCTCTAAAGAGGCTAGCTGCTCTGTCGCCTCCTCAAGTAGCTGAATGCCCGTCCTCTTGCTGAGGGCATCTGCTACCACGTTCCCCTTTCCAGGAGTATAGACTATCTCAAGGTCATAGTCCAGGAGGAACTCGAGCCATCACCGCCGACTCAGGTTCAGGTCCTTCTGCGAGAAGATGTACCTGAGACTCTGATGGTCAGAAAAGATTGTAAATCGCTCTCCCATCAGGTAGTGTCGCCATGTATTCAGAGCGAAGACCACTACTGCTAATTCCAGGTCATGGGTAGCGTAGTTCTGCTCATGCGAACTCAACTGACGTGATCCATAGGCGATCAATGCCCGCTCCTGAATCAGGGCACATCCGAGTCCGGTCCCTGATGCATCGCAGTAGACTACGTACCCTACTCCCTCCTTAGGAAACCTCAAGATAGGTGCGCTGGTCAATCTCTGTCTCAGCTCCTGGAAGCTCTGATGACATCTGTCTAACCACACAAAGGGTTTCCCCTTCTTAATCAAAGATTAGAGTGGTGCCTCAACTCTAGAGAAGTCTGGCACAAATCTCTAATAGTATCCAGCTAGTCCCAAGAAACTCCGAACCTCCGTCACGCTCCTAGGTGGCTCCCAAGTTAGCACTGCCTCGATCTTCGCGGGATCCACCGAAACTCCCTCCTTCGAGATGACATGACCCAAGAAGTGGACCTCACGTATCCATAACTAACACTTTGAGAGCTTTCCATAATGCTGGTTCTCTCGGAGTGTGTCTAGTACAACCCGTAATTGGTAGGCGTGCTCCTCCTTAGTCGTCGAGTAAATCAAAATGTCGTCGATGATGACCACAAAAAATCGATCGAGGTATGGCTGAATGATCCTATTCATGAGGGCCATGAACACTGCTAGAGAATTGGTTATGCCAAAGGGCATAACCAAGAACTCATAGTGGCCATACCGACACCTGAAGGTCGTCTTCTGCACGTCCTCGTCTCGAACTCTGAGCTGGTGATAGCCTGACCTGAGGTCTATATTCGAGAACCACCATGCTCCCTTGAGCTGATCGAAGTGGTCATCAATCCTTGGTAGTAGGTAATTGTTACTCACTGTCACCTGGTTCAGGCGACGATAGTCGACACACAGTCGCAAGCTCCAGTCCGCCTTCTTGGAAAACAATATCGGGGAATCCCAGGGTGAAACACTGGGTCATATGAATCCCTTGCCCTACAAGTCCTCCAACTGTACCCACAGCTCTCAAATCTCAGTGGGGGCCATCAGATATGATGGAGTCGATATCGGGGTTGTCCCAGGGTACAGTTCTATATAAAAGTCTACCTCTCTGCGAGGAGGTAGCCCTAGAACATCATCGAGAACGATGTCCGCATACTGATCCACAAATGCAGGAAAACCAGGACTCCGCACGTCAACTGCTCCTAGGATGAGGCTAGCCAAATGATGAGTGATGGGTTGTCCTCTCCTCTGCGGAATTCCATCCTGTGCTGCGAAGGCTCCCTTTTCACCGGTGAAGGTGAACCTACTCCCGTCAGTGCGTACACATCGCACTTTGCGCCTAATACAGTCAATCTGTGCATGTACCATAGACAACGAATCCATGCCCAAAATGACGTTTTGAGGCCTCGACGCTGCTACAAGAAGATCCCAGCCGAAGATCTCGCCTCCTAGAGTAAGATCACACTACCAGCACCAGTGTGTAATCGTCGAGTCTGCTCCCATAGGAGTCTCTAGCCGTAAGGATCGAGCCAACAGCTCTGTCGGAATCTCTGAGCTCCGAACAAGGGCAGCGGCTATGAAAGAGTGACTCGCTCCTGTGTCTATAAGAACTGCAGCAAGGGTGGAATAGACACATATAGTACCTCAAATCATCTCAGGCACGCCGTGGTCGTAGGCCTCTGCTGCCTAGAGTTGTGCCTGTCTCTGCCCGCCAACTCCCTGTGGTCGGGGCGGACCTCCTGGTGGTGGTGGTGGTATAGCCTCAAAACATCGCCCACCACCTACTGCTCGGCCATCTCCCCTGCCTCGTCCGCCTCCTCCCTGTGAACCGCCACGGTCGACCCTCTGCCTCTGCCTCGGTAGTCCCTCAATCGTCTGCTGTTCCTCGGCACGGTGGGTCGGGCAGTCCCGAGCCATGTGGCCCTGCCTGCCGCACGAGTAGCATTGTCTGCCCCTTGAAATACTAGCTCTGCGCTGTGTGCCCCGCACTGTTAAGCCAGTGTCCTGAGGTCATCTTCCTGAGGGTCTAGTCTGCCTAGACCCAAGAGTCATCCGTAGACTGCCTGCTGCAGAAGACTCTTGTAGAGACCCGAAGCTTAACGTACATGGACATTACATTACTTTTGCGGAATACTTAGTACATAACAAAAACACACACACAAGGATCGTAATAGTTTAGTGTCTTTGGAAACTCGGAACGTAATCTTCTAATCGTGGTGAAAGATCTTCAATATCTCCCATAAAGACCATCCACCTTTTTTTATACCTAAAACCTTTCTTTATATCCTGGGGAAAAGAAAACATAAAAGGGTGAGCTCAAATGCTCAGTAAGGGTAAACAAAAGAAAATCAATCACATCATATTCATAAGAACATAACTTTTGGAAATCATAACCTACAAAAGAGAGCATAATTTCATAACATGAGATAAATCATAGTAGTGAAATGAAATCACAATAATCATAACATAAAACATGAAACATTGTGGAATTCACACATAATCATAGAGAATCATTTCTTGTTAGTCAAGACTCATTGCCAAGACTATCTTAGTGGACAAAGTCCCTTTCTGAATCGAGTAACCCTCGTTTCAGTCATGTTTCACTGAACCGGTATAACCTACCATTCCAGCCATGTCTATCTCATGAGATATAAAATCTTTACCCAATGCATTGGAGGGAGATATAGGTCCCACCCATCTCATAATGAATCCTTTCTTATGTGTTCCACATAATCATAAATCATACATCATCGCATAACACATGTAACAAAAATGGGATTCTTGAAACATCATGACATCATAAAACAAATCATATAAGGTAAATGACTTCATAAAAATAATTCCCTCAAAACATAATCAAATCAATGTAATAATAGGGATAAAAATATAACCCTATATTATCTTAGATGGAAAATAATTTTGATAAAACATTTGAAATAAATTCTTGAGGAAAATATCCTTTCTTCTTCAAAATCAATTTCTTTTCACAAAACATCATGCAATTTTAAAAGAATGATATTTTATTAAAAATATTCATGATATCTTTTGGAGGAAGCTTCATGAAAATAAGGCTTTATAAAACCATATAAATCCGTTCGTTCCATTTATGTTAAAAAACATTCTTCGTACTTTTGTCGGAAAAGTCAAAAAGCACCTCGTATGAAAAACTTCAAAAGATTCCTTTCATATTTTTTTACTAAAAACTCACCGAAGGGTAAAATTGGATTTAATCAATTGTAGTTGGATGGAAATAATATTAAATATTGATGAAACATGGATGTGGATGATAAAATACACCCCAGTAAATACTTACGAATAAACAATCTCGGATAAAAATGAGATTGTGATATTTTCCCTTACCTTAGGTCCGATTAGCTTTGTACGTGTCCGAAGCTCCTGTATAATGGTTTAAATAATGTTATTGACTTATTCCAGAATCATACATATTGATATTATATCATATAGTGTCATATTCTTAGCTTCTTGTTAGTAATATTTCATTGTTACTCTTTACTCGGGTCTTTATTGCCTTTTGTTCTTATGCGTGTTTTGCCGAATACATTCTTATTCTTCTTTTAAGGTTATATATACCTTATATCAAGAATGGTATTAGTGTAACATATATCATATTTATTCATTCAATTCATTTATATAATTACTATGTAATGATGATCATGTAGAACGAGTCGCATCACATCGTGGAGACGGTATTCCGTACGTACGCACGAGTGATGATATCGTTCCTATGATCGTGGAACTGTATTGGATTATATATATATTATTTCAGTATCAATATTAATTTATAATAATCATAAATAGTTACTCATTACACCATTATACCCATCCTTGTAAAGTGATGGTGGAAAAATAGATTACACCACGGCGTGGAGACGGTATTCCGTACGTATGCACGCGCGGTGATTTCATTTTTATGTGGGATGGATAGAAGGTGAATTAGGGTTGTTTCATATTTATAATAACATAGCAGTATGTAAGTAATACAGATGTTATTACTTTATCATGAAACAACTAAAGAAGAAGAAGTTGAAGAAGAAAGAAATTGAAAAGATCGGTAAGGGATATTACCTCTTCTTTGGAACGCCTCTTTGAATCCCCCACTTAGGGAACTAAGATTGGTCTTTGAAGAAGACCAGGACCTCTAGGATTATTCTAGGGAAGTGGAGAGGATAAAATGGCAGGGGTTGGCCGAACTTGAGTACTCAAATTGGTGTGAGTAGGAGGGGGAGGAGGTGCCCTTTTATAAGGGAGGAGAGGGGCACCTTAGGAATATCTCAAAATATTATTTTATATTAGAGTCAAAATCGGTTTATAATGGTTCCAAAGGGTCTTATTTAGAAGATAAGGTGGGGATGGGTCGCAATCCTATCAACCAATAGGATTTATACAAGTTTAGGGTATTATTTTAACCTTATCAATTATATTTAACTCTAAGTTAAATAATTTAACTTTTACCGTGTCTTTTTGTTTTCTTTCACTATATGGTTAATACACTTACTATAACATGCCAAAAGAACCCCAAATTGTTTATTATTAATATATATATCCTTATCTAAGTCATCTGGACGAACCTTAGATTTTTAGGAATACAATAACAATTAATAATATAATATTTGATTTAAAAACTATTTTGTGTCAATTTTGACACTATTTGATATATGATTTTTGTGAAAGTCATAACAGAATTATATGTTCGAACCATGTTGATTAAATCAACATTAATATATCATAGTAACCTAGAAAATTAATGGAATTCATAAAAAGTCTTAAATTACATTTATTTTGGTGTTTATAACATCAATTATGTCAATATATCATTTATAAGATAATTACTGCACCATCATTGTGTCATAAATAAATTAAATTATTTAATGTCTAAAAATTACAAATAAAATACCATCATGTATTAAAGCTTTTAATCTTTCTAATGAATATTTATAGTCGAATTTATCTTATGTATAACCCCATATTAAAAATTATTTACTTATTAAACATTGATTTTAACTATTTTAACCCTTCTTTAAATAAATTAATAATAAATGTCCTAATCTAATCCAAGTGGGCCTAAATGGTCATATTTTATTCATAAGGTTGTTTTTGGTCGAATTAAACTTATCCAATAGAATTAGGACATGTGTTATGGTAATAATAATATCATATTTACCCTTAGTTACCCTATTTACTATTAACTGCGGTAAAAAAAGTAAAAAGTTACTATTCACAAAAAAAATTATTTTTATCTCATTGAACCACATTTTACTTACTGATATCAACCGTGTCTGTCGGATTTTCGAAATTCCATTCACAGAAGCGGTAAAATTTAGTTTTATGAAAAATTCAGTTTTTAACCTACCACTTAGTGGTTTCACTATTCATCAAAAATTGAAAGTTTTCAGAAAAATACCAAAAATTAGGCCTAAGCTATATTTGATATTATGAACTCAAAAATGATGTCTATTTTACCAAATTCAAAACATATCAGTTTCATTAACTAATTTAAAAATTAATTCTCGTCGTCAAAACAAATAGCGTGTTTTTAAGAGATAATAACTATCAAAAGATTGACACTAGTTTATAACTGGTTTAAATGTGAAATTACTTCCAATGACCAAAATTGTATTAAATTGTAAAAATATATTCTAAATATACTTTGAAACCACTCAAATTAATAATTTATCACTATTAATTATTTTTATTAAAAATGTTGTTTTTAATGATAATTTAGTAATTTTCACTATTCATCAGAATATGAAAGTTATCCGAAAAGTACCAAAATTTCACCCTAAGCTAATTTCGATATTACGAATCCAAAAATGAATTCCATTTTGAAAAATAAAATTTACAAAATTTCAAAAAGTGGTTATTACTATTCATAACGGCTAGTTTTTAATAATAGCATATCGTTGTTTAGCGAAACTCGGTGTTGCGTACAACACACGCTATCGTGGATGGTCGCGATTGCGTATAATTCAAGCCAGGTCAGAGATGTGTATTGTGAAAACTCATTTTGGTGTGGTGTATAACACAAGAAATTAATAAAATTAAAAAGAATATTTTTCATAAAATCTCGGGCTGTTACATTCTACCCCCCTTAAAATGAATTTCGCCCTCGAAATTCGTCGGGGTTATAAATGGTTTACTATTCGAAAGTTTCTTTAATAGAAACCCACATTGTAAAAAGGAATACCAAAGCTTGGCTTTAAAAACTAAAGTATGAAATGTAACGATTACCCAAATAAACTAATCACTGGGTTTCGACATAGGTGAAAATATGGATATGGAAGAGAAATTTAACAATCATGTTCTGATGGAGAGTGGTATAGAACATGGCTATGGAAAATCCAGTAATCACAAATCCATAAATTTGTGACGATCTAAGGTACCATCTGATTCATCAGGTATAAGATCACTAGGACAACATTTTTGGTTTTCAAGATCTTTTCCCTAAAGTTGAAAATTTGAATTAGAATAAATACATTCTTTATTTTGGTACAATCTCACTGTTGTTCATGCCTTGAACAATTTCCACTTCATCTCTTAAATAAATGAAGTTGAATTTGTTATTTGTGAAGTGTTAGCAGATCATGTGATAGAATGACGGGTCATTCCATTTGTCTCAAACAAAAGGTTACCAAAAATTATATACATAAGTCGATCTATAGTGAGATTAATCACATATGGTTCCTAAAATGGACTTATACTTCATATATCATACTGCTTAATATAATAAAACTAGTTTCTATTAAACAGGGACTTCCTGTAGGCCAGTGGTAGGCAATAAAGGCTAGTCGCACTTCGGTTGTGGGTACGATTCCCACATCCTTGTCCGACGCAATGGGCTGTCGCCTGTCCTGCAGGTTGTCCTTTTTCTAAAACTATATTACTATAACACCCCCATCAATAATATCGAGAAAACATCTATCCTTAAACAATACTCACTTATGTCCAACATAATCCATTTCAATCTTTAGTCTTATCCATAATACTGCAGTCCACTCTCATAACATAGTGAAAACGATTACCAGAGATTTAATACCATCGTTGATCCCCATATATCATAAGATATGTTTTGTGGGTCACATTCCAAACATTCAAAGTCCTTAATAATGTATTCTCTTTAATACCTTAGTGAAAACATGAATGCAGTTAAAATTTAACACTTTCCACATACCAAAATCCTCAAAATTCTATATACTCAAACAATGATATCACTTAGTCCTTATATCAATCATGAGCTCATGAATACTATTAAACATTTAATTTTCTCGTTTTCCCTTCATTATGCGCATATCATCTTATTTCCAAAAAATATCTCAATCACTTTGAATACCACATCAATAAATATTGCAATACTCAATGATACAACATTATTTTGGAATCCCATTACGTAAACACTTAATCATTCCACCACATCGTTGTCATATTCAACATTGCCAATAGTGATCGCATGTGACTTCCCTTTGTCCTTTGCCTTCAGTGGTTGCTCATGTTGATCATCACTAACCCTTGGATTAGGGCATTTATTAGCATAATGCCCCATTTCCTTGCACTTGAAGCATTGAAGTGTTGGTGGTGCGTTCTCTGCAGTGTTTGCTTTATTCACATCATTAAAAACCCTTTTTCCATTACTTCAACACTCAGCTGCTCGATGACCTTCTTTTCCACACTTAAAACATTTTCTAGTCCCTTTAAGACAATCTCCACCATGCTTCATTCCACACTTTGTGCATAAGGAAACATTCATCTTCTTTTCACCATTATTCTGAGATTTCTCCTTGAACTCCATATTTCGTTTCTTTTTAAAACCATGAGATTGATATGTAACACCAACTTCCATTTCTACCTTGATAGCACAACGCACAATTTCTTCATAGCTACTGAAGTCTCTTATAGCTAATGCCCTTCGAAGACATGGTTTTAAGCCACTGAAAAATCGATCAACTTTACTTTCAGGTTGGATGATAATGCCAGATGCATACCTTGCAAGTCTTGTAAAATTCACTTCGTATATACCAAAAGATTCATCATCCTTTTGCTTTAGTTCAAGAAACTCCTTCTCCATCTTTGTTCGAAGAATACGAGGCAAGTACTTATTGAAAAATAAGTTCTTGAACTCATCCCATTCAATGGACTCAATTTCATCTCTTGGCCTCGTATTCTTGATCAGATTCCACCATTGATCAGCTTCACCTTCCAAACGATATACTGCTAAGATGACTTTATCATGTTCAGAACACTGAAGAACTGAAAATATCTTTTCAGTGGTACTGATCCATTGTTCAGCAACAAGTGGATCGGAAGACCCACTGAAAGAAGGTGGACGTTGCCTCATGAAGGACTCAATAGAATATTGTTCCCTTCTCTCCTCATTTGGAAGTCCAGAATGATTCATAGATTGTGTAAGTATAGCAATAAGATTTTGCACTCCATCTCCCATAACATTTTTTTGTTCAGGAGGACAATCATTGCATTGTCCATTGCATTGATCAACACGGTTCCTTCGGGTTCCAACCATCGTCTAAAACCCAAAAAGAATAGTGTGAGTGGCAAAAATCATGCTAGGGAAGACAACATAATAAAGGGGGAGTACCTTCAATATCTAACATCTTAGGTTTAATTCTATGATCCTTAGTGTAGTTCTAGTACTATAACCTATACGTATACTTAACCTTAGGGACATCCCTAGACATACCGTAGAAATATCTCTAGGGATCTCACTAATGTTTTCGCATCCTAGTTTCCAAAGGTTGACTAAACCTTTGCTCTGATACCAACTGTAGAGACCCGAAGCTTAACGTACATGGACATTACATTACTTTTGCGGAATACTTAGTACATAACAAAAACACACACACAAGGATCGTAATAGTTTAGTGTCTTTGGAAACTCGGAACGTAATCTTCTAATCGTGGTGAAAGATCTTCAATATCTCCCATAAAGATCTTCCCCCTTTTTTTTATACCTAAAACCTTTCTTTATATCCTGGGGAAAAGAAAACATAAAAGGGTGAGCTCAAATGCTCAGTAAGGGTAAACAAAAGAAAAATCAATCACATCATATTCATAAGAACATAACTTTTGGAAATCTTAACCTGCAAAAGAGAGCATAATTTCATAACATGGGATAAATCATAGTAGTGAAATGAAATCACAATAATCGTAACATAAAACATGAAACTTTGTGGCATTCACATATAATCATATAGAATCATTTCTTGTTAGTCAAGACTCATTGCCAAGACTATCTTAGTGGACAAAGTCCCTTTCTGAATCGAGTAACCCTCGTTTCAGTCCTATTTCACTGAACCGGTATAACCTACCATTCCAGCCATGTCTATCTCATGAGATATAAAATCTTTACCCAATGCATTGGAGGGAGATATAGGTCCCATCCATCTCATAATGAATCCTTTCTTATGTGTGCCACATAATCATAAATCATACATCATCGCATAACACATGTAACAAAAATGGGATTCTTGAAACATTATGACATCATAAAACAAATCATATAAGGTAAATGACTTCATAAAAATAATTCCCTCAAAACATAATCAAATCAATGTAATAATAGGGATAAAAATAGAACCCTATATTATCTTAGATGGAAAATAATTTTGATAAAACATTTGAAATGAATTCTTGAGGAAGATATCCTTTCTTCTTCAAAATCAATTTCTTTTCACAAAACATCATGCAATTTTAAAAGAAAGATATTTTATTAAAAATATTCATGATATCTTTTGGAGGAAGCTTCATGAAAATAAGTCTTTATAAAACCATATAAATCCATTCGTTCCGTTTAAGTTAAAAAAACATTCTTCGTACTTTTGTCGGAAAAGTCAAAAAGCACCTCGTATGAAAAACGTCAAAAGATTCCTTTCATATTTTTTTACTAAAAACTCACTGAAGGGTAAAATTGGATTTAATCAATTGTAGTTGGATGGAAATAATATTAAATATTGAGGAAACATGGATGTGGATGATAAAATACACCCCAGTAAATACTTACGAATAAACAATCTCGGATAAAAATGAGATTGTGATATTTTCCCTTACCTTAGGTCCGATTAGCTTTGTACGTGTCCAAATCTCCTGTATAATGGTTTAAATAATGTTATTGACTTATTCCAGAATCATACATATTGATATGATATCATATATGGTCATATTCTTAGCTTCTTGTTAGTAATATTTCATTGTTACTTGTTACTCGGGTCTTTATTGCCTTTTGTTCTTATGCGTGTTTTGCCGAATACATTCTTATTATTATTTTAAGGTTATAGATACCTTATATCTAGAATGGTATTAGTGTAACATATATCATATTTATTCATTCAATTCATTTATATAATTACTATGTAATGATGATCATGTAGAACGAGTCGCATCATATCGTGGAGACGGTATTCCGTACGTACGCACGAGTGATGATATCGTTCCTATGATCGTGGAACTGTATTGGATTATATATATATTATTTCAGTATCAATATTACTTTATAATAATCATAAATAGTTACTCATTACACCATTATACCCATCCTTGTATAGTGATGGTGGAAAAATAGATTACACCACGGCGTGGAGACGGTATTCCGTACGTATGCACGCGCGGTGATTTCATTTTTCTGTGGGATGGATAGAAGGTGAATTAGGGTTGTTTAATATTTATAATAACATATCAGTATGTAAGTAATACTTATGTTATTACTTTATCATGAAACAACTAAAGAAGAAGAAGTTGAAGAAGAAATAAATTGAAAAGATCGGTAAGGGATATTACCTCTTCTTTGGAACGCCTCTTTGAATCCCCCACTTAGGGAACTATGATTGGTCTTTGAAGAAGACCAGGACCTCTAGGATTATTCTAGGGAAGTTTATAGGAGAAAATGGAAGGGGTTGGCCGAGCTTGAGTACTCAAATTGATGTGAGGAGGAGGGGGAGGAGATGCCCTTTTATAAGGGAGGAGAGGGGCACCTTAGGAATATCTCAAAATATTATTTTATATTAAAGTCAAAATCGGTTTATAATGGTTCCAAAGGGTCTTATTTCGAAGATAAGGTGGGGATGGGTCGAAATCCTATCAACCAATAGGATTTATACAAGTTTAGGATATTATTTTAACCTTATCAATTAGATTTAACTCTAAGTTAAATAATTTAACTTTTACCGTGTCTTTTTGTTTTCTTTCACTATATGGTTAATACACTTACTATAACATGACAAAAGAACCCCAAATTGTTTATTATTAATATATATATATATCCTTATCTAAGTCATTTGGCCGAACCTTAGATTTTTAGGAATACAATAACAATTAATAATATAATATTTGATTTAAAAACTATTTTGTGTCAATTTTGACACTATTTGATATATGATTTTTGTGAAAGTCATAACAGAATTATATGTTCGAACCAAGTTGATTAAATCAACATTAATATATCATAGTAACCTAGAAAATTAATTTAATTCATAAAAAGTCTTAAATTACATTTATTTTGGTGTTTATAACATCAATTATGTCAATATTTCATTTATAAGATAATTACTGCACCAACATTGTGTCATAAATAAATTAAATTATTTAATGTCTAAAAATTACAAATAAAATACCACCATGTAGGAAATCTTTTTAGCTTTCTAATGAATATTTATAGTCGAATTTATCTTATGTATATCCCCATATTAAAAATTATTTACTTATTAAACTTTGATTTTAACTATTTTAACCCTTCTTTAAATAAATTAATAATAAATGTCCTAATCTAATCCAAGTGGGGCTAAATGGTCATATTTTATTCATAAGGTTGTTTTTGGTCGAATTACACTTATCCAATAGAATTAGGACATGTGTTAGGGTAATAATAATATCATATTTACCCTTAGTTACCCTATTTACTATTAACTGCGGTAAAAAAAGTAAAAAGTTACTATTCACCAAAAAAATAATTTTTATCTCATTGAACCACATTTTAATTACTGATATCAACCGGGTCTGTCGGATTTTCGAAATTCTATTCACAGAAATGGTAAAATTATGTTTTATGAAAAATTCAGTTTTTAACCTACCACTTAGTGGTTTCACTATTCATCAAAAATTGAAAGTTTTCAGAAAAATATCAAAAATTAGGCCTAAGATATATTTGATATTATGAACTCAAAAATGATGTCTATTTTACCAAATTCAAAACATATCAGTTGCATTAACTAATTTAAAAATTAATTCTCGGCGTCAAAACAAATAGCGTGTTTTTAAGAGATAATAACTATCAAAAGACTGACACTAGTTTATAACTGGTTTAAATGTGAAATTACATCCAATGACCAACATTGTATTAAATTGTAAAAATATATTCTGAATATACTTTAAAACCACTCAAATTAATAATTTATCACTATTAATTATTTTGATTAAAAAAGTTGTTTTTAATTATAATTTAGTAATTTTCACTATTCATCAGAATATGAAAGTTATCCGAAAAGTACCAAAATTTCACCATAAGCTAATTTCTATATAACGAATCCAAAAATGAATTCCATTTTGAAAAATAAAATTTACAAAATTTCAAAAAGTGGTTATTACTATTCAAAAGGGCTAGTTTTTAATAATAGCATATCGTTGTTTAGCGAAACTCGGTGTTGCGTACAACACACGCTATCGTGGAAGGTCGCGATTGCATATAATTCAAGCCAGGTCAGAGATGTGTATTGTGAAAGCTCTTTTTGGTGTGGTGTATAACACAAGACATTAATAAAATTAAAAAGAATATTTTTCATAAAATCTCGGGCTGTTACAACTCTGATACGTGCCGCCCTGCGGTGGGTCTCGGTGCTGGTGTAAACTCAGCAAGAAACCTCTCAATCAAAAGGGCCCGCTCCAGTACTCCTGTCTGAGTCGGAATGCTGAGGGAGATCAGTGATGCCCTGATCTCGTGTCTCAATCCCTGCTCAATGGTCCGGGCCTGGAAGAATGGGTCTCGTACCATGTCGGTCGAGTAGCGCGAGAGATCGATAAATCTTGCCGAGTACTGGGCGACCATCATGCTGCCCTGCCGCAGCTGAAGAAGCTCCGGAATTCACACCGCATGGAGGGTGGCTAGGACGAACTCCGAGTGGAAGAGGCTCTCAATGTCCATCCAAAGTAGAGATGCCTCATCGTGCACCTGGAGCATCAAGCTCCACCATCGGCCCGCTACTGTGTGCAGTAGGCTCGCAGAGAGGATCACTATGAGCTCTGCCGGTGTCCTCACTAGCCTGAAAACTCATACGAATGCCTCCATCCAGTCCTCGGTAGCCTGGGGGTCCGTCTCCCCACGGAACCTGGGCAGTCGCTAGTGCTGGAACTCATGCAGTTCCCTAAGGTGACGTGCATCGTCAGCGGCTAGGGATGGAAGCATCGGTGGCTCGGCGGGTAGGGCTACCGCCGGTGCCACTGCTGACAAAGGGTCCTGCACCGAGGCCTCATCGCTCGGTGGGCTGTCGTCACGCTCAACTCTCAGAAACCTAGATGGCTACCGTCGTGGATACATTATGAAAAGGAAATAGGTGCGACACGGTCAGAACAGTATACCTTGTGAGCTGACACAAAGTATTCACAAGAAAACATGAAACACACATGCAATCAATGTTTTTGTGCATTAAGTCGGAAATTAGAAGTCAGGGTCCTGGTGTACGGATACGTCGGCCGCTGCACCAACACTGGACTCCCTGGACTGATAACCACACCCAATATGCTTAACACTATTGCTTCACAAAGAAAAAAGATCAGAGTCTGATATAGAACCGAAATCCTCTGATACCAATTTGTCACGACCCTTCCTTGGGACACGTGTCGTGACTACCCCAAGCCCGCCTTCCATAGGCCAGGGGCTGGCAACTAGAACCAAGGCGTAAATCCCGGTAAAGGGAAGGCATGGCCTTTGTAATGTAAACAAGCACCACAGAGTAAGAAAGCGGAAAAAGTAAACACTAAGTAAAAACTGGTACAACAGTAAGTGCAGAAAAGTAAGTGGTCCAGTATAAAAACCCAAACTGAAAGTAAAGTAAAACTAGAAAGGGAAAACAGCAACTGAAAAATAAAAGCCGCTACGTAGAGATGTCCACTGGAAATCCCAACTAAAGGGTGGGTACAGATAGCTCCACTGCACCTCGGGTCCCGCCATCCGCTCTGAGTATGTCCCACCCAGTGGTCCACCTCCAGGTACCGTCCTGCTCTACAAACCTCAACCATGATCAACGTTGTCTTTCCTATGCAACCAACACAATGTAGTGCGGACATAGCCCGTGCAGGGGGGAGTATAAGCTACTCAGTAGGGACCCCGAGACCCCCGAAGGTCTCCCAAAATCCACAAAGGATAAACCACAAAGGAAAGATACAATCACGAAGTAACAACCGACACTGCTTAGGTATATACCCATACATATACCTAAGTCATCAATTCCAGTACACTCCAACATCCAAGCCCAAGTACAACCCAGTCCACACAGGAAAGAAAAACGTAATCCACACAGGATAGCACAACACAAACCACAATTGAATGGAAAACGTAAATCCACACAGGATAGCACAACACAATCCACAAAGGAAAGCAAAACAGGGTTTCAGCTCACACAGGTATACTTCTTCGAAAGACGATAGAGATGATCACTGATCCATCTAAGTCGTCGGACCCACAAAGGATCGATAGGTACTAACCCCCACAATGACCCACACAGGATTGGTAGGAACC
The DNA here is from genome assembly GCA_963277665.1 of Viscum album. Taxonomy (NCBI): domain Eukaryota; kingdom Viridiplantae; phylum Streptophyta; class Magnoliopsida; order Santalales; family Viscaceae; genus Viscum; species Viscum album. Next base: position 752,730,890 of record OY728127.1, read on the forward strand.
AACCCCCGTAATGACCCACACAGGATCAGACCCACACAGGATCTGTAGTCGCAAGCTCACACAGAACCGCTGAGTGCTGAACCATAAAGGATCAGACCCACACAAGATCGGTAGCACTGTTCCACACAGGATTGCTGAGTGTTGTAGTCGTCGTCATTGAATCCACTGAGGATCTCTGCACAGTCATCGTCGCAGTCACAGTAGCAGTCGCAGCCAGCTCTAGGATTTCCACACACAGCAAGCTCGTTCGGGAGGGTCCGCTCCACGAGACGAGAGGCTGATACATCAACTGACACATAGTCCATAGTTGATGTATCAAAAAGTTCTGTATCATCAACAGGAACTCAACATCGCAGACGACGCATCTATCGGATGCCCGGTCTGAGAGTTATTGGCCTTTTCGTCCCAGGGGCCCGGTTGTTTTTTAAGGCAAAACCAACTCAACCGTACTCCACCTGCATCCAAAACTCGGGAAGAGTAAGCCAAATGATCTGTCACACTAAGAGAAATTCAACAATGTTGACGGCACGTCAATCGGACGTCTGAAGCCCAAGATATGAGCGTTTCTGCTCCGAGGGCCCGGTTGGTTTCGTGTACGAACCAACCCAGCCGAACTCAAAATAATCCGAAACCTTGAGTGAGATATACCGAAATGACCATCTCGTCTCAAGGATCGCATCGCAACTGGCGGTGCGTCTATTGTAGTTCTGTAGCCCATGTAATGGGAAAAAGACCGAAGACGGTCTGAAAACAGGGGTTTTGGGCCCGGACCGTCCAGGCCCAAGACCCCCCCCCCCCCCCGGTCGGTCCGAACTGGGTCGAACCCCCACCCCCCCCCCCCCCCCCCCCCCCCGGTCAGGGTCGGCCCAGCCCGGCGCGACCCGGCCCGGCGGTCCGGCTAGGCGGCCGACCCAGCTGGGCACAGCGCGCCTAGCGCGCTGGCAGCCCGGCCGAAGGCCGAGCCATTGGCAAAGGTGGGGGCGCCTGCCCCCCTTGTGTAACCGCGGCCCCCCATTTATTAACTTCTTCTCCCGCCCAAACGCAACTACGGTAAAGGTTCCTTTAAGCAATTACCGGCGTTGCGAGTTCATCGGTGCCATCAGATTTCAATTCCGAGCACCGGTTCAAAATATTGGAATATCCGCTCATTCGTTCACTGAACGTACCCGAGCTAAACTTCAGATAGAAATTCCGGGCACTCCGGGCTTCGGAATCAAGTGCCGTCTGAAACTGCGTTCTTGTAAAATTTCAAAGAAAATTAAGAAAAAATTTCCCTTGAATTTTATGGGTCTTTACAATAGTTCACGACAGGTATACATCAACGAGAATGGAAATAAATATGATTAGTTTTAAGCTAGATCATTTTATTCTACATATAGATTCTGCTGATGATCCATGAAGTTTCATTATACCGTTGATCCACAAAGGGTCTCTCTACTACCGATCTACAAAGGGTCACACTACTGCGGATCCACAGAGGGGAATACTACTACTGATCCATGTATTGTCTCTCTGATGCTGATATATTGAGGTTCTCTCTATTTTTGATCCACATATGGTCACACTATTGTCGATCCAAGAGGTTTACCCTAAGGGTGAGCCACAGAGGGTCGTACTTCACATGAAAACCATCTAGAGGATTCCCACACATGGTGCGCTTAAGTGTTGGAGATTCTAGTCCTTATACTATTAGTCATACCTCAACCACCATCAAGTCCCATGAATATGTAACCCACAGAGTGCCTTGTTGTAAGGGTTCCAATGCGACATATGGGGCATCAATCGGATGCCCAGTCTGTATGTTATTTGTAAAAAAGGTAAATAGAGGCCCAGTTGGATTGGAGTCCAATCCAAGAAAGCCATAATCCAAAAATTTTCAAAAAAAAGTGGAGTATCTCAAAAGGACCACCCTATGACAAGTGTCCCAATGCCACAGACGACACGTCAATCAGATACATGGATTACGAGATATAACAGTATTAGTGAAACAATACCGGTCAGGTCTCTATCCAGTAGGGATCTGACCCAGCTGGCCCATTGGGCCCATAGGTGTAGCCTGGATAGTATGTCTAGACCCAAGTTAACCAATCCTAAATTCAGTCTAGTTGTGCTGGATTGGATACATAATGTCCGGTTTTACAGCTGGTGGCGCCAGCGGGATGGCACCCCACCTCCCGTAATGGCTGGCTGGAGCCGGCCATTGAGTCCAGTTGAGTGGCCCAATCAGGTCGTTTTTCTCCAATGTAGTGTGTTACTTACATGTTATCCAATTCCACATCCTGGATGGCCACAGATCTCACCATTGTCGTGCCTATGGGCACCGCCGTCTCCAAGCGGCTGGCTCGATCTGGCCATCCCCTTCGGTCGTTGGCACTGCCGCGCCGGTGGTGTCACGCCGACAGATTCTTCAGCGGGCCACCGTAGATGCTCTAGTGGTCTGTTTTCCTTCATGTCTATCCCTATGGTTCACCTGGGCCACCGCCTTCTCTAATAAGTATTTATATTTTTCGTTCCATCATGTTTCTTGGTCACCCACGAAGAACAATCAAAATCCAATAGTAGCGGAGGGTTTTGTCCTTGTTTAGATTGTCTCACACCCTACGTGTTATAATTTTAACATGGGGAGATTAAAAATTATTTAGAAAAATAAACCCCAAATTAAGACACTAGAAAAAACACCTTCGAGGAAAAAAGAGAGGTGGATCAACCTGTTAGTAGGATGATCTGCATTCATTTTATTTTTCATGAACGGGATGAGAGGAATCATAAAACACTTAAAATCAATTTTCTTCCCCTACATAGATTCTGTGGAATCCATTGCGGGTGAAGGAATGAATCTGTTTTAAAATATGTTGGTCGACGTTCAACGATGCCTAGATCGAATCCTCCAACTATCGTTGATAAAACAACATGCTTCGTTTGAGGGTGACATCATCGATGTTCCATTAGAGCATCGTACTGTTGTTTGTGAATTCGTATTCCAACTTTTTGATTAATAAAATAATTAATCACCACGTTTCATTTATTAATATGGTTTTTCAATAAATATTAATTAATAAACCTATTAAAAACATGAATTTACGGTTACCCAATAAAAGTAATAGTTCATTAAATGACTCTCATTAAATGATTGTCGTCACACTACAGTCCCGCCAACTCTCTCTCAACAATTGAGGAAAAAAATAAATTATATTTATTTTATTATTTTTTCCAAAAGTCCAAAAATTATATTTTTCAGGCAACCCTTACCATTAAATGTTAATATTCTCCCAATAAAATCTTTGTGCTGTGACTTAAACGTATCACCCATATTTTTAATCTGAGTACCAATCCAAAAGATAGAAAAACCCACTCACATGTTTAATGAACGTACCATAAAAAAAGGTCAAAACATCATTCTGGGATCTCTGGGCCTGAGAATCTTATGCCATCAATTTTCGTTGTACTATAATAATTTCATATAATTATGTAAAATTATATGGAATTTACAAGTCTTTACATTCTCCCCTACATATCAATTTACATCCCTAAAAGCCACAAAAAACTATGGAAAAAATGGGGGTGCTGAGCATGAATATGAGCCTCCCGATCTGTTTTTCTCTCCTGGAGGTTCCTGTGATGCCACCAAACATGCACCAGAGGGATACAAAATCCAGGTAAGACCCACTCATTCTGGTCTTCTATCTCCACTTGTGACTCAGTAAAAGTTTCCCCATCATAAATTTCCAAATTTACCAAGTCAATGATGTGTCATGGATCATGCAAATATCTCCTCAATTGTGACATGTTGAAAAGATTGTGCACCTGGTGCATCTGTGGGGGAAGATATAGGTGATACGCCACCTCTCCCACTCTTCTTAGGATATGTAAAGTTTCGATGAACTGCATAGATAGCAAGCCGCCCCGGCCTAATCTCTGCAATCCTCGTAGGGGTGAGACCTGAAGGAAAACTGACATCCCTCCTCAAACACCAAGGGTCTCTGTCTGCTATAGACATAAGTATTATTCATGATTTGTGTAGTCTTCATCTTATCCTAGATGATCTTCACCTTCTCAGTTGTTGCACATACCTAATCTGGACCCATAAGAGCTTACTCCCATGGTTTTGTCCAGTATAGAGGTGATCTGCCTGGTCTTCGATACAATGCCTTAAAAGGTTCCATGTTGATGGTGGTGTGATAACAATTTTTTAATTTGAACTCCACCAGTGGAAGGTGGTCCTCTCAACTGCGTCCATAATCATGGATGCAAGCACGAAGCATGTCCTGAAGTGTCTGTATGGTCCGCTCCATCAGACCAATTTTTTGAGGATGAACAGAGGGGCTCAAGCGTAGCTATGTCCTAAATCCCTCCAGTAATCACTTACAAAAAAATTTGTAAATTTATCTTCATGATATAAAATGAACTATGACGATACCCTATGAAGTCGTAATATCTCCTGGACATAGAGGAATTCCAATCCCTCTGTTGATCCCTGCTCTCGTATGGGTAGAAAATAGGCCGACTTAGTGAGTTGGTCAACGATCACCGATATAATTTCATGACCCCTGGACCAACGTGGTAACCACATCAGAAAGTACATGGAGATATCATCCCACTTTCATTCTTGTACCTCTAGTAGTTGTGATATTCTTGCTGGAACCTGATTCTTAGCCTCCACTTGATGACAAGTGTGCATCGTGAAATGAACTCTGCCACTTCTTTCTTCATCCCTGGATAGCAGTGTGACGTCAGAGGTATTGGTACATCTTGACCACTCTTGGATTTACTGCCAAAGGGGATGTGTGGAACTCCCTCAACACCCTCTCTTGGAACATCACTTGTATAGTGGTACATCCTCTAAAAATAAGATGCACTCCCCACCTATCAAAAATACATCAGGATCATGTCCTAAGTATATATTTGAGAAAGTCTAGCCTCATAGTCAATGTCCCTAAGTTGTGCCTCTCGAACTCACTAAATTAGTGGGGGAGTGACAGTCATAGAGAGGAGGTAAGCTACTCCATCACAATCCTTGATGGATATCTGCAACATGTCTAACTATTTTGTCACCTCACTCTGAGTCAATAATCAGGACCTCTTGCATAGTGTGTCAGCAAGTACCTTTCCCTTATAAGTAGTGTAGACTATCTCAATGTCAACTCCCACTTCATGTAGCCTCAAGATGGGGGAACTAGATAGTCTCTTCCTCATCTCCTCAAAACAATATTGACATCTCTCTATCCATATGAAGGGTTGTCTCTTCATTGTAAAAGATGAAAGGGGTGTTAATACACTAGAAATGTTAGGTAAATATCTCTGGTAGTACACTACCAACCGTAGGATACTCCACACCTTGGTCCCGCTCTCGGGTGGCTCCCAAGAAAGCACTGCCTCTATATTCACTGGATCCATAGCCACTACAGCCTCCAAGGTAATGTATCCTAGAAATTAGACCTCTTTTATCCTGAACTGGAACATCGGGAGCTTATCATAATGTTGGTGTTCTGAGAGATTATCCAGTACTATTCAAGGATGTGTGGCATGCTCCTCCTCTAACGCTAAGTACACCATGTTTTTTTCAATGAAGACCACCACAAAGTAATCGAGGTAAGGCTGGAAGATCCTTTTACTGAGTCCCGTGAACACTGTTGGGGCCTTGTCACCTTGAAAGGTGTCACAAAGAACACATTGTGGCCATACCTATATATGATGGTTTTAATCAGTATGTGCTCATCCCACACCAAAAGAAGATGAAATCTCGATCTAAGGTCTATCTTCAAAAACCACTGAGCTCCCTTCATGTGGTTGAAGAGATAGTCAATCCTCGATAAGGGATAATTGTTCTTCATGGTCACGTAGTTCAGGTGCTGATTTTCAACAAAATGCCTCAAACACCCATCTACCTTCTTGGAAAACAAAAAAGGGGCTCCCCATAGGGAAATAATAGGCCTTACAAACCACTTCCACCGCAAGTCCTCCAACTGTACCCTAAACTCACGAAGCTCCACAGGATCCATTAGATATTCTAGTGTAGATATTTGTGTCGTCTCAGGGTAAATTCTATCTATAATCCTACCTATATATATGGAGGTAATCTCAAAATATCTTATAGAAAGACTTATATATTCTGTTCCACCACTACATGATAGCTCAAACTCCCCTCATTAACTTCACTGAGGATAAGGCTAGCCATCTGATGAGTGAACGGTTGCACCCTCCTATGAGAAAGTCCATAATTTTCATCAATGTTTCACTTCTCACCATTTATGGAAAACCTTGTCCTATCCTCATCGACACACCGCACATTGCACCTCAAATAGTTGATATGAGCATGGAGCATGGATAACCTGCCCATACCCAAGATGACATCATAATGCCTCGATGATACTATGAGGAGATCCCATCCAAAGCTCTCGCCTCCTAGAGTAACCTCACAATTATGGAACCATTGTGTAATTGTTGAATCCTCTCATGTAGTAGTATTTAATCATAAGGATCAAGCCAACGGCTCCAACAGAATCTCTGAGCTCCAAACAAGTCTCATGGAAATAAAAGATTGACTAGAACCTGTGTCTATAAGAACTAAAGATAGGTTGGAGTATATAAAGTTCGTACCTTGAATCATATCTGTAGCACTGTGGTCATAGGCCTTTTCCGCCTAAAGCTGAGCTCGTCCCTATCCAACTCCTAACTGAGGTCAGGGTGATCCACCTGTGCCGAAGGTGGTAGTACATCAAACTGTCACCCCCTGGATACTGAATGACCTACTCCTATGCCACGTCCACTGCCCTGTGGACCACCTTGTTAGAACCTCTTCCTCTGGCATGGAGGTATTTTGACCATCTGTTGACCATCAGCACGATGTTGTGGGAAACTGTGTTCCATGTGACCCTACCTGCCACACGAGTAGAATTTTATGCTCCTATGGGGACATATTCTACCTTATAAGCTCCACACCTATGACCTTACATTATGGAGTCGTCCTCTCTAAGGTCTATCCCACATGGTCCTCTGTGTCATCTACCTACTTCCTACAGTAGATGACTCGACTACATGACTTCTGGTGGTGGGTCTCACCATCAGTGACTCTTCAACTAGGAATCCCTCCACCAATAGGGGTTACTCTAGCACGCTATCTTGTGTTGGGATGTTGAGCAATATCATTGAGGCTATGATCTTCTGTCAGAGTCCCAACTCATAGGTTTATCCCCTAAATAACGGGTTTCGTACCATTTTAGGGGGGTTGAGAAGGAACTTATTGAATCTCTCCAAGTACTAGGCCATTTTCTGGCTACCAAGTTGTAAGTGTCGTAGCTCAAGAATACGTAGTGATTTTAAAGTCATCGGAGTGGACTCCACCCTAAATAGGCTCCAGAAGTCCAACCTGGAAAGATCCATCTTCTCATGCATCTGGAGTGTCAGTCTCCACCATCTCCCTATTGTGGCCTGAAAGAGACAAATAACTTGGATCACTATCTGATATTCTGGTGTCTCATCCAATCTAAAAACTCATTCTATAGCCTTCATGTAGTCCTTAGAAACCAACATATATCTCTCGCCTCGATCCCTTGGATACCTCTATCTCTGGAAATCATGGAATGCGTTCAGTCGGTGTGCACGATCCGCTTGTGGGACTGGTGGAAACTTCTTCCCTACATGTGGTGCTGCTACTGGTACACCACTCGAAAGTGATATCCCTATAAGAGGGCCCTGCACCGATTCCTCATTTCTCAATGCGCCATCATCGTGACCTCTGACTATAATCACAGCGGGCTGTCTATGTAGAAGAGTTATGTAAATAAATAGATGCACCATGGTAAATAAGTTATACCTAGTTGGATTACTCAAAAGAGATCAAAACATTTTCAAAAAACATGCAAATGGTGTTTTTGTGTATCGGGTTGAAAATGAGAACTCAGGGTCCTAGTGTATGGATACATGTGTTGTCGCACCAACACATGACTCCACGAACTATAATCCATCATCAAGAAATGTAACACTATTTCTCCCTTAAAAACAAACTCTTAATTCATCTAGTAGAACCGACTCCTTTGATACCACATTGTCACGACCCATTCCCCAGGTCCCTTTCCATGACAACCCCAAGCCCACCTCCCATAGGCCATGGGTGGGATACTAGAACCAGAACGTCATTTCACAAAAAAGGGAAGGAATTTCCTCTAAATATGTACACACATAGACTAGGTACACAACAAAATAAAACCACTATGTAGAACTTCTAATAGTAAAAGTGTGAACTGAATGTAATAAGGGACAGTATACAAACCCAATTGAAAGGAATGTGCATAAAAAAATTAAAAATGTGCTCCAATGGTCATACACCAAGGATCCAACCAATGGGGTAGGTAAAAATCACTATCTATCGTCACTGCCACTCACCACATCTATCAATCACCTTTGAAATCCTTCTTGCCATGGATCCCCAAGTCTTAGTAAATCTACCTATCATCTTCACAAGTCACAACAATGTGTGGGTGAAGCCCTCGTAGGGGTGACTATAACAATACCCAGTAGCGACCCTGAGACTCCCAAAGGTATCCCAAAATTCCATAATGGAGAAACCACAAAGCATGATCTCAATCACAAATCATAAGTAAATCACTCCTCACAGAAGGTATACAACTTAAAAAAGCAGAAATAAAGATGATTTGTCTTGATTTTGATCATTTTATTCTGTTGAGAGGTTCTATTGATGATCCATGAAGGGTCTCTATACTACTGATCCAAAAAGGGTTTCTAGACTACTGATCTGTAAGGGGTCGCACTACTACCGATCCATAGAGGGCGTACATCAGCCGATCCACGAATGGTCTCTCTCATGACGATCCACAGAGGGTCACTCTATAGAAGATCCACGAAGAATCTCACTTTTGTAAATCCATAAAGGGTTTTTCTCAGGAAGATCCACAGATGGTCGCACTTCACTTGACAGCCACCCATATGATTCCAACACATGGTGTGCATGAGTTCTGGAGATTCTTGTACTCATACTATCGGTCATACCTCAACATCCATGAAGTCTCACGAAGATATAACCATATGAACCACCTTATTTTATGGGTTCCAAAGATGTATACGGTGCATCAAACAGACGACATGTTTGTATGTTATAATCAAAAAGGTAAATATTGCCCAATTGGATTCGTGTCTGATCCATCCCTACCGTACTCCTACTTTTGTCAAAAATTAATTGCAGTATCTCAAAAGGACTGCCCCATCTCAAGGGTCCAAAATCCAAATATGGCCCATCAATTGGATTCCTAATTGTGAGATATATCATTTTTAGTGAAATGGAATCAGTCGGGTCCAAGTCCAGTAGGGGTCCGGAACAGCAGGATCGTTGGGCCCACGGGTCCATCCTGGCCAGTGGGTCTGACCCGACCAACTAATCTGGACCTGATAGTGGGTCTGGACCCTAGAAAACTCGGCCCGTATGTGGGCCGATTGTGCTAGACTGGACACATAATTTCTAGTTTTCCATCTGGCGGTGGCAGCTGGGTGCCGACCTACCTCCCGTAATGGCCGGATGGACCTAGCTATCCAGTCAAGCTGAGCGGCCCAAGTGGTCAGCTCGTCTAAAACACGACGAATCAGCATTTCAGTCTCCACCTATGATGCCCAACTGGCCGTAGCACTTACTACTATGGTGCTGGAAGGAACCGCCATCTCCACACGGCCAGCTCAACTCGGCTTCCGCCACTAGTGGCTGCATCCGCGGGCCACCAGATAAGCTATGGTGGCCCATTTTACTTCTCATATGTGCCTTTATGTCACCCTAGTCAATAACTTCTCTACTATTTCCTTGTATTCGTCTATCTACAACATTTCCTGCCCTCTCATGAATAATATACAAAATTAAATAGTGGTAGAGGTTCTGGGCATCGTTCGGATTAGCCCGTGCTCTCCACATTAGCATTTTAACATGGGGTTATAAAAATAATTATTTAGAAATAATAAACCCAAATTTAAGACCCCACAATAACCACCTCAAAGAACAAAATAGACATTGATCAATCTGTTAGTTAGCTAATCCACATTCATAGTATTTTCTAAGAATGGGATGAGATGAATCATAAAACACATTGAATTCAATTTAATTCCCCTACTTGGATTTGGTTGAATACATTGCGGGCGAAAGAAGGAATCTGCATATTAAAACATTCATTGGTGTTCGTTGATTTCCATTTCTAATCCTCCCACTTGCATCGATCAAACACTTTTCTATATTAGAGGTTGATGTCATCGAAATATCTTCCATGTTCCTTCCATGGTTTGTGAATTTTCATTCCAACTTTTTGATTAATAGAAGAATTAATCCCCATGTTGTGTTAATTATTATGGTTAATTAATGAATCTTATTTAATGAGCCAACTTAACACCCAATGTTGGATTTACACAGACAATGTAATAGGTCATTAAATGAATATCATTAAATGATCGTCGTTACACTATGGTCCCACAAACATTCTCTCAACTGTGGAACAAAATAATAAAATATCTTATAGTAATTGTTATTTAAAAGTACAAAAATATATTTTTCGTCTAACCCCTTCTAGTCGAGGTAATATATACCTAATCGAATTTTGGCACTGTGAATTCAATGGTGTGCTTAGAATTTCAATATGAGCATCTCTTCAAATGATAGAAAACCCCAGTCAAACATTTTCTAAACGTACCTTAAAAAAGTTCAAAATTCTGTTCCGTGCTCTTCAGGCCTCGGAATCATGTTCTATCGATTTTTATATTCTCGTAATAATTCCTTATAATTAAAAACAATTAAGGAATTTATGTTTCTTTACAAGTTTTCCATATGGAAAAAATCAAGTGATTTTCTAAGAAAATATTTGAAAAAAATATCAATGTATATAAATATTAACTTTTTGGACATTTGAAATATATATAAGGATATCAAAAAAATTAAATTTTATAATTAAAAAAAATCCCTTTTTCTGAACACACATTTTGAAAACCACATTTCTTGAGATGATTATAAACATTATGGTTTTAAATAGTGTATAGAGAAGCCATATACCTCCAAGAATAAATAGGGATTAATTTAATGATTGTTATCATATAATTATTTTCTAAAAAATCCCCTTAATTGGTTATCATATTTGAGAGGGTTTGATTTTAAAATGTTGTTAAAAATAAAACCTTATGGCCATAGTGAAATTTAAATAAGAACTCTCTAAGGAGACAATGATTAATAATAAACATAAAATTTCATGAATAGAGGTTATTTAATTATATAAAATCTCAATTAGGTAACATGTACACCAATTAAAGAAATCATATAACACAACTGGTTTTAAAGTGAATATTTTGAGATAAAAACCCTTTACGGATTTAGTAAATTTTAATCACAAATAATTTAATACTTGAAATTCATATGTATATGTTAACAAAATTAATAAAATTATTTAATATATTAAACAATATTTTGAATGTATATACATAATAATTTTATGAAATTGTTGAATAAAGTTAAGACATGTCTCAATGAAGATGAATTGATGAGTAAAAACCCTTATGTATGAAAAATAATTCAAATAAAACACCATTAAATCAAAAATTGAATGATTAAATAGTTAAAATACCATTTATATGAATAATAAATTATATTAAAAATCAAATTGGTTTTATAGATACCAATTAAAAGAGATTAAGCATATAAAAGAATATTTGTGTCAAATATAGAAGTTTTGAGACAAAACTCTTACCATGTTTCGTTGATTAGTTGATGAAACTCTATAATACAATAATAAAACATAGATATATTAATAATATTATTACAAAAATGGAGTTTTCTATTTTATCTTCTATATACCTTATTTATAATTATTTATCAGGGATATATCGATTATTTATAGCATATTTCAACCAAGTGTTGTTTATAACATTATCAATTTTCAAACATTTTGTAATGTTGACGTCATTAGAAATAATTTTAAAAAAATCATCATTAATATATTCTTTATATACATATTAAATTTATTTATACATCTCTTATATAATTACTTATTTTTTTTAATTTTTCTATGTGAACATGTAATTAGTATTCGCTTATTTTGGAGATTTTATTGAATTATAATAATACATTAAAAATAAGTTAAATAATTATTATAATATATATATTACCATATGCTAGTTTTTATTTTATTATTATATTATAATAATCTTCTTTTTCGTGTACCCATTGTCATCTATTATTGAGTTTTATATCATCGTTCATATAGGTGGTTAAATCGAACAAAGCATGAACGAATAATAACTCGATGGTGATTATGGGTAAAGAGGTGTTTATTTTGACATAATATAATTATAATAAAAGGATAAAAATTTATAACGAAAAAATGTTCATATTCTTAGAAAAAGTACTAAAAAATATAGAGTTTATTCGTCGAGGTTGTAGTCCATGCACAGACACGATCAACATTCCATTAATGTTCTAATTGGATGGAACTGAATAAATAATGGTATTAAAATTAAATAAAAATATTATTATAATAATGATACTGAATTTTTCATTTTATCAAGGGGATACGATATTTTATTGAGGAATTTTGAGAATAAAACAGACGAAGGAGATAATAGTTACATTGGAGACCTAATTTTTCCATAGAATATCTCTAGAAGTTAATTTCCATAGGATAACATTGATTGTAAATAGGAATATGTTTTTGGGAGAGGTTTCTAGGGTGAGTACATGGAATGTGATTAGGGGATTAATTAAAAGGTTATTTTTTGGATGGGTTAATGGGATCCCCTTTAAAATTGCAGGAAAAAGAATCTTTTGGAAACTCACTTTATATTTTAAAAATTCAATGACACTATTCCATGGTTGCTGGACTAAAATAATATAAATTATTGAGTTTAGATGTTATTGGGTCTTAAATACTCAAAAAAATTAATTTCACACATGCTATAAACATGTTACATTTTTTTACTATTATGTTTTTTTTATTTTACTCTATTACCTTAAAACTAGGTCACATGTTTTTCACAAAGTAATCTTTTGTTTTATTAATTATAGAAAAAATTACCCTATATCAAAATATGGCTGTGATTGAAATACCTTTAACCCCCATTTATTCTAATTAAAATTATAAATATTATATATTTATATTTTAAATTATAAAAAATGTGTAAAAAACTCTTTTAGTAGAAAAATGTGGTTTTTTTTCATTATAGATTCCTAATATTATTTAGTGATGATTTCTAATTCAATAAGTGTTATTTAATAATTAAATTATTAAAAAAATAATTTTATTTTCATTTTTAATGGATTTAAATTTAAGTGACTTAATATTAATTCATGAATATTAATAAAACCATAATTTGATAATAACTTATTTACCATTTTCATGGAAGTTAGCAGTAATCCTATTTATATAAATTGTATTACCTAAAATTAAATTTAACATATTAAATAATATTATTTTTAATTATTATAACATAAATATCATTATATCATATTAGTTTTCTATGATTTGGAAAATTATTAATTACTTTATCACATGTACCGCATAAAAAACACATTTTTCATAAAAATGTTTTTTTAATCATATTGATTATATATGGGAAAAATTATATATTTTATATATTTTGAAAATGTTGAAAATATATTTTTATTAGGATTTATGTGAGATCTATATAAATTTAAACCCTATTTTTATGATGTGAAAATTTAAAAAATGAAATGACAAAAAAATAGTTTCAAATAAAATACGGCTCGATTTTCTAGAATGATATTCATGGGATTATTAATTGACATTTTATTTTATAAAAGATTTAATTTAATTTAAAAATATGTATTATATATATTTAAATGGATTCCTAATCATTAATTTTTTTTAATCATGACAGTATTAGAAAAATCTATTTTATAACTATTCCCATAAAAATTAATTAATTTTTTAAATATAAAATATATATCCTGGGTTAATTTTGATTTCATTCAACGAAAATATATTTTTAATATATCATATTTAAATAAAAATAATTTTATAAATAAATATAAATAATATAATTAATTTGAACATTATTTAAAATATTATTTCAAATATTATCTTCTATTAATTATTTACCTTAGAATGGAAATAATAATTAATTATTTGTCATATCAGTGATTATTATATCTTGATTAATAATGTATTATTATATTCTCTGGTTAGATAATTTTTTGGTGTAGCATATAAAGCATGTTATAGAACATAATATGTATTTTCAAGTATCCAAAATCATGGTTTGTTACATTCTATCCCTAAAAACAAATTATTTCATCACAATTTTAATATTTTCCGATAGATTAATGTAGGAGATGGTTTTATTTACACGGTTTTTTGGTATTTATAAGATGTCTAATATAAATATAACATACTCTATCAATCAATATAAACATACCTATCATTACTAAGACAGAAATGATTTTTTATAATTAAAAAACATATTCATTATATCGTACCTTCCCTAAACATTCAATGTCTCGATATTATAAAACATCTATTTAATCCCATATTCTTCAACAAATTAATTTTATATTTAATCAGAAAAAGTTTTAGCCCCTTGTTAATGAAATAAAACACTAAAAAATCTGTGAAAAAAAAATCACAAAAAATATCAAAAAATATCATCAATACCTAAGATAATGGTAAAACCGAACATACATTTTAAGCATTTGAATAATCCTTTATTTTTGTGAAATCAAGCATGTTTTAAACCTAAAAATGATACATCCCTTATAATTTTGATCATCAATTCTTATCTCTAACAGTATAAACTTTCCATAAAATCATTTCTCGAGGTTATTGATACCATTTAATATACGATTCCAAACCACCCAAGGAAAGAAACTAAATAATTAACCTTATATGTTTCACATATTCTTCAATAAATATTAAAAATTTAACAAAATATAATTGATATATAAAAATCAACCAATAAAAAAAATAAGATGATCTAGATATAATTTATATTAAAAAATCAACCACATAGCCTTTGTTAATGATGGGAAAATCACATTTCTATCAAAATATCTATATACTAATATTCATATTTTTATGTCTACATCATTATTTGGTTATAATACATAGTAGTTTTTGGATACATACCTTTCTCAACTAAAACCTTGTGATCCAAAATCAACCAAGTACATAAAACACAACAATTATGAAAATATACTAAATAATAATATTATTTAAATATGAATTATCAATCCAAATATGTATTATCTAATGAAAAAATTATTTAAATATATGATACATTCATTTTAGTTGTGTCATTCATGATCAGTCCAATAAATTTGTTGGTTCTGAGTTAATTTATGTTGTGCTATATCATATTTCTTAACCTAATCCCTTAATTTAATTATGAAATTAATCCTTCATTATGGTTCATAATGTTTAGGAAATAAAAAATAAATATCCCCATCCAGTGTCAAAATATCTATTTAATTTGACCTTCTTTCCATAAACAATGTGATGATTGTGTTAATACCAAATCCCCCCTTTTCAGGGTTATTAAGCCTCGGTACAAATGTATCATTTCCTACATCTACTTCTAATACCCAGAAAAGGTTGTTATTTACTTGAAAACTATGCCATCTCTACTTTAAAAATACATCAGGATATTATCTTATACATGGAAATATACCACAAAATCATTCATTGAGTTTTCATACAAGTTATAATATTCTAATTTCTATGGTGGTTAATAATTAACTCAACTATAATAAAGGTATATCTAAACATATTTGGATTGGCTAAATCATATCTTATCCAATATTTATTAAATATTAAACTATAATATAGTCCTCAAATGATCACATAAAAAATTATAATGTTTTTTAAACCCTAATCTAATATAGACTATGTTTCTTCTTAAATAATTATTTAGTAATTACGTGACTTAATTAAAATCATTAAAAATATTAAATTCCAATAACTTTTTACTATTAGAGATTAAGAGAATTATGAATGAAGATTATCTTTCAAAAATAATTTCTTTTCCAACCATTTACCATTTTTTTCATTATACAACACTACTTAATCTATAAGTAGTCATCAATATCTTCAATAATTTATTATCATATGATAATTTCATATACACATTTGAGGTATTACCTTTCTTCATATCTGAGTGAAATGATAACATAGGAAATGGGGGAGGATAGATATCCATTAATCGTAATCCTATGTTATGAAATTAATATATCACAAGTTAAAATAAGTTGAATGTATTGGTATATTGATGATACGTAAAAAAATACATAACCAAAAAATATTATATCACGAATCATGGAATATGAGTTTGCATAACATAATCAAAACATGAAAATGGTGAAAAACAAGAGATGGAAAATGTTAAACATAAAAAATTATCCATTTAATATATGATATAACTTGGCACAATTACAAAAAGAAGAATTTTCACCTTTCTAAACCTAGATACCATCTAACTAGTTCACACATAAAAATTTGATTACAGCTTAACACCATCACACCAAAATTTTTTGAACATAGATAAAATCTAACCTATTGATGAAATAATTTTATCTCCTATAATATAATTCATTACCAAATGAAATGGATGTCTATAATAGACCAACAAATCATTGGTTTATAACATGGACACCCATCCTCGGTTTATAATAGAACCTCTTTTCTCTGGTTTATAACATAAACCCATGTCCATTATTTATAGTAGAAGTTCTTAAAACATATCCATAAACATTTAATCCATAAGAAACAAATTGTTCATTATAACATAAACAACCAATAAAAAGAAAATTATTTTCTTTCAACACAACATAAATATACCATATAATGAAAATGTATTTCAATCAATACATCCTGTAACATTAATGGTATTTATTATTCAATATATATTAAAAAATCTATAGTATCTACAAAATATAGGTAATGGTATACAACAAATATAAGTTTTTTTACGAATAGATTATTTTTATACCATATATGTGACCACAATTCAATAATAAGAATCAATAATAGGGTGTTTATAGAAGAAATATATTGGACGAAAAATTGTTTTTATACACTACAAAAAATTTGGCATGAAAAATTTACTAATAGGTCATTCATTTGGAAGAAGTGTCTAACACATAATCCATATAGAAAAATATTATAGAGGGAATATGTAAAGACACGAAAATTTCAAGGAAATTATTTTATTAAATGCTTTGTAATTTTACGAGCCTGCAGTTTCTGACGTCACTTGATTCTGAGACCCGGTGTGCCCGGAATCAATTTATGAAGTTTTGTTCAGGTACGTTTAGTAAACATACGTGCGGGTTTTACTATCTTTTGAACCGGTTCTTGGAATTGAAATCTGAGGGCACCTATTAACTTGCAGCACCGATATTGGCATAAGGGGACCTTTACCTCATTTACGTTTTATTCGGGTTGGGAGTTAATATTTGGGGTTTTAGAATGAGATAAATAAAATGAATAAAATTGTGGAACACAATTTTATTTAAGATGGGTGGTTATTTTCCCCTAAGGGGGGTTAGTGGTGGGGCCCACATCAACATAACCATTATTGGGAGGATATTTTTGAGGTGGGGACCACACGATTTTTTTACCTTTCATCTCCCCCATAAATCCTCCCAACTCCCTTGAACATCCCTATATTATTTCATTTAGACAACTCCTCCTCTTTAATATGAGGAGACTCTCCATCTCCCTATATCCAATTAATGTTTTCCTACACATTTAATTAATGGTTTGATTCTTTGAATAAATTTTGAATTGGTTAGAATTTCATTAAAGTGGGAGAAGTGTTTATTACATATTTGCAAAGCAAATATTTTTGGTGGGGGAACCTCTGGAGATTTAGAAGGGCTATGTTCTTAAACGAAGAATGCCTCCGATAAAAACGACTTTCTCCTTTGACGAAGAATGCTTTACAATTCAAAGAAGGCAAAATCGCCAATGTCGCTCCCTCCTCGGACACACCCCAAAGTCCACGGAATCAACATCCGTTCTCCGCATCTCTGTTCTCTGTGATGCCATCTACTGTGACACTCTTCTTCGACGGCACGACGATATGCAACGTCATTTATCGAGGAGGGGGAATTATGTTCAATTTTAATTGATTAATATTTTTCTTATTCATCATTGAAAATCATGGTCCGTCTTTGGCCTTTGGAAACCGCCAAACGCAGAGGGCGTTGGCCGAACAAACAGGTCCTGATGACCCTCCGATTGTTCATGGATTATTTGGCGGCAATAACGATAGGTGGAGGCGACGAACAGAAGTAGCGGCCATGCGCCGGCCATGTGAGGAGGAACAGAGGCCCGCATCCATGGGATGCTCGGCTGACGAAGAACCAGCCGGCTAAAGGTGGTCGGGCAGAAGGAGAATCGTGGTGCTACAAGGGGAGCTGCGTTGCAGAAGACTGAGGCCCGCGTACCGTGGGCTGCTTGGTGGGAGAACTAGCCAGCAGGCGGCTAACTGGGCTGAGAAGAACCATAGCACAGGGAGGACACCGTGCTAGACGAACCCCCCCCCCCCCCCGAGCGGGCCGCTTTTGCCAAGAAGGTCGGTCGACTTCGACCGGATGGTTAGGGATGGCGGAGCCACTTAGGGACACCGGTTTGGGCAGCCAGGGGACAATGCCCCCCTCTCAGACCTCTCGGACCCCTTGGGCCGAGCCGTGGTCGGGCCGCGTTGTGCTGGGCTAGGCTGCACCCCACCGGGCTGGGCCGCACAATTCACCAGGCTGGTCCGATGCTCTGTCGGGTCGGACCCACCATAACTGTGTTGACCCGACCCGCCAGCCCACTGGGCTTAATAGGCTGGGCCCGTTTTCACTTATGTGTGAATAACATGAAGACTGTGCGTTTGATAGACGCGCCGTCTCTGGCACTGGGACCCTCATTACGTAGTAGTCCTTTTGAGATACTCTAAGCGAGTTTTCGAAAACTTTAGAAAATTTATTGGTTTGGAATGGGTGTATTTCTAACCGGGCCCCTGAAAAAAATGCTAATTACTCTCAGACCGGGCGATCATTGATGTGTCATCTGTCGCGTTGGGATTCTTTTGACGAGACGGAACATCATGATACATAAAATCTGTACTTCGTGATTGTTTATGCATCGACCCCTTTTCTCAAGGAGCAGACCCTCCCAGAATCAAGTGTGTTGTGTGCGGAAACCCTAGAGATGGCTGCGACTGTGACTAAAACAGTATTGGAATCCTCCATGGGTTCGGCAGCGATGAAAACTGTACTCGAATCCTCTGTGGGTTCAGAAGCGACAACAACTATACTGGAATCCGCCGTGGGTTCGGCAGGGAAGACAACTATAGTGGAATCCTCCGTGGGTTCGAAAGTGATGACAACTGTAATGGAATCCTCCGTGGGTTCAGCAGCGATGACAACTGTACTGGAATCCTCTTTGGGATCAGTAGGGACGACAACTGTACTAGAATCCTCCGTGGGTTCGGCAGCGACGACAACTGTATTGTAATCCTCCGTGGGTTCAGCAGCGACGACAACTGTATTCGAATCCTCCATGGGTTCTGCAGTGACGATGAATCAGTGACTACAATTGAACATATCTATCTCTATACGAGAGATGTATACCTGTGTGAGTTGAGTCTTGAATTTCAATCATTACCATCGGAGTGATTGACTTCTTTCGTGTGTGGACTGGGTTGTGCTTGGGCTCGAGAGTTGGAGACGAACTAGGATTGATAACATAGGTATATGTATGGGAATATATCTAAGTAGAGTTGGTTGATACTTCATAATTGTATCTTTTCTTGGTGGTTTATCCTTCGTGGATCCTGGGAGACCTTCAGGGGTCTCGGGGTCCCTACTGAGTATTGTTATACTCACCCCTGCACGAGAAATTCCCGCACTAAGTTGTGTTGGATGAAGAAGATAGACAACACTGATTGTGGTAGAGACTTGTGGAGTTGGACAGTACTCGGAGGTTGTCCACTTGTCGGGACATCCACGACGCGGACAGACGGACCTAAGGTACCGAGGAGACCAGCTATACCCACCCTTCATGTGGGATTCCCAGAGGACGACTCAGTTTATACTACATTACTTTACTGTTGTTTCCCTAGACATTCAGTTGTACTGTACTTTTCTGTTGGGTTTTTTATTCTATCCCATTTACCTTTCAGTACATAATTTGTATTGAGTATTACTTTGTGCTTACATCAGTTTTCATACTCTTTTGTGTTTGTTTTCTATCATAAAGGCGATTCCATTCCTTTTTATAGGAATTTACACCTTTGGTGCTAGTCGCTAGCCCCTGGCCTATAGAAGGCAGATTTGGGGTAGTCGCGGCTTGGGCCCCGAGGACAGGTGGTGAAAAATTGGTATCATAGGAGTCTGTTCTACCTTAAAACTTGGACCATTTTCTATCTAACTGTGAAGAAATAGTGTTAAGAGTATTGAGTGTGGTTTTCAGTTCATAGAGTCCATTTCTGGTCTGGTGGCCGACGTATCCATACCGAAGGACCCTGACCATTGATATCTGACTCAGTGCATGAAAACAATGACTGCATGTGTGTTTAAAAAGTTTTCATTGTGATAGATTTGTGTCATCTCACCAGGTATACTGTTTTGACCATGACACACCTAATTATTTTTATGATGGACCCATGAACATAGCCAGCTAGGGTTTCGAGTTACATACGAGATGGTAGATCACTAAGCGACGAGGCCTTGGTGCAGGGCCCACCATAGCAGAGGTACCGGTGGAACCTCTACCAGCTGGGCCACCGATAACACCGGCTCTAGTAGCAGAGAGTGCATGCCGCCTGAATGCGTTGCATGAGTTTTAGTGACATAGGACATCGATGTTTCGAGGCGAGGCAGATTTCAGACAGCCGGGTGCTGGCTGGATCTTGTAGCATGAGTTTTCCACACAGTTGGGACACACACCGACTTGATGGTGTACCTAGATGTTAGCCTCTTTCAGGGAGCAGCTGAGAGGTGGTGGAGTCTGATGATCCAATTTTACGATGAGGTGACTTCACCTGGGGATTCATCGATGGTCATTTCAGGGCGGAGTTTGTACCAGCGATTCTACGCTCTGTGCGGGCTCAGGAGCTACTGCTCTATCCGCAGGGCTTCTAGACCATAGTGGAGTCTTCTGCAGCCAGTAGTAGGCAGATGACATGGCAGAACAAGCGGCTTAGATCAATAGTTAGGTGGCCCCCAAATATAGGTAAGGTTGTGAGGGGCACACAAATTAGAGCCATCCATACAAGGAGGAGGTAGTGATATGCATGCGGCGAGCGAGGTAACTTGGCTCGAGACTGCACGAACCATCCTGTAGATGTGCAGCAGGAAGTAGAGGGGCCATCCCGGAAGAGGCAGAGGTTCAACCATAGTGGTCCGCCGGGAGTGGACAAACATGGTAGAGGAGCTGGTCCAGTAGCAAGTGGACAGGATCTGAACTAGCTCTAGACTTGGATGCCATTGTTTTTAGGCTTCAAGCTTCATTGATGTCGTTTTTTGTGGATGCTTTGTGTATTTGTTTTTTGAGCTGCAATAATTAAAGACACCTATTCCTGTGACGTTTTCATCCCTATCTTTTTATGTGGTTGATACTGAGAGGTTCTGGTTAAAACCTTTGACTTGACTCTCATAATAAAGATTCATACAGGAGGAGACCTAGTGACCACACACTGCTGCCGACAGTGTGACATGACCCTTGGAGGCGAGATTAACGGTTGGATCTCTTGGTTGTAGCGTGGAGACCTTACGACATCGTCCGTGGAATGAAATAGCACCGTTATTGTTAGGATTGACTGTATTAGGTAAAGAACATGGTTCATCCTAGGGATGAGACAGGAATTATCTTCTCGAAAAAAAAGAAATCATAGAAGCTCTCGTAGGACATAAGAGAAAAAGGGTGTAGATGAGTTCTTTACAAATGTCTAGTCACACCAATAGTTATTTGAACGAACAGTTTATGGTTTACTCTAATAAAAAAAGTCTCAGGTGTGTCTTCTCACAGAAGGACCTGAACCTGAGACACAAGTGATGTCTTGAGTTCCTCCATGACTATGACTTTGATATAGTCTATACTCCTAGGAAGGGGAACTTTGGAGCTGATTCTCTCAGCAGAAGATCAGGCACTCAACTATTAGGAGAGGCGACAGAGTAGCAAGCCGCGTTGCAGTGATTCTTTGTGGATAGAGATGGATCAGCCTTTCTTCAGTCACTCAAAATCACTCCTCCAATCCATCAGTGAGTCAGAGAGACACATCATGAAGTTGTTGACTGGGAGATGTGATGTGCTCAGATATCCATAGAGTAGACGCCTAATGGATTTTCTAAAGGAGGGGATCACGACATACTCTTCAAGGGACGTAAATGGTACCAGTTGCACTGTAGGAGGAAGTGTGGAGGGAGTTTCACACTTCCCCTATAGTGGTACATCCAAGAGAGGAAAATATGTACCGGGACCTCAAACGTCAGCACTGGTGGCCGGGTATGAAGAAGACTATAACAGAGTTTGTTTCAGGGTGCCACACTTGTCAAAAAGTGAAGGCAGAGCACCATGTACCAGTAGTATTGGTACAAACCATGTGGTCCCAGTATAGAAGTGGGATGGGATATCCATGGATTTCATGACAGGGATTCCACGTACATCCAGAGGTCACGACTCTATCTGGGTGATCGTAGACTGACTCACCAAGTCATCCAACTTCCTATCGATCGGTGACTAGGGCTCCATAGAGAGCATGGGGTGCCTCTACATTTAGCAGATCATATGGTTTCACGGTGTGCCAGCGAATATCATTTTTGATTGTGATGATCGATTCACTTAAATGCTTTGGAAGGGATTACCCGAGGCCTTTTGGACACTACTATGATTGGTCACCACCTTCAATCCTAAAACAGATGGCTAGACTGAGAGGAACATACAGACACTCGAGGATATGATCTGTGCATGTGTCCTTGACTTTGGTCGTAGCTGGGAGGATCACCTACCCTTGGTGGAGTTTGCATACAACAACAACTACCACTCCACCATCGGGAAGGCACCATATGAGGCACTGTACAACCGAACTTGCAGATCACCTCTGTGCTGGACTGGCCCTGAGAAGTCAGCACTCGTAGGTCCATAGATGGTTCAGGCTATGACAAAGAAGGTGCAGATCATCCAAGAGTGGATAAAGACTATACAGAGCACACACAAGTCCTATATAGATAGGAGGCAGAGACCACTGGAGTTCGAGGATGGCGACCACATCTTCTTGTGGGTCTCACCTTGACGGGTCAATGGAGATTTCACTGGGGCGTCAAGTTTTCTCCCCGTTTCATTATACCTTTCCAGGTTCTCAGTGGATTCGGTGAGGTGGATTATAGCCTGGCCCTTCCACATATGTTGCACCGGGTGCATTACGTTTTCCATGTATCTTAGTTGAGGAGATACGTGCACGAACCGACCCACATCATCGATCATGGGGAGCTAGACATCGATGATGGGGCAACATTTGAGGAGGTCCTGGTTGGATTGAGGATCGACATGAGAAGGTCCTACGTGGAGGGTCAGTTCCTCTGGTGCGCATTCACTTGCAGTACAGGAACCTCTAGGAAAGAACATGGGAGCGGGAGGCTCAGATGTGAGCATAGAACCCCCATTTGTTTTCCTAGTGTGTGTTGTAACTTTATGGAGATGTAAATCCCTAAGGTGGGAGTAATGTAAAGACCCAAAAATTTAAAGGAAATTTTTTTCTTAAATGATTTGGAATTTTACGAGTCTACGGTTTCTGATGGAACTTGATTCCAAGGCCTGGTGTGCCCGAAATCAATTTCTGATGTTTTGTTCGGGTAGGTTCAGTAAACGTACATGCAAGTTTTTCTATCTTTTGAACTGATTCTCAGAATTGAAATCTGTCGGCACCGATAAACTCGCAGTGCTGGTATTCAATTAAGGTGACCTTTACCGTAGTTGTGTTTTTTTCGGGATGAGTGTTAATATTTGGGTTTTTAGAATGAAATGAATAAAATGAATAAAATTATGGAACACAATTTTATTTAAGTTGGGTGGTTATTTTCTCCCATGGGGTTTTTGTTATGGGGCCCACAACCACATAACCTCCCATGTGAGGATATTTTTGTGGTGGGGCCCACACGATTTTCCAACCTTTCATCTCCCCTTAATTCCTCCCAACTACATTGAACATCCCATCATTAATTCTTTTTGACAACTCCTCCTCTTTAATATGAGGAGCCTATCCATCTCCCTCTCCCCCATTAATGTTTGCCTACACATTTACTTAATGGATTGATTATTTGAATTAATTTGAATTGGTAGGAATTTCTTTAATGTGGGAGAAGTTTTTATTAAATATTTGCATGGCAAATATTTTTGGTGGGGGAACCTCTGGAGATTTAGAAGGGCTACGTTCTTAAACATAGAATGCCTTCAAAGAAGAACGACTTTCTCCCTCGACAAAAAACACTCTAAGATTCAAAGAACATGATATCGCTAATCCCGCTCCCTCCTAAGAAGCACACCGACGTCAACGGAATCGACAAACATTCTCCTCAACTCTATTCTCCGCAACGCCATTCTCCGCAACTCCATATAATGTTATGCTCTTCTTTTGTGGCTCAACGACATGCGACGTAATTTATCGAGGTAGGGGGAATTAGGTTCAATTTTAATGGAATAAAATTGTTCTTATTCATCGTTGAAAATCGTGGTCTGTCGTTGGCCTTTTGATACCACATACTGCAGAGGTCGTGGGCCGAACGAACATGGCCAGACGTCTCTCTGATTGTTCATGGATTCTTTGGCGGCGACAATGAGAGGCGGTGGCGATGAATGGAAGTAGTGGCTGTGTGCCGGACACATGAGGAGGAACCACGGCCCACAACCACGGGTCTCTCAGCCGACGATGAACCGTCTGTCTGAAGTCGGTCGTGCCGATGGAGAACCACGACCCTACACGGGGCGCCGCGCTACGGAAGAAAGAAGCATGCGTACCGCGGGCCGCTCTACGGGCGAACTGGCCGGCAGGCAGCCGGCCGGGCTGAGAAGAATCGCGACACCAGGAGGGCGCCGCGCTGGACGAACCACGGCCCGCCCGAGTGGGCTGCCTATGCCAAGTAGGTCGGCCGGCTTCAGCCTGCCTGTTAGGGTGGGCAGCACTGCTTGGCGCCATCAGTTTGGGCAGCTGGGGGACCACGCCACCCTCTGGGACCGGTCGGTCCCCTCGGGCCGGGCCGCGCCATGTTGTGTCGGGCCCTGTCGGGCCGCACCGTGCCGCACCAAGCCGGGTTGTGCTGTGCCGCGCTGCATCATGCCGAGCCGCACCCCGCTGGGACAGACCGCGCTGCGCAATTCACCTGGTCGTTCTGATCCTCTGCGGGGTCGGACCTACCGAAACTTGGTTGACCCGACCCGCCAGCCCACTAGGTTTAATGGGAAAGGCCAGTTTTCACTTAAGGGTGAATGACTTGAAGACTACGTGTCCGATAGGCACGCCGTCTGTGGCACTAGAACCCTCACGACGTGGCTGTCCTTTTGCGATACTCTAAGTGAGTTTTGGACAACTTTGGAAAATGGCCGGGATTAGAATGAGCATATTTCCAACCGAGCCCCTAGAGAAAAAATTCTAATAACTCTCTGAACAAAAGATAGATTCATGCATCGTCTATTGGGTTGGGTATCTTTTGATGAGACGAAACATCCATATACATCAACTCTGGACTTCGTGATAGTTGATGTGTCGACCCCTTTGCTCGAGGGGCGTACCCTCCTGGAATCGAGAGTGTTGTGTGTGGAAACACTATAGATGGATGCAAATGTGACAAAAACTGTACTGGAATCCTCCATGGGTTTGGCAATGATGAAAACATTACTAGAATCTTCCATAGGTTCGGTAGCGAGGACAGCTGTACTGGAATCCACTGTGGGTTCGGCAGAGATGAAAACTGTGCTGGAATCCTCTTTGGTTACGGCAGTGATGACAACTATACTGGAATCCTACATGGGTTTGACAGTGACGACAAATTTACTGGAATCATTTGTGGGTTCGGCAACGACGACAACTATACTGGAATCCTCCTTTGGTTCGGCAGCGACGACAAATGTACTGGACACCTCCATGGGTTCGGCAGTGATGACAACTTTACTCGAATCCTTCGTGGGTTCATCAATGATGACAACTATACTGGAATCCTCGATGGGATCGACATTGATGATGAATCAGTGACTACATCTGAACATCTCAATCTCTATACAAGAGATGAATACATGTGTGCTCTTAGTTTTGACTTTCAATCATTACCATTGGAGTGATTGAATTGTTTCCTGTGTGGACTAGGTTATGCTTGGGCTCGAGAGTTGGAGCCGAACTGGTAATGATATCATAGGTATATGTATGGGAATATACTTAAGTATATTTGGTGGATACTTAGTGATGGTATGTTTTCATTGTGTTTTATCCTTCATGGATCCTAGGAGTCCTTCGGGGGTCTTGGGGTCCCTACTGAGTTCTGTTATACTCACCTCTGCACGGGCTATGCTGCACTACGTTGTGTTGCTTACAGATGAGAGACAACACTAATCATGGTAGAGGCTTGTGGAGATGGACGGTACCCGGAGGTGGACCAATTGGTGGGACGTGCACGGAGCAGACGGACGAACACGAGGTACCGAGGAGACCATCTGTACCCACCCTTCAGGTGGGATTCCCGGAGGACGACTTAGTAGTTGCTGCTTTACTTTACTAATATTGCACAAGACTTTCAGTTATACTGTAATTTTCAGTTTGGTTTGTATTCTGGCCCATTTACCTTTCAACACTTACTTTATATTCAGTATTACTTTGTACTTACTTCATCTTGCATACTCTGTTGTGTTTTTTTACTATTATAAAGGCAATGCCTTCCCTTTTTATCTGGATTTACGCCTTTGGTGCTAGTCGCCAACCCCTGGCCTATATAAGGCAGGCTAGGGGTAGTCACAGCATGGGCCCCAAGGACATGCCGTGATAGTATAATTTGAAAAATAACCATGATCATGTATTGGATATATCCAGGCAATATGACATGGATGAAAAACATGTTCTCAGTGATTTAGAAATTGACACACCATATAAATTAGAAATATTCCTAAAACCTAAAAAATAATTTTATATTTAATATTTTATAATTCAATTTGATAAATAATTTCATATATAATTTATGAAAACATAAAGAGGATATCTTATATAAAATATTAATGGATGCATAAATGTTTTCAGTAACAAAAATTTAAAAAAAAGATTATTTTTAAAAGAAACATTACACATAAAATTTTATTATATTTTACATGAAAATATTTTTAAATAATATATAAGAAGATAAAAATGATTTTTTAAATAGAAACTATGATGTACCAAAAAATTATGGAGTAATGAAAAAGTGGAATTTCATTTAAAAAACAATCTATTGATAATATAATTTGTCTAAAAGATTATAAATATATATATTAAAACTATGTAAAGCGAAGAATAATAACACAAATTTCATGATGGGATGAATAATATTATTTTTATCATATATTTAATTTCTTTAAAATTTCCCATATTGGTTTTCATATTTGAGATGCCACGATTTTAAAATGCATTCTCAAAATAGAAACCCTACAACATTAGTTACATTTAGATAAATACCATTATAGTTGAAAGGGATTGGAAATATAATTTAAATATCATGAATAAATGATATATAATGTTTCTACATCTCAATAATGTATCATAGACCCCCCCATAAAACGAATTTTCTTAAAAATAAAATACATGTCATAAAGAGTGGTACTTGAGATGAAAATAACCTTATAGAATTAGTAAATTTGGAATCAAAAGTCATTAAAAGAATGAAATTAATATGGTTATATAAATGAAATTAATTAAATAACTTATTATTTAAAAATACATTCTTAGGTACTGTACACAAAAAATTAATATGAAATTTTTTTATAACATTAAAACATATCTCAATGAAGTGGAATTAAAAGTGAAAAACACTTAAAAATTAAGAAGCATATGAATAATAACATTTTGAATGAAATAGATTGCGAAGAGAATTTGATATGAAATTAATAATTATAATTCATGATTTTAAATAACCAATTTTTTATATAATCAATTTGAAGGATATTATGTGTTGAAATGAACACGCGTCTTAATGAATGATGTTTTGAGTCAAAACCCTTACATTGTTTCCTTTTTTATTTGAAGACACTCTAACAACCTATAAAATAAACATATATTTCTTATGAATCATATTTTAAAACCATATTTATATATGATAAATTTATATATTTGTTTTATCATTATTTTTTATGATTATATTCAATAGTTATAGCTTATTCAAAAAAATGGGTGATACTAAATTTAATAATATTTTGATATTTTAAAATGTTGATGTTATTACCCATAAATAGACACAATGTTCTTAATTAATATATAATTTAATATAATTTAATATATATCATATATTTATTCCAATGGAACATAAATAATTACATAATTTATATAGTTACACATCATCAAAATGCAATTCGTGTTAGATTATTTCAGTGACTTTATTGAATGGATATGATATTTTAATAGTAATATAATTAAAAAATATAATATGTCCCAAATCATATAACCATATTGATATCTTTATTATATTAAACCAGTATTAGTTTTTATATTCCCATAGTCGACGATAATATAATTTTATATCATCATTCATGTTAGTGGATAAACTAATCAAATCCTTAACATACATTAATTTGATGGGTGATTAAGGTTAGTGATTTATTTATTTTGATATAATATCATTTAAAATTAATTAAATTATTATTTTTTAATCAAGTTAACCATATTTTACAATTTTTTAAATAACTAAAAATAAGAACAAAATAAAATAAAAATTCTTGTAGGCAATAGTCTGTGCCAACATAGGATTGGCATTAATTTATTTTTCTAAGTAGATAGAAATTTATAATTTATATTTATATAATTAATTTAAAAATTTGAATATAATAATTTTTTTTTATCAAATATTTAATTTTTTGAAAAATTCATTTTGGATTTTATGATTAAAATTAAACCAGGATGAGATAATACATACTTGGGAGTTTTGATATTTCCTTGAAAGTCCCCTTGAAATTTATGGGTTTAGAATAATAATTAGACAACAAGGGATAAATATTATGGTATAGGGTTATTGGGAGAGTAAAGGGGAATATTTTAAATTATTAAATATATGGATAAGTGTTTAACTGAAAGTATTTATGTGATCCCCTTTTATAATATAGGACAATGGTACATTTGAAAATATCCATTATATTTTAATAATTTCAAGACACTATTCCTTATTTAATATGTCCAAGTCACTGAAATAATATATTTATTATACCTTTCTCTATACAATAACTTCAAAAAGTCATTCCCTCAGTTTTTTATACATTTTATATGGTTTATACCATTGATTTTTTTTATTCTACACTTTTACATTCAATTTAGGTAACTTGTTTCTAACTATATGATTTTATGTTTTATTAGTAATATAAAATAACCCATAAAATCAAATTTGTGTTTTTTGTAACATAATTTAAAAAATATTTAATAAAAATAATTTTCTCAATATTATATAATTATATTTTAAAAAAAAATAGGTACTATGTAGAAAATATATTTTAGCAGTAAATTGATATTTCTATGAATATGGATTATTAATATAATTTAATATTGATTAAATATAAAATTTGTGTTAATATATATATATATATCACTTTATATTAGTTATTTAATTTATTTATATATAATTTATTCAAAATAAATCCATTGATATGGAAAATAATAATTTTAGAATAATTTTTTCACTATTATTATGGTAGTTAATAATAATCATAATAATCTAAATATAATGCCAAAAAATTCAAATGGATAAATGAAAAAATGTAAATATTTATATCCAAAATATAAGAATAGTTTCATAATATTAACAATCTATTTTCTAGTAAATCAATCTTAACGTTAGTCCCTATAACATGTAAACACATGTTCTTATGAAAAGTCTATTCTTAAGAAAAAGGATTACATAAAGAACAAAATTATTAATTTTATCAATAATAAAGAGATTGATATGATAAAAATGTTTAAATATGAATTATTTTATATTGATAAAAATACAAAAACAAATTTCCACCTGGAAAAATTCGATTAATGAATCAAATGAAAAATATTTTTCATAAATATTACATGACCATAAAAAATGGTATTCATGAGTTTATATATTGACCTAGTATTTTGTAGAATTTTATTTTACCAAAATAATATATTATTTTTACATCTATATATAATTCCAATCATCAAAGTCATATAATATTTATTTATTAGAAAAATAAGTATTCTTTTATTATTATCTTAAATTCGATTATTTCATAAAATTCCCCAAAATACATCTTAGGATATTTTTGTTGTGATAAATTAACAATGGAATACTAAATTATAAAATTATTATTATGATATTCTAAAATTAATAATTTTAAATGATTATTTATAATATGAAGAGAAATTGTTCTTGAAAATAAACATTTCAATATTAAATAAAATTAATTATTTACCTTTTAATGAATGAAACTATTATTGGTTTACCATCATAGTTTTTATTATTGCCTTATTCAATATTTTTAATATGTTTTTGTTTCATTACATTAAGATTAAAATGTGATACAAGTTACAAAACATTATATATATATTATTTAATCTAAAATAACTTCTTGTTATAGAATTGGATGTTGATGAATACGAGACCTTTGAGTAGATAGATTTTAAAATTTAAGGATCATTAATATAATTTATTTTTGCGTGAGATAAACCATCGGTTCATGTCCTATTCAAACATGGATTCTTTGAGTAGATTTCATGGTGGTGGTGGTCGCATATGTACACTCATTATCCCATGTTGTTCGGTGCATCATGTTCTTTTCTTTTATGCTTTTTTGATCTAAATTTAGAGGCTTTGTAAACATCATGCTATTTTATGAAATCAATTATATACATTGGTGTAAGGAATTATTTTCCATTCCAATGAGTTTTATCTCCTTCTAGAGGGGTTTTTGAGGTTGGATAATGATCCTGTGAGTTTATCACATTGTTCCCCATGTTGGATGGTTGTGTAAATAATGTATTGAGACCCTTAAGAGGTATATCTCAAGGTGTTTATCATTAAAACCCCTTTCATTTTCTACATTTTTTTTAAAATTATGTAGGAAAATAAATGTTAGAGATTTATATGATGCAAGGGCACTGTTTTACCAAGTGTTTTCAATTTTTATCTACATGTAGTTATGGATGGTCAGAAGATATAATTCATATTTGTTGGAGGATTTAACGGTGTTAACAAATTATTTCAAAGATGAATTGAGATTAATTTATTAAGTTATTTTGGTTGTTCTGAAGTGTTTTAATGTTTAATTATGCGATTGTTCTTTGGAATTATGAAAACAATTATTGATAAATTAATATTGTTAATCTCTTTTTCTATATTTTTGAATAAGAGACTTAATATTCAGTACACATGTAAGTCACAGAATTCACAACATGAAGTATCATTTAGAAAAATGAATGATATCGAAGGACATAGAATTTAAGATATGGATCCCCAAAATATTCTCATAATTGTGCACCTTTGTCTCATCACCTAGGAATCCAATAGATATTTTCCAATATCCTTTGTACTCCTTCAATTGGATTAAACAAGAATATTCTAATGATCAACATATGGTGGTTGGAGGTTATTTATTCCTTCTCCAATTGTTATATTCTCTTACATTCATATTTTTATATTACAAGGACGATTTTTATCTTTATATTTTTTTATATGGATGAAGGATATACATATCTTATATTAAGGGTGTTTTATTGTTTGTTGGTTTCCCACAAATTCAGTAATAATATTTTATTTGATGATGTTTTCCCCCTGCTTGGAAAATGCTGAGTTCTTAATATTATTGTAGGGGATTTTATACCACTCATTATATTAATGTGAATTTCTGAAATTATCAATCATAAATCCTTTGGATAATGGTTTAGATAACCTAATAATGATGATGAAAAATTATTTGTCTGAAGAAATACTTTATTGTTTATGTTTTTTATTATTCTTTTTTAATTCCGCATGCATTCCAAATATATTATGATATCATTATGATTTGGAAACCATTGTTCTTTTTGTGGTACATTTTTTAAATAAGATTGAAAATGTGAAAATGTGAAAATTTGGTTTTTTTGATTAATATAGGAGGTATGATAAATTGATATCTATTCTCCCTTATCCATTTTGCAATCTAAATATTATTTCAAACCTATATCATTCTATTAATATTTGTTTATTTAGGATAACTAAAATTAGGAATTAAAAAATATATACATAAAAAACGATTAATTCATTATTGAATTTGGGAAGGTGTTTTTCAAAATAATAATTATTTTGGAATATGTGAACCATTCCTGTCCAAGATGGTTTGTAAGACTTGTGTATTTTGATTTAAATAATTTTCCTTTATGATGAAATTTATTTTGAAATGTATATATACTATAGGAACTTATAGATCCTTATTTTTTTTGTTTTATAGCCTTTTTGATAGGATTTATTGTTTCACAATGGGATTTAGCCCATTAGATTATTTTACTAATGATTTTTTGATGGATGGGTAATGGGATTGGAGCCTGAGTTGTAGTAATAATTGATGTCGTTGAATGAAGGAGAGATGGAATTATTCATGATGCTGTGGGAAAATGTGTGTTTTGGAAGAGATTAGAGAAGGGAATTACCATTTATATAATTCATATCTTTATTGATACATACTTATTATCCTAATAGTCAGATGGTATTTATTTGGTCCATTTGAAACTACATGAGGCATTTTGGTTGGGTGAAATATGAGTGAGTCCTTAGTGGTATATTAGTTTATATTCATGAGTATTCCTAGTTTTATCAAAAATATAAATTCAACTAATTAATGAAATATTTTATTTTATGGTAATATCAGATGATGACAATAGAATTAGGAAAAAATTAAATTAATTAACAGTGTCATCAATAATTTTGTTAAAACATTGTGTTCAAATAATTGAAATATAATATAGAAATACATTAATTAAAAATGAACATAATGATTTTATTCATACATTATACATAAACCCTATATGTTTTGGTTGGGGTTTCTGTTTGATGATAATGGAAAAAAATTATTCTATGTATAAGTAGTTTTTATTACTATAATTGAGTTAGTTATCATTTAAATTTTGTGATTTCATATTCTTCTACACTTGAGTTGGTAGGAAACCCGACACCAAAATAAGGGGGTTGATTTCTCCAACATCTAGGATGGTGAGGGAACAGATTGATGTGTTACCCCTCTCTCACTCTAATCCATTATATTTATTTGTGAGTAGGTGTATTATGTACCATAATGGAATATGTTACAGGGTGTGTTCCAAAATATAATATTAAGGATCAAGGTTTTATAATATATTTATGTGTGGTATATAATGTATTTTGTTAAATAGTATAATTTTATTTGGTAGTGGTGGCTCTGACATCCCATTTATTTTCTGCAATGGTTGTGATGACATGAGGTATAATGAATTTAAACAGGATGAAGTGACATTTAGACATACATTAACATATAGATTGGGCAGTGGTAATGATGATAAGGATTTTTGAACTACTATGAACATGATATATTGGGGATAAAATTTCATTGAGTTAGTAATGTCTGATTCTTAACTCACATCAGGGATGACTTACATATAGAATGCCTTGGAACATGATGTGTGACTTGGGTTGTGAGAGCCATAAACTAGTGGAGAATTATAATTGGGGTTCCATTACATATATACATTTATATATTATTTTTGATATTGAATAGTTTACTTCTATATATAATTTGGTGGGATGGCAATGGTATAAGGCCCCAGCCTTAGACCTTACTTAATCTTGAGTTATTACACGATTACACATTGAGGATCTTTTCGGGTTTAGAGTTTTAGAGAATTAGATCATAAAACTTGCATTACATTTCAAATATAAACAAAGTGGTTACATAAAGATAGTATTCTTCATTCCCATCAATGGAAATATATTTAAAATAAAACATGGATTCATTCTTGACACTTCCCTGACACTATCATCATATCATTTACCTTTCCCTTGACATGTGAAAAACATTTCAAAAAAAACTTGGGATGAGCATAAAAATCTCAGTAAGGGAGATAAAAATATGGAAAGGAAACATGGGTACATATATACATAATAATGAAATCATACTTTACCCATAAAACATAAGAACTTTAACATACCTCATCAAATCATGAATAAATCATAGAAATCATAAGACATAAAGGTAACTTGAGGCATTCATAACATTCTTACGTAGGGAGTAACCCTCTTGGTTACGTTTGGAATACCCATCACATTATATTCCCTAAATCCCTTCAGAGAAACCTTAACGTTTCACTCCTTCGCATTACCCAATGCATTGGAGAGCTATATCGGGGTCACCCGCCCTTAGATTATCACGGAACCACTCGTCTTCATAATCATTCCCAAGAACCTCAACATAATCGTATCACTTAAAACATGCATAAAGGAAACATAACATTTCCACCATTCAATCAAAAGATATCAATACAACACCTTGATATAAAAACATTTTGAAAACCATTTTCAATACCAAAATAAACGAAAATTAAAACATGGTATTTAATTTTCTTTTAAAAAAAGGTATGGGTTGTAGAGGATTTCGAAACTCAAATAATGGTCACGGTGGCGGAGAAGTCATTGTCGCCGCATACGTACGACAAAAACATTCCCTTTTGACTTTTAGTAAACGATTCATATAAAATAGATTCATTTTTAATAAATGTAAAATTCAAAGGGGTTTATACACCATATAAAAGAAGGTTGTGTATAAAACAAAATATGCCTCAATGAAAGGAGATTGAGACGAAGTCCCATACCTCGGGTCCGACTTGACTCGATCATTCTTTAATGTCCTGAATAATAAACTTGAGTTAATTTCTACTTGTTTACGAACCTTTTTCAAGTTCATTATTCATTTTATTTCACTTATTTCCATGTCATGAATACTATTTAATTATTTAAGTTAATAACGGTCGTTTTAACGATCATTGGTACTTGAGTCAAAAATAAACCCTTTATAATTACAAGTTTTTCATGTATCCATTATATCCATAATGGTATTCATGATTTAGATATCATATATGTCATATATATCCATTACATTCATGCATTTATAATATTACATAATCATTTATAGGTAAGAAATGAAATGCACCATTCATGGAGACGGTAAGCCGTACGTAGGCATGAACGCTACATTCATTTATATTTCGTATTTTATAGAATGAAGTCATAATGATATAAAGGTATATTATAATTCAGTGTAATATCATATATAATATCATATCTCCATCCATTATACGTCCCATATATGGTATTAACGAATAAAATCACTTTGAGGGGGCGGTAGTCCGCAGTTCCTTAAATGAAGATATCTTGTTTACCCATAATAAGAACCATAATGGTATTCCCAAAATGAAAAATACAGAAGCTTAAGGAAAAAATAAAAATATTTTATATCATATATAAATATATTTTCATCTTAAAGGCCACCTTTTAAGGTGTTAAAAGAATGTTGAACAATCATCGTTTCGGGAGACCGAAATTCGCCATCCACAGAAACAGTATGTTATTTAACCATTAGATGTAGGTGTGTGTAAGTGTATATCGAATAATTCTTATAAAAACATCCTAGTATATTGATGATACTTGAGTTGTTACAAAATAAATGAATAAAAAGAGTTTAGGGGGTTGGAGAAGTAAAATAAAACAAAAGGTCTCAAGTGAAGACATTACCTTAAAATCGGGTAACTCCCTTTGGTTTGAGATCAAAGGCTTCCTTGGGAAAACATCGGCCCAAATTGAGGCTTCAAGGAGTAATAGAGGGAAGAGGAGAGACAAAATGGGCAGGGTTTGGCCGAGCCAAAGGCTTTGGATGTGTGGGTAAGGAGGTAGAGGTGGGGGCCTTTTATAAGAGGAGAGGAGGGGCACTCTTGGAATGTAAAGAAATGATAATTTATTTTAAAATGAGTTTCGGATTCAAATGTACCACATTGATATAATTCTAGGTTAAGGAGATAAGGGTTCTAAATCCACCCATCCAATAGGTTTTGGACATGTGTAGGTCATATATTTTACATTATCGTTTCATTTTATTTAAATCCTTTATTAATGAGGTAATTGCTTCATCATGATGATGTCATAAATAATTTAATTTATTTAAAGTCTAAAAATTATAAAAAACTACTATGATGTAGGAAATCGTTTTATCTTTCCAATGACTATTTATAATCAAAAATCGGACTTGTATAACCCCATGTAAAAATTGTTTTAGTAAAACATCTCATGTTTGTGTCATTTTTACTTTAACATTATATAAAAAATTATTTATGTCATTTCCCACAAAAAGTGGCTCCATGGGGTCCCCAAGTTTACCCATGGAATGTCTTGGTCGACCATGACACATCCAATGAGGGTAGGACATGTGTCAAGCTCATCTCATATTATTAAATCATTATTTTTACCTTAAACTACACTAATTACCACTAATCGCGATTAAGAACTTAAATGTTACTATTCACCAAAAAATTATTTTAATCTCATTGAACCAAATTTTACTTCTTAATGACAACCATGTATGTCAGATTTTTGAAAATCAAATCACAGAAGTGGAAAAGTCTCATTTAAATGAAAAATCAGTTTTTTTAACTACCACTTAGTGGTTTCACTATTCATCAAAAATTGATGTTTTTTAGAAAGATACCAAAACGTCACCCTAAGCTATATTTGATATTCCGAATTCAACTATGATGTCTATTTTACAAAATTCAAAACTTGTATGTTGAATTAATTAATTTAATAACTGATTCCCACTATCATGACAAATAACATGTTATTATGAAACAATAAGTATCAAAAGATTGACACTAGTTTAAGTCCAATTTCAAAGTGAAATTGATTCTAATGACCACCATTGGATAAAATGGTAAAAATATATTCTAATTTAACTTCAAAACCAATTCAAAAGATATTCTGATTATATAAATAAATTATATTAAAAAGAGGTTTTGAATTAAAATACAACATTTTTCACTATTCATTAAAAAATGAACTTTATCGGAAAAACACCAAAAATTAACACAATGTATATTTTGATGTCCCAATCATAAATAATAAGTTTAATTTGACAAAATTAGCTTATAAAATTTTCAAAAGATAGATTTAAAAAGGGTTTTCCATCAAAATGTAGTAAAACAATCTTTTAAGAATATTAGTGTATTCCATGCATAAGATTGTATTTATTTTCATTTTAAGCCTCTAAAACATTATCTTAATAATTAATAGACATAGATAAATATATCTATTATTCATTACTTACTTAGGATGTTACATCCTTCACCGCTTTAGAAAATTGTGTCCCCGCAATTTATTTACTTATCGAATAAATGTGGGTACTTATCCCTCATTGTATTTTCATATTCCCATGTTTCCTCTTCCATCATGTGGTTTTTCCACAAAACCTTTACCTGATTAATAACCTTATTTCGTAACACTTGCTCCATGTGGTCAAAAATCTGGACCGGTTTTTCCTCATAAGATAGGTTCTCTTCCAGCTGAACTACCTCTAGACTCAAAACATGAGATGGATCTGGCATATACTTTTTCAACATCGAAACGTGAAAAACATTGTGTACCTGAGATAAACTCGGAGGTAAAGCCACTCGGTAAGCAA
Source organism: Viscum album (assembly GCA_963277665.1). Lineage (NCBI taxonomy): Eukaryota > Viridiplantae > Streptophyta > Magnoliopsida > Santalales > Viscaceae > Viscum > Viscum album. The sequence continues at coordinate 752,768,758 of OY728127.1, forward strand.
CTGATCCAACTCTCTCCAGAATTTCATATGGTTCAATGAACCATGGACTCAGCTTTCCTTTCTTACCAAATCGCATCACACTTTTCCATGGTGAGACTTTGAGAAAAACATGATCACCTACCTCAAAAGATAGATCCTTCCTCTTGGTGTCTGCATAACTCTTCTACCTACTCTGAGCTGTTCTCATGTGTTTCTGAATTAGCTGAACTTTTTCTGCCATCTCTTCTACCAATTCTGGTCCCATGAACTTCCTTTCACCCACTTCATCCCAGAAAGCTGGAGTTCGACACCGCTTCCCATATAATGCCTGAAATTGTGCCATCTGTATACCAGAATGAAAACTGTTATTATATGAAAATTCAACCAAAGAAAGATGTTGGTCCCAACTTCCCTGATAATCCATCGAACAAGCTCATAGCATATCCTCCATGGTCTGAATTGTTCGTTCTGACTGCCCATCTGATTGAGGATGCAATGTTGTACTACAATTTAATTCAGTACCCAACGACTTCTGAAGGCCTTTCCAATAGTTAGAAATGAACCTGGGATCACGATCAGATACAATGGAGAGGGGAACTCCATATAACCTAACTATCTATTTAAGATACAAACGGGAAAGTTGATCTAGGGAAAAATTATCTCGTATAGCAAGGAAATGAGCAGATTTAGTCATGCGATCAACAATAACCCAGATTGCATTATTACCTCGAGAGTTTTTTGGTAATCCAACAACAAAGTCCAGGGATATATTCTCCCATTTCCACTCTGGAACTGGTAAATTCTGAATCATCCCTTTCAGTAACTGTCGCTCTGCTTTAACCTGTTGACATGTCAAACACTTCACAGTAAAATCAGTAATATCTCTTTTCATTCCATCCCACTAGTAATACTCCCACAGATCTCTGTACATCTTAGTACTGCCAGGATGAACTGAAAACGGAGAACTATGAGCTTCACATAACAACTCTCTCTTCAACTGTGAATCACAAGGCACACACAATCTCTTCCCAAATCTCAAAACACAATCATTATCAATGTTGAATTCAGGCAACTTACCATTCTGAACCAGCTCTACATTTTTCTGCAACTCACTGTCTTGCTTATGTGCTTTCTTGATTCTATCTGATAGAGATGATCTCACTGATACCTGAAACAAAACAGAAGAACTTCCTGCACAAACAACTTCTATGCCAAAGTTCATCAAATCCTTCACCAAAGGATCACGTTCCAAACACAACATTTCTAATGAAGCATTACTTTTTCGACTCAAAGCATCAGCCACCCTATTTTAATTTCCCGGATGGTAATGAATTGTACAATCATAATCCTTGATTAATTCTAGCCATATCCTCTGTCTCATGTTTAACTCTTTCTGAGTGAATATATACTTTAAACTTTTGTTATTAGTATATATTTCACACTTTAATCCATACAAATGATGCCTCCAAATTTTTAAATCGAAAACAACAACAACTAATTCCAAATCATGTGTAGGGTAATTTACCTCATGAGTTTTCAACTGTCGTGAAGCATAAGCAATTACCTGATCATTCTGCATTTGGACGCAACCAAGTCCATTCAATGAAGCATCATTGTATATAACAAACTCCCCATTCCTGGAAGGTAGTTCCAAAACTGGAGCTTTCACCAATCTTCTTTTCAATTCCTGAAAACAATCATCACATTCTTTTTTCCAGATAAACATAACACCCATCCGAGTAAGCTTAGTCATTGGACTAGATAACCGTGAAAAATTTCTAACAAACCTTCGGTAATAGCCTGCCAATCCAAGGAAACTACGAATCTCTATTACATTTTTGGGTCTTGGCCATTCTTCAACTACCTTTGTTTTTTCAGGATCAATAGTTATCCCATCTTTAGAAACAATGTGACCAAGGAACAAAATTTATTGCAACCAAAACTGACACATGCTGAATTTCCCATACAATTTCTATTCTTTTAAGGTTTTCAAGTTAACCCTTAAATGTCTTTCATGCTCCTCTTTACTTTTAGAAAACACCAAAATATCATCAATGAAAACCACCACAAACATATCCAAGAACTCATGGAAAATTCTATTCATTATGTCCATGAATACAGCAGGTGCATTGGTTAGCCCAAAAGGCATTACTAAAAATTCATAATGGCTATATCTTGTACGAAACACAATCTTTGGAACATCTTCTTCCTTTACCTTCAGCTGATGGTACCCCAATCACAAGTCAATCTTTGAAAAATACTAAACTCCCTGGAGCTGGTCAAACAAATCATCGATATGAGCAAAGGATATTTGTTCTTGACAGTGATGTTATTCAAGGCTCTATAATCAATGCAAAGTCTCATTGTACCATCTTTCTTTTTAACAAATAAAACAGGAGCACCCCATGGTGATGTGCTAGGTCGAATGAAACCTCTCTCTAATAAATCTTGAAATTGCTCCTTCAACTCTAAAAGTTCAATTTGAGCCATTCGATAAGGGGGTTTGAAATTGGGTTAGCATCAGGAACTAAGTCAACAGTAAAATCACCTTCCCGATCTGGTATTATTCCAGGCAACTCATCAGGAAAAACATCAGGATACTCATTTAACATTGGCACATCATTAATCTGAATAGTTCCTTTATTTTCAACGATGTGTGCAAGGTAACATTCATTTCCATATTTTACAAGTTTCATGGCATCTTGATAAGTTATCAACAGTAAGGGTTCATTCTTGTACACAAACTGAAAGTCTTTCTGAAAATAAACTTCTTTAGATCTACAATCAATCTTAGCATGATAAATAGAGAGCCAATCCATACCGAGGATAACATCAAACACTACTAGAGGTAGAAAAATAAGGTTTTGAAGTAGGTTCTTTCCACAGATAAGGATAGGAAGATTCTTATAATTTTTTTTTTGCCTCAACATTTTCCCCATGTGTTTTTACCAACAGTTCATGAGTCATTTATTGAGATGGTATTCCTATTTTACTAGAAATGTTTTCAAATATGAAAGAATGTGTAGACCCCAAATCAAACAACACACTGGCATAATCTGAAAAAACAAACAACGTACCTAATACAACTTCATTTGATGGCCTGACATCTACTGAAGTAGTTGCAAAGAATTTCACCACCCCTTTCTGCTTGTAGTCTAACTGCTTCCCATAACTCAAGCTCTTTGTCGGACACTCTTTTGCATAGGGACCCATCTCATTGCAGTTATAACATTTCACTAACTGTAAATCAAATTTTGTCTTACCATCACCTTGATCCTTTTCAGTGCAATCACGAGCCTTATGTCCCATCTTACCACATCGGTAGCACTTTCCAGAATTCAGAAGACATTCCCCCGGATGCCTTTTTCCACATTTATCACAAATTGGAAACTTAGTTTTCTTACCATCAGACTTTTTTGAAGAATTCTTACCTTTTTCCTGCCACCTCAGTCTGTTCTTCTGTTGGTTGTTATAGAACACCTGATCATCGGAAAACTCCATTTCCACCTTCTCAGCACATCGAACAAGCTTTTCATAACTTTTAAACTCACGAGAAGCTAATGCCCTTCGATATTTTGGCTTTAATCCTGAGTAAAAATGATTGATTTTACTATCAAGGTCTCGGATAAAATTTGGAGCATACCTTTTCCAATAGAGTGAAACTTTCTTCATAGGTAGCCACTGAGTCTTCCTCTTGCCTCAATTCCAAGAATTTCTTTTCCATAATAAGTCGAACAGCTTTAGGAAAATACTTCTCAAGAAACATACCTTTGAATTCATCCCAGTCAAGAGCATCAATCTCATCGGTGTCCCTGATATTTTTAACCATAGACCACCACTGATCTGCCTCACCCTCCAAATGGTAAATAGAAAGACTAACCTTTTGAATGTATGAACACCCCATGACATCGAAAATCTTCTCCAGTGCTTTAATCCACCCTTCAGCTAACACTGGTTCAGATGATCCTCTGAATGACTGGGGATGTTGTCACATGAAATGTTCCACCACTGACATGTTCCTCTGCAGTTGATCTGGCTGAACTCGTGCATGGATACCACCACCATTTATCGCTTGAGTCAACTGTGCCATTACTACAACAAACTATTCAGTTCCAATTCTGACCATCTCAGGATGCTGATTCGGAAGGTTATTTCCTTCTGTATGCCTTCCTAGCACTGATTCCCTATTTCTTCTGCGGAAAACCATTCTGAACAAACATTTCTTAGATGAAGCAACATGGTAATCTTCAAATACTATATCACTTCAATTTGACCATAAAAAAATATTTTTGGATAATCATTTAATAGAATTCTAACTCCTAAAGTTATCTAAACTGGCCTCTGATACCAACTATAAGGCCCCTGCCTTAAACCATACTTAATCTTGAGTTATTACAAGATTACACATTGAGGATCTTTTTGGGTTTAGAGTTTTATATAATTAGATCATAAAACTTGCATTACATTCCACATATAAACAAAGTGGTTACATAAAGATAGTATTCTTCTTTCCCATCAATGGAAAAATATTTAAAATAAAACATGGATTCTTTCTTGACACTTCCTTGACACTATCATCATATCATGTTCCTTTCCCTTGACATGTGAAAAAAATTTCAAAACAAACATGGGATGAGTATAAAAAGCTCAGTAAGGGATATGAAAATATGGAAAGGAAACATGGGTACATATATACATAAGAATGAAATCATACTTTACCCATAAAACATAATCACTTTAACATACCTCATCAAATCATGAATAAATCATCGAAATCATAAGACATAAAGGTAACTTGAGGCATTCATAACATTCTTATGTAGGGAGTAACCCTCTTGGTTACGTTTGGAATACCCATCATAGTATATTCCCTAAATCTCTTCGAATAAACCTTAACGTTTCACTCCATCACGTTACCCAATGCATTAGAGAGCTATATCGTGCTCACCCGCCCTTAGTTTATCACGGAACCACCCATCTTCATAATAATGCCCAAGAACCTCAACATAATTGTATCACATAAAACATGCATAAAGGAAACATAGCATTTCCACCTTTTAATCACAAGATATCAATACAACATATTGATATAAAAACATTATGAAAACCATTTTCAATACCAAAATAAAATAAAAGTAAAACATGGTATTTATTTTTCTTTTTAAAAAAGGTATGGCTTGTAGAGGAAGCCGAAACTCATATAATGGTCACGGCGGCGGAGAAGTCGTTGTTGCCGCATACGTACGACAAAAACATTCCCTTTTTTGGTTAGTAAACGCTTCGTATAAAAAAGATTCATTTTGAATAAACATAAAAGTCAAAGGTGTTTATACACCATATAAAAGAAGTTTGTGTATAAAACAAAATATGCCTCAATGAAAGAAGAATGAGACGAAGTCCCATACCTCGGGTCCGACTTGACTCGATCATTCTTTAATGTCCTGAATAATAAACTTGAGTTAATTTATACTTGATTAGGAACCTTTTTCAAGTTCATTATTGATTTTATATCACTTATTTCCATGTCATTACCACTACGTAATTATTTAAGTTAATAACGGTCATTTTAACGATCATTGGTACTTGAGTAAAAAATAAACCCTTTATAATTACAAGTTTTTCATTTATGCATTATATCCATAATGGTATTCATGATTTAGATATCATACATGTCATATATATCCAGTACATTCATGCATTTATAATATTAAATAATCATTTAGAGGTAAGAAATGAAATGCACCGTTAATGGAGACGGTAAGCCGTACGTACGCATGAATGCTACTTTCATTTCTATTTCGTATTTTATAGAATGGAATCATAATGATATAAAGGTATATTCTGATTCAGTGTAATATCATATATAATATCATAAATCCATCCATTATGCGTCCCATATATGGTATTAACGAATCAAATCACTTTGAGGGGGAGATAGTCCGCACTTCCTTAAAAGAAGATATCACGTTTACCTATAATTGGAACTATAAAGGTATGCCCAAAATGAAAAATAAAGAAGCTTAAAGAAAACATAAACATATTTTATATCATATATAAATATAGTTTCATCTTAATGTCCACCTTTTAAGGTGTTAAAATAATGTTGAACAATCATCGTTTCGGGAGGCCGAAATTCGCCATCCACAGAAACAGTATGTTCTTTAACCATTAGATGTAGGTGTGTGTAAGTGTAGCTCGAATACTTCTAATAAAAACATCCTATTATATTTAAGATACTGGAGTTGTTACAAAAGAAATTAATAAAAAGTGTTTATGGGGTTGGAGAAGTAAAATAAAACAAAAGGACTCAAGTGAAGACATTACATTAAAATCGGGTAACTCCCTTTAGATTGAGCTCAAAGGTTTCCTTGGGAAGACATCTGCCCAAAGTGAGGCTTCAAAGAGTAATAGAGGGATGTGTAGAGAAAAAATGGGCAGGGGTTGGCCGAGCCAAAGGCTTTGGAAGTGTCGGTAAGGAGGTAGAGGTGGGGGCCTTTTATAAGAGGAGAAGAGGGGCACTCTTGGAAAGTAAAGAAATGTTACTTTATTTTAAAATGTGTTTCGGATTCAAAAAGTCCCAAATTGATATAATTTGACGGTAAGGTGATAAGGGTTCGAAATCCACCCATCCAATAGTTTTTGGACATGTGTAGGTCATAGATTTTACATTATCATTTCATTTTATTTAACTCCTTTATTAATGAGGTAATCGCTTCATCATGATGATGTCATAAATAATTTAATTTATTTAAAGTGTAAAAATGATAAAAAAAAATACTATGATGTAGGAAATATTTTTAGATTTCCAATTAAAATTTATAATCAATAATCTGATTTGCATTACCCCATGTAAATTCTTTTTTAGTAAAACATTTCATGTTTGTGTCATTTTTACTTTAACATTAAATAAAAAATTATTTATGTCATTTCCCACCCAAAGTGGCTCCATGGGGTCCCCAAGTGGACCCATGGATGGTCTTGGACGGCCATGACACATAAAATGAGGGTAGGACATGTTTCAAGCTCATCTCATGTTATTAAAACATTATTTTTACCTTAAACTACACTAATTACCACTAATCGCGATTAAGAACTTAAAAGTTACTATTCAACAAAAAATTATTTTAATCTCATTGAAACACAGTTTATGTCTTAATGACAACCATGTATGTTGGATTTTTGAAAATAAAATTGCAGAAGTGGAAAGTTTTCATTTAAATGAAAAATCAGTTTCTTTAACTACCACTTAGTGGTTTCACTATTCATCAAAAATTGATGTTTTTCAGAAAGATACCAAAACTCCACCCTAAGCTATATTTCATATTCCGAATTCAAAAATGATTTCTATTTTAAAAAATTCAAAACATGTAAGTTTCATTAATTAATTTAATAACTAATTCCCATTGTCATGACAAATAGCGTGTTTTTATGCAACAATAAGTATCAAAAGATTCACACTAGTTTAAGTCCAATTTCAAAGTGAAATTGATTCCAATGACCACCATTGGATAAAATGGTAAAAATATATTCTAATTTCACTTAAAAACCAATTCAAAAGATAATCTAATCATATAAATAAATTAGATTTAAAAGAGGTTTTGAATTAAAAAACAACATTTTTCACTATTCATTAAAAACGAACTTTATCGGAAAAACACCAAAAATTCACAAAATGTATATTTCGATGTCCCAATCATAAATAATAAGTTTATTTTGACAAACATAGCTTATAAAATTTTCACAAGATAGATTTAAAAAGGGGTTTCCATTAAAAGGCAGTAAAATAATCTTTTAAGAATATTAGTGTATTCCATGCATAAGATTGTATTTATTTTCATTTTAAGCCTCTAAAAAACTATCTTAATCATTAATAGACATAGATAAAAATATCTATTTTTCATTACATACATGGGATGTTACAAATGGAGTAGATGAGAAAATTATTATTAACAATTTATGTAATTAGTTAGTTTCATTTTTTATTAATTTTTTTCTAATTATTTTCTCAAATTTTTCATGAGAATTTTCACAGAGGATCCTACTTAGTATACATGTTATTCTAACCAATAAAATAAATAAACTATTTTATGGACTATAAGAATGGTATGGTGATTAGGACAGAATTTATATCTCAAAAGAATTATTGAGTAATTTTATAGAGTTTATATAGTTTGTTGTCATTCCGTAGTATTAGTTTTTGTATTTGAAGTTATTCATTCATTTCAGGTAATAAATTAAATGTATTCAAGTTTATTTTGGTTTTTGAACTATGTTTTTTGGATTATTTTACTTTTAATATATTAGCTTTTAAAGTTTATTTAGGGTAATAACAACTTTTTATGATTGATATACCCCTAGTTCTTGTAATAAAAAATTAATGTTTAGGATTTAGACATTAGGGATCATTATAAATCATCCAACATTGCTAGCCTAGGTGTTTTACCATTGGAGGAAGTGTGGCATGATATTAATTTTTTATTTATATAATTTATTAAAAACATTATTTATAAATATTTTTTTTCTACAATAAATTGTACTGTATGCTTTACTTTTAAAATATTTAAATTTCTTTTTGAAATCATCATACATGCATTTATGGTGTTACATGATAAATATTGTAATTTATTTTGTTCTATTATTCAATCATTGTGGATTAATTTTTTTTGATTCAATAAATATGTTGAATAATTGATTTACATATTAGGTGTCTCGGGGCCGAGATGATATTACGATCCCAAATGTATAAGATGAATCAACTAACACATTGATTATTTTCATTATATAATTGTAGTGTCTTAGGTCATACAGAGAACATTCCCTAGTTATATGGAATATATTCAATCACTCATCCTCAAAATGGTGTGATCATAAAATCATTCAACACACACACACACACACACAGATATATATATATATATATATATATATATTTGTAAATCATGAAAATGGTACTTAGATTTTACTTGGTTCACCCCGAATGTCTAATTTAAGTATAAAAAATAGGATTATGTTATGATATATTGGAAAACCACATCACACATAATTCATTTAATAAATATTTTATTTCAAGTTCACCTCGTGTCAATTTTATTTTCACGTATTATTTTTTTAAAGAGTAACTATAAATCCCGGGCACACTCTCTATTCGTATCTTATATGAACCATTTTTGTGAACTCAATGCCAATTAAATTATGAAATGGTCTCTTAAATAGATTATCAATGTGACCGTCTTTTCATGATTAATATATATTATTGAGGAACCTTTCTTAATCCATTTCAAATGGATTATATATTAGCCAATATTTTATTTCACTCTCACTCTTCAATTTCAGATGACATCAGCTCCTTAATGTGATGGTTATCTATATGTCACCCCATAAAATAGAATTAAAAACTTCTTCCAAATGTTGTTTAATCACTATTGGGAAAATTCTAGTTCACACAATCTTCATTAACAGGATATTGTTGTGTAATCCTTGTACCGTTTGATCCATTATTGTTAATAAACTAGATATGATCAATGATGCTCCATTTATATCTCTCCAATATCCATCTTATCTTAACCTGATATATTAATATGTTCATCATCATTGGTTTTCTATTAAATTTCTCTCTTAAAACTAAATATAATCATTTTTTCAATTCTCCTTAAATGTTATTTTATAAAATGTATATGGAAATATATTATTACTCTATTATCTTTCTCTTCTCATTTATAATGATAAAATATCTTGTAGATTTATTTTAAAAAAATTAATATGAAAATATTACATTGATATAACTTTTGATTATCCGTAATTTTTTCTATTTTATTTTCAATAAAATCAGTCAAATTCCATTATTTAAAACTACTGGAGACTCAGTTATTAATTCCATAAATGTTTCCAAAAAAATATTTAAATTCTATATTATTTTGAAAACATTTAATGAAATTTTTGTGTGAAAACATATCATTCACATTGTATGATTTTCTAATTCATGTGAATACATTTATAAAAGAATATAGTTATTTGGGAAATAAATCATTATGCAATCACCTTACATATTTCAAGAACTAAATCAATTATTGAATCACATCTAATCATCAATTACCTCATTATATTTAAATCACTAGAGAATTTCTTAACAACATTTCATTTAATCGTTTATAATTCCTTCTATGTTTCATACTTATATATTATTTAATGTCATTAGAGGGGTCATTCTATATTCACTACCAAATGAGATTAATCCTTACATAACATAGTGTTATACCATATTCTAGACCCAACTCTAACTATTTCATATCAAAATGAACCTTTTTGTAGTGAAGAATTTGGATCTGAGTTAATCACACACGATATAATTTGAATCAAATATAGGTTGAAGTTACTTCATAGTAAATAGAGAAATATATCACCTAATTAATTATATTGCTCCATCATAGGGAGTTTTATCTTGATTAATTCATCCAAAACAATATATAATCTTATGTAACACCATGTCTAGTAAAACATGAGTTTTAATACCCTTAACCACTCTTTATGTAGTTATTTGGTTAGTTTTTAGTTATTTTTTCCTTAGTTTATTTATATTATATAGAACTTAGAAATATTAATTAATCACCAACAATAATATAATTCACTAGTTAGTCATACTTACATATAATTGACTTCAATTTTATGATAAAATTCAAATATTTATGGATGTTTAATCTTACAGGACAACCAAATTTTCCATGAAAACATCTCATCATTCTCTAATAATATTTAAACCTATTAAAAGCTCTTCTATGTCGATAATATTATTGAATAAGTTTATATATAACCATTAAAATTGATATATGACTTCACACACAATAAATAAAAACCAATTTTAATGAAAACATAATCTGGAGGATAAAATGACTAAAATTTTCTGAATGAAAATTTCTTATGATTTTTATCAATACTTTTTTTTGAGTAGGTCCTCTATAAAGATATTTTCTAATGGGGTTATTAATATTAATATACTAAAATTTAATTTCTATAATATAATTTTAACATTTAAATAATAATAATATTTCAAGGTTCATTTATGCTTGGTGTTTTCTGTTGTATATGCAATCAAACATGGTGTTATTTTACTTTTTAATGATGCTAAAATTATAGATCAAGATATATATCATTTAAACTAATTCAAAAAATAATTCAATTCAAGATTTATCCTATAATTCAAATTAAGATTCTCAACCTCACTTGATGAGTATGATATGTCTTTAATACCATTTAATTTTTTTGGCCTCATAACAATTACAAACTATAATAACTATTGACCCTCGTACTGAACTTATCACATTTTAACAAAATCACACCCCTAGGAAAAATCTCCCCTTAAAATCTACATCACATCATATAATAATAAAAAATTAATTTCAAGGGGAGAGGGTTTCTCCAAGAAATCCTCATGTTAAGGGCCTTGGATGGTTGTGTTGAATCAATACATTTTCTTAATATTTCATGTAGTACTTCTATGTATACTTTCATTAAATTATACTTGTAACACCCCAGGTAAATAAACAGTATGACATTTTCTCATTTATCCATAATTGTGAATAAAATATTAATATAACATTAAAGTGACGCTATGCTCGATGGCGTACCAAACACGCAACACCGAGTTTCTTGAGAATCTTACGTTGTACTCTAATAATAAAAAATATTATTTTAAATGGTAGTTAACGCCTAGTTTTTGTGATGGCGGGAATGAATAGAACTAACTAAAAAATGATTATATATGTTTGTCAAATATTTTTACTTTTTACAATAAATGTTAGAGGATTAAAAATGTGAATGAATAAAATTTTATGCATAAACATTCTATTATTCTTTAAAAGGTCGATTAACCGCCTTTTGATGGCGAACATCTTTTAAATCCACTTTTTGACAATTTTATGTGTTATATTTGACAAAATAAAATTATTCTTTCGAATTGGGACATCAAAATTTACTTTGTGTAGATTTTTGGTATTTTTCCAAAAAACATCAATTTTTAAAGAATAGTGAAAAATGTTGTATTTTAATTCAAAACCTCTTTTAAATCTAATTAATTTATATGATTAGATTATCTTTTGAATTGGTTTTGAAGTGAAATTGGAATATATTTTTACCATTTAATCAAATAGTGGTCATTGGAATTAATTTCACTTTGAAATTTGTCTTAAACTAGTGTCAATCTTTTGATATATATTGTTTCATAAAAACACGCTATTTGTTCTGACAGTAGGAATAAATTATTTAATTAATTAATGTCACTTATATTTTATGAATTTTTTAAAATAGACATCATTTATGAATTCAGAATATCAAATATAGCTTAGGGTGAATTTTTGCTAATTTTCTGAAAAACTTCAATTTTTGATGAATAGTGAAACCACTAAGTGGTACTTATAAAAACTGATTTTACGTTTAAATTAAATTTTGCCACCTTTGTGTTTTGAATATCAAAAATACAACATACATGGTAGTAATTAAGATTTAAAATGTGGTTCAATGGGATTAAAATAATTTTTTGGTGAATAGTAACTTATTATGTTTTTAATCGCGAATAGAGGTAATTAGTGTAGTTTAAGGTAAAAATAATGTTTTAATAATATGAAATGACCTAGACACATGTCATACCCACCTTGGACATGTCATTTCCGAAAAAGACAATCCATGGGTCAACTTGGGGACCCCATGGAGCCACTTTGGTTAGAAAATGACATAAATACCTTTTTATTTAATGTTAAAATTAAAATGTCACAAACATGGGTTGTTTAACTAAAACAATTTTTACATGGGGTCATACTAGTCGGAAATTTGACTATAAATAGTCATTGGAAATATAAAAATATTTCCTACATCATATTTTTTTTTAAAATTTTAGACATTAAATAAATTAAATTATTAATGACATCATGATGAAGCGATGACCTCATTATTTAACGATTTAAATAAAATGGAAAGATAATGTAAAATATAAGACCTGCAGATTTCCAAAACCTATTGGATGGGTGGATTTCGAACCATTATCACCTTATACTCGAAACACATCAATGTGGGACCATTAAAATCCGAAACTCATTCTTAAATAAAGTAACATTTCTTTACTTTCCAAAAGTGCCCATCCTCTCCTCTTATAAAAGTCCCCACCTATACCTCCTTACCCACACTTCCAAAGCCTTTGGCTCGGCCAAACCCTGCCAATTTTGTGTCTCCACATCCCTCTATAACTCATAGAATCCTAACTTTGGTGAGATGTCTTCCCAAGGAAGCCTTTGAGCTCAAACCAAAGGGAGTTACCATATTTTAAGGTAATGTCTTCACTTGAGTCCTTTTGTTTTATTTTTCTTTTCCACACCCCTAAACTCTTTTTATTCCTTTATTTTGTAACAACACCAGTATCTTAAATATACTAGGATGTTTTTATGTTATGTATTCGAGCTACACTTACACACACCATCGTCTAATGGTTAAAAAACATACTGTTTTTGTGGATGGAAAATTACTACCTCATGAAACGATGATTGTTCAATCTTCTCTTAACACCTTTCATGGTGTCCATTAGGATGTCACTATATTTATATATGATATATAATTTGTTTATTTTTTCCTTAAGATTATGTATTTTTCATTTATGGAATACCTTTATGGCTTCCATTATGGGTATACTCGATATCTTCATTTTAGGAAGTGCGAACTACCACCCCCTTAAAGGGATTTGATTCGTTAATACCATATGTGGTACGTATAAAGGATATATTTAATGATATTATATATGATAACATACTGGAATTAAAATACTATTATGTATCATTATGTTTTAATTCCATTAAATATGAAATAGAAATGGAAGTAGCGTTCATGCGTATGTACGGCTTACCGTCTCTATGAACTGTGCATTTCATTTCATAACTCTAAATGTTATGTAATATTATAAATGCATGAAAATACTGGATATATATGATATTTATGATATCTAAATCATGAATAAAATTCGGTATATAATGGATATTTTACCACATCAACTGCTTGTAATTATAAAGAGTTTATTTTTGACTCAAGTACCAATGATCGTTAAAACGACCGTTATTAGCTTCAATAATAACATAGTGTTCATGACATGGTAATAAGTGATATAAAAGGAATAATTAAATTGAAAAAGGTTCTTAAGGAAGAAGAAATTAACTCATGTTTATTATTCAGGAGATTAAAGAATGATCGAGTCAAGTCGGACCCGAGGTAAGGGATCATACTTCTCTCTTTCTTTTTAAGTACACTCTTTTATGTCATTCCTTTTAAAGCTCATCTTTCAGGTTATTGGGATGCTCTTTTATATTACTCTTACTGTAATTTTTATGTTCATATTATGAGAGACCCTATTCTCTCTCATCAATCCATTTTGGATGTTTTGAGTGGCGCCGTTAGGCTGCCGAATATTCATAAGAGATCTAACCTGTCTCTTTCTTTTTAAGTACTCACCTTTATGTCACTTCTTTTAATCTCCTCTTTGTTATGTTGGGGGATGTTATTTTATATTACTCTTTCTCTAAACTTTATGTTAAAATGATTAGAGACCCTATTTGATCTCATCAATCCATTTTTTTATGTTTTAAGTGGCGCCGTTAGGCTGCCGAGTTTTCGTAAGGGATTTTTCATCTCACTTTTAGTCCCGAGAGATATATGCTACATTTTCCACCATTTCCTTTTAGTGTTGTATTTACTTCCCATTATTATACTCTTTGTGTAATATAATATCAATTATGGGTATTTACATAATTAATGTATGAACCTTCTTCAATGGGGTGAACGTTACGAATGTTACCCAAGTCGGTAAGGGAACCTTTCACCCTCCTCTTTTTAAAAGACTTCTTTTTATGACTTTTAATTCACATAATATTATGTTTGGATATGTTCCTCTATATACTTATTGATTTAAATTTTATGTCCATGTGATGAGATACCCTTTTTGTCTCTCATCAACTCATTTTCTAAATTTTGTAGTGACGCCGTTAGGCTGTCAAATTTTTGCAAGGGAACTTCTTACCCCAAATTTGATTCTTTGGGATAAACTTGTACTCCTTGAATATGCCATTCTATGAATATGTGTGAATAACCTGTGATTGTTTTACACTTAATATCCACTTATATTTGGTGTATTTTTTTCACACATAATTATGTAATTGATTTATCCTTAAACCAAGAATACCATCTTTGTAAGGGACTTCGTCTCAATCTCCATTCATTGAGGCATATTTTGTTTTATACACAACCTTCTTTTATACGGTGTATAAACCCCTTTGACTTTTACATTTATCCAAAAAGGAATCTTTTCTATACGAAGCATTTTATTAAACGACAAAAGAGAAAGATTTTGTTGTACGTATGCGGCGACAACGACTTCTCTGCCGTCGTGACCATTATTTGAGTTTCGGCTTCATCTCCAAGCTATACCTTATTTTTAAAAGAAAAATAAATACAATGTTTTACTTTTATTTTATTTTGGTATTGAAAAAGGTTTTCATAATGTTTTTATATCAATGCGTTGTATTGATATCTTTTTATTGAAAGGTGGAAATGTTATGTTTCCTTTATGCATGTTTTATGTGATAAGATTATGTTATGGTTCTTGGGAGGTGTTGTGAAGATTGGTGGTTTCATGATAAACTATGGGCGGGTGAGCCCGATATAGATCTCTAATGCATTGGGTAACGCGATGGAGTGAAATGTTAAGGTTTCTCCAAAGAGATTTAGGGAATATACTATGGTGGGCATTCCAAACGTAACCAAGAGGGTCAATCCCTACGTAAGAATGTTATGAATGCCTCATGTTACCTTTTATGTCTTATGATTTCAATGATTTATTCATGATTTGATGAGGTATGTTAAAGTGACTATGTTTTATGGGTGAAGTATGATTTCATTCTTATTTATATATGAACTCAGGTTTCTTTTCCATATTTTTTTAACCCTTACTGAGCGTTTTATGCTCATCCCAAGTTTTTGAAATTTTTTTCACAGGTCAAGGGAAAGGTACATGATGTGATGATAGTGTCAAGGATGTGTCAAGAAAGAATCCATGTTTTATATTAAATATGTTTCCGTTGATGGGAAAAATGAATACTGTCTTTTATGTAACCACTTTGTTTAAATGTGGAATGTAATGCAAGTTTCATGATCTAATTACTTAAAACTCTAAACCTGAAAAGATCCTCAATTTTTAATCTTGTAATAACTCTAGATTAAGTAAGGTTTAGGGATGGGGCCTTATAGTTGGTATCAGAGGTCAGTTTAGATAACTTTAGAGGTTAGGGTATTCTTTAAGCATAAGTGACATTACCATAATGGTTAGGATTTCAGAAAGAGTCCTAGTTTTAGATAAAGAGAATGAGTAAGTATATCTTAGTGTTTATCTTCCTCATTAGTACATGATGGTTTTGTTGATATACTCACACTGACCTTTTTGGTTTCAGTAAATGGATGGATCTAGCAGGCACCAAAGTAACAGTGGATGTGAAGGAAACTGTGACAGTGTTTTGAGAGAGCAACTGAATGATATGGGAGATGCAATGAGAACTCTTGTGTTTATCCTCAACCAACTATCTGGAGTCATGATTGACCACCTAAACCTTGGTGATTTCTCTAAGGCATCATATATGTGAGAAACAAATCCCTACAGAACTACAGGTAACAATAATAAAGGTAAGTGTGCTAAATAACCTATGTGTCAATGATGTGGAAAGAAACACCTAGGAAAGTGTTTCAAAGGGACAGAAATTTGCTATATATGTGGAAATGAAGGTCATAAAGCAAGAACCTTCCATTGAAAAAGAAATCATCCAGTTGACTTGATGAAAGGGAAAGAAGTTCATTCTAGGGGATCAATTGAATGTTTTAAATGTGGTTTTCATGGTCATTATGCAATCACATGTCCTATGAAGAAGTTTCGTGAATGGGATCACCAAGATCATACAAATACTCATTTACGAATACCTAATTCCATTCCGATTGAGGATGAAGAAACTGATAATGACCAATAAAATGTATGGATTATTTCATAAATTTTGTTCTCCTATTTTGGAATCTTAGGATATGATTCATGATTTTGTTTGTAGGAAAGAAGTATTTCAGAATAAGTTGGAAAGGAATGGTTAATGGATCATGAGGAATTTTGAATGAGTAA
Organism: Viscum album; assembly: GCA_963277665.1. Classification (NCBI taxonomy): domain Eukaryota; kingdom Viridiplantae; phylum Streptophyta; class Magnoliopsida; order Santalales; family Viscaceae; genus Viscum; species Viscum album. The sequence goes on from OY728127.1 coordinate 752,785,919, forward strand.
GAAGTCAACATATAAGGGATTCAAGAGTTATGATGAAATTCGTAAGAGTATTAAGTCTCTTTTGATGATGGGGTTACATTAGAAGACTTTTTATAGTATGTGTAACCCTGATGTTTAATATATGAAAATTTTATTCAAGGAATAGTTATATATTCTTTTGTGGAAATAGTTATAAAGAACCATTTGGGTTTATATGATCCTTACTTTTGAGGTAATTATGGGTTACTATATGTTATGATGGAAGTGAAAGGCATGAGATAAAATTGAGGTTAAATTATGTTATAATTTTTTTTATGATTTTATCTCTTTTTGGGGAATGATTTGAGGATTATATAGTTTGGAAAAAGGACAACACGCAGACCGTGTGACAACCCGTCGTGTCGGACAAAGCTACGGCAATCGAACCCACAACCAAAGTGCAACTGGTATTCATCGCCTACCATTAGACTACGTGAAGTCCCTGGTTAGTATGACTTATTCTTTTTAGTTAGGTGACTTTTTGAATTATTAGTAAGTTGATTTTGGGTTATTTATGAAAATTTTTAACCTATCATAGATGATATGTGATTAGGATAATTACTTTTCAATATGAGAATTTAGGAGTAAATGATGTTGTTTGGAGATAAATGATATGATTTAACTTGGAAGACTATGTGACTAAATCCTCAAATATTTGGGATTCAATATTATATTGGTTTAATTTGAACAATTTTATGGACAAATTGTGTATCGAATGGTCCCCGTTGAACTTTGGGTTATGTTGGACAAATTTTGTAGATTATGAAAAGATTTTCTTTTTATAAAGGTTTATCCTTTTCTGGATTATCTGATCTTGTACTAACCTTTTTGGTTTTGGTTTTGGTTAGAGTATAAAGCCCTGGGAAGTATATAGTTCTATTTTGTGTATTAGGTGATTCTCTAGAAATGGATTATAGTAATCTTAATGCGAACATGTCTTCCTAAATACTCGTCTTTTGGAGAAAATATTAGTTTGATTAAGGAATCTAGTAAAAGTAGAAAGTCTACATGACAAGTAAGTATGTTTCATTATGATTTAGTTAAGCTCAAAAATAAATTACTCAATGAAAAGTAACTTAAAACAAAAAAATTTTCTATTAACTTCTCCTACTGGGGAATCAAATACCGTTTAACCCATCACAAGTTTGTGATTTTCTTATGGTTAACATTATCCTAGACATGTTTACTATCACTCTCAATCAGAACATGAACATTTTTTCTTCCATGTCCATATTTTCATACTTGGAATCCTAGTATGGGTTAACTCGGGTGACCTTTGTACTTCTCTTTCTTTATTTTAAAGTGTTTGTTTTACTGAATCTTGTTCCGATGTGGGATTTTCAATCAAGATTCCAAGCCCAATTTTAAAATTGTGAGACGTAATTCCCAAAATGGGGGAAGGATGTAACACCCCGGGTAAATAAAGAATATGACATTTTCACATTTACCCATATTTGTGAATAAAATATAAATATAACTTTAAAGGGGATGCTATGCTCAATGGCGTACCCAACACGCAACAACGAGTTTCTTGAGAATCTTACGTTGCACTCTAATAATAAAATAATATTATTTTAAATGGTAGTTAACTCCTAGCTATTGTGATGGCGGGAATGAATAGAACTAACTACAAAATGATTATATATGTTTGTCAAATATTTTTACTTTTTACAATAAATGTTAGAGGATTAAAAATGCGAATGAATCCAATTTTAAGCGTAAACATTCTAATATTCTTTAAAAGGCCGATTAAATGCCTTTTGATGGCGAACCTCATTTAAATCCACTTTTTGACAATTTTATGTGTTATATTTGACAAAATAATATTCTTCTTTAGAATCGGGACATCAAAATTTACTTTGTTTAAATTTTTTGGTATTTTTCCGAAAAAGTTCAATTTTTAATGAATATTGAAAAATGTTGTATTTTAATTCAAAACCTCTTTTTAATCTAATTTGTTTATATGATTATATTATATTTTTAATTGCTTTTAAAGTGAAATTAGAATCTATTTTTACCATTTGATAAAATAGTGCTCATTGGAATTAACTTTACTTTGAAATTTGACTTAAACTAGTGTCAATCTTTTGATATATATTGTTTCATAAAAACACGCTATTTGTTCTGATAGCGGGAATTAATTATTAAATTAATTAATGTAACATATATGAAATTAATTTTGTAAAATATACATCATTTTTGAATTCGGAATATCAAATATAGCTATGGGTGATTTTTTGGTAATTTTCTGAAAAAACATCAATTTTTGATGAATATGGAAACCACTAAGTGGTACTTATTAAAACTGATTTTCTGTTTAAATGAAATTTTCCACCTTTGTGTTTTGAATTTCAAAAATCCAACATACATGGTTGTCATTAAGAAGTAAAATGTGGTTCAATGGGATTAAAATAATTTTTTGTTGAATAGTAACTTATTAAGTTTTTAATCGCGATTAGAGGTAATTAGTGTTGTTTAAGGTAAAAATAATGTCTTAATAATATGAAGTGAACTAGATACATGTCCTACCCACATTGGATGACTCATGGCCGACCACGAAAATCCATTGGTCAACTTGGGGATCCCATGGAGCCACTTTGGTTGGAAAATGACATAAATACCTTTTTATTTAATGTTAAAATTAAAATGTCACAAACATGAGTTGTTTAACTAATAAAATTTTTACATGGGGTTATACAAGTCATAGTTTTCACTATAAATAGTCATTGGAAAGATAAAAGGATTTCCTATATTATAGTATTTTTTTATAATTTTTAGACATTAAATTAATTAAAGTATTTATGACATCATGATGATGCAGCGATGACCTCATTATTTAATGATTTAAATAAAATGTAACGATAATGTAAAATATAAGACCTAAAGATGTCCAAAACCTATTGTATGGGTGTATTTAGAACCCTTATCACACTATCCTTGAAACAAATCAATTTGGGACCATTAAAATCCGAAACGCATTCTAAAATAATGTGACATTTCTTTACATTCCAAGAGTGCCACTTCTCTCCTCTTATAAAAGGCCCCCACCTCTACCTCCTTACCCACACATCCAAAGCCTTTGGCTCGGACAAACCCTTCCCATTTTGTCTCTCCACATCCCTCTATAACTCTTAGAAGCCTCAATTTGGTCATAATTCTTCCCAAGGAAGCCTTTAAGCTCAAAACGAAGGGAGTTACCCTATTTTAAGGTAATGTCTTCACTTGAGTCCTTTTGTTTTATTTTGCTTCTCCACCCCCCTAAACACTTTTTATTCCATTATTTTGTAACAAAACCAGTATCTTAAATATACTAGGATGTTTTTATGTTAATTATTCGAGCTACACTTACACACACCTTCCTCGAATGGTTAAATAACATATTGTTTCTGTGGATGGAGAATTACTGCCTCACTAAACGATGATTATTCAATCTTCTCTTAACACCTTTCATGGTGGAAAGTAAGATGTCACTATATTTATATATGATATATAATATTTTTATGTTTTCCTTAAGCATCTATATTTTTCATTTATGGAATACCTTTATGGATTCCATTATGGGTATACGCAATATCTTCATTTTAGGAAGTGCGGACTACCGCCCCCTCAAAGTGATTTGATTCGTTAATACCATATGTGGTACGTATAAAGGATATATTTAATGGTATTATATATGATACCATAATGGAATTAAAATACTTTTATGTATAATTATGTTTTAATTCCATTAAATATGAAATAGAAATGGAAGTAGCATTCATGCGTACATACGGCTTAACGTCTCCATGAACGGTGCATTTCATTTCTTAACTCTAAATGTCATGTAATATTATAAATGCATTAATATACTGTATATATATGATATATATGATATCTACATCATGAATAAAATTCTGGATATAATGGATATTTTACAACATGAACTACTTGTAATTATAAAGAGTTTATTTTTGACTCAAGTACCAATGATCGTTAAAATGACCGTTATTAGCTTAAATAATAACATAGTGTTCATGACATGGTAATAAGTGATGTAAAAGGAATAATGAACTTGAAAAATGTTCTTAAGGAAGTAGAAATTAGGTCAAGTTTATTATTCATGAGATTAATGAATGATCAAGTCAAGTCGGACCCGAGGTAAGGGATCCTACTCCTCTCTTTCTTTTTAAGTACACTCTTTTATGTTATTCCTTTTAAAGCTGATCTTTCTTGTTATTGGGATGTTATTTTATATTAATCTTACTGTAATTTTTATGTTCATATGATTAAAGACCCTATTCTCTCTCATCAATCCATTTTGAATGTTTTGAGTGGCGCCGTTAGGCAGCCGAATTTTCATAAGAGATCTAACATCTCTCTTTCTTTTTTAAGTACTCTCCTTTATGTCACTTTTTCTAAGCTCCTCTTTGTTATGTTGGGGGATGTTATTTTATATTCCGATTTCTGTAAACATTATGTTAATATGATGAGAGACATTATTTTATCTCATCAATCCATTTTTTTAAGTTTTAAGTGGCGTCGTTAGGCTGCCGAGTTTCGTAAGGGATTTTTCATCTCACTTTTAGTCCCGTGAGATATATGCTACATTTGCCACCATTTCTTTTGAGTGGTTTATGTACTTCCAATTATTATACTAATGGTGAATTATAATTTCATTTATGGGTATTTACATATTTATTGTATGACCCTTCTTCAATGGGGTGTACGTTTAGAACGTTACCCAAGTCGGTAGGGGAACCTTTCCCCCTCCTATTTTTAAAAGACTTCTTTTGTTATGTCTTTTAATTCACATACTATTATGTTGGGATATGTTCTTCTATATCCTTATTGATTTAAATTTTATTTCTATTTGATGAGATACCCTTTTTATCTCTCATCAACTCATTTTCTGAATTTTGTAGTGACGCCGTTAGGCTGTCAAATTTTTGCAAGGGAACTTCTTAACCCAAATTTGATTCTTTGGGATAAACTTGTACTCCTTGAATATGTCATTCTATAAATATGTGTGAATATCCTCTGATTTTTTTACACCTAATATACACTTATATTTGGTGTATTCGTTTGTCACACATAATTATGTTATTGATTTATCCTTAAACCAATGATATCGTCTTTGTAAGGGGCTTCATCTCAATCTCCATTCATTGAGGCATATTTTGTTTTATACACAACCTTATTTTATATGGTGTATAATCCCCTTTGACTTTTACGTTTATCCAAAAAGGAATATTTTTTATACGAAGAGTTTTACTAAAGTACAAAAGGGAATGTTTTTGTCATAAGTATGCGGTGACAACGACTTCTCCGCCGCCGTGAAAATGGTTTTAATAATGTTTTTATATCAATGTGTTGTATTGATATCTTGTTATTGAATGGTGGAAATGTTATGTTTCCTTTATGCATGTTTTATGTGATAAGATTATGTTATGGTTCTTGGGCATTGTTATGAAGACGGGTGGTTCCATGATAAACTAAGGGCTGGTGAGCCCGATATAGCTCTCCAATGCATTGGGTAACGCGAAGGAGTGAAACGTTAAGGGTTCTCCAAAGTGAATTACGGAATATACTGTGGTGGGTACTCCAAACGTAACCAAGAGGGTTACTCCCTACGTAAGAATTTTATGAATTCCTCAAGTTACCTTTTATGTCTTATGATTTCTATGATTTATTCATGATTTTATGAGGTATGTTAAAGTGACTATCTTTTATGGGTAAAGTATGATTTCATTCTTATGTATATATGAACTCATGTTTCTTTTCAATATTTTTTTAACCCTTACTGAGCTTTTTATGCTCATCCCAAGTTTTTGAAATGTTTTTCACAGGTCAAGGGAAAGGTACATGATGTGATGATAGTGTCAAGTATGTGTGAAGAAAGAATCCATGTTTTATTTTAAATATGTTTCCATTGATGGGAAAAATTAATACTGTATTTTATGTATTCACTTTGTTTAAATGTGGAATGTAATGAAAGTTTCATTTTCTAAATCTCTAAAACTCTAAACCTGAAAAGATCCTGAATGTGTAATCTTGTAATAACTCAAGATTAAGTAAGGTTTATGGCTGGGACCTTATAATACCACAAAATCATTGTTCTAAAATATCTTATGATTTATCTTCATTTGTCCCCATTGGAATTGTGTTCATTACAGATGTTGTGACCTTTTCAAGGATTCAACTTGCGTAAGATTTATTATTTCTTCATAGTAAAACATAAAATTCTAATTCAATAGGTATCTTCATGTTCTTTACTTTTTATAACCTGAGAATATATATTTATATTTAATGTCTCCTAATTGAAAAAGAGTTAAAAATAATATTTAGTCATATTTTTCCATAATTTTTCTCTTAACATTATAATTTTATTTTTTGTAAATGGTGTTAATTAAATACTCTCTTGATTTCTACTAGATGTATGAGAATGTTCTTCCATATCATTGATAATCATATTATAAATTTAAATTATCTATTTTTAGGTCAATTTAACCAAATTCATAACATATTATGATATAATTTTCACTACTTATTCAATTAATCATAGGATTGTAGACCATAATTACCATTCTACATGTTTTCAATAAGTGATATTATATTCCACACAAAAAAAATCTCAAGGTGAGTAATTTTAATTTCTATTTCTAGGAATAAACTTTCATATAAAATTTAATATTTTTCTCAACATAATATTACAAAAATTAGAGGATCCATAATCAGACGATTGATACTTACTATATTTTGTTACTGATGAGTTTGAAAATCCTTACCATTAAAAATACTAATTCAAAAAAACAAATAATAAAAAAATTATTTTATGATTAGTAATCCAATAATAAAAATATAAGATTACCTAAATGTATCTTTGTTTCCAATTTTTATTATTCAAATAATTTATTCACCTTCTAATTATCACTCATTGATTTGTCCACATGAAATCATATTTCCCCCATCTTAAAATTCATTATAATGTTCATCATTAACTTTAATAATGATATATGAAACCAAAAATTAATATTTGTCACAAATATTACTTATTTTAAAGTTAAATTTCATTTAATTTCCATTTATTCTTTGTCTTTGGGGTTTCTAAAAATTTTATGGTGGAATGGGTGAGTTTTTGTGAATTGGGCCAAACCGTGAGACTAATTTTCATATTTAAAAATAAATTTTTATTCTTTTTTAACATTTTCATTTTTTAATATTTTTCACAAAATGAAATTCCTAAATTGTATCCCCTGACATATTAACACCACCATTGTAGTTTCAAGCCTTTAAAAATCGATAACCAAGGTGTATATGGGTTTTTATTTAAGGAATTGGGCCTGCCCGAAAGCATAATTACAGTTTTAAAAATAAAATTTGAGTAATTAATAACTTATTCACTCTTAATTATTCTTCGGTGATTCCATGTCTCACATGAGTCCTTTACATCCCTTCGCGCCCCTAGCCTCTTTCCCCCTTCTTTGGAGCTACCAGGCATCATGATTTCAGGAAGACCATCTTAGGGTTTCTAAAATAGGCCAGATTTGAGCAAGTAAGTTCATTCAATAATAAATCTCTCAATTATTACTCATTTTCCACCATTAAAGTTTCTAAATGACCTCCTCATCCTTATTATAAATTTTCTTGAAATTTTGACTATTTTAATTTTCAAATACTGGTGTTTTTTGGAGATTCATTCAAGATTTCTAAAGTAAGTTAGTCCATTTCATTCCCCTTTAAAATTTCATAGGGTTTCATTATATTTGATTAGGGTTTATTCCATTTTATTTTATGTGAAAAATGAACAGGGGGTATGGTTTCAAACCTAGGGTTTAACCATGGATTTTCTTGATCTTTTATTGTGGTTTTTTGTTTGATCTATGTCCCTCTTGGTGTGGTGGTGGTGAAATTTGATCTTCTCACAAAGGATTCAAGGTTATAAGTAATATGGTATTTTATTAAATATTTATGAAATCTTTATGAATTGAATTGATATTTTTATGATATTTTCATGTCCATTTAATTTTACTGTTTCTTCAAAAAATAGTTTTAGGGGTTTTTGTAAGGCAAATGAAATTCTATTGCCATTTTTAGGTGAAATTTGGGGTTTTTCATGGAAGTCTCTTGTTGGTTCATTTAGGGTTTCCCTATAACACCTTATTTTATTTTATTGGGATTTATTAGGTCTTTAAATACTGTTTTGAATGCTTAACCGTTTTTTGTTGATGCGAATGTTGGTTTTAATGGTGTCGCGGAACTTGTGAACTTTAAGTGTCATGTTTGTTTAAAAATGGAATTTTTACAAAGATTACATTTCATTGTTCACATGGAGATGCCCAAAAATTTAATTATTTATTTTATTGAAATGTATAGTTCTTCTATTTTGGTTTTGGTATCTTATAGGTGTGCATATAGTGTGAAAAGTGTGGTTTTGAGGGTGTGTTGGTTGAAAAACAATGCGGGTTTTTGAGAAATTATATTATGGAAAATCAAGGTGTTTTGTTGTGTGTTTTATATGGTATAAAGTGTGTATAGATACTGTATTGTTTTTAAGTGACCATTATTGGTGTTTTAATATGAAAATGGATGTATGTGGCATGCTGATTTTTTTTGAGCACAAAGTGGGAAGCCCTGGTACCTAGGTGGGGCAGATGTGTACTAGTACGGCTAGTGGACCGGATGGGTTTTGTCCCTATTTCACCTAGAATTTGGATAATTGAAACTCTAACTAAACTATGTGGATTATGATTGGGGACCACAAGGTTTTGGGTATGTTCCCTACTAATGGCTTTTGTATGAGAAAGGATTTTACTATGGTTACTTTACACTGAGTTATGAGGTACATGGGGCCTAAGACTATCTAGTGCCTAGGGGTGTTCCCAATTTTGTTGCTCATTGTGTTGGTGGTATTTTCCCATGTATTGCGGTGTTTTTGGAAGTACTTTTTTGTAGCTAACATGTATATTTAAATGTTTGAACATTCTGAAAACTTTAGCTTGAAAAATGTTTTCAATTGAATGTTTCATTTCGTGGATTTTATCACTGATTGTATTTACGTATTAAAACTACATGATTTTTCACATTGTATTACATGATCTATGGAATCATTGGGTGGTATATTATTGGGAATAAGCTCACACCCTACTTACACCCCTTTCCTATAAGTATACTTGGTTATGTTTTTCTTAGGTAAAGAAAATGCTAAGGATGATGGTGGTTCAGCATGTTAGTCCCCATCCTTGGGGCGGAGTTGAGGAGACTTCTTGGGGGTGATAACCCCCTTGTAATTTGGAATCCAAGGGAATATTTTTTTGATCATTAATTTTAACTTAGGACCTTTTGTTTTTCATTTGAACTTATGTATTCAGTTATGGATTTTTCTATAAACCTTGTTTTTATGAATTTTTCAGATTCTTTTTATAAAATATTTTTGTTGTTTTATGTATACTTATTTGGGTAAATCGTTCCCAAAGAAAGATAAATGATACCCGGGAACTTGTTCCAGCCTATGTGGATAGGGAATTCCCTACAAGCCTTGTCATTGGATGGGTTTGGTGCCAGTTTTGGTGGCAATCAGATTCAGTTCGTGACAAAATGATATCAGAGGAGGTTCACTCTCTTTGGGTCACTTTATTTGGGAAACAATCGGGATAGTATGGAGTTACGATTTTCGGGACTTGGAATTATAGTTATGAGTAATTTTACTGATCACCACACCTTATGATGGGATTCAGGTCACTAGGGGATGTCGAGATTCGTATGAGTACATAGGATTTCATGGATTGAGGATGATTAGAGGAAATGAAAAGAGAGTTAGGTTACTATTCTTAGGGAGCTCACAGGGTCTGACAAGCCATGTGAAGATGTGGATATTTACCTAGAACACTCTCTGTGATGGTGAAGTGATTGGAAAATGGCTTCCAACCATATATCCATGTCACCCACTGAAAGTAGTTTCCTCTTGCATTGTCTTGTATTCTTTAGTTTGGAAATCTTTGATCTTTGGTTTTAAAGTGACTTGGTTTTAATAAGCCCAATGTTTTTGTGAATTGATTATCTAATGAAGATGGAATCATTAGATTAATAAAAATGGGGAACTGAATTTTCAGAATTGTATTGGAATGGAAAACAGTGTGTTTTCACCTCTTTTATAAGCATGAACTATGTCAATGTTAATTTTGAAAATGCGTTTCCAAAAGGGTTTTCTAAACTATTGATTTGTGATTTAATGGGATAAGATGTTTTGAAAATTAATTTTTATGAATTGAAAGTGAGTTTTCAATTAAATGATTGTTCTTTTCTAAAAATCTTGTTAATATTTAATTTGGGATTGATTTTGTGGTTAGAGGATTTGAGAAAAAGGAGGTATTGGTTGACTGTTTTGGTTTTGAAAAGTGGAAAGCTTTTTATATTAACCATTATATTTCCATGAGAGACCACGTTCATTGGGTTATATGATATGATGGATGGTTAATGGCCTGGATGGATGAGTTCTAGGATGTATATGAGGAGGGTTCCCATTATGGAATAGAAACATGCTCATATAAAGCCCTTGGGGTACCATTGGTCGATACACTAACCACTGAATCATTTATTTTCAAAAATATGATTTGAAATGAGAGACTATATTTATTAATCACTAGTTTGGGATGGTGTGTATTTTTTTTAAATGTTGATGTGGTGGGATGTTTTGAGTCCAAGAACCCCTCTTGTTTGTATTGTGTTTTGTGTTTTGGTGTGGTCGGTAAGTTGTGATGAAGGGCCGGTTAGTGGTCTCTTTTGAGAAATTTTTTAGGATTCTTTTATGATGTTTCCTTTCATGTGTTTGGATCTTTTTTGTTGTATATGTTGACCAATGGAACATCTTGGTTCGGTACATAGGTTTAATCATTTTTTAAGGTACACCCCATTACGGGTTAGTGCCCAACTGAAGTGCAACCCAGATTGTTTCTCCATATGAAGACCCTCCATTTGATCAATATAAGATATATTTTACTTGATATTTCTAGATTGAGTCTACAACCATTCCTTTCCTGGTTTGGTGTATCCTTTTGTAGCGGGAGAGTGATCATGGAAGGTTGAAAGAGACCTTACCCTCTTAAGTTTCATGATTTTCCAAAGGTGGAAGTGGTCTGGGGTTTTTATCATGGATGAGTATCTGGATGGTGTCTAAGAGGTCCTCTTGGTCTATCATAGTCTTTTCAAAGAAAGAGTTCACAATAAACTACCATTTTGTGAAATTTGGTCACGAGAGGATATTGTGACCACTTTCAAGATTTCTGTGTTGTTTGGGGATGTTGTATAAGGTCCCACTCCATGCATTGTTTACATCAGTCGCAATGCTCATGTTCGGTTAAGCCTTGTGATTTCATTCACTCAATTGACTTTAAAGGTGAATGTTCTGAAATCATTTCAGAGTCTCTTTATATTGGGAGAATTTCACACATGGAAAAATTTCAAAATCATCCATTTTAGAGAAATTCTATTATATGTGTTATTTAATTTTATAGTTTCTCACTCGAAGAAATAAGTTGTGATGTGTGTTCAGTTTCTAATCCCTTTTCCAGGGAAATATTGTGTTATGGTAATGTGAGTTTGGAATGTGTTATGTCTTGGAAATATTATTAGTGATTTCATTGTATTTGTTGGTGGTAATGAAAGAAGAATTATCATTCAGGGGGGTTTCCAAATCATAACTGCGAGGTCGAAGAAACTTCAATCATTTGAGCTCCAGCCATAGGTCTCGGAGAGAAGCTGACACGTAGTCAGGGGAAATCCTAGGGTTTTATAAACCCATGTTAAATGTCATATCCTCAGTATGAAAGATAGTAAGAGTTTAAACCTCTAGTTTCATCATCTATATTTCTTTTTTCCCATTCTGCGGAAATAGGTTGATGGAATTGTACCCATGTCATCACCTAATGTCATTCCCTCCCCCATTGGATTCCATCGAGTCATTAGATAATGGTTGGAAATATGGATAGACGCGATGAGGACATAGTTTGTGTATGATTAGTAGTGACCATGTTCCAGGAATCCATGCGAAAAGAATAATCTGCACAGTTAGTGCAGAATTTTCCCAAACCATGCGGACTAACCCTGTGCCCTTCCGAAATCATAAAACAAAATTGGGTCTTTCTGTATCGGCCCATGCTGGTCGATTAAGATGGTTGGATCTTATAGTGGGGAGACCCACTATGATTCTCATGTACGTTCCTTTGTAAAATGTGAATGGAATTCTACCCTTTTTACTATGCAATTCATTCAGTCCTCCCCCTGTTAGTGTCATGATTCTGTTTTGGAAAATAATATAGGATGCCTCTTATAGCGGGTTGCCTATTTGTGTCCCCCCATACCAATAGCTCTGATTTATCCATGGTCTTGGGTTGGTGGTAGGTAGTCTCATCCGGAAAACTCTAGATACCACCATCTTCCTTGAGTAAACGATGAAATTAGAGAGATCCCAATGGATTAGTTAATGTAAGGTAACTGTAACCTTGTTCAAAGTTGTTGTTCATTTGGGAGAATTTCTTGTGTCTTGTTTGAATAGCGTTCGAGGAGTTTCATTTTGGGATAAAGTTTGAATGTGATTGATCATTGTAGGAATGTGGTGTAATTTTGGGTTGTGATATTAATCATTCCTTAATTGATCACTGGAGGTGTTTTGGACCTTGGGTGTGAAGCTTGGAAAAGAAGTACTTCTTGGTTTATTGGTTGGATTTGTTTTGGGTATCTGGTCTTGCTATAGATTTTCAGGGACGAAAAGTTATCATAGTAGAGATAATTGTAAAAAACATGACTTATTTTAAAGTTAAATTTCATTTAATTTTATTTTATGCTTTGTTTTTGGGTTTTCTCAATATTTTATGGTGGAATGGGTGAGAATTCGGGAATTGGGCCAAACCGTGAGCCTAATTCTATATTTAAAAAAAAATATTGTTTCTTTTATACCATTTTAATTTATTAATATTGTGTCCCATTCCAATTCCTAAATGGTCTCCCCTGACATATTAACTCCACCATTGTAGTTTGGAGGCTTTAAAAATCCATAACCAGGGTGTATATGGGTTTTTATTTAAGGGATTGGGCCTGCTCGAAATCGCAATTCCAATTTTAAAAATAAAATTTGATTAATTAATAACTTATTCAATTTTTATTCTATTTCGGGGATTACAAGTCTCACACAAGCTGTATACACCCTACCGCGCCCCTAGCCTCTTTCGCCCCTCTTTGGTTCTCTTAGGCAACATGATTTAGGAATGAACATATTAGGGTTTCTAAAGTCGGCCAGATTTGAGGAGGTATGTTCATTCAATCATAACACTCTCAATTATTACTCTTTTCCCTCTTGGTGTGGTGGTGGTGCGATTTGATTTTCGCATAAAGGATTCAAGGTTTTAACTAATTTGGTAGGTGATTCCATATGTATGAACTCTCTATGAATTAAATTGTTGTGTTTATTATATTTTCATGTTCATTTAATTTTATGGTTTCTGTAAAAAATAGTTTTAGTGGTTTTTGAAATGCAAATGAATTTCTAATTCCAATTTTAGGTGAAATTGGGGTTTTTTCATGGAAGTCTCTTGTTAGTTCATTTGGGGCTTCCCTCTCACTACTTATTTTATTTTATTGGGATTTATTATGGCTGAAAATACTGTTTTGAATGATTATCACTTTTTTTGTTGCTGTGAAAGTTGGTTTTAATGGTGTCGTGGAACATGTGAACATTAAGTGTCATGTTTGTTTAAAAATGTATGTTTTACAAAGATTACATTATTTTGTTCACATGTGTCTGCCTTAAAACCGATTTGATGGTTTCATTGAAATTTATAGGGATACCTTTTCTATTTTCGTAACTTATTAGTGTGCATATAGTTTGCAATTTGGGGTTTTTCTGGTGTTTTGTGTGCAAAACAATGCGGGTTTTTGAGTAATTGTTTTATGAAAAATCAAAGTTTTTTATTGCGTGTTTTAAATGGTATAAATTATGTATAGATAATGTGTTAGTTTTAAGTGAGAATTATTGGTGTTTTTATATGAAAATTGATGTGTGTGGAATGATAAATTTGTTTGAGCAGAGATGGGGAAGCTCGGGTACCTGGGTGGGGTGGATGTATACTAGTATGGCTCGTGGACCAGATGGGTTTTTTACCTATTTCACCTAGAATTTGGATAACGAAAACTCTAAATAAACTATTTGGATGATGATTGGGTACCAAAAGGTTAAGGGTATGTTTCCTACTAGTGTATCTTCCATGAGAAATGTTTTTATTATGGTTAATTTACACCGAGGTATGAGGTACATGGGGCCCGAGACTATCTAGTGCCTAGGGGTGTTCCCGATTTTGTTTCTCATTGTGTTTGTTGTATTTTCCCATGTATTGGGTTGTTTTTGACTGTACATTATATTATCTAACATGTAAATTTAAATGTTTGAACATTCTGAAATCTTTAGCTTGAAAAATGATTTCAATTGAAAGTTGCATTTTTTGGATTTTATCACTGCATTTATTTGTGTATTAAAAAAGATTGCTTTTTCACATTGTATTACAGCAATTTGGATTAATTGGGTGGTATCCTATTATTCTTAGGATTACACCCTACTTACACGCCTCGGTTGTAAGTAAACTTGGTTATGTTTGACTCAGGTAAAGGAAAGGCTAAGGGTGATGGCGGGTCAGGGTGTTAGTCCCCACCCGTGGGGCGGAGTTGTGGAGACGGCTTGGGGGTGATGACCCCCTTGCCATGTGGAATCGATGGGGATGTTTTTCTGTTGTTTCATTGTGTATTTGGGACTTTGTTATTGCATTGGAACTTATGTATTCAGTTCTGGATTTCTTTATAATCCTTGTTTTTATGAATTTTTCAGATTCATTTTATCAAATATTTTTTGTGTTTTATTTATTCATATTCTATTAAATAGTTCCCAAACCATGATAAATGATACCCGGGCAATTGTGCAAGCCCGTGGGGATAGGTAATTCCAATCGGTCCTTGTCATGGGTTGGGTTTGGTGCTGGTTTGGGTGGCGACCAGATTTAGTTCGTGGCAATATTTCACATAATAAATAGTATTTAAGCATCAACACACTCCACTAACATTATTGATTTCCCAGTAAATATATAAAAAATATTATTATTATATCAGAAAAAGACTTTAATAATATTCAACATGATATTAATAGCAACTTAGATCGTGTTATTTGATCTCTATTATCAGACACTAATTTTACTTGTTTGTCATGTTTACTTTTAATAACCTTAACTTAATCATCATATCATATTGGTAAAAAGACTAAATGACATTCAATCTATTAAATTTTTTGAACATTACATCCATTGGATAATCCTCAATATTTATGCCTATTTTTATATATGCTTCATCTTATTTTAATTTATATTCAAGTGGAATTATAAATAATTTATCACCATCTCCATTCTTCGCAACCGTGAACTGAAAAATAAGACCTATTATTTTAAAATTATTTATCAATGAGACCCTCAATGATCATTTTTATATTATCATCAATATCTTTCAATAGTTTCTCTAGAAAGTCATCAATTTTATAAATCTCATTCCTATTTCACTAATCAAATCCTTGTAAGACCCATCTTAAAAACAAAGTCATTCTACAATTGTGACTAATTATATTTATTAAGTCCCCAAACACTATCCCTTTCATATTAACCAACTTCTACTGGATTTTTGAACCACTATTTATTATAATAAATATTTCATAAATAAGAGAATCAATTTTTTTTGCTATGTCATCAAAAAACCTCATATTTTTTATTAACATTTATTATTTTTATCATTTTGATTCAAATTAGTAACATATTCTAATTCTTCATCATTTTCATCATTTCCTTCAATTATCTATTCAATCCAATAATTTTTAGACACAATTTTGAAAACATTCTCATATGACTCTAAAAAATTTTCTATTCATATTATTCTTCTTTCATTGATAGTAACTCTAATAGAGAACCCTCATGGTCAATTTCAATGTAAACAAATCCCTCTTGATCATTATTATCTTGATCTACAACCATACACTTCATGATATAGGATCCAATATAATATTATAATATTTATTTAGTATTTAACTCTAGAATAGAAAACATAGGCTCTGATACCACTTTTTGGGACGATGTTGAATGTAAGAACCCTAATTGGAGGTGAATCAGTGTGCACACTAATTAAAACTTATCTCTTATATTACCCCATAGGTACTTTTTTTCTTGTTCCTTCATTGGAAGGAAAACATTTAACTCTTAAATTATTTATATTTTTCAATGAAAATCATTCAATATAATTAAAAAAATATAAATCATACACAGGAAACATAATTTTTACATGGTTCATACCTAAAGATAATACATTGTGAAAGCAAATGATGATCATTTGATATACCAAAATCCCCCAAATATACCATTTTTGGATATTTCATTTAGTACATGATAACTCATTGAAAATAAAATTTTCCCTTACAAGGTTGTGAAAAGACACATTGTTGATCTAATGAGAACTCCATATTATTCTTTTCTACATGATTCATTATCAATGGAAAAGATAATTTTTAGAGTTAAGGGTCTCTTCAATAGTTCATATGCATGAAATTATATTACAGAAACATATAGGGTTCTAAAACAACATGAATCCTCATATCTAAATGGAAACTATATTAATATATTTTTTTTAACTCTCTACATTCATTATTATATGGGATCAACTCCTTGATATGTGTTTTTAATATGTGATATCTAGAAAATAACATCACTTCCAACTTCATCTTCTAGATGAACATTAATCCCTGTTAGAATAATATTTTTTCTCTATTTATATAAAATATGGATTTAATAATGTATACCATTAAAACATAAAAACATAGTCCTTAAAAATATATTATGATCGATAGATCTTTCTTGATAGATCTCGACTTCTATTATTCATTTTACCAAATATATCAAAATGCTCAATATCAACTATATTGTCTTTTACTCTCTCCAAAAACCATATGTCAATCTTTGTTCAGTAATTTATTTTTTCAATTATAGATCAACTAAGATAATGCATTGCTTATATAACTAAACCATATATTTTCATTAATAATAATAGAATATTATATTGATTATTATTTATATCTCTAATACGAATATAATTAAATCACAAAAAAATCTAATTATCTATGTACTTATCTCTTTTATTTTTTTAAACATAGTTAATGATATTTATTTGAACTTATTTTAATATAAACATTTATTTCCACTTCTGTTTTTATAAAACAATTTTTTTTCTTCAACAATTTCATGATAACATACAGTGACAATCTAGCAGAAAAAATATTATTCCCATTGTGGAATTATATTTAAAATGTAAATACATCAATGTAGAAAAACATGATCAGTGTGATATATTAGAGAGGGGGGGGGGGGAGGTGGTGAATCCACGATCCATTTTTTTCATTTTTTCCCTTTCAGTTAAACCTCAATGGAAAGATAAATAATCAATCCAATCTATTGGGTCTATCAGCTTCACCCCAGATAATGTTTTAAAAAAGGTTCACATAACAATAATATTTCCAATTTTTGGTACACATAAATACACCTTTCAGTTCTTTTTAATCACCCACATAGATTCACCATTATTATGTTTTCAATTATTAGAATAAATTGTGAATAATGTTGTTTTAAACCCTAGTAATATTCTTTTCGTTGATCCTAGTAACACCCTAAAAAAATTTATACTTATACCTTTATTACATGTACCCCATGATTATATTATTCTCCTAGATAATCTTCATAAACTAGTTATAATGCCCAATCATGATATCCTTCTTCTATATTGTCTTGATTATCTATAGTATGATCTATTGATCTTCCACTATTATCATTCTGAATCAATACTATATTTTATACACATTAAGAGGCTTCTAAATTTTCTATATTTTAAAAATTATGTCTCATCACCTGTGTCTGATTAGTTTCATATGTGCATCTATGCATGAGAAATTCATCGTCCCATTTAATGAAGTCCCATATTTAATTAAATATGTGCATGTGATTCAAAAAAATTCTTCAATATTTATAGAATATGGTATATGTGCAATGTCATCAAAGTCTTCCTTCATGAATTCATAGATCCCATGCATGTCTGATACATTGTAAGGCCAAACAACATTGTAAAACCTTTTATATAGTAATTAATATTTTATTAATTTATATAAATACTCAAATATTATATATTCTATTGAGGATATATAATCATGATCAATTCATAATGATGAATTATTCAATTGTATGATACTCTTTGGTTCTGAAATAATGTGTATTCACATGTACATTGAAACATGCATGTATTGTATATCATTATTTATTGGGTAATATATTTTACTTCAAAATAGTAATATGTTTTCAAAATCAATATTTGGAGAACATACGAATATATATCTTTCACATGAATATATTACATGATCATCATGGGTTCTTCATGAATGGCCTTCAGTTGAATGATCATGCCAACCACTATAAACTTCTTCCCATATTCAATATTTTTTGTAGGTTGCATGTCATGATAAATATTGTGTCAATGAGATCTCTAACATGTTACAATGGTTACTAGTATTGAAACGAACACATTGCACAAACATTATTATTCATGAGTTCCATCTATCCTTCTCAAGACTAGCATAGTTCATGGATACCCATCACATGATCAGATCACACATGCGCTTCTATATTCCATTAATAAATCATGAAAACATTTTTTTAATTTATCTCTCAAAATGATTTGAGGGACAACATTATCATCAAATGTCATGTTGATCTATTTCTATAGGAAATTATTTAGTTGACCTACTCTATATTTTATTCATTTATGAGGACTCATTCAAATATCTGGAGGATTTCAGGGTCTCATTTATATTGAACCTTGGGTACTCATCTTCTATATGTGCTTCTATATTGATCATGTGAACACATGATCTATTTTCATTATCAAATTTTTGATCCAGCGATAGATTTATTGATTTTGATTTTTCACACAAAAACTCCTCATGATGATGAGATTATTTAAAGAATCACATCATGTGACACCATGGTGTAATTTTTTTTAACAATCAATGAAACCATTATTTGATGACAAATTGAATGGATGTTATCTTCATATGATCCTATTTAAATTCATTTTCATATGACATCATCTCATGATCCCTTTATTCCTTCAAATAATCCAAATAGAATTACATGATTCCTTGTGTAATTGTAATTCATTCATTATATGATCATAATCACAACATGTAATTTCATTGTTCATAACAAGTCTTCGAATAATGGAAACCATGATAGAAAAGGATTTCTTGAATTATCTTGGTATGATCTTGCATATCTATTTACCTAAATATCGAATACATAATTAGTGAAAAATGGATGGACGAGGTTGAATATGATATCCATATTAAAAAACACGCTACTTTGGATCAATTTTGTGGATGTTTTTTCTCAAATCATGTCTTGGTCATTCAATCCATATTTTTAATAAAGGAGGAATTGTGGTAGAGAATATTTTTTTCCCATGTTAGCTCACCCAAACTACTTCAGTCCCCTTATAGGAATATTAATTTCCTTTTCCTACCTGATCCGAGTGTGGGGTCCACTCCCAACCACTCTACCACACTATGCACTATAACACCCCTATATTTTGTGAGGTAATATTTTCGAATTAATATAATATTTTGATATTTTTTATTTCATGCAACAATGAAAATAGTTTTCCTCTAACACAAAAATTCCATTAAAATTGCACCATCTAGGAATTTAATACATGCAACATAATCTTTTCATATGCTACATGGAACAACATGGTTAGTGTACAGTACATTCAATATTGACCATCCCCGATGGCTTGCATTACACATAAGGATGAGTGTTACCTAACTATAATATATTATTATAATTATATATAACATCATCGTTAAGATTATGGGTAGGAATAGTATTAACTTAATTATGAAATTATATGGTTTACTAAAATATAATATGAATTCATATATTAAAAAATAATAATAAATGAATATGAAATATAATTGAATATAAAAGAAAATAGTACTATTATGGCCACAATGTAGTTTTAACCTAATGAATTAAATTAATTACAAATAAGTGAGTGATATTAGTGTAATAGGTATGATATATATTAAAAAAAGTTATTTATATTTATCCCATAGATTTTATATACATAATATAAGAAAAAAAAACTAATTTTATGTTTAAAACCAAATATTTTTATTAAGGATTTTTTACCACCTTTTAATAGAGAAACCATTTTAAGCACAATTTTCATAACATTTATAGATTTAATATGTTCAAATATATATATTATTTTATATTTAAACATAAAATTAGGATATGATAATTATTTTATGTAAGAATTCACCTTTTAATGAATAGTTACCAATACTGGATATTAATTCAATACTTCTTTTTCATTTAATTTATTTATAATTTTAAATTATATTTATATTTGCTTTATTTATCTTAATATATAATATTTTTACTAATTAATCCAAGTTAGTTTATTGGAACCAATTTCATATTGGAATTAGATATAATAAAATATCATAATTTTGGATGTTTTGACTTTAAAAACGCTTAATGTTGTCCCGACTGTGGGGTTAATTTTAAATTAATTTCGTCCACTTATGTTATTATAATTTGTCAAAATAGATTCCAAATTTTAAATCATTATATTTTATAATGTATAATATGTTTAACATTGTTTTGGACCAATAATATTAGTGAGTGTGAATAAAATTAATTACATCGGTAAAAAAATAGGTTAACAAATTACTAAACATTAAATATATTAAAAAATGACTTTTGCACATGTAAAAAACAATTTTATGGGCACAATTCATAAAATAAACATAAAATGTTACTTTTTATGTATTGGTATGAATTATTTTAAGTTAAAACGTGGGAACACCAATCTTTTTCTAAATAATGCCATGTGTGTCTTTTCCCTTCCTTAAAAAAGGCCACCACCTCTACCCATTCCTCACACCTCTCAAGCCCATTGGATCACCCAATGTACATTATAATAAGCTTAGAAGATATATTCCTTCCTCAAAGAGTAATTAACTTTTGCTTAAGGGAACTCATGAAATATTGTTGGCACTAACCAAAAGGAGTTACTTGATTAATAGGTAACATCTTCTCTTAAGATCATTTATTTAATATTTAGTATCCACCCCATACACTATATTTATTAATTCAAATTTTAAAAAACAAGTATTAAAAATTTAATAAGATTTTTTATGTTAATTGTTTAACATACAAATAGACACACATCCATCTAATGGGTATCAAACATTCTGTTTATAATTAATGTGTGCTATTATCTCACCAAACAATGATTGTTCAATTTTCCTTTACCACATCTAATAGTGGAAAATATGATAGAAATTAATTTATATATGTAATATGTTATATATATTATTTATTTATGATTTTTTATTCCTTTTAAAACACAATTTATTTATTTCCATTTATTGTAATTATGATAATTTAATTTGAGAAAGTGTGAACTACAGCCCCATCAAAGCAATGTCATTCGTTAACACACAACATGAAATGTATTAAGGATGGGTTTAGTGAAATTATCGGATAAATATAAAATTATAATGTTACATTAATGTTACTGTATACATATATTCAAAGATGTCTTCTTAATTATTTCTATCTATAAGACAATAAAAATAGAAATATTCAGCATATGTACGTACGACATAACATCTCCCAGAATGGTGTATTCCATTTGGTATTATATATTATATAGATTATTATAATATATATTTATCTATAATGTATATAAATGATATTTATATCATATTTTAAATTTTTTAATCATTATATATATATCATGAATAAATATATATCAAATAAATACACATACGAAGAACATAGAAGATATTACCTAAAGTGAAACATTAACATAGGATTGGTAATAAGAGGGTAATATAGGTTCATAAACAAACCATATATGGTATAATATATAAGATTATTATTCATCATAATATGAATAATATATCTATGTTTATTATACCATAGTTTTTAATGAGTTTGATGAGAGTCAACACATAAGGTAACATGATTTCATATCACATTTAATTTCTATGGAATAAAAAATTTCTTCTCCCCTATTCAATTTTTGGTGGTGTATGGACTTACCATTATGTTATTACATATATGTTATAATTAAATTAATCACTCTCAATATTTACTTTTTATGATCATTCTTCTGCGTGGTTTAACAGTCCAAAGTTACCAAATCGGTAAAATAGATTTCTCTTAACATTACTTCTTTCAGAATCATGTTTTGTAATTCTCCTAATTTTTTTCAAGGTGTATATACATAAATTTTATAGATTATATCATGAATTTAAATAATGTAATAATATTTTATGATTCATTAATTTTTTTTCTTACATAAATAGTGTAACCCCATGTTAGCATGTAGTAAGAGTATATAGATACAATCTCATCATTTTTTGATATTATTAATGATTTTGCTTCCATCGATGAAATATTGTGATTTATATATCACGAATTCTCATTATATTCCTTCTAATATATAATTTCATGTTATATTCCCGTATTGGTACCATTTTTTACTCATTTGTACATTAGACAGTTATGAACACTTTTATAAGGAATCCTGAGTTTACCCTCTCTTTAGTCGGAAATATATGTTCCATCAAAACCATATTTTCAAAAAAAGGGTTTCCAAGAATATTATACAAATCTCCAATAATCATTAAAATAAAATTTTAACCTTTATTTATTTTACACATTTCTTCAAAGGAATATTCTTGTCGGTTTATAAAAAAATAATATTTCAAATGTTTTTACAATGAAAAATGAATGTTCTTTTTTCCTCATCTGAGAAGTACAAATTTACCCGCCATTATTTCCTTAAAGGATCCATTTAATGTATAAAGGTTAATATTTAATAAAATTTTATTGAAAAAATTAATTTTTAATGAAAACTATGTTCATAATGTTTTCAAGATAAATTTATATATTTTCAAAGAAAATTATTTTCTAAATTGTTTTACTCCTTATCTATATGTTTTCTAATTATTTTAAATGAAATTTATTTTAAAAAATTAATGTTAATTCATATGTTTTCAATTAATATGGGTTTCAAAAAAAATTAATATTACATAATATGGTTTCAATTGTTTTTCAACGAAAATATTTCTACAATGTTTTGATTCATATTTTATATGAATTAAATGAAAAATGATTTAAAAATGATTTCATGGATTCTTTATAATTTTTTATTGTATTTTAAATGAGAATTATTTTTAAATAATTTTATGTATTAACAATCCTTTTCAAAAAAGTAATGGTATTTTCCTTTGGAATGGTTTTTTGAAATATATTTTAGAGTTATTTTTTATCTAGATAACATACTTTGATGTAACTCGTTCCCTTATAGAAAATGATCTAATGTATCCATTCATACTATTTCAATGAATTTGTTATGATTAATGTCATTATAATTATGAAACCAATTTCAGTTTCACGGTTTATAATGTTATGAAAACCATTTCACTGTCACGGGTTATGATTTTGATGATATTATTATGAAATTTGTATCATATTTCACCAGATATGATATATTTATTTTTTATGATACACATTTAATATAATGGGTTATGATATAATTGTTTATGGTTTTGTGTAATATGTATGTATGATTTCATTATGAGATAGGTGGGAATTATATCTCCCTCAAATTTATTGGTAAAGCATTTATATCTCATGAGATTGAAATGGATGGAATGAGAAATGAACTATGTTAAGTAATACAAGCCTAGAATGGGGGTTTATCAGGTTCATTAATATAGGGACGGAGCTTGGGTTTACCTGGTTTAGTAACACAGGTCTAGAATGGGGTTGTACACTATTGAGTGACGGAATTTTTCCACTACGATTGTATTTTATGAGATTCCTTTGCTACTATGGAAATCATAATTTATATGTATTTTTCTTCCACAATTCCATGTTTTATTCCTAGGTTTTTTATTCAAGGATTATATTATTTACTTCCATATGATTCATGTCTTATAAACATCGACGATTTATTACATGATTCATGTTTATGATCCTAGATATGCCATGTATGATATTATATTTTCATGAGTATGTTATCATAACCTTATGCTCATGATTATTCATATATGTCTCCCTTGTTTACCCTTATTTCCCAGCTGATCACACCACATTTAATGTATCCATCACCAAGATATATTTCATTTATGATATTTTTAATAGGTGTTCTTGTCTGCGAGAACCTAGTGAGATATAATGTAGGTTAATCATGTAGAAATGTTTAAATTTAATTGTTTACCAAATAACTAGAGAAATTAAAATCTTTAGGCATTTATTTTTATGTTTTTTGAGTATTTTTCAAAGTTATGTAATGTTAATTTCTTTAAACAAGAGGGTTACTATAGTTGTTATCAGAGAAATGGGCTAGTTAAACTTTGCAATCTAGGATGAGAAAACATTGGTGATATCCCTATGTATATTTATAAGGATGTGTCTATAGATATAAGTAAGGATAATTATATGGATGATTCCATGTTTTGGGAAATGTATTAGAATTTCAATAAAGGATAGAGTGAGCGGTTTCCTATAAATGCATCCATGCATGGATACAACAATTGGATATGTCTATATAAAATATATATCTATGGGGAAAAACCCTAATAATATGATCTAGGTCTGACATAGAGTAATCTGGAACAAGACAATGGGCCTTTATGCACACTTAGCTTGACAATCCATGGGGATATGATTTAGGAATTCACAAACTCATTACAAACCATTATGATGGATTTAAATATAATATGTCTATGAATAACTGAGGATGAAACTACTGTTTCATTGATTAAGAAATGTTTCATGATTTTGAAATCCTATAATTAAATATTTTCACGACTATGTTCTTTTATATTATGATATGTAATGATCACATTATGATTATGGTTTTAGGTAATGGTGGGAACCAAAAGTAACTAGAATACTCTTCAATGTGATAGATGATTCTCTAATGAGATTTCAAGGTGGATGATAATTGGAGTGTAAATATTTATGATCATGCCAAATCATTTTTTATGGAACATGATTAAAAATGATTACCTTAACCAACTCTCAAATTCACAAAGGAAGATAATGAAGTAGTTTTATGAAATTTTGGGAAATAAAGACTATGGAAGAAAGCATATTAGGTTTTCATTCTCTATATAGTGTGGATTGAATCACCTAAGTCAATGTATTAGAGAAACATGAAGATGATTTGACTGTAGAAAAAGAAATAATTAATGTGACTATTGGTGAAAAAATGAAGATTTCAGTTAATGAAATTGATGAAAATAGTGGCCTTTTAAAGTCATGATCGATGTTTATGTGTGGAAAAATTTCATTATGAATCTAAATGTCCCAGGATGAAATCTCATGGTGGGAAACAACAATGTGGTGCAAGTGACGGTTAAATTGTTGATAATGATGATATTAAATAATAAATGTTATATCAAATAGGTTTTATGTAATATGATAAATTATACTTGTTAATATCATAAGGATGAAGTGGAATAATAAATGTTTTTATGTATTTGGATTTAAAAATTATGTTATATGAATTATGAAATATTCAAGGATTGTTCTTCTTTTGTTTTTTTCTCACTATCTACATGTTTATGTTGAATGATACTAATGGAATGGGGAATTGATTTAATGACATGGTGATAGTTTAAATATGTTATGGTAACCCATAATAAGTTATATTTGTTTACATAATGTTTTATTCACAATGATATTTGCGATATGGGTAAGTAAATCGAATGTTGCTGATTACCTTGTATATATGTAACTACGAGTTTATAGGTGGTTTAAGATATCATTTATGATGTATAAAGATTTTTGTACATATGCAATAGAACCAATATAATTTGGAATAATTAAGAATTCATTTTTTCAAAGATGATTTATGGTAAGTAGAGTTATTACCATGTTTCAAGAGAGTATATGACGATGTTATTCACATGTTTTGAATTTGAAAACTAACAGATACATTATGATATACAATGGAATCAATGTTTACAAAATTTAATGGATTTATTTCTCAATTTTTTGTTTTTTTTTCTTTGATAAGGGTTATAAGGTTATCCATTTATGAAAATTTTAATTTAAATAACTGAGGAAGTATTTATGCACTATGTTTGAATTGAAAACATTGGTAAAAAGGGTATTTATTGATTAACCCTATTTCAAGGATTTAAATCTTATATATTTTCTAAATTATATTAATTTAATTTTTAAAATGAAATCATGTATGTCGGGTGAAAACCCATGATGTCTGGTAAGGCCGTAGTTCTTGAACATGTGACCGAAAGATAATATGGGTTTCACAAGTACCACTATCCTACACGATGTCCAAGGTAATACATGTTTTATAAATAATTATTGATCATGATTCAATAGTGTTACATTTAATTTTAATATAATAATGCACAATGAGTTGTAATATAAAATTATTTTGACATTGCATTCATTTAATGGCATTAAGATCTATTAAAATTGTATTTTTGTGTTGTAAGTATCAAAGAAAATTTCTAGATCACCATTACATGACCTAATTGATGAATAAAAAATTGTTAAAATCTCAAAAAAATTATTTTTATTATATAAATATATCAAGAATGTTTACTTTTATTCATTGTGAATAAAATAATTACTCAAAGATAGGATAATGATTAAAAATGTGTTTATCTAAAACACTAATCTTTTTTGAACCAATGGCCATATAAATCATCAGAGATTTGTGACATTGAAGCCTTAAAATTTCATTTGATCATTCAATTTTTTATGATTTATGACCAAAATAACTCCCTTTAAATATTTACTCATTTCCTCCTAGTCCAATCACTACTCCCAACCAATGTTCTCCTATGTGTGATCCTAGTTATATGTTAACTTTTCTAACCATTTTAATTCCAAAATTACCTTTTTATGGAAAGATTAAATATTAATTTTTATGTTTTAGGTTTATATGAATGAATTTTATATGTATTAAATCATTAATAACCCAAACAAATTTTGAGAGATAAATTCATTAAAATGGAGGGCAGAATGTTACACCCCGAGATATTGTGAAATATAAATTTTCTAATTAATAAAATATTTGGATATTTTCATTTCAAGAATCAGTGAAAATATTTTTTCTAGAAGTCAAACATTCCTTTCACGTGGAACTATATTGGTATAAATTATATGTAATTCCGACATGGAGTATTTTACACACGAAAACAATGTTAGTGTACATTACACACAATATTGACCTTCCTCAAAGGGTTGTGTAACACATAAGATCGATTGTTACCTATCAACAATAAATTATTATTATGAGATATAAAATGGATTTTAAATTGATGAATATAAATATTTTTAAGTTAATTATGAATATTTTAGGTATACACAAATATAAGATGATTTATTATCTTACCAAATAAATGTAAATGAATATGAAAACAAATTGGACAAGAATGAAAATATTATTATTGTGTTCACAAATATTTTTTAAACTAAAATATTAAATTAATTATAAACTAGTGACTAATATTAATGTAATATATGTTATATATATTCTGTAAATTTTTTTAATATTCACCCAACATATTATATATATATAATATAATTAAAATCCAATTTTTATTCTTAAAAACATATATTTTTATTAAGTAATTTTTACTTCCATTTAATAGAGACGCCACGTAAATATAGTTTTATAACTATTTTAGAATTAATATATAAAAATAAACTTCATATTTTAAATTGAAACATAAAAAATATGTTAGAATAAATTTTTTGTATTTTTATATAAAGTTTCATATTTTAATAAATAGTTAAAAATACAGGATTTTAATTCAAAATTTCATTTTCCACTCAATTATTTATAAGGTTAAATTATATATTAAATTTTTTAGACTTCTAATTAGATAATATTTTTATCAATTAATTATATTATGGCCATTGGTACCAATTTTGCATTTAAATTTGATATAAAAACTTATAAAACTTGTGCACATTTTCCATTAAAAACCTATTGTGTAGTTCGGACAGGGTGAATAATTTGAAAACATTTTTATCCACTTATATGATTAGAATATAGAAAAAGATCATATTTTTAAATATTATAATTTACAATTTCAAATAAGGTAAACTTTTTTTTCTAAAAAAAAATTAGTGAATGTGATTAAAATTAATTACATTGATTAATAGAAAATTTAGGTTAATAAAGTACAAAACATTAAATAAAAGACCCAAAACGACCTAGAAACTTGTACAACATACATTTATATCCCTTATTATGCCATGAACCCTGATTTATTTAGTTTTATTGGCATATTATGAATTTATTAAGTAAATATGTGGGTACACCTTACTTTTTTTTAAATGTCATGTCTGTCATTTCCCTTCCCTATAGATGGCCACCACCTCTACCCATTCCTCACACCAATAAAGAACATTGGATCACTGAAAAATGTCTCAATTAAGATACAAAATTACCTAATTTAAATTAAGAATCATTATATTTGGATGAAGGAAACTCATGGATTCCTTTTTTAACAAACCAAAAGGAGTTACCCGATTAATAGATAATGTCTTCTCTCACGATCATTTCTTTAATTTTCCTTCTCCACCCCTCCAATATATTAATTCAATTACTATAATAAAAACATAATATCCTCAAAATAATGGGATATTTTTCTTCAATTGGTTCTACCTACACCTACATGCACTTGCATATAATGGGCATCTGACATATTTTTTACGTGTAGGTGAGCTACCGCCTCACCAAATGATGATTGTTCATTTTTCCCATTACCTCCTTAGATGGTGGAAATTATGATTGAATGTATATTTATACATGTCATATATTAAATTTTGTATTTAATATATATTATTTATTCCTTTAAAAACAAATAAATTTCTTCTTTCCATTTAATGTTAGCATGATAATTTCATTTGAGGAAGTGTGCACTACCTCCCCCTCAAAGCGATTAGATTCATTAACACAAAACAAGACATTTATTAAGGATGTGTTTAGTGAAATTATAATATAAATATAATTTTATTATTATAATTTAATTATATTATAGAGAAATATATATATATATATATATATATATTTCATTCAATACGTTAATGAAAACTTAAACAATGTTTAAGCGTGCGTACTGCTTATAGTCTCCATGAACAATGTCTTCGATTTTAAAATTATTTATTTTATAGATTATTATAATATAAATATAATTGATATAAAATATATTTATATCATTTTTTACATTCATTAATAATGATATATGTATAATCACTTATGATATAACAAAATAAGTCACATGTGAAGAACAAAGTGGATATTACCTGAAGTGAAACTGTATCATAGGATTGTCAACAAGAGGGTAATATAAATTAATTATAAAATAATATATTTTATTATATATATGAATACTATTATGTAAAATATTTATAAAAATATTTATATTTATTATATAGGTTGTTTTAAGGATTACAATGAGATTCAAGAAACAAATTAAGGGGATTTCATCTCACATTTAATTTTTGTAAGATAGAAACTATGTACACCTCACATTAATTTTGTGTTTTATATGCACAACCAAAGATAGTTTTAAAATATTAATATAATTTAATTTATGGGTATTAGTATTTTCATTTTATGATTCTGATTTCATGTGGTTTATAATTCAAGAGCTACCAAATTGGGAAAATAGTTTTGATACAATTTTTTTCATTGAGACTCATGTTTTGTTATGGATCTAAATTCTTTTTTGAGGTGTATATAATTAAATTTTACATATTTTATCATGAATATCCTTATTTTCATGGTATTTTATGTTTCATGAAATTTAATTTCCTTACATTGAGATTATGGCCCCATGTTTCCAAGTAGTAAGAGTTTGTTGATAGAACCTCATAATTTTTCGAGATTGTTAATGATTATGATTATTTTGATGAAATATTGTGATCTATCTCTCCATAACAAACATGAGTGTACATATACTCTATTATTTCATGATATATTCATTTATTGGTACCATCGATTACTCTTTTGTACATAATATAGTTAATAAATTGTTTTTATAGAATCCCGACATTACCCTCTCTTCGACCGAAAGGCTATATTACATCAAAATATTGTTTTCAAAAAATAATTTCTATGAGTATAATAACAATATTATATAATAAATAATATGAATTTTAACTAATTTTTTATTTTACCAATATATTTAATGGAATCTTCTTGTCACTTTCCATACACGGCATTTTTCTAACATTTTTTCCTTACTAAATGAATGTTCATTTTTACTTCTTATTACATTTATAGATTTACCCTCCCACATTTCTATGAATATTACTTTTCATTTTTAAATGATTCATATTTAAGAAATTGTTTTATTAATTCAGTTTTATGGAAAATTAGTTTCAAATTGTTTTCAAGTTTGTTTTATATGTTTTCTAGGCAAATGGGTTTCATTTTATATTCAATAATATTTTATAAAATTTCCAAGAAAATTGTTTGAAAATATTTTTAGGACATATTTAATTGTTTTGAATGTATTTTCAATTAAATTAATTTTTAAAAATTTTAAATCATTGATCATATGTTTTCATGTAAAAAGGATTCAAAAAATTTTTTAATCTCTCTTTATATGTTTAAAAATGTTTTTAAATAAAAGGTTTTTATATTGTTTTGAGTCTTATTTTATATGTTCCCAAGGGAAGAGGTTTTCAAATTGATTTCAAGTCATCATTATATGGTTTAAATTTATTTTAAAAAATAGTGATTTTTAAATGGTTTAATGTATTAAAAATCCTTTTCATAAAATAATGTATATTTCTTAAAAAAATATTGTTTTGATATATATTTCAAACTTATTTTCTATATAAGAAGATATTTGTTGGGGTTAGTCATGACCTTATATGAAATGATATAAAAGTTTGTTAGTATTATTTCTATTAATGGGTTATTCTTGATGTAATGGTTTTTAAGAAACCTGTTTCGCATTCACAGATTATCCAATTATGATATCCTTTTTCCTTCAAAGGTTATGATTTTGAAGAAATTCATGTGAAACAAGTATCTTTATCCATATATAGTGAAATTTTTATAGTTTAATTATTAAAATTTTATTTAATGGGTTAAGATGTGATTTTTTTTTTGGAAGACGCATATATGATTTCATTACGATATTTGAGGGCATATATCTACCAAAAATGCATCAGGTAAAGATTTATATCTCAATAGATAGACATGGATGGAATGAGAAAGGAAATCATTTTAGTCATACTGGTCTAGAATAGGGGTTTACCCAGTTTAATAATATATTTATGGAATAGGGTTTACGTAGTTTTCTAATACAAGACTGGAATCGGGGCATACTTAATTCAGTAATGTACTTTTCCAACAAATACGGTTTTCAATGAAATGACTTCGCTACAATAGAAATCATATTATATGATTATGTGTCAGGGACAATTCCATGTTTTATTCATATGTTATTCTTTCCTGTCTTATGTTCTATATTTCCTTATTATTCAAGTCTTATTTACATTCAAAATTTATTCACTGATTCATGTTTATGATCTTTGATATGTAGGGTAGGATCTTCTAGTTTCATGATCTTTTTATCATAACATTATTCTATTGATTATACTTATATGTCTCCATTTTTTACATTAGCGGGACTCTGAGGTCACCCCTTTTATTACCCGTTTCCTAGTTTATGAATATATATATATATATCGTGTTTGGTATGTCTAATAGGGGTGCGAGTTTTTATGAAACTAGTGGTGGATAATGTAGATTTCTCATGTAAACTTGTTTATATTTCAATGTTTCCAAATGAACTATACAAATTAAATTATTTGGGAATATATTTTTTATAATTTTAGGGTTTTCAAAAAAGTTTTGTGATGTTATTGTTTTTAAAAGAATGGATGGTAATATGAACCACCCCTATGGTGTATCTCAAATTTCTTATTTCCATCCCAGGTATGCGCTAATGGGACCAATGAAGCCCAATCTCCTTATTATCACCTATTGGGCCCTTATGGAATGGATCTCACACATGATAGAGACCTCTTCCCATATGTGGGATTGAGATGGTCCATTGGGCTAGTCAGGTTTTCCCCAATTAATTATATAAAGTATATTAATAAAATCCACTGAACATTTTAAAGTATATAATTGAAATCCAAGACATAAAAAATAAAATTTAACCTATCTCTTTTCCAATTCTCAAATATTATTCCGTATATCATATTTCATTAATATTCTTCATGAAATAGTCTTTTAATACTCCTTAAATATTCAAATAATCAGTATAATAATAATTTTCTAAGTATTCTTCAATTCATCTTCATATATGTAGAGACTTTCAACTTGATAAAACATTGTACACTCCATATCATATATTTTTCATCCTTGATGATCAATTAAATAGTCATTAGAGTAACATGGAATATTTCACAAGAATAAAATCCAAATATTAATTTTCATTATATAATAATTATCCAAGAATCACAACTTTTTGACCAAAAAATATATTCTATAGGAAACACTACATTATCCACTAACACATATTGACTTATTGACATAAAATAAATATGGGATAAAAAATCCCCCTAGTTGTATTTTTTTTTCAATATCAATATGTATCATTCAAGTCAGTATATGGTGAAAACACTCTCCATCATGTTGGAAATCAAAAAAAAAAGTTTATGTAGTGTCTTCTCTTAAAATCATGCATCTGAAAAATATATTCTCCTATATTTTTTAATTACTTATTCATATATTCTATGAGAGGGTTAATATCACATGGTTCTGTAAACAAAAAGGCTCAAATAATTTAAATATTAGATTATTAGGGGAAAAAAATTTATAAAACAATATAAATATAACTGTGGTTTCCTAGTTATTCCATTAATTACCATCTATGTGAAATCAGTATTATAAATTTTCAACTGTTTTATTAGGTTTTTAAAATAAATAGATTTATCAATGAAATGATTAATCCTATCCAAACTTCAATAAAAACATTAAATTTTTTATGTGAAAAAAGCATTTCTAATCCTTTTTCTCATCTTATCATAACCATGATGTCCCCCACAATTGTTATGAATAAAATAATTATTAAATAGGTATGTGGGATTTGAGTACCACATTGGCCAGTTTGAAAACCATCTATAATTTTTAGATTCATTAAAACATAGTAAAATAATATATTATTCTCATGGATTTACAACTTAAGGAATGCACAATTCTCAAAAATTTAATGGTGTAAGTACATTCAATGATGTAGAACCTCTTCATGATATCTAGATGTGATATTTATAAACATCTCTAATAACTCGCTACAACCTAGATCAAATCATATAAAATAACATGGAATATAGAGTAAACTATTTTTTCACATAATAAACCATTTATCTAATAGATTTCTATCATTCTCGACATCTTTTTAAATGCCGATTCATTATGAGATGTGTCTCCTTTTTGGGGTTATTAGTGTGAGTTACTGATCTTCCTCATTAGTTGACACTTTTGATATGGAAGTATCTTCCACTCCAGTACCAACAACATTCCCTTGATCTTTCTTCATCATCGAAATGAATTAATATTTATATGGTATAATTATCATACATTATTTGTGTTATCCACAATTTTTCCACACTATTAGTAGTTATGTACCCTTAGGTTATCATTTATTGATGACAAATCATCTACAATAAATTCATCAAATGTTAATACATTCATTCAATTTACATCCATTAGTTGATCAATTTATATGTTTATAGATATTGAATTTTTCTATGAATGATATTTAAAAATTCATTCAATATTTTGTTAGATGGTTTGTTCTCTTAACATAATTCACTAGTGACTGTAAATTTTTCACCGACTATCATCTTTTTAAATTTAAATTATGAGATATCTCAAATGGTGAGATAACACTGTATTTATCATTATTGTTTCCATCATTACTACATATTCATTAAAATTCCTTCATGCATTCAAATTTAAAAAAATTTATAGTTTAGATGATGACTTGCTGACAGTCCTCTATATATAATAACCTGATATAATATTTTTTGGGACTTATCCTCCTTGATTCATTACACATTTATTTTATTCACATTTTATACCAGTGTAAAAAAGATATTTATGATGCAATACTTTACACCCCTAGGAGAATATTCAAAAAACTTTCATATAAAATGATACTAATTATTATCTAAATATTTTTGTTGGTGTATTTTCAGATATCATTGTTGTTACTACTTAGGAGGAAACATTCTGGCGGAATTATTCATTTATCACTTTATGGAATATTTTTTACCATTTATATTTTCGTATATCTAAATTTATTCTTATCACTCAGTCATCAACTACTAGAAATAAAAAATTAACATTGATATACAACATGTATAGAAACTAAGTGTTTATATTGTCCCATCATCTCAATAGATTTAGATAATTCACCCTTAATCTCAAAAAATATCTAGATTTATTATTTAATCTAATCTAAGTCAAAGAAAGAATTAAATCTCTTAGATAATTTCTCCGAAAAAATGTAAAATTTTTTAAATAAATTTTAACAAAAATCACTCCCAATATTTTAAAGTTCATCTAATATCAAAATGTTTTTTTTTAATTTCATCAATATGTGATGACTCTTCTTTGTCCAAATATTCCGTTCATGATGGATTTTCTTCATCATCATTCATATATCCCTCTAACTCAGCTATCTTTTCCTTATTTTATCTTATTATTATGAAGATGTGTCTCTTTTTCCATGAAACATTCACTACTCTCATATATGGTGTCAGCAATTTAATTCTTCATTCATTTCATTTCCTTTATCAGTATATACTTTTCAAAATTGAATTTTATGATTTTATTTTTACACTCATTCTATGTTATTTCTCCCACTATCTTCATCATCTTTAAAAAAGACGTTCTATTTAACGTATTTTCCCTTAAAACACATGTGGCTCATATGAAATATTTTATATTCTTTCTCACTATTTTTTTATGAGAAATCATCCTTTATACATTCTCATCACATTTTAATTCTTCAATGTAAACCCCTACTTATGAATTTTACATGTCCTTTTTTTATTACTTATTCAATTATTCATTTATGTCATTGAGAATGGCCTTTTCAATATACAATTACTTACAAAATGACCACTCCTTTGAAAATACAAGTATTTGAGGGAAAGTTTTCCATCCACATCCCCATTTTGAAAATTCATGAGAATACAATAATCATTTGATGGATGTAATCTTTAGATTCCTCATCCACAAAATCACATGATTCTCGTTTTTATTTTTCTACCACTATTTCTTTTGATCATGGAATCAAAGGTCATCTAACGATTTTTCGTTATTCAAAAATGCTTTCATTTCTCTCATTTCATATGTTATGATAATATTATAATGTTAATCTAGTGGTATATCTTCTCATTTTTTAAGTGTTCAAATATCCGAATCAATTGTTTCTAGAAATCCTTTAATCATCTTATTCATAATGGTTGATTCATCCAAATTTTATCTACATCCTCGGATTCTACTATCATTATTATTTACTAACATATAGTACCCATAAGTAATTTAATAATCACCCTTTTTGATATATTCAAATATGATTATCTATATTTTATTACTAACTTGTCTAACATTATGATTTCCCTCAAACTTTCTTCATATATAATCCTAGGTATCCAAGCTTCTTTGGAGGCCAATCACTATTGTTTATACCATTAATGATAAGTCTATCATGTTTTCATTTTGATCCTTTCCATCCAATCTATGTTCCACATATCATGATATGTAATTGTAAAATTAGCAATGAATGGTGGAAGTATTATTATAGAAGATTCTCACATATCTAACCCATATTATAGGAGGTACAATGTAATCCTATTTTTCAATCCATGATATTTCTCAGAACTTAAAATTGTAACACCCTCTTGTTTTTTGATTTTTTTTTCATTATAATTCATGTTGAAATTTAATATCTGACATTGAATCTGATACCACTTGAAATACCTGTATTAGTGTGGGAACTATAAGAGGGAAAGGGGTTGAATCTATGATTCCTTTATATTTAAAAAAATAATATCATAGAAACCTATGTGGCTAGTTATCACTGTGACGTAATCTTCTTATGTCTCTTAGTCTCACCCTGAATAATGCTGAAAATAAAAAATACACAAAAAAAGTATTTACAATTTTCATTAACAATTCATTTCTTTTCCATGTTGGTTAATCCTACAAACATGGATTCTACACTTTAATTAATCAAAAATTATAATGGTTTAAGAAGTAACTAGTAATTAAAAAATAGTAGTCGTTCCTCTAATTAATCATGGTTATACCCCTGAGCAATCCAATACTTCTACCTTAGTTAGATATACCTCCGGTCACAAGATCATTCTTCACTTATATCATGATCCAAAATAGGACAATCCATTTATCATAATCCCTGATCTTTTTTTAATCATAATTTATCATGAACATTTCAATAGACATTGTTCATTACTAGTACTGATCAAATATATCTAATCAGTATTTTATGAAAACTACGATTGGGAAATTCTAAAATCTATCTGATAAAGTCTCTTCCTCAATAAATTGTGTTCTTTTGAATCCGATAATCTTTGAATATATTTATGTTTTATGGTAATTTAATGATTTCAACTCATTCTACGTTATTCAATTCCCAAACCTAATGAATGTGTGATACACTACATGGCCTTCTAGGTTTGTAAACCATTACATATATGAATTC
This sequence comes from Viscum album, assembly GCA_963277665.1. Classification (NCBI taxonomy): domain Eukaryota; kingdom Viridiplantae; phylum Streptophyta; class Magnoliopsida; order Santalales; family Viscaceae; genus Viscum; species Viscum album. The sequence goes on from OY728127.1 coordinate 752,822,862, forward strand.
CGAATTTATTATTTTACATGAAACCTTAACGTTAATTTTTAGTTTTATGTTATTTACTCAAGATAAATTCATAAATCTTATTTTTTCTGGTTATTATTTTTCTAGGGTTCTCAAAGAATGTGTTTTCAGGAATGAATAGAAATTTTCATTTATTTTATGTCTTTCTTCATTAGGTAATTCACTATATTTCATAATCAAGCTATTTTTTTAAAATATTTGTTTAGGTGAAATATTACTATCATTAATTCATGTCATGTTATCAAATGATAGAATTTTTTATCATGAATAATCACATGAACCACTACATATTCACTCACTTGATCATGTTTCTTCCACAACATCCTTCATGTGGAAATCTTTGTTTCTCTGGGATCTCATTCACTTAAAAAATGATTTCAACATCGTATCAAACTCTTCAACCAAACATAGAGGTTCGTGAGTTCTTTAATACCTTCACAAGACATGGATGATTCATGGATACACTATAAATGATTAAATCACATGGGATAATATGCTTATAAAAAATGAATCACATGAAAATGATATTTTTCATGGTCCCCCAAAAATTTTTCATGCCAAAATAGTATCTTACATTAGAAAATTGTCTATTTATATATGATAGAATTAACCGCCTCTCATTGAGATTTAATACCATTATGAGTACTAATTAAATGCTCCATAAGATCTTGAGATCCGATTTGTTTCCAATTTATGAAATTATTATCTTCTCTATTTATCTCTTAAATGACCACATAATCACATCAACACATTACATGATCATTCATTAATCATGTGGCACATCATTTGATTGTCTATTTTACAAGTGACAAAATATCATGATTCCAATATTATTTTCTAAAGGTATTAATGTGATACTATTGTGGAAATGATTTTGACAACCACCAAATCATTCATCCAATAATAATTATAAATGATCAGATATCCTTATGACATGAGTTAAAAACATTTTCACATGACAACAGCTCAGGATCACTTGATTAATTCACATAATCTATTGGGAGTATTAAAATTACAATTGTGATTTTCACTCATTCATGCGAAGAACACATAGAATAAATGAATCATCATTAACCACTATAAGTCTTTGAATAATAAAAATCATGTTGGACAATCATTGTATCCATGTTATTGGTATGTTCTACATGCTTTGTCCCCTCAGGTTGATCACTAGATATGGTAGTTTCATCTCTATCATTTATTATCTAGAGATTGAGAGTGCATCCAAAAATAGTTAGTGGTCGAGGATGAAGAATATCGACTTGTTCGAATATGTGATGCATAGTATCCAATAAATAATAGAGATCACTTAAATCCCACACCACTCATTCTTTATCTCTTTTGAACGATGGAGTAATAGTGAAAAATATGGTTTTTCCCATCATCTACCCCCAAGTAACTATTCTCATATTTATAAGGAAATTTATTTCCTTTTTTACAAGATGTGGGTATGGTGTCCACTATTTGAAAATCTACCTTGTCATACCGCCTCCCCTATTGTGTGGCTCAAATGTCCTCTATGCATTAATGGTGTATTCATAGACCCAATGTAGCTTAATCACACAATTGCCGCCATGCAGACCCTTTTGGGCTAGCCCTCCCACATAATGGAGTCCACCTTCAATATCTATGATTGAGCTTGTCTCTTTTTATTTGGTGGATGTCCCATGTTTTTTATATAAATACCTTTGGAAAATACATTGAAAAATTTTATGTATTCAGTATAAATCCAAATATTCCTAAAATATGATTTCTCATATCTCCATGAAAATTATCAAATATTATTCTTCTTATCATATTTCTAAAATAATTTCAATTAAATATTCTTTTAATAATCCTACAAAAAATTATATTGTAATTGATCATTTTTATTGTATTTTTATATTCTTATTCATCTATGTATGAAATTTACACTAGTTACAACATTTTTAACTCCATAGAGCATGTAATTCATCATTGAATATCAATTTGACAATCATTATTATACCATGGAAAATTTATCAAGAATCGTAACCACTTCCATCAAGTGAGACCAGAAAAATATACAAGCATCAACACTTCATCCCACATAACTTATATTCTCCATGAACCACTACTTAATCAACTAAAACAAAATTACATATTAAAAAAATTCAATTTTGGATCTACACAATACAGAAATTATTTTTGTGTGGGACACCTATTATAACACAATCATCAATTCTGTATCCATAATTTCAGCTCTACTTGAGTAAAAAGTAACTACCAATATCATCATGATATTTAAATCAGTAAATAAAAAATAAAAAAATTAATTATTTAATATTATATTATTCCCCTTTATATTTCACCATTATGTATTCATTAATGTCTTTAGAGGTATTCTAATATATGTTTTGGTGAACCAGAAAAAAAAATTATGTATCATAGTGATTTACTAATCATTAAACCACATGGTAACTAAAATCATTAAATAGGAGACATACATAATGATGATGGTGTAAATGAACCAATAAAACAAGAAATCATTTTCAAATCATGTATCTTTTAGTTGATTTATATGCAATCGTTGAAAAATTCTATTTTATAATTATGTAGAACCATCCCAATATGACTTTACCAAACATAATACACCCAAAAACACCTTTTATCTAACTTAATTTTGGCACTAATCATATAATTGGAATATAATTTGAAATAATATAGTGAGGGTATGTTCACACATAATGAAGTTGGAATATGATAAACAAATTCATTAAAATTACAAATTTAATGTCTCATAATATCCTAAAAGAGTTTAGGGTCTTTAGGTTATGTTATATGTAATTACTTACATTCAAACACCATAATTAAATTGATTTAAGTTTATGTTGATGAATTTTGGTCATGTTGGGTAAAAATATATATTATTGTAAGAAGTTATTTTTTCTTACTAAATTATCACAATGTAAATGATTAATTGAAAATTTATAATAATAATTATGATATTGAACACTGAAGGAGTTATTCATAAATTACATAAGTTATTAAAATCATAAAATCAGATTTTTTTTATGTGATGTAGTTTTAAAACATGATAAATTATATGAAGAATTGGGAATATGATTCAATATGTATCATTATTAATCATGTTATCATTTTTTAAATATGATAAACATGAAAAGAGTTTTGTTGGGGGGTTTTATCATGTGGTTTCATAGAGATGATGTAAGAATTATAGAGTGATGTGATTTTATTATCAAAAACCGTTAAAGGAATCTAGATTAATGCCTATCTGATGGTCTATCATATATGATATGAATATTTTAGAACATATGAATGGTTTCCAGATATTATTAAAAACTCTGAACATATAATTTGTATCATGTTTTATAAAACATTATCTTTCCATTAATTTTTTTCCACATTAGTTCAATATATTATATAAAGTATAATAATGATTGACTTATCAATGTATGACTTTGATTTATCATTAACTAATATTAACCAAGGTATATTATAGGGTATTATGAAAGTTTAGTGTTAGTATTGGTGGTATTTCATATAGAGATACAAGATATGATTATAATCAACATAATCACTTTTGTGCATCGGATGAAACACTAATATACCTCCAAGAATACCATGCACTATGTCTTTGGTATGATGGGTTGCATGTTTCATATTGAATCCTTATTCATACAGTTGGAATGATTCTTCATGAGATATCCCAAGACCAATTAACTTGGGTCCTATACTAAAAACCTAATCTTCACATACTAAAATTGATTCCAACTAAAGAAATACAACATAAAACATCTATAACATAAATATTTATATCAAAAATTAAGTCACATAAATTCAAAAAAAAATTATTTTTAGAGTCTTATAGATTTTATAAAAATTATTTTGATAATAAAAACCATTAAATTCTCATCATATTATTTTTTTCAATTTATACATAGGTATTTTTATTTAATAAAAATACATAAATATATCCCATAAAATTCTCCACACATGATACCCATCTAGTCATATCTAACAGAATGTCATTCTTCATAACCTAGGTAAATTGAAATATAAGATAGGGTGAGAATGGATTCCATATATATACAGGCATGGGAGAAATCAACTGATGATCATATGTAATAAGATAAAAATATGTGTATGAGATTGTAATCATAAAATTTGAAAGTCATACATAATACATAAAATACCAATGACCAAGAGTCATGTAATTGGGCTTATTCTTAATAATATAAATTATTCATAAGTTTGTAGAATCATTATAAATAAAAAATGATATGTGATATCATATCATTATTATACTGCATGTGTTATTAGAATACACATGATCATAAGATACAATTTATTTAGTCCAGTATCACTATTAAGACTATAATAGTTGATAGAGTCCCATATTGGATTTGCATCACTCCCGATTCTCATCACTTCCACAAAAAAGTCACACTTCCAGGATTATCTTAGTTGATATAATCCCTTATAAAATTGGTCTCACTCACCATTAATGTTCATATGTCATGAGAAATAATTATTTACCGAAATAAATTTGGCGTCAAAATAATATTAGGATAAATCATCACTTAATGAAAAAAATACATGAGTGTTCTTCTTCATCATAAAAATATTCATCATATCATAATTCCTTAAATAAAAAATGATTCATAAACATTTCATTATAACATAATTATCCTGTTGGAATGGAATGGGTTTCATGGAATCATACATATTAATTTTTCATCATAGGGAATACAATGAAATAATGTTAATGGTATCATAAGTCCTAATGCTCCTTAAATAATATGTAATATAAAATGTCGTTGACGTAGATGAAAAATATCTTTAAAATTTTAAACACCCCAAAACAAATACCGCTAAAATGGGTTCCCTGATCTAGATTATTACATGAATATTGGAACACCTCATCATGCGCTAGAGGATGAAAACTAGTTACAAGGGTCTAATGGGACAATGGGGATACTATTACCTCTTTACCTTGGTAAGAAAACTATGGAAAAAAAGAAAACATCCCAATTAATTTGTAATAATTTCAAAAACATAATATACCTCCTTCCAAGAATAAAGAAGTTACATGTAAAAAAATACTATACATCTCTATATTAATAGTCTATAGGAAGGAAAAAAACAAAATAATAAACCATATATAGTCCCAAAAATGGGTTACAATGTCAAATTGAGTTCCATGAACCATCCTCGATCCCAAAATCCATTATCAACAATCAAACATAGGTTTCTTTCCCTAATCCAAACCCACAATCACGTAGTTTACTTGATTATAAAAGACAGTCCATTCAGGGTTTGAGTTTAAATGAAATTGGCCACCAACAATTATGTATACAAAATTTTCAAGTCTAATAAAAATATTAGTTTAAACAAAATTAATTTCAATAGAAATAAAATATAGTAAACTATGACATATTGGTGAAAAATATTTGAATTAACCATATTATACTCTATTCAATGTGCTTCCCCTATCCATAAAATCATATTCATCTTATTCCATTAATATAAATCAAAAGCCAAAAGTGTCTAAGTTATATTTTTAATTAGAATCGTTCCATGTATCAAACTTGGATTTAAAATGTAATGTTCGATCATCAATCCCACATTGTGAAACATGATGTCCATATCCTTATAGATGATATCATATGTCAATCTGATGAAAATTAGTATTCATTGGGAAACATGGATTGTAACACAATGCCACCCATGGGATAGGGTCATCTTTTCAACATCACACCTACAATTAGTCAATTTTATAGAGGCCATCATCTATGACCTCTCATCACACAATAATAAAAAATATCCACCATTTCATTTCTTCACATTTTAATGGTACAATACATTAATCGTTTCTCAATTCCCATTGATATCAATTTTAACCATCTACACCCATTATAATCATGAAGAACCCCTTGGAATATATTTAAACACATGTACAAGAATCTATAACTATTTATTCCATTTACCCAATTATAATACATCACCCATTTGACTTATTAATAAAAACCAAAATTCACCTTTATACCAAGTGATTATGATGAAAATGGTATCAATTAGTTTAATATCATAAAACCTTCATTTAATCATTCTACTACTCAATTTCCACATTAACCAGAGTGATACACCACATGGGTGGACTTACACCTAGTTTACCCATCCACAACGAATCTTACAGGGGTCATGAGTGGTCCAACACATAAATTAAATAGCCAATTCATCATTATATACTATGAAATTGATAAAAGAATCCTAAAAGTACCCAAATAATTTCATAATAAACATAAAAAATCATAATGACCATGTTTTATAACTAACTTACCACCTTCTTAATTTTTACAGAAAATATCATGAATAATCATGAAACTTGTCTCAATCTCAAAAAACCATTAATGCCCAATCATGGAATTTTCATGAATGAATGTGTCTATGGATTCTGAAGGAGATAAAAAAATTCCACTAAGGTTCTTATAGAAATTAAAATATAGTGTAGTGTTAGACTCATCTAGAGCTATGATTCTCAACCCATGATGCTTTAATTGACTCATGGTTGAGTGAGAATACCCCTTGTGATGCTTTGGAGAAGAGGGCGCATACCATGAAATGATAGGGGAGGAGGTGGAAGGAAAATGGGAAAGTCATCAATAACACTGAGTGGGAATAATGAGAAATTTCATTACTATGATGAATTGCATGGTTTGGATTCACGATTCACCAAGTCATGCATCAATCCTGAAATACCCTATGTCCAAGTAGAGGCTAGGGTTACCTAATTTTATGGGGGGGCCACAGAATTTTAAGAACCATAAAGAGGAGGTATAATTGTCTCTTTCCAAATAAAAAAATATTCCAGACTCCCCCATGAATGGGTTTTAAAATACACACCACCCTACTATATGCTGCATGGATATGGAACATTGTTAGTACTAATCATGTAACAAACATGCACCTTCAAAAAATGAACTAATTTTTTCTTTTTCATGTCATGCACTCCCCAAACACCCCTGAGTCCCCTAGTAATTTTTGAAATCATTTAATTGAAAATTATAAATGGATTATATAGAAAAATTAGACAATAAAATTCTTCTTAAAAGGTCATGGTCTTACAACCTTCCCACATTATAATATATCAACCATAAACTACCCTCCCATGCATCTCTATGTCTCAAAGGTAAAAACCTCTAGACAGTATGCATGTATATCATCATCCATCTCCCATGTTTCTTCATGTAATTTACAATGATTCCATGTTTCTTGGTCTAAATTCATAGTCTCACCACACATATAAAAATTCACTACGATCCATGGTGTGAACCTGATTCTTCTAAATGGATGCGTCATCCTCAAGCCCAAAATCATCAACATTGATCAGAAGTGTGGGGACTAGGTGTATGCTGATAAAAATGTGAAACATGATAATAATATTTTAGAACATCATAAAACTTTGGAAGATCCAATATGTAGCCTCCAGTCTATTCCTCTCTAAAATAAAATACAACCCCAGATACCTTTGCATTATCCTTCCCTATCTCTGAATCTGTTGACATACCAATCTATGTGACACAAAATGTAAAAACGAGGTCTCCTACAAAAATCTAAATAGTTTATTGACATTTATTGGCGTATGAATTAAATCTACTCAATTTTTTGTCAGTACACTTCCTAATCATCAAAACATAATCTCACATCTCATATAGGAGACACTTTCCAAATAATTATGATTATCCTCCATCCACCTAAGAAAATGGTAATCTACATGTCATATTATAGAGAGCCTTATATAGTTACATATGAATAGTTTCTTTATAACAATTATGTTTATTGAACAACCAAATCCCTAAGTGATTCTCCTATGATCTTCCATAATCTAGAACTAAAACCTCAAATGTCCCCTACTAAATAGATAGTACATTCCAATTTATTTTAGTATGTTGGTGGAAATCTATACTTTGGGGAACCTCAGTACCTAGATACATTTTCAATAAATTCTAGATGAATTTTGAAAAATGAAATTCTATATAATAAATTATTTTCCAATGAACTACATGAAGACATACTAACTCTTTAACCCATAAATACCCCTACTAGTCGATTGTGAATATCTCCTATATCAGAAAGAAATGATCTATATTTATTATCTGATAAAAAATAAACCAAATATCAATATCCATATGAGGTTCACATGAATATAACACAAACAATCCATGGTATAATCACCCCACTTCAATTCTAGAATTGGATGTGGTTGCAGAAGTTCGGCTAGCCAGTGATACTCAGCCATCACTTGTAGAAAGGTGTAACATCATTTCAACTAACCGACAATATTATTCTTAATTCCCAATGAATAATAATATCTACATTGGTCACTGGATATTTTAGTATAACCAGGGATAACCATCCACATTGAGGTATAAAACTCATCCATCATTTCATCCAATATATATGTAGGCATAAAAACACATCCACAAATGTTAATTATGTCTTCCCCCTCAATAGTTCAGTTGAATGGTGTGTCAAAACCATAAAAAAAATTATCTCAAACACATACACAATAAATCCCAAAACCACCTCCTCTTAACATATTATAAAAGATATGTCTCAACCGATATGTACATAAGGTTCATCATCTCATGGTCCTCTTAATCACACATATATTCATGTTTGTTAATATAGAAATCATTTTCAACTCGGAACCAAAATCATGAACAACATACGTGTGTTTATTCTAGATCAATGCATCTACAATAATGTATCTCTTCACTAACATATAAGGAAGATGATGTTAAAAATCATTCCTATACTCAACCAGTATCAACTAATGATGATTCATATCATTCGTGGAAAAAATGTACTTACGACTCCGTATAAAAAAATAAATCTCATAATAATGATAATTACACCAACATTTTAATGAATAAACCGCTATTTTCTACTCAAGATCATTAGTATTATAATTTCACTAATGTTTCCACAAATATCTTGATTTGTATGCCATGATTTGACACCCATACATCAAAATACACAAATTATACTTTGAGAAACATAATAACAAATTATACACCTTGCCTGTATTGGGTAAGATTAAATTTGGTGTTGTAGTATAATTCTTCTTAAGTTACTGAAAAAAATTCTAACATAATATATAACTATCAAACCTTATACCCTTCATGGTAATGTTATATATTATCGCATAAAAAAGAGATCAATCCTTTATGAAATTTATATAGTAAACATTTAAACCCGAATATTATTTTGATATAAAAAACATACTTAGGAATCTCCTAAAATAAAATATCTTAAACATTATCCAGGTCTACAGAAATACCTTCCTATGACATTTTTTTCCCATGAAATATATGGGGTTATTTGATAAGTGATACATTAATAACTAGGAATGTATCATATGCACTATTAATGTAATCAGTATGATGTTATGATGTTTAGAATGACCAACATGGGATTTGTTATACATAAATATGACAGACAAAACACAACTAAAAATTGATCATGGTTTGGGTGAATGATTTAGTTCATCAAATCTATAATCATATATGGAGTTCTTATCATACCAAATTACAATATGATTGACTCATAAAATCAATTTTTTTCTCTAAAAATAGTCTTTGTTATATCATATGAACACACAATCTGTATATGTAACCATGAACTCATATCAATATTGGAGAAAATGATGGAACCTACCATATTTTCCAAAATTTCACCATTTCATAGACCAAGATACAACTTATTAATCATCATGTTGTTAATCTTATATAAATTTAAACATAAACATAGTTGTCTAACATCTGTCTTGTAGAAAAACATTGTTTATCTCCAATGTTAGGTGATCCACCAGACTAATCCCTTATCCTCTGACAACTCTAACTGGGTTTTATAATCTTGTAGGTTTACTACTTCGATTCTATATAAATTAATAGAAATTTTCTTAGCTCTATTCATGAGAGAAATCAATAACTCGTATTCCCCCTCAGGTGGCCATCCTAAAAACTCATCAAGAAATATATACTAAAACATATCCACTAAATTAGTGAAGAAATAATTCTCTATTCCCATGTCACCATGAATAATAGTTTCTTCCTGGTATGTGATCTCACACAATTTTATTGAAATTATACATTTAAGAGCCTTCTAGAAATTCCATTCTCCGTGATAAAAAAAGTGTCACACACATGAGATATAAAACTCGCTCTCCTATAGTATCACCTGATACAAGTATGATCTTTAACTAACCATTCCATTCCATATATTATTTCAAAATATATATTATCAATCATGTACAGTCCCCAATGGAGATGATGTTAACTGACCTAGAGGGAAACCATATTACATTGGAGGATACCCTAGGACTGAACCCCCAACGATGTGTCCTTCCACATTACCCAATACATATACTCCACTTCAAAAACCAGACCATTCACAAACAATGAAAATAAAATAGAATGATAATCCCAATTATCAAATAAAAAAATAGTTTTAATGGAATTGAAATGAAACATACCTCGGTCAGTTGATGGTTTGACCTTACTACCACCTATAGAATTCTAAATGTCATGAAGCTATCTTGTTATCCTACCCTAAGCTCATGTTTGAACCCTTTCACTACCCTTACATATAGATAAGGATGAATTTATCAAATTTTATCATTTTTGACACCCCCAACTAGTATGGCCAATGAGACTCCCACACCCAGACAAATAAAAGGATGATAATCCATATTTGGTTCTCTATACCATCCTAGATTCCACAGTAATACCCATATATGAAGTGTTCCATGATAACCTATTTATATTTCCCCTAATGATGCTTTCACATCACCCAAATGGTTTTTTAGGACACTGACCATGCCCATTACCAGGTGAATCAAATAGATAAAAGATATCAAAAATACCTCCCTAAGTGGAAGACCCCCATTCATGGACACTCTGCCCATTGAAATCCTTGTGGATGTTCTCATAAAGATTCTTCAAATTCCCCAAAGATATAACATTAGATTTAAAAACATTTTCAATATTACCACCACAAGTAGAATCCATTAGGTTACCCTTATAAACGAGATCCTTACACAACACCATAATAAAACTATTGAAATAAAACATGTTTAATTAAAATTGATCTCACCTAGTTGTCCATCATAAAAAATTCGGCCCATAGCTTCCTCTTCTCCTCTTAACGTCGAATAAAAATGCTTAAAATAACTGATGTGGACATCACAACCCATAAACGTCATATTTCCCAATATCAGCCTCATAAAATAATCATCCATTGCATTAGGTAATTGATGTAAAATGTAAGAATTTATCCAAGATTCTCTTCAATGAAACCCCCTCAAACAACTCATTTTTTCCCTGAATATCACACCCACACATCACTAGACCTCATTACATATAATCATTGAAAATTGAATCTATTCTTTTGACAGTTACCTATGTGGCCTATTATGATAGTCCTAATCAAGAATTTATATATATCTGGTCCACCCGATCTTGAAAACATCAAACGGTGATATAGCTAAAATTATTTTATCAAGATCAATCATACTCAGTATAGTCACCCATGGGACACTCTTTATAAACTATATAAAATGATAAATTTTATCATCTAAATTATCTTCCCCCTACTATTTAAAACCAATGGGGGTTCATGTCCCACTACCGGAAGAGAATTTCAAACATTGTCCATTAGTCTCCCTTGATGGCTTGTTTCATGCACTTGGCTTCCTTTGGATGGAAAGGGATTATTTAGCGGTGTGGTGAGATTGAACGGTCGAGTGTTTGGTATGATGTCTAAGGGTTTCCATATCGAATGACAGATGAGAGTGTGTAGGGTGGACCATGGTGGTCTCCATAGTGATTGAGAAGGCGGCGGTGGGAGGCGGTTTAGGATTACAGTTTGAATTCTTCTGGAACTGGTGGCCTCTGTCTTCTGTGTTGCGGTGGTGGCAGGGACGAGTTACAATGGGATTCTTCTCCATCATGACATCGGTGATGTTTTTAGGAAGGTTAGTTTTTGGTTGACATCTTGTGTGCTTCAGTTTTTGGCATGATTTCATGATCTTTCACTACCAGCGACATTCTAGAGGTCGTCATTTTGGTGACGATTTTCGGTTTATTATATCATTTGTCCGAGATATTGGATGCATTTCTTCTCATAATTTGGTTTTGGAGGTTATGGGTTTTTTGGTTTTGGATTTTCTGCTCGATTTTGATTCTGGAGTTAGGGCATGGTTTGTCTTTCATTTTGTTTGAATTCAGTGGTTATGTGGTGGTCATTTGATGATCGTAGTTGTGTTTTTGTTGCAATATGTGATGGATTTTCATTTATTTTTGTTGAGTTTGGTTCAACACCCTGTTTGGATTTGATGTGATGTTTTTGTGCTACCCAACCATCATTATACTTGGATCTAATTCATATGGGGTTCAGAGATGAAATCCTTTACTGGTGTATGCCATTTGGATTTGAAATATGAGAGGGTATGGCTAGGCCATCGGTTCCGGGCCCAAGAATTCTTGAACAGGACAACTAGCCAAATGGTCAGGCTTTGGTGAAGGTTTGTCGTCAATGGACAATTGATGGGAAGGGGCACATCTTGTTGTTTCTTATGGATTATTCTCTGTTAACTTTTTTATGTGGTTTTAATGCTTGTTCTTGTCATTTCTCACTTTTTCCTCAAAAGTGTTTTGATAATAAAAAATTTAATTTTTTGTCCATGGGTGTCCCTATCAGTCAACGTCATCATGGTAGAATATCTCCAAATTTCTAAACACACATCACAAAACACATGCATTTTTTTTTGGAAAATATGTATACAAGTGAGGGCACACTTATAGAAAATAACAACCCACCAATCATACATTATCCCAATGGATAAAATCACATCACCTCAAATTCACTCATTTATCTGTTCAGGGGCCTTAGACAACTCCATGTAAACTAATATTAAATTTTCAAGCACCCATTTTACACAGCATTAGTATATTTAAACAGAAAAAACAATTTATACTTCTACATTAAGAAACCTTTTAAGAAATTACAATTTACCACATTGAATTTTAAAAACATTTCATTTATTTCATTATGACTTATTTTCTTGAAACCATATGGATAGTTTTTTTATTCATTTCTCACAACCCATCATATTATAATTTTTATTTAGTTCCTAACATAATGGATTACATGTAAAACATTAATTCCTAAATGATACATGAACACTCATAATTGTTCCATGTAAATTCATGAGTAAATAAGTACCAAATAGTTGCATCACATAATAAGTGTGCGTCCTGGTGTAAAATTCCATTCAACTATAATAGAATATATCACGAAATGAAATTGAACATTGGGAACTTAGGGTTTTCCCAAAAAATAAGTTAGAAACTCATATACATGAGCTCATTTCCAAGACATAAAAAATCATAAAATCCAATCTAACCTTCTCAAATGGTAAAATAATAGAAATGAGAGTCTATGATAAAACTTTGTAACTCCTTGACCAAGGAACCACTAAACCCGGTGCCTTGAGTTAGTGAGTTATATAACCTGAAGAACACCTTATTGTACACTAGAGGCTGCGGAAAAGTAGTCTTGGTCTAATAAATCATGTAGGGAGCCCATAAAACCGTTATTAGAGTAAAAAAGTGATTAATGTCATGACACATTTGATGTGAAATTATAATAATTATGAAAACAAAACATAGAACATTCCCAAAGGGAGGAAGTAACTACAAAAAGAAACATTAAACATGTCATGTCATTATATTCAAAATTTCAAAATGAAATAAAAAATATGACACTAATGATAATCTACCAAAATCTATCCCAACATCACATTTGGTTTCCTCATCCTTCTTACATTCTAGAATCCCATATTGATCATACAAAATTTCTCTCATTCCCTTTCCATGTCTTAAAACAATAGGTTTTTCTAAGGTATATAATGTAAACCCATGTAGGTTTTGATAATAACACAATTTTCCACCACCAATAGTTTCTAAAACAATAAAAACTCTATTATAAAGAGTATTATACAAAAATGTATAATAAACCGTATAATATATATTTTAAACCATGTTCCATTATTTATCAAAATTTAAATTAACCACCATTTTCTCTATTCCATGTGTTTTTCCTTTCTATAAAATATTATTTGGTCCGTTTGAATCTCCCGAACCATAATTCATAGGTTTATAGTTCGATATAAAAGAATATTTATTCCATGTATCAAATTGAGATTTTATATTCCATGTATGATTATCCATTCCATTAATTTTAATTCCATGTCTATTATATCAGACTTGGAATAACATACATGTATATTAGATCAATTTAGATAAATATTCTACATATTACAAAATTAAATTCTTGTAGACCATACTAGTTTGTAGTATTTGGAAACATGGAACACATTCTTATAATTTGGGGAAATATCTTCAACATATCTCGTAAAGATCTTCCCCATTATGAAACCTACTTAAAACCTTTCTTTATAATGCATGGAAATGGAAAAATAAGAAATCGTGATACAAGATTCTAAGTAAGGTTAAATTAATGGTATACATAAAATTAACATGGTCAAAGGTGCATGACAACATGATAATAACATTTGAAGATCATTCCAAACATATGAAATATCATATACAAGAGTAATACAATAAATATTCAAAGTTCATAAGACATCAATAATAAGGGAATGAAGACAATAATCCATGAAATAATAATATAGTAATAAGACATAGAATTATGGAAGACCCATACACATGTAATATCATTACTTATAAGTCACGTCTCAATTAAAGATATTATCAGGGAACTTCCTGGGGACTACACCCACTGGGTGGGAAACACAACCATCCCTAGTCATAGTCCATTCGTTATAGTAGACTAGGATACACCTTTTTTCCACAGTGGATCAAGTTTCCCGTTCTTCCCATAATGGATTAGGGTTTACCTTTATTCCCATAGTGCATAAATCTCATCAACTTTCTCCCCCTAATTATCTTATGATATATTAATGTTTTCTAAATTCATAGGAGATAGGTATAGGTCGCACCAATCACATAATAAAATTATACATGGATGTGATAGTGGATTATAAAACATTCATCATATCATGCCCCATAAAAAGATATGAGTTCTATAAACATCATACCATAAACCATGAAATGAAATGGGTATCATAAACATATCATCATACCATATCCTACAGAAAATATATCAGTTTCATAATCATTTCATCGAAGCATAACCCATGAAAAGAATTTGTTTTCAAAAGCATATAACCCATGGAAGAGAAACCTGTTCCATAAAAAAATCATATTAATCATAAACCATTTCAATAATGAATAATAATGGTTTCCTTGGATAATATCCCTGTTAAAAATTAATCGATTTCAAATAATTTAATCTTATATGGAGAAGTATATTTCAAGATAAACTAGAAATTTTTGTAAGGAAAATATGATATCATTGAAAATAATTTTCTTAAAAAAATAAAAAAAAATCTTATAAATAAATCCTTGGAATATTATTCATAAAATATCTTGAATAAATTATCTTTTACACTTTAAATAACTAATTCTAAAATATAAATAATTTTTAAACCCATTTTCTTTGAAAATGTCTTCAAATAATTATAATGAAATTCATAAAATATATGGAAAAGATTTTTTCATTGAAAATACATTGAAATCATAGAAATATGGCTACAAATTTATGA
The DNA here is from genome assembly GCA_963277665.1 of Viscum album. Taxonomy (NCBI): domain Eukaryota; kingdom Viridiplantae; phylum Streptophyta; class Magnoliopsida; order Santalales; family Viscaceae; genus Viscum; species Viscum album. The sequence goes on from OY728127.1 coordinate 752,838,613, forward strand.
AAACCATTTATTCAGAAAATAATTTAAAAACATATAATGGTAAATTTAAAACAAAATTAAGACCTATTTTCATTGAAAATCTTTGATAACATATAATGAATTCTTGAAAACAATTTGAAATCCTTTTTCTTTTATAGTAATTTTAAAACATTGAATGAAATCATTAAAACTTTTCTAAAAAATATATATTTATAAATAAACTTGTAAAAATTAATAGGAAGTTTAATGTAAATGATATTTATGATTTGGGGTATATCTCTACATGTTCGAAATTCATTTTTAATTATAAAATGTTTATGAAAGGTCATTTACCAAAAAATGAGAAGAAAAATCTAAATAAAAAAATTTGTAAAAACATAAAAACATTGTTAAAAATGATTTTTTGAAATAAAAGGATAAATTTATTCCATTTTTTTAAAACGTTTTTATAAAACAAAGTTTGAGGGTGAACATATTTCCGACTAATGAGATAAATAATGCCAAATTTTATTATTTTCTTCATAAATATATTAATTTTAATATTTTGGAAAACTAGTAAAAATAAATGAATATTTCTTGAATAAAAATAAGATAAGTAAATTATTGTAACATATTTAGATATATATCATAATATTTCATTAAATAAAGCATAATACTAGTCGATCTGGATAAATGATGATATTATATCAATAAATCATTCCAACTTTGGTAACATTGAATGATATTGACAATATGAGAATAAAATTAATTGAATCATAAAATGACATGCACATAATTTTACTCAGTATAAAAAAAAATTAATGTGAGTATTTTCTGACTATAAATGAATATAGGTGTTTAACATAACATGTGTCCCAAAGAAATAAATTTGAGAAAACATTGACTAATCAATTTTGTAACTTTTGAACTATAAACCCCTTGAAAAATTTTTCATCAATGGGATGTGTAAATTCCAAAAATTATATTTATAAGAATAATATAATACATTGTTGTTCATTTTATACATGATTAATAATAAACAAGTGGTGAATATTGTGTTAGTCTTGAAAAAATAAATGTTAGACTATAAAAACACTTTCTACATGAGTAACTTTTGGACAGTGATCCCCATGAAAGAATATAAAAAACTTACAATTTTAATATCAATAAATAATTTCAATTAATTATATTTCATGTCGTAAGGAATTATATAAACGAAAAAACAATAATTAGTTGTTAATATGGAATATATCTTTATGAAATTAAAGTGAGATGAGAAAACCCTTACCTTATATCTTAACATTATTCATACAATATAAAAAATATTTTATAATAATTATAACCATACTAAAATTATTCCATAGAACCATATTATTATATATCATAACACATATAATTTTAATATTACATTATATAACCCATTATTAACAATGTTTTGTTAAAGTTACATTTCGAGTAATAACTGCTTTTTTTATATGTTTTGACTTTTCATTTTTGATACTATAACATATATCACGATTTACATATTTAAATAATTAAAATATGATATTAATATCATATATAGAATGTATATATGTATTTATAATAATAAAAATAATAAATATAAACGAAATTAAATACACCATTCATCAGATGTTAGGTCGAATATATGCGTGAATGATGTTTCCATTTTATTATATTATTAAATGAAAGAAAATATATGAAATATATTAATATATATATTATATAAAGTAAATTTATTATATATAAAATAAAATATAATATATATAAACCCATCCTTAAAAAAATTCATGTAATGTGTGAAATAATCACATCACTTTTAGGATGCGGTAATCTACACATCCACAAACTAAGTTCAAATTTTCCCACAAAATAGAAATCATCATGTTATGTGTTATATAATAACTACAAAGGTTAAATACATAATAAGTATCATATAAAACATATAAAAAATAAATTACATCATTTTTTCTACCTTGAGTGGTAGTAATGGAAAAATGAATGACATCAGTTTGCAAGGAGGTATTCTGAGGTACACAAAAATATTGATTATGTATTCCATTAGATGGAAATGTCTAAGAGTGTAGTTTTTAAACATAAGAAATATCCATATATTGGGGATAACTGGGATATTATATACATATTTAATATGTCTAATTAAGGAGATATATAAACAAAATAAAACAATAGTGACTGTCGAATAATGTTACCTCTTCCTTTGGTAATTCCTTTTGGTTTTCACCAAAGGTCTTACATGGATTTCTCTTTGAACAAAGTGTGGATTTTAGAATTATAGGAGGGAAGTTGTTAAATTATTTGGAAAGGGTTTTTATTATACAATGGTCTTGATAGGTGTTGTTAAATGAGGGGGTGGTGTGAGTTCTCTTTTATTGTAGAGGAGGAGTGACATTCTTGTAAATATGAAAAGGTAAAAACTCTTGAGAGAGCTCTCATACCTCAAGTGCCTATATTAAATGGAAATTTTCTAGATAAGTATTGATATGGTCTAAATATTACCATCCAATGGAATTTGGAATTATTTATACTATATTTTACCCTTATTATACAGATTAATCACTTTTTGAACACGTTATAACTTTATCACTGTAATTAATTCTAATTACATTGACTAGTATTTTTGAAGAAAAACTATGTTTAACTTATTAAAAATTATAAATTTTTCATATTTAAAATATGGAATCAATTATAAAGAAATATTTTCACATAAGTGAAATAAATTAATTTAAAAAATATTAAACAGAGAGACGGGATGAGACAGTTAATTTAAAAAGTGAAAAATGTTTAATATCTTGAATTTTTTTTCTATCAAAGTTCAATGTGAAATTGATTATAATGACCTAAATTTTATTAATATATGTAATATATATGTACATTTAAATATTCATATAACATAATTTTATTATATAAATAAATTAGATGAAAAATAATTTTTTAATTACGATTCATTGTTATTTTCAGTATTCATCAAAAATTGAAACCTATTAGAAAAACACAAAAATTTCACCTGAAGTATATTATTAAATTTGTAATTACAAAATTAATTTTATTTTTTAAACTAAAATTTATAAATGTATCAAAAATGTGATTTAAAATAGGTCCCCCATTAAATGGATGAAAATTTACCTTGTAAAAATACATTTTTATTCATATAATTGGATTTATTATTATATTTTTCCAATTAAATGAATTAGATGTGGGTAAAAAACTGATTGAATATATATTATATTAATTTTATTGAAAAAAATTATTAAAATTTGTTTGTTTATATTTTAATGATAAATTTGTTTTTTCTATACATAGAAATGGTTTTCTTTCGAACAAAATTTCATTATTTTCAAATACTTTTTACATTCATTTCCAACTAATTCATAACCAAAGGATTCATTTTATAAAAATGTATAAATAATATTTTAAAAATTTATTTATCATATTTTTTAAATCCATTCCAACGGGTAGGTGGTAAAAATAAAAATATTTTAATAACAATATTAATTGTATATATATGTTTGATAAAACCTTGTCGAAGGAACTCAGTATTGTTTGTAAAAAAATCCAAACATAGTGTTTCATTTATCAAATTCTAATCTAGTTTTTGTGTATAGCACAAGATTGAAATGGTGTAGAGTATAATGCATGCCAACTCTTGTTCTTACATATAACGACATCTATATCCATTGATTTGTGAAATAAAAAATATAAAAAAATTTAAATTAAATAAAAAAAATACATTGCAAAAAAATTGGGGATGTTATATTTTACCCCCATAAAATAAATTTCACACCTAACATTTATATGGGTTATCAATGATTTAAAAATTTATTGGTCATTATTTAAAAACCTGCATCATAAAAGTGAACACTAAAAATTCATTTAAAAAGGGAATGATGAAACTATAATGGTTACCCAATGAAACTCATAAATAGGATTCCATATAGAATAATTTTGGATACCAGTGAGTACATGTACGTGGAATAGAAATTGATCTCTATTGTTCTGATGGAGAGTGTTAGAGAAAATGGTCAGGATTATTTTAACAATAAAAAATCCATAATCCAAATAGGCTTGAAAAGAGTAATTGATATCATAAAAAATGATGATAACATGACAATATTTTATTTCAAGGCTAGTTTATTAATGTTGAGGAATTTTCATGGGAACATATACATACTTGATTCAGTAAAATCTCATACTTTATTATTCCCTTGATCAATTTTAAAATAAATTTTTAATTTAGGGAATAAAGGTGAATTTTTCATTCCTAAAAAACTAAATCATTATGAGATCTAAAAATTTAATGATAAGACATTTCATCTATAATTAGTTTACATTACAAAATTTTTAGAACATGTTATCTAATTAATATGAATTATCATGTGTCAAGATAATATTTTAATCACTAAAACCACATCTATTGTTTAACATAATCCATTCTATAAATGGTCAACCATGTAACCCTTCTAAATGATAAAAATATATAATATATAAAATATTTTCATATAATTTCCCAAAGAAGATTAACTTTGATCCCCCATATTTCATAATGTTTCTCTGGGTATTGACATTCCGAAATTGTGTATAAATTTCCAATGTATTCTATCGAAAAATAGTAATAATTTCAATTACCTTATATACTTATTGAAAACATTCTTTCATTCATAATACAATGAACATTGGATATATTCCTTATGTCCAAAAAATAATGTAAACTTTAACAATTTCTTAAACCAATTTTTCATCAAATCCTTTATCAGTTCTGAGGTAGGTAGTACAATCCAATTTACTCAATTATATCCAACATATCCATAACAGATCATTATTATCTCTACATTTGAAATATACTAAGTGTAATATTTCCCATAATCTTGTGTTTCCCAGGAGTGTCATTATTTCATTAAATCAATTTTCCCATTATAACCATTCAACATATTCTTATAAAGCTTTATAGAAAAAAATAATGTCAAAATTCCTTATATATTTCACAATTTATATAACATGATTCTTCAACCCATATGCATAAAATCATCGATTATTCCACTTTTACCTTATTCTATGAAGAAGGTTTCTTCATCTTATTACTCAATATGAAATTAGTAAAATAAATAATATTAATATTTTCTAAACATTCATCAAACTAAATTTAATCTTGCTTCTAAATAATACTATTATAAAAACACATACGTTTCATATTTCATTCATAGTCTCTTAATTATAAATAGAAAAAAAGTCACTCATAGAACCATATTGAGTAACATAATGATATTTATCATTATTGAATTGGCCAATATAATACACATACTTGACACACACACAAAAAATAAACAATTGATAATTACTTTTGGGGTACAATATTTACATCCATTACATTATATAAACCTTTAATTTTCCCTTTGCAGTTAAATGATTTGTGTTCTTATCATCCATCGTAAAAACATCTTCTTGTTCCTCTATTATGTTCACATGGGGTTTTTCTCACATTATCAATATAAATGATACTGAATCATATTTATATCGTTGTCCCCATTACCCTAATTCTCAGTGACCACTTTCTTTGTCATTATAGGTGATTGTAAGAGTTTATTAATGGACATTTTTTAATCATGTTCAACGAAAAGATGATTTGGTATTGGTACCGTTATTTTAATGATCACCAAATTATGATTATAATGCTATTAATGAGTTTTATGTTTTATGACATCATTTTATAATATATGTGTGAATGGTGGGAAATTTGGTTATGTGTTTCAAACACTCACAATTATTCATGACGCACCCTTAAATATTATTCACCTCCAGGGATGTATCACTGCCACAATGTAAATTTTTCATGGTATGGGAAGGATCCAACATAAATAATTAGTCACTACATGAATGAATTTTTGGATTATTATTCGAAACAACCATTATCAGATAATGAATGATATATGGATAAGATTTGGAAATACCTACCATAACAAATGTGTCACCACCATCAACAAAAATTTTATATGTGTTAAAAAAATTACCATCGCAGACAAGTACCCGCCAAGATAAAAATTTGACTAAGTGTCAAAAATTATTACTGTCATTGGGAATTCACAGTTAAAGGCTTCATTTTATTAGAATGATAATTTTTCATTGTAATGAAATTACCTACCACTGAGATGACTCACTATTGTGCATGACTCACTACCTACTCAGGCCACCCCTGAGATGAATCACTATTGATCTTGAATCACTTCCAAATCGAGTCACCACTAGATATTATCTCACCCTTCCAAATATCCACTGCCACTATTTTATTCTGACTTGAATTATCTATTTATAATAGATCATTTATCAGATTTAATTCCATGATTTATTTTAATGATTTTTCCTGAAATTATTAAAAATATTTCATTAACGAATTTATCATCACAATGTACATGGATACCATAAATTCGGGTGTATATTTCATTATGATGACTTTAAATAAATTAAGAGACTCCCTCATGTAGATGATAAAGATAGAACCTAAAACAAAAAAATACATGTACATGTGAATAGGTATAATTATTTCAAGATTAAATGAATATATATGTGATGTGTACCTTACACAAATCATCTTTACCAACAATAAAATTTAGAATAATTGGAGAACATTGAACATCAAAACTAATTCTTACATACTCAGCAGAAAGATATTGAGGGAATTTTTTATACTTTAATTTTCATAAACCCTTCTCGAGATCCTATCCAAAATAAATTAAAAGATTAACAAGCTTCATATAAAATTATATGAAGAAACACCATAATTTCAACACTATTATTTTTTCTCCACGATCATTATCTTTTAAATTATGAAAATTTAATTTTTTACACTATATTTTAATCATGTAAACTATCTCTTCTACTATAACAGGAAGTTACCTAATGTCATCTCAACATCCATCTAACCTATTTCCCACTTATTTTAGAAGATGTTTGTGTGTGTCTTATGTATTTTTTATTCCAAATAATGTTGTTCAAGAGGTCCAATGTGACATTGAAAAATTGTTTTTTTATACCCATCACATGGCATGGATCAAAATATTATTCCTTATAATATTCATATAAGAATGTGATTTTGAATTGGAGAGGATGAATTATTAGTATGAGATTGAACATGTTGTATTTATTTTGATCTGTGTTTTATTATATTTATATAGTTCAAATGGAATAAATTTTAAAAAGAAAACCAAACCACTAGTTTTATAGTAAATATTAATTTGCCTTTATATAATTTTTTTATTTAGTAACTTTTTTCAAAATTTAATGTAGTTTTGTCATATTGTTTTAACTGATACTTAATTAGTCATTGATAAACATTTACAATTATCCGAACAAATACGGGTCTCCTATTTTGATTAAATAGGTTGTTCTTATTATTTAGTGGATTCAAAAAAAACTTATTTTTCCTAAAATAATTTATTTGGTACTCTATTAATCCTCATATTAGGATACTCACTTGGGAAAAAATTTGTATCAATAAATTTAAAAACTTTTCATCTATGATTTTTGTATTCATTTAAAGATATTAATTTTATATCAAATCTAAATTTAATTCTATAAATGGATAATATATAATATGTATCTTGTACCAACATTACTCGTTTAATTAATAACAATAACTATGCTTAGAGGAATATAAAAACCAAAATTCACATTAAATTAAGGGATATAAAATTTTATCTTCGATATTGGATAGATATGAGTTACCTAAAACACATATAAAATATTAGTATGATACTAAATTACATTATAATAATAATAAAAATACAGATATCAATTAAATTTAATATATTTTAAGAGATGAAGATTTTAATAAGAAATATTCTAGAAAAAATTCTTTTGAGTTTTGGGATACTATATCAATTTCTCATGAAAGGACTAAAAAGGGTAAAAAATTAAATTTATCTCTAATACATCTTAACATTATACTTTTATGATGAAAATAGATGAGATAATTTATGATATGTATCACCTATTCACCACGAAATTCAATAATATGGGATCCTGTGAAAATCAAGCATTGGAAAAGGATCAAATAATAAAACTACATTGATGAATTATTGAGAGATAGGGAGGGACTTCTGTTTCAATACAGAAATCATGTAACATCAGTAAACTAATAATCTGAGAATTTATTGGGAAGCTGATGATGTTTTAGAATTATCATAAAGTCAACCATGAAGAAGATGACAAACTATATAGAAATACAGTTGTCTTAAAGACTACTATATCGAAATATAAATTCAAATAAATGATACATGGTGAAGGTTATAGTGATGAGGAATCACCACCTAATAGTGAAGAGGAAATAGACAATTTTCCCAAAAGGGTTATAAAATTTTAAATTATAAATTAATTCATAAAAACCACCTAAAAATTATGTATTATAATTGATAATCGGGTAAATAAGACTTGAAAAGAGTTTAAAATGAAAAACACATCACTTTATGTGAAGGTAAGTGTAATAGACATGTTAAGGCTAACTATCATATGTTTAAATATAAGGATAAGTATGAGGGAAATTATAAAATATAATAAATCAACTAAATACACATGGAGTTCCTCTAAGGATAGATCTAACCATTCTAATTCAACCAATGATGTGAATCCTCATAGAAAAAACATGTGCCTAATTGAAAGTATATCTGAGGAACCTATTGGATGTCCCTTACTTAATTCTTCTAACTCTAGAAATGAAACTGATGATGATATGTATATGGAAGTGAACTTTTAGTACTGAAATATTCTTGAGGATACGTTAAATAAACTCAAAGAAAAATACAATATTAATTAAGAAAAAAATGGTTTATTAAAAATTTTAAATCTATTCTCACTACTGAAAAGAAAAAAATTGCTCAAATTTTATAAGAAAATTCAAAACTGTTAATTTGCAATGAGAAACTAAGAAATATTAACAGATATTCAAAAATTGAAGTGAAACACTAAATAAAATTATAGGAAATCAAAATTATCATATTTAAATTACTGTTCTAGGCTATCAACCTTAATAGATAAGAGTTGTTAATAGAACATTTGTTAGATTGTCTAAATCTAAAATTTTTCCCACTACTTTTTATTAAAGGGTACTGAATAATATTTTTATTTCAAAAAATCATACAATCTTTTTATAGGAAATCCAAAACAAATAGTGGGTTCCATTGGAAAAAATCTCTAACATATCTGGACCAAATAAAATCTGCATACAAAAATAATTTTTGGTATAAAATTTATTTTTTAGGATATGTTTTTGTAGAGACCACCTAGAAATATATTTTACATATATAGTAGATGTTATAGGGATATAAATGAAACTTCTGTTGTTTCAGGACCTAATATAGGATGATAGTTGGCATGTCACATTTATTGAAACTGATAATGGAATTATCATCAACATAGGCCAAATTGGTAACAATAACACCATATTAATTTATAAATTACATTTTTTCATTCATTAAAATTAAATCTATATACCATTTCACATTTATCTAATGACAGTTTTCATGTGATTTTAGAAAACAATGCATGTAATAGTTTTCATTCAAATAATTATTTATTATTAATTTATTTGAGAAATTGTAATATGTATGTTGTTAATATTAATTCTATGATTAAAAAAAATCCATGATAATGTTCTTTTCATAGAAAATAGTGGCTATGGCATAAGAGACTAGGGCCCTATGACATTTCTTCATTTATAATTCTTATTAGGAAACAAATATTCTTGGATCTACCGAAACATTATTTCCCAAATATCAATGTTTTTGAAGCATTTTAAAAAGGGAAAAATCAAGGATTGTTTTAAATGATATAAATAAGATTCATCCTACCAACCTATTGAGTTGGTTTATTTGTACATATATATACCATCTAAAGTTTCTAGAATTAATTGTATGAAATATGTCAATATACATATTGTTGTCTTTTAATGGTATAATTGTGTATTCTTTTTAGATCGCATAAGTTAATCTTGATCTTATTTGACCAATTATGCTAAATCTGTAGAAAATATATGTCGACGTAGAATTAAGACATTAAGAAGTGACGATGCTCATGAGTTGTAAAATACATATATTTATTCTTTTTTCTTAAAAAATGACTATAGATATAACTTATCAATGCCTAGGACTCCTTGGTGGAATGTAGTTTTTGATATATTAAATAGAACACATAAAGAGATAGCCCTAACAATGTTTAATGAATATGAATTTCCTGTATACTTTTGCGATGTGGCTCTGAATATATCTTTCTATATAATTAACATATTTTTAATTATAAATATCTTAAAGTGACACCTTTATGAACTTTTTAATAGTATAAATCCTTTGTTTAATTAATTTATAATTTTTGGTTTCATTTTATTTTTTCTTTAAACTAAAGATTAGCTTCAAAAGTTTTCTTCCAAAAGTGATGATGGAATTTTCCATGGTTTTTAAACATCTAGAAAATCATAGTGTTTTTATCAATATAACTATGACCCTGGAAGAATGTTTTCATAAATAATTTTATGAGATAGATCCACATGATCATAAAACTCCATTATTGAATCTTGAGGATTATTTATTCAAATTTTATTGAAATTACGAACCTTCTAAATCTGATATTAATCATTCAGAAAAATAATCATGTTATGAATAACTAATAGAACTAGTATATTAACCTGAAAAAGATTATATGATGCATACACATTATTTTTCTAGAGTTTTTATTCCTCTAAAAACCCATCCTTTATATGTGGTTGTTGGAGATATAGACAGAGGTATAAACCTAGATCTTCTCAAAGAAAATATGTTGAACATCACGATGTGTTGTCATAGTTTGAACCAAATAACATCAATGGAGAAATCAATGATGAATTATTGATAATTTATATGAATCAATATAGTAATAAAATTTAATGAAATAATGTTTGGGAGCATATTTATTGACCCAAATACACCTTGACTATATGCACTAAATGGGTGTTTAGAAATAAGGTTTATTAATATGGAAAAATAATATGGAATATTGAAATACTAGTTTTATAAGGCTACAACAAAGATGATGGTATAGAATATGAAGAAAACTTTTTACTAATATCCAAATATGAAGCCATTAATTTTTTTTTTCCGATGCAGAACATCTATATTATAAATTTTATAAAATAGCTTTCAAAAGTGAATTATTCAATGAGTATATAATTTAGGGTGTTTTTTATGAACAACCCCTATATTTAAAAACCGTCATTTTCCAAATAAGATTATCATGTTAACAAAAAAGTTATAATGTTTGAAATAATAACCTAGAGCTAGGTATGGTAGGATTTTATTTTCTCAAATTTTAAAGTGATTTTCAAAATTTATAGTTGATACTATATTATATATAAACGGAATTAAAAAAAAATCATTTATTTTTACATGTTTTTGTGGATGGTATTATGATTTTATCTTCTAGAAATTTATTATCTAATGACTATTCAAAAATGATGAAATATTTATTTGAAATGAGTTTTATGTGTGAAGTAAAATTCATTCATTTTTTCCATATTTTTCTTAATAAAAAGGGATTTATTTTAAATGAATGTAAATATATGAAGGACTATTTGAAATGTTTTAATTTTTATATCAATATTTGTATAGATTCTCCTATGAGTACCACCTATAAATTAGATTTTTATGAATCTTGGAAATCAATGGATCAAACAAGTTAAAGTGGTCTGATTGGAAGTCTTCTCAATTTTAATACTAGTTGAATAGTGATTATGTTCAATGTGTGTATGTTTGAAAAAATTCACGAATACCCAAATTAATAACACATATTTTATATAAAAAATATCAAATACATGATATAAAATAACAATTTAGTATTGTTTATATAATAAGATAACAATTTGACCTATTTAGTTATTTAAATTCTTATTATGGTGGTTGCAAGATTGATAGAAAAAGAACCTCCCTGAAATATAATATTTTGGTGGTATATTTAGTTTCATGGTGTAGTAATAAATAAAAATTGTTGAAATATATAAGGATGAAGATGATTATAAAGATGCAGGTAGCTTCAGTTCACGAATTATAGGGATGAAACACTCATTACTAGACTAGGGATATCAATTATGACATGTACCTAAATTTGTTGAAAATAAAAGTGTTATAAACATTTCTAGAATCTCTGTATCTCACTCTATAATTGAAATTCATCATGTAAGTCAACAATTTTTAAGATATCACATTCAAAAGGGAGATATAACTCATGAATACCATTGTACAAGACATCATCTAGAAGATATTTTCACAAAGTCATTGAATACGGGGAGAATAAAATACATCAAAAATGATGTTGGTATGATTAATTTTTGTCAAGATTAATTTTCTGGGACCCACCATTAGAGGTTTACCAACAATTGTAGGGTTACCAACCATTAGTTGTTACCCACTATTTGGTTTACCCATTGTTGGTTTTACCAACCGCTTTATTTACCCACTATTGGTTTTACCCACCATTGGAAATATCATGCCCTTATCAATTTCTTGTAATTAATTTATAATCAATACATTGTAATTTAATTATATGATTGATTTAATTTCTCATTTTATTAAAATGGTTATTTTGAATTATTATTTTCAGATACCTAAAATTCTAAACTTATTTTAACTGAACCACGTTCTCATTTCAAAACCATTAATCCCATACACCATTTCTCTCAAAACACACAACAGTATTTTTTATCCTAACCCTTATCCATTTGTGTGTTCTCTTAAATTCTTAGAACATATCCCCATGGTTAGATTTATTCATAATTCAGAATATTATTTAATAGAGTCATGTGAATTTAAAAAACAAAAGTCGTAGTTGATTTGTTCAACTAGGGTCTAGACAATGAATGATGAGCAGATGAATCGGGTTATGGTACCGAAAACTGATAGTTATGTAATATAATTGATGGGTGTAATGGGTTACTAATAAACAAATACCCTTCAATCCAAGGTCAGTTGATTAGTTTTATCAGTTTTTTGAGTTCATCTTCGGGAATAATAAATATTGGGTGAGAATCATTGTGAGAAAAATAAAATTTTATTCTATTTAATGAAAATGGAATGATGATTAAACATTCCTAATTATGAAAATTTTAATTTCTATCAAGGAAACTATTCTAGGTGAAAGTGTTACATTTCTAATTTTTCCCCACCAGTATGAAAATATGGATAAGTTTTGAAAACACTTACCCTCATAGATGTGTCATCACCAGAATACAAATTTGTATATGTTTCAAAACAAACTAACTCTATAAAGAATTCAAAGTTAAAGATGAACTTATATTAGAATGAAAATTTAAAAAAGTATTGGAATGACCCACCACTAAGATGACTCGTCATCGATCCCAACTAACCACCAACTCATTTCACTATAGTGATGACTCACCATTGATCCTAAATCACTGCTATCTTAATTCATTTATAGAAATTGTATCCCCATGAGAAATATTCACCTCTAGTATTTATGATTATTTTCAATTAACTATTTATGAAAGATCAGTTATTTTATTTATTATAATAAGTTATTTTAATAATTGTTCTTAAAAAATTACGGAAAATGCATTAAAGAATGTGTCTTCCTGGGTACGAGGATGTAGGAAATATAGTTAATTCTTTCTGTATTCTTCTATAAAATGAATTTAAATACTCCATTATGAGAATAACAATATGAGAATCTATTACACAGTAAATTATATGTAGACGTGAATAGATATATACATTGAAATTCAAAATAATGTCATTGTGAATTGTGCCTTACATGAAACATCATTACCATTTATCACCTATAAATGTAGTGAAGAAGATTGAAAATGCACACTAAATCCTAAAGACTCACAAGAAAAAATTTGGGACACTCTTCTCTACTATATTATTAAAAAAACTACCTACTACTCTTATCCAAGCTACATTAAAAGAGTCACAATATTTAAATCTTATCAGATATAGAAACACCCTCTTTTATAGGCTCTTATTTTCTCTTTCGCATTATTATTTTTTACATTATGAGCATTGTGTGTTTTAGGTAGTCTTTTAAACATACACAAAATCTCCTAAACTCTAACTGGATGATAATTTATACTTATCAACTACTTTTAAAAGTATTTTCTCATGTGTTGTGGAAGAGTTCCATGTGTGGCTTGTGTATTGATTATTCCTATAATTGTTGTGTAACTATTCATGTGTGACCTAGATAACTTGTAAGTTGATCTCTGTTTTTGATCAAAATATTATGTTAAATAATCTTCATAGAATTAGGTGATTTCCATGTTGAGAGGATTATGTCTTGTCTATAGACAGAAACTGTTTTATTTATTCCAATATTTGTTATTCTATTTCCATAAATTAAAAAAATAATCATTTCAACTGTAAAGAAACCACCACTTTTATAATTATGCATAATTAGAGTTTACATACGATTTTAATTTAGTAAATTTATTTTAAAAGACCAATACATTTTCAAAAAAAATAACTGGGACATTATTAATCAATAAATTTTTTTTGAAAAGATTATATCTTATATAGATATACTATTTTTATTATCTATATTTTTTTAATTAATTAGGTTAGTTTATTAAAAATTTATTTAAATTGATAATTTTATAGGGTACTCATTTCAGACCCCTTTGAGATACTCACTCCAACAAACATTAGGCACGATCACTACATCCTTCACCCAAATCATCATACCCTTTGGTTGTTACTGAAAAAATTTCATTCATATTTAGTGTTTACCCATCTCTATATGGTTTATCTATTTACTAACCTATAATGAATTGTGTGAGAAACACTTATCGTAAAGGGGAATAAATAATCATTTAAATCACTTATAGAGTGTCTAAATATTGAATCCTAATTCTTTATTCAATAATATAATATGATTATCCTAGGTTACTCATAGTCAAATTGTATTTTAATCCTCCATGATGGTATTTAATGTGTTTTTGAATTTCCAAAGCATATCCCCTGAGAGTATCAAAACAGGTGAGCAGAAAGGCCCTTTTTCGTGCACCACATCCCAATCTAGTCTAGCATAATATTGTGTATTTGAGTTGTAACCACTATGTAAGTATATTCTATAGAAACATCCACATTTATTAACCAAACATGGGTCTATTTCTGGGAAACCACTAGCTCTATCCTTTAACAAAATTCTAGGACATTTTCATATACTTTCCCTCATCCTTATACTTATCAAATGATATATTTCTATAGGGATATCACTAAGGTTTTATTCATACTAGTTTGAAAATATTGACTAAATAATTCCATTTATGTAAACTAAATAGATCCAATATTAGCATAAGTTGATATTAAATCATTTTAGATAAATATTCAATACATTAAAAAAGTACACACATGAGGACTATAATAGTTTTGTTTCTTTGGATATTTGGAACACATTATTATAATTTGGTGAATGATCTTTAACATATTCTATAATGAAATTACCTTTAATAATACATCTTCCATTTTTTTTTCATAACTTGAGGAAATTAAAAATCATAAAGGTTGAGATCAAATACTTAGTATGGGTAAATAATGAAGATATGTAATCATACCATGATAAAAAGGGAATAAGAACATTAAAATAACATTTTAATATCACCAAATACATATCAAAGATCATATACATGAGTCATGTCATACATATTTATAGGTCATAAGATATAAATCAAAAGGGAATGAATATCATAAGACATTAAAAGATAACATAGGGAAAACACATGGAATTTTTGAAAACACGTAAATATGTAATATCATTCCCTATAAGTCATGGAACATTTCCAAAACTTATCATGAAACTTAATGGGGACTAAACATACTTGTTAGGCACATCACCCTCCCAATATTAGATTTTTCCTTGTACTAGATCAAGTTACCCATTCATCCCATAGTGGATAGGGTTTCACCTTCTTTCCATAGTGGATCAGGATTCCAATTCTTTCAAAAGAGGATTAAAGACATTCAAATTTTTTCCCATAATTATCTCATGTAATATAAATCTTTACTCAAATCATATGAGGGAGATATTATTCTCATTCATCAAATAATAAAATAATACCAACATAATCCACAGGATAATAAAACATTCAAAATATCATGACCTATAAAAATTGATCGGTTTCGTTAACATATTATCATAATCCATGAAATTAAATGGGTATCATAAACAGGACATCACATAATATCCTATGGAAAATTGATATATTTCATAACCATTTCATCAAATAATTTCCAAATTAAAATAAGCGAGTTCAATATTTATATAACTTATTGAAAATAAATGTGTTTTATTATCAACTTGACATAATAATCATAACATATTCAATTAAATAATAAAAATGGTTTCATAGGATTATATACCTTTTAAATCATAAAATATTTCAATGAATTTCAACATAGATAGAGAAGTATTTATAAATATCACATAGAACATTTCTTATGGAAAATATCCACTCATTGAAATACAGTTCATAAATTTTACAAATATATCTTATTCATATAAATCATGGTTTTAAATTTTTTTAAAACATTTATTTTATAAATTATCTATTCCATGTTGAAAGAAAACATTTTAAATTATAAATAATATTATTACCCTTTTTCCGTTGAAAATAGATTTGAAAACATATATAGAAAACATGAAAAAAATTTGAAAAATGTTTTCATTTAAAATAATTTTAAATTCTATAAATTACCCATGAATTTTTTTAAAATCATTTTCTTGGAAAATATATTATAAAATATAATTAAATATTGAAATAATTCAGAAACACTTTTTATTTTCATATATGTTGAAAATATATAAATAAAGCATTAAAGAATCATGAGAACCATTTCCTTTGAAAATTACTTTAAAAATTATGATCATAAAAAATATTAGTAAGAATATATATTTAAAAATTACCTTTGAAACATTAAATTGAATCATCATGTAAATGATGGTCATGATTGAGGGTAAACCCATACATGATGAACATTCCATTTTCTCCAAAAAATATTTAGAAAATTTCCTTGATCATAAAAAACAAGAATATTCTTTCCAAAACCATTTTTAGAAAAAATAAAAAATGGGTAAAATGTATTTTCAAAATAAAATAATAATATTATAACATTTTTTAATTTTTTTAGAAAACATTGTTTTAATTTATATAATTTTTCTTGACAAAGAGTGAAATAAATCGTATTTTCATATAAAAAATTTCTTAATTATCAAAAGCACCAAATAGTGGAAAATATCACCATTAAATGAATATATATTTAATATTAATATAATTATATAATTTATGGTATATCATGGTATATGGATCATAATACATTGTCATTGGAGGCATAAAAAATCAATATAAACAATGAGATTTTATCAATAAGCACTTACCGTTGTTATATTTGAATCGGAGTCCCCTTGAGAGAATTATATTAAATTAATCTAAAAATAGATTTTAAATAATTATATTAATGATATATTATTTTAAATCTTATGATATACTTATTATAAAATATTATTGGTGCATAACAAAATATTATTCTCAAAGAAGTAAAATTAAGAAAAAATTACCATACTGATTTGCTAATGTTTGAACCCTAAACCACATGAAAGATAGATTATCAAAGGTCTAAGTAAATTATAATTAATCTGGGTAAAATTATAATATAATATAGTAATGTTAATTATATAAACCACTCAAAATAATTTATTAGTAAATATAGCATAAGTCTCATAGAAATAAATGTGAGAAAATAAATCTCTTAACTACTTGAGTATATTTGGAATGGTGATACCCATGAAAGAATTACATAAATTGTATCATTTAATATCTTGAAATAAATTAAATTTAAGATATAAAATTTATATATGTCAGTATATAAACCAAAAAATAATAATATGTGGTTAATATAGCATATATCTCACAGAAATAAATGTTAGATGAGAAAATCCTTACCTTAAGGCTTCACATTCATCGTACACAATAAATACTCTTATATAATAAGTATATGTTAATTATAAATTAGCCAAAGAACTATATTATTATATTTCATACAATTTAATAATTTATATTGACTATGTGTTACCTTTTTATTAACAATTTTAGGTTTATATTACATTATGGGTTAAAAAAACTCTATTGTTTGGAATATGTTTTGACTTGTCAATTTAGATCATCTTAATTAGATCATGATTTAACTATATAAATAATTTAAAAAATTATATAAATATAATATATAATTATTATATATTTATTTATAATAATATATAAAATATATAAATATTAAATGAAAAACACTGTTCATGGAGACAGTAGGTCGCACGTTTGAATAAATGTTCTTTCTATTTTATTTTTGTCATGAATGAAAGAAAGTAATATATATATATATATATTATCATTCGTGCAAAAATATTATTCCATATATATCATATAATTTTATCAAACTGTCCCTTAATATATTCAATGTATTGTATGAGTGAATAACATCTCTTTAAGGAGGCATCATTCCACACATCCACAAACGAATTTATTGTATTTCCAAAAAATGGAATTAATGAATGTATTCCTTATAAAATAATTTCATAAATATTATAAAATCATTAATATTAGAAAGAAATAAAATAATAGAATGTAAACCATTATTTCAAACATTGATTTGTTGTTATGGAAGAATGAAAGACATTGGTTTGTGAGGCGGTATCATGTCAAACAATTGAATAATGATTGCATATCCCGTTTGATGGATGTTTTTATTGATTTTTCCTTTGAAACATAAAATAAAAACATATCATTAAGTTTTGGATATTTATTTTATCAAATACTCCTTTAATATGAGTATTTGACGGGGGTGTAGAAAGAATATAAACCAAAAAAGATTATTGAATGATGATACCTCTTCTTTTGAGTAATTCCAAATGTTTTGAACCAATTGATAAACATGGTATTAATTATTTCAAATGTGAGGCTTGGAAGAATATATGAGGTATTTTGGGTGTTTATTTGGTTAGGTTTTTGAAAAACCAAAGTTCATAAAATCTGTTGGTAAGTGAGGGGGTTGTGTTTCCTATTATAGTGGATGAGGAGCAACATTCAAGTAAATACAAAAAGTTAAACACTATTGAGAAATATAATTACATAATGTTCTTAAAATAATTGTAAATTTTTATTGAAATGAATTATATGGTGTATATAATTCCATAAAACGTATTTTAGATAGGTAAATAAGGTATTTGTCCCTTAAGTTAAATTTTAACATCTTTGAAATATTCTTTTTTACCTTAATCACTATAACATATTTTATTTACTATCACTAGTATTTTTGTCCTAAAACTATGTAAAAATTATTATAAGTTATAAATTATGATGATTATAAATATTTATTCCATTTTTTCAAATTATAATCACATAAGTGGTGATAATTAATGTTATAAAATCTCTTCAAACGGGATGAAAGAACTGGTTTTATAACTGAACATGCTCAAATGTTCGAATTATTTTTATATAAATATTTATTGTGATATTAATTGAAATTTAGTAAATTATTTTAATAGAGTAATAATTTATCTAAATATTTATTAAAATATATTTTTAATATAATTTAGCTCTGTAAATATATTTTATAAAAACTAAGTTTTAAGTTAAAATTAAGTGTTATTTTCACTATTAATCATAAAATGAAATATTTTGTAAAAATAAAAAACAAATAACCCCAACTTAACATTGATAATCCTATTTTAAAAATTAAGTTTATTATTTCAAATAAAAAAATTTAAAGTATAAAAAATAATATTTAATATATAATCTTGAGAAAAAAGGTTGTAAAATAACCATTAACAAAAATACAACATTTTATTTCTATAATTTTATTTACATTTATCATATACATATAAAATCCAATTGATGAGGGTAAAAATCATTATTGAATATATAGTATATAAATTTTAATAAAAACATTCATCTTAATTGTATTTTTTAATTTTTTACGATAAAATAGTTTCTGTACATATATAAATAGTTTTCTTACAAAACGAATTTCTTTATTTTCAAATAATTATTAAATTAGTTTCAAAGTAAATGATAACCACAGAACTCTTTTAATAAGAAATTGTTGATAATTTTTTATAAAATATAGTCAATATTATTCTTAACGTCCATTAAAATGGATAGGTGGTAAATATAATAATATTATAATGATGATATTAAATATATAGTGTAGTTATATAAAAAAACTCTTTGTGTGATGAATTCTATTGAATTAACTCTTTATTATGTGTAACAAAATCCAAACATAGTGTTTCAACTATTGAAAGATAACATAATTTTTGCATATTACTCATGATTAATTTAATGCTTCCTATAATAAAATCCAAACATAGTTATTTAATTTTGAAAAGGATAAATTCATTATTATATTGAATGAAACATTTCAAAATGATTATATTAAATTGAAATAAAAAATATCACCAAATTTCAGGGTCATACAAATAGGCCCATTGAGTTAGAATATTTTTTTATCTTCTGAATGATATAATGAATAGGGGTTCCTCAAGCATCATCCCACCTCTCCCAAGGGAGAGGATCAGCATTACAAATCTAATAAACTGTTAGTCTCATTTATATTAGTCATCATTAGTGACCACTAATCACATAATGTCACTAATGTGAAACTATTTTCCTATTACATTTTAATAGTTCATTATATTAATCTTTTATCAACTCCTAAACCTATATAATTCTACTATTAACACACATTACAATCATTATTAACCCCTTTAATGAAATTTAACTGCATGGACAAGTCACATTAATCATTAATCCAATTTAATCATTAACAAATAAAACTCATTTTACATATTTGATTTATGACAAAAAAACATTGAACACCATGATTATGATAAAAAATACAATTTTTTTAATCCAATAAAGCCTTAAAATAATCATTATCAACTCAATTCTAATTTTCATGGGTGTGGCACATCCCATGGTTGACATTTGGTCGGATCTACTCATCCCCCAATGAATCCAACAAATGATCATGAGTAATCAAAAACATCCATTAAACATAAAATTTATCACCTTCTAAAAAGGGAAAATATAAAAAAATGAAATTAAAAAAAAATATTGACAATATATAGAGGAAAAAACAATAATATTCTATATGACTTGTATATATCACACCTCATGGTTATAAGAAACTGTTCACATAAACATGACCTTTCTTTAATGTTCAATCAAACACTCGAATCCAAATATATGAATCTATATAAAAAGAAATATATTATAGATTTAGAATGAATGAAAACATAATATTAGGGGTTTTCCTAAAAATATTAGATACATGAGTGGTAGACTAACCTAGAACATCGATTCACAACCCACGAAATTTCAATCAACTGATGATTGTGGTATAATCACCCATGAGAAGCTTTGAAGAAGAGGTTCATACCCAAGGCTCTGGGAGGATTGAGTAGGTGTAAAATAATGTAATATATCTGAAATCCCATTAAGGAAATTAATAATTCCCCACCTTTAATTAGGATCGAATCATTGCGGTACGATTTTCCAAACAATGTGCTAACTTTGTGGAATACTCTTCCCAAGTTGGGGCCTCAGGCACATAGTTTTCAAGGGATCCTAAATGTTTTTACAAAATCTGTGAATACATTTTGGTAGTATATACATCCAAATACATATATTATATTTTCTCTCCCTTGAATTTTATTTCAACCATTCACCACAACCCTCCTACAAGCAACACAATTATAGCACACAGTTAAACTAACCATGCACTAGTAGTTTGCATTGAACTGAATTGCCTCTTTTCTCCTATTAAATGTATGAAACTACTTGAACACCCCGAGAAAAATAATAATAATAGAAAAAAATTTATTAAACATTATAAATTTATTGAACACAAAACAAAAACAACAAGGTACTTCCTTAAATGGTCGAGATCTTACAAAAAATGGCATTTGAAACGTCAAATAATAACATAATAAAAATATACATATATTTTGATAAAATATAAAATAAAAGTTCAAAGAATAATCAGGAAATTAATTTATTTAAAACTAACCATTGAATCTTGTAATATAATCTTCAATGTTAATAAAATTGTGATCCATGGTAATTGACATTCATGTAGAAATTTTCCAAATAAGAACTCTATTCACACATTGTTAAAGATAATCATTATGGAATGATAATAAAATTTAAAATATTCATTTTAAATATTCTTAAAAGAAGTAAATTTTTTTAATAATACCGTTTATCAGACATTTATGTATAAAAAAACTCATATACATAATTGTGAATAACAAGGACATGAATAAGAAAGATTCATGACCCCCCGAAGACAGAAAAAGTTTTTGTTTTCAAAAAAAATATTCATTAATCATTTTGATTACCTAATAAAGGATCCTAGTTAAAAAATGAAAACTATATAAATAACCATTGGATAATAAAATATTTTATATTTAAAAGATATTTGTTATATAATTTACCTCAAAAATAATTTATCATGGGAAAACATAAAAACGAGATGATAACATAAAACTTTACAGCTTTAATAAGAACTGAATAAAAACCATGTTAATGATATATCCTATTAATTATGAGTAAATAACAAAAAAAAATCATTAAAATGAACATACAATACATTCTTAATAATTTTATACCCCACAAAGAAGAAATATGTGGTGAATGTTGTATATGTTTCATATAAATATAAGTGAGATGTCAAACCCTTACCTCATTTCCTGTATTTATTCTTAAACACTTGTAACCACATTTATAATACCTTTATATTTACTATTAACTAAAAAATTAACCATTTTAATACATATATTACTAGGTATTATTGACTTACTACTTATACTTGTTTCTATACTAATAATTTATCCATAAAAACATCATTTTGTGTGTTTATTTTTCAATTTTTCATGCATGTTTAGGTTTTTTGGTTTTGTAAATTGTTTCATAGTAATTTTATCACATACCAAGAATAATATTCATGTAATTTATGTAATTGTTATTCATTATATATAGTTTTATAATAAATTATATAATGTGGGGATGAAAAATAAATTACATAACGTCATGGAGGCAGTAGTTTTCACATAAATATGGGTGAGGTTTTTTATTTTCAATTGATGGAATGGGGAAAACCAAAATAATAATTCAAAAAAATAGAGTCAAAATGATAATATATATATATATTCAGTTTATATTTCCTTATAATCATACATATAGAGAATTAATGAAAAATAAATCAAATCTCTTTGTGGATGTTGTAGTCCACACATACCCATGTATGACATTACTGTCTTTTAAGGAATGGGTGGGATTGAAGTTATATAATATTTTCTTCATTATATAATAAAAATAATGTCATAAATATCCTATAAAACCATTAAATACAACTATATATCCAACCATTTGAGTTGATAATGAAAAATTGATTAATTTGATTGTGAAAAGTGTAACATGGACATGAGCATGACGATGTTTCCACATTCCTATTGTGATTGATGATATATAGATAATGGTTATTAAATTAACATTATATTATTTAATAAATATAAATATAATTATATCACTATAATTTAAAAAAAATATGACGTAGAAGAAGTGATAAGCATAAAAGTATTATGTAAAAGAAATTCTATCTTTTTTGAGAAACCTTCTTTGGATCTCTTTGTAATGTCCCATGAATATTTATTATAACATTAAAAATACCTTTTTAACATGAATATTTATGTTTATGGAATATTTTGGATTGTTTTGATCAAGATAAGTGCTTTATGATGGTGTGAATATGAGGGGATAAAATGTTCCCTACTATAAGAGAGTTGGTGGAACACTTTTAATTGAATCAAATCCTGCAATATTATATAGTCATGAAATATGGATAAAAATTGGATAAATTTTGACCATAGTATTAGATAGGTGAAACATTGATTATACTATTTGAATTTATAAATGTTTTCGTTTTATTTTAACCCTTATATATTTAGTATAACACATATATTACAATTTTAAACCCTTACTATTTTAATAAAAAGAATATAATTTAAGGTTAAATAATGTTCTTATAAAAGGTAATGTTGATCATAAGAGGAAAATTATGGATATTATTGACCATTTTCGATTAATTTTATAAATGATAATTTTTTAATTTTTTAACTAATAATTATATATTTTTGACACAAAATATCCTTAATGTCATTTTTAAGAAAATTCACAAAATTTAACTTTAAAAACATAAATAATAATTTATATTTTAAATTTGGATATTTTGCACAGTAATTTTCACTTCATTCGATCCATAAATATTGGTAATGTCTTTAAATTTTGGAAATATAAATATATCTTATAAATCATCCCAAAAAGAATTTAAAAAAAATATTTCATATTTTTATTCTTATGAAAATATAATAGAGAAATTTAAAGAAACATGGGGACATTTTTTAAAAAATAATTACATTAAATAATTGAAATGATGTTATCAACAGAAAAATAAAAAATGATACTGTTAAATAAATAAAATTATTTTTTCCATCCAAAAATCATCCAATAAAAAAACCTTTTTTGAGATATTTTGAAACAATAACCTTACATAGATGATAAAATTTTACCATAGTTAGGATTTATTATAGATATAAATGAAATTTATGTCATTAAAAAATTATAAAATTATTATAAAAAATATGGAATCAATATTCAATTAATAAATTTCCATAATTTGAAATTTTCATTTTCAATATGAGTTCCTAAAATTAAATGAAAATTTTTTTTAAATAATTGATCAATTTTTGACTAAGAAATAATTTTTTCTCATATATTATTTCAATTGATGAATACTATTAAATTAAATAATTTAATTTAAATTAAATGGGTATTTTTTGAATTAATAATAATAAAAAATAAATTAACATTTGAAGTTTTGATTTAAATCGATATATTAAAAATTGATTTAATTTAAATAAAAATATGACAAAGATTTGATAAATGTCAGAACAAGATTTATATATTTGAAATTAAAGGTTTATAAGATTTATATTACTCAATATATATACATATATATATGCATTTTCTATAAAAAAAAATTTAAATAAAAAATCATTTAATTTTGATATGATGATAATGTAATACAATTGAAATTTTTTATAAAATCATTATTTTACACAGTTCACCAAAAAAACTGCTTCAGAAAATAGAAAAAATAAATATAATAGAATTTTTATATTCATAATCCCTTAATTATGTAATTTTTAAAAACTTACAATACAAAATTTTATAAATTTATCTTTTAGAATAAAAAAAATTTAAGGATACCCCTCTTTTATGGAAAAAACCTTTTTATGCATTAACATATTGTAAATATATGATATTTCATTATTATCTTTGAAAATAAAGTATGTGTGTCCTATGAACATAATAAAAAGAAATTAATAAAGAAATTTTTTCAAAATTTATTTTATAATTAGTTTAGACTTATTCATATTCCCCAATAAAATAACTTGTTTATAGTAGTCATATTAATTAATAAAATTTCAAATATAAACCAGAGTATTTTTTAATAATTGGTTTATTTTTGGTAAACACAATTGACCATAATATTTATTTTAAATAAAAACAAATACTTAGATAGTATTGTGTTACATTCTACAACTTTAAAAAAATTACATCCAAAAAATCTTTATTTCATCTTGGATGTACAAGGGTTTAAAAAAAAGATTCAATTCCATGTGGTGAATAATAATTATACCTAATTGGATAGAAATACCTTTTAATCCATATTTCTAACATTTCTTTTTTATATGGTCATTAATTTCTATGTTATTACTTGTAAACATAGAATTCCCAAAATATTAATTAAACCATGTAATAACCATTTAGAGATTCATACATTTCAATGGGTTTCGTAATGTGTGATTTCATTTTTGGGAAATATTTTTTACATAGGATTTGAAATATTTATCATCCTCTTTCTGGTGTTTTAGGAGTTATTTTTTCACCAAAATAGAGAATGTGTGAGAACAATCATTCTTGATTTCTTCCCAAAATTTCTTCTTTTTCTTATTTTTTATTGGTTTTCCACATCATATTCATGTCATAAGATAAATAACCATGACAAATTTTTCATTCATGAATCCAAAAAATTATATATTAACATACAACAAGTTCAAAAAAGGTGAAAAATTGTACATCATCTTTCTACCCATTAACTAAAGGAAGAAATTATTAGGAAAATTTATGATAATATCCAAAATGAATAAATTATACTTTAATCTCAATATCCTCAAAAAATAACACCAACTTTTTTCATAAATAATTCAATAAATAATTACCCTTAACTCACTGCCAAAATATTTCTAAGAGAATTTGAAACATAAAAATCTTAAATATTTAATAACATTTTTTTTGAATTGAAAAAAAAATTTAATCCTAAAAAATATTTATCCATTATAATTTCACGTACCAAAAATTCACATACCTTAATCTTATATTTTGTAAAATATACTAATCATTTCATAGAATAACCTTATTCCCCATAAAACCAAAATAAAAACAAATATTCTTCCATAAGGAAAAGTAATCTTTATTCCTAAAATAAATTTCCACCATATTCAATAATACTGTATTTTTCGTAATCATATAATTTTCAAAATAAAATGAAATTATTTGGAAATTATTTTAATCACTTAGTCATAAAATTACATTTCAATCACATATATTCTAACAATATGATAATACATTTATTCCAATTAATCATAATTCCATCAACATCATAGATTGTATAAATCTCAACCATTATGTTCTTATTACAAAATATTTACTTAATGAAATTATTCCAAAATAACGTTAAAATAAATAAAATTTTAAACTTCAATTTTATATAGAATTAAATTTTTATTTAAACATAATAAATAATTATCAAAATATTACCAATCAACATATAATTCAATTAAAATAATCCTTAAAATTATGTTTTTGATTTCAATAATGTGACTATCCATAAACATATAAACCAATAATGGAATTAGTAACACTTAAATTAGAATTATATAATAATTTACTAACCTCTAAATTTATCTAAACCCTGCTCTAACACCAACTATGGTAGCCCAATAGCCACACATAGTAATCTGGTTCTTAAGAGATAGTCATTACATAATGTATTTGTTACCAACTAATGTGACCAACCATTAATAATATATAATTACAATATCTACATCCATGTAAGAGTCCTATAAATATACAATAACTATTAGTTTTATTGTTTTATAGGGTATGAAAAAACTATTTACTCTATAAAAACCATGAATTTCTCATCATATGGGTATTTTTTAGATTATATTCATATTATTATATTCCACATGTAAAAAATAACAAATCCCAAAAAATTATTTTCACATGATACCCTTATATTAATATATTATATAACAATATTCGTTATAACCTAGAGAAATATTAACATAAAAATAGTTGAGCTCAAATACATAGTAAGCATAGTCATTGGATATATCATTTAATGGTCATATGTAAGAATAAGATGTCTATAAGGGTGTGATATCATGATCCTAACATAAAAATGTCATACCCAATCATTAAAATATCCTTAATCTAGAGTCATCGAATAATTATTTTATTAAGGTTTGTTATAAATTCCATCATAGATTAAAATATCCTCGACTGAACTGAGTTTACTCCCCATCGATGAATCAGGATTGTGAAATGTTTGTGTCATCCAAATATGAATAAAAACCAATTTCATTTGTTATGTCAAATGATAAATGAAAAAAATATTATGTTATATAAAAACATTCTTCTTAAGTTAGGGAAAATATAATAATATTCTTCATATCATAGGGAAATATTAACCTAGGGAAATATATTTATACACTGAGGAAAATATAATAATATTCTTCATCTCCTAGAGAAAATATAATAATTTTCTTTTTGGTGTACAAATATTAATAAAAAATTATTTTCACACGATACCCTTATATTAATACAATATATAATAATATTCATCATAACCTAGGGAAATATTAACATAAAAGTATGTGATCTCAAATACATAGTAAGCATAATCATTAGAGATATCATTTTATGGAAATATGTTAGAAGAAGATGTGTATAAGAGTATGAGATCATGTTCCTAACATAAAAATGTCAAAACCAAAAAGTAAAATATCCTAAACTAGGATTGTGGAATAATTATTTTTGAAAAGGATCGTTAAAAAGACTATCATTTATGAAAAAATCATTTAAAAAACCGAGTTTACTCCCCACAGGTGAATCAACAGTGTGAAATGTTTGTGTCATACCCATTTGAAAAAAAAATATTTCCTTTTATTGTGAAAAATACTATCATAGATGAATAAATAGTGTAAAAGCATCAATAATAAATCACGATCCTTGAGAAGATATCGTATGTATCAGTCAAATGTTTGTTCCCTACATATATGAATTAAAAATAATTTCCTTTATTAAGGATCATTAAAAAGACTATCATAGTATATAGAGACCAAGAGTATATTTTTTTTACTCTAAATTCCCATCATTTCCCTATTCATAGATCACAACTAAGACTATCATAGATGGAAAATTCCTTTACTGAACTGAGATTACTCCCCATTCCAGTTTATATTTTCTCAGTAGATTATATTATTTTCCCAAAAAATTGTGGGTCTATTTAAATAAAGTTACACCCATCACATAATGGAAGAAACATATATGTGACCCATGAAAATCTAAAAACATTCATCATAACATAAGACGAGTAAAAATTACGATTCAAAAAGATTTAATCACAACATAATAAATCCTCGAGAACGTAATTGGTTTTATTGAATCATCCATATAACATAATCATCATAGGCCAACTATAGAAATAAATTGTAGGGAATCATATGATAATATCCCAAATTAAGAATAAGAAAATTCAAATGATGTTGGTATGGATAAAAAATACAATTAAAAGATAATTTGAGGCATTCATGAATAACATGAGAAAATATCCTTGTTTTATTGTTGAATTTTTTAAAAATAATCCCAGAATATTTATATTTTTTTCATTGAATATAACATTGAAAAATTATAATTTAATCTTCAATGAATATACCATTTGTGGTGGTGGGAAAATGCATTCATGCAATAAATGATAAATAACGGTTCTTTTATATTATTATATATAAATACCAAATGACTCATATATAAAATACACGGAAATATTCTTTGTAAAAATTTATAATTATGAAAATGGTAATCAAAATGACCAATATTGAACATTTAATTATTTAAAAAAACATTAATATATAATTTTTAGAACATTTTCACGGAGGAAAATGATTTTAAGACCAACAAGATGAAATAATGTCACCTCTTCTTAAAAACATTTTTTCAGTAATATTGAATATGAGTGAGTGAATATTGGATAAGATAAATAAAAAATAAAATTAAATATTTTATCATTATATAATTTTTTTTCAAAAATACGGATTGGGTAATTTCCATCAATGTTTATTTAATATAAAATTTACAAAAGAAAATTTGACTGTAAAATAAACTGTTACATTTTGCTAATCTCTGAATCAAAACTAGATGATATAATGAATCATAGTTTAATTTTTAAATAAAATTAATTTTCATTAAAATCATAAAAAAAAGTGTGAATGTCAAGTATATACACCACAAAAAATAAAAAAAAATAGTTACATGGTGTTTGTCATAATGAAATAATATTGAGATGAGAAACCATGACCTCAAGTCCCAATGTTCTTTCTTCATGCACATAATTTTCAATATAATAAATGTAGATTTGATATAAAATTATATAAGAAAATATTTCATATTTATCTTAATAGATATGATATACTTATTAATTCTAATTATCTTTTGTTATCAATTCCTCATTAAAATCATCATTTTGGGTGTCCACAGTTCTATTATATATTAATATTTTTTTCAGTGGTTCTGATCAGTGCACAATTTGTCAATTTTTAATAATATGAATAAATAATCATGTCATAAAAATCATATTTATTAAATATACAGACATCTATAATGATTAAATGATTTGGTGATGAAATATAAATTACATCACATAGTGAGAGTGGTAGTCTACAAATATGCACAAGTGGTTTTTTCATTTTACATTGGATGAAAAAATGGAAAGATGAATAATAAATAACATTTATAAAAAAATTATTTAATATATATTAAATATATAAATTTAATATATCTTTATTACAATCCATATATTGTCGAATTGATGGACGAAAAATTACATTGTGAAGGTGGTAGTCTACATATATATACGATTTTTTCATCATCTTACAAAGAATGGGAGGACCAGCGGTTAGATAATATTGTATCAATAAATAATCATATTAATGTCATAAAAATCATATAAGATCTCTAAATTCATCTATATAACCATCCAGGATATGATTTAATTAAAAAATGGTTATATAGATTATAGACCATATATACACATGATTAAATTTTCATCATCCATGATACTAAATAAATAATAGACAATGGTCATTGTATTATCATAATGCAATTACATTAATATAGTTTTAAAAGTTCACTATGTTTATATTGTTAGATAATATTTGTAGGAGGAAAAAAAGATATAATAATAAAATGATTTGGTGAAGAAAATAACTTATTGTTTGAGAAGAATATATTATTTCTCTTCTAATGGAACATTGTATGGTATATTATGAATTAAAACACCAATATAATGTATCTAGGGATGTGTATAAGATATTTTGGTGGATTTTTATTGAGCTATGTGACTCATGAATTAGTTAATAAGGGAGGATTGGATGTTCCAATTTACAAGAGAGGGGAGTCGCGTGATTGTAATTATTATGAAAATTAAAACAATATAATGTTATTTTAAAGGAAAAATGTATCCAGATAGAAAAAAATTTAGAATTTTGGATGAGATTGTGTCTATAAATATTCAACCAATATCATATATACATGTTTTATGTTATCTTTTTGGAATATGTTGGTTATAGATGTATTTTGAATTGACAGACGATGGATGAAGTTGTTTTTCGATAAATGGATGTTTTTCATTTTATGAATGTTCTATATTTGGTTTTTTATTTCAAAAATTTCATCACATTGTGAAATATGGTAATTTTTTGAAGGTTTTAGGACCCATACATGAAAACATATATTTCATGGGAATGTAGTTCAATTATATTATTTTATTCTAAATTTATTTTATTGAGTGATATTATTTTAGGAATTATCTATCCAGAAAAATGATTTTCAAATAGACCATAATGATTTATTGGAAATAGAATCTAAAAACAGACATTAATAATATTACAATGCTTTTTTGATCATTTCATGTTGTTAAATTACGATTAACTATCATGATACAAGTTAGAGGTTCTAAAAGGGATGAAGGGGATAATTTGTTTCAAAACTGTCACTATTAGAAATATTGGGATGTAGTTTTTCAGACATAGTTTATTTCATGGAGTTTTATTATAGAAATGTGGAATTGTTAATTTCTGGATGGTAATTTTTTTCAAAAATTATTGATCGATTGATCCATCATATGGGATAATCCCTTGGATGAACAAATCTATTGAATGAACCATTTTTTGCTGAGAAATGGAATGTATGAAGACAATTTTGAAACTGATCCATTTGATGATACTCATAGATTCATCCATAAAAAATGATACCAACACCAATTCATATTACAAAATACATACATCATTCCATTAAATTATATGAATGATTCATGTTTCTTGAGTGATCTGTTTGACATGGATATGTTATCAGATGATGAGTTTGATCAAAACAAATGTTATCATTTTTAGGAGTAGTTGAACAAATTTAAAATGTTCTTTAGACTAACATTGAGGTAGGTAAAATGATCTATGTCACAAAACCAAAAATTATTATACACAGATGATATGTTGGTTATAGATGTATTTTGAATTGACAGAAGAAGGATGAAGTTGTTTTTCGGTAAATGCATGTTTTTCATTTTATGAATGTTTTTTATTTGAAAAATTTCATCACATTGTGAAATATGATAATTTTTTGAAGTGTTTTGGACCCATACATGAAAACATAGATTTCATGGGAAAGTAGTTCAATTATATTATTTTATTCTAAATTTATTTTATTGAGTGATTTTATTTTAGAATTATCTATCCAGAAAATAGATTTTCAAATAGACTATAAAGATTTATTGGAAATAGAATGTAAAAAATAGACATTAAAAATATTACAATGCTTTTTTGATCATTTAATGTTGTTAAATTACAATTAATTATCATGATACAAGTTGGAGGTTCTAAAAGGGATGAAGGGGATAATTTGTTTCAAAACTGTCTCTATTAGAATTATTGGGATGTTGTTTTTCGGACATATTTTATTTCCTGGAGTTTTATTATATAAATCTAGAATTTTTAATTTCTGGATGGTAATTTTTTTCAAAAATTATTGATCGGTTGATCCATCAGATGGGATAATCCCTTAGATGAACAGATCTATTGAATGAACCATTTGTTGCTGAGAAATGGAATGTATGAAGACAATTTTGAAACTGATCCATTTGATGATACTCATAGATTCATCCATAAAAAATGATACCTACACCAATTCATATTACAAAATACATACATCCTTCCATTACATTATTTGAATGATTCATGATTCTTGAGTGATCTGGTTGACATGGATATGTTATCATATGACGAGTTTGATCAAAAAAAATGTTATCATTTTGAGTAGTAGTTGAATAAATTTAAAATGTTCTTTAGAATAACACTGAGGTCGGTAAAATGATCTATGTCACAAAACCAAAAATTATTATACACACATGATATGAATAATGAAATGATACTTAATTTTAATAAGTTTGAACTGTCATGATGGTATCAAACCATCACATATGTATTAAAATAAAGATACAAATATTTGAGAAATTCAAATTTTTTTAATTTGGATGAGTGGGAAATCATATCAGGTTTATATACATCTCTATTATATTAATCCTATAAAGAAATATCACATTACATTCGTACTTTCTAACAATTCACATGCACAAAAGTGGATTCTCTATAGGTTTCTCGTATATAAGAATAAGTTCAAAAAGTTTATTGAGACTTGTGATTAGGCTAATATCACATTTAGAATATTTATTAACAAATAATATCACGGTGGAGGATAATATGTATTTAGTGAAAAAATATGTTCTTAATGATTATTTCATATGATCATTCTCGAAAATATGACTAAAAGGTTATTAAAATAAATGAAGGAAGATAGAGTTGAGTTCTTATTATATACATAAAAAATAAACAGATGTACTTTTGGATAGGAAAATCAGACTGAAGGCTGGGACTGAAAAAATAAAATATAGCTATCATACAGATTTTTGCATGATTAATAAATAAGAAGTTCTTACCTAATGCTGGGATAAATTAAAAAATTGTATTAAAAATTTATAATAAGTTAATGTTGTTGAATCTATAGAGTGAAAATGTTTTAATAATTATAGTGATGATTTTTACACATGGTTCAATGTTTTATATACATATTTTGTGCAATAATAATGGCATCAATTGTTTTATTGATCATAGTTTTATAAAATATTATTCTTATTTCATAAATTTTTTATCAAAAAAATTGTTTTTACAGTGGAATTCATGGTATTGTATTATTTCAAAAAAATTCCAAGTACTATATACTTTTATTTGGTAATGAATGCTTTAAAAATTATATTCCCATGAATGTGTTTAAATTTATTTTTACTATATTGTTTTTTATCTCCAACAGGTGTCAAATTTTCTTAATAAAGTTAACATAAAAATAAAATAATATCACTAATTTACTCTTCCCCTAATAGTGATTGCATTGACATTGTGTGGGAATTTTCAAATAGTATTAGTGGTAAGGATCCTTTATTTACTATTTCATGAAATTATAATATAAATTTCAATGGATGATTAGATCTAGGGTAATAATAAAGTAATTCTAATTTTTGATGCATAGAATCCTCATGGTTATATTGTTTTGGAGAATGTTACAGATGAATTTCTATAAATATCTGAATTTTTTCCTCTTATATCTGTTCATATATAAAATCATTAAAATTATAGAAGGGATAAAAATTCATTACATTATGTAGTCTCTCAATATGAGTTTTGTAGAGTAACGAGAGTTCGAACTAAAACATTAACTTGTAAAAAAGAATAAAAATACTTGTAAAGGGGATATGATCGGGAATAAGGGAAAAATGAAAATTTGGAGGCTGAAGTTTGTATATTACTAAGTATCTGAGAATAAATCATTTAGTGACTAATTTACAAGTGTTAATGATATTTTAAGAACTATAATATGCCTTAATTAGAAGATATATGATACTAATGTTTTTAAAAATATCATACATGTTCTTATTACAATTTTTTAGGAAAAATATTCATCTATGGAAGATAGATATCCTAAAATTCTATCATTGGATAAATTACATAGCTCTCTCATCACATATAAAATTATAGGAGATAAAATAATGATATTAAAATAAAATGTTAATATTGAAATTCACTTCTAAGATTCCATTAATGGAAATTATATGAATATTCATGAAAATTAATAATTTTGTGATTCTTATTCATAAAATAGGTTTAGTATCAACTTTGATGAATTATTTTCATTTATTCTAAAAATGTGAAAATATTCAATGAAATGTATAAAGATAAATTACAAATAAAATAATTTTTATATAGGTGTATATTGAGTTTTATAAAAAATTTCCCTCAAATAATCGTTGTATATTAAATTAATGATAATGATAGAATGTCATGAATGTCATGGAATAAACATATTGAAAAATAAAAATCATATACCAATAGAAAAGATAATATGTTATCCTAGTCCAATTGTGGTTTTTTTGTCAATTGATGATGATTATGACTATAGTGAAGTTGAGAATGGAAAATTCCATATAGTTGTTGCAGTTAACACATTTATTCCAAACTTAAATGATGTATCATTTTTATGTAGTATTTATAAAGTAGAGAAGCATTTATACTACTCATTGAAAATAATTTTGAAATATTTCCTTATGGAAATTGTATTCCTTTAAAGAGAATCATGAAGATGAAAGAATAATGTTCTATAGAAAACAATTAATAAACCTTTCATCAAGAGAATTCTAGTTTGTTAGAAGAGATTCATCATTGGGTGAAATATCATGGAAAGGAAAAAAATGAGTTCATATCAAGAAATAATTATAAAAGTGAAGGATAAATATTTAAAACATATTCAAAATAATTTTCTCTAAAGATCAATAGGATTCACAGTTTTAAAAAACACCATAACTATGGGTCATGGATGTTTAGAAAAGCATGAACCAAAGAAATATCCAAAAAATTTATCATCTCATGTAGATAAAAATATGAATATGTTCAATAGATTGGAAGTGTTGAGAAAACCATATATTTATCTAAAACCAATAATGATAAGAATTCAGTTATTTTAATATCTGAATCAATTGTTTCTACTATAGGTGATTCTATTGTGGATGAGAAGAAATACATGTTTGAGAATAAATATTTGACTAATAGAATAATTTTTTGGGCAAAAAAAAGATTCCAAGTGGAAGGTAATATATTTGTATAAATTTTTTTTACAATTCCTTGAAGTATGGATGTTATAAAGAAAATTATTCTTTTTACAGCTTTTTCTTGTATTCTGGTCGACATTCCATATTCCAAATATTTTTCAGTTAAATCAAAAAATAGTTCAAAAATACCCTGGGTAGTTGGAATCAATGATTTAGGGTGAGTAAATCCACTAAAAATATATAAATAGTAATGTTTTTATTAATTTTGAAATCATATTTCAACCATTTGAAAATATTTTTGAAAAACATAAACATACTATACATAAACAAAAAGGTTTCCTTTTTTGTTAGAGGAAATAACAAATTCAATATCAATATTCAGAACCCAAAATTGATGAATGATAAATTAAAATAAAATTCTCTTTTTGTAGAATCTACAATCCAAGCTATACTGAAAATACCTGAATTTTTTATAGTGGGTTATCTTCACATATGACAAGATATATAAATCATTTGGATAATGTTAAATACAGTAAATAAGTAATGATATCTTCTTTAAATGAGGAATCCCATAGAATCAAATATATTCTATCTTTGAGTATTTCTGAAGAAAAACATAAATAAAAAAATTCTTGTTTATTGAAGCACTGAAACAAAAATTGTTAATTTTTTAACAACGTTGTGATGATGGTAATAATGTAGTTTTCAGAAAAGTTGGTTTTTTTATTAAAAGTGTTGAAGTTGGAAATGTTTTTACAAAATATCAAAATAGAATAGGGAACCTTTCCCTAGGTTTTTATTTAAAAATATTGTTTTATTTAAAAATGATAGAAGAAATTAAAGTGTGTATCAAAGGATGTCACATATGTTTCATAATAATATGAGAAAGTTTACAAAATTATACAATGTCTGTGATATTAATTAAATTATTTGAAGAAGATATTGTTATTTTTGTGTTTGAATGAAAGAGAAATTACAAACAAGGTGCATATGAAAGTAGAAATTCGTTAAACTTTCCCACTATAGTTGAATCATTATAAATTTTGTGATCCAATGAGGAAACCATAATATTTGGGAGATAAGTACTTCATTTATTTCATTGGAGATTTAACATACATTATCTAAATTATGTATTTAAACAATAAATATATATCTCTTTAAATGATCAATATATTCATGAGAAGAGTATAAATGAAATGTGGATATCCTATGATGAACTTGTGAACCGATAATAGTTGCGAAAAAAATGAATAATTTAGAATTTTTCTTAAAAAACAAATATTTCTTCATGTGTTTAGTACATCATAAGTGACATGAAAATTTGTCTTTATGAAGAAACGAATATAATGTTGGTGGTGTTGGGACATACTATGTTTATAAAACATTTTATTTCTCACAATTTATGGTGGAGGTGATGAGCATAGTACATTAGATTCAGAATTACTGTTTCAATAGAATATGTTCTAATATGACTCCTTATGAAATGTTCTACAATAAAATTCTATCATTGAAGCATATAAAACTATTTGTGACTCCCTGTAATAAAAAAATCAATATTGGGAATCATGGAAAATTTTATCAAAGAGGTTTTGAAGGTTTTATCATATATATTCTCTTAATAGTAGAGGTTATAGTTGTTTCAAAAAATAAATTAGGGAGATAGTTGAATATGATGATGTAAATGTTATAAAAAATTGAAAAATAACTTTCCAAAACATATAAAAATGAGGATGATGGGGATCATGAGAGTTGTTTCTATGTATAATGAAAGAATATTCAGCAATGATGATGCCAAAAAAAATACATGATTCAAACACATAGATTTCTAGAGATGAGGAAGAACAAAATATATCTCATCATTGGCTAAGGAAATAGGTGGATGTTAAAAATAACATTGGTGATAAAAAATAAAATAAAAACATAAATGATTAAATTACATTTTTATTATTATTCTAATTTTTAGTCAAAATATGTTAATGGATCTATGCCGCATCAATATGGGATTTATTTTATGAATAAAGAGTTTGTTTAGATTGATAAGAATGGTACTTGGAAACTTTTACCGAGACCAAGTAATAAAAAAAATTTGGTACGAATTTGTAGTTCAAAATGAAGTTAAATGTATATAGTTATGTGATAAGAAAAAAATAACAAATGATGTGGAAAGGTTACTTAAAAATTAAATCCATTGATATTTATTATAATTTTTCACTATTTTAATGGTTAGAGAAAATTAAAACCATTAATGTTATTGCTTCACAATGAGGTTATAAAATTCTATATATGGATTTGAAATCATAATTTCTCAATGGAAGACAAGATAATGTGTTGTATAATGAATGATTGTGTGTATTTGTTATTGTGAAATTCAGTTTCTGGCTCTCAAGTTAAATAAATCATTTTATGGGATTAATAATTATCTTGAATACTGATATTCAAATTTGGATATCTATATTAAGAAGTTGAAGATTAAGAAATGAACATTTTAAAGTAATCTCTACATCAAAGAAAATCTGTAGATATCACTCGTCGTAATATTTTATATTGGTGATATTATCTTTTCTGAGAACGATGAATTAAATAGTGTATTGTTTAATGAAGAGATGTCGATGATGTTTTAAATGTCAACATTTGGTGAAATTAAATACCTTATTGTCTTAAAATTTCGTTGATAAAGAAGTATATTTTTCAATTCCATGAAAATATATCAAAATAACTGCTTAAGATATTTGTAATGGATAATTTAAAACGTGTTTCTGCACTATGTTTGGAGGTAATCATGTATTATAATGAAGGAGCCATAAGGTTAGTGAATTTTATGGAATTTCAAATGATGATTGGATGATTGTTATATACCACTAATTCAAGTCTATATATTATACATATTGTCACTTTTTGTGAATGATTCAAAATTTATCCATAATAATCTCATCTCATACTAAGAATCCAGGTTCCCATTTTTATCAATGTCTCACTAAATTTATGTATAAAAATTATAGCTTTGGAATAATTGATTTTATTGGATGTTACCATATGGATTTCTTAGGTAGTGTATATGATAAATGATCTACATCTAGTGGTGTTTTTTTCTTTGGTAATGTATTGCGAGTTGGCATAATAAAAAAATGTTATAACTATTAACAAAACTAAAGATGAATTTGATTCTAACACTCAAGCTAAAATATTTCTAACATGGATGAATTCATAGTTGAATGATTTTCTAGTTTATTTAAATTTACCCCTTATATTTGATTTGGAAAATAAATGGTATATATATATCAATAAAAATCCATTGTAACCTTATCATTTAATGAATATTGATATCTAATATCATTTAATAAAAAATGTGTGGATATGATTGAGCACATGAATGAATATGTTCCTACAAAGAAACAAGTTACTCCTATATTTATAAATCCATTTCTAGATGAATCTATTTATAATCATAGGTTGAAAATGGGTTTCCAAACTCTTCCTCTCTAATGTAATATTATTTTTTCTACCCCCTTCGCATTATGTCTTTGGATTGTTATTTTAAGCGGTATAAAATGATGTTTAATAAATCTATCAACTAGTATGTGATAAAACTTTTATAGAAATAATGTATTTAGGTGATTTATTAAAATGGATAAGTAGTGTCCTCAGTGAGTGAAAGTGTAAACTATTTTATGCATTTTGTTAATGTTCATAATGGTATCTTGTTTAGAGAAAAATTGAAATGTTTTGAAGAGAATATGACTTGTTTCATGTTCAAGAAGTTTTTAAGATTGAAATTATGATGTTCATGATGTTTTTTCCTTTTTCACAACTAATGGAAAGCATGTATTTTATTTCCAATGTTTCGGGTTTTCTATAATGATTTTCCCTTGTGGAAGTATAATTATTATAAGTGATCCATATATTAATAAATAATTATTTTCTTATTTATGATTCTTGGCTGACAACAAAATACAAAGGATTATATTGACGAGATCAAGTTGGGTGAAGATTTAATTCATATTTATGGAAGATGAATGAATTTTTTTATAGATTAATGGAGATTTATTGTTTGAGGAGTGTTTTTATTCTTTTCCTATCTACGAAGTAACATCACTTTGTAAAATACAATGATCGGATGAAGGGTTTTGACTTATATGATCGGGCACATATTTTATGAGAAAGTCCATCGTTTGATATTTTCTATTATGAATTTTTTTCTAAGTTTTCTTTTATTAAAACATATATTTCCAAAATATATATTTTCTGAAAAGACAATAAAGATTTATTAATGTATATAATTTCAATGGAGATGTTCAAAAAACTGATAATGATATTTTGAAAATTTATTGTTGTAAAATCATGATAAATTCAGATGATACAACAAGGAGGTTGTAAAAGATATGAGGTTGACATTATGTTTCCAAACTGTCTATATCATGCATACCAGGAATTAGTTTTCCATGAATAGTTTATCAGATGGATTCTTTTATAAAAATCATGAAATTAAAAATTTAATGAAGTTAGAAAATATGTAAATGTATTGATCCACCAACCGATCGGACAAGAATATCCATTAGCTAAACCAATAAATTAATGTAAAGTTTAATTTCATGAGTTATATAATGTATGATGAAAATAATGACACTGATCTATTAGTTGAGTTATAGAGACCAATTCATTTGAAGGCATGCAGAATCAGACTCATAACAAAAAATACATTGAACATTACATTATACATGCTGAATTGCACCAATTAATTATATGATCTGGTTAACACTGATATGTCATTAGATAATAAGTTTCATCTAACACAATCATATTTGTCTAAAGATAATTTTAGCAAATTACGAATATTATTTTTTCTAGTTTTTAGGAAGAGAGAACTATCTTAGTCACAAAAAAATTATCATACTCACATGATTTAAATGAGGAAAATATACACAATTCAAAGAAGGAATGAAATTAACAATGGTTCCAGAATATTGATTATGATTTCAAATAAAGATTCAAATATCAAAGAAATTTAGATTTAATTAATTCTAGTTGGTTAAAAATAAATCAATTATCATTAATATTTTATTCTCATAATTTTATAAATAAATAGAACAATACATTCATTTTTTTAAAATTCACGGGAAAAAAAGTGGAATCTTTATAGGTTTTTTGGACAGAAGAAGATGATAGAGCAGAGGAATCACACTAGATATTTGGAAATAATCTTATTTAGGTTATTTCAATCCATGTAATATCTTGGTGGAAGACAAGATGATGTTTATTGTGAAACAATATGTTTTTTCAGACGATTTTATCGGATTAGATAGATAAATTTTACTAACATGATCTGAAAAAGAAATGAGGAAGTATGATTTTCATTTGGATTCTCTATAGGAAAAAAATAATCAGCCTTATTTCTATATTTATAGGTTAGACAGATGAACCGTACTGATTAATTGGAAAATTTAATCAGGTATTTTTTGTATGATTTCATGAAAATAAATTCATAGATTTGTTGGGTATGAATGTAAAGGAATTTTATAGGTATTATCAAAATTTAATGTGGTTAAATCATAATCGTGACAAGGTTATAAACCTTTTGGTGAAAATTCCTAAACATCATACAAATAAATATATACATATTCTGTTCTAGAATAATAAAATTCGCTATTTTATTGACCATAGTTTAATAAAAGGGTAATGGTTCTTCCAACATGATGTATTGATAAAAAAGATTTTTTTCTAGTTGAATGTGTGGTATTGGAATATTTCCATACCATGAAAAGGATAAGAAATTATTATTGAGCAGTGACCCATGTAAATAATTATGTTCATATAGATGTGACGAAATTTTTGTTTTAAACTAAAGTTGTTTATCCCTTATAAAAGGATAAGTTTGTTCAAGAAACTAACATATGATATATTGAAATCAATGATTCAACCCTAACTTTCTTTATGAATAAATTGATCACTCATGGTCCTTTTCAATTTTATTCCTTTATTATTTATGTTTATCCCTTATTATTCATTTTAATCCATTACCATAGTAAAAATATAGTTATACAATCAGGGTGAATAATGTCATCTTAAATGTGAATGTGGATCATTAGTGGAAAATACTTGATATTCTAAAACATTTTACATTTATTTGAAAAATGGTAATATATTTAAAATTTTATACAAATTATATATAAATATATTTTAACATAAATTATCCATCACGTGATCTAAGGGAATATTCAAGTAATTTTACTTTAAAAGTTTCAATATTACCTCATTGTTATAATATTTATGTTTTTAAAAGTTTTTACTTCTTATTTTGATCCCTAAAATTATTTAATGACATTATATTATCAAAAAAACAACACTTTTAATATTTTAAAATTAATTACTTTGTATTTTCACCTTCTTTCTCCATTGTTGCATCTACGATGCATACACAATTGGGCTATTTATACCATTACCAAAAATAATAATAAATTATTATAGAAAAATATTTTTTTAATATTCAATGAAATAATATAGGATAGTTTATAAAGTCTTTTCCTTTATATAAATATATATTGTAGATACTAATATAAGGATGGTGTCATTTTTCTGAGATTCTATTCATAAAATAATTCAATGGAAAATATTAATGGAAATGTGCACAAAGTGCTCATATTTTTTAAACTAGGATGTGTAATATATTAATATACTAATAAAAAGAAACAAAGGAACGTTTTTTTATAGATACAAAGACTGTATCCCCATTTTTTAACCATAATTAATATATTTTTCACAATACTGAGGTGATACTCATTTACCATGGTACCTTTTAATTGTCACCAAAACTGAAATGGAACCCATTAACAGGCCATAAAATTATAATCCCAAATAATGAATAATTTTTCTAGGATTAAATTTCTATAATTAGTCAAAATTTATACTAATATAATTTTTCAACGAACAAAAAAATGATTTTAGAAAAATTCACATTATAAAAATATGAAATGATTTTATTCGAAAATTGTGTAAAGCGTTAATTCCCATTAAATAAATTAAATAATTTTAAAAAAAGTGATACTTATTTTATATTAATACAAATCCAAAAAATAGCTGTACCCTATTAAAAACTATATAGAATAAAATTACTAAAAATAAATTTTATTTGAAATAAAATACCACCAAGGTTCCGAAAATTTCAAACATAAATTTAAAATTTAAAAATTTTATTTTTTAAATGTATAATATAAATTTGAAAATATAAATTTTTTAATATGATTTTTAAAAAAATCCATAATTTCATTCTTATATCCTGATAATTTAATTAAAATTACATTATTTTTAATATTACTATTTTCACTATTTAAAAATTAATAAATAATTTCATAATGAAATTATAAAAAATCCTTTTTAGATAATTTTGAAATACTGAATAAAAAATTGAATTTCTGATAATAAAATTCCATTTTTCAATTTTGTAAATATATCAATTATAATAAAGATAAAAAATATATATAATTCCAAATGTTATAGAAAATTGATACTTTTGAAATTTAATATTGTTAAACTTATGTGATTTAATTCTTATAATTAAAATTGAGAACATATTTAATAGAAATATATTAAAAAATTTAAAATGTGGAAACTATTTCATAAGGGTTTTAATCATATTATAACCCTCCAAACCAATTTCTATGCTATAATATCCATATTTAAAATTTAATATTTCCGTAGTATATCATGGTTACATAAATCTTTGTTTTTTATATAGTATTTTCTATAAATTATTAAAATTATTTTAAATAAATATTCATTTTAAAATCATAAAGTGTTACAAAAATCATGAGAACCTTCATTAATTTTTTATCATTCATAAAAAACCCTTCAGGATCATATAATCATTATTTCGTTTGATATTTTTGTAACCATGTCATCAGTGGAGGCTTAGCTAGGATGGGGTTTGTCCTCCTGTGTGATTGGTATCACATATAGGTCCTTAATTGAAATTCATCGTGTACAT
This sequence comes from Viscum album, assembly GCA_963277665.1. Lineage (NCBI taxonomy): Eukaryota > Viridiplantae > Streptophyta > Magnoliopsida > Santalales > Viscaceae > Viscum > Viscum album. Next base: position 752,882,197 of record OY728127.1, read on the forward strand.
TCATTAACACTCTTATACATAGTACATGTGATGTGTTTATCCCCATAGATGATGGGAAAGTGATGTGCTCAACTATATAGATTAATGAAATGTAATTTATTTGAAAACCTAGTTAGCCTATACTAAGAGTATCAAGACTGTTTGATCAAACTACATGGGATTGAAATAATCTATCTATCTTGTTCAGTCAATGTCCTAAAAATATATATTATATGATTATAAATATGTTTACATGATACATATGGTGGACATGGGAATGGATATATAAATGTTTTTTAGATATCATCTTGATCTCATTGTACATTAATTGGAATAGACAATTTTTCTACTGCCTTATAATTTTTTATATTTATTTTTTAATGAATTATTAATTTTATTAATGATACAAAGTTCCATTGTAACACACTTTATGGTTGTGTGAAAGTGTATCATGATTATAAAACCTTGATAGATATCTCAATGTCCATTTTAGGATATCATGATGATGTTTTGGATGTGTTTTGACATTTTGGTACATATGATGTAACAAGTGGTAAAATTGGAAGATCATATTTCTAAAGTGTTTTAGAAGATATATATATATATATATACATGTATTAAATATTTAATTAATATTATATGATATAAATGAATTTTCACTTTGTCTCTCATTCATTCATTATATGTTGGCTATTAATGGAAAATGCACTAATAATTAAATGAAATAACACAATGAATATTTTGGTCTCAATAAGAGTGATTCATGACATTGTGAAATTCACTATGTAATGGTATATTTTATAGTGAACATCCTATTACGATGAAACATTCGACTTAATTTTTTATTTAATTGTAGTTTCATTCATAATTGATTATCTATCATTATATGATAATTGTAATGAGTTTTAAAAAAATTATCATTAATGTGATAAATGAAAACAATAAGGATTAAAACTAAACATTTCATGAATTTAAATTTTTTAATATTTTAATCTAAATCTCAAAAATATGGTCATGATTTTGATTCAATTCGATGTATATATAACATGGTTAGTTCCATATAATTTTTTTCATGTGATCCAACATTTTAAATACTCTCGAGAGATATTACCATTACTTATTTTTCTATATAATTTAATGAGAGTATTCATGAAGAACGTATATATTATAGTGATCCATCTCTAGAATTAGGATACACATCATATATATGAATATCATTGGAGGTAGGAATATTTCAGTTGCTTTTTAGTGGTCATTATCATACACCTATTTCAAGGCCTAATTGTATGGTGTGAAGAATAGTTTTATTATTTGATTGAGTATTAATTTAAAACGTACTACAATAAGAGGAATTGAAATATGTTGGAATTTTCAAAATTTGATATTAATACATCATATCATTATATTATTATAATTTGAAAAAAACCCCTTAAAATTGTAAACGCATGTATGGTTTTTTTACGGTTCATTATTGAATTTAGACATGATAATTCACATGGAATATTCTTGATGAGAGTGTATAAATAATTTGGTACATAAAAATATTTTATATAAAAATAGGACTTATAGTATATTGTAAGAATATATAACTATATATCAATTACTTACAAATTGTAACTGATTTTTTTAGAAAAGGAGGAATGATCCATTCATAGAAAAGATCTGTTAGATGCATCCTATGAGAGAATTATTGTTATTAATGATCCCTGGAAGTAGTGATGAAATTTATCCCACTATTATCAAGAAACTATAAACATTCCTTAATGATCTCGAACATTATATGTGGATTAAACTGTTTCTTTTTAATTTATTTTATTCTTGATAATACATCAAAGTGAACGGAAATATCTCATCTCGAATACATAGGAAGGTGTATAATAAGATATAATATAAATTATTCTAATATTGTTATAAATAGATCATAATTATAATTTAGGAATATCAATTCCTCTAATATTTACAATATATTAATGTTAGTGAAGATGGGTTAATAATTAAAAATGAATCACCTAACCTTTCCTTGGGGATATATAAAAAGGTAAATATAAACACTTATAAATGTACCGATAGAGACTGGAGTGGATTTTTCAATGGGATAGAGAAGAAATATCCTATCCGTGAATAATAATTACTTATATTTATTAGTGGAATTATGGATAACGATATTTTTTTATGGAAACCTTTCAGCATAAAAAAATTTAATCATATATTAAATTTTTCATTAAAATGAAATTGAAAACCTTTACCTACAAATGTTTAGTGTAATGGAGGTGGTGTATTAAGTAATTAAAAGTTTATATATAAAATATTAAATTAATATATAATATAATTCCATATAAACTTACACGTTAACTATATTTTTATAGTTTTGATATTACAAAATAGTACATCATGGCATTTATTAGTTTTCACTGATAATAACCATATGATAAAATTCAGAATTATTAGGGAAATGAATAAAAAATATATAAATGTGATTAAATTTGAGAAAATAGTCTCCTTTAGAGAAAATATCTACATCTTGTAAGGTTGAATGATCATAAATCACATGTTCAACAAGTAATAAAGAAAACATTTCTGAAATTGGGGAAAAATTATGTCTATATGGAATGACTAAAACATTTATAGAATATTTTTTATGTTGTTGGAATTTCTATTAAAAACACAATGTGTAGAGAATATAAGAACCTAGAAGGCACATAATTTCCATAATATAATAAAATAATGTGTCTTTAAAGTAAAAACTACATTTTCTAAAAACGTGGTTGAGTATGTTGAGGAAGCACTGAAATTATAGGAGAAACAGAATTTTTAGGAGGAACTCTATCAAAAAAAATTAAAAGTTAAATGATCCAGATAGAATGGATTATTATTTTGAATAAGATTGATATATTTCGAAAGAGGACTAAAATTATTTTAAAAGGATTATAAGTATTTATTTAAAAAACTATGACAAATATATTATATTTTTTACAAAAACTAATATTATTTAATATTTATGAGAGTTATGAACACTAATCTTGTCATCCTCAGGGAATTTGAATACCATATAGAATATTTTAAAAAATATTTAATGATATATAGTTATTATGATGACCATCAATGAGATCTTGATAAATTATTATGTCAGTGGTATCCATGTGAAAGTTAAAATTGTTATGGAAATAAGTATGAAATAATTTTAAAATAATGGATATATTCAAAAGGAATAAATAAACTATGATTAAAAAACAATATTACCATATAGGACCATAATATCATGATATTTCATCTAATGAAAAAGAACTATTAGGTGTGAATTATTTCAATTTAAAGGATTTATGAACATAAATTCCACAAATAATTGGTTACCATATATGGTAAATGTAGTAATGAACATCACATATCTATGTTTTTATAGTGGATAATATATATTGAACCAATAATAATATCAATAATATCGGTTTTTGGTTAGAAATTTTCCCCAACGAAATAGATTATAGGACCTTCCAAAACATTATTCTAAGAATTATAGTATAGAGAATAATGTTGTTGGGTTCTAAATTTTAGGAGGGTCAATTATTAGAAAATAAAAAAACATAAATTATTTAACAAATTGAATCAAAGTTGACATGAAAAGATTTTATTTTTTATATATAAGACACTATGATAGTTTTTTTTATATAAGAGATATACATTAATAAAAAATGATACATTTGATAGACTTTATAGGGTAATCATAAATGATCGTTTATGATTTTAAGGCATAGAAAGGATATAATTATGGTATCCTTATTTTCATAGAAAATATTCAATGTGGAATCACAAATTTTAAGGGGGAAAATAATTAAGATAAATAAGTTTCAGTCTATGATATTATAAATAAATTATATGAGTCATAAAGATTTTAGTCATTGATCGAGACAAGCATCATATCGAACATTGGTGATCTAATAACATTATAAATATCATTATCTCAGTTCTATTTTAAATAAGTTGTATCAAGTGGAGTATTCATGATTTTTTACTCAAACATTACCATCATATTTATATTTCTTCCATTTTCTTTTGTCTTTTTATTTTATAATTTTTCATTTTATTATTTATTATTTATGTCATATCATACTATGGAATCAAGATCCTACTTTTTTGGAAAAATATTCCTTTAGTATTATACAAAGAAGGTCATAAACACATTATTTAGAGAGGATAAACTAGAAGAAAACCCATTACGACTTATTACGATCTCTCTCTAATCTCCCTATCGTCTTCTGGTTCCCCAAGTTGTGTGATTTTCAGCTCTGATCTAATGAAGTGTATATAGAAATTATTTCCCATTATAATTTTTTGGATTATTGTTATTTTCATAGAAGAAAATTTCCATATTTGTAGAAATTGTATGTGGTATATCTTGATATTGATTATCAGTAATCATATATTAGTGATCAAATGATTTAAAGATGGAAATGTACTCCCATAATACATTTATTTATTTTCATTTACTTTAAAATGAATTGTTTTCCTCCATTTAGGATTTCAACCATTTTTTTCATAGAAACACTCATTGATTAACTATCTATTTGTATTGTAAAAACATCTGGATTCATTAAGTAATCTTACCAATTAACTAGATAAATAAATCTTTTAGAATTCCATAATAGATTCTATAGGCAAATTTATATATTATTATCATGTATTTTTTTATAGCCAGGATTTTGTATATTGTGGGATAATAAAAATATATTTTTATATAAAAACTCCATATACACCAAGCTATATTTTCTTATAAGAATTTACATTAAATGACCAAGATACGATAAAAATAATTGGAATGTAGAAATAATATCAATGTCACTAAACACTGAAATTATTTGAAAAATTTCATCGTCGGTGCACTAGGTTTCTTTTTAGAATCATATAAATAAATTTAGGAATCCTATTCAGTTATTATGTTCTAATTTAATTAGGAAATTAAATTCCTTATGAATGAAAAATAATTTTGAGTTAGACTAATTTTTTAGGATATTTTGTAGGGGATTTAGTTGAATTCCTTATGAGAAGTTTCCAACCAATCCGAAAACATTGTATTAGATATGGATCCATAGACATATAAATTTGGAGAATTTATATCATTATGATATGCTATTGAATATTAAAAATGGAATTTAGAAGTAAAATAACATGTATATCATGAATATATTAATAATATTCCTCATAATATCATGAAGTACTGTATGTTGATCAATGATATTTCTACTTAGGGTAGATGGTTGATTTTGGACATATAATACTTATATAATGTACTAATTTAGTACCACAATAATGTAGTAGAACTATCTTCCAGACTAAAATATAATAAGAAAAGAAATCATATGATTTACCTCATACCAATGTAATTAGTTTAAATCGTATTGATTTTTCTCAAGAGCGGTACAAGATCTGTCAGAATACAACACAATAGGAATAAAAATACTATAATTCAATGAGTTTTTTTTAATTAGATAAATATGGATGAAAATCCCACTTATATTGGTTATATTTATGTTGAATGTAATCCTTTGTAGGCATATCATTAATTGTAACCAAAACAACGTATGATCTATAATATATAACAAAAAAGGATATTGGATAATTAATATATGAATGGTTCATAAACATTTGTTATTATATCTTATCATATAGATTATAGTCACAAACCATAGATAAATCACTAAATTTTATAGAAATATCCATAAGGTGTAATAAAGTTCAATTTTAAGATATTCTATTAAGAAAAACATAATTTAGAATGATTATCCAGTAGTATATAACGTTCCAAATTGTGGATATAAAATTATGATTTAATTTATTCTAATAGCAGTTTGTTTGGAATTTTACTAAGAATTTTGGGATTGAAAATTGGTAGAAGAATCTAAAATAATTAAAAACGATTAAGATATGTGATATATACTACTTTGAAGAACATCATTCTGAAATTAAATGTAATTATTATTCTATTAGACCTAGAGATATATCAGATGTGTTATAAGAATTTATATAATATCATCATTTTAGTTGTCTTAAAATAGTTCAAAAAGACTGGTAGACTCATCTCTCTCATAGTGAACATTTTTATGGCACTTTGGGTGTTTTAGGAGAAAGAATATGATAATAATATATTATATAAATAGGCATGTATTTCAGGATGTATAAAAGATATCATAATTTATTTCATCTAGTTACCCAATGGTTGAGGTTTTTGTAGGAATATTTTTGGGTGTTATAGCTATATATGATCTAGGTAAAAAATAAATGATCATTCAAAAAACAATGTCATGATGGAAAGTGTGAATGATATATATCAAAATTGAAATTATATGGTATATGATGATTATAAATTTAATTTTCTAGTTGAAAGATATAAAAATAAAATTCATATTTTCATCCAAAAAACAAGAAGGATATAAGATAAAATATTGAGAAAAAGTATGATAAATGTTCTTGATCCCCTAATATAAAATCTCTATTCAATTTTGATTATTTTTCTACTCTATGTAAAATGTATAACATCCACCATCCATGAACACTTATCAATATCTCTTACAAAGTCACAAAAAAACCTTTTTTGAAACTCCCCATATGCCAATGGATGTGACTAGGAGTCTAGGGTTAATGGTGGTAGAGTGGTGAGATTGTACCCTCTAGTAAGTGTAGTAACAATAGTTTATATGTCATATAAAAAATCATAGGAAAAATTATAAAATACATGGAAAGTGACAAAAATAATTGTAGGAAATAATTCTATAACAATGGAGTATTCCATTCGGTCATAATGGATCCCCCAATTTCATATAATATATATTGAATTGAAAAATAAAAATAAAAAAAATTTCACTAAAAACCCCCAACATTTCTCGAGTCTTCCCAGTATGATCATTCATACTCCACCCTAAAATTCTAGGAAAATCATCAAGAAATGTGGATTTTTCATAACCTGTACTTGTGACAACATAGTAATATATTCTTCGGTGTGGAAGTTCCATAACAGTCCATGTAGGGATTGAGTAAGATTTAGTAATCTGCCACAAGTGGAATCCGAAAATATTAACTACCATAAGTAAATGTTCTTGAAGAAGAGTTGAAATTCATTTTAAAACATTTAATAAATTTAAATAAAACTTGTATATAACATCTCAATCCTGGGATCTGCAATTACACTTGAGATCAAACAATACCACCATCGACCATCATGTTCCATATCCTAATCAACCATACCATATTTGACCTGTGTTGATGTACCTAACACCACATTTTAGTGACCATACAAACCATGATTTCATAATCAACATTTCTAGTATTTCTTTAGTTATCACATACCAATAAGAGTGGTGTTTTCTTAGTTATTATGGAACACTCTTATGGGTATTCTCTTTATTGTATCATAGAGAAGACAAGTTGGGTGTTTTACTGGACATCACTAACTACCTATATTAGAGTTTTCATTATCATTTATAAAACCCATATAAGGGTTTTTTAATTCATAAATGACAAGCCATATGGGTATTTTTTTAATAATCATGAACCACCCATACGAGTGTTTTCTTACTCATCATGGACCTCCCAAAATTATTTTTTTTCTTAGACAACACATATCATCCATATGTGTGTTTTAATGAAATAGTATTTCTTTAATGTATATAATATTACATATTTACCAAAATAATAAAACAAGTATTCACATCCATCATAAAAATTTTCAATTACATACTCTTTCTCAATCATAATTTTTTAATTTAACACCACCAATGCTACAAGAATTAATGAAGGATCATATCCCAATATTGGGCTCACCCTTGGAATAACACTTCATTTCATATGAAATTATCAATATTTCTTTCCTTTTTTCATGATAAATAAATTTTAATTTCCATTTCATAATACGAAAAACATATAATTATTCTCCTATAAATTTATTTCAATAAATATATTCATTTAATTATATTTATAGAATTAATGTAAAAGGTATCAACATGAGTAATCGATTTTGTATTATCTGTCCACTCTATATAAAAAATATATTACCATTTTGTTGTCTGGTTCCAAGTTGAAGATAATTTGAATGTTTTACTATAAGAATAACCTTTTATTAATGTTTAGGATATGTCAATGGTTTTTAAAGAAAAGAAATGATAATTAAAACAAATAATTCAAAATTAGGACAATACCCAATGAATTTGGTATGACCTCACAATTCATAAATAGAATAAAATAGGGTGATATAATTGTTTAGATTAATGGACCAGCTATATAATTATTATCGAAGTCGAATCCCCTAATATCAGCTTATGATTCCACCTAAAACTACAGAAATGAAAAACAAAGAAATATCAATTAAGATCCATATCAAACCCAATGGAAATAAAAATTCCCATTTATAAAAGGACATATATCAAGGGAATATGATATGTATTTGAGTTCTAGAGAGGGTTCACTAGAATTAATTGACAGAAACCATAAGAAAGTTTTTTAATGTGGAAATGAGTAACAGTACCAAAATTATGCATTTAAAAACCCCAGGTGCACCATATTTCCATTAGTATATACCAACTCACTAATTTCATCCACAACTATCCAGTGAGCTTAGTTATCAAGAATGTATATTAGATTTACATCATTTAAATGGTGGATCTGTACTATCTATCTTATGTTACTATATTAGTCCCATATATTGAATTAACGCCTTTCTACATTCAAAATTAGACACTAATAACTCAAACACCCTAAACACATCCTAAATTCAGAATGAACACCTCAATTAGAGATCAATACATGATTCTAAAATAAATTTCAACATTCATGTACCTCAAATTAAGAGCAAGGATCTTATAAACTCCCCACCATATGATAGCTCCTCATTGAGATGTATTCCCATGAACGTATATACCATTGTATAAATATAAATTGAAAAATTTTGGATAATAACCCTTGATGCAAAAACAAAATTAAGAACTCCTGTTGGTTATGGTTATTCTATCACATTCTCCCATTATTTCCCCTGATTAAAAGTAAAACACATTATCTAATTCATTATGGTGTTGATAATTTATATCCATCATGATTCATTACACTTAATAGAATAAATTAAATATCAATTAACTAATATTATGATTCATAGGTTGATTACATTGGTTTAAAGCACCTCATTATCACCTAAAATTTTACCAAAAACCACATTCTCAACCCCAAGACCACTTTCAAAAAAAGTATTATTTTAAAATTTCTTGTCCACAATCCATTCAATAGTAAAAAATTCCAAATAAATCTACTATCATGCGTCCACATCTTGATTGAAACATCATGTCACATCACCTAAATTTCTCCAAAAATCTATATTAATATAACACTGCTTAAACATTATAAATATTTTTTTGACGCTGAAAATGTTTGTGTTTAGGGGTGGAACTCATGAATTTTCTATTCAAAAGCCATAACAATACGTTTCCATATTTATTACTTCAAATACTTCTACCTAATTTAGTTTCTAATCCAACACATTATATTCCAATCATGTTAAATGATTATTCCTATTTTAAAAAATCTATATCAACACACTAGTCATATACCACCATCAAACCACAAATAACATATCAAACTACCAACATTATTGAAGATAATTTCACAATCATCCAAACACCCACATTCATTCTAGTACTTGATACTCTATGTGAATTGCAGAACAAAATTTCCCACTATTGGCCTTATTAAACTCATGGAACATCACATGAGGGTCTTATCAAAACATTTTTGGTCAAACTCCCCACCATAGGTGTTTTCACATCACTTCACATCTTCAATGAAAACCCTATCTAAAAAGGTCAAGTTTAATACTTCACTAAAAAAATGTACACCCATAGAAATCCTTCTAAAATTCATATTCCAAATGAAACTCATAACCCCCATTCCTAGTTCTTATGAGTTATCTTTATTTTAGATGAATAAATATAATTTTTAATGAATGTTACACCCTTCAGGGTCAAAGGAGTACTCCCCACCACATGAGTTTCCGAAATCCAATCAATGATAATTATGATAACTTATTACATCATTAATATTATTGTTTCAACCCTTACACTCCATTACCATATTCCTTAACACTAACACATGAAGGAAGGAAAATGCGGTTCACCAATAACATTTCATATCGATCCATCGACTGATTAAATCAATTAACAAAATGGCCATTTAGATTCCCCTTGAAATCTGAAGTCATTATATTTTAAAAAATAACACTTGAATTCCAGGTCACATGACTCCAAGATAGACTAAAAAATGGTGCCTACAATAGACCCATTACTATATAAGGAATAGTCATGAATTTAGAGTCATTGTGGAACCACAACCACCACCATGATTAGTGTACCAACTTATAGACCATATGCCTCACACATACATAGAATGGATCACATTATTGTAATACAAAACTAGGGTTTCTTACATTCATGTGTCCATTAATAGAGCCCAAAACATTATACCACCATCCATATCTCACTAGGAATGGGATCATATGTATGTTCTCAGGACTCATTAATGAATATCCTTATTTAAATTTTGGTTCAAATCTCCTAATTTTGGTTGATGGAACGTTTAATGGTTGTGTAATGAGGTTTTAGGCTGTTCTAGGGGGTTTGGGTAACAAAAGTAAAAGAATTTTGGCCATCCCATTGCATGTTTCATTGTTGGAGATTTTTTAGAGATAATTTTATAGCCAAACCATGTGAGCTAAGAGGATATGTTCATGGTTAAATAAACCATTCATGGGGGATTGAAAACTGTATAACCTTGTAGAGATTTATTCCATGGTGTTGGCTCATGGTTTTTTAAAACTATGTGGACCTCACCAGGTAATCTTCTGGCTCAACAGATATTATTCATAAAATGTTACCCATTTTGAAAACGTTTAAGAAAGCCATGTCACCAAACTATGGGCCCCTTTATAGAGTGGAAAATTACCGAACTTCTCCCTCTAGATTTTAAGATCTATAACAGATTTATTGTACATTTATATCCTCTCAATTATAGTGACGAATTTATTCAACACATAATTCCCAAGGATGAATCTCCATTATTTATAATACATTTCGAGCATCATTGTTTGTGGATCAAATATCAAGGTATATCTAATATTCATTTTACATCTATTTTCAAGGGTATGGCTTGTTGATTTTTTCTTCTTCATCAGAACCCCTAGAACCCTCTTTTTCTATTGAATATTATTTTGGCATTTAAAAGGGTTACTGAATCCATATCTAAGGCTATGATTAACGGTTAATTCGTCTTTGGGTTCAAGGAAGGTGGTCTACAACTTAAATCTCATACTTCTGTTATAGATTTGTGTATGTGTGGTTGCAATAACTATTCCATTGGTTTTTGCATTTGATTACTTGTGTCATATATGGTAAAGTGGTTAGATAAATGAATTATTGGACGAATTATTATCCCTATGGGATGCGTTGAGGTTTCCTATATCGGTTTATGGAATCTGTTGGGTGTTCCAATGTTGACAAACATGAAAATTGAAATATTAAGTGTAGATGTGTCTTATGATATGGTAGAGTAAGGAAAAACGTATTCATATGTTAGTGGAATTAAAAAATGGAATATCAATGGTAGTTTCTATACATTTATAATATCATAATGGATGTTTTAGCTCAATTTTAATTGGGTTAGATGAAATACAATGATTGTGATATTTACCATATGAATTGTACATGAAATGTATGAGTGGGACAATACATGAGAAATAATGAACATGTTAAATGGGTAAATATTTTCTTGTTATTAAGTGAATTAAATGGGATAATTCATTAGGATTTATGAATATGTTAAATAGGATAATGATTAAAACGTCATTAATTTATCTAAATGGGTTAAGGTATAAAATGGAAAATGAGTTAAATGGACTATGTTAAGTAAATTGTAAATGTGATAATGGGTTAAGAATAATTGATTAATTATGTGTTGATTGAAATATTAATGGCAAATGTTATGAGTATTTATTTTGAATGGTTATGATATGGTGAATAGATAAGTATATATATAATCATGGGACCATGGTTTGGTGATATATGGGGTATTGACGTGATGTTTTATGTCTACAGTTTGGATTGGACTAAGGCAAAAAACACACACACTAAGAATGCACAATTTATGGTGTCAATCTGACGCTATATGACCATAACAGATTCATTGGATGATACTACCTAGAGTGAGGCTACAAGGTAAGTGTGATATAATGGATTTTTAAATGTTTTTCTTTCAGAGTTAGGGACTTTTATTATTCACTTATGCATGATAATGAACCAGATTGGTATGTTGTGTATATAAAGTAAATTCCCAACCCAATGGATTATGTGATGAAAATTCATTTATAAATGAAAATGGTAAAGTGATGATAATTGAATTAATGATGGAAATAGTTAAAGTGAACATTTTTACCTAATCACAGTGTAGTAGTCTTATTCGTTCCTTATCATTTATTTTTTATTTTAAATGAACTATCTATTAGACTGGTTATTTTTTAGAACCCATTTGTGTTGTCATACTATGTTTTACTCACACCTTGATCGGGTCCCTGTTGGGTACCCGAGTAGATTTCATGTTTTCATATCATGAAACTGGAAAGGGACCTATTCTAGGGAGTTGAGTGGGGAATGGGATGTTCATGGAGGAGGAACTGGACCTGGAGTTGGGACATGTTTCTGGGATTTTTCTGTTTGAATTCATTTTGGGTTTTCGTAACAGATGGAATTGTTAGCATTACATGGAATATTTATATGTTGGGTGGTGACTTTTATAATTTCTTTCAAATGAATTGGTAAATAATTTTTCTGGTTTATTAATTGTTGTTTTTATTATTTCATATGTTTTAAAATGTGCCTCGCTCTAATAGAAATTGTATATTCTCCCCATATGACCTGATTGACCCTTGTAGGTACTCGGTAACAACTGGCATATGGGGAGGTGTGCTTTGCGTCGTGTGGAGATTCGGCTGGGGGCACTATTTCATTGTCTACTGGGTAGGGGATGTTGTAATGTGGTATCATAGATTTTATTGTGAGTGTTCTTATTTTTTGGGTAATGGTTGATGGGATACTAGGATGTGTTAGGCCTTGTTAGTGAGCTCATCCTTTAGTGTAATTGAAACATTGATGAGGTAAAAACCATGTCACCTATTGAGGGAATTATTTTTCATACATTGTTTGGTTATGGTTGGATGATATTCCACTAATGGGTGATGCACTAATTTTGTGATGTGCTATTTTATGATATTTTACTTATGGAAGGAATGAGTAGTTGTTTTTCATTCATGCATCTTAATTGGAACCACTGGATATTGGTTTCCTACATCATGGTCGACACACATGGGATAGGAGTGTAGAACAGAAAGGGTGGAATGAATTTTAATTTCATAATATTTTGATGAAAATGAACTCTAATAAAGGTGATTAAAATGGTTAAAATTTAAACAATCTCCACGAATCGATAATGAATCATACTTATTGGAAAGATTTTAAATGAGTAATCCTACGGTTCTAAAAAAATTTTAAATGAGAAATGTCTCTAAAAGGAGGGGATTATGTTGTAGTTCTGAAAATGGGTTTAAGAAGTCATCAATATGAAATAATTATAACCATATTTGTATTTTTATCCCTTGTTATCCCTGACTAATTGTAGGGATGGTTGTGGGTAGTGTATGAGGTGTGAATTTTTTATTCGGTATTTTTTCTATAGGATAAGTGGTTATTACTAGTAAAGGTTCTTTTTCCATGGAAAATTTTCATGTTTTATACTAGGTGTTACTAGACTCATGATTGGAATTATAGGATCATGCCAACATGATAGCGTGTCCTGATTGGGATACAAGTGTATGTCACCAAGAACGTCACATTAAAACAGGGGTAGGAAATTCTGATGGATGAGTCTAACATAAGAGAGTTGAAGTTTCATGATAGCATCCCTCGTTTTTTGGAAAATAATGGAACATGACCAAACATTGGTTTCATCGAGAATGTTTATGAAGAATATAGAGATTCGATTGTATCTCCATAAATCATTTTCTAGAGAGGGTGGACCTGATAGAGTAATGTTATGGATAAATTCCATACATCAAATCCCTAATCATACCGAGACACCTACAAAAAATATGGTCTTATTTAGAGGCTTACATGTTAATAGGGAAAGAAATAAGTAGGTGGTACGTCATTGTTCAGACCGAGCAAGTAGAGGTATGTTATGGAAGGGCTTTTGAGAAATGTTTCTAGAAAAATTCAATTTGGGTACCTTGCGGTAGTGGAAGGCTGTGTAATTTATGAGTTTGTATTCATAGGTGATGAGGGTGATAGATTTCATTATTAGTTTCACCAAGTTGTAAAGTTTATTTCCAAATTTGGCAGGGGATGACACCACAATGGCAAGGCGTTTCCAAGATGGACTTAGTAAGGATATTATGTCCCATGTAAATATCTTCCTCATAAATAGGTTTACTGAAGTGGTAGATTAAGCCTTTATTTTGGGGGGAAATATCAAGTAGGATCATAATAGAAGGCCCATAGTCAATATTAGGTTATCCGGTGGTGGATATTCTAATGGTAGGAAGAACTACTTTGAGAGCATTTTTAAGGGTAGTGGTGGACATGGCGCTCATAAAAAGTAACTAGTTTCTTAGGTATGTGACTGAGTGTTTTCATATCAGTGAAACAATACTTGACCCCAATGTATTAAGTTCCATTTACCACCAGTTGACTATCGAGTGTGAGGATGAATGGGGTATGTGTATTTATTCTGTAGTAACCCTCATCAAGGGGTACAAAGGGAGGTACAAGATGAGTTCAGAGTGTAGGTAGGGGTTGTTACCCCATACTAGAAAGGCAGTCGGATCTCTACTAGTTTTATTGGTAGAGGTGGTGTATGAGGTACTATAGTGATAGAGTTCTCATATCAGTAGGGTATTGTACAAAAAGGAATAAATTATGGATCATAGGGTATATGGATAGGTCATATCCATGTAGTTTCTTCCACAACTAGAGGTGGGGAGGCTAGACCATCAACTATATAATGTATGATTCTTGTTTCTTCCATGATTTCTAGTGACTTATTTAATATATTAGATACAAAATATTTTATATATTCTTAGATTTTGGATGTGTTCGATATAGTAGTGGATTTAATGGGTTGTTTTATATCAATTGGTACACCATTATGAGTGACAGAAAAATTATCAATCAATGTATTTAGTGTTCTCTTGATGTTGGGGTTTCTGTTTTATGTGGAAGTTGTTTTTTCATGAGATTTCGGGTTTTGATATGATTTTTTGAGTTGATAAGATATTTCTATACCAATACCCTGTTCACTATTACTGTCATACTATAACATTAAAATCTCTTGAGGGAGAAATGTATGTTCATCATGGTTGAAGGGATGTTCGATTAGGATGAACAAGGCCAATGGGTCAGCAGTTGGGTGAATGAAATGCACATGTGGCTTGTCATATTCTAGATTATTGGGGAGAAGAGAATCCAATATTCTTTCTTCTTGGGATTTTGTTCTAGGATAAGTTTACTAAGGATTTATCAGGTGTTATTTTCGAGAGAGATGTATAGCTCATTACAGAGTTTCTATCGGGGGCAGAACTAGTTTCCATTCCCCAATATGAAATTTCACCTTAACAACATCATGAAATTAAAACTCAATTGGAATAATTTTAGAACAAATGGTTTATTCTCAATATTACGTGACCTTGGGGATATCAAGTTATGTTTTGAAATAAATCTAATGGATCATTTTGGTTTTTTGTTGATTATCAAATGATGAATCAGACGAAAATTATGAATCGAAACACAATTTCTTTAATTGATGATCTATTTGATTAGATTAGATGGTGATAATATGGTTTATATGATTGATCTATGATCTGGGTATCATCATCAAATTGTATGGAATCCTAATATACCATGGATGGCCTTCATGACAAGGTACAAATATTATGAGTTTTTTGTGAAACTATTCATATTGAGAAATGTTTCGGAAGTGTTAATGGCCCTAATGAACTGAATTTTTTACCCTTACATGGATCAGTTCATATTTGTATTTGTTGATTACATTTGAGTGTACACTAAAAACCACAATGATCATTTCAAACATCATGACATCATCCTGAATACTCTTTCATATAATAGGTTATACGGCAAGATATCATAGGTTCATTTATGGATTAAAAATGTGTAATTTTTTGGACAAATCGACTCAAAGAAAATGATATTTGTGGTATCAGAAAAAGTGGAGCTTATAGTGTCTTGGGGGAATTTGACTATTTCTTCTGATGTGTGTAGTTTTCTGGGTTGGGATGGATATTATCGAAGGTTAATTAAATATTTTTCTCTTTTGGTAGCACCATTATCATTCATATCTAATAAGGGTGTCATGTTTGAGTTGTATGGGTCAGGTGGGAATGCATTTCTAGATTTGAAGATGTGTTTGGAAATAGCAACTATTTGGATCATACCTAGTGTATGTCTGAATTATACATTATTTTGTGATGTTTTAGGTGACTGTATTGGGAAGGTTTTGATGTAGCAGGATCGGGTTATGTCGTATGGTTCACGACAACAACAATATAGTGAAATAAATTACCCTTTTAATGACATTTAATTGTCCACAGTGGTTCATTCCTTAATATATTCGCATAATTACATGTAGGGATAACAATTTATTGTGTATTCTAATCATAAAACCATGAAGTATATTTATTAGTAGTTTGATTTCAATCCTTTTCAGAAATAATGGGTTGAATACATGTAGTATTTTTACATTCATATGGTTTACAATACAAGAATGGTTAAAAGTGTTTCAGATGCTATGATTCAAAATAATCAAAATATTAAATTTCTAGAACAAATTTTAGAGTTGAAATTTATTGAATTGTTTTTTAAGATTAATATTTAGGTGCATAATTGTCAAGGGACGTATAACCTCGAATCATTGGTAGTTGAGTCCAGTCATTTGATCCAAATTATGGAGAATTTTCATGAGGATTTAGAATGTTTTTCCTTTACTGAGAAGTCTAAAAGGGGGAATAAACAGTAGGGATGGACCATCGGATATGAAGGAATCATTCGTCTTCAGGGTCATTTGGTTGTTCCCACATGTACAAGGGCAGAGTTAATGTGATAGTTTCATGCATTGAAGAGGGCGGTGTATCTAGGTTTGAACAGAATGTATCATGATCTTTGTTGGAGGTATTGGTGGCCAGGGATGCTGAATGATATTTTCATGATTCATAGTACAAGGCCTCACGTTAAGATAGGTAATGGCTGAGCACCAATTTCTAGGGGGGGATGTTAATTTTGTTTCCCATTCTGAAATTGAAATGTGGTTATGTGCTGATTTATTTTTTTTTGGGTCTTCAAAAGATTCCTTAGATGAATGATGTGATTTTGTAGTGGTGGATAGTTTGACTATGGTGTCTAATTTTTTAAAAATTCAAGATCCCTTCATCATGGACTAGTTAGGTGATAGATATGTTCTAGAGATACTATGGCTGATTGGAGAGCCACAAACAATAGTTTCATTATAGGGGTTTTGATATATATCTTGGTTATGGAAGTGATTTTAGAAGTCCCCTGAAACCTAGGTGTTTTTTATTAAATCCTCTTATCTACAATTGGATTGGTAGTCGATTCTTACTATTTAAATACTGGAGGAAAATTTGAGATCATGATTCTGAATCATTGGTGGATTATGAGAAAATGATTTTTTATTTTTTTATTTTTTTACCACAAAAGTTACCAGGATACAACTCAAATGGAACTATTTGAAGTTATTTATTGTACCATATGTAAATTTCCATTGTGTTGATTAGAGACTAGGGAACCATAGTTATTTTGACTAATTATCATGTAGGATATATTGTAATACATTCAAAAAATTGAAAATATTTTGAAATGTTGCATATTATGACGAATTCATATTTATATTGGATTCACAGACCAATTGGGTTATCTGTGGGTCGTTGAATGTTTCTTCGGGTGTCACCATGGTTCGGTCACCATCTAATTCGGTAGGAGGGTAAAATGGGACCCTGTTATGTGGGGTTGTTAGATAGTTTGGAGAGGATCAGACCGCTGGAATACTGATTGCCCCCTCCACATTGATATATTGAAATGAATGATATTTTCCATGATTCACACCTCTAGTAGTATCACCCAATCCATATCATGTGATTGATGTCGAGGATGTAGGGCATGAGAATAATGAGTCCATTAAGATTCTTTTTTATATATATTTTGGATCATAGTGAGAATGTCTTATGGGGAATGACTCTTCCATTGGATCATGTTTATGGAAACATAGTAATGTTCAAGAGGAAGCCTGAGAATGTGAGTCCAATGTATGGGCATAGTGTCATGATCTTTTTTCATCGTAATCTCAATGATTTTTGGGAGCATGTCCTGAGAGTTAAATTTTATATTGTGCAGAGGTTGAAAGCTCCCAGACATCTTGAAGGAATTTCCATGTTAAAATTTTGGTTTAAATCTGTAAATTTTTTATGATGGAATGTTTACCGGATAAATGAGGAGGATCACGATGTTCTAGGGGTTCGAGTAATGAAAGGAAATTGATTTTGGTTGTCTAGTGCTTGTTGTATGGTTGTAACATGGTTAGAGAGGATCGTGCTTCCAAATTGTTCTAGCCACAAGGAAGGGTGCACTATTAAGTAAACTGTAAAATGCAGAGGGAAAAACCAAGCAATATTGGATAGGGAAATTCTTGCACGGTTGGCACATGTTTTGTCATATAGTGTGGAACATCCCAGGTAACTATGTAGTTCAATTATTCTTCGATAAAGGTAGTTTCATGGTTTTTTATGATTTGGAACACCGGGAGACCAAACTGTTTTCCTCATTAAAAAGTTGAAAATATTCAATCTCCTCCCATGGGATTTTAAGATCTCTATCTGATTTCTTCCCCATTTCTTATCCTCTCAACACTAGAGACAAATTAATTTGTGTAAATATTCCTAGGGGTAGGTCTATATTGATTCAATGCCATTTATAGCTTCATTGGATGAATAATGATCCTCAGGTAAGACTAACATTCCTCTTTCTTCTCTTTTTTGGATTTACTCTTTCTGATTTTTTATTCTTCTTCTAAAACACCTATTTCATCTTTTTCCAGTAAATCAGAAGTTGGGGTTTCAAAATCATCCTGAATATATATATAAGGATAATTATAAGGGTCTTTTCATCTTCATATTCTTGTTAGGTGGTCTGCAAGTTATATCTCATAGTGTTTTAATAGATTTTTTCATTTTGAGTAGTGATATTTCATCTCTTATATTGTGGATTCGTTTCATTGAGTGATATTTGGAAAATTTCTTGGCTAAATGACAAATTCGAACCCTCATGATCCCTGTGGGTTGCGTTGAAGTTTCTTATACAAATTTATGGCCAATTGTGGGTTGTGACAACATTCTCGAATAGGGAAAATTGAAATATTATGTGTAGATGTGTCTTATGAAAAGGTAGATTCATGAAAATCATGTTTTTATGTTAGTTTAATTGAAAATGGGAATATCAATGATTTCATATAGAACACCATAATATCAAAAAGGATTTTTTTGTCTAAATATTTATTTAGTAAGATGAAATAAGATGACTTTTCTATTTAACTTTTCAATTGTACATATAATGCATGAGTAGGGTAATAAATGAGAAATCGTGAACATGTTAAATGGGCGAATACAAGAATGTTATTAAATGTGTTAAATGGGATAATGCTTGAGGATTTGTGAAAATTGAAAATGGGATGATGATTAGAAGTCATTAATAATGCAAAATGAGTTATGCTATAAAATGGGAATTGATTTTAATGGACTATTTTATGTAAATTAAAATTTTCTAATGGGTTAACAAAAAGTGATGAATTTTATTTTCATTGAAATATGAATGGAAAATGTTATGATAATTAATTTTGAAGGGTTGGGATATGGTTAATGGATATATATATATATATATATATATTAATGTTCACATGTCTTGGTGATGTGTTGGGTATTAACATGAGGTTCTACGACCACGAGTCTGGTTGGACTGAGGCTTTAAACCCCACCCCTAGAATGCACAGGTTTTGCAGTCAAACTAAATCTTTAATCCCCTAACATATGTATTGGATGAGACTACATGGAATGAGGATCAAAGGTAACTGTGATGTAATGTATAGTGAAATTTTTTCCTACTGATTTGGGAACATTAATTATTACCTTACGCATGATGATTGACTATCATAGCCAGTTCTGTAAATAAAGAAAATTCCTAACCCAATGGATCATATTATTAAAATTAATTTAGTAATGAAGATGGTAATGTGATGATAATGGAATTAATGATAGAAATATTTAAATTCAACATTTTCATCTAATGGAAAAAGATTTGTATTTTTCTAGCCTTGTAATTTATTTTAGCTATTGCTTGTACTATCAGTTATACTGGATATGTTGAAGACACCATTGGTGGTTCTCTAATGAGTTGTAATCACACCTTACTTGGACTGTAATTAGGCACCCATGTAGATTTTATGGTTTTAGGGTAGGACAATTGAAATTTCCTTATTCTATGGAGTCGAATTGGGAATAGGGTGTGCCTAAAGGATGACACTGTAACGCCCGAGACTTTTATAAGAAATATTTTGTTTTTATCAAAGAAATCTTTCACCGTACACAAAACTAGCTTATCTTGCTTTACACGCAACCGCGGCCTTCCTCAGTAGTTTGCGTCGTACGCAATACCAAATTTCACTAAACAACGATATGCTTTTGAAATATTATCAAAACTAGACATTATGAATAGTAATAAAAACTTTTTGATTGTTTATACATTTTATTTTTCAAAATGGACTTCATTTTTGGATTCAAAATATCGAAATTAGCCTAGCGTGAAATTTTGGTATTTTTCTGAAATGTTTCAATTTTTGATGAATAGTGAAACCACTAAGTGGTAGTTAAAAAACTGAATTTTTCATAAAACTTTATTTTACCATTTCTGTGAGTGGAATTTTGAAAATCTGAGAGACACGGTTAATATCAAGGACTAAAATTTGGTTCAATGAGAAAAATAATTTTTGGTGAATAGTAACTTTTTAATTTTTTTATCACGGTTAAAAGTAAATACGGTAATTAAGGGTATAAGTGTCATTATTATTACCCTAACACATGTCCTATTTCTATTGGATAAGTGTAATTCGTCCAAAAACAACCTTAGGAATAAAATATGACCATTTAGGCCCAGTTGGATTAGATTAGGACATTTATTATTAATTTATTTAAAGAAGAGTTAAAATAGTTAAAATCAAAGTTTAATAAGTAAATAATTTTTAATATAGTCTTATACATATGATAAATTAGACTATTAATATTAATTTGAAAGATAAAGATATTTCCTACATAATAGTATTTTATTTGTAATTTTTAGAAATTAGATAATTTAATTTAACTGTGACACAACGATGATGCAATAATTATCTTATTAATGAAATATTGACATAATTGATGTTATAAATACCGATATAAATGTAATTTGAGACTTTTTCTGAATTACACTAATTTTATAGCTTAATATGACATGTTAGTATTGATTTAACTTAATGTTTTCGAACTAATCATTCTGTTATGATTTTCACAAAAATCATTTACCAAATAGTGTCAAAATTGACATAATATAGTTTTTAAAACAAATACTATATTATTAATTGTTAATTTTTTTCTAAAAATCTACAGTTTGGCAAAAGGACTTAGATAATGTTATATATATATATAATAAACAAATTTGGGTTCGTTTGTCTTGATATAGTAAGTTTATTAACCTTATAGTGTAAGAAAACAAGAAGACACGGTAAAAGTTAAATTATCTAACTTAAAGTTAAATCTAAAAGATAAGGTTAAAATTGATTCCTAAAATTGTGTAAATTCTATTTGATGAGAGTATTTCGACCCATACCCACCTTATCTTCTAAATATATCAATTTGGAGCTATTAAAAATCGAATTTGATTTTAGAATAAAATAATATTTTTAGATATTCCAAAGGTGTCCCTCTCCTCCCTTATAAAAGGGCACCTACTCCCTCTCTTCCTCACACCACATTGAGCCTTCAAGCTCGTCCAAACCCGGACCATTTCTCCCTTCCAATTCCCTATAGACATCCTAGAGGTCCTGGTCTTCTTCAAAGACCATGTTTAGTGCCCTAAAAGAAGGTCTCAAAGAAGCGCTTCAAAGAAGAGGTAATGTCTGTTACCGATTCTTTCATCTTTATTTCTACTTCCACTTCTTCTTCATTAATTTTTTCAATATTAAGTAATAACATAAGTATCACTCATATACTGATATGTTATTATAAGTATAAAACAACCTTATTTCACCATCTATCCATCCTATGGAAAATGAAATCATTGCGCGTGCGTACGTAAGGAATACCGTCTCAACGCCGTGGTGTAATCTATTTTCCACCACCACCTTACTTGGATGGTTATAAGGGTGAAAGTAATGAATATATATGATTATTGTAAAGTGGTATTGATTCTTAAACAGTATACATACACTCTAATACAATTCCACGATCATGGGAATGATATCATCGCTCGTGCGTACGTATGGAATATCGTCTCCACGATGTGATGCGATTCGTTCTACATGATCTTCATTGCAGAATGATTATATAAATTAATTGAATGAATGAATATTATATATATTACACTAATACCATTCTGTAAATGAGGTATCTATTACCTAAAGATAAGAATAATAATTTATTCGAAAAACACGCATAAGAACGAAAAGTAATAAACACCCGAATAACAAGTAGTAATGAAATTTTACTAATAAGAACCTATGAATATGACCATATTTGATATCATAACAATAAGTATGATTCTGGAATAAGTGAATAACATTATTTAGATAATTATACAGGTGGTTCGGACACTTACGAAGAAAATTGGACCTAATGTAAGGGAAATATCACAATCTCATTTTTATCCGAGATTGTTTATACTTTGGTATTTACTGGGGTTTATTTTATCAACCAAATCCATGTTACCACAATATGTAATATTGTTTCCATCCACCTAAAATTTTTTAAATCCAATTTTACCCTTCGGTGAGTTTTTAGTAAAGGATATGAATGTAATCTTTTGTCGTTTTTCGTATGAGGTACTTTTTGACTTTTCTGACAAAAGTACGAGAAGAATGTTTTTTTAACTTATACGGCATGAATGGATTTTTAAAACATTATTTCCAAGAATATTAATTTAAAAGTTTTCATTTTTATTTTTAATCAACTTCTTTTAGTTTTAAAATGTATGACATTTAAAGAAAGGAAAGTGTTTTTGAAGTAGAAAGGATATTTTCCCCAAAAATGGAGTTCAAGTGTTTTATCAACATTATTTTCCATAAAAGATAATATAGGATTCTATTTCTATGCCTATTATTACATTGATTTTATTATGTTGTGATGGAATTATTTTTATTAATTCCTTTATCTAATATGAATTGTTTTATGATGTCATGTTGTTTAAGAATCCCATTTTTATTACATGGGTTATGCAATGATGTATGATTTATGATTTTGTGGAACACATAAGAATGGTATCATTATGAGATGGGTGGGACCTATATCTCCCTCCAATGCATTGGGTAAAGACTTTATATCTCATTAGATAGACATGGCTGGAATGATAGGTTATACCGGTTCAGTGAAACAAGACTGAAACGAGGAGTGAACTCTGTTCAGAAATGGACTTTGTCCACTAAGATAGTCTTAGAAATGAGTCTTGAGCAATAAGAAATTATTCTCTATGAATATGTGTGCATTCCACAAAGATTCATGTTATATGTTATGATTATTGGTATTACATTTCACTACCATGATTTATCCCATGTTATGAAATTATGATCTCTTTTGTAGGTTATGATTTCCAAAAGTTATGTTCTTATGAATATGATGTGATTGATATTTATTTTGTTTACCCTTACTGAGCATTTGAGCACACCCTTTTGTATGTTTTCTTTCCCCAGGTCAGGAAGAAGATTATTAAGTAAGATATTCCAAAAGAGACTATAAGTATGATGAAATAAATGGGAGACAATATAGACGCTTTATGAACCAGTAGTTTATGTTTCCCAGTTTCTAAAGACTCTATACCTATACGGACCTTTCGTGGTTTTGTTATATGTTGTAATAAGTATGCTTAAATTTTTAAGTATTAACAATTTATGTAAAGTATGGGTCGTTATAGTTGGTATCAGAGGAAAGGTATAGTCAACCTTTGGAAACTAGGATGTTAAAGCCTTAGTAAGAACCCTAAGGATTAGTCTAAGTATAGAACACAATCTTAGTGTTTTATAAATGACCATGAATAACCTAAGATAATACCATAAGTGTGAAATTTTATTCTTGATTATGTGGTTTTCCTATTATAATTAGTGTTTCTCACACTATTCTTCTTGGTTTTAGTCAATGGCTCGAACCCGAAGGAACTGTGTTAATGCAGAATGCGACGGGCAATGCAATGATTGTCCCCCTGAGAAACCAAACGTAATGGGAGTTGGAATGAAAAATCTTGTAGCCATGATCACACAACTTTCTCAAGATATGAATCATGCAGGACATCCAAACAAGCAAATGAAGGTGGAACATTCTGTTGAATCCTTCATGAGGCAGCGTCCACCCTCATTCAGTGGGTCTACTGATCCATTAGTTGTTGAACAATGGATCAGTACTACTGAAAAGATATTTTCAGTTCTTCAATGTTCTGAACATGACAAAGTCATCCTAGCAGTGTATCATTTGGAAGGAGATGCTGATCAATGGTGGAATCTTATTAAGAATACGAGTCAAAGGGATGATATCGAGTCCATGGAATGGGATGAGTTCAAGAACTTATTTTTCAATAAGTACTTCCCTCATATTCTCCGAACAGAGATGGAGAAAGAGTTTCTTGAACTAAAGAAAAAGGATGATGAATCTGTTGGTACCTATGAAGCAAATTTTACTACACTATCAAGGTAAACTTATGGTATTATTATCCAACATGAGAGTAAGATCGATCGATTTTTTAGTGGCTTAAAACCAAGTCTTCGAAGGGAATTAGACATAAGAGACTTTAATAGCTACGAGGAAATCATTTGATGTGCTCTCAATGTCGAGATGGAGATTAGAGTAGCCCATCAGTCATATGGGTTTGATAAGAAGAGGAAAATGGAATTCAAAGGAAAATATAAAGAGAACACTGAAAAGAAGATGAGCTTTCCCTTATGCTCAAAGTGTGGAAAGAAACATGGAGGGAGTTGTCTTAAAGGGACAATTAAATGTTTCAAATGTGGAAAGAAGGTCATCGGGCATTTGAATGCCGCAATGATGGGAAGAAGATGTCTAATGATGCAAAAAAAGGAAGGGAAACATAGAATGAACCTACTGCACTTCAATGATTCAAGTGCAAGGAGATGGGGCATTATGCAAATAAATTCTCTAATCCAAGGGTTTCTGATGATTATCGAAATCAACAAAATATTAAGGCTAAAGACAAAGGAAAGTCACATGCAATTTCTATCAGCGATGTGGAGTACGATAACGATGTGGTGAACGATACACTTATCATCCACTCTAATGTATCAAATGTTTTATTTGATTCTGGATCCTCCCACTCTTTTATTTCTGATGATTTTTCTATGGGTATCACCGTATTACCTCAACAATTAGATGTTGAGTTAGCTGTGACAACACCTATTGGCACAACAGTCGCATCAAAAGTTTATAATTATTCCCCGATTGAAGTTTGTGGGAAAGTGCTTCCTGCAAATCTTGTGATCCTTCCTATAGTGGAATTTGATGGGATTCTTGGCATGGATTGGCTTTCTTTATATGGAGCTCATATCAATTGCCAAAGAAGGGAAGTCACATTTCATATTCTAGATCAATCTATGATCGTCTATCGATGCCAAGATGAACATAACCTTCCAGTGGAAATTTCTTCCAACTTATGGGTCTTGATTCCACTAAATGAGGATTATTTATCTCAAATGGTTGGTGAGAAACTCACAATTAATAATATTCCCATTGTATGGGAGTTTGATGATGTCTTTCCAGAGGAATTTCTGGGTCTTCCACCAAATCGTGAAGTTGAGTTTTCAATAGAACTCGTACTGGGTTCTTTGCCTGTTTCAAAGACACCTTATAGAATGGCCCCAATTGAGTTGTAGGAGTTGAAGAAGCAACTCCAAGAGAATCTGGATAAGGGATTCATATTCCCTAGTGCATCACCTTGTGGAGCACCTGTTCTATTTGTTAAGTAGAAAGATGGATAAATGAGACTCTACATTGATTATCGAGAACATAACAAGATCACTATCAAGAACAAATATCCTCTCCCACACATTGATGACTTATTTGACCAACTGCGTGGAGCTCAATACTTTTCCAAGATTGATCTTCATTCAGGGTATCATCAATTAAGGGTCAAAAGGGAGGATATACCAAAGACGACATTCCGTACAAGGTATGGACACTATGAATTTATAGTAATGCCTTTTGGTCTTACTAATGTCCCTTCTATATTCAGGGATCTGATTAATAAAGTCTTTAGAGACTATCTTGATCAGTTTGTGGTAGTCTTTATAGACGATATTATTGACTATTCAAAGAGCAAGGAAGAACATGAATATCACTTGAGAATTATATTGAAGACCATGAGAAAGGATAAGCTTTATTCCAAATTTACCAAGTGTGAATTTTGGCTTTAAAAAGTTGCATTTTTGGGTCACATAATCTCAAAAGAGGGGATATCTATGGATCCAGCAAAAATAGAGGTTATCAAAAGATGGTCGAGACCAACAACAGTAACTGAGGTCTGATGTTTTCTTGGTTTGGCTGGATATTATCGACATTTTGTGAAAGATTTTTCACGATTATCTAATCCGCTCACCAGGTTGACTCGGAAAGGAGTTAAGTTTGTTTGTACGGAAGAATGTGATGAAAATTTCAAGGAGTTTAAAAGAAGGTTATCCAGTTCACCTTTACTCACACTTCCTTGTAGTGGAGAAAGGTTTGTGATCTACAGTGATGCATCCAAGAAGGGATTGGGATGTGTTATCATGAAAAATGATATGGTGATAGCTTATGATTAATGACAGTTGAAAATCCATGAGCAAAATTACCCAACACATGATTTGGAGTTAGCTGTGGTAATATTTGCATTAAAGATTTGGAGGCATTATCTTTATGGAGAAAGGTGTTACATTTATACTGATCATAAATGTGTAAAGTATATTTTCACACAAAAGGAGCTGAATATGCTCCAAATAAGATGGTTAGAGTTGATTAAGGATTAAGACTGCTCAATTCATTACCACCCTGGGAAGGAAAACATGGTGGAAGATGCATTAAGTTGACAAGACCATGCAAGTTTATCCATGATGAGGATCACAAAAGATCCAATATTTATGTATTTACAAAGGATGGATCTTGGAATTATAATGGAAGGGGGAAAATCGTATCTTTATCAATTGAATGTTCAACCATCTATACATGTGAAGATTAAAGAGGCACAGAAAGAAGATGTAGAGTAACAAAAGAAGGTCAGAAATGTTCCTGAATTCAACCTTGATTGTGATGGGATAATAAAGATTAGGAATCAGGTTTGTGTTCCTCCCATCCCCGAATTAAATAAGGAGATTTTGGATGAGGCTCATAGTTCTTCATTCTCTATTCATCCTGGAAGCACGATGATGTATAGGGACCTGAAAGAGTACTTCTGCTAGGATTGCATGAAAAGAGATGTTGCTAAATATGTCTCTCGATGCTTGGTTTGTCAGCAAGTTAAAGCTACGTGACAGAAGTCTAAGGGGATGTTACAACCATTGCCCATACCCGAATGGAAATGGGAAAACATCAGTATGGACTTTGTCAGAGGACTTCCTAAAACATCCAAAGGCAATAATGCTATCTGGGTCATAGTTGATCGTCTTAAAAAGTCTGCACACTTCATTGCTATTAGAGACGATTTCCCTTTGGATTAGCTTTCCAGGATATATGTAAAGGAAGTTGTAAGATTGCATGGAGTACCACTTTCTATTATATCTGATCGGGATCTGAGATTTACCTCAATGTTCTGGCGAAGTCTTCAGCATACTCTGGATATAGAGTTGAGTTTCAGCACTGCTTATCATCCTCCGACAGATGGTCAGACTGAGAGAACAATTTAAACACTAGATGATATGTTGAAATCTTGCTCTATGGATTTCAAAGGTGGGTGGGATCAACACCTACATTTGGTGGAATTTTCTTATAATAATATATTTCACTATATTATTCAGATGGCTCCTTATGAAGCTGTCTATGGAAAGAAATGCAGGACTCCAACTTGCTGGGATGAAGTTGGGGAAAGAAAGCTATTAGGACCTGATCTCATTGATGAAATGGCAGAAAAGGTCAGATCTATTCAGCAACACATAAGAGAAACTCAGAGTCGACAGAAAAGTTATGCCGACAACCGAAGAAAAGACCTAGAGTTTGAAGTGGGTGATAAAGTGTTCTTAAGAATATCTCCCTGGAAGAGGGTCATGAGATTTGGAAAGAAGGGGATGTTAGGCACTATATATACCAGTCCTTTCGAAATATTGGATCGGGTTGGAAAGGTAGCTTACCAATTGGAGCTTCCACCAAATCTCTCTCAAGTTCACGATGTCTTCCATGTATCTCTCCTGAGAAAGTACATACCTGATCCTTCACATGTACTCAGCTCAGAAGTTGTACCGCTGGAGCAAGATCTTTCTTATGAAGAACAGCCGATAGAGATTCTGGATCGTAGCGAAAAAGTCCTACGAAACAAGACCACTCGATTGGTGAATGTTTTATGGAGGAACCACCAATTAGAAGAAGCAACATGGGAGCTTGAGGATATGATGAGGGAGAGGTATCCTCATCTTTTTGTTACAAAGTGATGAATTTCGAGGGCGAAATTAATTTTAAGGGGGGTAGAATGTAACGCCCGAGACTTTTATATGAAATATTTTGTTTTTATCAAAGGAATCTTTCACTACACGCAACACTAGCTTGGGTTGCTTTACATGCAATCACAGCCTTCCTCAATAGCTTGCGTCGTACACAATACCGAGTTTCACTAAACAATGATATGCTATTAAAATATTATTAAAACTAGCCGTTATGAATAGTAATAACTACTTTTTGAAATATTATAAATTTTATTTTTCAAAATGGAAGTCATTTTTGTATTCGGAATATCGAAATTAGCCTAGGGTAAAATTTTGGTATTTTTCGGAAAACTTTCAATTTTTGATGAATAGTGAAACCACTAAGTGGTAGTTAAAAAACTAAATTTTTCATAAAACATAATTTTACCGCTTTTGTGAGTGGAATTTCGAAAATCCGAATGACACGGTTAATATCAAGGACTAAAATGTGGTTCAATGAGATGAAAATTATTTTTGTGAATAGTAACTTTTTACTTATTTTTACAACGGTTAAAAGTAAATAGGGTAATAAAGGGTAAAAGTGTTATTCTTATTACCCTAACACATGTCTTAATTCTATTAGATGAGTGTAATTCGACCAAAAACAACCTTAGGAATAAAATATGACCATTTAGGCCCACTTGGATTAGATTAGGACATTTATTATTAATTTATTTAAAGAAGGGTTAAAATAGTTAAAATCAATGATTAATAAGTAAATCATTTTTAATATAGGGTTATACATAAGCTAAATTCGACTTTAAATATTAATTAGAAATCTAAAAAGATTTCCTACATAATAGTTTTTTATTTGTAATTTTTAGACACTATATAATTTAATTTATTTATGACACAACGATGATGCAGTAATTATCTTATTAATGAAATATTGATATAATTGATGTTATAAATACCCAAATAAATGTAATTTGAGACTTTTTTTGAATTAAACTAATTTTATAGCTTAATATTACATGTTATTATTGATTTAATTAAATTATTTCGAACTAATCATTCCATTATGATTTTCACAAAAATCAATTACCAAATAGTGTCAAAATAGACATAAAATAGTTTTTAAAACAATTACTATATTATTAATTGTTATACTATTACTAAATATATAAGGTTAGGAAAAAGTACATATATAAGTTTATATATATATATAATAAAAAACTTGGGGTTCTTTTGGCTTGATATAGTAAGTTTATTAACCTTATAGTGTAAGAAAACAAGAAGACACTGTAAAAGTTAATTTATCTAACTTAAAGTTAAATCTAAATGATAAGGTTAAAATTGATACCTAAACTTGTCTAAATTCTATTGGATGAAAGGATTTAGAGCCATACCGACCTTATATTTGAAATATATCAATTTGGAGCTATTAAAAACCGAATTTGATTTTATAATAAAATAATATTTTTAGTTATTCCAAAGGTGCCCCTCTCCTCCCTTATAAAAGGGAACCTCCTCCCTCTCTTCCTCACACCACTTTGAGTCTTCAAGCTCGGACAAACCCTGCCAATTTATCCTCTCCACTTCCCTAGTGACATACTAGAGGTCCTAGTATTCTTCAAAGACCATGTTTAGTGCCCAAAAAGGAGGTCTCAAAGAAGCACTTCAAAGAAGAGGTAATGTCCGTTACCGATTCTTTCATCTTTATTTCTTCTTCCACTTCTTCTTCATTATTTTTTTCATTATGAAGTAATAACATCAGTATCATTCATATACTGATATGTTATTATAATTATGAAACAACCTTATTTCACCATCTATCCATCCTACGGAAAACGAAATCACCACGCGTGCGTACGTACGAAATACCGTCTCCACGCCGTGGTGTAATCTATTTTCCACCACCACCTTACTTGGATGGGTATAAAGGTGAATGTAATGAATATATATGATTATTGAAAAGTGGTATTGATTCTGAAATTGTATACATACACTCCAATAAAATTCCATGATCATGGGAATGATATAATCGCTCGTGCGTACATACGGAATAACGTCTCCACGATGTCATGCGATCCGTTCTTCATGATATTCATTGCATAATGATTATATAAATGAATTGCGTGAATGAATATGACATATATCACACTAATACCATTCTGGAAATGAGGTATCTATAACCTAAAGAGAAGAATAAGAATTTATTCGACAAACACGAATAAGAACAAAAAGTAATAAACACCCGAATAACAAGTAGTAATTAAATATTACTAATAAGAAGATAATAATATGAGCATATATGATATCATAAAAATAATTATGATTCTTTAATAAGTCAACAACATTATTTAAATCATTATACATGAGGTTCAGACACTTAAGAAGCAAATTGGACCTAAGGTAAGGGAAATATCACAATCTCATTTTTATCCGAGATTGTTTATACTTTGGTATTTACTAGGGTGTATTTTATCATCCACATCCATGTTACCTCAATATGTAATATTGGTTCCATCCACCTACAAGTGTTTAAATCCAATTTTACCCTTTTGTGAGTTTTTAGTAATGGATATGAAAGGAATCTTTTGTTGTTTTTCGTACGAGGTACTTTTTGACTTTTTCGAAAAAAGTACGAGAAGAATGTTTTTTTAACTTATACGGCATGAATGGATTTTTAAAAAATTATTTCCAAGAATATTCATTTAAAAATTTTCAAGTTTATTTTTAATCAACTTCTTTTATTTTAAAATTTTATGACATTTAAATAAAGGAATGTGTTTTTAAGTAGAAATGATATTTTCCTCAAGAATGGAGTTCAAGTGTTGTGTCAATATTATTTTCCATATAAGATAATATAGGGTTCTCTTTCTATCCCTTTTATTAAATTGATTTTATTATCTTTTGATGGAATTATTTTTATGAATTCCTTTATCTCATATGAATTGTTTTATGAGGTCATGATGTTTAAGAATCCCATTTTTATTACATGGGTTATGCAATTATTAATGATTTATGATTTTGTGGAACACATAAGAATGGTATCATTATGAGACGGGTGGGACCTATATCTATCTCCAATGAATTGGGTAAAGACTTTATATCTCATGAGATAGACATGGCTAGAATGGTAGGTTATACCAGTTCAGTGAAACAGGACTGAAACGAGGAGTGAACTTGGTTCAGAAATGGACTTTGTCCAGTAATAAAGTCTTGGCAATGAGTCTTGACTAATAAGAAATGATTCTCTATTATTAAGTGTGCAAGCCACAAAGTTTCATGTTATATGTTATGATTATTGGGATTAAATTTCACTACCATGATTTATCCCATTTTATGAAATTATGATCTCTTTTGCAGGTTATGATTTCCAAAAGTTATGTTCTTATGAATATGATGTGATTGATATTTCTTTTGTTTACCCTTATTGAGCATTTGAGCTCCCCCTTTAGTATGTTTTCTTTCCCCAGGTCAGGAAGAAGGTTATTACGTAATATATGCCAAAATATACTATAGATATGATGAAATAAATGGGAGACAGTGTAGACGCTTTATGAACCAGTTGTTTATGTTTCCCAGTTTCTAAAGACAATATACCTATACAGACCTTTCATGGTTTTTTTATATGTTTTAATAAGTATGCTTTAATGTTGAAGTATTAACAATGTATGTAAAGTATGGGTCGTTATAGACACAAACTTGGATTCTTGTCCAATTTTTTGAAATCTTGTGATTGAAATTATTTTGGAGTTTCTTAACTTTTGGAATTGTTACCACGACATGGAACTGTAGTGTCTTTTACTATGTTTGGGAAATGATTTGGTAATGTATAATTCTAGTTTATTGATTATTATTTCTTTTATTTGATATGTTTTATATTCTAGGATACTCTAATAAAGAGGGTATAGTCTCCCCTTGTGACCTAATAGACCCTCTCCACTAGTTTTAAATCTATGGTGTAAATGGAAGCATGATTGAGGTCATGTGGCCACTCGTCTCGGGGCACAGATTTTGGTGGATCCCAGGTCAAGGACATTACATATCATAGCTGAACCACTAACCATGCCCCAATTCATACCATTCCAATCATGTAAAGAGGACCCTTAGTGCATCCTTTTAAAAATCGAAAATATTACCATGTCAATGGTTAATTGAATTATTACCAAATAACTCAAATAAATAATCAATCAAAACTACATACCCATGATCTTAATACTTGTTTAAATTCACCCTTGATTAGCAGGGTTAAGAACATAGTTGACCTTGACCATTAAAACACATCCCCAATACGCAAAACAGTAGTGTTAAATGTTCTCTACATCACCATTCATAGGGAAACACCTATGCCCTTCCTCAACCATTTTAAGGGTTTCCTCTTATATAGTGAACCTGATTCATTATCCGATCACACCGACCATGTATCCCTTTTATGTACTGATATCATCAAGAAATTTCTTCATCCCTAAGAATGATATAACATGGAACTTCCTGTGCTCAAACCCTAAACCTAAGAAGCTAACCTTGAATTCTACTTCAATAGTACTCACAAAATTGATCTAAACTACGTCATAAGTTACCACAAAAATTACAAGGCCCCAACTCCCTATGACTGAGTCACATCTAAGGGAGACTAGGTTCTCTCACCTTGCTCACACATCTTATCTCACTTAGGTCGTACACCACTAGTAAAATTATTATTAAAATTTCATACACACAAGTAATTCAACATGCCTAAACACCCATCTCTAGGGTTCTCAAACGAACAATAAAAAATTAAATAATGTCATCTTAAATGGGCCCTAAACGTCATGATATGATATGTTTCTTAGGATTACAATTAAACATGAGGTCATGTGGTATAAAATACTCTACCACCAAATAAACCCGAAAAAAAGAGGTATTAATAATTATTTCTCATTCCCTATCCAAATTTTTCATTAATATAATCTAATAATATCTCCACATAAAAGACCCCTATTCGAATACAATTTATTCCCTTATATTCGTTTAACTAAAAACATAGTAATCTCATCACTTGGGCTCTCTCAACACTTCCTTTATACAGTGTCAATACTAGAACACAATGGAATTAAATCATCTTGTCCAATTATATTTTCATCATTTCTCATTAATTACATTCAAAATTAATCATCATTCATAGAATAATAAATTTTAAACTATACATTACTTATCGTTATTTATCATGTCTCAAATTCAATGTCTTGGTTAAATGAGATATCATTCACCAGTGATGAGGTTAAACAGTAGATATTTTTCTTACTACAATTTCTCAATTCTAAACCATCATTTATATCCCATTTATATCCTCCATTAAATCAAGGAATTTTCTATTAATTCCCCACATTAGATGCCACCATATTATTTTATTAGAAAAAACTATAGAAATAATTTTTATCACATTAAATAAAAAACCACTATCTATTATTTTAATCAATAAATAGATATATATAATTTTAAGATAAAACTATAAACTGTAAATAAATCAACAGCATATATAAATCATATGGATATATGAATAAGAAAAAATGTACAAATTACATTTAAATCCTATTTACCTAGAACGATGCATGACCTTGGAGACACTCTCTTTCTATAACAGGCCAAGATTAAAACCCCCATAAATAATAAATTTAAAAAACAATTAATATGATTTTTAAAAAAAATATAATTTTACAAAATTAATTCCAAGAATTACAAGTCACATTCCCAAAAACAAGATATTTCCCCATGAGGGTGTTTAGAACTCACAATAATGATCTCATTAACAATTACCAATATCTCTAGTTCATATTTATACCATTATAAATTGAAAATATTAAAATAGAGACACCTCTAATAAAACATTTTATAGTCTCCCATACATGATCACTAATCATTTACTTTGATGGAGTTACCACATAACCTAAAGTGCACTTATGTATGCCAAAGGAAGATAAATAGTGATGAGTGTGTAAGTTACTTATAGATACCCATGATAATAATAAATAAATAATAAAATGATTTCTTAGCCTAAATAATGAATTTGACATATAATAAAAAATTAAAATGACAAAATGTTTAGTGTATCAAATACTACAAATATAAACATTTTATTTAACAAAATGTATAAATATTTATCATTAACTATTATCCAGGAGACCCTCTCTTGGATATCTCATATGATATAATCATCTTAATAACATTGGGAATTGAATTATAACTAGGGGTTTTCATAAATTTCTACTATGGGATTTATATGAAGTATTCATAATGGATAAATATAGAATATTGTGAAAACATGATTAAAGGTGAAAGGTCACTAAAAATTGTCATGATATCGTAAGTGAAAATACATGATTGGCCATAATATAGCATGTAATATGAATATAAGGACAAGAAATCATCAACATCATGGAATTGTAAAAAATTGTGAAACTGAAATGAATATATATGAAATAAGATTATATTATTGACATGGAATATGATAATAATTTGGAATATTTGGATAATATGGAAAATTTTAGAGATTATGTAGAACAATCATAATAATAAGAAAATATTGTGGGAAAATTAATATATCTACAAACAATTATTTCCTAAAGAACACATTTTTGTCGACTGTAATGTTTTTTGAATAAATCCATGTATTCTAAATCATAATTAACTCATTAGATATTAAAAAAACAATACATTTGAGGGATATAAAGGACCCCACCCATTATAATCTATATGTATAAGTGGCACTTAAAATCAAATCAATTTTATTTTAATAAATAACCCATAGAAGGAGAAATGGCCTTCATAGCATTTTTAATTGGGATCACATAAAAAACATGACCATTTGTTACTAAAAAATATGATATTCCAAAAAGGATTTATATCATGTGATTTATGAATCATTCCTTTATTATGGATGAATCCATTCAAATTTGTTGAGAAATAACATAATGTATTTTTCTTTAAAAACATTTATATATATCTTCTTATAAATAAGTGATTTTTGGGGAACATTCCATTTTTATTAAAATATGAAACATCCTATAAATTTTATTTAAAAGGAATTCCAATTCAGACACATTAAAAATAAATGAATCTGAATTTCAAAATGAAATGTAGAATGAAATAATATATTTTTATCGAATAAAAAAACATTGGATCATTTTAAAATGAATTTATAGAAAACTCACATAATTAAAATGATATAAAAAATGTTTTGAAAATAATGGCTATATATTTATCATTGTATAGAACAATAATTTTATCACTAACAATTAAAAAAAATAGGTGGGAATTAGAATGATTTTTATAGAAAGAATAATCCATTGAAATATTTGCGTATTATTATTAGAAACTATTTTAAAAACTTGATTCATCATGGAAGACGAAATTTTTTTGAAACGCAATTTACCCAAAAATAGAATGTTTATTTACCCCATAAATTTATTATATGTTACATATTATCATACATGATATGGTTTTACAAAAAGAGAAGTGAATAAAAACCAAGGTAAAGAATTGAGTCATGGAATCACTTATCATTATTCCTATGTATTTGAATGAACTCTAACATCCTATATCAAAAAAATAACTATCTTAATATCCTTATTTAAAACAATAATAATTTATATATAATGGTATAAAATTATATGATAAATATCTTTAAAACGTTTATTAGTCAATTATTAATTAATTTCAAAATTGTGTGGGAGAAAAAATTAATCTTTTTAAACTAGTTTTGTAATGGTGGTGTGGTTGATAAAAATTCTATAAAATATAATCCATCCTATATCATTCAAGGATCAAGAAAGGTACTTTTAAATAATTTTGGAATTTTGGAATTTTATTTTCATGTCTTTTGGTAATATTTTTGAGAGTAAACTCGAAGATGATATTTTTTATTAATAATATTGGAAAAAAGGTAATATAATTATAATGTAATTTGATATTAATAAAATAGAATTAGAATAATTTTTAAATATTTTATAAAAAAAATTACATATTTCGTCATAATATAACATTCCATGGTATTCTTAAATATAAACGTTACAACATCACTCTTGTAGGTGGTAAAAAAACTAATCAGGGGTGTGTCATATGATTCAATGAGTTTGATAATGTTTTTATATAATAAAAATTTAAAATTTATAGTATATATCTCGTTTTTTAAATATTATATATCTTAATTTACCTCATTATTAGAACATTCCATAATGGATCTTTATAGGAAATGAATCTTTTTTTGGGTGTGATAGGTTTTTCATACACACAATTAACAGTCCCATTCCCCAAATAATTTTATGAATGATGGAATATGAAAAATAATCACATTACAATATTATTTGGAAATATTTAACCCATTTATTCATAAAATAATAACGTGGTTCTAGCCTTGAGAGGTGGTGATAGAAAATAAACCACATTGTATCTTGGATATGATAGTCCACAAATTCAGATGAAAAATGTAATTTATTTCTTAATGAATGGAAAGGGTTGGATACTTTTTAATAGCTAATATAGTTAACATTAATTATCTTATAATTTTTACAAATGATTTTAGGATGGAGAAAAATAATTGAAAACACAAAGAGGAGGAAATATTCCTGTTGGAAACTTCTGTATTCTCCTAGAAAACTACATGGTAGTGAAGGAAATTAGAAAAAATAAGTTGCAAGAATGTTTTACTGGTGGGAGAGAGTTCTATCGGTATAAACAGATCATAGTTTCATGGAGTAATTATAATGTGACGTGTAACTTTAATGGGTCAAAGTTTTTTCTTTTATAAGATATGAATACATATCTTTTGTAAACACATATAATTTTTTTTAATAATCCCATGAAAATATTCTAGGGTAAATGGTTCAAAATAAGAAAATGGGAAAGGATGGGAAAATAAAAGGATAAATATATTTTTTTATACTCATTATGTTAATGATAATATTGATTTTTTGTATTTTTTTTACTTGTAACCTTTTAACCACATTATTATTTTCCTTTGAAATTAATTTTTATTCATAGTAATTAACAATAATGAAAAAATTAATATTAATATTTTTACATAATTTGAACCTTATGAATATAAATTTGAAAATAATTTTAATAGATAATATATTTATAATTTCTAAATGTTAGTTTTAAAATAATCGCACATAGTAGCATAAAAATAGTTTTTCGAAAAATCATTTTTTAGGATTAAAATTTATATAAAATATATGAATATATTGGATACCAGTTATAATGAAATAACAAGATTTAGTATACAATATATAAAATATAATAGGCCTCGAATGAATGGAAAACCCTAATTTCACTACCTTACGTCTTATTTAGAGGAAAAATGAAGCCACATTTTTTTATTAATGTTACATTGAAATTTATTGTAAATATTTTTAATAAGATTATATAATCATATTATATTTTTAAATTCAAAATTTTTTCTATAAATATATATTTTAATAAATAAATATCTTTTTTAATTTTCTAGGGAAATCTTATATTTTGATACAATGAAAAAATATTAAATTTTCCCTAAAACTGTATTTTTACACTGTAAATAAATCTTTTATAAAAAAATTAGCATTCAAAAATATAAATATTGAGTGGAGGAATTACAAAATGAATTTTATTTTTATAATATAAATTATAAAACTTATAAATTAAAATTTCAAAATGAAATAAATAGTACCAATAATTTTTATTTTATTGAAAACATCCCTTTTTCAATATTATCTCATATTAATTATTTACCCTCAAAATACTAAATGTATTATAATGTAAGTCCTTATTATTGTATAACTAAAAATTTTATCTTAATATTTTCTGTTTTTTGTTCTTATATGGGGAATAAAAAATTTTTATCTTACATAAGAATTGTTTTACAAAGTATAGAATCTCATCTTTTTAACTAATAATAACCATTTAAAGATTTTTTTCCTCCAAATATTATTATATAGTGTAAAAAATGAGTGGATACTATTCTATCATCACATATTTGGGGTTATTATACATTCCTCGGACTTATTATTCCACCAAAAACCTTTTATCCGGTTAGTGGGGTTATTCCACCGCACCATGTCTAAATAATCAATAATTTCCACTTGTTATTCCCAATAAAATAGATCATGATCAATTTTTTGGGATTTTTAATTCCCTAATTTTGATGGAGCTGCTATGTACTTCCTCGAAAGAGATATAGAGAATATATAATATACATGGGATATGTAGGGAGGTAATTCTATGAGATAATTTATTTCCATACAAAGATAATGGATATCCTAAAAACTGATATACGTAGTGCTTGACTAACCATTCTTTAAAAATATCATAACATGTATACAGAGAGATATCCATATTAAAACCTTATCTATAGCTTCACTATTTATACCATAGTGAAAATTAATTTCATATCTTTCTTGTTGTATTTTTTTATGATTCAATATACAGCAGATTAGATGAATATTATATATCACTTCCTGGACAAGGTCAAGGTCTATCATCATCATCTCTCCAACTACATCGTAGTATGTTGGATATCCACATCTCTTACAATACATAACCTCATATGGTCCAATATCAATAATTGAATGGAATATTATGAAATATCAGATATCTAGAAAATGAATGTGCTGATCTCAACATCCTTGTAATTCTATTAAATAATAATTCATCATATCCTCCAATTTTTGGATAGTCATATCAGAATTTCCACAAATATAATGGTGATAAGTACTTCTAAAAGTAAACATTTCTCCTAATGATTTCAAAATAATTTTTCAAAATTAGGATTCTATCACTGTACCTCAACTACATACAATTTAAAGTAAAAACACATGTAGTCATAAAACATCTCTTCTTTTCATCATAGATTTTTAGTAAAGATAAGAATCATACTTAATTTTAATAAAATTACATGAATTTATAAGGAGATATACTATAAAAAAAATTTATTGTGATCTTTATATGTTTTCGGGTGTCCTACAACAAAATCCATGGAAAATGATATCCGGTTTCATTAATGATATGGGTAATATTATAAATATACCAATATTCTTTTATTTTTCATCCTCAACATATTTGAATACCTAGAATT
Source organism: Viscum album (assembly GCA_963277665.1). Lineage (NCBI taxonomy): Eukaryota > Viridiplantae > Streptophyta > Magnoliopsida > Santalales > Viscaceae > Viscum > Viscum album. The sequence goes on from OY728127.1 coordinate 752,922,248, forward strand.
CATATGTACATTAAATTATTTCCCACTTCATGTTATCCTGAAAAAATTTCGTGTTTATGATCATTATACATCTATGTGTTTCTTGGATGAATAGAGAAATTCTTTCTATGAAAATTATCCATTTTACCCTTATTTTGGTCTGGTATTTATGGGACTACCAAAAATGTTCCAAACATTATATCATTTTCTCTATAATGAATGAACACTAGAATAAACAAAACAATTTTCTATAGTTGTGTGTCATTATTTTGTTATTATTTTATCTTCACAGGAATTGTTGGTTGAGAAATAATTTAGGAAATATAGTATTTTTTTACTTTCCTATATGATTTCAAGATTTATAGAATATAAACCTATAAGAATTGAATATTTTTTATTCCTCATTAGATACAAGAAAGAAGTTTCCATCCTGATCAGGTGTTAGCCACCACGTTTTCATTTCCATTGTTATAATCTATTGTACAATCATAGTCTATTATTAGATAAATTAATTTATATCCTAAAAAAATCAGCTATTTTTTTGGATTATATACATTAGGTTATTATGGTTACTATAAATGTCAGAATTTTCACCATAGATATGATTCCACCTTTTTTTAAAAAACTAATGCATCTAACCCTAGATATTTAGTTGTATAGTTTTTATCATGAGTCGTCATTTTCCATGATACATATGTAATTAAATTTTCATATTAATTATTTTCACATCCCAAACCATTAAATTAATTATCACTATATATCTGAAAACCATATGTAATTTAAATTATTTAAATAATATGTGCATAGACCAATATCTTCGTAATCTCCATGATTCATTCTTCCCACTCCATTGTCTATAAGAACTTCACTCCCTTCTAGGAAAACATTTTTAGTATATTTTTTAATCATGATATGTTTAATAAAAAACATAGGAATTATCCATCTATTAGAAGAAAACTTTAGATTTCAATAAACTATGTTGGTCTTTTGCATTTCCCAATTACATCCATATTTGATCTGCCTTGAGATATATCTTCATTAGTAATAAGATGACCTATGAAATAGACTCTTTGCAAAAAAAATTAACACTTACTGAACATGGTGTATTATTTATTCAATGATAATATATCTACAATAATTATAAAATTATATTTATGTTATTCTTATCCTATATATTATATTTTAATATTATTAATAAGAACAACCACATTTTTTTATGGATATCAATAATGTGTTTATTCTTTAATTAAATAAAGATATAATGATTATTTGAAAGAAAAAATTGAACAACTAATAATTTATAGTTACTATACATTGTGTAGAAATTTTTATTTTTAATATATTATTTCATTAACCTAAATTGATGTTATCCATATGGAGGGTTAATTTTTTATAAATATTGATCTTATCATAGATTACTGAAAAATTTATCAATATTGGGATGATGATATTTTTTCACCATGATCCTATTATGTTCATGATAGTTAACATATATGTCCATTGAGAGATATTTATTCTTAATAAAATGATTTTATGCAAGCCCAGGTGAGTCACTCGTATATAAAAATCCTTTATCAATGTTGCCTTTTTTTCTATTATTTAATTATTACATCTCAAAATGTGAGATTCTATAAGGACTATTTCATGCATAGATCTAGGTATGTGATCATTAGAAGACACCGCCTCATGAACCTAGTGATGGAAAGTTATTTCATCGATAAATATATTATTATAATCCCATAAAATGATAAAATTATAAATATTGTCCTTACCTCCATTAATATGACCAGATATTCCATCATTATTTGGTATCATAACACATATTATAGAATTTAATTTCAATATGACCCCATAATAATCATTGTATCTATATTTTATCATATTATGGTTGGGGATATTAAATAAAATCTCTTTATCCTAGAAATTGAAATGCTCTATATGAAGGGATTTCAAACCTACAACAAAATATGTCTAAAATTGAACCAATTGAATAAGAACTTGATTCATAGGGAGTATCTTCCTTAAAAATTCTATTGATCTATAGTTACATGTATTAGAAGTTATGATCATGATTCCATGGGTTTTGAATGATAGTTCATTACAAATGGATTGACGTCATAAATCAATATTCATAGAAAATTTGTTTTATATAAAATAATTTAATGAAAAAATTAAATTAATACATTTTCATATCTATAGTGTAAAATATGTTTACCTTAAAACTCATCATTATCATGATCAACCTCATTAGTAGTGACATGATAAAATATCCCTTTATTTAATTAATTATGAGGCTATTAAAGACTATTATCGTCCAAAGATATGCGGGTATGAAGGTTATTTTTATCATTCCAAAAAGCATATAACTTGAATAATTATTGTTTGTGTGGCACTTTATTCTGATCCACCTTCTCCTCTATTGTGTTAATCAAACTCTTAGAACCAGTTTTATTGTTTTATGAAAATTTAAATTCCCTAACCCAGTAAAAAACTCTTAAATTCCATGAGGAATTTTCCTAGGTGCTTCCTCCTACATTTTTTACATAGAATATTGGAAATTCCTTCCCACATGTGTCTAAACAAGGGTGGTTTTCTTCCACTCCACCTTTCTATTTTTTTTCCTAGAATGAAATTCAATCCTCGTTTTCCATTTATACCTTTAGATAACATAAAAAAACATCTTATTTTCTTCCGAATAATCTTTTGGATAATTTCTATTAAATACGTTGTATTAATCCATAGATTAAATGGGGGATATTTCATTCATATTGTGAGATATAACCAAAGGAATATGTTGTGATAAATTGGATGTTTTCTTCACAAGTTCCAATAGATTTATCCCGATTTTTTTTCACTCATAGGATTTACACTCCAATGTTTTTCTAGAAAATAAAGTAAATGTCTCAGTGAATAATACATTCTTAAAATACTCCCATTTATTAGATTAAAATTCCATATTTTACATTGTATTCTTAATGATACTCCACCATTTGTTAGCCACTTAGTTAAAATTTTAGGCATACAAAATGAAATTATTATACTTTTATCACTAAGGTATAAACAATATATCTTCCATCACATTGATATATTTCTCATTAAAAATTGGGATAGAGTATTCATAAATGGAGTGTGAAAATTGAGGCATAATTGATTCAATATAAAACTGCTTCTGTTTTTGTGTGTTTATGAGCTTGAGGAGAATCAAATTATTAGTCATAGATTGTTAAAAATTGGAGATAAATGTCAATATTATTTTCACATTTCATCCCATACAATTTGGAATAAAATTATATCAATAATTTCATTATCCATCATAGTTGTTATTTTCACAGCTCAAAAATTATTATAAATATTACCAAAATTGAATAATTTTTAGGTATATAAGAAAATTTAGTGAAGGAAACCTTGGATTTTAGAATAAATATCTCATAAATTAAATAAATATACTAACATACAAAACTTTATGATTAAATATTAATGATCCATTTTAATTTATATTTTTTAGTTCTCTATATGAAACATCTTTAAATTCCACATCATTATTCATGAAGAGAATGTGAATTATTAAATGAATATCCCATAAGAGTTTCTAGTATGGTGTTCAATATAATACCCACTAATCATGTATCTAGGTGATGATCAAGTCATTTTTTAACTTACAATTTATGTATGGTTACACCTAGGTGCATCTATTCCATATTTTTATCCACTTCGCAGTATTTAGGAAGAGATGTATTGATAGTTAGCCCTCATAATCACTCCCATATTGAAACAGTAAATTTTTATCCAATACACAAAATCATTCTTAGAGTTATCAATTTATATCTATGAAAATTATTGTAGATTCCCATTGATACAATATAGAGAGACCCGTTATAATAAGACATAAACAATAAATATACTTTATTGTTTAATTAATACATTCCACAAATAGTATCTCTAACCAATTTCTAAAAGGTTTTCTATCAAGAATACTGGATATATATATATATATATTATTTTACAACATTTATGTACATTTTTTTAACCATTTTCCACATAAAAATTTTCTTGAAATCTTATATGATATAAGGATCTTCAAAAAATTGGGAAGGGAAGCATTGGTAAGGGTGATATTTAATTATCATTAGGTAAAACAAATAAATGAATCATAAAAATTATATCTTAAAACAAGGGAAATAATTAGTAAGGGATTATTACAATATTTAATTATCTAGAGATCATATTTGAAAAAATGGAATTATCGTTAAGGATATTAACATAGAAATATAATGCCCAATAATGTTCCTAAAAAATGTGTCCTAAAAATTATAATAAACATAAAATCAATATGTAATAAATAATAATATATATAGAAAATTTAATATCCAAAAACCAATATTTTGAAAAAACAACCTTTTTGAGAAGTACTATTATAAGAATAATCATATAAGAGATTGTGAACAAATTTCAATTTTTATTCCTGTTCATTTGGTAAAAAAATCCACAGTTTCTCACCCTTTAGTTTTGTAAATAATCTAAGTATGTAAAGACATTATTATATCATGAGATAAAAATAAATAACTAATTTATTGGAGTGGGATACAAGAGAAACCCATTAAATTCCATATATATTACTTCCATATTAATTCATACCATTAAACTAGTCTTAAATTAACCATAGGCAGAAAAATGGGTTTTATAAATGTTCCAAAATATATCCCATGATAAACCATGATAATTTAATTATTAAAAACATGAAAAACCCAAAAGAGAATTTATATAGTTATTTATGAAACATTAATTTCTTAGATCTAATCCACTTAAAATTATAGAGAAATAATGATTATTCTTTTCCATAAAAATTTTTCTCTTAGTATCATCATAAAATTTATTGATTTTCAAGTAAATTTTAAAAAACTAATTTATTAAATGTGGAGGAAAAATCTTCTAAAATTTCTTTCAAAACAAATTGAAATAAATATTCAATGATATAAACTAAAACATATACCAAAATTATATAGAGAGGTAAAGAATATAAGAAAAGTGTGAAATATTTAAATTTACATTTCTTCAAACCCACATCATTTAACAAAAATTCATACCTTAGTTTTAGAATAATGTTAAATATAAGGATCATTATTGATGAAAACTGATTTTTGAATAGGGAAAGGATAAAATTTCCATGAACTAAAAAATGGTGATATGAAAGGAAGAATGCATTAAATTAAACTAGATTTATTCTAAAGAAAACAACATTTCCATAAAATAGTAAATTCATAAAGGAATAAGAAATTTTTATAAAAATTTATTTACCTATAAAATAATAAAAAATAAAAATAAAATTTTTATTGGTTATATATAATCATTAATGAAAATTACACAGACAATGTTATGTTATTAAGAACCCAGGGAAGGATTTTAGTAAAAAAACCCATATATTTACTCATCATTATTCAAATTCTATCAAACCTATTATATGAAAAAATAATAATATTAATAAAATATTTCATTATCATATTAATTTATATAATCTTTTTTAATGTTAATTTAAAAATATTAAATAAAATTTTTATTAGAGTTATCATATACTTTTATTACCACGTTTAAGAATAAATGATCACTTTAAAATAGTTTTACAATGGTGATGTTTTTTCATATTATTATACTTTATTTAATCGTTAGTAGATAATAATGGGTAGTAGAAAAAAAATTATTTAATTTTATAATATTGAATTTCATTTATTCTGTTATTTGGAAATTAAATTGAAGGCAAAATCTAAGACAATGTCATTTTCACAAGTTTACCAAATAAATAGAGATGTATTAATGACATAATTATTTATATGAATTTTAAATCCATAATAATTTGGTAATATATAATAGATTATTATTACATTTCTTACCAAAATATAACACTCCTTAATCATTCATGAGATAAATATTTCAACATCGCATATATTGGTGTAGAAAATTACCTAAACAAGTGTGTATTATTGGGAATTATCGAGTAATGTAATATTATTATATAATTTTAATATATCATTTATAGAATACTCATTAGTTCATTATTATCTTATATCATTCATAAAATAATTCGTGAAACCATCAATGATGGGTGGTTTTGTAAAATAAAATCCATTTATCATGGAAGTGGTACTCTTCACATATGCTTGTTTTATGATCTCATTTCTCAATGAATGGGTGGAAATTTGGTTTATAAAAAATGAAAAAATAAGAATTTAATTTATGAATTGGTAGTTTATATATTAGTTAATTCTATATGTGGTACCATCCTTTAAAAATGATGATGGGATAAAAACTACAACGCATCAAAAATATGACAGTATGCATGTTTTCTAGATATATGTTATTTAGTTTTCTTGGTGGATTTAATGGATTGTATACTTTTCTATTAAATTAGTAAAATTAAATATAAATATTATAATGATACTAACTTAAATATATTAATAGTGATGTAAATTGTTTTAATTACTAGAATAAAATAAGTGACTAAGAGAAGGTAATACTCATGTTAGAAGACTATGTTTTTTTAGTGAAAATTGTTAGACGTGAAGGACATGACTAATATTTAGATAACCTGAATCTTATGTTTGTGGGAGAGGGATATAGGATGAAAATAAAGTGGATTTTCATAGAAAATTTTTATGGTTATTTGTAAAATTAAAGGGTATAATTGGAATCCTGTTATAAGAGATGAAATATAATCTTTTGGAAACCAACGTAAATTCGTAATAATGATATTATGTCATTTTTTACTTTTAACCTTTTACCCGAATTATCATTTACCTTTATAATTAATTTCTATCCTTAGTAATTATCTTTAATGATATAAACTAATATAATTTAATTTTGTTTAATTTTAACCATCATATTTCGAATTTAAAAATTTATTTCTCACAAAAAATTTATAATGCTGTGAAAAAATAATTGTAAGATAAATAAACGTAATTACAAAAAATGATTTTTTAGAAAAATTATCTTATTATGCATAACATTTTTATATAATATATAAATATCATGGTTTATTATTCTTATTATAAAAATTGATATATTCTAAAAAAATTAAAAGTCCTTCAATGAAATCCAAATTATAATTTCAAATCCTAAACACATAATTTGGGGAAATGACTGATCATCATTCTTCAACAAAATTATCATTAAAATTTAGTTTGAAAAAATTGGGTAATAGAATTATAATTTCATTGAATATTTTTAAAATTCATATTTTTATTCCTTGAATATGATATTATATTACATATTTTGGATTTTAATATTATAGGGTAATCTCACATAAACATAAAATCATTAATAGTATAATTTTCACAAAAACAATTTTTTTCGATTGAAAATAAAATATTTTTGAAAAAACTAAAAGATTAATACTATCCAAATTTTGATTTGATCAAAATAATATTAATTTAAATTTATAAAATTTAAATTCAGAAGCTTCTAAATTTATCTTTTAATGTAAAATACCAAATGAAAATTAAATATATTTTATTGAAAATAAAATTTATAACTACTAAATCATATTAATTTTTTAACTTCTAGAAAGTTAAGGATTTATTTTTTTATTTATTATTATATATTTATTAATAATTTCCCCTTAATATTTTTTAGTATTTTCATTGGGTATAGAATGTACAGAATGTTATAAAATATAACATAAATTTTACAAAGTTAATAATTTTAGTTTGTTATGGTGGTATAGTGGGGAGACTATACCCTCCAGTTAGAGTAAAAATTATTTTAGAAATAAAAAAACACAACCAAATTGTAGAACCTCATAGAAAAGTCCCAAAATTTATAAAAAATAACTACAGTATTAAATTCTTGAATAATTAATTATTTAATAAAAATCAACCACCCCTCCCCCCCTAATGTCTAGATCATATATATGGATTAAAAGAAGAACAAAATAAATCTAAATCTAAATCTCAAACCCAATTGGTCTTGAGTCTGAATTTCTACCATCATCCATAGTATGTACTACTATGCCAAGAATGTCATCAATAAATATTCCTTTTCCCTATAATTATACCAATGTAATAATAATGATATATTCCTAGTTTCACAAGTTTCATGGTGGATCTAGAGGTCATTTATTACAACAAAGTAGTCCACCACCAATGGTGTCCCCAAATATTACCATTTTATTGTATAGTTTGATACATAATTACTGAAATAATATTTTAAATTTTTTAACAAATAAAATAAAATCATTAAATAACCACTAATGGTTGGTCTCCACAATGAAACTTATGATTGGACTATGCCACCATCGATCATTAGGTTTGTGATCAGGATTGACCATACATTCATTTTATAGTTCAAGGTTAACTATGATTATCTATTGGTGTTCATTCAATCCATAGTATCCTGAAAAAACTTTTTGGTTTTTTATATAGTTATCATATTCCACCCACATATGTGTTTTCATATTAATCACATTCCACAAGTACAAGTGATTTCTTTACCTTATCACAGAACAACATAAATGATTTCTTTCATAGTCAACAAGGACCACCCATATGAGTATTTTTAGATTCCTCAGGTACCTCCCATAAGGGAATTTTATTAGTCATCATGGACAACCCATAAGGGGTTTTTCTATTTATCAGGGACCACCCATATTTATTTTTTCATTACTATCACAGAACACACATATTACTGATTTATTAGCCACTATAGACCCCCCAAACATATTTTTATTAGTCATCACATACATTCATAGTGTTTTCTTTAAATAGTAATCCTTCAATATTTAAAATATTACACATTATCCAAAACAATATTATGATAAGGATTCATAATTCATCATATCAATTTTCAACACATTACTAATTACCAACAATAATAATTCAATTTAACCTATATCAATTTATTAGTAAAAATAAAATGATCACAACCAAATCTATGTCTTATCCATGGAATCAACTTCAATTTTAGAATGAAATTATAATATTTTCAATCCCATTCAAAATATCACTAATTATGAAATTCCATTTGAAAATCATCCATCTAAATCATAATTTCCACCTTTAATAGTTTCAATATAGATGTCATTTAATTATACAATTCCAATTCAAGGCCAACATATTCACCAGAGTAATGCTTTGGTATTTTACATTCACCTTTTATAAATCATAGTTTAAAATTTTGATGTTAAATATAAAGTTAAACTTCATTACAATGGAATTTCATTATGAATAATCTTTCATTAATGTTCAAGACATGTTAAATTTTTTTAATCTATAGAATGAACAATTAAAAAAAATTAAATATTGTTCCCAAACTGCTGATGCTTGTATGTACATATAAAAATAAAATGAGGAAAATATAGTAAGGATATGGGTTAAATTTTGGACCACCAACCACATTCTTGAAGAATGTAACTCACCCAATATCAGATTTCATTTTTCTCAAAAACAATAGAAATTAGTAAACTAGAAAAAATCCAATAAGCTATGGTATTACACAATGAAAATTCATATTCTCGAAGAATAATAAACCTCATTATCAACATTCCCAAACCCAAAAAATATTTTTTATTTGATACTTATGATATTCAAACATAATAATATGTCTTTATTATTTTCTAGGTGAATAGATAATGAATTCATTATATTAACATTTTTCATTATAATCTATATTTATAATGTGTTAATATTCTGTAAGAATATAGTAGAAAGTATAATAAATATACACATGGTAGCTAATGTGTTCTAAAATAATGAATAATACCATTGCAATGAATAATAAATTTTAGTACACCTAGGATATAGTGTTAGGGATTACTGATCAAGATATGTAGAGTGATACATCAACCACCTACTTTAGATAAGTTATAAACCTTTCCTGATGACCATATATGTCCTAATAAAATGATGGATTATCATGAATTATTATGATATGCTTTAGGTAATGTATAAGTTATAGTGAATAATATATCTCTAATATACAAGATTCTATATAGTAATATTTCCTAGAATTAGAGAGGAGAAGCTTCAAATGTGATCAAAATTTTGAATTTTAAATCTCATAAATTAATTGAATTAGAGTATAATGATTGGAGTGATGGTAAGATAACACTCTTAAACAAGATCATTACACTAAACATGGATATGTTTATTAAAAATTATAATGAACCACATTGAAATTATCAATTAGAAATATAATTTATGTTTCTGTGTGGAAAATTAGAATTACTGCATCCAATAATTAGTATTTTATAATGTTCACAGAGGAATTAGAGAAAATTATGTTTTAATGTGGAACCATTTCATTATAAAGAAAATTAGATATTATATTAAGAGTTTCCTAAGAAACAGAAATGGTTTACTCATGAACGATTGGTTTCATGGATGGATAAAAATCCTGAAAATAACCTTAATAAAAAATTAACTAATTATGTAATATTCTTCCAATGTTTACTAACATGATATTTTAAATCTTGTTTCCTCAGTGGAAAAAATAGTATATTATTATGTGTTTTTTTGGAACTCATATGATTTTTTCTTAATTTTATGACAGCAGTTCATGTGGGACTTACATAGCCGATCTCAAAAAGATCCAAAATAAACACTACACTTCTAATAATTTTTTCAATATTTAAAGTAGAGGAATATAATTTAATGATCTGAATGTGTGGACACCAGAAAGGTAAATGAAATTTAGATTCCCACTGTATGCAGTTACAAATAATAAACTACTTCTAGGATTAATACTAAATATATACCTTCATTTACATTTATATTAGTCTAATTATCACTCATTGTTCATACTATAATGTATGCATGATCATTCCCCTTTATTTATTCAATTTTAGAAACTCCAGATCCAAAATGAATCCTCATGTTCATTTATTATCCACTAACATCAATGGAAGATAATAGAATACAATTCTCCTAAGAAAGAACTCAGCTCGCTCACCTAGAAATTTAACGTTCTCCATTTTTCATATACACCGCTAATCAAATCATAAATTAGTGGGTAGTGTTAAGGAAGGGAAAATAATATTATTTAGGTGGTGATGGTGGGTATGAAAAAGATAATAGTCACACAATCACTATCCTCTTATCCCAACTACTATATGGATTCCATTATATCATAATTGATGGAAAATAGTAATTCACATGAGATCTAAAGAATCTCACATCATTACTATTAGAGAAACACTTTTTTTATCTCTCTATAATAATAGTGGTTTAATTGAAAAAACAACAAAAAATAATGTGGGGTGACATCACAAACAATATATATAATGATTTATATTACATAAAAGTAAAAAAATAAAAAAAACATATCTAAGAGAAAATATGTCAATATTCCATTTAATACAAATGATAGAGGGTAAAATAATTATTGGAATTTTCGGGGTCATGTCCTCAATTTCGGAAAATTTGACAACAATACTACCATCTGGGATTACATCGACATTGAACTGTAGAGGAAAGAGATTTTTTCTGGGGAGCATATCCTGGATATTCCTCAATATTGAATTTCATCTTAATTCATTGCATTCTTAAATGGTTGGATGGATTGAATAATGTATTGTCTCTTAGTATTTTACTCGATTTGGGAAGAACAAATTCATATTTTGAGGGATGTATTCTTCTTTAATCCACAATCATATTTTAATTTTAATTAACCTTGTACAATATTAGGATTCAGTCCTATGTGATGACGCTTTTTATATCATAGGAGATTACTACTTTGTACAACTCACATGGAGTAAAATTAACAGAGGTAAAGGTGTAGAAATGATAATTTCATGTGAGATGTGGGGGAATTGAATCTCCTGATGAAAAACACCAAAAATTCATTACTATAGTTGGTGCTAAAAAATATTTTTTTAATGATGGACTTGATACAATGTACATAAAATAATGTAAAATATATATTTATATTAAATCAATTCTATATTTTTAACTTTATAACACAAAAATAATATCATAATCCAAAAAACAATTGGTTTAGATTCGTTGATGATGAGCTATATATTTTTAATGGCCCATAAAATCCAAGCTATTACATTGTTGAAATTCAGTTGGTGGAGGTGTATGTGGGAGTCATGAGGAGATAGCTAGTCGGGGTGGGAGGTGGATGAAAAAATACATATATATGAATCCTAGGGTGTATAGCCTTAGGATACATTATAGAGGTGGTAAATGCGGTGTGTATGAGATGGAAGTAGTATAAGGAGCCCATGGATGTGTTTTTAGAGATACTTCAATTATGGTGACAATTACACCATGGATAATTTTGACAATGTATATCCCACTCAGTAGGTGATTGATAGTGTGGAGAAAAAACTGTGGAATATGGTAGAATCAAGTGAATTTTTCTGCTACTATATATTCCTTAATATTTTCACCATGGATATGGGGTTGTGGTGTCGCCTCATACTTGTTGTTGGTGGATAGCAGCATGGAAGTGTGAGCTAATATATGATCTTCTGTCACTTTTTTCATATTTTTAGCATGTCATTAAATAGACATTTCTTGCACTTAAATGACCAAAATTATCCCATTGTGGTTTGATTGGCCACAACAAGATAATTCTTATTTTCAGAAGTTCTATGGCATGGTCTTATAAGTTCTACAATATAGTATGATTTTTGTCAAAATAAAAATTCCTAGGGTCCCATAAACCCAACCATCCATCCACTATTTCTCTCATTTAATAGGTGACTCAATTACATGCCAATGAGAATGTTCACCTTAACATTACTTGTGTTTGACACCATTATTGGAGAATAAATAAGTGGTGGTTTTTTTGAGTTCCCCTCCTATCTCCCCTATCATTTCATCTAGTTTCTCCCAGTTTATTCTTCAAGGAGGGGATATTTTACAAGAAACAATCAGTTTTATGTTTTAGGGTAAGATAATTATTTTCATGTTTTTCCTAGGATAGTATGTGTTCTATAACTCATTGGTATGTTTAGTGGTGGTCACCCACTTTCTTTAACCATTAACAGTTACTCAAAAATATTTGCATGAGGATGGGGATGGTTCATTTTTCATCTACTATATAATGTGGTAGGGAATTTTCTTTTTTTCACAAATGGTATTTTAGTTTCCCTAAACTAATAATGTTTATTAAAATTCTAAATTAAATATATGGGTAAGGGGTCAGAATTTCAGGTTTTCACAACTTTTATATTATTATTCATAATGATATTATACATGCAAAATTCCCCATTGGAAAATTTGTTTGTTGTGGTATTTTTTGTAAGGATTTTAAATGTACTATAGAACCAGGTTTGTTGTGTTTTTTAACAACACCTATATGTAATGGTCTGATCACATACATTATTTTAATGAAATTTTTCCTCTGATTGACTCATTGTTGAGTGAGAATGACCATAAAATAAAAAGGTGATATTACACCTAATCCAGATACTAATTTTGAATTATGTTATATGTTCTGTTGTGAAATGGTTTGTGATGTTTTGTGTGGTCATCATTTTTGGAGGATTTAATGGAATGGTTTTTTGGATTTGTATTTGATTATGAGCAAGTGGATATGGATATGGAATGATGGTGACGTGGGGTGACTTAGCTAGACAATGAGGATGTGTTCTTTCTTTTCATTTCATTGTGGTAATTTAGTTACAGAGGTATTATTATAGTTAAATGATAATTTTAAAAATTGATAAGTCTTGGGATGGTTTGGATAATGTAATGAAGGGATAATGAATAATTAAAAATTGGATTTAAGTATTGAATCATTTTTTTATATGGAGAATTAAATTTGATGTATAATTAAACTGAATAATAATTGAAATCTATAAATTGATTAATTGGTAATGAATGGTGGAATTTGAATTTTTTCCTTGAAGATTGCTGTGTTATGTGGTTCATTAAGTGGTGGTATTGAATGTGTCTATACTGTGAGGTTGGATGGTGATGTTGAGATTTGGGTTAGTCCTTTTGGGTGAACCCCATGGTTAGGATAGTGTGTGGATTTATATATATACAATATAGTTCCATGTTATTTAATATGCGCACCTCACTCACATCATGCTCTATGTGTCGTCACCCATATAATACTTTGGTATTTTCCCTATATCTTGGTGGTGATACAATATTGATGGGTACCTTCCCTTTCTATCTATCATTCTAGGTGATGTTTACATGCACTAAATATGATCTTAAGAAGTCAAAATATCACTACATTGTTGTTTTGTGGAGTGATGAGAAGGATGTTGGTGGGGTAATTCATTTTAGTAGGAGCGAAATAGGTTGATTTCCATCATTTTCATGATCCCTAACTACATTGGATAGGGATTCAGATGAGATTTCATGTGATGGTCCTAGTTCATTTGGGGGACATTTGATGTGATTTCTTAGGTTTCTATAGGTGAGATATGAGGAGATAGAATTGGTGTCTTTGGTTGTTATGTGATGTGATTCCTAGTTTCATGTGGTTTTTTGGCATTGTGTGATGTACAAACTAGATGGGAGAACCAGCATCTATGACATTGGTGTTTGATAGTATAATATTAAAGGAAATATGGTGTTTTCACCCTTAGATGATATTATTCTTATTATGTTATTATACAAGGTTTTTTATTTTGTTTTCATTCCTTACATAGCATGTGAATTTATAGTCGACTAGTTTAGGTTCTATTTGTTCAGCTATTTTCACTTTAGTGAATTTGTATCCACTATTAAAATTTTCATGAGATACATTGGTTACCCTACTGAGTATAAATATATTGTCATACTACATACATAAAAACTGTTTTCTGGTCAATAATAGGACATTGCAGATTATACTGGAAAATACTATATTGAAACATTGCATTGTTTCCATGTTATTGAATAGAATATCTTATAGTAATTTTATTTTGTAACATTTACCTCTATATATTTTAAAAATAAATTATTTGTGGTATGGTTCTGGTTTCCTTTTTTCTAATATGTAATGTGTTTTATTTTGGTTGATTTAGCATATCTTCCGATCCAATTATTATAGAGGACAATTGATCTCATTTATGAGATTTTTATACATTCGTTCTAGTAGAAACCCCAACACATTTTTTATGTGAATATCTGGGTCAAATATCTATATTTCATTGTTTCCATCCCTAGAGGTGTACATTTTTATTGATAGGGTCATGATTGACAATTATCAACAGTTTAATGTTGCGAGAAAGGTTGCATCCTGGACAAAAAAACTCTGAGTATTTCATGGGTATGTATGGAAATTATTTCTATTTATCATGGTGTATTTTTTTGGGGGGGTGAGTTCTGGTCAAAAAACTAGAACTTTGAGATTTATTCAAAATAAAGGAGAAACAAACAAGTTACAAAAGATGGAAAGAGGGAAATTTTCTAGAATCATTAATAATGTAGGGGTCAACTCCGGAGGGATTTCATTCCTCCAAGTTATCTCATGTGAGACCCCCATGTTGGATAGACCATCAGCGATCATATTATCCTCACGATAGGTATGTGTGGAAATAAAGTTTAGGCCATTAAGAGAGGCGAGGCATTCCATCCATCGGGGGGTGAGAGACCAAGCAAGATCAGCATCACCTTTCCAAATGGATTGAAAAATAGTAGTGGAGTCGCTCTTGATCCAGATATTATTCTAGTTGAACTTCTTTGCATAGGAAATGGCATGAATGGTAGCTAGCATTTCTACCTCCAACACAGAAGCAATGTCGCAGCTTCCAAAAAAATATTTGAGGATCTGGTCTTGATGGTCTCTGAAAATTCCTCCGCATCCCGAAAGACCAGGGTTTCCCTTTGAGGCTCCGTCCACATTAATATTAATCCATTCATGAAGAGGTGCCTTCCAGAAGACTTCAATAGTGTAGTTTGGCTTCGAAAAGATACGTTTGACACCAATTCGGTGGAGAGTTTCCAAATCCATGACAGTAACCCATTCAGTAACCGATCATAGTCATCATCCATCTATATTTATAAAGTGAAGGTTCAACAAGCCAATACATTTGATCATTTGAGGGTTCATCCAGATGAGTTGAATGATCATTGGTAGATGATGATGTGTTATTTTCTATTGTATTCCATACAGAAGTATGAGGGAAGTGATTCATATCTAGATATATAGAGATAATTATAGGAGCTCAAGGAAAATTTTTATTTGATCGGGGCCCTGGTGGAGTATAGGCTCTCATTGGTTGTCCGTACAATTTATAGAGTTTCACATTAGAGTGCACATTGTATCTTGATGAGAATAGTGAGGTAGATGGTTACTGGGAATTCATTTTGAAGTAATTCCAATTGGATTTCCAATCATAACCTATGATGTAAGTGAATTGGATAGTGCTTCATTCTCATTAGCACAAATGTATTTCTATGAAATTTCATTGGATCATGTTCAAAGATGAATTGTGTTTTTTATAAACAATTTTTCTACATAAGGTGTCTCGAGAAATAAAATCATTATAATGATCTCTATCATTCTATCTAGTATTAAGTTAATCAATTTATGTTTTTGATGTATCTAGTGGTTTGGAAGAAGACCAAGGTGATCATGTAGATGGGTCGTAGCATCCAAATCATTTGATCTTTATACACATTGAGAGTAATCCTAGATATCATCTGTTATATAATTATAGGAAATATGGATTTCATGAATTTATATGGGGATTTGGGATAATTTTACATGTTTTGGGTTTTCAAGACATTGTTATAATTATTAACTAGTGGGATAATGATCTTATTATTTTGAGGTGGATAGTTTCAACATCATCCATGGAAGAAAATGTACGTGAGAACATTATATAAGTGGGGAAAACATTCTTTTGCTTATCTATGAGAAGATAGGGTCGGTAGATCACGAACTCATGGTGAATCTCATGTTTAGTGTCGCCGACCAAGCATAGTCTTGGAGGATTCAATCATCAATGAGGTAACAAAATATGGGTGTGCTCAATTTAATTTAGTGGGGAAGGAAACACTAGAGTATACCAAGATAGTTCGAGGTATGATAATTTTATTTTATACCCTCTTTGGTTATCTTTTTGATTAAGGATATTTAGAATCCATTATTGAACCATCTGTCGTCTCTTATTTATGAGAAGACATATTAATAATCAGCATACCCCTAGTGTGTAATATGAATGTTAAAGGCTAGACCTTCTTTTTTATGTTTGTTATGGGTGTATACTGATGATAATAATAGATATTTCATGTTGGGATCTTTTATTTATATTGATGTAGCTATATGATTTCATCCCTAACATTAACAGGTTTTCTTCCACTCTTAATTTTATAAACTACTAATGGAGGAGGGTATTTTTCTCGCATGTGGATGGTCAGCATGTAATATTCCTTATATAGTTGTGTTTTCCTGTAATATGTATATGTGTGGATACCCTTCAATGTGATGTTGATCTAATTATAATCATGAAGCCTAGTGATTCTCCAATTTCAATGGGTCCTTATCAGATATGTCCCATTTATATATGGTATTATTGTATTCATATAGATTATACAATTCATACATATTTTATCTATCCTTGTTTTCCTCAATTATGTTCTCTAGTATTATTCACTGTGATGAAGGATGGTAGAGTAATGTTTTGTATAGACTACCAGAGGTTGAATCTGGTGATGATCATTAATCATTTCCCTCTTATAAGGATATACGATCTTTTAGAAAAGTTTAGTGGATTGATTTTGTTATCAAAGGTTTATTTTAATTTAGTATATCACCAGTGGAGTGTGAAATAGGGTGGTATCCCAAAGACAACCTTTAGATGTAGGTATATGAACATTGTGTTTTTGGTTGTGCTTTTTGGTGTCAATAAAACACCAACAATGTTCATTGGGCTCATGAGCTCTGTCTTCAATGAATTCATTAACTATTTTACTTTATAATAAAAAATAACATATTGATCTACCTGATGTTATAGGTTCATCCTGATAATCATCTCATAGACATCTTATAGGTTCTTTAAAATCGCCACCTCTATAGGAAATTTTCTAATTGTATGTTTCAAACATTATACGTGAATTTTCAAAGGCATGTAGTGTATCATGAATTTTTTTTGTGGACCCATTAATGTAAAATGAAATTTTCTCATAGGAATCACCCATTAATGTTGATGAGGTTCCTATATTTTTGGATCTTGCAGGTATATACTAGAGGTTCTACATATATTTTCCAAAATTTCAACCCTTTTGATATATTTATACAAGAAGGGTCAAGCCATTATCAATATCCATCAATGTTAGGATATCTTTAACTAACTAATGTGAAATTTTTTTATACATCTAGTTCTCCCATTACTAGAGGATGGGGTGATTCTTAAGGTTTTCTTTAATGCAACCCACCTGGGATTATTATGTTTCATGATGAAGTGGAATGTTTTAACCTATTATCGATCTAGTAATTTTCATCCCCAGGATCATTACTAGGCCACCCATGATCTAGAGTTAACCGATTTTTTTGTTCTAATGATGTGGTGGAATTACCGCATTGGGTGTTCAAATTAATATTCATGGATAAAAAATTAATGAGTTATATCTTTTATTAGTACAATTTTAGTCTTGGAAAATATAGCTAGATGTAGTTTCTTCAATACAATTACATCAAGATCTCCTACACCTCCTGATAAGATAATTTTGTTTCTAACATATTTAGAAAGAATTCATAAAAGGATATTACTTGAGAGTTTGAAGATTTTTAAAGGGAGATGATGGGGTTTCCATCCACATGAATAGATGAGAGGTGTCCTAATGGTAGAGGATTCATGTTTTAGATCAACGTCATGTCTTCTAGGATGTAGTATATAGAGGCTTCTTAGTGGGGAGGCTTAGATGAAGAGGTAATATGAAATATTATTATCTAGGGTGATGCTATATAGGGAAGTATGGAGAAGGGTTTGAAGAAGATATTATTTCAAGTGGGTTCTTTTTCTAGTAGTTATGTCTGAGGGTTTACTTTATGAGTTTTATAGATAATCATTGGTAGTACATCTATGATTTTCCATGATTTATAGCATCTTGAATATGCATTTTTGGTGGCTGATGATGAAAAGGGTTGTGGGAGAGTTTGTTGCATGTTATCTAGTTTTCTAAACATTAAAGGATGATAATCATATTAATTGTAGATTTATATTCCAATTGGGTGTTCCTGAGTGGAAATTGGATGAAATTTCAATGGATATAATCTTTAGGTTACCTTATTCTTAAGGAAGTTGTGATGGTTCATGGGAAACAAATGTTATGTTGATGAAATCTATCCATTTCTTATTGATTAAAAAGTTGAGTTTCTTGGATGATTTGGTGAGATTATATGTATATTACGTGGTGTAGTTTCATCGATTCCCATGGAAAATTGTTATATATTGGATTAACATTTAACCCTGTGATTATATTTGTCATTGAACCAGACTTTTGGGGCATAGTTTCCCCACAAAAAAACATTCAATACTCATTCAGATGGGAATATTGAGATAACTATCTGTATACAAAATGATGTGTTTCATGCAAGATTATTAGAATCATTCTATTATAGGATGCATCAAATTCCTTTCGATGAGTTTTTTTATAATAACATAAATCACTCATCAATTTTCATGGCCCCAATGGAGGATTTTTATGAGAGGAAATTTCATTCTTCCTTGTACTAGGCCAAGTTTTGGGAATCATCAGTTCCTTATCCAAATGTGGTTTAGAGGACGAAAGTAGAACTACACTGGATGAAGGAATATGATGATCACTATAGGGGCCCATGGAATTAATGATTTGAGACCACATGTTTTTGAAGGATTCTACACAATTTCGGATGTAGAGGATTGGAAGTGGAGTATGCTTTCTCCCTAGTTATTGGGAATTTTGGGGTATTGATTCACATTTGAGAGGTTGTTTGTCCATTTTCATTACCATAGTGATTTGAAAAAATTTAAGATATCTTCATTGTATATCATCTCTGTTTTTATCTTAACGAAGGCTCCCATGTAATTTAGATGTGACAGTTGGATATCTTGTATGAATTAAAATTTGTGGAGTGACTATTGGAGATCATAGATCCTAATAAAAAGTTGTTACAATGATTATCCATTACATTATTTCAAGATCTACGGAGGAATGGTGTCCAACAAGGGAGTACATGAAGGTGATAAATGAAAATGTGTACCTAGTACCATCAGTTGTTTTTATATTTTGTTATATTTCCATGTTTTATTATTCACTAGGATGTGTTGTTCGAATATTGAGGTTTTCTGAGAGGTTCTATTTTCTCATGGATATATTGTGTGATAATTATTATTGAACATAAATAATGGAATAGTTAATTCTAAATCATGAAAAATTATACATTCAAACAATTAAAATTGATTGGGTTATTCAGGGCCACATAAAGTGGATAATATCTATACATGAAAGATAATATTCCTAAATTTTTAAACATGGATAATTGGTTGTGAGGTGGTAGTTATGATCATCAGCTCAGGATTTTTGGTGTATATCATAGTAGTGAAGATTTTTATTTTTTAGGGGAGATATTTTGGATAGTTTGAAATGGTGTGGTGTTTTTCCTAATTGGGATTATGTAATATTTTTTTTTGATTATAGGAATTTTTTTGTGGAAGTTTTCATTAATTGGTGGGTATGGTTGTTGGTTCTATTTGGTTATGATGATATCCATGAGAGGAATCTCATTGGATAGTTTTTTAGAATACCTTTATCATTTCTTTTTAATATAGTTTTGATTCTCGAGGTTGAAAATAGTATTAGGGGATTCTTATGTAATGACTCAGACCCTCCATCTCTTTACATTTTGAGAATTTTGGTGGAGGAGGTGTTTGGGTGTGTCTAGAGGAGTTGTAGAGTGGAGGAAGGAGCTAGATGAAAAAACATACCACTCGAGTCATATGATGAAGATCCTTAGGCTTCCATTTAGTATTACCCACTATGGGGATTCTTGGGATGTTTTTGGAGATATGTCAAATTTTCAGATAGTTTCACTGCGTATAATTGGTTTTGTGGACACCCCTTCTCGTTATGTGATGGGTGTGGTGTTTAGAAACCATTGTGGAATAATATGTGTATATAGTAGATATTCGGGATATTAATAATTATGGAATAGTTGTACTGTGTAGATGGGACTTCAGTGCAGCCTCATCTAGGATTCTTGGGGTGTTTAATGTGGTACATTATGATACGCTGAGGTATTTATCCCCTTTTTTGGATTTGTGGTGTGGTATTATCCAAAAAAAATGGACACGACATTCACCATCATCGCTCTTATGTGGTTCTATAAGAAACACCATGGTCCAACCTATTTTTAGTATTTTGGAAGAATGGTATAATGAGAAGTTATTGGGTCCTAAAATACCTATGTTCATGAATAAAATAACTCCGTTATATTGGTAATGGAATAAAACGAAACCAAATATATGTTTTTGTGGAATAAATTTTCAAATGAGGTGAATCCAAAAAGGAATTCTTGGTTTAGTATTGAATGAATCTGTATGTAGGAAACATCTCTATATGGAATCCCAAGAATGAAGTCCTATGGAGGAGGAGATGATACCACCAATTCCTGCGAACAAAAAATAATAATTTTTGGTGTTGTACAATGATTTATTCCTCACAAAAATGACCATCCCCCCTGAAAGACGAATCATTTGTGGGCATGTATGGTTTTTCCATCCCATGTGATCAAATTCAGTCATGGTCTATGGAGTCCTCAATGGGAACCCACAAAGAAAGACTCATGTCCTACTATTGATGACTAACCATTGTGGTATCAGGTTCTTCAATAGTTTTATAAATACCCACAGTGTAAACCGAGATGGAGGGTGGACGCAACAGATTAAACAAGAATGATAATTGGGGAAATATGTGAGATTCATCAATTCCTAGAAAGTAAACTACCCTAGAATCATTAAGGAAGAAACTAAATTCACCAAGTAGTTTTCAAACATATTACCCCATGGAGGACCTTATTCACTAGAGCACAAGTTTATGTTCCTTTTGGGGATCACGACCCCGAATAGTAAAAACCTATATGGATGTATCCCTTCCTCACAAAATTTGATGGACCTAGTCCTTTTTTGATGGAGTCAAAAAACATTCTCATTTTCATTTGTCTAGGGTAAAATGAGTAGAGGGGATGGACATGTAAGAGCCCTCTCTATTGCCATCTCCATAGGTCCCTGACCACATCCAAGAGTAGAAAAATAATTACTTGTAATCATTAGATCTAATTATCCTTCATGTCTCTCACACCTAGCATTAATCACATGGTCATATACGTTAGTGTAGATCCTGACATCCACATGATCCTCAACCCAAATGGGTATCTCATTTGGTGTAAGTGCCATCCTCTACTCTAATGGGACCCCTATTTGGTGTATGCCCCAAACTCCTCTCAAATGGGCCTCTTATTTGTTGTAAGCCTCACTATCCACTCAAATAGTCCTCTAATTTGGATTAGTCCCCAACTTGTATTCATATGGGCCTATTATATGGTTTAATATCTAAACATCACTTCAATGGACTTCCAATACAATGTAATCTCTAGAAACAAGCCTCAAAAGTCAAATTGTTTTATTCATAATGAACCAGCATCCTATGGGCCTCCTAGTTGGTGTAACCCGTAACCCATTTCAAATGATGTGGGAATTTATTCCCAGTTAACAGGGATATGTAAGAAACCTCTATGATGTCCAAACCCAACACCCAAGAACTCCCTAGTGTTCTTCGATCCCAATTCCCAATAAGTTCTTATCTAACCAGGAGGGCCATATTCAATTTGTTTCCCATTAATCAAAATCCTTATTTGGCCACATCCTCAATAGGATCACTCCCCCACCTGGGAGACCACATCTCTTATGGGTCCCTCATTTCACCTTAGCATATGTCTCTCCCCATATTTTGTTAGGAACCTTTCTCCTGGACATCCTTTCCACATGACATTGTACTGCATGGTTTGGTCCTTATCAGATGACCTTAAATGGTGATATATCTAGTTAAGTGGCATTGAAATACATTTATTTAGATTCCATTCAAAATTATAAATAGGAATCCCATTTTATGGGTCTCATCATGACATTAAAAAATAATATTTCCCCTATATAATTGTTAAATCCGGAGTACCTCACCTCATTGATTAAAACTAGAATCATCCAAATCAATGACCGTAGAATCTCTAATATATTCATAAAAGGGTACCATTAATGGATAACCTTATATTCCTAAATATATAATGACTGATGGAAAATATCAAATACATTCAGATGATTCTGAACCCATTCATGTTCATAATTAATCATTAATTCAGGTTGATCCACATTATAAATTGGAATGATCAATGGATTCATTGATATTCCATAAATCTATATGAGGGTTTTGGAATATGAAATTGTTACCCTTATCAGTGTGTGATGATCCTGAATTATCAACCTCTCACCAAGGTGAGTTCTTAAGTTATGGTGTCCATTACCCAATGAGAGACAACATTTGGAATGTAGGTCCATGAGTAGTCACAAATAGGAGAACTATTGGGCGTTTTTGTTTCAATGAAAAAACACTATTATAATCTGGTCCAACACAATAAGATATGATATAAGAATATTTTTAATGTTATGAGTGATTTTGAGATATTGAAACCCCCTGTAATAAATCAAACAGAGAGTTCCACTATAATTATTTCATCAGAATCAAAATGGTGAAACCTATGTGAAATAATATAATTATGGAATCACTTTTATAAGATAAAGAGTATATAATTCCAATTCCATGTTTTACTATTGAGTTGTTAACAGATGTGTAATAACCATGATTTTATCATTGGAAACAAAATTGTGAACCCGACATGAATCTGTATCCAATGTGGTTGTCATACCACACATCTGTCCCCTTTCACTCTCAAAATGGAAGAGGGGAAAACAAAATTATTGATGACACATCTTTTTATTAATCGATATTCTACCTTTTAGGGGATATTATTGTGTGTGTTTCTAAAATATATTTTATGAAATCTTCACTACAAATCTATTCTATATAATGGATTATCACATGTTCTTGTAGACATATTCATCATCAACATCACAGGTTGGGTCCTCGAACAAATCTAGAATGCCATCGCCCAGCCAGAATCTTCAATGTTGTGTTTCAAATAAATTAGTACCTGAGTACAAAAATAATGTTACACTACCACCATGGTGGAAGCTTAGAAGGCCATCCATCTTATGAATCCCCCAAAATCATCTGCTTGGAAATCGAAGGTTTTTTAGAACTGGACCACACCAATATCTATTTCATTCCATTTTTGGATCCTATCCCTAGAATTTGATAACATGTTCCCCCATTTATTTAATTAGGATGATTAATTGGTAACTAGAAACATCGTCCCCATAGAATATGTTCCCCACACAAGGGATCCTACCATTATTATTAATTGTCAACACCGTGTGGCATAGCATCCTCAGCGAAAAAGAGAGTATTTCCATGTTGGTCCCAGCCCATGTCATGCAGACCTAGGTCCCCTAATTAGTTCATAGAGGGAATCGATCATAAAATATAGAAAATGAAATAATTCTTGTTCATACTATTGATTCCATCAAGTAAAATACAAAAAAAACTATGGGAAAAAATCAATCGAGTCCATAAAATGCCTTCAATCCAAATATGTTGAAAACCTACAAGGAGATGAAAATTATTGTGAATTCATATCAGGTCCGTTAGAAAAAGAAGAAATATAACTATGTTAAGTCATGTATTAATATAAATTCATATAAAACATTTCATTAAAATATAGCAAAAACTAATAAGATATGGTAACACTTACCCATTCATATCAATTCCATTGGTCAAATATGGTGTCAATCAACAAGAAGATGAAAATTCATGTAGATTGATATTTGTCCTTTCAATAATATATGATAGAAAATTATGTGTATAATTATATTTAGGATCAATCATAGAATGAATTACAGTGAAATATGATGGAAATTAGAGGACATGGTCGACGAATTTCTTCATTAAATTAGGGGAAGACTCACATTCCATCCTAAACACCAAAATGTGAATATTTTATTGTTACCAAAAAATTAATGATTGTAGGTCATATATAAATTATTGACAATATCCAGAAAAACATTCATTCCATGATTTCCATAGCAGAAATAGCTAGGATTTAGCCCATGACCCCCATGTGGAGAGACTCATCCACGCAATGAGATGGTAACTCAGAAGCATACAGGCATCCTGAATCTCATCCAGGAGGGTCGCAAAAAATATTCCATGTTAAATGGATAATAGGTTCATGCAGAAATAATTGTTCATAATTTGAATAGTTAATCCACTATAATGGACTCTCCAATTCATGCATATATCACTACAAATATTTTGGGATCTTTCTAGAATATAAAGGCAGTACCGTGGGAACTACATAAAGAATCACTAGTATATGAATGTCGTCACTTTCATAAATTATCTCCAGTCACCTACAAGTGTGTACCTTAAATGAAAAAAATCCAATGGTGATTGGAAAATTATGAGAAGACTCATAACCCACCTCTTCTATAAACTATAGTTCTGGAGGCCATCAAACAATTATTAGTGGTGGTTCAGGTTCTTGATGATCTACTAATAATTTAAGGAATTTAAAAAATAATTTGAATTGTTCCTCCCAAAAACATTGTTAATATTATATCTAGAGGACCTCCCCATAGTGTCTACATTGATGTCTTATATCATGGCCACAAACTGATCAATCATAAAAGCCTCTCTATTTATGAGCATCAAAATTGCCAATATCGTGGCCAGAAGATCAAGTAGAAAGAAGGTTCTCCCCCTAATACCATCATCCCTAAAATTAAAACCCATGTTATACGTTATAGGAATTATCCTTTTAGTAAAATTTGGAGCTATGATGGTAGTCCTCCCAATGATGTAATATGCGGTAATGTTCCTCCCCACAACGACATTTCATTTCAAATTGAACGTTCACCAATTTCCGATTCAAATAAGAGAAATACCTCATATTTCGAGGCTCTTCATAAGTGGGGTATATAAATAATGAATATCATATTAATGAAAAGAGATTTCTTTTAGAAATTATAAAAGAGGATAGGGAATCATTCACCCTCCAAACCACCTTTAGGTCATCTCCATGCTAGCGAGACACCCACTAGCCCCTCTATTTAGAATAAAATAGAGAAGATGCATTTATGTTTGGATATTCAATTAGATTAGTCTCTATCGTAAAAAAAATGGTATATTTATCATGATAATATAATTTTATAGGGATGATATTCCCATCATGTTTGTCCCTCATCTACTTCTCAGTTCTTCATCTCAGAGGTATTGTCTAAATAATGCAAATAAAATATTAGTCAAAATATCTGGACAAATCTCTACCACATGGAAGACAATGTTCCTTATAGAGAACCATAATGAAAAAATGTCAAAATATCTGGATCGATTCATATTATAATTTACAAGGACTCCCATCCAACTACATGGAAACCACAATCAAACAAGAGTAGAATGATATTCAGTCTGAATTCCTCAATGTATTACAAGATTAGTGTCATCTAATTATTTATTCCCTCTTTGGTGTTCAAATCAAGGGATTAGGTAACTTTTATAATTTCATTTCACCCCATTAAACATTTAGTTGAACTCACTACAAAATATATTTTATAATTTCATTATGCGAAGGAATCTATTGAGAATGACACCTACTAAGGAAAGACATCACAATCATCATGAATCATCCTTCGATAAGACTCAAAATTTTCAGGCCTAATTAGAGTAATCCATCGAAAATATATTGAACTAAGAAACTGGTAAAATAAATAAGGATTCTCACTTAATGGATGTTAATCATCAGAATCTTAAAATTTCCTCAGATTAAAGAAGTTATTATGTAGATATAACATTCCACCCGGTTCACACTCAATAATGAGTGCACCACATAAATAGTGTAGTTCCAGAAGTTGACACCAACATAGTATGGGATCATCCCAATACCAATGGTCATGGGAAATTTTTCTCAAAACATTCCCATCCAAGAAAAAAAATATTCCCATTAGGAGACCGACAAAATAAGGGTTGCAATCTCATCCCTACAGGATGTGGGCAATTTTACGTTGACATACCCTTCAATGGAAATCAGTCCCATCCTATTTTGGATGAAATATATGATTTAAGGTCTCCAATTTCATTCCATATCACAATCCAATTCCCCCATAAGGGAGTTATATGATCAAACTACATGTATTTTACCTCTACGTAACTCTTCTCCAAGAATATAGAAGATTATCTCGAAATAAAAAAGGATGAGAGTGAACCAGTATGTAGGGAAAACCACCATCATTTCATTCCACATCTTGTATGTTTCCTATAATTCATTATGCATCAGTAATCATCATGGACATAAATCATGCAGACACCACCAAAATTTAGTTGATGCATATGATAAATGATCATATGGATTCATACATAATGTGGTTGGAACTGAGACAAACGAAGGACGAGTGCATTAAAAAATCAAATGAATTACCTTGAATTAGGATTATTCCATAACCAATATTTTACTTCATACTTAATGAAAATCATCCAATGAAAATGGTAATTTTAAATGTGTATACAACACCCATCCATTTCATGAGGAGGATGAGCTCCTAATGCTCGAATAACAATTCTCTCGGAAGGTGGAGTAAAAGAAAGAATTGATGAGAAACAACACCAAAATGCGGTGAGGTTGAATTCCTGAAAAATATGCTCTATTGGAAGAGGAATAAAATACACATACTATAACAGAACCTCAAAAATGAGGTTACATCTTAGTTACTGAAGTAGGCTCAGTGCATTCTTCCAACATGATGCATGAACTATCAGTTTACCTAGATCCAACTGTTTGTGGATATTAATATTTCCCTATATTAGTGAAACAATAAGAATATATTCAAAAAATTCTAAAATATGTCCCCGAATAGATATGAGCTACAAATAATGGTAGAACCAAAACATTGGTTCCATCCTATTACATCAAATTTCCATGTTCCTTCTCTACTAATCATTCATTAAGTGATCAATTAAACCATCCAGTTATTGGATAATAGATAGGAATTTGTAAAGGAACGACATGCATCAGTATAAAAGGAATAGAATACTTACCCTAAATTGGTTACAGACATCCACCACTACAATATTTTAGGATTCAATCATTTTTTATATTCCATTTATTAGGGGATCTAGATAACATATAATACACTTTTATTCCCATTTAAATAAAATTATGGGACCTCACATGTAATATAAATAAGTTAAATTCTTATTCTTCATGTGAACTTTACTAGGGACACACTTCTTAGGGTACACCAATTTTCCAACTCAGTAAATTGTTGTATGGTAAGTCATCAATAAGAAGTTCCCTACACAGTTCACATCATTTGTAAAAAAGTAAAACAATTCATATCCTCTCAAATTTGAAAAAATTAGATAAATAGATAGCGTCATGGATATCATTTCTTGATAGAAAGGGATAAATTACTCCATAAAAATAAATCATTCCACAAAATATATTCTATCTACTTTCTTTGAGAATCTCTGCAGTGAGCCCTAATTGATGTTCATCACAATAATGTACACAATTTTGTATTATGAATTCACTATCATTTCCCAAATAAATAAATTTTCCATATAAAAGATTAATATGAAGTCTATGATGAATATAACAGTCTAGGGGAAAAGAAAAGAAAATATTGAGATGGTGGCCATCACACTCAAACCAGCCTCCAAACCAGTGTGTGCTCCAAAATGTGAATCGTATTGTGATGCACTGCCTGGGTGTCAACATCAAGACACACCTCTCCATGAAAATATAATGGGATCCAAAATAAATCATTTTTAGGATTGATATAGAAATATCTACTCGTTCTGAGATGATAAATTATGTGGATTTATTATATTCACTATCGAAGAAGATTTAATCCACATTCCAGATCCCAAGATGCTCAAAAATGATGTTCATGATGACCAGCCACATTATTTCCCCTTTCATCGTACACTGGGAAATTCGATTATTTAATGATTCATATTCTAAGATACCCTAAAAACAATTAGGGACTCTTGGTAGGTAATTTTGGGAGAGCCTCCATCACGAGTAAGGAATCTTTCTACTACTCCCACTAAGGATGGAAATGGAGGTAATAAGATTCTGGAATATCATGACATATGTTTTATGGATGGATGACTCCAAAGTAAATCAATCGAAATCATTTTATTCTCCATGAATATTTGAAACATCCCACTATGGACCCAACCACTTCCTCTACAACACATATGATGCCATTGGAAACAAAAACCTCCAAATGTCATCCATTTTAAAAGAGTCATGACTATAACAGAAGGGAGAAAATGAAGGAGGGTGAACCTTAACAAGGACCAATGTTCTCAATGGCCCTTTCAAACAATATCCCTTAATATTGAAAATTTCATGAACCACCCGACAAAATTGTACCTCTAGATATGGTTAGCCACAAAATCCTCATCAGATGAAGAATAAATATTTGATTTCATTAATTTCATTCATTTAATGGATCCCTTATTCAACTATACGAATGGATATGATCCTGAGATCCATATGTATTTATTGGGAGTGAGACGAAGAGTCTCCAAGAGTCAAGGATATCTAGAATGGAGTAGTCATGTTAAGAATAAAAATTCATGCAACAACCTGAATCAACCTACCAATGGTGTATAAAATAATGGAACAACTATAAAATGAGTTCAAAAAGAGAAGTGAAATCTCCATGTATCCATAATAAACAATCCTACCCCTATAACTTAGGAATACAAATTGATGATGTTATAGTTGATAGATCACTCTCGAAGGGATGGAAGGCTTGTTCGGCCTAACCCACCAATGATGGTAGCACCTTCAACTCCTATTCTATGGGTCATTCAATCCAATTGAAGTATTCTATCTGCTAGAGTGAATGTGAATGAGAATACTCATAATATAAATCCTAGGGAATTAGGCCAGACATATGATATCAATAAAACATTATCCTTAGTATTGACAAAGTTATCAACCCTGGATGCCATTAGTATATCAAAAGACCTCAGCAAAGAAATAGTTCAGGATTTTTTAATCCATCAATAGTATAAATTATAGGTTTCTTTTGATAAATTATACCTACAAGAATCCAATCATTCGGAATGTCACATGGTAATATAATTCACAAATTAAGATGAAAATTACATTATAAATGGAAATATAATACACTTTTACATGTCCTGAAGAATAAATGGTGTCAATATCTGAAATGCTTTCAATGAAAATGGATTTAGAGTTGATTACATTATAGTACATAGAATTTTCCAGTTGGGAAACAAAATGAATCATTTATAACCTTCCACTATGACACTATAAGACTATGAAAAAAAGTAAAGGAAACTTGGACAAATCATATTGAAGGTTCAATTTAGAAACCACGTATCCAAGACATAATTTTATTTTGATCAGAAAATTATGAACATCAATGAACTTTTATGATGTCCCTAGATTAATCATCAAGTGAAAGTCCCCTCATAAAACCATCAATTAATCAAATACTATATTAATGTATAAAATAGGGAAATTTCATGCCTATAATTCCCTATTAATATTCAAGGAGTAACATTCTATATATTTTGAATTCTATTAGGGAGGAAGGTAAATATACCTTGGGTGATGGTGTTTCTTGACTCACCACCCCGAATTGACTAAAAATGATCTTGGGCAAGCCCTTAAAATGTATTAGATGATATTATAAATAACCAATCAAGAAGATCATATATATGAGTCTAAATTTTGATGCATATTCACCTGTCTTTCTAATTTAATTCAAAACCCCAGAGTCCATCAGTGTTTAAAATATTGATGACTCCCCAGATAGTGGTTAAATATTGGATTAAAATTCCCTCATTCCATCCCTAAAACTCCAATAAATACCTACATCATTAACTAAAAATGAATATGTTTTATAATCACCTAATAAGGATGAATAATCTCATTCATGCCTCACTATATCCATTCTACACTTTCAAGGAGATCCCACATTATCAATCTGGTTAGAGGATTTCACATAATACATAGAATACCAAGACATCGGATTCCCCCATAAATTGGGAGAGAATACCCCAATACATGCACCTCCTATAAAAAAAGAGTAATAAGAGAAAGTGGAGGAATAAAAATTGGAGGATTAATTCCACGAAACCCCACCATCATTTGAGGAGGGAATCACTACCACCATCGATTAACTCATAGAATTAAATCATAGAATGGAAGAAGATCAGAGGCCCACCTTGATTTGTGTAGCCACGCATTTTAAAGAACATGAGTTATATACCTCCTTCCTAAAGAATGATTTTGATGTGTTCTCCGGGAACTACATAAAAATAATGGTCCATCACCTCTAGGTGGTCACTCACCAACAATTCTTGCCAGCGAACCACAAGGGCTGTAACTGAGCATCTAGAATGATTCACCTGACACACTCTACCATAAAAGGAGGTGATGTTGAATAAT
Source organism: Viscum album (assembly GCA_963277665.1). NCBI lineage: Eukaryota > Viridiplantae > Streptophyta > Magnoliopsida > Santalales > Viscaceae > Viscum > Viscum album. The sequence goes on from OY728127.1 coordinate 752,953,748, forward strand.
CATTATAGTAAACTTAATTAAATAGGTATAATATCTAAAATATATGGCTAATATATTCCATGTCAAAAATAGTAATAACAAAATTAGATTCTACATTGATTTCATACATCTCAATTGACACTACAAAAATATTTTTTCCCCAGTCCTGATCACAGAACTGATGATTAATTTGATAACCAGATTTGAGACGTATTCCTTTATGGATGGATATTCAGAATAAAACCACATCCCAATGGCATGAGAAGATTAAAATCCACCACCTTCAGGGACCCTGGGGGGTATTATTCTATTGGGTAATTCCCTATTCCATAAAGAATATCGGTGTCAAAAACTAATGTTCCATGAATTGCATTTTAAATCCCATAAAGGTATTTTTCATCTAATTTGATGTTTCTGATTTTGTGGTTAAATATCAATAGAACATTGACCACCTGGTTGATAGTGAATCCATCTTCATCAAATTGAGACAACACATCCTTAATCTAATGCCCTTAAAATTTTATTTTAGTGTTCGAACCATGAAATTCCTTACAATTGTCATACTAAATAGTTTAATTGATGTTTTGTGTGAGATGTCAAAAAAAAAATCCATAGTATGTACCCTTTTTAAAACCTCAAAACATTGAGATTAACTTATGAACACATGATTTACATCTATCCCATTATATCCAAATTTGTAGGAAAATGTTTTCCCTTTAGAAGGTCAATGAAAAAAGGGTTCTATATCAGTGGAATGATGATTTCTAGGAAATATTTGAAAATATAAAGAAAAATAATTTGTTTCCACTAGTACTGATGCAACCTTTCAAAGGAAGTCCATTATTTTTCATGTGAGAGCATTAGAGTGATCATCATGTTTATTACTCAAGAAAAATATAAACACTGTATATGAAAAAAATCCCATATTACATTAGATGAACAATAATCAATGCTGAGAATTGTAATTTAGATATCGAGAAGAGATGTTTGGAACAAATATTTGTTGTCCAAACATTGATCCACTACCTAAAACATCGCGAGGGATATTTGGTTTCTTATAGAAACCAAATAAAATATATTCTCACCCATCTGATGTTGACTAGGAATCTATCATGGTGGGGGTTGATTCTATAATATATTAATATTTTTTTCTTTCCTCAAAAACTGTCCAAGGGATAGAAACTTGTAGATTTTATGGTATAGGACCACTTAGCATAAATTAATCTATTTTTTATTGAGTTACCCAAAGAGGTGGTATTCTCTGTTCAAATGGGAACCCATATATTGAGATGTATTTAGACAGTGCATCCAGAATCCCATCCCCGAGGAGGTTAGAAGTACCTAAGCTCAGAATGTGGGTTATGGAGTCATTCTCATTTATCTATTGAAGGAAGTACTACTATAATCCTCCATGTTATCTAAAGGGTGTGTGAACAATGAAGAAGAATACCATTCTATCATTATTGGGATAGATCTAATTGAATCGCATAATGATAAAACGTGATTCATAATTGGTAATAAAGTCGGATATTGAACATTATTTCATTAAAAAGGATGAGCATACCTTTTATTTCAAAACACAGCCATGGAATAATGGAATAATTCCATTTGGAATAATAATTAAATCACTTCCCATAGTCACAAAACTCCCAAGAAGATACTCATGAGACTGAAGCCACAACCTTTGTGGATTGAGAGTGGGATGAAATTTTCCTCAGCAATATACATCATCAGATGGTCTCACCATTCTTATAGGACAATAGGGAACATTTCGGGGAATTTTGTCATATCCTATAACAAAACAGTCATGTCACTGGCTGGATGACACCCATTACTAACTATGTTTATAAAGGATATGTCCTACCAAATATAGTTGGGAATGATAAAATTAAAATATGATCAATTATCATTTTCTATTTGATAAAATAAATAATAAAAATGTACTTTATAAGAATATCCTTGGTGTGTTCCTTGTCAAGGGAATTGACGGAGAGGAGGTTGTTGTTTTCATGAAGGAAGAACACAATATAGCATGTAGCACCCATTAGTCAATATTCAATATTTCTAATAAAAAAGGATTTCTTGGGTAATATATTCCCACACATACACAAGAATTCACTAAATTATCCAAAAACATCCATTTCAAATAACACCACATGAGAATCCTTCACCAACCCCTTGAGCTACAACATGTTTCCAAATATTCCTGTTCATTTTCCATGTAACAAATGGTTGTTGGGGAACCACATCTCACTAATATGACCAGGAAGTTTATGTACATTCTTACTATAAAAAACATCTTATAAAGTAGGTCGATGTTGTACCATGAACTCATGTTGGGTAATGGAACATCATCAACATCATTAAAGCCAACATCTTCAACAATTTTTGTTCCGATCATATAATACTAAGGAAGATGGAACCAATTAATGTTATGCTAAATTGGAGAAGCTATATAATTATTTTGAAATCAACTACATTAATTTATCCTACAACCATGTAGCAGCTAACAAACAGAGAGTGGACGATAATAGGACACGATTGAATATAATCATGAATATGGTAGATGAAGACACAAATTCATTACTATATTTGATCTGGAATGCTTTGTGGGATTACGAGACTATGACACACAACACCACACTATTGACCCCATACTAATTAGTATATGGGATAAAGGTGTTCCTACCCATCTATGTTCAATAAACCACATTCCATTATTATATTTTCAATCAGATGTCCATAAATTAGAAATCCCAAAAATGGATTGTTGAGTTGGAGAAACTGAATAAGAAGATATTTCATACCATACATCATTTGGATGTCCACAAAAATCAGATTGATTGATATTTTTACAAAAAAAATTCACTTACACTATTTCCATGAGGGTGAGATGATGCTCTTAATCATGAATATGATTATACATAGAAGGAATCCTACAAAGAATGATTCAAATTTGGATGGACCCTTTTTAATACATATGGTCTACACCAAAAAAACATATTTTTTATGGTAATGGACATGAAACTCACCAAAACACCTACCAAAATTATGTTTTTCAAGAAATAAATTACATAATAAAATATTATTCATCCTGGTAGAACAATGTTAAACTATATAGCTAGTCTTTGTGACATGACTTTAGAAAGATTGAAATATGTCCAATTCACAAGTAAGTAAACTACATGACACAAATTCCCTTATCGCATGACTTTAAACAGTATGATAATCATTTTCTTGCAGATAATTCACTGCATAAGAGATAGGTCTATAATGAAAAATGATAACATTCCAACTTTTTGTAGGTGTTAGTCTTACATAGGAAACCATCAAACTGCATTCAATTTTATTTCTACCCTTATAGGATATACATTGACACGTGGGTTATTTATCATTGCTCCAACCCCATAATCAATTTTTATGAATACTTTTCCCTTCGACAACATGATTATAGCCTCTATTTCATATGTATTAAGAGTTAGTATGGAAAAGGGTATGTCATTACCTCCATTCACATCATCTCTTTTATAATTTCCCATAAAATCAACACTAAGGAATTTACACCTAATAATGATTGAATATATGCAATGAAAATTTTAAAAATTCACAGAGGTAAAACCTAGAATGCCTCGTGGTTAATGAGTGAATGAAATGATAAAAATCATAAGAACATTATGATAATCTATAACACTATCCAATTCCATAAAAACATGATTCCTTATGACTTCCATGGGATTACTCATGTTTTAAATACAAGGGTCTCATATCCTCACTAGAAAGTAGAATTATGCCGAAATTCTTCTTCTATATACTAATTCTCATGAACTGTATGTGGTATGATTCCATCCCTCATAAGAGGTGTAGTGACACACAAATATATACTCTTTGGCCCATCCAAAGGTCTACATTAATTCCACATTAGGTGACACATGTCCTTACCATATTATTTTAAACTACTGGATTTCCTTAAATTATGGCATTAAATTGCTCAATTCCTCAATAACTACAGGTGGCTTGATTCTCATTCCAATAAGCTATATAGTGAAACTCAAACCCTATGTTCTATGCCTAGTTGTGTAATATGGGAAATGAACCTCCTCTGAATGTGAACAAAACTGATGCTGGGACAACTAATGCAAGTCCATCAATTTACAAGTCTTTTCAAAGAAAAATTCCCTCTCTCTCCAAATGACTTAGATATATGATCAATATTATGTTCAAAACTATTTTTTTATATATTCATATCTATTTGAGAATTCATAGAAAAACTCAAATCTCCAATATCATGTCCAACTATAATAATAAATAATAAACAAGAAAAATCACCCCACCCCTCTACATGTAGATCAATCCCGCATATGGATTTCCCATTCAAAACTATGTGTCCCTTTTTTCCTATCCAAAAATGATATATAATGACATTTGAATCTCAAATATCAGGTATAATCAAAAAAATTAATAATTGATAAGAAAATCCCCCCCGCAATATGTTCTGATCGAGGCTACATAGAGTGTTATCATTTATAACTATTTGTGTCTTGATTCCTGTCCACAACGGATAAGTAGTGATGTTTGGATTTGCAATCCCTGGTCCAGATGCAACAATCAATAATCAATAAGAAACATTTCCCACTCTGTATATGGATCATACATACGTCGGGAGTTCCCATTTATAACTACACGTGTCTTGATTACTTCCAACATAATAAATGTATTGATACCCGAATCTCCAATCCCAGGTACATCCATAAAAATAAATAATCAATGGAAAACACTCCCCCTCCCTATACGAGTCGGACCTCTATAGGGAATTATTATTCCAATCCATGTGTGTCTTGCTTCCATACCATGTGGGATACATAGTGACACCAAGATCTCCTGTCCCAGGTCCAACCACAATGATAAATACAACAAGGTAATATTATCACCTTCCTATGTATGGGACAGATCTTCATAGGGATCCAGTTCTAGAACACAGTGTTTCAAGATTTTTTTTCAACAAACGATACGTTGTTATGCCTAGATCAAATATCCTGGTATGTCCACCAAAAGATCAAAATTCCCTTATCCTTAATTTTTATTATCTCTTATGTTTGGTGGAATGAACCATTTTCATCTCTTTTTCACACCGTGTATAGTACACATGATCTTATGTGTTTCTGTAAGGGATTATCCACTTGATCAAGATGTATAAATTCACATCATATTTAATATATTCCTAGTCTAAAGACCATAAAAGGCACATGATATGTCTTCATTGCATGGATATAACATCCTGGTTCTTCAAGAAATACATGATTCTTGATTCTCGATAATACAATATACATATTGAGACTTGTAACCCATGTCCTAGTCCCAACCACAAGGTAAAAAATGTGTCCGCATATCCTTTATAAAAACAAATGTCTATATATGAGATCCTAAATTTGGGTTCCTTATTCAGAGATCTATCACAGAAATAGAAATTTACCCTGTTATATAGGAGTGTGATATATGAATAGAAATTCATAGTCCATATTCAACCATGGTCTGAATTATTCTTAAGTAATCAAACAAATTTCTTCCATTTTTAGACTCTATGTCCTCAAAAATTGTGGATCTCCATAATATTTCTCTTTCCATTGAGGATGGAGGGTGATTTTCCTAAAGAAATATTTTTTAGAATATGAAAAAAACAACCCAGTCAGATCTAAAAAAGTTTCAAACATAATAGGCATGTTAACCAAAGGAAAATTCATCAATAGGATCAACATCTTCTTTCTTCAAAATACCAAATGGTTTTTTTTCTATATCATTTTTCCTGATCTAAGAACCCCCATAATCATGATTTAAATTTTCATTCCCTTCATGCATGAGGTATGTCAAGACATCTCAAGATGGTGATCCTTTTATTATTCATTATTTATAATACATATGTTCCTAGCATACAACCTCAAACTAGAAGACCCTATATCGACTATACCTACATGGCATTAAACTATAAGGTTAATGTCCAAGTGGAATGAAATTAGATTTAAAATTTATAAGAACTATCTCTATCTTGATTCCACTTATCATGGGAAAGGTATTTACTCCCAATTATTAAATTCTATGTCAAGTTATAACGTAGAAATGATCCACCTTTTCCTATTTGTGGGTCATACATTCATATTAATATTTCATACAAGAACAATGTATGGATAAATTCTTACTATGATGGGTCCCATAGTGACACCCAAATCTTATATCTTGGTATGATCATAATTTAAAAGATTACTCCTCTCTAAAAAACTTGTGACACATTTGAATTGGAGGTCCCAATACGGGTCTCACCCAATTCTTTTTCCCATATTCAACAGTAAATTTATTATCCCTGGGAAAGAATTTATTCAATATGTTGGGAACTCAACATCGAGAACTACATATGGATTTATCATCAATTTTTTGATATAGGTAGGGAAGTCTAGAACATATATATAGAACTCATTAATACCAAAAATATACTTCCTATGTATGGGTCAAGCCATCATGAAGTAAATGTTGCTACCAATTCATGGGATATTTGGACATGAAATGATCCCATCATATTTAGGTACACTGCATTATCAACCCAAACTAGATGTCCAGGGAAGTCTAAATCTACATAATCCTCTCTGGATATCATAAATAGAGGGATATGTTTTTTTAGGACACCATTTAATAACTATGAAAAATATTCCCCAATATTCTTTGTATTAGTCTCCCTCAAAAAAGTCATTTCAACAAAGGTAAAATTATTCCTTGGGAGAGACCTCTTCAATCTCCATATTCGTCAATGAAATTTTCTAACTAGATCACTGTGAGGATTTAGAAACCCCAATATTATACCTTACAACCATTCCCCTTCATGATTGAAGGTGATGGAATATTCTTTGATTGGTTACACTAAAAAATGGAAAATATTTATCCATAAGTCGAAGATTTGTTACCATAAACTATATCCCTCTAGTTTCCATGTTGTTTGGCATAAAATGGAATTTTCCATGTCCTAGTCACATTACCTCAAACATCACTGTAGAGACCTCGACCCCAAAAACCCAGGAGCCAGTGCCTTCTGAACATGATGTGTTGCTTTAAAATAAAACATGCACCGGTAAAATACACATCATTCCCCATACAGAGGATCGTGTGCAGTTCGGGTTCTGGGAAAATGGCAACTTCTAAACTATTCATCTTTTAAAACTGATACCTGAAAATTTTAAATCAAAATGTAGGGTGAGCATTGAAATACTCTGTAAGTGGTTTTAAAAATAAAACATTGTAAAGTTTGAAATGATTGATTTAAAAAAAAATTTCTTAAGGAAAATTGTAACACATAACATCAAAATGCTCAATAGTTTCAAGAAATACATGAGACCCATGTGAAATTTCTCGAAGCATTAATCACAAACAAGTACAACATGTGATTACTGAAGAATAAGATCGAACAGTTGAGAGTAATGCATAATTAGAGTTGTACATAAAGGAAACAACTTAAATTTTCATATTCTGGTTACAATTCTATTAAGTGGTAAACACCTATCATGCTCCAAACTTATACTTGTGAAATAAGAACTTTATGAAAACATAAAGGAATTAGTCATGAAAGAATAGACATTTTATCTTGAAAAGAACTTTTTATATAACTTGAATTATGTGGCACAAACATTTAATCTTAGAGAATCAGTTCTGAATCACCAAGGTCCATCCCCATGGTGTCATTTGAAAATATTACCCAGGTCCATCCCCAAGGAATCATTAAACTGGTCATCTATAGAGATTGAGTGTTTACCCAATTCATTGGAGCGCTATCAGGGCACACCCTTAATTTTTTATTTATTATCATGTGAGCCACATCATTCATGCTTTACATAAACGGTTTGTATATTCAATATGTCCCATACCACCTTGAATAACTCATTCATTTTTATATTTCTCAAGGTGTCCCATACCACTTTGGGTAATCTAATTTCATAGTTTATTTAGTGATATGTCGTTAGTATGCATTATGTACAATAATAACTAAAATAGAAATAAAGAGCCACCACCATTTCTTCTAAGACATTATATGATAGTTAACATTTCAAAATATGTCAATAACTAATAAAAGGCGCACATAGCTTAGTAAAACATTATTTTTACATAAGATAATTACCAAAGCATATAAAATTATGATGAATCTATAAAATAATTATTCTATAGAAGTGGGAAGCATAAAGAAAAGTTTTGCCATTAGTTATGGTGATAAACAAGTCGTTAATCCCTAACTAACAACATTCATCAAAGTAGGTCCTCTGCATAATAAGTTAATAAATGTACACAACATGATAATACGGTCCCAAAATTTCTCAATCCTCTATCATATCAAGACAAAATACACCCTTTATGGTAAAACACATCATGAGAGATGCCCAGTACGCTTCTTTAATAAAACATAGTTCACATACAATAAGAATTTACTTAAAAGTTGTTACCCACCCCTTGAAATCCTAAATTTGATTTGTATTAGTCCACATGTTTATGAGTACATCGATATATAGATACCAAGTTTACAACGAGGTGTTTTCAAGGTAAAATAGTTTCAAACAAACCTCATTGATATAAAATGCATAGTATAACATGCTAGATCATTTTGAAAATCAGAAAATATATGGAGTTTGGGTTATAAATATCTTTATATACATATAGAAAACTGTATATTTATATCTGTATAGGTTTTATGAAAAAAACCGAAAGAAAACAATCAACACTTGACACCCAAAGGCCCTATCCAATATAGGTCAATCCAAAAAGAAAAATATAACCAATATGTATATCTATATGTAAAAAAAATATGTAACCCGTATATATATGAACCATAAATTTAAGGGTTGGTTTAGAATAAAAGAAGACAATTCTTTTCCCATTGTAACCATTATATTAAACAACAGGAAGAACTGTTTTAAAACTGGATGGATTTCATTATACATAATTATATATATATATTATATATTAAAACATATAAGAGTAGTATTTCATTATGAGGGAAAAATATAAAACCTCCTTACTTGCACACTTCTGGAAACACTGATGTAAGCCCCTTTTGAAAACATCACAAACAGAGGGGTTTATATTTAAGTATATATATATATATATACACATAAACTGTATATATACACCGGGAGTATAAAAGTATGGGTTTCATCAATGGAAATAAAAACATGAAAACACTCTTATATGTGCACCATACTGAAAACACGAAAACAAATTCATTGAAGGTGATACAATCTGATGGGTTTATATATAAATATACAAATAACATCTCTATATATACCGTGAGTATAAAAAACTCCCAACCAGAAGGATGCAAACATGCAAGAACCCTTACATAGTTTTGAGGAAGAAGCTCGTATCAACAGGGTGATCTTTGGCCTTGATGGAGGGTTCGGAAGGACTCAGGAGGAGAAGATGCTGCCTGAGGCTTCATGAAGCAGGGGGTTTATATAGGGATTCAGAGACTCGGCCAATGGGTAGGCCAACGTGGGGAAGATGAAGAAACAGATCCCTAGGAGGTGGTGCTCGGAGGTCAAGAGGCGCAGTGAAAAGGAGAAGAGCCGAGGCGTCCTCTGTTGCAGGCCTACTAGTACGGGACCCGGGCACGAGGAAGAAGACAGTGAAGGGTCGACGCATAAAGGGACGGACGGCCTGGATCGAAGAGGGAGAGATCGCACGACTGGTGGAGGTGTGGGAAAAAAATAAAGGTTGATCGATTTAATGAGATCGAGGGCCGGGATTCGATCTCGGGGAATATCGTGCGGTTAAAAGGATTGGACGGAAGAGATCGACACGAAAGTTGATCGGACAGTCCAAATCTCGGGGAGCGCGTCCCACATCGAATTGAAAAGCGGTTGGGTCGAGGTTTATAATGCAATGTGCACCCACTTCGGTTCAATAACACGAACACACACACAAAGGGGTCTTACACATGGACTTCATGAGGGCTTTGGCCCACCCCTACGTAATGCGCACCGCGGGCCTTACACATGGGCCCACGTGTGACTGGACGAACCCATGCTCGGCTCGGGCTTAGGCCTGGACGACACTATGCATCACTGGGACCCCGATGGTTGGTTCCTCCGGTCCCTGGGGCTCGATCTCAGCCTAGAGGGATTGTCCCTAAAGGATTCCCTCGGCTTGGCCGGGCCCCAACATAATTGTTTTAATAAAAATTTATTTAGATTACCAAAATAACTAGTTTAAGTATACTTGGTTCAAAATAGTGTGTAATATAATTTGTACTAAAATGAGTTAATATACAATAAAATAAAATATTTTTAACTTAAAATATAAATCCCTTTTTTAGCATATGTAACATATTTCGTAAAAAGATATACCTTTCATATTTTACATACAAAACCATTATAATTATTAGGATCTTTAAAATACATCACCATCCTTTCATAAAATTTAAAAGACCAAAAGTTATTTAAAAAATACATAATTTTAGAGGTCAAATGATATAATAATTATAGATACCCTTCAAACATATCTTTTATAAAAATAATACTAAGTTTTTAACTATATAGGTATCTATTGGGATTTTTTTAGAAACAAAACTATTTATATCCAAGAATACTCTTTTTTATTTTAAAATTATTATTCTTTTGTGAAACATATTTTAGACATATTATAATATTTGAAATATTATAAAATTATAAGAGCATTAAAAACAAGTTTTCATTTAAAGATAAACTTTATCAATGGGAACCCAAAGGTTGTTTTGAAAATCCAACGGCTATATATATTTAACGGTCATATCTCTAAGGACCATTATAAAAGCAGGGGGTGTAGGGTTTTACTCAAAATCAAAACACATAAGCTAGGAAGGATGGTTCTCCTCATTCCTTTGGTGTTTAGTATGTGTTTCGTGGCTCTGGCTTTTATATCTGTCACACTGATGGACTCTGAAGGTGACAAATATCCGATTACTCGAGTTGTGATTCCTAGTAGTCTCGATGTGGCTGTGTTAGGTCTTGTTCATGGTATTTTCAATTAGTTGGGTCTTGTTGCAAAGTAATATTTTAATATATATCAGTTTACCTTATTCTCCATTTTCTATTTCATTTCAAATTCTTTATTAGCACACAAAACACAACAAATAAAACAAGATAAATCATTAAAAGAATAACATTGTTCACTTGGACCAGTTGATAAAACCTGGGGATTAACAAATTCCCTTATGCAATCCTCTGTTACAAATTACATATTCTATTAGGAGTGGTTTATCATTCATTTATATTGCCGATATAGATTCCATCATCATTTTCAGACATCATTCCCTTGACCAGACATTCTTTTTGGTATTGGGAAATCAAAATTTTTATATTCTACATGGTTATTAATAATATATGGTAGGTGTCCCAAGTAAACCATTGTTTGAATATGCACAATATTCCTTATTTGGATCTGCATAAGTCTCCCATACAAATGTCCTCACAATCAAGGGGAAATTATTCTTTACAAGTAATTTTTCATATCCCCATACAACCTTACAACAATTTAATGTAAATTGTTTTATGGTTACTCCTTGTGTACTAGTCCCATATCATCTATTAGATCTAGAAAGGAAACAATCAGGGTCTAAAAACCTTATTCATATCTAAAATGTATTGGTACATTCTTGGGTAGTAAGCCCTTTTAGGATCATCACCCCATAATTTATGGTCAATGTTGTTTGATTTAATACACCAGTTGCATTAGTCCATAATACATGACTCAAAACTACCCAAAAAATTATGAGTATAACTCACTAGAATAAAACCCACAAAATGGGATCTAACTAAAATTTGATTACCATATCAATAAACCTACCCAACCCATAGTATGGAAAATATATAGTAATAAAAATTAAAAGGCACAAGGATTTTTAGGTAGAAAATCCACCAAGGGAACCATATGAAATGGTCATGTAGCAGTCACCAAACATGAACCAATGTGTACATAGGAATAAATATAAAATTGTAGGATAAATAACACAATGTTGGAATGGTTTTCCATGTAATCCAGGAAATTGTCAAACATGGATCAATGTGACCCATGGATTTGGAAAATTTTAGTTAGTTGAAGGATATCTTGAAGAAATTAGATGAATCTTATATCCTATTTATGATTAAGATTGTTATACAGTGATAAAAAAATTAAATTCATCTAAGATATTATCATTCACTAAATTTTAAATGATTAGAAATAAAATATTATTCTATATGATAATATATGAAGGGAATACAAGTTTTTAATTATTTATTAGATTCCATTGAAGGAGAGTCCACATCCGAAAATGACATCGTATAAGTAATAAATTGTGATTATAGAGACTGGCCAGGTGATTCACAATGCTAATGAAGTGCTTGATCCAAATCCTCTAAGGCTCGTCGTAGCTCAGAAAATGATGAAATATCATCATTAGTAAATTCCTTCATTTTTTATTCCTTCTCATCATCATCCAACCCTGCCTTCTCTTCATACTCTTTTATTTTTCACCTTTTTGAATAATCGAATCTTCATTATACAAATATTGATTGTTCTGTTACAAATTCTAGTGAATTCAATTGGATTCCTAGTGAAGCTTCTCTATCAGGACTATCTTATTTTTAAATTATCATATTGCCTTATAGCTATCCAACATGTTTTTCATCCTAATTGAGATGGATATTCCAAGCTATGGGGAGGTGGTAAATGGACTCGGTAGTTTATGGATGATATTGTAGCATGTAGGCTTTATCCTGGATGTTAATCCACTATTTCACCACATAATGTATGGAATGATGATCATACCCTCATACCTACTCGAAAAAGGTGGTGTTTAGTTTGGGTATTTTTGTGGAAAAAAATTCATGGGGGTCTAAGATGTTAAATTCCATATGTTCCTCTATAATACATGAGGGTAATCATTGTGGTTGTTAATATAATCTTCATCATCATAGGAATCACTATTAGATGGAAGAATATGTTCAGTAATATGTTCCACCAAATAGGGTGTTTTCTCAGACATCTGGTCATTATATGATTCTACTACTACCATATCCTTGGAAAAGTTAACAAGTTAAGTTTTCAGGGTAGTGGTTGTAGCTGGGGAATCATTTCAGGGAAATATTAACTCCAAATATTTATATTAGTTATTAACTTTATGAGAAAATAAAAATATACTAGTTTTATGGAGGGAGAACTCACCTTAACATTCCATATCGACGATATCCCCTTGCGCCATTGTTCTATCATGGGGTAATATGGATGTTGCATCCCCCATCTACAAGTTGATTTCCGGTTCTTCGAGAGAAACCTGTGGGGTAGACACATGCCTATAAAAAACCCATGTCCCCAAAAATGACACTCAATTATGATGATCATGTAGGTAAAATGATCATGGAATGAGGATCTATAGTCAGCGTTGACTCACCTTGAGTCTGAGTCGCTACCTCTTCCATGAATGTGATGTCTATAGGAATAGGTTCAACACGCTCAGCCAAATTGTTGACCTTTGAATGATCTCCCACTAATGGGATATATGATTTTTGATCATGAACACATGACCCCTTGGGCTTGGAATACCCTCCATGGACTCATTTTACTTGCATTCCCCGTTTGGTTTAGGTACGACTATTGGTGGTACAATGTTCTTCTTACAGGATGAAGGGAAATCAATCCCATGGGGTGGTGTTGTCTACTAACTCACTGAGTCTAGAAAAATTCATTTGAGAGATAATTATTCATATCATGAATAATTATATCATTAAAACTATGAAAATTGATGAAATAGTCACCTGTTATCCCCCACAACATATGTGTTGTCTGTTATCATTACTAGCAACGCTTCATGGTGTTCCATAGAAAAGATCTACATAAAGTATTACTGGATAGCCTAAGTCACCTGAGACCCCACAAAATCATATGCCACCATAGAGAACTTTGTCGGAAATCTAATCGGACCAAGGGAGTTGTCACAGGACATGATACATACAGTTTCCTAGACCTGAACCCCCTCCGGGAGAGCCACGAAGAGATCATTCCGACCTTCCCTGATGTGGGGGTGATTTACATCCAAGAAGGCCCCCTGCCCCTCCGAAAATGCAGGAAAACCATGAATGTTTCCAGAAAAGAGAAACATGAAGTGGTCAATGGCCATCTGGCCAGGGACATCAATATCAACAGAATAAGAATTATCTGCATTCTTATAGTTGATCTTCATCAAGTGACATTCTTTAACACATTCATGATAAAAATGCAGAGTTAAGGTCCCACTCCTACTATCATTTGACCCATGAACATTGCATGCAATCTCTCTCCACCTCCAACAAGCTCTCTGTAAGTACGTCACACCTGTGATAGATCTTCAAGAAGGTATGATCAACCCAACCCTGTTGATGTTTGGCCTCTAGTCTATCAATTTCAATTTTCAACGATTCCATAGAATTATCTTCCATAGTTTTTTCAAGAAACGACATGCTAATATCCTTATTGAGTTTCCTAAGATTCCTAGAAATCCTGACCCACACCTACCCATAAAAATCAGGTTCCCCCGAGTACTTCATCATATGCATGAACCCCTCCATCTGATGCCATCAGGACGAGTACATAAAATTCATACCGTGTTATCTCCCTTGCATCAATTCATCCAGAAGAGGGGCATGATCTTATAAAATTTGGGAAAGATGCATCCCTAAAGAACTATAGAAGGATTTTAGCACTTGAATATTTGAATGGAACTTATCGACTCTACTCCAGATTCGGCTTCCACCATGACTATTGTCACACCATATGGTAAACATTCACCCTTTGAATCCCAAATCCAAGACACCCTTACTTGAAATAATGAACGTAAAATCAACAAATCCATTAGTACTGCATCCTGATAAAACTCACTTCTCTGAAATATCAACAATCTAGTTGAAGTCACCAACACTGAACCATGGGAGACCTGTCAAATCAAAGGAGTCCTAACACTCCCACAAGGACCTTCAATCAAGGGAATCAGCCCTATCATAAATAAAGGAGAAGGTAACCCACCCTCAAAAACCAAACCTCGATGTAATACACTAATCTGTTATTTTAACCGGATCCACCTCCAGAGAGTTATTCTAGAAAATATATATGTTCTTATTCACAGGGTGACCATGAAAATGCAACCCAAAACCAAAATTTAAGAAAAGAAACATAATCTACTACACTCTTTGTTAGGTTCAAAAACAGAAACTATGGAAGTTACCAATATTCGACACTCATGGGTAAAGAAGGCACATTTTCCATGAAGACTATGTCCGTGAGAGTTTGAGATGATGGAAAAAATCCTTAAAGAAGAACATTCTTGGAAATTTGGTAGTGAGATCTAGAACCTGGTGAAAAAAGGTTACATCCACACATCTCTTTAGCCATCGAACGAGTGACTGGGCTAGAGGCGCATTCAGTGAAAAATCCCTTCTTCATAAAAATATTCTTTTTATTCAAAGGACTATCTAAATCAAATAACAAAGAGATAATCCTTTTAAGAGATACTGGAGGTGAGATATGATGTACACCCTTCTGATGATGAGACTTCAACACCAGACGATAGGGTGAATTATGAGATATGATGATATGATTTAAAACTCCTTTTCAAATAGATCTCCCCTAGGAGATACCACCATCAATCTTGGATCACCCCTACGAGGTCAGAAACGAGAATGTAAGAGAGTCAGGCAGAAGAAAATAGGGAATCCACACACTAATGGGGGGAGAATCCAACACTCTGGATATTCATGAAAAAACACCCGTAAAATCAGACCTCTCACCCCCAAAATTTAGAAAAAACTATTGCTAGAAAACTCCTCTCCACCGGAACCTTGAACAAGAAATGTGAATAATAAGAGGAAAGTTCCAACACTTACATTTATAAAACCTCAACGTATTCCGAAAAACCAATGTCTACGTGGGACCTCTATTGAAATGAAATACACTTTTCTAAACTCCATCCGAAAGACATTGTGAAGTTAAATTTTCCTTTAGTAGCGTTGAATTTATCCGCTATCGAAGATACTAACCACTACCCAAACCCCATAAGAAGATTGGTGGATCCTTGCATTTATTAAGTCCTTCCAGAAATGAGCTTCTTCAAACCCACTATAGGATTACATGACTTCCCTCTTTTCCTCCTACAGAATTCCAAAGAGTGACCTCGGAAGCTGCATGTCGAACACAACCTAGGAAAAGATAAATAAACCAAGGGCTACCACCACATAAACCCCTCAGGGGACTTGATAAGATAACGGAAAGGTAACTTCATCAAAACGATAATCTCCACACAAATTCTTGGATTGCCTACATCCAGAAGCAGCTCTGTATTTAAATCCATACAGCAGAAACCACCCAGAACATCACCTACTACAACTAAGATTAAAGGGTTTAGAATCGGAAGTGGGAGGCCAAGAAGATGAATGTAGACATAAATTATGCAATATTATTTTCAATATTGGCATTACCCGGACCAAAATTTGAGAGTAAACTGACAGTATCCTCAATGTATTTCTTTTAGAGACCACGCTCGCACAATGTCCTCATTGCTGGTGCAGTGAATTCAAACGGAAATCCTGGAAATCTCAGACACCACTTTCGGATGTTGGATATCCCGATAGAAAACATAAGATTATAACACATCCAAGGAAGGTTTCACTAGACCAAAATTGGAAACCAGAGAATGTTTATGAAACTCAGTTGCGTCCTGGATTTCATATTCCGAAACAACGACCATAGAAAGTCGGTCAATAAATTATGTTTTTCTCTGATCCATCTTGCGATGACCCGACCCTACCCAGGCTCAAGCCGCAACTACCCCAAGCCCACCTCCATAGGCCAGGGGCTGGATACATGTTTTGAAGTCTAAAAACCTCGGGGAGACCTTTTCTAAAGTACCCGTAAAAACACACGCAGCCCATTCAATGCAATAGTGAAGAGTAAAAGGGAACGTAAAGTACCATTTTCTAAAAAAAATAACAAAAAAAATGCATCGACCTCTAAATAGTAAAAATTAAAAGCTGAAGGTAAATTAAATAGAAAAATGGAAATACACGCATCCAACTAGAAATGTGCCATAACCCAGAAAAATGTAATCAAAAGTAAACAGCTGGGAGCATCCCACACCTGGAACCCAACAACGACCACCATACGTGGTCCAGGCTCCTAAACTCCTAAGCTCCATTGAAGTCACGACCAAACTGTACGTTGTCTTCAAGTGCACACTATGTGTGGGAAATGCCCATGTAGGGTTGAGTATAAAAATACTAAGTATGATACCCCGAAGGCTCGAGGGAGAAACAAAGGAGGTACTGAAGAGTGAGCAGTAGATCAAACAAGGAATAGTAAAGGAGTACAACAGAAAGTGCAATAAAGAGTACTGCTCAACCCAACAAGAGGAAGGAGGTAGACTCATCCTAATACAAGGAGTTAGGAACGGTGAGAATATGAACATCCTGTCAAGAAATTTCTACCTATAACCTGATAGTAGGCTCGTCCAACCACGAGAAGCTGGGCATAGATAGCACGTGGCATACCCCGCGCGTCTTCGTCTCTCCTGGAAAGAAAGTAACCAAAACCCAAGAAGTGGGTACTGGAACAAGGTATATACATATCCATATACTTAATAAGAATCCTGAAAACTATCGTAAGAGGATATCCATCTCATAGCTCAACCCAAGAATCTGAGTCACCAACAGTCCCAAAAGGAAACACCATCGATGCTCAGCATCCAACCTGCCTGCCCCGAACTGCAAGTCAAGGGGATCAAATCACCGCACCATGACACTATCTTCTTTGGGTGGCACTGAATCTCCCACATGGTTTTAGTTCGCATCTCAAGGATGCATCTTGGTGGGGAATGTGCCCCTTGTACTTGAGAGTTCCGGGGAAATTCAAACCACACCTTGTCACTATCACACAGTCGAGAGTTCTTCTCCAAGTAAAAGTTTTCACATCACTAACCCAAACAACCAAGGTTCCCACACCGGTAGTCATAGACAAAATCCACAAACTAGCATAGTATAAAGGATTGAGTCTGAGAGAAGTCGTCGGGTAACCCACTACCCAGCCCCATTGGAGGGTAAACCCTAAGAGGTCATTGGGTAACCCACTACCCAGTCTCTACTGGAGGGTAAACCCTAAGAGTTCGTCGGGTAACCCACTGCCCAGTCTCTACTGGAGGGTAAACCATAAATGATCATCAGGTATCCCACTGCCCAGTCTCTACTGGAGGGTAAACCCTATGAGGTCCCCGAGTAACCCACTGCCCAGTCTCTGCAGGAGGGTAAACCCTAAGAGTTCATCTAGTAACCCACATCCTAGTCTCTGGTGGAGGGTAAACCCTAAGAGGTCGTCGGGTAACCCACTGCCCAGTCTCTGCTGGAGGTTAAACCTTATGAATTCAATGACCAACCCACTGCCCAGCCCGGCAAGAGGGTAAATCTGGAGCTTCTCTGGCTACCCCCACTGGATGGTACAACACTGGCCATCACAACACGGAGTGGGTATCACGGAACTACCCATCTCTAGAACAATTCACCTAGTAGAGGTCTAGTGGCCATGTAGTGTGGGTCATGTCGATACCTAGAGCTTTTCCTAGGCAAACATGTCACATTAGATCATGAAAGGAGGATATGATCTCGATACTCAGCTAGGGAATATGTGCCCAAGCTCACTAGGGCTCCGTACCCTACTAGAAACAAAATCATGGGTAGAGGATCGGTTCCCGTGTAATGTATTGGTCACACCTAATCCACAATAACTCTACCAGGGAACGCGAAGTGACATGGTACTGAAATCCCACATGACTAATGGGTTATGGAAACCCAAAAACTCCACTGATCAAACTGTCGGGAACATAACATGGGGAAGCCACTCCACCCTTCTTGTCTAAACCATCGTTAATAGAAGGAACCTCTGCATCATGAGATGTCTAAGGTACGTAAAACAGAAAATGACATGCACAAGGGGCCCACACAATGTGTGGTCCTTTCTCATCACTAAACGATGAACACAAACATTCCCAGGTACAACTACAAAATGTACCTCTTGATATTCTCGTATACTCCCACAGTATATCACATCTCTCTCCCAAAGGCTATCGAACACATGGCACCCAAAGTCAGCGTGAAGAGTGAAAACATAATTTCTCTAACCTTCTTCCTCCTTGGCCCTAGCACGGACAACCATATCTCTTCAAACATCAACTTTACTCACACAAGAGTGACCATGATCACACACCAAGGGTTTCCTACAATCATCGTAGGAAGAACCACCACCTGTACACCTTTAATGCTTCCACATTTATTGAGTTCTCTAAGGAGACTCCACACAAATAAACGGATCGCACCGTTGTAATTCTCTCAGAAAAATACACAAGTTTTACTATTCAATTGCCCAAAACAGACACCTGGTGATAAAGATGGAAATCATTGCCAACTCCCAAAATGTCCCTCTTGGGTCCCACACCACCATGAGTATTTAAAGTTTTTGGATTGCTCCATTGCACTTCCCTCAGAAAAACAACCAAAAAAGACTACTCGCACGCCCCAAACGGACGTCTGATGAAAAAGTTTCTAAACATTGCTCATAGCCTAAAAGACGGCATGTGGGCCCCATGCCTCAACTCTAGCTTCAATGCCCAAAATTGTACAAGAAATCTCCGCCTTCAATCTAGGGTCTCAACGCCACTGAAAATGCTTAAAACGAACTCCGGATGTGACCATGCCACCCAAAACAAGAACCCCTGGAATAATGTCAAGAATATTCCAAAGACTTTTATAGCAAAAATCGGGTTCCTACACATCTTTATTAGAGGAATGCGACGACCCTAGAACTATTCCTCCTAGACTACATTGGAAGAGGAATGCACGACGGGATGTATCCCAAGCACAACCTCCTTGAAGGATCTTTCCAAGGAGCCTCAACCCAAAAGAGACCCCTCCACCCTATCGGCTATGAGAGATGGGAGAAATCATGTAGTGCTAAACACCAATACATCCACTTCTCCACACACCATTTGAATATTCAGCTTCACTCAGGTGTCCCCTAGGTTATGAAGATACATATTATGTGTGATTTTTCTATGAATTTTTCTAGTCAAGAAGAACATTGTGGGAGATAATATGTCTCATTTATGAACCACAATTTATGTTTCGAGGTTGTAAAGGTAATTCACTATTTCATACTTTAGGAATATATTTTTATAATGCATTAGGTATTATAAAAATGTTTTGTAATGTTAATGTATGTTAATACTGGGTTTTTATATCCTCTCACCAAGCATGACTAATGTGGTCTCAGAGGTTAATTCAAATCATCAATTATATATGATTACAATCTCAAATGGTCCTCCTATTTGGTGTAAGCCCCAAAATCTACTCAAAATGGACTCCGATTTGGTATAATCCCTATCCTACACTCAAATTCACCTCTTATTTTGTGTTATCCCCATTCTACACTCTAATGGGACACCTATTTGTTGTAACACCGAACCTCTGTCAAATTTTCTTCATATATGTTGCAATCAATGAAACCATGCATCAACCTTCAAAGGGTCATATTCCCAATGAAGAATTATCTTATGGGCTTTCTATTTATTTTAAGACCCAAACCATTTTTATCTATAATGTTTTTTATTTCCAACTAATTGTGATATGTAAGAAGTGTCCCTCTGGTCTAATCTCAACCCTCAAGTTCACCCTAATTTTCTCTATCCCCCAATCCAGGTAGATTTATATCCAAAATAGAGGGGAATATTCCATCATGTTCCCATTCATCGCTATCCTTATTTTTTCACATACCTAATAAGATCATTCCCTTGCTTGAGATTCCACATCTCTTCTAGGTCCCGCTGAAAGCCACCTTAGTATAAGTCCTACACCATCATTGGACATGAACCTCTCATCTGGATGTTATTGCCCCATGATGATAATCTACAAGGTTTTCTCCTCATCACATGACCATAAAAGGTGTTGTGTCATCTTATGTGAAACTAAAATATGTGGCTTATAATTTATTTTTCAAGGATACAAAGGAATCCCATGTTATGGGACCAATCCCATCATTAAAACATTTACATCCCCAAGAATGAATGTAACTCTAAAGTGCCTCACTATGTGGAGAAAAAACAATATTATCATAATTAATAACCAATGAATATATAATACATTCACATATGGGACAATATATGTAGAACCTCTGATACATATAGATATCCGCATCAATGGTGAACCTTGGACAAATAAATATGATTTTGAACTCGTTCATGAAAATAATTGATCATTAATTCTGGGTGATCCACATCATACTAAAGAATGAAAAAAAGGATTTGGGAACATTTATTAAATAATTAATAGGGTCCCATAATAGGAAATAATATCCCCCAAAAGGGTGTGATGTGCCCGACTAAGCATCCTCTCAACAAATTTTATTTATATGTATTAATGGACAGCATAAAATGAGTTTCTTCATTTGGATTGTAGGTCCATATGTCATCACAAATATGATACCCATAGGTTTTTTTTCCACAGACAAACCCCATTGGAAACAGACCCATCATAAGTGGGTGTGAGATATGAATGGCTAACTTGATATAAATTATTTTCCTTTAATATACCTGCCTCAAAAAATCATAATGAGAGGAAAAAATTGATTATATCATGGAAAAAATGTGTGAAATGGATTTGAAATAATTAGACTAGAAAATATCATTAAAAAGATAAAAAGGATAGAAAAACTAGTTCTCATTAGACCATTTCATTCTCGATAACTGTGTAATCATTATGATTCTCTCACCAGAAAGCTTTGTGATGGGTTCTAATTTTTTTCACAATAGTTATAAATTAATTGAGTCTCATGAACCCTACTATTCATACACTCTTTCTATCATTTCATTGGAAACCCAATTGCATCACAAGTATCAAAATACTCCCCCATTAAGTTTCATTCAACCCCTACCTTGGAGAATCAATCTTTGGTGGTTTTGGTGAGTTACCCTCTTTTATCCCAAGGTTTTCTTCCACTTTCTGCCAATTTCACCAACTGGATGGTGGTAATATCATGGGAAATATTTTTATATTTTTTTGGGTAAAGGAATAATGTGGATGTGGTTTTCGAGTCCAGAAATTGTGATCTACAACATTTTGGTTTTAGATGGTGGCCGTCCCCTTGTCTCAACATTGCACATCTAGTCTAAAAACTCTGTATGAGATAGGGGATCCTTATATTATCAACTTCTAAATCATTTGGGATAGGTTTTACTCTTATTTAAATATGGGAAGATAGTCCACAATTTCCTAATAAATATAATGAAATGATTAATTGAAACTGAATGATATATTGTTTGAATTGTATGTATTTATAAGTTTTATATTGTTATTATTGTAACTATGATTGTATGGGATAACTACTTTGATATAAATTGTGGATGTTGTGGGATTTATTTTTGATGATTTAAAATGTTTTATTGAAAATTGTTTAGTGTTTTCTTAAATAATTTTAAATTTAATATGATGTTAACTTAAATTTAGATAATGAAATCTTGAACCACGGAGATTCCAAGTTTTGTGAGAATTCCCTTAAATAATGATGTTGAATTTATGAAATGACCCTTTCAACATCTAAAAAATGGTATTTGTTTGTTGTGAAACGTTTTTTGGATGAGTATTTTGTCCATGATATGTGGTGGCATGATATAAATGTGGTTCTAATGTGACTGTGTTGAAGAGGATGTGCATGTGGCTATAGAAATTTGGAGATGTGGGGCTAGTTAGCGTTATGTGGATGATGGGTTTTTTGATTGTGTAGAATTGTGTTCTTCTAGTTTCTCATATGAAATCAGATTTAAATGTAATATTTAAATTTAAATTTTTTGGGATGGTTTGGTTATTGGGATTAATGGGTATTGAATAATTAAAAAAGGGGAAGTGTGGCTTAAGTGGTTGTGAATAAATGTGAATTAAATAGGAAGGACAATTCAATTTTTCCAAAAGCAGAAATCAACAATACTGATTAATTTTTAATGAAATTTGGAATGTGGATTTGTTATTTTTGGTTTCTATGTGATGTGGTTAATTTATCATTAAAAATGAAAATGAAAATATTGTGTGGTAGTTTGGAAATGTTGTGTGTTGGGAAACTGCCTTTTTTGTGAACCCAGAGCTTCAGCTTGTGTGTGGATTTATATATATACATTGTATGCTCATTTTGAATTACAATACACATCACACAAGAATTGAGAACCATGTTCCAATACCCATATATTTGAAGGGTTTTTTACCAAACATCATAGTGGTGGGGATGGATAAATGACTACGCAATATTTCTCAATCTTTCTTCTATACAATGATTACATGTAGAGGTTGTGATGGCTAAATGAAAAAAGGGAATTGTAGTAATATTTTGTGGGGGTGTTGAGGTGGCTTATAGAGGGCGGGAAATAAGGTATGAGGATGGAATGAGAATCATTTATGTAAAACCGTAATTATTTTTAAATGAAAACATTATTCAATAGCATATACGACTTGCAACATTGATCATAAATGAACCATCAAATATTATTGTTTAAATATAATTATTATAACCTATATAGGAAATTTTTAGGTATATTATTAACATATTTTTTGAAATATATATTTTTTAATACATAATATAATTTCATTTACAGATTCTTAAGAAAAAAGCTCACAAATTTTAGTAATATATTTTTTTCTCTAAAAAATACATTTCTTTGAAAATGTTTTTTTGCTAGAATATTTTATAAATGATTTATAGAAAACATAGAATTTTAATTTTATAAAATTAAAATATTTTTGAAATCAAATTATCAAAATTAACATACGATGGAATGATTATTTTATTATAAATTAATAATTTTTCTATAAATATTTCAAATTATTTATTTTTCAAAAACATTCATTTATTTTCATTAAATAATGTAATATTGATTTTATGGAAAATTTTATATTTTTAAATTAAGTATTATATAAACCATTTTATTTATAATATTATATTTTACTTCATTTTAATCAAAAAAATCATTATTTTGGAATAATACTATTTTTTATACAAAAAAATATGTTTTATAGAAAGTGTTTTTAAGTATATAATGTTTTTCAATTATAAGTTATTAATATAACTCATAGTAGTGATATATTTAATTTAAATTAATATATTTTACACCTATTTCTGTGATATTAAATTCAAATTATTCATATTTCTAGTCAATATAGTTAATATAAGATCATTTCTTGCTTGAAAAATGAATTTCATGAAAACCGATTCTATATGTTTTTTTCGTTTAATATTAAATTAAATTCTAGAATATATGTGATTAAAAAAATAAAATTAATTATATATTTTCATTATAATAATTAATAGAATTTAATAAGGTTAATTTATTATTTTTTCATACTGAATAGTTAAAATAGTAAAAACACTACTTACAATGGTGAAAAAATATAACGTTATAAGTGAGGAATCATATAGGTTACTAGAATAATATATTTAAAATATTTTTATTTTTGATTGTTGGAGGGGTTTTTATACCATATCATTACACTATTCCTCTATTTATAAAATATTTATTCACACATCCTGAGAGTGACTTCCCATTTTTGAATAGTTTTATGTACTTCAAAAATAATAATCCTCGTAAGTTATAAAAGGTCACCACTCCCCTCATATCATAACACATATTAGGAAATTTGGATTGATATGAAACTAAAATCACCTATCCCCAAAAATTTGTATCCACATCATAGATCTACTAGTACTTCCAACAGAACAAACATAAGGTTATTAATAAGAAGGCCAAAAGACGATATTCTAGGAGAAGGTAGTCGTCTTAAACAAACATTGTTTTATTACTTTTCATTATACATTAATTAATGTATTAAATATTCATATATAATAACACCAGCATATCATTTATACAGATATTTCATTTTTTTTTTGACATTAAATTTACCCACCTCCTCTTCCATCAAATGGGAAATGAAGCCATCATTATTGTGCATATTAGACAACCTCCTAACAAACTAATGTAAATTGTTTACCATCATTGCATATAATTCATGTTCAAGATGATGGATTTAATTTTTATATATGATATTCAATTGATATTTATCATTCATGAAATTTAAAATATCAGTTTACTTCTTACCTTACAATTCATTTAAAAATAAAAACATTATTCATGTGTACAGCGGACTACCGCATTAAGAAAAGATGTGTTTCATTTCTAATCAGTGCATCACATTGAAAGATGTTTTAACAACATTTATAAAAATTATATAATATTTTTGACATATTAATAATTCATTAAGTATTAAATAAGACATACCATCTTTCCATCATGATCATTCAAAAGTATAAATATTATTCATATTTACGTACAACCTACCATCTCTTTTATTTTAACATAGTTCACTTTTCATCATAACATTTGAAGGCTAGTTAATAATGTATAAATTATTTATAAATAATATAATTATGTTAAGATTAATATTTTGGATATTATGAAATAATGAACCATTTTAGTACACTCAACACACAAATATATTTCTGAATTTATTAACTGGGCATATTTAAAACACCAGACATAGAGATACCTGATTTAGTAAATAAATATGTCATTAAAATAATTTTATTAATTTGTTTATTTATAAGGGAATCAATCAATAATAGTTTATTAATAAATCCAATAGTTGATATATTTTTATTATGTGTATGATAGAGGACATACATGATATGTTTGGACTTGAAGTAAGGGATTACAACTACATTAATTTTTATTGAGGCAAATTTTAATTTTATGCACCAATTTCTTTTATATAGTGAATACTCTTCCTCGTTCACATGTTATATCATGAGTCCTTAATAATTCATGCTATTATAATGTTCAATTCAACTTCATTCATCCAATTTAATTTTACTATAATGTTACCATGTGTTTTCTGTATCATAACTCAATTTTCAGTCATTAGGTAATGTCACATAATAATTGATTATATTATTCCAAGATTTTTTTAAAAATATATTTTTTGATGAATTGTTTTATTATTTTTTATATAAATTTGTTAAAAAACACTTCATCAATTAATTCTCACATCAACATTATGAGGATTATAAAGGTCTTTCATCTCAAATTTACTTCCATGACATGTATTCTATATTAACCACTTATTGAATTTGTGTAGTATATATACTACCCATTTTATGGTTATATCATGAATCCCTTAATCATCATAACATTTATTTTTTAATATTATTTTAATTATTTTATTTTTTTTGGACTCAAAAGTTACAAAAGTGGTAAGTGTTTACTTGAATATATCACCATTATTTATGATTATTTATGTTTAATTCTCCATTAATGGAATTTATTTATATTTTATCTTAAACCCCATATAAATTCTTACTAAATATTTATTAAAAAAATTCTCACATAATATGGTGATTTATTTCCCTTTCTCATTTATAGTTATTGAAATAAAACATTATGAAAAGATGACTTTGTTTCTCTCATTGGTCAAAAATCATTGTTCTTCCACGTATTTTTCTTTTAAAAATACATTCATGAATAATTTTTTACATTCTCCAAATTATTTACAAAAAAAATAGAATATTTACATTTTTCTAGACAGTTTGAATGTAATCATCCTTAATTTTTACGAATGACGTACCTCTTTAAAACAATGTGGAATGAAATTTTTTTAATTGTACGGAATGTATGGAATAACCCATTACCCTGAAAAAATAATGAAGTAATTATTCCTTTACATGGTACCATGATTATTTTTAGGTAATTGGATTTTCATAATATTTTTTTAATTATTGTTTTATAAAATTATATTCCCAAATTGGAAAGGATATATTAATTGAGATATATTCCAAAAATTATTTTAATGTTATTTTTTATGAATAATAAAATGCATTGATGTTGTGAATTACTTTTAAATTTTGTACATATTCCTGTCACATATATTTCATGATTATTAAACCATAATTTAATGAGGTCATAAATTAGATATGTTAATCAATAAAATGAATTCATTATTAAATTACCTTTGATGGTAATTAGAGATATGATTATACAACCCATTTTAATTCCATAGGAAATGCATCAATTTTTCCTTATGAATAGTATCCATTTTATGGAACAATTAGTTATAAACATGTTAGGATTATTGTGCTTATATATATCTACCATTAGTTTGATAAATCGTTAGTCTCATGGAGAATTATCCATGGGAATAAGGGGTAAACATAATCCATTTTGGTTTTTTATCCACCTTTTGACATTATCTATGAATATTAGCCTTGAATAAAATTTTTGTCATGTTTTTTATATCTTCAAAAAAATTTATTAATCAATGATCATATGAATCAATTTTCCTTATTTTATGACCCCTTGTAATTACCCTTTATATTACTATTTTATGGTATCATGTTATACTATTTAATCTTAAGTAATTCTTCTTTATCATGGTTTTTCCCTAACAAAATATTTATGGTCATCCCTTTAGTATATGTATTCCCCAGGTTATCTGATGTGATTTTAGGATCTGGAATTTATTTGGGAACACATTATGGGTAAAAAATTATGTGTTTTATTAATTATCCCTTTGACATATTACAAACATAGACTTCCAAATACACAGAGACTTGTGATCTTTGGGGTTTTATATATTAGTTATTTGTGCTAAAAATAAATTGATATTACATGTAAAAGGATTGGGTTACAATTATGTCATTCATTTTCACTATACCCAACAAATTAGGTTATTTTTGTGAATGAGATGAGATATTATGGACTCTGTGTATTCGGGCGAGTTTTGATGTGGTCCAAAGTTACACATATGGTTCTTGGTATAATGAGATGTTTGGATGAGATTTTATCCCCATGAAATAAAAATTTGTGTAAGGATAGATTAGAATTAGTGGGAAATATTGTGGGGGTACCCTTCATCAATATAGTTATTATTATGTTATTATATATGTCATAAAATATTTGGTGATTGTCCCTTGGTGAGGATGGGAATAGATATGTAGCACCCTCGATTTCAGGTAATCAAAAAATTATATATGATTTATAATTATGTCATATATATGGTTGATGTCTAGGAGAGTTTGGAGAAAATTCAGAGTGTTAGTGGGGATTTTATAAAGGTGCACTAGTGGTGTACGGTTGGTCAAAACCATATAACATTTTCAAGAAACCAAT
The DNA here is from genome assembly GCA_963277665.1 of Viscum album. Classification (NCBI taxonomy): domain Eukaryota; kingdom Viridiplantae; phylum Streptophyta; class Magnoliopsida; order Santalales; family Viscaceae; genus Viscum; species Viscum album. The sequence continues at coordinate 752,981,973 of OY728127.1, forward strand.
AACCATGAGACATGGGATTGAGAGAAGACGTATGGTTAAGGCGACAGTTTTCCAAATTGTGCGGACTGCCCAAGCTAAACGTGCAACTTCAAAAAGTTTTATTTGGCATGGTTATTGCGTTATTTGGAAGCTGTGTGATCCAACCATGCATGGTTTTCTTTTAAGATAGTGGAAATAACATATTTAGCACACAATTTCTCTAACTATGTTGCTAAACCCTGTGCGGTCAGAAAACTAGATCCTAAATAAGTGGATCTAGGTCAGACTTGTAATTCAATGCCATAGTTTCCCCAAAATGGTCCTAAATTGGGATTTTTCCCTCCAAATGGTTGGAGAACCTATCCCCATCGAATTGGAAGTGATCTGAAGTTTTTTATTTGTACATTGAAGCTCGATTATCATGGTAAGTAATCATTCATGTGGGTTTGTTGTGGTTTTACTTTGCACTATATATCAATGTCTCTCGGTTCCAAATATTTACTCCTTCTATGGCTATATATAGGGCTTTTAATGCAAAATATGTTTAGATTCTCTATTTTGGAGGAAATGGGGAGAGATCTAAGGTGGGTTTTTAGAGATTCAACTCAGTTTTAATTAGATATTTTGTGTTGTTCTTCATTTTATTCCTAAAACATGAGATAAGATACATCACCCTTGACTCCCCTATTTAGATCCAGAATAATTTTTATCAAATTGGTTGAATTTCATTTATGATTTTAAAATTGGTGAGAAAATCAAGATAGATAATGTACCCTGTGACAGTTTGTAGATTTTTGTGAAATTGTGGAGTTTTTGTGCTATGTACGTTGATAAATGATTTAAAAATGTTGATTTTAAAATAGTTTATTTGTTTGATTCATTGAAAATGGCTTTGTAAAAAGGAATTTTAAATTTAAAGTCTGTTTTATGGAAATGGTTTTGGGTTTTAAATGCATTTTTCATTGTTATATTGGAATAGGATTGGAAATAATGATTGTGTGTGTTCAAGGGAATTCGGGATAGATAAGCATAAGAAGTCTCCCCCATCATATTTGTTATGGATAAGTGTCCGGGATTCAGCGCACAAAACCTTCATGTTAATTTTAGTCAGATAATCTTATAAAGTCTCCCCATTATTTCTAGGATGGGTAAGGGAAAGGAATTTCCCCCTCTTCTAGGCTGCATGTATGGTTGGATGTGTTCATATGTTTAATGAAATGGTTATCATAAAATAAGAATTTATGAAATGGTTTTAAATAATTATTTGTGTGTTTTCATTTGAACATATTGTTTTGAGAAAAACTTTTAAAAGGGAACTATTTTATGATATGGAATAATCTATTTTATGTAAATGTGATAAATGTTTCTATCTAAGTGGCCTGAATAGGGATGTAATTAGGGGAAAGATATTGTGTTTTAGTACTCACCCCTATTTTGGAAGATAGGTTATTTGAAAGATATTTTTTATTGATACATGATAAAAGGTAAAATATCAGACATCATTAGTGGTACTTCATTATACATGGGATGTTTTTGGGGAGTGTGGGAATGGGGAATGTTGGAGCTTTTAAGTCAAGGTTGTCTTCGAGTTTTTTGGTCTATTTTTAATCCACTAGGTACTTTTTTGTTTCATGGTTTTCCATTGTGTGACTCTATTGAATTTTTATTTATATAAATGATATCTTTCAGTTTTATTTCATTGTTATCATTCGTCATGTTGTAGTTTATTTGATTACTTGCTTGATTTATTTATTTCATATGGAAAATCATCCCCTAATCATAAATGAATACCGGGTCATTTATTTCCATCCTTTTGCATCATGGGGATATCGCTTAAGGCCAAGTATTAATTTCTCCTTGACTCAAGCCAATGAATAGGGGTTGTATGTTAAAAGTGGTATCATTTTTTTGTTTCTTTTACATAAATTGTCGGTATAGGATTTAAAATTCATTCATAGTTTAAATATTGAGTTGGGATGCTAGTATGTTGAAGGATTATCAGATCTTGAAATGAATAACATAAAAGGATGTAGCTAACTGTTTGATGATTAATTTAAATATAATAGGTAGTGGGATACAAAAGTGATTTGGAGACACTTATATGATAATAATATCATTTTCATGGGCTTATCCTATGATAAGAGAATGAAATGTATTAAATTAAATTACATACCACTAGGATTTAACATCTCATTTGGAGTAGTAATTTACGCTATGGTTGAAATGTTTTTATTTCTAACAAATTTGTAAATTATTTTCAAATTATAATTTTTTAAAAGGGAATGTATGTGTTCTTTAAAAAAATTGTCGACTTTCAAAACATGGTGGCTTTTTCAATAATTGTTGAACCTGAGAAATTTTGAATTCTAGAAAACATGTTTTTGATAGTGAAATGTGATTGAATTTGAAATTTCAAGACTTAGATTAATAGATTGTGGGAATTAAGGTGTTTGTGTATGTATAAAAAATCACACCCGGTAAAAGTCATAAAAACAGGTTGGAATAAACCATTGGTAATGGGGTTGCATCAGATCCAAAGGTGAACCAAAAGTTGGGGAAAAGCATTATTCAAGATTTTAAAGCAACTGAATCATGACTGAAACCAAATACTAATTTGAATATATCTATTGCTATGGAATGTCCAAGTAGAGTAGGTACATTCATCTTCAAAGACAAATGTGAGAACCCTGATCTAAAATCAAGAGGAAGAGGGACAACAATTATCATGAAGGTGGAATAAATTTGAACTGGACCAAAAGATCATGTGACCTTTCTCCATGATCATTGACCATTATTGGATGTTTTTATTTTGGTTCATTGATTAACGTAAAAAAATATTGTATGGAACCACTAAGATCGTGCCGCAATTGTAATAATATGTGGCATATTCAACCATATTATTGATGTGCACTAAGGTTAGGTGTTCAAAAAACTCCCCTTTTGTCGAAGAAGTCATATGCTTTAATTGAATGAGGGATGAAAAACCAATTCCATCTGTATAATATATCTAGCAATGTTGATTCAATAAATACCATGATTTTTCAGCATGTGAAATCTAAATAGGGGAAAATGGATAAAAGGGTTGCGATGTAGAAATTAGATGGAGTTTAGCAGGTGATTGTGGATGATATGTTTGGACCATCTACCATGAGAGGTATGATTATTTTTAATTCTACCATTATTCATGTTTTGTTTGATATGAGTTCATCCCATGATTTTATTTCGTCCCTTATTGTTTATTTCTTAAGTTTAAAATTATAGATGTTACCTTCTATGATAAAACATCAAACTCTTCTTAGTTGAAGAGTGTGTAAGTCCCTTGTGTGTAGAGCATGTTCTGTAAATGTTTATGGATACGAGATGAAATTAGACATCTCTGTGATTGAGATGGATGTATTTGATACAATCCTGAGTATATATAGGATGAAAACATTCAAGGATCATATAGACTGTTATAACAAAAGGGTTAGTTTTACACTTGAAGATTGCATCATGTATCTCTTCAATGGGGACCAGAATGTAAAGGATAGTGCAATGGGATTGTTGACACTAGTATTTGGGATTATCTCATAAGATTTGACAATTTTCATTTGGAATTGATGGATGATATCTAGAAGAACAACTTTCTAGTAATAGTTGATAAATATTTATATGTGTTTCTAGAGAATTAATCCAGGTTACCACATATAAGAGAAGTAGAGTGTACTATTGATCTTATTCCTGAGACCAGTCCTATTTGACTTCTATCTTATTGAATGGAACGAAATGAATTATGTGAGAAGAAAGTAAATTCATAAGATATGGAATGAAAATGATTCATCGGGATGAATATGTATTAGTGGGAATCTCTAGGATTGTTCATGAAAGTGGTGGATATAAATCTAAGGCTATGTATGGATTCTCATAATATCAACCAAGTTACAATAAATTATAGGTATCCAGTTCCATGAATTGATGATCATTTTGATCAATTTAGAGGAGATCAGTGGTTCCCTATGATTGAATTTTGATTGACATATCGATAATTGTGAGTTTTGAATGAGGATATTACAAAGATATATTTTAGAATAAGATATGACCATTATGAGTATATGGTAATGTATTTTGGTCTTACATATTCACCATCAGTATTTGTGGTGTTAATGAATCATATATATCAATGATATCTAGATTTTGTCATGGTGGTTTTGTGGGTGATATATTGGTGTATTACAGTACATGGGATGAGCATGAGAAACACTTGGATACAATGTTGGGAATATTAATGGATAACTGATTGCATAGACTGGGTAATGAATATGAATATAGTATCTCCAAATGATTGAATTTGACTTTATTTATACACAGAGTAAGGGAAATTCAGTGGTATGTATATTAAATATAACTTATTATGCTCAATTGGAATAAGAAGCATTATACCAGGGGAATATGATTTCATAGATAGTATAAATGAGTATAGACTATGAAGACCAAGGTGTTGTTTCAGTTTTGTTTCTGGTTTTTTTGTTCCCTAATTTGGTAATTTTGATCATATAGGAATATATATCCAATTCAGAAGGTGTAACACTTAGTTCAACACATAATGGTGGGGATAACATTGAGGACTATAGAATATATGTGAGTTCAATGTTGGGTTTCCGAAATCATATGTTCATACATATAGATTTATAAGAACAACATCATCTTGGTGACCACCATCCAAGATGGGTTGTTTTTCCTAGAATATAGAATATGTATAAGGTGGTTAAAGCACAAATTAATTGGTTCAGAATGAAATGGATGGTTGTTGAGTTTTTTTTTTGAGATTCTTCACTTGTTATCCTGGTAAGGGAGAGAATCAATGACTAGCAGGTATGTTGCAATATTTACAAATTATAGTTTTGAAATGGGAGGATATAGCTAGGTATTTCGTAATAGGACACCCAAGAAATATTTAGAATCATGATTCCATATGGGGTATAGAATATTATCTCACAACGTCAGATCACTTCATCCCTATTCATGAAACTTATACAGTGGGGACTTATCAAAAATCTGTATCCAAGAAGTGGTAAAGAGACTTGGTAGACCAGTTTCAATTTTTTTATATAGATAATTAGGTTTAACATATAATTTCTAGAAATCCGTATAGGAAACACATAGGAATCAATTGAATATGTGTGTGGATAAAATCTCTATATGGATAGAAAGTCCATATAGATGAGACAAACATTGGAATGAAAACTATTGACTTGTAGAATGGATTTATGTTACTCGTGGGAAGATCACATGTTGTAAGTTGAGTTCTCATATAAAAACAGTTATCAGTCCCCAATAAAGATTTCTCTTTTTGAAGCATTGTACGAGTTCCCTTTCCATACACCACTTTTTTGGGTGGAAACTGGTGATACATCACTTTTTTTGATGGGTCTTGAATAAGAGGAAATAGTGAAGATTTAATTGATTATGAAATAGATGGAGACAACACAGAGATGCCCGGATCATATCAGGCTCATCTATGATTTCCATTTTTGTTCTCAGTAAGTGATCACGTATTCTTGATAATCTCTCCAAGGCGTGGACATCATAGTTTTTGCGAGATAGGGAATGTTATATCCTAGATACGTAGTCACTTTTGAGATACTATAATAGGTTGGTGAGTTGGTACATTGTTTGGAATTTCTACTGTGGTTTAGTGTTGTGCATAAGGAGTTTCAAATATATCAGTTGAAAATGTATACATATGATTATGACCATGTGATTTGATGGGATCTTTGTTATACTAGTGTTGGATGATTCATTAGTGAACATTGCAACATGGGTTTTGGATATGAAAGATAAGGTCTTATGTGGGGAAATCATCGGTCTAGTGTGGGTTTTTTTGGAAACATAGCCATATTTAAGAAAAGAAATGGGAATGTGAGAAAGAAATGATTTATAAATGGAAATAACTCTATTATGATGATGATGGGTTTCTACATTCGAGGGATGCAATGTATCATGGTGGGGAGAATGTATCACCCCTTGTTTCATGTACGTAACCCTTTCCATACAGTTTTTAAGTATGTAATGTATATGGGTGATGTGTGGGAGATTTTGGAGAACATTTGGAGATTTTTTGAGGATTTTATAATTGTGGACGGGTGGTTCAAATTTATTAGATGTATGAAACACTTTCACAAAACTTTTCACCATGACATAGGGGATAAGAAGAAATACCATGGTTAAGGTGAATAGTTTTCCTAACCATGTGGACTCCCTATGAAAACCATGACTCATGAGACAGTGGGCTTTATCACAGTTGGTACATGGTTCAGAAACTGTGCGAGACAACTGTGTGAGTATCATCCTTGAGATAGTGGTTGAGTCACAGTTAGTGCATGGTATACCTAACTGTGTGACTAAAACATGCATGGTTAAAAATATAGATCCTAAAAAAGTGGAATTAGGTTGGCATTATTTTTTATTGACTCTTTTTCTCCAAAACGACCATAAATCGGGAATATTACCTAATTTTTTTTGTAGAACCTCTCTCCATTAAATTGGAAGTGATCCAGATGTTTTCTTAGGTGCATTGAAGCTCTATTCATGCAGCAAGTCATTGTTCTTGGTTGGTTTAGGTGTTTTTTCTTAGATTTACGTCTCCATCCCTCTCAGTTTCTTAGAACTTTGATCTTTTGGGTTTATCTAGGGTTTTTAAAGTCATAAATGAGTATATTTGATCATTTTTATGATAGGGGAAGAAATATGGGTAGGTATTTTGGAGATTCAACCCAGGTATCATTGGCATTTATGTTTCATTCTTCATTTTTATCATAAAACCCTATGTTAGTGGATTCACAGTTGACTCTTATATGTAGAACATGAAGTCTTGTATTCAAATTGGTTCAATTTATGTGATGATTTTAATATTTTTGTGAAAATATTTGTGGAAACCATTATTATTTATGGTTTCTGGATTTTTGTGAAATTGTTCATTTTTTGTGAAATGTTACTTGATAAATGAATTTAAATATGTGGTTTTAAAATATTTTCTTTGTTTTATTCATGGAAAATGGATTATTAAAAAGTCCTTTCGATTGAAATATTTCTTTATTAAAAAGGTTTTGGAATTTAAATGTTTTTGGTATTTAATCGGACTTGGAATCGGAATGGTCTTGGCATGGTTTTATTGGCATAGGTTTGGGAATAATTATTGTGTGTGTTAATGTGTATTCATGAAAAATAAGGGTAAGAAGCCCCGTAAAACATTGTTGGGATAGATAAGGTTCAACAATTTCACCTAACAAATATTCATCTTCATTTTGTTTGGATTATGCTAAGAAGTCACCCCCATCATTTCTGGGATGGATGAGGGTCAGGCTATCCATCTATTATAGGTTTCATGCCTAGTTTCTTTCATGGGTATATGTAATGAAATGGTAATCCTAAAAGTATAATGAATTAAATGGTTTTAAATATTTTTTTTGGTTTTTTTCACGGAAATTTTTATTTTTTTTTAAAATATAAACATACTGTTGAACTTATTTATGTTAGGATATAAACTATTTTATGTAAATTTGATAGCATGTATTATCCTAGTGGTGCATGTAGGGGTGTCATTGGGGATAACATATTGTGTTTTATTACTAACCATGCTTATGACCATTGGATATTTTGAGGATATTGTTTATAAAGAAATCATCAAAGGTAATGTATCACACACATTTAATAGTACATCATGATACATTGGATCTTTTTGTTGTGTGGATCTTGGAGAGAGAATGGATCATTGGTGTAATGGTTGTCTATGTGTTTTGTTTTTCATTTAGTCTTCTATTGTGTACTTGGTTGTTTTGTGGTTTTCTATTGTGGTATACATTTGAGTTTGTTTTGATATAAATGATATTTTTTTCGATTTCCTTCAGTTTTATCATGCATCGTGTATTGGTATATTTTTTTCTCCTGTTTGGTTTAATTTTTACTTCATAGGGATAATTTTCACCCTATCATAAATGAAGCCCTTGGAATTTGTTTCTAGCCTTTGGCATCATAGAAATGTCTCTTAAGGCCAATTATCTCTACCTCGTTGACACAATAATATGGGGAGGGGTGGGATGTTATAGGATAGTCGAAAAATTTAGGTTTTATTGGTTATATTATTTTCTAATGATTGAATTAGTATTCTATGTTCACATTAGCATGAATGAATTTGGAATCCCTAATGATTTTATATATATGGTCAACCTATTTATATAGAAAATTTTTTCATGTTTATAGATGGATTACTCTTACCTTGATGAACATTACTAGCACATGACATCATGATGAGGAAAAATCATACTAAGAATTCATGTAGGGATAATAATACAATAATTTCCACCATTTATTTTGTAAAAATCATTATATGTTCATTCTTTTTTGTTATGAAAAAATCTTATCATTTACACCAGTCATCTTGTGAAAAAAAATATTATAATTTCCCTAAATAATTACTATATGATATATTAAACAATAATCACAGCATTGGAGGGTGATGTAGGGCCCCAAAAATCATCATCTATACATATGTGTTCCCTAAGATATAAACCACACATCATAACTGAAAAAACAATGAACATAAAATTGGTTTCTTATCATATCCAAATGGTAATTTATAAAATGATATCAAAAGTATATCGATTGATACTAAAACAATATATCACCCAAAATGGTAATTTCATAATGGAAATAAGATAACGTCATAGAATACATAACTCCATAGGTGATACATATTTTATAGTTAATGTGAAAAATGGCATCTAAATGTAAATGTGTCTTCAGATATCATTTCACAACATTTTTTTCATGATATGATGTTTTTTGTTATTTTTCAAAAAAAATCATAATTGATCGAATACCATTTTCAAAAAAGTTATTTAGAAAAATATTTGAATAATGGAACCTCCAAAATCGTAAAGTGTATATTGAGAAAATGTTTTTTTGAGGCTAAAATTATGGGAAATAAAAATTCCTTTTACATAAATTTAAAAATATCTTTATTGAATCTCAAATAATAAAAAAGTGACAATTCATCAATAGAAAGGTGGTAAAGAGGATATTTGAGGCCATCAAAAATAATACATATTTGCACATAAAAATATGAAATGATAATATTAGTGGGAATATTGAATATAGAAATGGAAGAAAAAGAAAATATTTTGTTTGGATAAGAATTATTTATCACATCAAAAAAATAAAAATGAAAGGAATAATAAAAAAATATTTTTTAGGTCAAAAGGTTATTACCCATAAAATATTGACTCCAATCATTACAATATCCAATTAGGAATGAAGAAAATACTACTGTAACCCATTTTGTAAAAGGGTAATAATTAGGAATTATGAAAATAATTTCACTCTAGAATATACCTTATATGTTTTGAAATAATTGATTTGAATGGGAAAATAAGTATTCCATATTAAATAAGAAATGGTGAAAAAAATAAAAAAACTAAATCAATAATTGGATCTTAATATTTAAACCCTTAAAAATAATATATCTAAATTAAGAATTATTTATAAGGGATTTTATAAGAGGTAAGTAAAAAATAACCTCAAAAAGTTACCTAATAAAACATTATAAACATTTAGGGAATAATTTACTAAACAAATATAAAATTATTTTCTTTAAGAAATCATTATAAATAAATTAAAATTTATTTTTTAATGTAAAACCAATACATTGAATACCCACTTAGAAAAACATATTCCTCTATAATATAAATATCTAACTTAATAAAATATTTCATAAAATTATAAATATATATTACCTTATAATAAAATTAATTTATAATCATTTTATTTAAAATATTGTATTCAACTATAGATTGTTTTGATTATTTGGTGTTAGTAATTTTGAGATTTTTGAAAATTATTTATAGTGTCCACACATAACCACATTTGATTATATATTTTGTATCAATTGTAAATTATAATGTCTGTAGAGAATTTTCTATTTCAGTGATTTATAGAATTCTTTGATTATTTGATAGAAACAATTGGAATTGTTTTCTATAGAACAATCCATAATGAGCTTGTTCTTGGAAATTTAATGATGTCATAAATTTTTATTATAATGATAAACGTTTTATATTTTATCCTTTAAAATCTATATTAATCAGAATTATTCCTCATTAATATCAAATATATTCAAAAAATTTATATTATAACTATCAATATAAAAAATTGATAAAAAAATTAAACACATGTCTCAAAGTAGGTGGTAGGTCAAACATACACATATATAACATTTTCATTTTTCATAGAATATTACATGGTTATACATTACATTAGACCTTATTAATATAAAATATTTTATAAAAATATAATGAATTCATTAAGTATCCCAATTATACCATTCCTGTATGGCGGTGAATGAAAAATGAACATGTCACATCATGGAGGAGGTAGTTAACATGTATGCAGGAACAGTGTCTTTGATTTTCAAAGGGAAAAGGGAAAATTTGGATAATTAATATTACCTACAATTAATAAAATTAAATATGAAATTAGTTATTATTTAATTATTTGAAAATGGGTAAATTTTATTTTTAATTGAATTTTATAAAATAAATTGTGTTAGGGTATGATTCTAACTCACATTGAGAACATGTCCATTCCTTTAGAGGAATTATGCTAAATAGAGGACAGAAGATAATTTATTTTGATAAGAGGCATATAGAATAAGAAGTGTATTATAGGGGGTCAAAAAAGGGTATGGGTTCAAGATGAATTATTATTTTTATATTGATCATGAAGGGGTGGTGGAATTACCCTTTTATAAGTTTAGGTAATAGAATATATGTAAATATAACTTCATATTGAATAGGGAGAACATGTTTTACATAGAAAGTAGACACCAAGATTGAAAATAATTGATATGGGAGATTTGTTTTCCCATCCAAACCTCATCAATTAAATTCTAGACTTTTTGTAAACTTTTTTGCGTTTTTTACCCATATATATTACTCATTAATATTTTTTAACTAAGCTAACTAATTTTTATCTACGTAATTTTTTTTTCATGTCTAAAAAAATGGATATGATAACATAATTTGTAAATAATAATTCTAAATAGGAAATAAATTTTAACATATAATAATTAATTTATTGATAAAAAATAGTTTTAATAAGAGAATACATAACACATAAAATCCTTTTTATAAAAAATGTTTTTTAATCATAAAAATTATATTTATAATAAAAGTACCATTGTAATTGAAATACATTAAATTAATTATTTCATTATCAACCAAATAAGATTTTTATTCCTTTTAAGGAAAGATAAAATCAAATTTCATCTTTTCGGTACTTAATTAATGAGAACACCAAAAAATAGTATTTATTAAATAAATATTAAATAATATTAAAAATGTTAAACATTGGATTTCTATATTCAACATTATATTTTTAAATGAATCATTTTCTACCCATAAATTATTATTTATGGTATGAAATTTGTTTATAGATTTTAAATTAATACTTAGTTTATGATAATGCCATTAAAGATACTTTATATGTATAAACATTATTTTCCATCAATATACATAAAATCAAAATCTTCTGAATAATCTAAAAAATTCCTCCAAAGATAATACTGTTGTATGAAAAACATTTTTCATTATTTCAATTTAAAATCATAAAATCTATTAATTTAACTTCAATAAAATAATTGAAAAAAAAAATTCACGGGAAAATTAATTTTTAAAAATTCATATGTTCTTATTATTATGTCTAATCAATTTCATACTATATTTGTGTGATTCTATTTGTCAAGTAAAAAATATTTTTTCTATAAAATATTTTTTTAAAAAAATGCATATAAAAATCAAAATTTTCAAAATTTATTTTATCATCATTAAATGAACATATCCATTATTTGGACATATTATTGGAATTTCATTAGTTCATTATTATTACAAATTATATATCTTTTTGATCAAAATAATAAATATAGAATGTATAAATTAATAATTAAATTAAAAATTACTTCTTTAAATCATTTTAATTTTTTATTATAAAATCAATGAATATTTTTCTTATGATCATAGGATAACATAAAATATGTATGAATATAAGGGTGGTGGTTCAACTATTATTCATCTCAATGAAAATTTTCATGATCATCCACATCATTCAAAAATTATTTCCCTCAAATAATAATTATTGAAGTTTCAATTGGGAAACATCTAGAAAAAAACCTAGTGTATCTACCTCTATTACAATATTAAAAATGTGCTTCATAAGAAAGACTACTACTATCTATTTCTATTTATTCAAGATTATGTATTTTGTAATATGATTACTTATATTTTTACTATATTACTCATTGGATATGTTATATTGTCCATATTTAATTTTAATGTTTTTAACTCAAATAAATATATCAATTTTTGATTCTCATGTTATGTTCATAACATCCTCTTCAACATATACATTTTTAAAGGGTAATTGATACATAAATCCCATGGAATTATATTGTGTCCCATTGAATAAATTACATTCTGAAAATTTTAATTACAACATACTGATGAAAATATTTAATGATATCTAAAATATGGGAACATCTCAATATATATTATATTAATAGATATCAACCTTAAAACATATAGAAACATGTCAATATTTTCCAGAATACTATTATTTGTAATATTATATTTCTACCCATTTCATTGATACACAAATAAGAAATGATTGGGATTCATGAATCTTATAATAGATATAGTTATAATATAGAGATTATATTTATCCTTTCATTGATAATGGATCATGGGTTGATTTGGAATATGAAATATGCTTTCCCAATTTTGGTTATCAATAAGGATTCTATGTTGAGAAGTCAAATATATTTCAAAAATCACATTAAATTCTTCTAACATAATAATTAATATTATTTAAAGAAAGTCTATCACCATAAAAATATATTGGTAGGCAATAATCATACAAATATAAGTTTTCATTGAAAATAAAATCTTTTATATGGTTATTTAATACACTTATAAAGCATTCATGTTAAACATGGGTTCTTGGAAGCAAAAAAAATACAATACATATATAACATTCATATGGGAGTATAAGTGCTCTATAATTCATTTGATCCACCACTGTGATAGTTATCACATAATTTGTTCCTTATTCTATAATGACCATTGATTTCAATAATTAATATTCCTCAGAAAATTTCCATATGAGTTTCTTTTCATTAACTCAATGATGAACTAAAATGAAAAATAATGTTACCATTTTAAATCTTTTATATTCAAAAATTTAATAATAGTTTTTAAATTTTTTGGAATCACTAGATTTATAAACTCTATTAAAAATGTATATAAAAGTATAATTAATCAATGGTAATTTTACTATTATAAAATATATGTTTCACAAAACTAGTTTGAGAAAAATTAAATTATATTTAAGTTTTATCATTTTTGAAATGAGAAAAGGGTAAAATTATTTAAATATATTTAATTATATTGATCAAATTAATTAATCTATTCAATCTATTTGTAGTCATCACATTTCCATGATTGATATTTGTTATTGTAGTAAAACCATGGTTTTTTTCAAACATGATACTTGGATAAATATAATTTTTAACTAAATAAAACTATTTAAAATCAAGACTATAATGTTAATTATATAAATATATAAATATTTATTCACATTCATGTAATTTTTAATCAATGTGTAAAAATATTATGTACACTTAATGATCAAAATTTCTATTTCTAGAAAAACAAATTTAACACATTTTATGCATAAATATGATAGTTAATTATCTCTTTATATATTGAATTATCATTAAAGGAAAATAAATTAATAATCAACATATTAATATTTGGAAATAATGTTTATTTTATATTTTTAGTATTAAAATAATTTCCCTGATTAATTTTTAAATCTATATTAATAAGGGAAAAAACTTGTAAATTTAGTGTCATAAATTTTTAATAACTAAATGGTCAATTAAAACATAAAAACCCCCTTATTGGGTATTAAATTTAAATCCAAATTTCTCACATGTAAATTTTCCACTTAATTAAACTTACTCACCAAACCCACCTAACATCGATGTGATTTTATTCTTACCCCTTAACTAACTCTAATTTTCCAGGAAAAAACCTCTCTTTCTCACGTATAATATGATATTAATCCAACAAAATACCTCATTAAACTCCACCACAATGTAATTTATCACAATTGAACATTAAATTTACTAAAATAAATCCTTTAAAAATGGGTTATAAGGTTATATAGAGTCCTACCGTTATTTAATCATCTACTTAGAAAGGTAAGGGTTTTTTCCCTCTTTTTTATTCATGTACTTCTTTGGCCAAATTACCCAAGAGTTTCAATTGAATATAATTTCATACTTTCATATTAAAAAATTACATTTTTAATTATTCTCAATTTATGATTTATTGTAATCCACCCAAATTTATAATGTTTTAAATGACAAAATTATATGACTCATGTCAACAAGGTGCACATTCTTTTCAAGAGCATCCCTGATTAGAACTCTGTAGTTAAAAATGTTTGGCCTAGAGTAGTTATTAGGATGTTTGAACATCTAGGATGTTTCCTACGGTGTGTGAGACTGATGAAAAAACATACTATAAAAACATGTGTTGTCCTCTCGGGAAAATCAATAGTAAGATGACCCGTTCGGGAATGTGGGTGGGCCCCAGGGAGGGGACTAGGGGTCTTCAAAGAAACTTGTGGTAACAGGTGGGATAGGACATGGAGACCATTTTAATTTGGGGTTTTTGTGATGTTAGTGGGTTCTAATTGATAAATTAGTATCAGAGTGGGTATCTATACATAAGTGTGGTGGCACTTATTTTGTTGACATGTAAGGTCAACAAAGAATACGTTGTTCTCCAATAGTGGTGAATGTACCACTCCATAGTGATACAGGGTTTAATTTCTTTTTTTATGACTCATATGAATAAGTTGATCATCTTTTTGGGATCCTACAAGATTGGAAGTCCAAAATTAATCATTCCTATCCGGGAGAAGTGATCATGATGGGTGTACTTCTAGGTTTATTCCTAAGGTGTTTGTGAGTGAGGGAAGGGTACACTAGTAAGAATATGGATTGGAATGTATATAAACAAATTAGTCAGATGAATCATTTGGGAACATAGGTGGGACCCTTGGAAGTAACTACATGTTTTTGGGGAAAATTGTAACACGTGGAGGGCATGACCTATCAGCAATGTTAAGTTGTGGTGTCCATCATATATGTGGGGCGTAGTTATCACATTTGTATCAGATATTGGCTCTATCTTTTTTTGAGCTATTGGCTGTGTTGATATGTAGGGTCCATAATGATGAATTTAAACTATAAATATGGGTGAATAAAATACCCTATAATGAAAAAGGTTTAATTGATAAATTATATGAATAATGTCAAAAAGGTGAACCTTTCTTTTTGGGATTATAACTAATTAAAAATACATTGTTAATCATGTTTGGACTAGATTAGTGATCTTGATAGGTGACCATCATGGATTATTTTCTCGGCAATATTTGAGGGATGAAAAAGAAAACATGGAATAAAATATAATGGCATGTGGGGAAAATCATTAATAATATGACCCATTCAAACAAGAAGGCGGGCTTAAGGGAGAGGACTATGTGTTTAATGGGAAACATGTTGTAACTATAGATCTAGGACCCGACGACCATGTTATACAGAGGTATCTATGATATCATCAGGGCCCAATTTTTATTGATAATACCATTACCGCTTATTAATACTATAAGATCTAGACCTTTTCTTGATAAGTACGATGCACATTTATAGGTACTCTATTATCCTGTATTCTAGTATTTTTTGTTAGAGATTTACCTTGGGGAGTTTTTTCATGAATTTGGGGTATTTCAGGTGGGATATATGGAACTGCATTGTTGGTGCACAATTTTCCCAAACTGTGCACCCAACCCAAAAAATCATGCACCCGTGAGATAGTGGGGTTTTCACGGTTGACACAATGTTTGTAAAACTATGCAACCTATAAGGAGTAACTGTTTGGAACCCCATGGTGAGGTTCACATTTATGTTTTAAAATTAGGGGAAAAATCCACCCAATATTAAAAAACTCGAATCTGGTTTTAATTAACCCAAAAATTGAATTTTAAATTCCCAAACCCCTCAGATTTCATCCCAATAAAACCAAACAAGGCCCTAGAATATTCCTATATTTTTTATGGATCCCAAATGTATTAAAACCTCTTATTACCTATTTTCATGAAAATTTAACATAGGATTGAATATATTCACCTATCCTGGTATGTTAATCTCATCCAAATAAGCATTTATCTCTTTTTCTTCCTTTCTTTCATCTTTTATATTTCCCAATGTTTTTATGGATCTAGATATTGGATTTTATGTTTTTTTATCCATTTGATATTGTTTCCAGGATTTTAATCAATAACAAATTCTGTAACATGTTTTGGTTATTCTTCTTTAACTGGGATTTCTGTTGGAGGGTGTTTGTCAATGATATTGAGGCATGTGGTCTAAGTTCAATTGTCATGGTCATAAATTCCAATTACATGTATGTGTTGTTATATTTAAATTTGTATGTTCTATAATTTAATGTTAAATTGGATGAAATATTTAATTTATTAATTTATGGAACCATATAATTGAATTAATTAATTTTTGAATAAATTATTTTCATCTTTGATGTGAATTGGCAGAATTGGATTTATTAATTGGTGAATTAGTTAATGGAATGTGTAATGGTTGAATCAAATGATTAATTTAAGGTAAATTTGGTTAATTAAATAATATAATGTTATGACTATAATCTTGGATTAATTAATTTTTAAATTAATTAATGGTTTACTAAGATTTTGGAATTAGATTAATTAATTTGTGAATTTATTAATGGATTATTATGATAGTATAATTTAATTAATTTATTAGGGAATTAATAAATGGATAATATGATTGGTCAATTATTTAATTTATGAATTGTTTAAAAATTGGAAATATAGAATTGTTTGATTAACCTTTTTGAATATGAAATTATGATATATGTGATTTTGTGATATATGATATTCAATGATATATGTTCATGGTAAATGGATTGATGCTTCAAAATCCCATAGCGATAAATTGATTGACATGTGTAGGACATGAAATGATCATTAAAAATACAATAGATATAAATTTATAAAAGAGTGTGGGACATGGAAAACTGCTCTAAAATCCCACTTTTGAGATTCTATGATAAATGATTTGTGGTGCATAGACTACTGCTTCAAATACTGAAGGGGTATTAGACATGGAATTTTCTTCCCAAATGATTGCATTAGACCATGGATTCAATTGTATATAATATTAATTTAATTGCTCAAATAAATTTTAACCATTGTATAGTGATATGTTATGTCCCTTGAGGATACTTTTAGACACCAAAATGTTGCAAAGTAGGAATTTATGGTCATGTTTCCCTTGGTTACCTAGGGTTCATTGTTGATAACTAAAGGATAATTAAAAATATGAAAATTGTTTACTTATGACGTGAAATTTTTTATTTAATGAAATTCATACAATGTTATTTAAGGTATATTGTTTTACATGCCTTTAATAGTGACATACTGAGTTCCACTCATACCCTACTCAGGCAGCATGATTCGAACATAAGTATACATGATATGGAAAATATTCCCCTATTACAGGGATGATATAGGAAGGAGAATGGATGAGGGAACAAGATTTGGTGTCTGGACCTAATTGGGAGTTGTCAGTGTCTCCATTTTGGGTTTTCATTTTCCACTAGACAAATATTTGGAAGGGAACATCCACTATATTATTTTTGGATATTATATTATGGTATTCTTTATCATGTGATAATGGTATTATTCTAGTTATTGTTATTTCATTTGGTTATTGGCTATTTACATCCGCTATTGTGATACTTTGGTAACAATATTATAGTCTCTCCATTATCAAAGTTAGACCCTCAATACTAGTTGTATTCCCCAAATGTATGGAGATGATCCCTTGAGTTCATATGATCAATGGGATCAGGGCACTAATGAGTGGCACTTGGGTCGGGATGTAACAAAGTGGTATTAAATTAGTTTTCTTTTGTTTTATTTTTTCTTATAATTTTTGAAAGGTGGATAGGAGAGTAGGATGTGTTTGGAATTGGATAAGAGATCATGTGTGGATGTAGATAACCAATATATGTGAGAAAATTCCATGTACCTTGTGTGGGATTTTTATTATTAATGTGTGTTATTAATGTTACATATTATTTCACCTCATGTGATTCACTTATAGTGTGATGTGATTATTTGTTTCTATGATTTTAGTCATGGCCGGGTATAGAAAGATAGTTGAGTATGCATGTGTCATTCTGTGCAATAAGTATTAATATATTAAATGAATATCTTTAGAAACAAATGGGAAAAAGAGGTTTTGGGTATGTTTTTTTGATGAAAATGATTTTCATTTCCTGTGTAATCAATTTTAAAATGTTCCTAATATGGATAGAAAAGTGTAAATGATGAATGTTGTGATAAATTGAAATTGATGTTGTGTCTATAATGTGAAACATGAATAATGATAATGAATTTACCGTTTATTTTCCTTTACATTGTTATAGGATTGTTAAGGGTAGTGATAGAGCATAGGTTTTAACTATGGGGAATGTTTTGGGGAATGAATTCCTGGGCCTTATTTTGAATCTCTATTAACTAAACATGTTAATGTTTTTTAATATGTCCTAAGAAGTTTTTTAAAATTTATAGATATTTTCCTCCACGATGATTCTTGTAGAGATGATGACTACATGTTATGGTTGGAAATAATACACTATTAGTGGAACTTGAGGAACTGGTATTTCCAGGTGAGGATGTCAGAGAAAAGTTATGAGAAAATGTTTTTATCTTTAAAATATTGAAGGAGAGAGACCCGAAGTAGGTTATAAATAATATGTCTAATCTAACTAGGTATATTTAGTTACATATTCCCTTGAATTTTACCAGAGTTAGTGGACCTGAGGAAGATGAGTTTTTTTATTAAGCCCATTCAAATGATATTTTAAAACATGGAGACTCTTGTAGAGAAGTGAGCCAAACTGGTGGATTAAATGTTAAATCATCAGGTAAAGAATTGGTGGGATATCCAAAATTAGGATGGATAGCTAGATAATATGGTGTGGAAAGTCATTTAGATGATGTTGAAGGAGCACTTCAACCTTAATACACGTAGGTAGAAGAGGGAATCTACGTACATGATATTTACATAGGGGAGTATGTTCGTTATGGACTATTTTGGTCACATTATAGATTTGAATTGATTTTTCTATACTTTCTATAAGATGAAGCTTCATAAAAGAATCTATTTTAGGATATGATGAAATTTGAAATTATGTGTGAGGTTAATATATCTAGGATGAAGAATGATTCTAAAATGGTAAATCAAGATCTCAATATTGAGGGGAACCAGAAGGAAGATTCCAGTGTCAAATATGTTGTTTCTATTGGATGATAAAGAGTGGTGTTTTTAGAGATTTTTAATGATCAATAAAAATGTATTGGAAAGGGGGATACCATGAAAAGTGGCTAAGGGGAAGGTTCGATTACTCAGGATCTTGCTCGAGTGATTTGTCACCAGTCGGATAGGTCTAGTCACTTCCATAGATAATGCCTCTAATAAAAGATAGGGTGAAGATATTTCGGTAGGATGGTACACCAACATTGGTTCTATAGTAACCCTCAAAAAATTGTTAATGATTGGTAATCTATACAGAATCAGAGTTTGGGAAGGGGATCTTCTACACTGCATCATCATAGAATATGGAGTTCTACTTGTCATGGAGGTAGAGGTAGTGTATGTGGTTCTTCTTGGAAATAACACCCATATCAATATAGTGGTTTAGTATAGGGGACTCAGACAACATCATAGATAATATGGAAGTGAATTTTAATGGAATTTTTCATAAACTTGTGGATAGTGAGGTTGTACCATCAACAGTTAGTGGTATTATTCTTATTACTTCATCAATTTTTAGTTCTTTTTTTGATATTGGTACCTCTAATTCTTTTATATATACCCATATTTTGAATGTCTTGTACATGGTGTTTGAGATTATTAGAAGGGTTATGATGATATAAACCCCTTAGGGAGTATGAACGAAAAAAAATCCATTAGTTCATGGGTTGTTTGCTCATGTTTTGTGAGTATAATATTCATTGGGACCTTTACATTCTGCATATGTCTAGATTAAACATGTTTTTTTTGTAATGGATGAGTCAGTATCATATCTACGCCACATTTATTTTTACCACATGTGAGTTACAATTGTTCCTCCTAATGGTAATAGTTATATTCACTGTGGAGATTGGGATATCAACATGGGATGTGCAGGAGAAGTTCATCCGCATATGGGGGAGATTTCCAACCAAGTTTCATATTTGTTATTAGATGATGTAGATATAAATTAGATGGTTTTTACACCCATTGTATATTTTTTCCATAATGTGTTTCATGGGTACTTCTCAGGGATCCTACCTAAGAGAGACGTGGAATTTACTATTAATCTAATGTCATGTGCATATCCAGTTTCTATTCAACAATAAAAAATGGAACCAATAGAGACTCAATATCTCAAGACCCAACTGAATAGTTTTTACACTATGGGTTTATCCATAAGAGTATTTGACCTTGAATTTCTTTTATTTTATTTCAAATAATTATGAAAAGAGTTTTTTCTTGTGTTTCATTTACCAGAAATTGAACCAGATGACTATAAAGAACTAAAATCCACTTCTATGTATCAATGATATTTTTGAACAGTTGAGCATATCTTTTATATTTTCCAAAATATATTTGTGATATGGGTCTCATCAGTTTAGAGTCTGACCCTATAATATAACGAGAAATACTTTTAGAATCTAGTAATCCCAATATGATTTTGATGTAATTCCATTTTGGTTTATGATTTCACAAATTATTTTTATGTCATTGATTAAATGAATCATAAAATCTATACCTAGATAATTTTTTTGTATTTGTGGATAACATATTTGCGTACTCCAAGACAAAAGACGACCATTCCCAACACATTGATATCATCCTGAGTACACTGGGAGAGAATTTCCTATACACCAACCTATCTATGTGGAATATTTTTATTGATAATTTACACTTCCTGGGACACATCATCTTGAAGGAGGGTGTGTTATTGTACCTGAGTTAGGTTCATGAAATGTTATATTGGTAATATCTCCATAACATATTTTATATCTTCAGTTTTCTAGGAATAGAAATATATTATCAAAAGTTTATCCATGAAATTTCCTGATTAGGATCACCATTTGTAGGCATGACTATGAAGGGGGTAATGTTTTAATGGTCAAAATATGGTGATAATTCTCTCATGGTGTCAAAGATTCATTTTACAATGACACTGATTATAATCCTACCCGAATAGGGTGATGATTATATGATGTTTTTTATGCATCATAGATCAGGATTAGATAAGTGTTGATATAGGGATATTGAGTGGTAGTTTATGGGTCTCGAATGTTCAGGCCACATGAATGTTATTTCCCTATATAAAATCTCGAGTTCGATGTAGCGGTTTATGATTTGATATGATGGAATCATTATCTTTTGGGTGAAAAGTTCACTATCAATTATAATCACAAAAGAATAAATTATATATTTTCATAGAGATATTTGAATATTTGGATGTGGTGGTTGGTTGAGTATATGATGTTTTTTGATTTTGAGATAATATATATTCCCAAAAATGGAAAAAATGTTCTTGATTATTTAAGTAGGATAAATCATACAAAAATAGTTCATGAGTGTACTATTGAGTGGAAGATGATGAATTTACTAGTTGAGATGCATTTCACGGTTCAATGAAATCATAACAAAATGACTATATTGTCATTTTTATGAAGTTTCTACATGTTATGGATGGATCAGGGATATGAAGTATGAGCACATTGAATTTTTATCCATGATGGAAAACCATTAAGGTGGGGATTCACGTTTAGTTTGTACCGTATATGAGGATTAGATCTTCTATATCTGGAATCAGGTTGTTATTCCTATGAGTATGTGGGTTGAGATGATGTATGAATTTCATGCCACAAATTTGATGGTGCATCCAGTTGTAACCAAAATCATCTATGTCCTTTGACGACAATATTGATGGTCAGACAAGAAAAAAGAGATTGTCAGGTTTATGACATGATGTTTCACCTATCAACAATTGAAGTCTGAGCATAAAGGAACTGGGGGTTTATAATTATTGTTTCACATTCCATAATGGAAGTGGTATAACAATACTATGGACATTGTGTTGGATTCTGTAACGACCCGAATCAGGAGCCACTCCACTGGTTCCCCGTACCTGGTTTACCACATGACCTCAAGTGTATTTTCCCAAACACCAGAGGCTACCAACTAGCAGTGAGGGCCTTGTTAAGTTATTGGGGAAACTATGCCCTCATTCGGTAAGGTATACAAGGTCAGCAAAACATTAGTCAATAGCGGAAGCAGTAAATATATATATAATTGAAACCAAACTGTAGAAGAAATGAATATATAGTAATAAAGATAATGATCCAACATGTACAAGTTTCTAAGAAAAGCATCAAATACAACAATGTGCTGAAATACATGTAAAACAAATTACTAAAATAACGGCAACTCCTGCAGCATCGCAAGCCAAAGCTTGGTCCCTTGTTCTCCTGCACTAAGCAATCAAGTACCGGAAGTTGAAGGGTGCTTCCCCTTATCTATTCCTAGAACAACATAGTATGCTTGGGCATAAAATAAAGGCCCAAAGAGGGTGTGAGATACAATCCCAGTAGGCAGTCACCTAAAGATCTGGGCCTAATAGTCAATGAATACAAGGAAAGTAAAAATGTTTGAAAGCAGTAAACAGAAAAGCACAAAGCAGCTACAATCCACAATTCTAGCATATAAATTACACAAGTAAACAACCAACAACAAGTAGAAAACAGGTAACCCACAAGGTATATCTCATATCCTAACCCTTATGGTTCAACCTACATTTACTAGCAACCCTCTAGGAGGCACACCCAGTCTCACCCCTCTAGTTCAGCTAAGAGTAGAATTTCTGAGGAATAACTCACCATAAATTCCCATTATAGTCTCGTATCGTACTAAATGATCTCTAGGGAAGCACTCAACATCTCAATCCACCCATGGCTTGCATCGAGGAACTAAAGACTCTCTGAGGAAGCACTCATCATCAATTCCCCCTATGGTCTCGCATCGTATTAAAAGACACTCTTGAGAAGCCCATACGTCCATTCTCACTATGGTCTACTACACTAGGTTCTCACAGTGTTGTGTGGAAATAAACATGCATAGCGCGCGTATATCATCCAAGTAAAACTCAAAAATACTTTGCTATCATTCTATGGATCAACATCATAACAAAGCAGCAGTTCCATTATCCTACAAATAGGCATGGAAACTAGAAAAAGCCAAACAAGCAAAACATGCACGGAAAGCATCCAGAGTATAACAAAAACTACTCTATTCACAAAGGTAATCCTCTACTATATAAATCAAGGAAGCATGCAATCAATCAAGGGAAAACCAGGAAAACGCACAATTCCCATTCAAGTGAATTTTAACAATTGCACAAAATACTCAAGGACTTTCTACAAAAAGGCATAAACCACCTACATGGATGCTAGGAGATCAAAATACTTGAACCACGACGACTGATTATCCCTAAAACATTGTAGATATGAGAACATTCACAAAACTTTCAACCATAGATAACTTGAGGAGGATGAAGAATTGGAAATCAAGGCTCAATCATAAGGAATAACTCACCGTTTCACTTCCAACGCAATCGACAGAGCAGGAAATAGAGAATAGAAGGAGGTATAGTGGCTCGGGGAAGATCCACAGTCATACGGTCGCTCTCAGATGAAGATGCTAGAGAAGAAGACTTTTTCCTTGATTAGGCGCGACCCCAGTCCGTTTAATGAAAAAAAAAGAAAAGTACACAGTGTGTACTTTTAGAGTACACGGTGTGTACTATTTTTTTCCATACTCCGTAAAAAACGGCCTCCATGTGACCCCTACACACCGTGTGGGTGGCCCGGGCACAGCCAGCACACAGCTTCGATCCGGAGAAGAGTACATGGAGTGTACTCAGATATTACATGGCATGTACTTCAAAAACTTCCAGAAGGTTTATTTTTCACAAAAACATTAAAAAAAGGATAGACGTTCCTGAATCGAAGGTCCAAGTTCTTACAAACATCCCCCCTTAAATAAATTCATCCCCGAATTTCCCTAGCGAGGCGTAGAAGAAGAAACCCTGAACAGCTCCATCCATTGCGATCGTACATCGGCCTCCCTCTCCTAGGTCTCGTAATGTACTCGCCCATGATGCCATAGCACCCGGACAAGATGGAAAGACTGCCCATGGAGAACCATCGTACTGCGATCGACAATCCGAATGCGATGCTCCTCAAACGACACATCCACTTCGAGCTCAACCTCCCTGGGCTGAATGACATGAGACCGGTCTGAAAAGTATTGTCGGAGATGAGAGACGTAGAAGACATCATGCATGGACCGGTACCTCTGGGGTAGCTGCAACTGATAGGCAACCGACCCAACACTCTCCAATACCTCAAACGGTCCGACGTACCACGGTGAAAGCTTACCATGTCTCTGAATCCTCTTGTGTGCCAACCTCAGTGTGACATTCAGGAAAACCTGATCCCCAACCTCAAACTCTAGAGGTCGTCTCCACTAATTAGCATAAGACATCTGTTGAGACTGTGTCATAGCCATCCTCTTCCGAATCATCTCTACCTGCTCTAATGTCTCCTGAACAAGACGAGGTCCCAGAAAGGCTGCCTCTCCGCCTCTAGCCAGCATAATGGTGATCGGCATGGCCTACCGTAAAAAGCCTCGTATGTTTCCATCTGAATGGCCGCCTGGAAACTATTGTTGTAGGAGAACTCCAACCGAGGAATATGCTTCTCCCAAGAACCTCCAAATTCAATAATGCAAGCTCAGAGGATATCCTCAAGGACATGGATCGTACACTCAGACTGGCTATCATTCTGGGGATGGTATTTCGTACTCAGAAGTACATGGGTACCCAATGCCTTTTGAATACCCTTCTAGAACCAAGAAGTAAAGCGTGCATCCCTGTCTGAAACAATATAGCGTGGAACTCCATGCAGACGAACGATCTCTCGGATGTAAGGTTTTCCCAGATCATCGATAATGAAGGTCTCCTTGATCAACAAGAATTGAGAAACCTTTGTAAGCCTGTCGATGAAAACCCAAACAACATCGTTCCCTCGAGGCGACCTCAAAAACCCAGTCACGAAGTCCATCACAACATCGTTCAACTTCCCCTCCGGAATGGGTAACTTCTGTAAAAGGCTTGCTGGTCGCTGGTGCTCCACCTTCACCTGCTGACAAGTAGAACTCTGCAAGACGAAACCAGCATCATCTTTCTTCATACCAGGCCACTAGTACTGGTAATGAAGATCTTGATACATCTTGGTGACTCCAGGATGAACTTCCCAAAATGAGAAATGAAAATCCCACATCATCTCCTCGCGTATGTCTGTCGGCACCCATACGCGTCCCTGGAAACGCAAGATATCATCCTCTCCCACTATCCATCCAGGAAGAGGGTCTTCTCCTGACACACTCTCCCATAAGAATAGGCCTTCTGAGTCTGATAGATGCCCCATCCATACCCGATCAAGTAGTGTATAGGTTACAGATACAAAAGATGAGAAAGTCTGTCCTTGTCTGTCATGTACCTCCAGATGCATCTTAGAGAACAGAGCCATAAGCTGCCACTCACTGCTGGCCTCCTGAAATGCCTGAATCTGAGTTCTCCTGCTCAACGCATCTGCCACTGCGTTTCCCATTCCAGGCCTATAGGCAAGCTCAAAATCAAAAGACTGAAGATACTTGACCCACCTGCGCTATCTCAGATTCATATCATGCTGAGTGAAGATATACTTGAGACTCTTGTGGTCGGTGATGGCCAAAAAGTGCTATCCCAGATGATAATGTCTCAAATATCATAAGGCATGAACAACACCTCCCAAATCCAGATTGTGCGTAGGATAGTTCCTCTCATGTGGCCTTAACTGTTGAGACCCGTACGCAACAACTACATATCCTTGAATAATCACATCACCTAGTCTGATACCTGAAGCATCACAATAAACTGTTTAGATCTTGCCTAGTTCTGGAAAGACTAGTATTGGTGCTGATGTGAGCCTTCCCATCAACTCATGAAAGGCTGACTCGCAAGAATCTGACCATAAGAACTTTTCCCCCTTCTTGGTCAGACCTGTCAAAGGTGATGTTAGGTGTGAAAAGTGTTGAATGAAGTGTATGTAGTATCCAGCCAGCCCTAGGAAACTCTGTACCTCAAAATTGTTATTCAGATGCTCCCAGAAAACTACAGATCTCACTTACTCTGGGTCCACAGATACTCCTTCCTCTGAGAAGGCATGACCCAAGAAGTGAATCGGATCCATCCAAAAGTGGAATTTCTAGAGTTTATCATAAAGATGATGCTCTCTCAGTGTACTCAGAACGATCTGATGGTGTGTGGGATAGTTGTGTTGCGTGTGAGAGTACACCAAGATATCATCCACAAAGACCATGAAGAAGGAGTACAAGTAAATATGGAACACTCGGTTCATCATTGCCATGAAAACTACATGCGCCTTGGTTAGACCGAATGACATGACTGTATACTCGTATAGACCATGACCGCTCTTGAAGGCAGGAAGAGGTATATCTGATCGTCTAACATGCAACTGATGATAACCAGACCTCAATTCGATCTTCGAGAACACCCGGGCTCCTCGAAGATGATCAAAGAGGTCATAGATTCTCAGCAAGGGATATTCATTCTTGACTGTTAATTGGTTCAGCTTCAGATAATCCACACAATGCCAAAGGGTACTATCTGCCTTCTTCGCAAACAGGACAGGCGAACCACAATGATAATTAATGGGTTGGATGAAACCCTTTGCCTGCAACTCCTCCAACTGCTTCTTGAGCTCCTGCAACTCCGGTGTAGCCATCCTATATGGAGGAATGGAGAACGTTGATGCTCCTAGCACGAGCTCAATAGAATATTCTACCGCACGCTCTGGATGAAAACCCAAAAAGTCCTCTGGAATGATGTCCCTAAAATGAACCACCACTGTAGGAATGTCCAACTGCAAAGTCCCCTGATCATCCAGATATAGACTAAAAATCTGGGTTGTCACCCTTTTTAGCCCGTGATGCTCAAGTCCTTCTCGAATCGCCTAATCATCCCATTCGCCTGTATGAAAAAAAGATTCACCCTCTGGTGAAACGAAACTCACTCTACGGTGATAACAGTCTATGAATTCTTGGAAGGGAACTAGCCAGTCTATCCTGAGGATGAAATCATAGCATGTAATCTCCAGGACATAGAGATCCCATATGAAATGATACCCTGCAACCTTGAGAGGGAACTCTCTACACTGGCGTAAACTAGATGTTCTCATCCCCAAAGGTGTGTCTAGTGTCAAAAAGTCAGCATAAGAAAAGACATAGATCCCAACACTCTCCACATCAGTAATAGAGATGAAGCTATTCTTAGCACCTGTCTTGAAAAGTTATAAAGATAAAACTGAGGCTACTAAAATTGTAAATCGAACTGTATAAGGGACGAGATCCTTCTCCTGATATGTCTGCTCCACGGAGAAAGACTGGCCTGTACTGCGACCATGCACCACAGGCTGACCATTCTGAGCTGATCCGCCGTGCTGGTGCTGAGGGATTGGTGGCAGACCGCCATGGCCTCGACCTCCACCTCTGTTCTAACGGACATAAGAACTCCAGTTCCCCGACTGGTGAGAAATTGGTGGTGCTTCTCCTGAACGAGGATTCATGGAAGAACCCCAGTCACCAGCAGCTGGGGATAAAACCTAGCAGAAATGCTGAAGGTGACCCATCTTTCCACAATATCGGCACTCCAAGGGCTCTCTCTAGCACTACAACCTTGTGTTCCCTGACCGTCCACACTGGTAGCATATCACTTGGCTACCTGATGATGCATCCCGCTTCCTCGGATCTCCGCGCGTAGACTCCCTACTGTGCTTCCTGCTATCATCTATAGGAAAACTAGCTCTAAAGGTTGAACCACCCTGGCTCGTAGCTCTGAATTCTCTCATATTGCGCTTTTCAATTAGTGCATGATTGACGAAGGAAGTGATGGAAGTCAAATGGAAGAGATTCACCTACGAGCGGATCCCCCTCCGGAGACCATCCTCAAAATTCCTTGCCGAGAACACCCCACTACCATATCAGAGGGGTGTGAAATGTTGCAGCTTAGTGAAACAAGAGGAATACTCCATGATAGAAAGAGTATCATTCTCTAATATCATGAACTCCTGGGCTCAGTCGGACCTCAGGGTCTTCATGTAGAATTAGTCCAAAAAGTCACACTGAAACTCCTCCCAAGCCATAACCTGCTGGTGACCTGCCCGTGAGATCACATCCTACCACCTCATGGCGGAGTCTCGGAGCATATAGGTAGTGAGCGTGATCTGCCTCTCTAGAGGTGTCTTTAGATGCTTGAATATAGTCATCATGGCTTCAGGCCATGACTCTGCAGCATGAGGTCCTCCTTCCCTCGAGAACGTGGGAGGATGCTGCTGCTGAAAAACCCGCATCTAGTCTACCACAGTTGGGGCAGGAGGCGGTTCTCCCTGAATGGTCTGCATCATCCTCATAAACCCTTCCCGGAACTGTGCATCAGCTCCTCCAACTGGTATGACAGCCGGTGCCAAGGCTGGCCCGACTGGAGGATCGGTAGGGAGTCCCTGATCAGCCATATTTGGCGTCTAATCACTGCCTGGCGACAAACATTCAAACATGGGACGTCTCGGAGGCATATCTATGAAATATCAAAAGAACACCTTAGATTAGAAAAACAAGGATAGGAAACACAAGAGTAAAAAATGGGAACAGGGTTAGGAAACACAAAAGTTTACAAAACACGACTACACGACGTGTATAAAAACTACATGGTGTGTCTTCTTAAACCAATGACATGGGCGTGTACCCCAACCATATAGGTCCTGTAACACCTCAAACTACTCGGATTTTTGACCCCACACATGGACTATACTTCAAAACTATTCCCCTCCCTGGTTATCTTTACACGGCTAACCCACATGGTCCGAATTAACCCGAGTCTACATGACGTGTTCTAATCAAACACGAAGTGTACTAGACAAGATTTGGTGGCCTGTGTTGTTATATACAAGGCCTTCTACATGATCGAACCTTACAGAATGTCTTTCAAACAAACATGGCCTGTATAGGTGAAGGTGACACCGTCCCGTGTTGTTTGTGACACGGCCAGGTACCTGAACAAGACTACAGGGCATGTTCCGAATACAACACATCGTGTCGAAGAGAAGGTCACACCGACCCTTGTTGTTCGTGACACGGCCTGGTACCTAGAATGGACTACACAACGTCTTTCTTTACAACACAGCGTCTTCTATCTGAGCTTCCCCGACCCATGTTGTTAGTGACCCAGCCGGGTACACGACTCCGAACTACATGACGTGTACCAACCATACACGGTGTCTTCTTGATGTTATTCTCACGAAACCGTGTTTCTACTCACACAGTCAGTGACATGACCTGAAAACTACACAAGGAGTATACGAAAAGTACACGCTGTGTATTCTGGGTTTTTCTGGGGAGTAGCTCAAAAACTGCACAGAAGCCCAGAAACACTGAAAAAAAGTCATAGTGGATCCAAATTCCAATCCGTGAGGGCCCATACTCCCTGAAAATCAAAGCATGGCATCTCCTATAGTTATAGATAAGAGAAAACATGATCATGATCCAGAAATTTCTGATTCGAGAGGGCCCATAACAACTGAAGAATCAAAATTTGGCGTTCATTTCAGCAAAGTAGGAAACAATCAATACTCTAACATGGCATCATAGACTCTATCAAGCATCTATCACAACAGCATGCATAATCTACACATAGTCTATCACAATAGCATGAAATCGCTAATGCACCCTAGATGGCATGGCAAGAATGCATGGAATGTGATTTATACAAGTGCCTATGTGCTACATGAGATGGAATACCCTCATCTAATCGGGTTGCGACAGAAATAGAACTGCAATCGTCAAGAAAATAACAACACAATGATATTGAATCACTCTATGTGGAATCATATCAACCGTAAAATCTCAATAGCAGCAAACATCAATTAACGAGGTCGTATGGCTTTTCTCAGTACATGGGATAGCTACTCCCAAGAACATATTAATAACAAGTACGGAATTTGTCCTATCCCTGGCTATAGTCTCCAAATATTAAAGAAATAGAAAAGAACTCTTCTGATACCACTTTGTAATGACCCGAATCCAGAGCCCTTCCACTGGTGCCCCGTACCCGGTTTTCCACATGACCTCAAGAGCATTTCCCCAAATGCCAGAGGCTTCTAACCATTACTGAGGGACTTAGTATGTTATTGGGGGAAAATATGCTCTCATTCGATAAGGTATACAAGGTCAGGAAAACAACAGTCAATAGCGGAACTAGTAACAACATACATAACTGAAACCAAATAGCGGAAGCAATTAATATATAGTAATGATGATAATTATGCAGTAGGTAAAAGTTTCTACGGAAAGCAGCAAAGACGACAATGTGATGAAATACAAGTAAAACAAAGTACTAAAATAATGGAAACTCCTACAGCATCGTAAGACTAAGCTCAGTCCCTTGCTATCCATCTCCAAGCAATCAAGTTCCAGGAGTTGAAGGGCGCTTTCCCTTATCTATTCCCGCAACAACAAAGTTTGGTTAGTCCCAAAAGCATGGCCCAAACAGGGTGTGAGATACAATCCCTGTAGGCAATCACCCAATGATCTTTTCCAAATAGTCAATGTATACAAGGCAAGTAAAAGTGCGAAAAAAGTAAACAGAAAAGCACACAACAGCTACAATACACAATTCTAGCATATAATTTACAAAAGTAAACAACCAAAAACAAGTAGAAAATCGGTAACCCTCTTGGTAGCTGTCACAGCATAACCCCTATGGTTCATCCTACAAGTACTGGCAACCCTCTAGGAGGAACATGCTGTATCACCCCTCTGGTTCATCTAAGAGTAGACTTTTTGAGGAAGCACTCACTATCAATTCCCCCTATAGTCTCATATCATACTAAAGGCTCTCTGGGGAAGCACTCAACATCTCATTCCACCTGTGGTCTGCGTCGAGGAACTACAGACTCTCTGAGGAAGCACTCATCGTCAATTCCCCCTGTGGTCTCGCATCGTATTAAAAGACACTCTGGAGAAGACTTTACGTCCATTCTCCCTATGGTATACTACATGAGTTTATCAAAGTCCTATGTGGAAATAAACATGCATGGCATGCGTATATTTTCCAAGTAAACCTCAAAAGTATTTGTCTATCATTCTAAGGCTCAATAGAATAACAAAGCAACAGTTCCACTATCATACAACTAAGTATGGAAACTGGAAAACACCAAACAAGAAAAACAGGAATGGAAAGCATCCAGAGTACAAAAAAAAGTACTCTATTCCCAAAGGTAAACCTATACTATAACAATTAAGCAAGAAGTAAATCAATCAAGGGATAACAGGAAAATGCACAATTCTCGTTCAAGGGAATTGGCACAATTGCACAAAATACTCAAAGACTTTTTACAGAAGGGCAAAAACCACCTACCTGGATGCTAGGAGATCAAAATAATTGAACCACGATGACTGATTATTCCTATAATGATGTAGATCTGAGAAAACACACAAAACCTTCAACCTTAGATAACGTGAAGAGGAGGAAAAATTGGAAAACAAGGCTCAATTAGAAGGAAGAAATCACCGATGTGCTTCCAACACAGTCGACAGAGCTCAAATTGGGGAAAGGATGGAGGAACAGTGGCTTAGAGATGATCCACGGCCTTACGGTCACTCTCGGATGAAGAATCTGGAGAATAAGATATTTTCCTCGATTAGGAGTGACCCCTGTCCATTTAATGAAAAAAAAGTACACGGGATGTACTTTTAAAGTACACGGCGTGTACTAGGTTTTTCTGTACTCTGCCAAAAATGGCCTCCACATCACCCCTACACACCGTGTGTGTGGCCCGGGAAAGGCCAGCACAAGGATTCGAGTCGGAGAAGAGTACACAGCGTGTACTCTAAAAGTACACGGGGTGTACTTAAAAAATTTCCCAAAAGATTATTTTTCTCAAAAAAATCCAAAAAAACGAAAGGCGTACCTGGAACAAAGGTCTGAGTTCATACAGTTTCCTGAGGATTCTTGATAATAATGAATCTATTTGGGTGATTGGGGATCGATTAATGATAATAATACATTTATTCACAATATGGGATACTTTCACAGTGTAATTGTTGGGAGAATAGTATTTGTTTGAGGGAGTCCATATAAAAGAGGTTCCATGGAATATACTTTCATAAAGTGACTCATGCATTACTTCGCACTTTTTAAAGGGATTATATAAAAAACTGGGTACACTTGTTTTACTGAGTACAACATTCACCCCTAAAATGATGGGCAGTCAGAATGTACTATATAGGTGATTGAGGATATGATTCAGGCATGTGTCCTATAATTTTGGTAGGTCTTGGGAAAGGAATATGGAATTGATTGATTTTTTCTAAAAAATTATCATGAAACAATAGAGGGGAACCATATTAGGAACATTATGATAGGACATGTAGGTCATTTTCTATGATGGATGAAGGAAGGTGAGTCTGAGTTGTTGGGAGTGAGTCTTAATAAGGAGACATCAGAGTTGGTTCAGTCAACTCGAAATCATTTGGACATGGATAAGAGTATACAGAATTTGAATGATAATCAACATTGATGACCCATAGAGTATACATAGGGTGATCCACTATCACATCGAGAGTCACCCAGACATGGTCATTGTAGGATTTGGAGGCTAGAAAAGTTATCACCAAGCTATTTTGGAATTTTTTGATGTGTTAGACTGAATCAGGCTTATAGCATACCAATTTTCTCTTCCACAATGGTACAATGATATGCATGATATTTTTCATGTGCCACAACATTGGTAGTATCACCCTGAACCATATTAGTTGATCTATGTGGATTATTTTGAGCTTTATATAGAGGCATCCTTTGAGGATCCTCTGAGCCATGTATTGGATCATAGTGAGAATGTGTTGTGGGTAAAGGTCATGTCATCTGTTAATTTATTGTTGAAGCATGGTCTGGGTCAGGAAGATACATTGGAGAAAGAAGTAGATATAAGGTCTCAATGGGATGATATTTTATTCCTAGAATCATAGAAAATATTTACAGTAAATCTCATGGGATATCTTCTATAAGGTGGGGAGAATTTAGGATCCTATCCTTTTCTAGAAAAGTATCATGTGCATTTATAGGTACTATTTTTCATTTTTTAGTACATATTTCATAACTTTTACCTTGGAGTTTTTTTAGTGAAATAAGTTAATTTTTAGATGGATATGGGAAATTTCACAGTAGGTACATAGTTTTACCATTTCGTGCACCCATCCATACAAACCGTTAACCCTTGAGACAATGAGTTTTTCATGGTTGGTGACTTGTTTTTTTAAATCATTCACCTTCTAGGAGGTAATAATTTGGAATTCCAATGTGATTTTCATGGTTTGGTTAAAACATTCACCCTATACAGGAAATTGTGTGTATGGATTCAGTTAACTCAAAAATTTAATATTATATATATGAAGGCCCCAAACTTGACCTCAATTAAACATTACTAATCCTAATCCTATTCCAATCAGTTGTGGATGCTCCCAAATGGATTCACAGGCCATAAAACCTACATTATGAATTATTCAATGTTAGATTGAACATATTTACATCTCTCTATAGGTAAATATCATTCCCATTAGTTGTGCATTCTCTACATATCATTCTCTCATCAATTCATGTTTAATTTTCCCCATTTTGTGTATCAAGTTCTATTATATTATGGTTGATTATTATTTTTATCTGGTTTCTATGATTTGAATCGATATACCATTCTTTGTTGTGTTCTATATCATTCCACATTTATTGGGGATTTCCATTAGGGAGCGTCTGTAAACGATCATGAGGTTGGTGGTCAAAATTAAATTCCAATAGTCCTAAATTCAAATTGTTTCTATGACGTGTAAGATTTCAATTGGAATGATTGTAAATTTAATATTTGATAAGATAAATTAATGGATTGATTAATTTATGGAAACATTTAATTGTATTAATTAATTATTGAATTAATTAAATGATTGGTAGATGTGAAATGGGTGTAATTGGATTATATAATTGGTGAACTAGTTAATGCAATGTGTAATTGTGGAATTGATTGATTAATTGAATAATGACTTGGATAATTGATTAATGTAATGTTATAATTTTGGTATTGGATTAATTAATTTGTTAATTATTTAAGGGGTTATTGTGATTGTGGCATTGGATTAATAAATCAATGAATTAATTAATGTAATGTTATGATTGAGGAAGTGAATTAAATAATATATTGTATGATTGGTCATGTAATGTGTTTAATATTTATTTGAAAATTAATAAAATGAGAAGTTTGTATTAACATTGATGCTTTTAAAATTTTGGTACAAGTGTAATTGTGATATTTCTGATCATGTGATATATGTGTGTGGGACAAGAACTACTGCTTCAAAAACCCATAGCAAAAAATTGATAATGTGTATTGGAAATGGACTGATTCCTCTAAAGAACATATTTATGTGTTGATAAATAAGTTCAGGATGTCGAATACTACTTCAAAAATCCCACTTGTGAGATTTTGTGATTAAAATGTTGTAGGTCATTGACTACTACATCAATTATCATGGGGTTGAAGACATGGAATTCTAGGCCCAAATTGTAGGCATTGAAACAGGGTTCCAATTTTTTTAATATGAATTAAATTGATCTAATAAATGAAAACCATTTTATGGTGAAATGTGATGTCCCATATGGATATTTTGAGACTCTAGAGTGGGCCGAAGCAGGTATTGACGAGTTAGATGTTCTGTGGAACTTAGGAGATTATGTAGTTAATTAAAGGATAAATAATTTTTTTTAACTATTTACCTCTGAATTTTACATTATTTTTTATAAAACTACATATGTAGATATAAATTTTATATTGTTTATACATATTTCGTGGTCAGCAAATATGATGTACTCACACCCTACTCGGGATGCTTAATCATTAAACAATTAGACTTTAGGTTTTCCAGAAATGATATGAAAAAAAGTCTTATATTATAGGTCTAATATGGGATGAATCAAGGATGAAGGAACCCAAATTGGTATGGGGACACTCTTGGGAGTTTTCAGTTCCTTTTTGGGTTTTAATTTTTCCACATAACATATATTTGGCATGACTTATATAATTATTGAGTTTTTTATATTGTATTAATTTTTTTCATCATGTGATATTGGTATTATTCTGGTGAAGGTTTTATCTAATTTTTGTTATTTATTTACTTTCATTTGTGGTATACTTTACTATTAAGGATATATTCTACCCATGATCGATACATGACCCTTGCTGCTAGTATGAAGCCTTGGGCATACTGGGACATGTTCCTCAGGTCATGTGACTGACCGGAACAGGAGATTGGTGTGTGGAACAAGGGTCAAGAAATCAAAAAAAACTAATAAATACTACTTTTTATAAAAATATTATGATATAGAAATCACACATTTATTATCTACCTCTCAGATTAAATTAATTCACCTTCCTTATTATAATCTTTATGGTTTCCATGTATTTCTTTTAAAAAATTCTCATTATCACACATTTACTATCAAAATTATTCCATATTTATGATTGACTATATTCCACTATCACAAATCCATTTCATTATCCCTTTTCAATATTCTTCATACTACCAAAATCAATCCTTGATTGTCCTTATTCCTGTTTCAAATACTTAGATCTAATATTATTTAATTGTATATATATAAATTATTTTTAAATGGTTATTGATATGATATATGGAATAAAAATTGTTTATGAATAATTCTGTGTCTACTTTACATGATGTTATTGTGTGATAAATTAGGAAATAATTCAAGGAATGTGTTTAATTAGCATATTTCACTTTCATTTGGTCATATCATTTTTCACATGAATATAATTCTCAAGTTATCCATGATCTTAACATTACCATATTCTATTTGATAATTTAATTTTTTTTATATGGTAAAATACCTCTCATTATCAATAACCAATTATTTGATAATAAATTTTCCACAAAAAAGAGTACTATAGGTATGAACATCTCTCATTATTACCAATGAATTATTTTATTCGGGACCACATTTTCATTCCCACCAATGGTGTCCTCTATTTTGGTGATATATAATAAGGATAATTTTAGTATAATTATAATTATTATCTTTACCCATTTTTGAATGTAATATTTTATATTATTTTAACTATATTAGTTTTCAAAGAATGTATTTCATAATATTAAATAAAATTGGTTTCAACCATGTTAATTTTTTATGTTTCACTCAATTTTTCGATAAAATCTATGTCTTTTCAGTTATATTTTTGTTTTAACTATTTATAATAGGGTTTTACAAAAGCTCTCCATCTGTGAAATTTTTTATGGAATTTAATTTATACATCATCTCTTATTACAATGTTTGGAAGGTTTCAGGAAATCTTTTGTATTTTCCCTTCAATTTTTCTTCCATGTATTATCTCACATGTTGTGATGTTTCAAGAAGAATTTAAAATTTATTATGATATGATTTATTTTATAAAATGACATTTTTTGATATTTTATGACAATTTATGGTAATGTAATGTGAAATTTTTAGAAAATATATGAATCTTATAATTCTTCAAATGGTTCATTTAGATATATTTATGACTAATTTTATATTAAAATCTTCTCATTGATTAATAATGAGTGGGGGTAACATAACACTATCCAATTAATTGGATTATTCTTATATCTCTTGATATATTTAGGTAGTAACAACCCTGGGACTATGATAATTTTTTTATATTTATTAGTATTTATTTTTTAAATAGTTCAATATAGTATGTTAAGTATTTCTTAACATAAATATTTTTTTAAACAAATTTATTATATGTTTATATATAAATAACCAATTTAAATAATATATATTTTTAATTTTAAAAACTAATATCATTTTTGACTCATCATATATATTTTTTTTTGTATGAATTTTTCATAATTTTCTAAAAAATATTTTTTTGTTGAATAGTGTAAAATATATTTGTTTTTTAAATATAGTATTTTTATGACATCTTCAAGACATAATTTTGAGGAAAAATTTATTAAAATTGCGAATGGATAAATTATAATAATATAGTATAAATATTTCACAATAACTAATTCATAAAATGTAAATTAATATTTATTTATTGATAGGTAAAGAAACTTTTTTGGTTTTGATGTAGTGCATATGCAACGTTGAAAAATTAAAATTTTGTTCATTATAGAAAATAATCAACTGATAAATATTATTCTCCAGACTTTTTTATTAATAATTATGTATAATTGATCAGTCTTCCAAATATATTTGAATTTTAGAGCTATATAATTGAATTTTATCCAAATTCATGTACAATGCATATGGAAGCCAAAAAAAGACAGATTAATAAACTAAATAATTTTTCTTGACAAGGATAAGAGTAATTATAATTAAAGAAAGAAGATAAATTATTATGTTGAACCATATTAATTGATTTTTATAATATTAATTTATTTTCAATTTTTATATATTAAATAATTAATTTTAATTCTTATGCAATGTCGATGCGCTGCTTATGAAAACATAAGATTAATAAATAAATAGCTTTTCATTTAAACTATAAGAACCATTAAATGATAAAAATGAAAAATAATTCTAATTTCTGTATAATTATAGTATAATATCTTATTTTTATTCTAATTTGGGTACTTCTTGGACCCAAAATAATAACTTTAAGACATTTAAAATATTTTTTTAAAATAACGTCAAGTTGTTCACTTTATTATTTTTAATTAGTATAACATTTTAATATATAGTTTATCTTTATAAATTTTGGACTATAAGATATAATTATAATACACAAAATTTTATATTCCTTATAGAAATTTAAATTTAATTTTTAGGTAATTAATAATTACCCAAATGGATTATACAACTATGATTGAGTAATTATTTCATTAATGGAAAATTCACTTAAATGATATTAAAAATATTTAAATAAGTATAATTTGGGATTTTAAGGTTATCCACAAATTCTATGAATGAATATGATATTCCTAGGATATAATAATTTTTTTATATTCAAATATTTTTTAAATGTTTTTAAAATAATAGTTATGAATAGTGTTTAATTTCACAATAAATATTTTTCCGGAATATAATATTTTATTATAGTATTTAAGAATTGTTTTTAAAAAAATTTAAAAAATGAAAATATTTTGTCAAAAATGTTATATCATATGACTTTTAGCCCTATTTGAAGTCTTAAAACCTATATTAAACGTATTATATTTCAATATTTTATGTAATTATTTAATTTTTCCTTACCTAAATTTTAAA
Source organism: Viscum album (assembly GCA_963277665.1). Taxonomy (NCBI): domain Eukaryota; kingdom Viridiplantae; phylum Streptophyta; class Magnoliopsida; order Santalales; family Viscaceae; genus Viscum; species Viscum album. Next base: position 753,020,636 of record OY728127.1, read on the forward strand.
AGGGGACTCATTTCTTGGTCACACAAAAAAATCAATTCCAAGAGACTTAAGGAGGTTCTAAAGGAGAAATATTCAAGAGGTAAATTCCTTATTCTTCTTTTTAAAATTTTTCTTCACCTATACATTCATCAGCCCATATCAAATGATTATTGATACTCTAATATCATTTATGTATAGGAATATTATTCTATTAATGGTGTATTCAACATCAAATATATTATTATGTTCTTTTACTTATAAAAAATAAATTGATGTCCCCAGTTTTTATATTCACCATGTTCATATATGATGAGTTTTTATTCCATTTAACACATTCATAGGATGTTTAATAGAAATTATATTGGTTTAAAATGAACTATATATATATATATATTTCTCACTTATTGCTTATTTTTTTCATTTGAATATAAAATCATTATTTGTCCAACCCTGATGTGAACACCGTGAAAACAATTGAAGTAACAAAATATTATTAATAAATGGGTGAAAATATGTTATAAAAATCATATAAGTTATTATAAATATTAATTTATCTCTACGATAATATGATGACACTCTATAAACCATTTTATATTTTGTTTTAATTGGATTGAAGTAATACAATCCCGATGTAGGGAATTTCACATTAAAATCATTCTAAATGTCTATTTTTTTAAAATTCAAAATGATTATTTATTTTAACGTATATGACATGATTGGATTTTCATGATTTCAATTCACCTTATTTATCTTAATTTATATTTTCAATATATTATATTTATTTTAAAACAAAATGTTTTCCTTTATTTGTGCGCAATATTCTTAAAAAATAAGTGATTTTTGGTAGGTAATGTTTTTATGATGCAAGTCTTCATGTTTTATGATTATCTTCTAGTTCTAGAGAATTTATTATGATGATGGGATTCACCAATATGAAAAAAATATGGTTTGGTCCTTTATATCCCTCTAATTCATTGGTTATTCTAAGTGTAACTGTGATGGTTACATCATAAGGTAGCTGTGAGGGATACATTGTAATGTAGTTGTGTGGATTACATTGTAAGGTGACTATGAGGGTTACAAGTCATATGTTAGCTGCAAGGGTTATTATCAAAAGTAATTAGGGAAATCATTCCCCATATTACTTAAATGGTTTTTGATTTCTATGTTTTATATAAGCCTCTTATATTCTCAGAGTAAGTATATGGTACATTGAAGGGAATAAAGTATATATTTATCGTGTTAAGTATATGTGGTGTAACGGTTTATTTGTTTTTTATGTCCCGTACTGTCCTTTCAGTGCTCATAACAAAATTTAAAAATATTTTTACAGGGTTAAAGGATAAGTAAGATAAATTAATCCAAGATAAATTTTGTGATGATTTTTCATAAGAAGATATCATTTTAAAAAAATATATATATATTATGGAAAAATAGATATTTTTTTAGTAGTATCCACTTGTTATACTTTTGGGTTGTCTTGTATGAGTGATAATAAAAATATCTAAAACTCTAAACTGAAAAGATCATTGGAAATGGAGAAAAATGATTTCTATTTGAATTATCTAGAGTATATAATGTTTAAAGCTAGGATATTTTATTTTGTATAAAATCATGGTTTAGATAACATTAGGGTTTTGGTTGATGTTAATATAATTCCATAAATGATTTTAACTCTCTTGATAATTTTAAAAGAAAAAAAATTTAGGATTACTTTGTTCCTTCCACAATGAAATTCTTATTAATAATGGTTTACTAAAAACGAAATAGGGAAGAAGAAGTAGGAATACACTAAGTGGATGAAAATATTAATAATTTTCAACCTAGAATGGTAGGAATTAGAACTGAGAAGTTTCTGATAGTATTCAGTCAATTTAAATATGTTATAAACAGTTGTGGAATCCATATAATAGAACAACCACATCTATCAAAGGTACTTAATGATAGTGGAAATGTTTTTGAGGTGACACCCTCATGATTTCAGTGGAACATATAACCCAATGGTTGATAGAGGGTGAATTAAATCCCATGAAAATATATTCAATGTGATGGGGAGTATGGATAATCAAAATTTTAGTCATTCCCATTTTCTTTTTCTATGTGAAGCTGACTAGTGGTCCTCAACAGTCAAGAATATAATTGAAATAGAATATATTGATGCATTGTAAGGGAAATTTTTTAAAAATATTCACTTTTTAAAATATTTTAATAAGTTTATTCATTATTGGATGGAAAATAAATTACATTAATTGAAACAGAAGAGGGATGATTCAGTGGTTTTGTATAAATAACAATTCACTCATATGGAATGGTATACTCCAAATCCTATTTTGGAACTCAGTAGTAAAATAAAACGTTTTTACTCAATAATAAATCCATGAAATTGAGAGGATTTGGACTCCCATGAATTGAAAAAAAATGAGAAATTTTTTTGATGTGTCGAGAGGGTAAAAATAGAGTTTCCTTATGATCATGTGTATATTGAAAACAATCAGATAAAAAGGTCCATATAAAATTCAATGGGAAAGAATAAATCGATGATATATAATGGAAAGATAATAAAGCTTCCATTTTGTGGAATGTGTGGTAAAAATAACTTGGGGAATGCCTTAACAAATCTGGGAAGTGTTTTCGATGTCAACATTTTGGACATATGGCCCATGATTGAATGAAAATGATAATATGTTTAATTCTTATAAGAAAATAGTAAGGTGTCAAAAATGTGGTGAGATAGGGAATTACTAACATACCGACCAATATAAGGACTGGAATGCTTGGAAGATGCTAAAATATAATAAAAAAGGTGTAGTGAAATCCTTTTCAACTACATAAGCAGAGTCTAAGCTATCCATTTTTGTGGCATCAAGTACATTTTTTGTTTAATATTGATTTTATTATGTATTTTTTGATGTGGGGTGTACATATTCCTTCATTTTTGTGAAACATTTTTTATATATGATATTTCATCTCAAAAAATAAATTCAGAACCCATGGTTAAAACCATTAAGAAAAATATTATAGAAAAAAAGAAATATAATAATCTTTTATTTTTTGTGTAATGAAATTTCCTATAAACCCTATTGTTTTACCCTGAGTTGAGACAATGATTATTCAAGGTATGTATTGGATATATATTTACCAAGATAAGATTGATTTTACAGATAATGAATTAGTTTTTCAGAATGATTTTTAATTTGTATACAGGAATGAACATATACCATTGTTAACTTATCTGGAAGATGTTAAAATATTAAACCACAAAAATTAATGTTATATTGCACATATTATTGAAAATAGTTTTTCTATTCAGATTAATGATGTTACAATAGTTAATGAATTCTTATATGTTTTTACTGATGAGTTTTCCAATATTATACTTGATCGAGGAGATGAATTTAATATTTACATAGTTCCTGATGACAACCTAATTTCAAAACCCCTTTATCTAATGGCTCATGTGGATCTTCTAGAATTGAAAAATCCATTTTTTTAGTCTATTGATATGTTACCATTCAACCTAGCACCTCACCATGTGTTTATTTTGTTTTTTGGTAAAAACAATGTTTCAACGAGGCATTACATTGATTAATGATCTTTTAATAACATTAATATTATGAATAAGTATCTATTCCACAAGTCTATTAATTTTTTTTATCAGCTCTAGTGATATCATTTCTTTCAAAGATTTAAATGAGATTTGTGTACCATAAGTCGAAGGTGAATATGGATGAAATTCCAAAATTATATTTTCATAATAGATATGGGAATTATGAGTTTTTTGTTATGACCTTTGGTTTCAAAACTGATCCTACTATATTTAAGGATCTTATGGATAGAGTATATTGTGAATATTTTGATGAGTTTGTTACTGTTTTTAGTAATGACATTTTGGTTTCTATAATAATCTTTTAGGATCATTAAAAACATATATGTATTATTATAAAAACTCTAAATGAAACAATATTACACATATAATTTATAAAATGTGATTTTTGGTTATAAAATATTTTTATTCTTGGGAAAATTTTCAATATGGATGGAAAATTAGTTTATACCGCCATAAAAATTGTTCATGAATGTTAAATACCTTGAAATGATACTGATATTTTTGGTTTTCATAGATTTGTAGGCTATTACTGATGGTTTTTGAAAAAAAACTGTAATCTAGATTAATAGCATATTTAACACAAAACAGATGAAATTTATTTTGATAGAATAATGTGATGTTTGTTTTTAAGAAATAAAATTAGATTGTTGAATTCTCTTCTTTTGGCCCGAACATACAAAAATGTTGATTCTTTCATCTATAATTATTCTTTATTGAAGGTACTTGGATTCGTTCTGATATTGAATGATTAGGTCAATTATTATGCTTTATGACAACTAAAAACCCAAGGGATAAATTACCCCACACATGATTTGTAAATTGAATATGTGGGTTATTCATCAAAAATTATAAGGCATAATTTATATAGATAAAAGTGGGAAATATATAGAAACCATAAATGTATTATGTATATATTTAATCAGAAGGTATTTGATATGATGTGGAGAATATGGATGAAACTAATAATGTATTAATTTTTTATGATAAATTACAATCCTAGAAAAGAAAATAATGTGTTGGATTCCTTGTGTCAAAAACATCATGTTAAATTAACCATTTTATATTGGGAATATAACCCCTTTTTTTATTTGAAGAATTTTCGAATGAAAGTTCTTGTAGTATGAAATTAATCTATTTTTATTCAGGTGTCAGTGCAGTCATCTTTCTTAATAGAATTAAGCATTCATAGAAAGACGAAAATGAGATACATAAATGGTATAATTGGTTCCAAAAAGGTAAGTTGTATGAATTTAATCTTAAAATTGATATTTTTGAGATTTTGGAAGAGATAATTTGTGGCTTCTGTATTCCATATGAAGAGATAATCATTACTTGATTCTCATAGTTCTCAATTTTTTGTTCAAAATGATATTACTACAATATTTAGATACCTTCGAGTGTATTACTGGAGGGACTAAACAAAAAGAGATATTACTGAATTTAACAAGAATGTTTTTACATTAAGTTAGGTTAAAGATGAGTGAAAACTACCAAAGGGGATGATTCAACATTTTATAGTGGAATAGTGGAAATGGAAAAGTATATCCTTAGACTTCATGGTGGGACTACAAAAAACATATCGAGGTAACAATTTGATTTGGGGTATTGGTCATTAGTTGAATAAATTAGCACATTTTCTTCCTGTTCCAGAAACATGTTCTCTAGATCAACTTTCCGAGTTGTATTTTTAATAGATAATAATGTAATATCGAGTTTATCTCTTTCTCACATGTGATTTTTTTTCACAATATCACTTCCTACATTTGGAATGGCCTTCCAAAGTCATTGAGAACTGAATTATTTTTTAGCCCAGCCAATCATTCTTAATATAATGGACTGTTAGAGTGAACTATTCTGATATTGTAGGATATTCATCATGCCTAATAAATGGATTACCAGGGAGGGTTGGATCAACATCGTTCTTTATTTGAGTTTTCTTATAATAATAGTTTTCATTCCATTATACCAATAGAAAATATTTGTGAATTATTTGGAAATCTGTTGTTGAAATCCATCGTTTTGGGATGAAGATACGTAATGTAAGGTGATGGGGGGATAGAATTAATAGAGGAAGTGGCCAAAAATAGGACTGTAATCCAAAGACACATGAGGAAAGCTCAGAGATGACATGAATGTTATACATATAGTAGAAGGAAGGTCATTTCAATCAAGTAGGGGATACTATTTTCCTTAAAATATCTCCTTGTAAATGTATTATTTTATTTTCTATGAAAATAAATCTATTTTAGAGACCCAAATCATGACGTACATAGACATTACATTACTTTTCCAGAATAATTAATACATAACATAAACCAAAATTCAAGGACCGTAATAGTTTAGTGTCTTTAGAAACATGGAACATAATCTTCTAATCATGGTGAAAGATTGTCAATGTCTTAAATAAATATCTTCCCCTTTTTTTATTACATAAAACCTTTCTTTATATCCTGTGGAATAAAACATATAAAGGGAGAGCTCAAATTCCCAATAAGGGTAATAATGGAGAAAATAAAACCAACCATATACATTTGAACTTAAAAACATGAACATAATGTTTAAACTTCAAAATCACAAGAAATGAAATAAAACATGGCAGTACGTAAGGAATAGATCATAATGGAACATAAATCATGATAAAATAGCATGGGAATAAAACTTGTAATTGTGGAAAAACATTAAGCACATGATACAATTTCCATAGTAGCCAAGACATTGCTCCCAAAGACCATCATAGTGGGAAAAGTGCCTTACTGAACCGGGTTTACTTGTTGTTCAAGCACTACATTACTGAACCAGATTTACTTTCCATTTCATCCATGTCTATCTCATGAGATATAAAACTTTACCCAATGATTTGGAGGGAGATATAGGTCCCACCAATCTCATAATGAATTAATTCTTTCATGTGCCACAAAATCATAAATCATACATCATAGCATAACTCATGTAAAAGAAGAGATTCTTAAACATCATGTCATCATAACATAATCCATATAATGAAATGGATATCATTTCATCATAAGAAGAATCAAACCACTTAAATAATGGCGACAATATACTTGAATCATAAACATATTAAATAATGTCATTTTAGATGGAAAAATATTTTTTATAAAACACTTGAAATGAAATCTTGCGGAAAATATCCTTTCTTCTTCAAAATCATTTTCTTTTCACAAAATGCAGGAAAATTTTAAATGAAAAGGGGTTTGTTGAAAATAATAATGCTATATTGTATAGGAAGCTTCAAGAAAAGGATGCTTTATGAAAACATAAAAATCTGTTCATGACGTATAAGTTAAAAATAACATTCTCCTCGTACTTTTTTGAGAAAAGTCAAAAAGTACCTCGTATGGTAAAAAAAGAAACATTCCTTACATTACATGTAGTAAAAGTAAAAAAATTGTTAAAAAGTGCTGTAAATATACATGAAATCATTTTTAGAAAACATGGACATGGATGATAACAATAACCCCATTAAATACTTACGAATAAACAATCTTGGATAAGAATGAGATTGGACTAATTATCCATTACCTTAGGTCCGATATGCTTCGTACTTATCCGAACCTCCTGTATAATGTTTTAAATAATGTCATTTACTTATTACAGAATCATATTCACTGTTATGATATCATATATGGTTCACTTATAAATTTATATTACCCTTTATTTTGTAAATTCCATGTTAAAGAAGCATTTTGGGTAAAATCGTTTCATTTATCATACGTGTTTCCACTTGTTGTTCTTGATATTATTACATATATACTGCTTTACATAATTCAAGAATGTAAAACATGATTTATATATAATATATAGTCAGCATATACATATGTATATGACAGATCGATAAATGGAATTAAATACACCGTTCATGGAGACGGTAGGCCGCACGTACGCATGAACGCTGTTTAGGTTTCCTTATTGAATGGAATGGAATTATGTAGAAGACATACATATATATATACATAAATCCAGTATCATTATTATGTCATATATTTAATTATTATTCATTATATATACTTTATAATCATTCATGAATGGTTAACATGGAGAATGAATCTCATCGCGTCGTGGAGACGGTAATCCGTACGTACGCACGAGCGATGATATCATTCCCATGATCAGTGAATTGTATTTAAGTGTATGTGTAATATTTCAGAATCAATATAACCTTACAATAATCATATATAGTTATTTACTTACACCATTATACCCATCCAAGTAAGGTGGTTGTCGAAAATAGATTACACCACGACGTGGAGACAGTATTCCGTACGTACGCACGTGCGGTGATTTCATTAACCATTGGATGGATAGAATGTGACATAAGTTTGTTTCATATTTACAATAACATATCAGTATTTATGTAATATTGATGTTATTACTTTATAATGAGACAACTAAAGAAGAAGAAGAAGGAAGAAACTCGAGAGAATCGGAACAAGAGATTACCTCTTCTTCGATGCACCTCCTTTAAGACTTCTCTTAAGGATGTAGAGTTGGACTTTCGAGAAGACCAGAACCTCCAAAATTTAGCTAGGGAATCATAGAATAGGAATCTGAAGGGGTTGGATGATATTCAAGGCTCAAAAGGGTGTGAAGAGAAGTGGGAAGCGGTTCCCTTTTTATAAGGGAGGAGAGGGGCACCTTTGAAAATCATAAAAATATTAATTTATAATAAATCTAAAACCACATAAAAACCTCCAAAAATGACTCATATTCGAAAATTAGATGATATAGGGTTGTAATCTCGTCAAAAAAATAAAATTTCGACCCGTATGTCATGACCCGTACTCGGGGCCCGTGCCGTGACTACCCCAAGCCCGCCTTCCATAGGCCAGGGGCTGGCGACTAGCACCAAGGCGTAAATCCTGGTAAAAAGGGAAGGCATTGCCATTGTAAATTAAACAAGCACCATAGAGTAAGCAGGTGGAAAAGTAAACACTATGTAAAAACAGAGTACAACAGAAAGTGCGGAAAAGTAAAAGGGGCTGGAAATACAAGCCCAACAGTAAAGTACAACTCAAAAAGGGAAAACAACAACTGTTAAGTAAAAGCCGCTACACCGAGTTGTCCACTAGAAATCCCACCTGAAGGGTGGGTACAGATAGCTCCACTGCTCCTCGGGTCCCGCCGTCTGCTCCGAGCACGTCCCACCCAGTGGTCCACCTCCAGGTACCGTCCTGCTCTGCGAGCCTCAACCACGATCAACGTTGTCCGTCGTTTGCAACCAACACAACGTAGTGCGGGAATAACACGTGCAGGGGTGAGTATAAGCTACTCAGTAGGGACCCCGAGACCCCTGAAGGTCTCCCAAAATCCACAAAGGATAAACCACAAAAGGAAGATACAAACACGAAGTAACAACCAACACTGCTTAGGTATATGCCCATACATATACCTAAGTCATCAATTCCAATACGCTCCAACCTCCGAGCCCAAGTACAACTCAGTCAACATAGGAAAGTATATGTATTCCACATAGGAAAGCAAAACGAAATCCACACAGGATAACACAACACAATCCACACAGGAAATCAACAAGATTCAGCTCACCCAGGTATACATCATTGAAAAGGTGAAAGAGATGATCAGACATAGATACCGAATCATCTAAGCTGGGACCCACATAGGATACAAGACCAGTTGTCTTCATTGTTTCATCTATGCTGGGACCCACATAAGATACAAGACCAACACTGAACCATCAAAGCTGGGACCCACATAGGATACAAGACCAGCTGTCTTCATTGATTCATCTATACTGGGACCCATATAGGATACAAGAACAGTATTGAATCATCTAGGCTGGGACCCACATAGGATACAAGACCAACACAGCTAGGACCCACATAGGATACAAGACCAGCTGTCTTCATTGATTCATCTATACTGGGACCCACATTGGATACAAGACCATTATTGAATCATCTAAGGTGGGACCCACATAGGATACAAGACCAGCACAGCTAGGACCCACATAGGATACAAGACCAGCTGTCTTCATTGATTCATTTATACTGGGACCCACATAGGATACAAGACCAGTATTGAATCATCTGAGAAGGGACCCACCTAGGATACAAGACCAACACAGCTAGGACCCACATAGGATACAAGACGAGTTGTCTTCATTGATTCATCTATACTGAGACCCACATAGGATACAAGACCAGTATTGAATCCTCTAAGCTGGGACCCACATAGGATACAAGACTAGCACAACTAGGACCCACATAGGATACAAGACTAGTTGTCTTCATCGTCGCAGTCCACTGAGGATCTCTGCACAATCGTCGTCGTTGAAGTCACAACCAGCACTAGGGTTCCCACACACAGCAAGCTCGTTCAAGAGGGTCCGCTCCACGAGCCGAGATACTGATTCCTCAACTGTCACAAAGTCTAGATTTGATGTATCCAAAAGTTCCGTATCATCAACAGGAACTCAACCCAACAGACGGCGCATCAATCAAACGCCCGGTCTGAGAGTTATTGGATTTTTCGTCCCAGGGGCCCAGTTGGTTTTTAAGGAAAAACCAGCCCGAACGTACTCCACCTGAGTCCAATCCTTGGGAAGAGTATTCCAAAAGATCCGTCTCAACAAGAGTAACTCAACAAAGCTGACGACACGTCATTCGGAGGTCCGTAGCTCAAGATATGAGCGTTTCCGCTCTGAGGGCCCGGTTGGTTTCTTGTACGAACCAACCTGGCCGAACTCAAAGTATTCTGAATCCTTGAGTGCGATATACCAAAACGACCATCTCGATCCAATGATCGTATCGCCACTGACAGCGCATCATTTGGAGGTCCGTAGCCCGAGTTATGGGCATTTGAACCTAAACAGTTCAGTATCGGGGGTTTCGGGCCCGGGCCGACCCGGCCCGAGACCCCCCCGGTCGGCCCGAACTGGGTCGACCCGCCCCGTAAGGGTTCGGCCCGGCCCGGCGCGGTGCGGCCCGACCCAGCCCGGCGAGGCCTGGGAGACCGGCCAGGCGCCGGTCCAGCTGGGGAGCGCGCCCAGCGCGCTGCCAGCTCAGCTTCGGCCGAGTTGATTGAAAAAGAGGGGTCGCCCCCCCCCCCCCCCCCCTTGTGAACCGCGCCCCCCCCCCCCCTCATTATGGGGGGCCGTTTAACTGGCCGGGGGAATTTAATTCCCCCAGGGTTTCTCCTTTCCGGCCGCCCCGACCTGGCCGGCCGGCTCCCTCTCAACCGGACCGACAAAGGTCGGTCCCCTTCCGGCTTCCGACACCGGTGGGCCAGCTGGCCGCCGGTCATCTTGATCCCCCGCGGCCTTTGCCGTCCAGCGCGGTGCGACGGCACCGTGCCCCTCCGCCGTGGCCCCGCTCCGGCCGCAGCGCCTTCGACTTCCTTCGACGCGACGCGACGGCGTCGCGTTCTTGAATTTCTTTCCACGGCGCGGCGCGACGGTCCCTCGCAATACTTTTCGTGTGATACCCGCATGGTGCAATGGCACCACGCCATCCCGTTCCATCTGCAAGAAACAAATCATGAACAAAGGATGGGTTCGGCCATGTTTGTGCGGTCTGGCCCCCTTCTCATTAACGATAACATTTTAGACGATTAACCACAAAGTTCGACATGCTTTAGTCAAGAATGGAAAAGTTTAATAAAATAACAATAAACCCATACCTCGGTTTCAAGTGCGGAGAACGCCAAAAAGTCGCGGAAGACAAGCCTCGCGGAGGTCGGGCGTCGCGGGAATCGAATGTCGATTCCGTTGACATCGAGGTGCGTCCAAAGAGGTAACGTCGCTGGAGAAGCTTCGTAAGCTGCCGAAGAAATCCCGAGGAGGAAGCGGTGTCTCCTTTCGTTGACATGGGAAGAAGATCGAAAGAAGCGGCGTCGTCGATCTTCGGAAACACACCGGCTGTGAAGAAGAGAAGAGACGACACATCTTTCTCTTCTTATGGTGACAGCGTTCTTCATCGGGGCCTAAGTGTTCATCACTTTCATCGTCGAGGATGACGAAGAAGACGAAAGCTTCCTAATCCTCTCAAGGTGGCAAAAGAAAACTAACCCAAATAAAATGATTCTAGGGATTATTTTATTTACACAACTAAACCACTTTGAATTTGAAAAGTTTCAAATTAAGTCACTCATCTTAATTAATGACACAAGTTGTCAAAATTAAAATAGATTGGAGTTATTGGGGTGTTTAAGGGGAGTTGAAGAGTTAGGGCTCATGTGGGCCCCAGCACACTTAATCCTCTCAATGGTGGTTATGTGGGTGTGGGTCCCTCCTCTAACTCCCTTTGGGAAGAAATAACCAACATGGATAAAAATAAATTGTGTTTCCACAATTTATTTAACTTCATCTAATTTCCCCCAAATCTAACTCTCAACCCGCATAAAACACAACCTCGGAAAAGGTCCCCTTAAGCGAATATCGACGTTGCGAGTTCATAGGTGCCCTCGGAATTCGATTCCGGGCACTGGTTCAAAATTTAGAAAACCCGCCCTTTCATTCACTGAACGTACCAGAGCCAAACTTCAGAAATTGATTCCGGGCACACCGGGCCTCGGAATCAGGTGTCGTCAGAAACTACGTTCTTGTAAAATTCCAAAAAAAAATAAGAAGAAAATTTCCTTGAAATTTCCGGGTCTTTACATTACTTCCACCATTGGGATTTACATCCCCGAAAAACTTCAACACAAATTAGGGACACAAAGGCGGTAGAGCTAGGCAGTAAGCCACCTCGCCAATCCAGCTGAGGACCTAGAAGGGTCCGATGAAGCATGGAGAAAACATGCCTCTTTGTCCAAATCTCCGTAATCCATGTAGAGGTGAGACCCTCATGAAGATGTGGTCGCCATTCGCGAACTCCAGTGGCCTCCGCCTCCTGTTAACAAAAGACTTCTGCTCGCTCTGAGCTATCCTCATCCGCTCCTGGATGACCTGGACCTTCTCTGGTCCTACAAGAGATGCTGTGAATTCTTCTTTGCCGATAAGAGAAATCTGGTCTCATCCCCTTGATGAACCACTTTCTTTGCCTAATACAGTCAATCTTGACATGGATGATAGTAATCCATACCAAGGATGACGTCGTAAGGCCTCGACGCTACTACCAAGAGATCCAATCGTTACTCTCGCCTCCAAGGGTTGAGTCACACTGTCGGCTTTAGTGTGTGGTAACTGGGTCTCCTCTAGTAGATGTCTCACAATTGAGGGTCAAGTCAATAGTCAAAACTGGAACCTCTTAGTAACAACACAGAATAGGATAGGAATGAAAACATCACAAAGTCATGCGTCTTTTATTATTGCAGCTCATAATACAAGACGCTGCACAATAGAAACAAGGAACTGGAAGTACAAAGGACGTATCCACTAGTTCCGCTCCTGTCCATTTGCTCCCAGTGCTCCATGATCGAAGGCCTTAGCTGCCTGAAGCTGAGCTCTCCCATGTCCACCAACTTCCTGCGGTCGGGGCGGACCTCCTGGTGGTGGCGGTGGCAACACCTCGAAGTGTCGCCCACCATCTGCTACTCGTCCAGCTCCTCTTCCTCGTCCGCCTACACCCTGCGGACCACTGTGGCCGAACCTATGTCTGGGAGGTCCCTCTACCACCTGCTTCTCATCTATAAGACGAGTCGGGAAGTCTCGATCCATGTGACCTCGCCCACTGCATGCGTAGCAATGCTTTCCCCTCGTGTAGCTGGCTCTTCTTCGTGTGCCCCGCACAACCGAATCTTTATCCAGTGACTGCCCATCTGATGGTCTGGCCTGTTTGGACCTCTGCGTCACCTATCTACTGCCAACTGCAGAAGACCTTGCTACGGGCCATCCTTCGGATGGCCCTGTCACTGGATCCTGCTCGGCGAAAAAACTCTCTACTAGAAGGGCTCTCTCCAACACCTCTTCCTGCGTCGGAATATTGAGGGAGATCATCGAAGCCCTGATCTCATGCCTCAGTCCCTGCTCGAAGGTCCGGGCCCGGATGAACGGGTCCCGTACCATATCTGTGGAGTAGCGTGAGAGATCAGTAAATCTCTCCGAGTACTGGGCCACTATCATGGTGCCTTGCCGCAGCTGAAGAAGCTCCTGAATGCGCACCACATGGAGGGTGGCTGGGATGAACTCGGAGGGGAAGATGCTCTCAAAGTCCGTCCAAAGAAGAGATGTCTCTTCGTGCACCTGGAGAATCAAGCTCCACCATAGGCCCACTGCTGCGCGCAGTAGGCTCGCCGCGAGGATCACCATGAGGTCTGCTGGTGTCCTCACTAGCCTGAAAACTCGTACGACTGCCTCCAGCCAGTCCTCGGCTGCCAGGGGGTCTGTCTCCCCACGAAACCTGGGCGGTCGCTGGCGCTGAAACTCGTGCAGCGCTCTAAGGCGACGTGCATCATCAGTGGCTGGGGCTAGTAGCATCAGTGGATCAGCGGGTAAAGGTACTGCCGGTGCCTCCGCTGATAAGGAACCCTGCACCGAGGCCTCGACGCCCGGTGGGCTATCATCAAGCTCGACTCTCGGAACCCTCGCTGGCTGCCGTCGTGGGGCCATCCTGAAATGAAACAGGTGCTCCACGGTCAGATCTGTATACCTGGTGAGCTGACCCAAGTAATCACAAAGAAAACATGAAACACACACGTAATCAATGTTTTCGTGTATTAAGTCGGAAATCAGAAGTCAAGGTCGTGGTGTACAGATTCGTCGGCCGCCGCACCAACACTGGACTCCCTGGACTGATAACCGCACTCAATTTGCTAAACACTATTTCTTCACATAGAAAAGATCATAGTTCGCGGTAGAACCGAACTCCTTTGATGCCAATTTGTCAAGACCCGTCCTCGTGACCCGTGTCGTGACTACCCCAATCCCGCCTTCCATAGGCCAGGGGCTGGCGACTAGCACCATGGTGTAAATCCCAGTAAAAAGGGAAGGCATTGCCTTTATAATGTAAACAAGCACCACAGAGTAAACAAGCGGAAAAGTATACACTAAGTAAAAACAGGGTACAATTGAAAGTGCGTAAAAGTAAAAGGGGCCGAAAATACAAGCCCCACAGTAAAGTACAACTAAAAAATGGAAAACAGCAACTATAAAGTAAAAGCTGCTACACCGAGCTATCCACTGGAAATGCCACGTGAAGGGTGGGTACAGATAGCTCCACTGCTCCTCAGGTCCAGCCGTCCGCTCTGAGCACGTCCCGCCCAGTGGTCCACCACCAGGTACCGTCCTACTCTGCGAGCCTCAACCACGATCAACGCTGTCTGTCGTCTGCAACCAACACAACGTAGTGCGGGCATAGCCCGTGCAGGGGTGAGTATAAGCTACTCAGTAGGGACCCCGAGACCCCCGAAGTTCTCCCAAAATCCACAAAGGATAAACCACAAAAGGAAGATACAAACACGAAGTAACAACCGACACTGCTTAGGTATATGCCCATACATATACCTAAGTCATAAATTCCAATATGCTCCAACCTCCGAGCCCAAGTACAACTCAGTCCACACAGGAAAGTATACGTATTCCACACAGGAAAGCAAAACGAAATCCACACAGGATAGCACAACAAAATCCACACAGGAAAGCAACAGGATTCAGCTCACACAGGTATACATCATCGAAAAGGTGAAAGAGATGATCAGACATAGATATTGAATCATCTAAGCTGGGACCCACATAGGATACAAGACCAGTTGTCTTCATTGTTTCATCTATGCTGGGACCCACATAGGATACAAGACCAGCACTGAATCATCAATGCTGGGACCCACATAGGATACACGACCAGCTGTCTTCATTGATTCATCTATACTGGGACCCACATAGGATACAAGACCAGTATTGAATAATCTAGACTGGGAACCACATAGGATACAAGACCAGCACAGCTAGGACCCACATAGTATACAAGACCATCTGTCTTCATTGATTCATCTATACTGGGACCCACATAGGATACAAGACCAGTATTGAATCATCTAAGCTGGGACCCACATAGGATACAAGACCAGCATAGCTAGGACCCACATAGGATACAAGACCAGCTGTCTTCATTGATTCATCTATACTGGGACCCACATAGGATACAAGACCATTATTGAATCATCTAAGCTGGGACCCACATAGGATACAAGACCAGCACAGCTAGGACCCACATAGGATACAAGACCAGCTGTCTTCATTGATTCATCAATACTGGGAACCACATAGGATACAAGACCGGCACAAATAGGACCCACATAGGATACAAGACTAGCTGTCTTCATCGTCGCAGTCCACTGAGGATATCTGCACAATCGTCGTCGTCGAAGTCACAGCCAGCAATAGGGTTCCCGCACACAGCAAGCTCGTTCATGAGGGTCCGCTCCATGAGCCGAGAGACTGATACATCAACTGTCACAATGTCTAGAGTTGATGTATCCAAAAGTTCCGTATCGTCAACCGGAACTCAACGCAACAGACGGCGCATCAATCGGACGCCCGGTCTGAGAGTTATTGGCTTTTTCGTCCCATGGGCCCGGTTGGTTTTTAAGGCAAAACCAGCCCAACCGTACTCCACCTGCGTCCAAACCTTGGGCGGAGTTTTCCAAAAGATCTGTCTAACCAATAGGAACTCAACAAAGCTGACGGCACGTCATTCGGACGTCCGTAGCTCAAGATATGAGCGTTTCCGCTCCGAGGGCCCGGTTGGTTTCGTGTACGAACCAACCCGGCCGAACTCAAATTATTCCGAAACCTTGAGTGCAATATACTGAAATGACTGTCTCGATCCAAAGATCGCATCGCCGCTAACGGCACATCGTTTGGAGGTCCGTAGCCCGAGTTATGGGCATTTGAACCTAAACTGTTCGGTATCGGGGGTTTCGGGCCCGGGGCGACCCGGCCCAAGACCCCCCCGGTCGGCCCGAACCAGGTCAACACACCCCAGACAGGGTCGTCCCAGCCCGGCGCGGCCCGACCTGTCCCGGCCTGGCAAACCGGCCAGGCGCCGGTCCATCTGCGGGCAGCGCGCCTAGCGCGCTGCCAGCTCGGCTTCGGCGGAGCTGATTGAAAAAGAGGGGGGCGCCTGCCCCCCCCCCCCCCCTTATGAACCCCCCCCCCCCCCTCATTATGGGGGACTGTTTAACTGGCCAGGGGTATTTAATTCCCCTGGGTTGCTCCTTTCCGGCCGGCCCAACCTGGCCGGCCGGCTCCCTCTCAACGGGATCAGCAAAGGCCGGTCCCCTTCCGGCTTCCGACACCGGCGGCCCGGATGGCCGCCGGTCATCGTGATCTGCCGCGGCCCAGAACTAGCCGCTGCCTTTCCCGTCGGGCACGGTGCGACGGCACCGCGCCCCTCCGCCACGGCCCCGCTCCGGCTGCGGCGCCTTCGACTTCCTTCGACGCGACGCGACGGCGTCGCGTTCTTGAATTACTTTCCACGTCGCGGCGCGATGGCGCCGCGCAATACTTGTCGTGTGATACCTGCGTGGTGCGATGACACCACGCCATCCCATTCCATCCGCAAGAAAAAATCATGAACAAAGGATGGGTTCGGCCGTGTTTGTGCGGTCCAACACCCCTCTCGTTAACGATAACATTTTATCTGATTAACCACAAAGTTCGACATGCTTGAGTCAAGAATGGAAAAGTTCAATAAAGTAACAATAAACCCCTACCTCGGTTTCAAGTTCGGAGCACGTCAACAAGCCGCAGAAGACAAGCGTCGCGGAGGTCAGGCGCCGCGCGAATCAAATGTCGATTCTGTTGACTTCGAGGTGCGTCTGAAGAGGTAACGTCGCTGGAGAAGCTTCGTAAGCTGACGAAGAAAGCCCGAGGAGGAAGCAGCGTCTCCTTTCGTTGACACGGGAAGAAGATCGAAATAAGCAGCTTCGTCGATCTTCAGATGCACACCGGCTGCGAAGAAGAGAAGAGACGACACGTCTTTCTCTTCTTAGGGTGGCAACGTTCTTCATCGGAGCCTAAGTGTTCTTTGTGTTCATCGTCGAGGTTGAAGAAGAAGAAGAAAGCTTCCCAATCCTCTCAAGGTGGAAAAAGAAAACTAACCCAAATAAAATAAGTCTAAGGCGTATTTTATTTACACAACTATACAACTTTGAATTTCAAAAGTTTGAAATTATGTCACTCATCTTAATTAATAACACAAGTTGTCCAAATTAAGATAGAGTGGAGTTATTGGGGAGTTTAAGGGGAGTTGAAGAGTTACGGCTCGTGTGGGCCCCACCACACTTAATCCTCTCAAGGGTGGTTATGTGGGTGTGGTTCCCACCTCTTACTCCCTTTGGGAGGAAATTACCAACATGGATAAAAATAAATTGTGTTTCCACAATTTATTTAACTTCATCTATTTTCCCCCAAAACTAACTCTCAACCCGCATAAAACGCAACCTCGGAAAAGGTCTTCTTAAGCGAATATCGGCGTTGCGAGCTCATCGGTGCCCTCGGAATTCGATTCCGGGCACCGGTTCAAAAGTTAGAAAAACCCACTCGTTTGTTCACTGAACGTACCCGAGCCAAACTTCAGAAATTGATTCCGGGCACACCGGGCCTCGGAATCAGGTGCCGTCAGAAACTACGTTCTTGTAAAATTCCAAAGAAAATTAAGAAAAAATTTCCTTGAAATTTCCGGGTCTTTACAATGTATATAATTTATTTTAAACATTATCAACTTCATTTATCCTTATTTAATCTATTAAATTTTATTTGCGGTGATAGGTTTCTAAATTATATATTGTCATAAATAATTACTTATGTGCTGTGAATAATACATAATTATATAATATATGAAATTTTAGACTATTTAAATTTCAATTTATTATTTTTAAAAATTTTTGTGATTTGTAAACAATTTATTAACATGTTATTTTTATAAATTAACAGTAGTGTCAAATTTGACACTATTCATTTATTTGAATTTAAATTAAATCCACACAGAGGATATATTAAAACTAAAATAATTAATAGGTTCCTAACATGTCGTAGTATTCTATAAAATTAGTGGAGCTCATTAAATAGTTCATATAATATTTATTTTACTATTATTAAAACCATTTATTTGATATTTCTCTTAATAAAATAATTACTACATCAATATTGTATATTTATTAAATATACATATCTATTGCATAAAAATAAAAAAATAACATGATGAAGATAAATATTATATCCTTCATAAGAATACATTTATTCAGATTTATCTTCTAAAAAACCTGAATTTTAAAATGGTATATTTATTAAATTATGAAGGTGACAACTTTGACATCATATAAAATAAAATAATATAAGTGTCATAATCACTTTTATAAGACCTCAAATGGTCATATATTCGGTCATTCAATGCTTATGGTGTATATATACACTACCAATATGTTTTGGTCAGGTTTGTGAGCCCTTTAATATGTATTAATATTCCAATAAAAAAAATATTATTCATTTTTTTACTAAATAAATAATTTCCTCATCATTAATGTATAAACTAATAAGGTAATTAAATAACTCTTAAAAATTACAAATAAATTACCATGATAAGGAAAAAAATTAGAGTTAAAATCAGTATTTATAACTGAATTTATATTCTGTATAACCTTATATTAAAAATACTTTAATTATTAAAGTTTGAGTGAGACATATTTCACTTTCCATTAAATAAAATAAACTAACAGTCTTAATCATGTCCAAGTAGGTTCTAATGGATTCCATTTCGACCTAAATATGACTTAGGATGAAATATAATCATCCAACTATATTAAGAAAAGTGTTAGGGTAATTTTGTAATATTATATTCACCCTTACTTACCTGATTTACCTTTTACTATGTTAAATAAAATTTACCGTAGTTACTATTTATAATTCCCAAAAAAAATTAGTCTATTAATATAATTTGGACCCACTGATTCCAAATATGGAATCCCTTTTTGAAAATTCAATACATAGAAGTTGAAAAAATTAAATTAAAATTATTCCCCTTATCGAAAGAAAACAGGTTTTAGTTTAAAACATTTCAAAAGATTGAATTGATTTTACCTATGAATTCAATGTAAAATAAATGCTAATGACATACATTATATTAAATGGTAAAAATATATTTTATTTATACTTTAAAACCATTCAATATTATATTTTAACCACATAAATTATTACGATGAAAAAAGTTTCTTTTAATTAAAATATAGCGTGTTTTTACTATTCATTAAAATATGAAAGTTATCAGAATAATATAACAAATTTATACATGGTAAAATTTTATATCCTGATTCCAATGAATAATCATATTTTGTAAAATTGAACTTATAAACATGTCAAAAACTAGATTTAATGTGGGTGCGCCATCAAAAAGCGGCAAAACTGCATTTTTTAAAAAATACATAATTTACTCGAAAAATTTATTTAATTCTCATAACATGTTCTAGAAAATGAGTGAGATGAATAATAATGTTATAAAATTCAAAATATAGTTATTACTATTCATAACGGATAGTTCGTGATAATATTATAACTTATATCGTTGTTTAGTGATACTCAGTATTGCGTACAACACACGCTATTGAGGAAGGTCGTGATTGTGTGTAATGAAACCAAGTCAGGGTTGTGTGTAGTGAAATCTCCCTTTATTGTTTCTTATTACATAATTCAAAACATATTTCATTTATACATTAAACAAAATCTATACTTAATGTTGTGTAGAATAATTTCAACAAAACGAACTTGAAATTGTGTGTAACACGAGCCAAGAATAGTGTTCTGTATACTCCAAGCTAAAACAGTGTCGCGTATAGCGCAAGATAATCTTAGTGTAACAAACAGTAGAAGATATGAAAGAGATTAAAAAGAATATATCTTATAAAATCCCAGGGTGTTACATTCTACACCCCTTAAAATGAATTTCGCCCTTGAAATTCATCAGAGTTATAAATGGTTTACTACTCGAAAGTTTTAATAGAAACCGACATCGTAAAAAGGAATACTAAAACATCATTTTAAAAAGGGAAGTTAGAATCATAATGGTCACCGAATGTATCTCAACACTGGGTTACCACATAGGTCAACATAGGTGAAAATTTGGATATGAAAGAGAAATCTAACCATCATGTTCTGATGGATAGTGTTAGAGTACATGGCTATTAAAAAACCATCAATCACAAACCCATAAATTTGTGATGATTTAAGGCACCATCTAATTCATCGGATATAAGGACATTAGGAAAATATTTTTGGTTTTCAATATCATTTCCTTAAATTTGAATAATAATTAAAATAAATACATACTTTATTTTGGTACAATCTCACTGTTGTTTGTGCCTTGACAAAATTCCACCTCATCTCTTAAAGAAATAAAGTTGAATTTGTCTTCCGTGAAGTGTTAGCATATCATGCGATAGAATGATGGGTCATTCCATCTGTCTCAAAAAAAATGATAAAAAAAGTTATCAAATATACATATGTCCATATATGGTGAGGTTAATTGTATATGATTCAAAAAATGGACTTATACATCATCTATTATACCACTTAATATAATAAAAAAATTCTAATAACCAGGGACTTCCTGTTGGCCAGTGGTAGTCAATAAAGGCATGTCGCACTATGGTTGTGGGTTTGATTCCCACATCCCTGTCCGACGCGACGGGTTGTCACCCGTCTTGCAGGTTGTCCCTTTTTCTAAAACTACATTATAATAACATTCCTGCAATAATGTCCAAAAAAAGTTCTAGCGTTAAACAATACTATCTGATTTCTGACATAACCCTTTCCAATTATTAGACTTATCCAAAATACATCTGTCCAATCTTATAGTATATAGAAAATTATTACTGGAAAGGTCACATAACAATAACGAGAATAAAATAATTTATCATATGATATAGCTTGTTGGCCATATTCCAAACATGTGAATTCCATAATCATGTGTTCTCTTGAAACAGAAATTACCATAGAACCTTAGTGAAAACATGAATATTGTCAAAATGTAACTCTTTCCACATACCAAAATCCCAAAATTTTTATATACTCAAACCATGATATAAGTTTTTCCTTATATCAGTCATGAGCTCATTTCATTTTCTCTTTATCCCTTCGTTATGTAAATATCATCTGCTTTCCAAAAATATTTCAATCACATTCCATGGTTACCAGTACCATAAAATTATTGAAAATCACAATAAACCAATACATAAATATTCCAATATTCCACGACACTACATACAACATTATTTTGGAATACCATTACATAAAAACTTAATCATTCCACCACATTGTTGTCATATTCAACATCTCCAGTAGTGATTGGATGTGAATTCCCTTTTTCCTTTTCCTTAAGTGGTTTCTCATGTAGATCATCAGTAACCCATGGATTAGGGCATTTATTAGCATAATGCCACATTTCCTTGCACTTGAAGCATTGATTTTTTGGTGGAGAGTTCTCTGTAGTCTTTTCTCTATTCACATCATTAGAAACCTTTTTCCCATTACATCGACAATCAACTGCTCGATTACCTTCTTTTCAACACTTAAAACATTTTCTAGTACCTTTTAGGCAATATCCACCATGCTTCTTTCAACACTTTGAGCATAAAGAAACATTCATCTTCTTTTCACCATTGTTATAAGATTTCTCCTTGAACTCCATCTTTCATTTCTAGTCAAAACCATGAGATGGATATGTTACACCAACTTCCAGTTCTACCTTGATAGCACAACGCACAATTTCTTCATAGCTACTAAAGTCTCTTATAGCAAATGCCCTTTAAAGACTATGTTTTAAGCAACTGAAGAATCCATCAACTTTACATTCAGGTTGGATGATAAATCCAGATGCATACCTTGCAAGCCTTGTAAAATTCGCCTTGTATATACCAATATATTCATCATTCTTTTTCTTAAGCTCAAGGAAATCCTTTCCCATCTTTGTTCAAAGAATAAGAGGGAAGTACTTATTGAAAAATAAGTTCTTGAACTCATCCCATTCCATGAAATAAATTTCATCTCAGGGCCTTGTATTCTTAATTAGAGTCCACCACTGGTCTGCTTCACCTTCTAAACGGTAAATAGCCAAAATGACTTTTTCATGATCTGGACAGCGAAGTATGGAAAATATCTTTTCAATGGTACTGATCCATTGTTTAGAAACAAGTGGATCAGAAGACCCAATGAAAGAAGGTGGATGTTACCTCATGAAAGACTAAATAGAATATTGTTCCCCTCTCTAGTCATTTGGAAAACAGAATGTTTCATAGC
Organism: Viscum album; assembly: GCA_963277665.1. Taxonomy (NCBI): domain Eukaryota; kingdom Viridiplantae; phylum Streptophyta; class Magnoliopsida; order Santalales; family Viscaceae; genus Viscum; species Viscum album. Next base: position 753,043,426 of record OY728127.1, read on the forward strand.
GTGTGTAAGTATAACAACAACATTTTGTACTCCATATCCCATAACATTTGGTTGTTCAGGAGGGCAATCATTGCGTTGCCCATTACATTGATCAGCACGGTTCTTTTAGGATCCAGACATCGTCTAAAACCCCAAAAGAATAGCTTGAGAGGAAAAAATCATGCTAGGGAAAACAACATAATAAAGGGGGAGAACCTTCAATATCTAACATCTTAGGTTTAATTCTAATATCATTTCCGTAATTCTAGGATTATATCCTATACTTATACTTAACCTTAGGTACATCCCCATACGTACCATAGAAATATCTATAGGGATCTCACTAATGTTTCTGCATCCTAGTTTCCACAGGTTAACTAAACCTTTAATATGATTCCAACTATAGATACCCAAAGCTTGACGTACATGGACATTACATTACTTTTTCAGAATACATAATACATAACAAAAACCAACACTCAAGGACCGTAATAGTTTTTCGTCTTTGGAAACATGGTACATAATCTTCTAATAATGGTGAAAGATCTTCAACATCTCTCATAAATATCTTCCCCTTTTTTCATACCTAAAACCTTTCATCATATCCTAGGGAAAATAATACATATAAAGGGTGAGCTCAAATGCTCACTAAGGGTAATCATAGAGAAAATAAAACCAACCATATACATTTGAACTTAAAAACATGAAAATAATGTTTAAACTTCAAAATCAAGAGCAATGAAATAAAACATGGCAGAATGTAAGGCATAGATCATAATGGAACATAAATCATGATAAAATAGAATGTGAATAAAATTTTAACTGTGGAAAAAAAATTTAGCACATGATATGATTTCCGTAGTAGCCAAGGCATTGCTACCAAGACCATCTTAGTGGACAAAGTCCCTTACTGAACTGGGTTTACTTGTCGTTCCAGCCCTGTATTACTGATAGATATTTACTTGCCGTTTCATCCATGTCTATCTCATGAGATATAAATCTTTACCCAATGCATTGGTGGGAGATATAGGTCCCAACCATCTCATAATAAAATCATTTTTTCATGTGACACAAAATCATAAATCATACATCATAGCATAACCCATGTAATAAAATGGGATTCTTAAACATCATGCCATCATAACATAATCCATATAAAGAAATGGATATCATTTCATCATAAGAAGAATCAAAACATGTAAATAATGGAGACATTATACTTGAAACAAAAACATATTAAATAATGTCATTTTAGATGGAAAAATATTTTTGATAAAACACATGGAATGAAATCCTGAGGAAAATATCCATTCTTCTTAAAAATCATTTTATTTTCACAAAATGCCATGCAATTTTAAAAGAAAAGGGTTTGGTTGAAAATAATAATGCAATATTTTAAAGGAATCTTCATGAAAATGAGGCGTTATGAAACCGTAAAAATCCGTTCACACCGTATAAGTTAAAAATAACATTCTCTTCATACTTTTGTCAGAAAAGTCAAAAAGTACCTCGTACGGTAAAAAAAGAAGGAATACTTATATACGATGTAGTAAAAGTAAAAAAATGGTTAAAAAGGAGTTTAAAAATACATGAATCCATTTTTAGGAAATATAGACATGGATGATAATAATAAACCCTATAAATACTTACAAATAAATAATCTCAGATAAGAACGAGATTGGAATTGTTATCCCTTACCTTAGGTATGATATGCTTCGTACGTATCCGAAACTCCTGTATAATGATTTAAATAATTTCATTTACATTTTACAGAATCATATTAATTGTTATGATATCATATATGGTTGACTTATGTCTTTATATTACCTGTTCTTTTGTAAATTCCATGTTAAAGCATCATTTTTGTTAAAATCGTTTCATTTATCGTACGTGTTTTGACTTGTTGTTCTTGATATTATTACTTTTATAATGATTTAAATAATTCTAGAATTTAAAACATGATTTATATATAATATATATTCAGAATATACATATATATATATAGATATATGATTGATCAATAAATTGAATGAAATACACCGTTCATGGAGACGGTAGGTCGTACGTACGCATGAATGCGGTTTTCGTTTCCTTATTGAATTGAATGGAATTAAGTAGATGACATACATATATATATACATAAATCCAGTATCATTATTATGTCATATATTTCATTATTATTCATTATATATACTTTATAATCATTCATGAATGTTTAACAAGGAGAATGAATCTCATCGCGTCGTGGAGACGGTAGTTCGTACGTACGCACGAGCGATGATATCATTCCCATGATCGTGGAATTATATTGAAGTGTATGTATAATATTTCAGAATTAATATCAATATACAATAATCATATATAGTTATTTATTTACACCATTATACCCATCCAAGTAAGGTGGTGGTCGAAAACTGATTACACCACGGCGTGGAGACGATATTTCGTATGTACGCAGATGCCGTGATTTCATTTTCTGTAGGATGGATAGAAGGTGAAATAAGGTTGTTTCATATTTATAATAACATATTAGTTTTTTATGTAATACTGATGTTATTAATTTATAATGATACAACTAATGAACAAGAAGAAGGAAGAAACTTGAGAGAATCAGAAGAAGAGATTGCCTCTTCTTCGACACACCTCCTTTAAGCCTTCTCTTAACGAAGTAGAGTTGGTCTTTTGAGAAGACCAGAACCCCAAGAATGTTTCTAGGGAAGTGGAGAAGAAGAGTATGGAGGATTTGGACGATATTAAAGTCTCAATAGGGTGTTAAGAGAAGTGGGAAGGGGTTCCCTTTTTATGAGGGAGGAGAGGGGCACCTTTGGAAATCATAAAAATATTAATTTATAATAAGTCTAAAAACACTTAAAAACTGCCAAAAATGACTCATATTCTAAGATTAGATGAGATAGGGTTTTAATATCATCAACCAATAAAATATAGACATGTAGGGTATTTATTTTAAACATTATCCACTTGATTTATCCTTATTTAATCTATTAACTTTTATTTGTGATAATAATATTCTAAATTTTAAATTGTTATAAATAAATACTTATGTGTTGTGAATTATCCATAATTAGAAAGTTTATGAAATTTTAGACTATATAAATTTCAATTTATAATTTTTAAATATTTTGGTGATTTTTAAACAATTTAATAATATGTTATATTTATAAAATAACAATTGTGTCAATTTTGACACTATTGATTTATTTGAATTTAAATTAAATCCACATAGAAGATATATTCAAACTAAAATATTTAATAGGTTCCTAACATGTCATAGTAATATAGAAAAGTAATTGATAACATTAAATAGTTCATATAATATTTATTTTACTATTTGTAAAACCATTTATTTGATATTTCTTTTAATAAAATAATTACTATTACATTTTTGTATAATTATTAAATATACTTATTTGTTGCATAAAAATTGAAAATAATATACTAGTATGAATATAAATTTTATATATTTCATATGAATATATTTATTCGGATTTATCTTATAAAACACCCATATTTTAAAATGTTATATTTATTAAATTTTGAAGGTGACAACATTGACATTATATAAAATAAAATAATATAAGGTTCATAATCACTTTTATAAGACTCGAAACGGTCATTTGTTCGATCATTTAATGCTTATGGTGTATATATACACTACCAAAAAGTTTTGGTTTTGTTTGTGAGCCCTTTAATATGTATTACTATTTCAATAAAAACAATATTATTGAATTTTTTACTAAATAAATAATTTCTACATCATTAATGTATAAACTAATATGGTAATCAAATAACTCTTAAAAATTACAATTAAATTTCCATGATAAATAAAAACATTTTTTATTTCGAATAGGTATTTATAACCTAATTGATATTCTGTATATCCTTATATTAAAAATACATTAATTATTAAAGTTTGAGTGAGACATATTTCACTTTCCTTCAAATAAAATAAACTAATGGACTTAATCACCTCTAAGTCGGTTATAATGAATTCCATTTCAACCAAAATATGACGTAGAATGAAATATAATCATCCAATTGTATTAAGACAACTGTTAGGGTAATTTTATAATATTATGTTTACCCTTAATTACCCGATTTACCTTTTACTATGGTAAATAAAATTTACCGTAGTTACTAATCATAATTCCAAAAAATAAAAAGTAGTATATTAATATAATTAGGACTCACTAATTCCAAATATGGATTCCTTTTTTCCAAATTAAATACACAGAATTTGCAGAAATTAAATTAAAATTAATCCTGTTGTAGAAAGAATACAGGTTTTAGTTTAAAACATTGCAAAAGATTGAATTGATTTAACCAATGAATTCACTATAAAATCAATGCTAATGATATAAATTATATTAAATGGTAAAAATATATTCTATTTATACTTTAATACCATTCAATATTATAGTTTATCCACATAAATTATAATGATGAAAAATGTTTTTTTAAAATTAAAATATAGGGTGTTTTTACTATTCATTAAAATATGAAAGTTATCAGAATAATATGAAAAATTTATCCAAGGTAAAATTTTATATCATGATCACAAAGAATAATTATATTTTGTAAAATTGAACTTATAAACATGTCAAAAACTAGATTTAATGTGGGTGCGCCATTAAAAGGCGGCAAAACATCATTTTTTGAAAAATAATTATTTGACCCGAAAATTTTATTTTATTCTCATACCATGTTCTAGAAAATGACCAAGTTGAATAATAATGTTATAAAATTCAAAATATAGTTAATAATCTTCTAAACGGATAGTTCATGATAATATTATAACTATATATCATTGTGTAGTAAAACAAGATATTGCGTACAACACACGCTATCGAGGAAGGGCGTGATTGTGTGTAATGCAAGCTAGGTCAGGGTTGCGTGTAGTGAAATCACCCTTTGGTGTTGCGTATATCATAATTCAAAACCTATTTCATTTTTACATTAAACAAAATCTATTCTTAATGTTGCGTAGAATAATTTCTTCAAAATGAAATTGAAATTGTGTGTGATACGAGTCAAGAATAGTGTTGTGTATACTACAAGCTAATCCAGTGTCGCGTATATCGCAAGATAATCTTGGTGTAGCATACAATAGAAGATATGAAAGAGATTAAAATTAATATATCTTATAAAATCTCAGGGTGTTACATCTATGCCCATAGATAATTGGGTCTTATTGAATCCAAGTTATATTTAGACCAGTTGCCCACCGAGTATCTTTTCCTCAATGTTTTTCTCACTTACAAAATTTCTTTCAAGTTTTAATGATAGGAAATTATATTCCACATACATCTCATGTTTTTCTCCCAGAAGTAGATCAACCAGAAAGAACCTTTATATTGGAGATTAAAATATTCATATCCGTGGTCAAATAAATAATTTGTTGCTGAACAAGGTAATTCCCCATGTTATAGTTTTCCGGGTAATCCACATAGTTTAAAAGAGAAACATGGAAATTTAAAAATGCTATAGGGGAAAAGTATCCATATTTTTGATAAAATTAATAAATTGTGAGGAAGAAATTTCCAAAGGGTGGAGAATGAATAACCCATGTAAAAAATGAATATATTTATCTCATATTTCTTAGTAATCTTGAGTTAAATAGTTAAATTTATTAAGTTATGTAATTCATGAAATAAATATTTTCTTAGACCAATTTATAATATTATTATATTTCAAAGTGTAATTTTAAAATTATTTTTTTAAATTTTATAAATATAAAATTTAAATTCAAAAATTAATTTCCCTTTTCAATTCAAGATTTTATAATTATCCTATTATTAATTTTTTATAAATTAATGGGGAAAAAGAATTTTATGTGAATAATAAAAAAGTACAGTTTTTTTATTTACATTATTATAGTGACATTATAAAGACATAAAATATTCAAATTCTGTAATGAATAAAATTATAAAATTATAATATATGTATTTCAGAAGAAATAATTATGAACACATAAATTAATATTTTTTCATGAAAGGTATAAAAAACAATGTAAGTTCCCATGCAGTGCCTCTTCCATGTTGGAAAAGTAAAAAAACTTTCCTCATATATACAAATTTAGTGCTAAAATTTATTTTCATTAATTTTTTAATAATTATTATATATAATTGATGTTTATCGATAATATTTTTTAATTTTATAGTTATATAAGATTAATAGTATCCAAATATTCTATAATTCTTGTGTTACATAAGATAAGAAAAATTGACAAATTATTGAAGTTTCCATTCCATGGATATAATTAATTATATATTAAGATCTTGGGTGTACAATTACATTAATCCACACACACACAAACGAGACACATTGGATAAAGAGGTATGCCATAACCCCCCCCCAAGGGGATAACCCCACTGGCAAGCCATATTTATTTTTTACATGGCCTGTAGGGCTAGTGGGAATAAAGCCCATAAAATGATCTGAAATCCAAGTTCAGTTTCACGCCTATATCATCCTTCCTAGTGCAGATCATGTTATATAAAAAGGGAAATAAATAAAAATAATAATTACAATAATAATCTCCCTTAAATTACTCAAAAATCAAAATAAATTTGTTTTAATGTGTATGTTTCATCCAATATATTATTTTTTTCGAATTTGGGTTTTTTTGACCAACTTGAATCACTTTAAGACACTTATAATATTTTGTTTAAAAAAATACAAGTTGATCACACTCTCCATTTCAATTAGTTTAACATTATATTATATGGGTTTCTGAAAAAATATTTTTACCATAAATATTAATTTTAAATCTAATAAACATATATTCTTCATGTAAGTTTATTTATTTTTTTAGGGGACAAATAATTATATTAATTTCTATCACAATGATGATGCAGTTGTTAATTATTTAATTAAAAATAAAATAAATGATATTAAATAAATTAAATATATATAATTTGATATTTTTATGGAATTATATGAAATATTTAGAATAATATGATATTTACAGGATACAATAAAATATTGTTTTCAAATTTGAATCTTTTTTTCGATGATTTTAATGTTACAATTTTGAATTGTTTTTAAATTAATATAAAATAGTTTCCAGGAATACAATATTATATTAAATTATTTCAAATTCAAAAAATGATAAAAATTGCCAAAAATTATTGGATTTCATTAAAAATGTGATCTCATGTGATATTTAGTCCTTTTTAATTTCTTAAATCCCATATTAGACTTTTTTTATTTTAATATATTTTTAATCAATAAATTTACACTCACCAACATTATAAAAAGTTACTCATTCATTAAATTAATTTCACTATATTAATCCATATTCTTGACTATCCTCATCCATATTCTCTTTTCCAAATCCATTTCCAAAATGACCAATTCCAAGATCTTTAAGGTGGTTCTCATTGTGAAATACTCAAGAGGTAAATTCCTTCTTATTTTTTTAAATTCTTTCTCATTTATACATTCATCACCCATATCCAATGATTCATGATAACTCCAATATCATATATATACTATATTTTTTAAAATAATTTTATATTCAATATCAATTATCTTATTTTATTATTTTATTCTTAAAAATGGAATCATCATCAAAGGTTTCTTGATTCACCACATTCTTAGATAATGATTTTTTTTTCTCATTACCACATTCATTGAATGATTAATTTCACTTATATTTGTTTAAAATGGAATATATATATATGTATATATGTATGTATATATATATTCTCACTTATATAGTGTTATTTGCAATTGATAAGAAAATACATTATTAATCTACCATAAAGCGAACACACATGCAACAATGAAAAAACACAATATTATTTAAAAAATGGGAGAAATGATATTATAAAAAATAAATTAAGTTGATATAAATATTAATTTAGTTATATAATCAATTAATTATACTATTTAAACCACTATATAGTTGTTTTGTAAATTTTTTATGTAATGAAGAATCTAAGGTAAGGGACTTCCATTTTAAAATCTTTATAAATGTGACTTTTTTTCAAAATTCAAAGAGATTTTTTTAAACTTATACAACATGAAAAACTTATCCCAAATTCATGAAGCCTTATTTCATTGATGTATTGTTTATAATATATCATTTCATTATAGAAAATTTTACCTACTTATTTTCATTTTATTTTTTTATTATATGTGATTTTCCCCAAGGAATGTTCTTATATTTCTAGTATTCATGTTTTATGATAATTTAATTATTTATGTTCATTTTTTGTGATGAATAGTGGTTCCCCTAAAAAAATATTGGTGGGTCCATGAAATCTCTTTAATAAATGTATTATTTTGGATGTTGACCATAATAGTTATTCCATGTGTAACTGCAATAGTTACATCATAAGGTAGCTGTGAGGGTTTTGTTGTATTGTTGTCCTTAGGGATAGATTGTACGGTAGATATGAGGGTTTCATATTATATGGTAGGCTCAATGGTTACAATCATAATTAATTATCATAAATTATACCTCAAGTTAACTAAAGGGTTTATGCATTTTATATTGTATGGAAACATCATGGTTTTACAAAGTATGTTTATGTTAATTTCAAGTGTAGGAAGTATATATTTCTTGAGTTTGTAAGAATTAATGGAATAACGGTTTAATTATTGTTTTTCTATACCATAGTGAGATATTTATACCATTCCATGTTTTTTAAAAAAATAACAGGTTTTAGGGTTGTTTAAGATAATAGAAGCCAAGATGAATTTTGTAATTATTTTTCCTGAAAAGATTAAATGTTTTATTAATAAATTTTGTATTTTGGTAAAATTGATGCTATTTTGGATGTATCCATTTTTTATTCTTATAGGTTTGTATATTTGAGTTATGACCTAATTCCCTCTAACACTAACCTAAAAACATATTTGGGAATTTATGAATTTAAATTCTTGTTGAATTTAATAGATTATGTAAAGCTTAAGTACGAGTCCATATAAAGACATTGAAATCATGATATTGTTCACAGAAGTGTGGGAATGATGGGTTTTCTAACATTTATAGGCATCAAAATAAAAAAAACTCACATTGGAATGAGCATATTGATATTTCTCACAATTGTTTTCCATTATATATGGTTATTCAACATTTTCATGTTTTTTCAATATAACAAAAAAATTGGACGTATATCATTTCGTTGAAATTGAATGGTTTCTTGATTAGGAATTTTTTAAGTATTCTATATTGTTTTTAATGTACACTTAATTTATTTTAAATCTTTTTTCTTCCTTAATTATCCATTTCTGATCCTATAATCCTCGAACATGAATTATGATTATCTTAAATGGTCATATGTTCCTTTAATAATATATATATCCCTCACTTATGTTCTCATCCTGGTTTATGATCTATTAAATTATGATAAGTTTTCCCCTTACTGAGCATATAATCTCACCCGTTTGATATGATTCTAACTATTCAGTTTTATATATTTTTATGCTATGTGTGGTATGTAGATAATGTTTTGGAAGATGAATAATAAAGAGAAATGTTTTCAACAACTAAAAATAATATATTTGTGTAGATAATCTTTGAGACCCTAAAACATTCTTTCTTTTTTTTTGAAATAATATATAATATGTATTATTTAAATCATGAGATTAATTTATATTTATTTAGTTTTTATCTTCAGTATCATTAGATGAAATTGTAGTAGGGTTTAATTATTTTTCATTAATAGTATATTTATCATTAGAAAAACACAAGATAAAAGTCTAGGGGATGATTCTATGTATAGTATAACATATTGATGTTTTGGTAAAGTAGATATTATGTGGTTCTCCATGAAATTACATCCTTATCAGAATTCTGTAAGTGGATGGAAGATCTAGAATAGTTTTACCTTGGGGTTATAGGCCTGAAGAGTGTGTATTGGGTATTAACTCAACTTTAACTTGGTGCATGATAAAGTGGCCTAATTTCTCACCTGGTTTGACACACTCGATGAATATTATTTTGATAATCAAATTATATTTAAAAAAATATGAAGAAGTGGAATATATATTACTTGTTCTATAAGATTTCTAACAAAGGAAAACCCACATTTGAACCTATAGTTTCATAGGATAATGTATGTACAACATTTATAAAAAAATCCTTCTAAGATAATTGTTTAATTTTTACATATATTCATTAATGTATTTACAATGAATAATAATTTTACTTTAGTCAAGGTAATTGTGGGGAATAAAATAATCTAATTGAACAACATGTGAAATGTGAAATGTGGATATTATCCCAACATTTATCTTAATGATATTGTTGTACGAATAAAAAAGCGCTTACTAATGATCAACCAAATATCTCAATCTATTAGAAAAAACCAAATTTGTTATCTTCCAAAATGTACAAATGAGGTAGAAACATTATACAAATTTATTTAAAAGGAAATGACCACCCAATTTTATAAGTAATTATAATCCCGTGGTAACTTATCATTGGTTCAATACAATGGAAATATAATTTTTTGGTCTCCAGTGATTGAAAAATGATATGTTTCTTCTTGAATTATATCACCATGAAGGTGGTGATGACAGTAAGTGGATCTCATAAACAATACTGAAGAAAAGGAAGAAGTTTAATATATTGTATTTGAATAGTTCAAGAAGATATTTTTCAGTATATATTTTATACAATGTCTTCACACCAGAATGGAGTGTGAAATATTGGAATTACGAAACAAATCAGATTAATATTTTCAGTCACATAAAAGAAATTTAACAAGACTAATGAGGTAATCCATTGGTTTCATCTCTAATACTGAGAGAGAAATTTATCACTTATTTATTTGATTAAATACTAGTCATTAAAGGGTGTTATCCATAAGATGTTTTGGTAGCATTGAAGAGACTATTTGATGTGATCTTGCATTAGATATGGAAACATAAAACGATTAATATTCTGAGTAAATTTAATGTAATGTTCAGTTTCATGTAATATTTGAAGATAAGATATATTATGATAAGAAATAATAATATATTATCTGTGATTAATGTGGAGAAGTTACCCTAGTAATACCCTTAAGGTATCAGGTAATTTATTTAAGTGTGGTATTGTAGGAAACTAAACCAAAAATTGCAAAACTATGGCTATGTGGTAGATTACTGAAATATATGATATGAGTGTCCATACTAACAATCCACACACACATCAATACATAAAGTTAAAGGAGTTCTAGAATATTGAAAATAAATTCCCCGACCCCCTATCTAACGAAGAAAATATACCCCAACATCCTCCAAAATTAGGACAACCAGTGAATTCATGATCACTGACATTGAGATAGATCTTGTTAATGATGTTGTGTGAGGTATAATTAGTGTCTAATATTGATCTAAAAGTAACTTATTTGATTAATTTTTGTCTCTAAATTTTTTTTCACAATAATTGTTTATGAATTTTTAATAATCACCCCAATAAATAGATATTGAACTATCAGTGAAAACTCGTGGTGTCCGAATGACCACATAATATATTTATAAATCCTCTTAAATTGATATTTTTTGGAGGATACATCTAGAGGATAAAATTAATATTCCATTTAATAAATTTTACATAATATTGGGAATGTATTATATTTTCCAACATAAAAAACATATAAACTATAAGGATAAGGATGTATCATTTTATATCCCAAATATTCCTACTATTAAGTATTAATGTAATGATGATTTTGAACTCCAAGTGGATTAAAATTATATTAATTGAGTGATCACACATAAATGTGATTGGTGCATAGGTACAATTATTGGGGAGGATGTCAATATTAATATAATGCATATTTTATGGGAATATAATGACATGTTTCATGATGAACAACAAACTCTTCCCTAGAATATGAGGTTGAGTTCCAAATAAAACTCATAATAAAATAAATTCTTATCAAATATAGTCCACAAATAATGTCTTCTATTGAATTAAGTGATTTAATGAAGAAACTTAAAGAAAATTTAGAAAATAATTTTATATTCACCAGTGCTTTAAGATGGGGGCCACCGAACCGCTTTGTCAAACATCATAATTTGTCAATGCTTCATGGAATTAATTATTGTGAGATTAATAAAATAGATTTAAACACATGTATCATATTTCACATATATATGTTCTCATAAATCAACTTAGGGTAGCTCGTTACTTTTTGATGATTGATCTTTGATGAGTGTTCATTTTGTAACAGGTTAGAAGGGATGATATTTGGAAAATGTTTTCTCAAATGCGGCATTGACACTATGAATTTATAGTGACTCCCTTTGGACTTATAATTTCCCAAATTATATCTATGAATATAATTAATAGAGTCTTTAGAGACTACTTTGATCAATATTGTGGTTCTATTTATTTTTTATATTCTTATATATTTTTATATTAAGGAAAAAAGTAAATATTATTTATAGATTTTGTTACTGTCCATGAGAAAAGGGAAAGATTATTCCAAATTTTTTATGTATTAATTCTTTGTACAAAAATATAATTGTTGGGACACGTAATCCTAATAAAGGGACTATGAGTAAATCTATAAAAGTTAAAGTTATTGAACAATTTCCGAGACCGACCATAATAATTGAGTTTTATAGTTTTCTTGGGTTATGAGGATATTAATAACACATTGTGTGACATTTATCAGGGATAACAAATACACTAACTAAATTTACATGGAAGGGAGTAATTTTTATTTTGAGAAAGTAATACAATTAATGATTTACGGAACTGAATAAGGGGTCGGTCATTCCTACTCTAATTTCATAAACCTAAATAGTTAAAGGGTTAATAAAATATAATGTTTTTTAGAAAAAGGGGTTATGATTCTTCCACATGTATAATAATAAGTTAATTTCTTATTCTTCATTCTAATTAAATACACATGTGATAAAAAACCAAAGTTATGATGTATGTATTTTTGTGGTGGACATTGAATTAATGATTTTCATGCGTTATCACTACAGAGTAAAGTGTCATATATATAATGATTGTTTCATATTGATATAAATATTCACACACGAGGAATTGAATATGAACCCAAGGATATAGTCCTAACTCATAAAATTGTTATTTTTCTCGATAAATTAACACCATGGGACGGAAAATTTTATTCTTGGTCATTATAGAATAAAAGACTAGGCTACTCTATACACAATGAGGTTTGAAAAACAACCAATACCAATGGATTTGTAGGGGATGAATCATGAATTAATAATCGGATGAAATAAAATTTATCTTACCCAACTGACTACTCAACCTTCTATTCAGGTAATGATTAATGGACCATAGAAATATAATGTGGTCCAATAGAAAAGGTATTGAATATTCAAGAGTCAATATTTGATAAGGAAATAATCATAAGGTTTTGGAACCAAATATGTGTCCCATGAAATTTAGAGGTGATGAAAGATTATTTTTATGATTCACATATGTTATTCCTCTCTATCTATTATAGAAGTATAAATATGTAAATAGATATGAAGAAAAACTTTTATATAGATAAAATGAAGCGGTAAATATTGATTATATATCTTAATGATATTAATTATAGAATGTTATCGATAAATGAAGAAATTATATGGGTATGTTCCATCAATTACTCATGATAGTATATAATTAGGAAAAAAAATCCATGTATTTCATTATAGGGATCCCCAAAACTTCCAATGGCCATAATTTTATCTTGATTATTGTTGGTTGCCTTAAAATACTGCCACATTTATTTACATTTGTGAATAATAATCCCCATACCAACATTACATTATAAAAATAAGGTATGTTGTGATAATTACTCGATTACCACTATCCATTGTATCTAATTAAGAGAAAAAACCTAACTCATGGTTCTGGAGAAGTAAAAATGATATTATTAGATATTATTATGAGTTTGACCTATTATTATCAACCTATAAATTTTATTTTAATGTAAGAGGAATATTAATAAACAATAGTATATACTGAGATGTTGTCCAACATGTTTTCAAGTATTTTGGTATCAACACCGCCCTTGATGGAGTTCACATTTAAAAATAGTTTCCAATTTTGAATTCATAAGGAATCATATGAGGGTTTTATGGGAAGTGATGATGGCCTCTAGTGTTTTGGGTTCATAATAAAGAGAGGAACCTGAGAGTTCAGGACCATGTCAATGAATTGATGGAGAAGGATCAACCCATTCTCTTACATACAATTGAAACACAATATCTATTGAATATTTATAATGAAAATCATCATCAAATGAAAATATATTCTGAACTTAGTGATAAAATAATCCTTATAATATCTCTATGATAGATTTTTCTGAGACTCATGATGAAAGGTAATCTAATCCCAAGATGCATGTGTCCCTTTATGATCCATGATTATGTCAAGGTCATAGCTAATCACTTAGATCTCCCTCCACAGCTCCCTCAAGTGCATGATTTGTTCCATGTATCTACATTGAGGGAGTACATACCATATCCATTAGTTTCAATAATCATGATTGTTTTATATCTGGAAAATAAACATTCATAAAAATAATAGCATATAAAAATCTAAAATTGATGAGATATGGTACTGGGGAAAAAAGACGACATATCAAGTAAATGTTTTTTGTAGAATCATAAATTTGAGGATGCTATACAAGAACCCGAGGATGTGCTATGATTTATATACCATCACTTTTATAAAACATGTGATTATATTTTCCTAGAAATATTCATTTATGGGGGTATAACTGGATGTCCCACTATTTTAGTAATCACTTTTCCTTAATTAAATATGTTGTTAGTATAATTTCTTGTATGAAACACTAAAATAAAATGAAAAAACTGTTTCAATTTAATAAATTAATTAAATATTACTGTTATGTTATTTCAATTAAATTGAAAGGTATCACTATAGGTAACCATGTTATAAATAATATTTAAAAGTGTATTATTAAAATATGCTCATTTTCAACATCGAAAATATATATTTCAACAAAAAAATATTTATTTTATCTTATATTAATTAAAATTATTATCACTTTTAGAAATTTATTTAGTTAAAATTATTTATTAATTTTAAAGAAACATGATAAATTTAAGTATTTTTTTCAATTTCTTAGTACCTATAATGTTTCTAATGTAAATAATAATTAGAGTAGTAAAAAAAATGCTTTTTTTAAAGAATGATACTTTTCTGAATATTTTTTATTTTTAAAATTACATTGTACTATTTTAAATTAAGATTGTTATATGATGTTCAAACATATATAATAATTATTTATCACTCAGTTAATTATTAACCATTTTTAAATAATATTAATATCACTTCCTGATTAAAAAATATATAAATTTTTTTTTTGAAAACATTATATTTTTTTAATTGTTAATTTTCACCTATTTAGATATGGAATTATGTAACATCCCATCACTCCTCATTTGCATGAGTCGGTATAGATGTTATACATGTCTTTAAGTAGTATCCTTGAGGCACCAATGGTTAGTAATAAATTCCATGGTCATCAATATAGTTGGGGGATGATTTTTCTATTTGATAATAAAACATCCCAACCAAACATGTCATATCAACAAAACTACTATGTGGTGAATCATAAAAAAGTAAAAACAATCTCATGGAATTACCATTGATACCAAAATAAAAATACAAAGAGTATCACAATAGAAAACTACACATATTAAAGAACACAACACAATCCAAACGAAGAAAACTAAACGAATCAGAGATATAGCTCTATATCCCCAAACAAATCACTAATCATCCACAATATAAGACTAACTACGAATCACTATGTACCACAAATGAAATGGGATTCTTTACCTTTACATATATCTCAAAATAAAACATATAAAAAAGAACAAATGTTCCAAAATAGGGTGTGAGTAATGAAACTCAGTAGGCTTTCCCAAAATTAATTCCCTACTCATGTCACTTGGATAGAAAAATATTGATCATTTAAATAAAATAAATAATATAAAACCATTTTAACAGTTCAAAAATTTCCAGTAACAAAAAAACATCCTTACAAAAATATTTTACCCAAACAAAAACATTTATAAGGAAAGCGACCAAGAATTCAATAAACAGTTTTCCCATTTCATATTTGAATAAAAAATATCATTTCACTTGACCAGATCCATAAATATTATCCACACATAGAACACAACCACCGATGTTTGGTGTTACCATAGATAGTGGAACTTCACATCTACCCTCATCCTTGTTTTATTTGGGTAATACATGAAAATATTTCAAACCATTAATGGTGTTACTACATGACCACAAACTATACCTATTCTTACTCATTCTTAACAATTTAATCCATAGAACTCCAAACCATCATTTTTCAAATCCATTCTAGAATAAAAATGTCAAAACAAAGCCTGTAATGTATTTATAATAACATTATAACCAAATAGGAAAAAACCATTTCAATAAAAAAATGATTTTATTTAAACCAAATTTATGCCAACGACCATGAAAAAAATTATTTCAACTGATCATGGAAAATTTATTCAAATAAAAAAAGACATTTTAAAAAAAAATCAAGAAAAATTTCCAAAAAACAACCTAAATAAGTGATTTTTAAATCAACATTTTAAAATCCAAAAATAAATCATTTTGAACAAAAATATCATACATTCCCCAAAATCCAAAAATCATTAAAAAAGGGGTTTCAACCAAACTTCACACATATATTTCAAAATCAATTTCAAGAAAAATAACCAATTTGAAATATGTTTATCAAGTTCTAGAAGAAGTAGTTGAGAGTTGATCCACCTACCTAGAGGGTCTTTACAAAACTGATGAACGAAAAATAACTATCACCCCTCTAGGTGAAAACTCCACAAATCTGCCTTAGATTACTCCCCCTAACATCAATAGATACAAATATTACCATTATTAGAAATAAAAACTGTAGATCTATTTCAAAAAATTAGATCTTTGAAATTGGGAGAGAGTGATAGAAGAGTAAATCTGTGAAAACCCCATAAAACCAACTTAAAGGAAGCTAACCACGGAAGATCCATATTAACCTCACAAAGAAATGCCTTCTAAATTATTGAAAAATGATGGGGAGAGGTTCCCTAAAACTTGGGAAGAAGAAATCATGAGTGGGGAAGAAATGGGACCAAAATGAGGATTTATGGTTAAAATTTTCTAATATCGGTATTATAATAATACACATTAAAAACCATGCATGGTAAGCCACATAGTTAGGATAACTATTAACAAACCATGTGTATGCCACTACCTCAAGGAGAATCTTTCACAGTTATCTTGTACGGTTAAACAAATGGTGTGGTACCCATTTTGAAGCCAACTTTATAATGTTTGAAGGTTTACCTAAGGTGGCTACATGGTGTGGCGAACTCGGCAACTTAACCAAGAACCAACCCAAAGCCCACTATTTTAACACACACAATTTTATAACAGAGTTTCATGGTTTTTCAAACCATGCTCAAACTATGTGGCCATATAGAAGCCCCAAAACCTTCTGAAAACCTTCCAAACTTTTCCAATGTTAACCCAACCACATTATATAAATAAAACGGAATAAATAAATGGTTACATAACAGAAACTCAGGGTTGTAAGTTCTACCCATCTTTATCCTCTCCATCGTCAAAATGTTGAAAACCATATCTCTTTGAAAATAATTTGGGTCATTCCATGGATATTTATTTATATCATTCCCAAGTCTCCTCCCCAATCTAAACATGATTCCACAACACTAGATCTTGACTATTCTTTTTTCGCCACAAGAACATCCATTTCATATCCACAATCTACACTAGCACATTCACTAATGAAGCATCTGGTTCTAGATCAAAATGATCCAATGGAATCACATAGTCAGGATGAGGCCGATACTTCTGTAATTGAGATACAGAAATATATAATGCCCGACACTAAATCATTGAAGAAAATCAAACTGAAAATATTCATATCCAACCCATTCATGTATCTAAAATTATCCTATATATCGTGGATATAAATTTCCCTTATTTTTAAAATGACGATTTCGAAGACAAGGATTGAATCTAAAGAACCCATGCCCCCCCTTCAAATGAAAATGGTCATCGACGATGATCCAAATATGGTTTCGGATGACTCTTAACTATCTACCATATATAAATGAACAATGTAATCATATCCATATTCTATTTCTAAAAGTCTTATTCTAACCATTGAGGACTTACCTTTTTCAACCAACAATGTTGATAATGACATGAATTCCCAAGAAATGATTCAAAAAAAATCCATATATATCGAGACCATATAATTGTTATTAAACAAGAACTCCCCCATGAGCATGTTTTCCTCAAATGATCCACTGATATTCACCACAAAATCCATCAATATTTATTCCAATGATTGTTTCATCCTCTAGTATTCCCCATCAATTTGAAGATGATAATTCATACTCCTATTCAACAGGGTTTAAAGGGTTTGTTGATAATATTTCATGAAACTATACGTGATCATAAGATCTATATATGATTCACTTGAAACTGATACACCATTCCTCTTTACAATGTCAGGGATATAGATTTTTGTTAGGTCCTCCACTATATGATATTCATGAATGTAGATGAAATGGGATGAATTTATGAGCCGATCAACTATCATCCATATGGAATCATGCAAATGAACCATTATTCAGTGATGTGTAATAAAATCAAAATCTATCTACACCCATTTCCACATAGGGATGGGTAATGACTCCAATATACCTTTTGGTTGATAATGCTTTGCCTTGACTTTCTAACATGTAAAACATTTCAAAAACACTCACCCACCATCCTTTTTATAACCTATCACCAAAACATTTTTTTCTATTCCATATAAATCTTTTAAATTCAATGATGAACCACCCAGCCATAATGATTGTATTCACTAAGAACATGTTCCTAAAAATCCACTGGTACAACCATTCAATTCTGAAACCACAAAACGAAATTCACATCTACTTTTAATCCCTTGATGGTCTCCCCATCATTTGATTTTGAACTTATAGCCACACAATCTGAATGAGATGCATGTACATCTTAAAATTTATTAAAAATATAAGAAATGATTGAAACTGAAAAGAAAAGAGCTACATCACTTTGTTCTTAACATTCCAAATGCCTTTTGTCTATGATCAAAAACAACTACCACTGATCTAAAGCCACTTTTTTCACATGAGAATTATACTTTATTCTTATTGCATCCACCAAAAAATTTCCTTTTACTTGTGTATACATCATGTCAATGTCAATCATATGTAGATACTCCATCCATTTTCTTTATATCCAACTAAAATCTTTTTGTGAGAAAACACTCTTTAGAATATTATGATTGAAATGCACCATGAATTTTTACTTAATGTTATAGTTATGCCATTATTTCAAAGCATGCACTGCATTAGCCAATTCCAAATCATGTGTCAGGTAGTTTTCTCATGAAACATCAACTTTAATGAGCCATATGCAACAACCTAATCCCCTATCATGAGAAAACACCTTATCCCCAATCCCAGTTCATCCCAATACACCATGTACCATTTTAATGGTTCTAAAAAAACCATGATCAATACTGATGTAAGGCGTCCATTAAGCTCTAAAAAATTCAAAAATCCCTGATTACATTAAAATAGAACATTATTCCCAATCATAGCTAACATTGGTGTTTCTAATCAAGATAATCCATGAAAAAAGAGTCTGTTATACCAAACTAGACTAGGGAAATTTCATATTTCAAACACATTTTGTGGTAGTTTACAATTGAAAATAAGTTCTTTATTTTCTTGATCCACTAAAAACTCATTCTATGAAATAATTTGTATAAGGAAATGTTACTCTTTTATGAATTTTTTTATAGTTTTACATAAAACCGATGATCTCTCAAAATTCCCAACATTGTTGTCAAATGTTTCTCCTGATCAACCCCTATCTATGAATACACCAATATATCATCACAAATCACCACCAAAAGTGAATCAATATATATAAAAAGTATCTGATTAATCAATTCCATAAATATTGAAGGTTTTTTTATGAAATAACTGCATCCCCACATACTCTTAAAGGACATATATTCTCTTCGAATATTTTTTCGGAATATCCGGCTTCTGAACATGAAAGTGGTGATATCATGTTTGAAACAAAATTTTGATTTTGGAAAACCACTGATCTCCATAAAATTAATTGAATTTATCCATATCTTTTTGAACTATATACCGATACATTATAAGAAATGGTTATTCTAATGAAAATGGACTCAAATTTGAAGGGTTAAATTATTATTATTAACAAACAAGACCGATAATGCCCATAAAGATGTGATAGTCCATAAAACCCCTTTGTTATCATTCTCTTCCAAATGCAAATTCAATTAACTCAATTATTTTGGTTCTATCGATAGGATTTATGTGAAATAGGACTGGTCCCTAGAAGAAGATCTATCGTAAACACTACTTCCCTTACAGGTGAAACCCGGAAAAATCATCAGTAAAAACATCCACAAACCGATCGACAACCACCAAAAAATAAATTTCATAGTAAATTCTATTGATTCCAAAGACATGTTCTAAAAATTATATATGTGTGTTCCAACTGTTGTTTCCAACCATCCCATTTCACCTACCTTGTCATTCCATTATCCTCTAAAGAGTTTATCGACTCCATTATCAATCATGATACTAATTGTTTTCCTATTATAGTTAACATGAGCATTAAAATTTTTCATCAAATCCATACCAAGTATTATATCATAGGAATCCTTCTCAAGAAATTTGATGTCTGATATTAATTCTCCTCCATCAATTATTATACAACACGCTTTACACATAATGGCTTTACATTCACTTAAACCAAGAATAGTGTCATGATTATAAACTAAGGGCATAATGTACACATTTAAACCCAAAAAAATAAACAAAACAAGAAAAAATAAATGATTGGGATGTAAAAATATAATAAAAATATTTCATGATGGTATAATTTAAAATAATCATACCTCACACTGTTGATGGTCCAGGTTTATCACTCCTGATAACCTGAACCACACCAAATACTTTCGTACACACCACACATTGTTCTTATTTTCTATGAAAACATTTATATTTTTGAGGAGTCTTGGTATTATTTATATTACCATGGATAACTATGGTTTTCCAATAACGGGTATTCTTCTACCCACATATCATCGAGTTATAAGACAACTGCGACCCCTCAGAAGTGTCCTGAACACCAGATCTTAGAGCATTGTGACAACAATGATAAAGATGTCCCATATGGTTACAATTATGTAA
The DNA here is from genome assembly GCA_963277665.1 of Viscum album. Classification (NCBI taxonomy): domain Eukaryota; kingdom Viridiplantae; phylum Streptophyta; class Magnoliopsida; order Santalales; family Viscaceae; genus Viscum; species Viscum album. Next base: position 753,064,681 of record OY728127.1, read on the forward strand.
TGATATATGTTTTTTCATATAGTCTTTATTAAAGTTACACAGAGAGCCACATTGGAGACATTGTGTTATGCTATTAGGTTTCAACGGAAGATTCACTGAACCGAGTGACTAATTCTGAGCGACAGTCCCTCATTGCAAATAAGTGTCCCTCTTTCTCTTTCTCCCCGGGTTAGAGTTCCCACCATTACCCCTAGGTATCAACATACTTCCCCCACCTATAGTCCACAATATATCCCTTTCAACCATTGTTTTTATATTAACCCTATTTGAATTATCCATTATACAGAGCACCCCCAGCTTCAAATGAATTTTCCACCTCATCCCATTGTAAAAAAATACGAGCCTTCAAAGATGAACAACTAGAAACCTCAATTTAAAATCTAAAAAAGTTCCTGAATTTTTCTGTATATACTATCCAAGATAGGTTCTTCTCCATCAATCATATGTAGTGTATTGTTTTCTAAATTCTGAACGTGTGAGGGACAAATTGTCTGTTAAAACATTATTCAAAATCTTCACGTGTCATTCCTTGGTCCATAGTATCCTAGACCAATAACTCCCATAACTATTGTGCAAGATCTTCTAACATGTAAATAACTAACATAATTTCAACTCTGCTGGTGTCCCTTGGAAATCAATTATCTTATTCATCTTATTTAGCTAGACCTCCTCCTTTTATAGTTCTAAATCACCTAGAATGATTGGTGTTTTATGCTTCTCAATATAAACAGAATGGTCCTCCTGACTAAGTTCATCTTTTGGGTTCCCTATATCCATATAAAGAATGATTTCACTATTCTCTAAAGAAGCTACTAGTGGACCCATCGTTCAGGTGCAACCGCATTTTCCACAACTTCCTCTAGTTAGATTCTATGACGCATATTAGGTTCCATTTTATATCCACACAAGAAATTAAATTACTCTTTATCTCTAGAAACTGTAGTTTTATCAATTTACAATTATATCACATTGAAACTTGAACATCCATGGTTTCCAAAATTAAACATTTCCATGTAAAATAATCTTTCCAAAACATGCCTTGTTTTTTAAAGTCAAACCAATTTAAAAATACAACAATCATTCTCTTTTCAAAATCAAAAATTTGAAAACAATTTTAGGAATTTAAAAAATCAATACATTCATACCCAAAATATAAATCATTACACTATAATTAAATTGAAATCCTTGGGGAATTTATATTCTACCATGCCTTCCATGCTTGTCTAATGGGATAATCCCATGACAATTAGATTTTAATTCCTATAAGTGTCTCTAAATAACATATGTTACCAACACACTATAAAGTTTATGTTCATACTAAAAAGGTAATATTTATATTTCTATTCCATACAATTCATGTTATAACAATCCTTGTCCTTTATATCAACCAAAAATAGGAAATAATCTGAGAATTAATGACAACTCCAAGCCAAAAATAGATGAAAATAGACCGAATAAAACTGATACCACATGGAACATCCCACGCCTCCTCAAGGTCTTGAGTCGATGAGGAAGTAAAAATTGGCATTAAGTGACATCCATATGTAGCAAAAGTTCTTCAATAAAATCAAAGGTCTTCAATAAAGTTTGGGGATGATTTTACCTTTTGAAAAAAAATTAACAACCAAATATTTCATATAATTATAACCACTACATGATTAATGATAACAATGTAAAACAACTCAAATAATTACCATTTATTTCAAAATAAAACTACAAAGAGTACCCTAGTGGAAGACTACACTTATCAATGTACTCAATAGACTCCAAAACATGAAAACTCAATGATTATATGGCATAGATCTATAGATCAAAACAATTCTTCATGATCAAACACAACAAGACTGGCCATGAATCATAATGTAATACTAAAGAAATTTTATTATTTACCTTTACACATGCCTCTGAATACAACATCTGTATTATCACAAAAGTGAAAAAGAAAGTGGTGAGTAATGAAACATAGTAGGATTTCCCAAATTGACTTCACAAATCATGACACTATTATACAACAAGTTATCTAATTTATATAAAACAATTTATATATAATCATTTAAATAGTTCAACAATTTCCAACATGCCAAACACATCGATACCAAAATAGTTAACAAAAAAAATATTTCCGTAGAAAAAATGAACAAGTCTATAACAATTTTTTCTATTTCATAATGGAATAATACATTTCATTTAACATGTCCCAATACATGCACCTTATATACACACACAACTCACCCTCCCAATCTTGGTGTTTCCAATGATTGTTGAACATCGCATCCAACCTCATCCCCTATTTTATTGTTGTACATCATGATCATATTCCAACCCTTTTATGGTCCTAATTCCTGACCACTAACCTACACTATTATATCTCATGCTTATCCATTTAATAAAGATAATTCAAAACCAACTTTTTCCTAATACATTCTATGCAAAAAGTGTGAAAAACATTCCAACCAATTATTCCCAACTATATTTCAACCAAACATGCCAAAACCATTTAAATAAAACAATACTTTTATTGAAAACATATTTTATATAACAACCATTAAAAAACATATTTCAACCAATGATTCCAAAATCATTTCAATAAATCAATCCTTTTATTTGAAACATTTCACAAAATTTTTCCATGAATCAACCTAGGAAACTAATTTTAATGTCATTATTTTAATTTCCAAAAAAAATAATTTTGAACCAAAATATCACAATTTACCAAAATCCAAAATTCATCATAATAGGGGTTTAAACAATTTATATCACGTCAATATGACAATCAGTTTCAATTAAAACAACAAATTTGAAATTAATCCTTTTAGTTCTAGCAAGATGAGTCAAGATTGAATCCAACTACTTTGATTGTTTTGATGAAACAAAAAACTACACAAAATTCTCAACAACCCGTTTAAAAATGTAACAAACCCTCCATAGATCCCTTTCCATAATATCATAATGTCAAATATTAGAATAATTAGGAACAAAAATTCTTGATCTCTCTATGAAAAAACTTCATCCATGAAACTGGGAGAGTGAGAAGATTAAATATAAGAAAAAACGTGAAACAAACTCTAAAGGAGACTTATGAAGGAAAATCTGGTTATACATGACCCAATAATTCTATGAATAAATGTACAAAATGAAGTAAAGTGGTGAACTAGCCTTTGGGAGGTTGAAATTATGAGTGAGGTTTGAAATGGATCCAAATTAGTGTATTAAGGTTATGATATAGTGATATCCTTTTTTCAAACCCCCATATTTAAACCATACATGGTCAGCTACATGGTCATGAAACCAGTGTGCTAATCGCACACCAACCACTACTTCAAAGAGAATCTCAAGCAGTTGTCATGCACTGTTAGGCAAACTGTTCTCAACCCATTAAAAATTCAACTGTCTAATGATTTCAGGTTTTCCAATGGTGGCCGCTAGGTTTTCGATCCATTTTCTGTAACCATGATCCAACCCAGATCCAATTTCCTTAATTTTCATGGTTTCTTGGAGGATTGTCATAGTTTTCACTGACCATGCTCGAACCGGGCAACCTTAGAAAATCCCAAAAACCGTCTAAAAACCATCCAAACTCATCAAATGTTTACCCAACCACATTATATGCCTAAAAAATAATAAATTATGGGATACATAACAAATACTAGAGGTGCTAATAATTATATTAAAATGATCTCTAAATCAGATTCATTAGTTTAAATTTTTTTAAGAGGGGAAAACATTAATTTTTTGTAATAAAATAATTACCATGATTAATTTTATTTATCATTAATAACAAACTAAAAATGGGTATATAGAGTATCTTGAATTATTAATATTTTAAATGTTACCTGAACCATATATATATACTTATTAGATAATATTGTCATACCCATATGTATCACCTTACAATTATCCATTGAATTCCCATAACACCAACGACATTATATTCATATCCCTTACCTATCACTAGTTTTCCATTGAAAACAACCTCTTGGTATACTAGGAAAGGATTTCCCCCTCACCCATTATAATATTGTTTCTCTACCTGAAATTTCAGGATAGTGATGTTACCTTTACTTTAACACACTAAATAAACTTCAAAGATAGTCTAATATTATATGGATTCCTCTTTATATTTTAAAATAAGCTTTTCATGGTAAGGGTTCTCCCCTTCTTTTTTTTTGATTCGTGTACTTAATTTTTGGAAACCATTTCAGTTTCAATTAATTATTCTTTCAAAGGATTATAGTCAACACTTTACCATCCAAATTATTCTCAATTGATGATATATTACTAGTACATGTTTTTATAACTATTATATAAAACTTTTATGTATCAGTCATGTCGTCAAAATAAGCACTTAATCCCCTCCCTATTATTTTAAATTCAATCACATCCTTTTTTATATGTTTTTTATATCATTTTGATTATTAATACTGATTTTATAAATAAATCATTTCATATCATGATGATTCTATATTAATAAGATACTGTTTTTCTCTTCTCCTTTTTTAAATTTCATAATCCCATTTCTATAATGGTATGTGAAAATCATTCCTTGATTATGATTTTTTCCATGTTTAGAATATGAAACTCTAATATCAATCAATGGTATCCATAAAAATGAAATATTTAAATGGTAATGGATATGAAAACTTTTTGGAAATAATCTATTAATTTGGTAATGTTTTTTATAATTGTGCCTATAGTGTGATAAAAAATGTTTCAATCAAAGGTAAGGGTTTCATCAACTCAATTGCAGATTCAATAGTCGTATCCATTCTCACATGATTCTACATTTTAATATTACATTAATCCTACCATTACCAAATTTTATTTGGTATTTCCTTTTGGATGGTAGAAAAATTACTTCTCATTATCAATAAGCAATTCATTGAGTAAATATTTTCCAAAATCAATGTGTATCATTGGTAAAAATAACTCACATTATTTCATGTGAATTTTTTCACTAACGAACATATTTTATATCCCAGAAAAGATATAATATTTTATTTAGAAATAAAACATGTATTATTTTCTATTATTCAAATAATTATATGTACCCCTTTTCAAATATAATTTTTATTACTATTTTTTTGATGTTGATTTCCAAAAAAATAGAATTTGAAAATATTATGAAACATATATTCCATACTTACAAAAGAAAATATCTTAACTACAACTATATATTTTTTTCGTAATATTCATTCATTCCCATATATTTTTTCTCAAACACTATATAATATGTTTTTTAAAATTTGTCTCTATACCACAACAAATACTATTTCAGAATGTAAATTTCACATCATATTTAAAAAACATGTTTTTACTGTAATGTGAAAAAATTTCTACATTCCCTTGTATTTTTTATCCAGGGATTTTTTCTCAGGAAGTGATATTTTTATCGTCCACTTTATTTTTTTATGATACGATTCTTTTGGTAAATAGATATTTTTTTGGAAGTCCTATGATCTTTGGATTTTTTGTTCTGTGTTGTTTTTTGGGATTTTTATGAGACTAATTATTTATACATAAGTAGATTATGATATGATTAGAATTTATTTTTAGTGGAAGACATCTATTAGGATGATGTTTTGAAGGGACCTATTACACCCTCAAATTCATTTTATTAATATTATATCTCTTGATATAGTGTGGAATGAACATACTGTGTTTTTTCACACTGGTGTGGGCATGATGGGTTTTCTAAAATTTTCTGTTGTGGACATATGGCTTTTTTTCACATAGGTATAGGCATAATGTTTTTCTATCACAAATTTTTTTATAATATTATTTTCATGACACATATAGAATTTCCTTAAAATTTAATCACAAATATTTAATATCTTTCTTTCCACAATTTGATTCCTTATTTTAATGATTATGTCTTTTTAAGTAGTTTTGATTTCATGTCATATTAACATTTTATAAGTTTTATCCTTTATGCTTCATTAGAGATAATTATATGATCACATGTTTCTCAAATATGTTTAATAACTATATTCATTGGTCTTAGGATCTTATAACTATATTTATATCATCTTCCACATGTTCTCTATTTTGTTTATATTATTTTACTTATATGTTTTTTTCATTCCCGTATTGAGCAGTTGAGATCAACCATTTCTTATGTTTATAATCCCCATGTTATGGACATGTCTACTTTATATAAGGTCTCTAAATAGGGGAAGGAGGAAAATATTTTTGGAGGAATATTTTCAAATGTATAAAAATTAGATATTTATATTATTGATCTATATGACATATAAAATTTTTTACTAATGTTTTTAGACTGCATGGGAGAATTAATATCTAAATCATGATATTAATGTATTATTTATATTATTTTTATAATTATATTATTTATATTCACATGTTCTTGAAGGTTGTTGGTGCTTATCATAATTATTATCCATTATATTAGGATATTGAATTAGAAAATTCTCATGTTCCCCACATTTAGGACATTGAAATAATATAAGTACCTTATGATGGAATTTACCCCTCTCTATCTATCATGTTTGAAAAAGTATTCATTTTTTCTTAGATATATATTATTTTCTGTCCTTATTTCCCACACATAAAACATATTCCAATTCCATTAAGACATTTCCTTCATTAAATTTTCCCAAATTAAGGGCACGTAAGAAGTTGAATCATATATCCTCCATGTTTTTTTGTTCTTATAACATCCATAAGACCCCAAAATTAACTACATTGAATTTCTTGAAAATTTAAAAACATTCAAATGATTAATAGTAACTCAGTATAGCTAGTTTATTTTACATCCATGATATTTATCACTCCATTTTTAATCTCATTTTTATTCATTAGGACAACCTCCAAATTAACCCTCATACCCATTGTTATCTTTCTTTCTCCTCTAGATAATGCTTAAAAAATTTAACGTTAAACACAATAATACATAATGAAAATAAATAAAAACTATGAATATTAAAATAATAAATAAAAAAAGTCATGTTTACTGTAACATAAAAGAACATATGTCCCAAATCTTTGTTATTTACTGTTTATTTCCCAATAGGTTCTCCATCCATACAAAAAAATGTGATCAAATAATACTGAATTTTTTATAATGATCATGTGAATTAACTAATAATATAACCTACGACTGTCGAACATGGTGTATAGTTTGGTCTCTTTATTACTAATTAGGAATAAATCATGTTAATAACCAACCATCCTTTTATGGATTATTACCCCTAGTTACATCTATAACACAACTTGTGTATACATGATGTATCCAAAGAGACATGTAATTTCAACGAAACCAAACAATATCCACTCTACCAAAACATAATTATATTACCCTATATTTGAACATTTAAATATGGGGTTCAGTGATGTTTTTTCAAAATGATACGAAAACATATAAATCTAATCCCAAAAAATTTAATCTTGTATAAGATACTAACTTTGGTTCCATAAGCCCACAATATTGAGTCTGATGCCAAAAATAAAATCATTAAATGTTAGATATCTATAAAAATAAAACATATAAGTAAAAACTAATTCAATTATGCATAATTTACATATTTTTAACATTTTAACACAGAAATAATCTTGTAATACTATGAACTAATTTTGTATTCTATCTAATAACCAACTAAATATAAAAATCATTTTATAAAACCTCGATATATTTATAAATAGTCGAAACACACTCAACCGCATTCTATAAATATTATATATTAAAATAATTTTCATAACCTATTAGATGGATACATATGAACAGTGTGTTCTTAAACACTTCATAATGAGAAAAATATCAACATGTCATCAAGTATTAGAATATAAGTACAATAGAATATCAGGACATGTTAGAAGTATCTCTTAAAAGAAACATTGAACAATAATATCTTTCAATAAATCATTATATAATGATGTGTAATATCAAATGAACAAACATATATAATGGAATAATATTGAGAGATTATAAACATGATTCACATTGAATAATCATATTCATAAAGAAATGGGATATGACATGACATGGAAACATGGAATAATATGTTATTTTGGCATAAAAATAAGAAAAGGGAAACATCACATCATGATATGACCTAATTACGCCAACCATTTATGTTGTAAAAAATCTATGAATTTTTACTATTTATTTTATGAAAAAATACAATCATCTTCAAACATTATATTTTTAAATCATTCAAGAAATTGCATACATGAGTACCTCATGATATATAAAATCATAAACAATGAATTATAGGGTGGTATAATTCCTCAACAATCATCATAAAAAAAATTGGTCCATAATATATCAATCACCCATCATATTGATAAAATTCAAGGATACAAAATGTGTTTCAAATAATTTTCAAAATTTATCACAACACATTATATCAAAAGTATATTAGATGATATATTAAAATTCATCACAAAATAGATGTATTTCATATATTCATTTAAAAGGCGATTCATGAAACATATATTCATATGAAATGGATATTTTATGGTTAAATAAAATAACTGTAGAAAAATTAATTTTATTTATACTAAATTTATTATCATTTTCATAAAGAACTATATTATTTATTTATTTTTTAAAAGTAGATTTATATAAATGAATTCCCTTTATATTATTTTCAGTGAAATTTGAATAATGTTTACTCAAAATTCATAATGTTTATCTGTAGGAAATGTGATTTTGAATATATAATGGATTATTAGTAAAGGAAGACAATATGTTTTATCATTTAAAAGCACGTTTATTGAATCCTATATCTTGAAAATAGGGAATAAAATACATTTGAAAATTGGTAGAAAAAAATTGTAAGACCACTATAAATAAAGAAAATTCCATTTTAAAATATGGTAGGATAAAATTTGTATGAGGAGTGAATATAGATATAGAAGAAAAAGCGCTTTTATGGGGATAATGTAAATTATTCATAGAATTATAATATTTTAAAAAGAATGAAATCCATCAGTGTTTATATTTTTGATATGATAATGTAATACCCCATATATATATAGGATGAGGACCAATATGATATAATTTTTGTAATAATAATAAAATATTGAAAAATAAATTCCCAACATTAATAATTAGGTCACGAAAAAAGAAGTTATGTCAACAAAACCCCATACAATTATTGTAGAAATTAAATAATATGGGATTAGAGGAGGGATTCATAAAAAGAGTTATAAATAACTTGTAAAAATTATAATAATTATAATAATAATATAATAAAATGGTGTTGTTAGTACATCATATAAATATAAATAGGTTCACATCATGAAATCATGCCTCAATATATGGAAATTTATAAAAAATTCCGTAAAACGTCATATTTTTATGTAAGAATAAATTTAATTACATTCAATATTAGATAATTTAAAATCACAAGAAACCACTAGTTTATAATACATAATAAAATAATATTGAATATTTTTTCAAGCATATAATAATTGATGTTCATGAAAAAGTATTATAACTCAATAAAAGGGTATGGAGTTCAGAATCACCCATAAAATGTATTCTTACCTAGATGAACATGATCTAAAAATTTGTTTAATAAATAAAACAATATAAAAAACTTATTTCATAAAATTATTCTTATATATTAAAATTTATAAAATTAATTTAATAAAATTATTAACAATTTTATATTAATTTTATTTATTTATTATGTGTTAGTAATTTCAAGTGCTACTCAAATGTATAATAATAAATATGTAAAAACCTTCTATTTGATACCAAGTAAATCATATCCAGTTTATAAAAGATGTTTAAATAAATTTTTTTTGAATTTATTGATTCAAACACATTTTCCGTTGACGGAAAAGTTGGTCATGGTTCATGAGGACACAATTCAAAATGAGATTGTTTCAGTAAATTTTATCATCTTAATTGATTACTTTAAAATGTGTATTAATTTTTATTTTCAGATTTTTAACCCAAATCCATTCTATTTTTTAATATTTAATATCATTTTTTTCATCAAATATATATTTGATCCAACTATGTAAGGAGGTTCACAAAAACAAAATAGGTCTAGCCATGGAGGTGGTAGTTCACATGTTCCAATGCGAAACATATTTATTTTTCATAGAACAGAAATAATGTAGAAAATTTTTTATGTAATAAAAAATTTAATAATTTTAGAAATATCATATTTTTTCATTAAATAAACTTTTTTAACCATATATGTAATTTGTGGATGGAAAGAATGTTTCTCTCCATAGAGTTTCTAGAATGCATGTACACACGAACAATGATTTAATTTTTATATTGGAAAAGGGAAACAATGGATAATGAAAATTATATTGACATAAAAAAATTCAGTAAAAATTCATAATGAGTTCATTTTATAATAATTTGAGAATTATATTTTTACGTGAAATATGCATAATAAAAGAGGTTACTGAGTGATTTATACACACATTTAGAACATGGGGTCTTTATTGAGGGACTTATTAGAATGGGAAGAAATAGAAAAACTTCTGGTGAATCGATGCATATGATTATAGTTGATATATATGGAGGCATTAAAATGGTAATTTTTTAAGATTAATTATCGTTTTTTCACTTTTCTTGAATAGGTGGTGGAATTCCACTTTATAAGCCAAGGAAGTGGAATTTTTTTAAGTATAACTTCATAACATATATGAAGCACATGACAGACATAGAAGATTTACTGGTAAATTTCCAATAATGCGGTGAAGATAATTTTTGGTTGATCCAAAACGCAACCAATAAATTCAGTACATGTTTTTAAATTGTTTTATGTATTTTACCCTTATATTTTACACTTTTAGTTTTTTTAGTATTTAATATGGTTACTATTATTTATCTACGAAGTTTTTTACTGAATAAATAATGATGGAAATAATTAAATAATATGGACCTAATAATTAAAAATAAGAAATAAATATCAAAAAATAAAAATTATATGGGTGATAAAAAGTATTTTTAACATTTGCACACAAAATAAGTAAAGGCTTTTTCTAAAAAATCATTCTTAAACATTAAAACTATACATTGAATATAATTATCTATATTGGTGAATTAAATGATATTTATTGGTTTTATATTAATCAAATAAGGTTTTTAGTAAACTTAAATCATTAAAAAAAGGAAATTATATATTATGAAAATATAATTTAATTGATCAAAAAAATATATTTTAGTAATGTAAATATTTATTAGGATCGAAAATGATAAATTTGAGTTCTCAAAACGAAACATAGTAATTTTTAAAAAAATAATTTTTCTTCATAATTATGTTTTATGTCAATAATTTTTTTATATAATTTAATTACAAACATTGTTAATGAAAATTTTATAAAATTTATTTGGAATTTATAAAATTTATTTTTACTATTAAATAAAAAATTAACAATTTCAAAATAAACCAAAAAATTATTACTATGAAAATATATTTATCCTAAATACAAATTAATTCAATATGTTGAAGTTAAAATTATAAAAATATTGAAATTCTAATTCAAATAAAAACAGAAAATATAATGACAATTACTTTCTTATAAAAATAAAATTTTAATATATTAATTATTCTTAATCTTATTTCCAATAAATTACTAATTAGATTGGTGTAAATATATTATTCAGAAAAAAAAATATTTTTTGTTTAATATATTTAGTTTCCTACAAAAAATAATATAAAAAATAAAATTTTAGAATCATTATCTTTTTATTATTACATCATTTTATTAGTTCTTTATCTGAATTAATTGAATTTTATCAATGAATTATTATTAAAAAAAATTCCTTTTAATTATATGTATAAAATATAAATGTGTAAATAAGATTATATATATAATTACTTGTTTTTATCATCATTTTTTCAACATAAATAACACCTGTATATTTCGATATATTACTTAAGAATATGATAATCTATTATGGTAGTCATGGTTGGGAGTTCATATAGCATTGATCTCATGGAAAATTGGAGTCATATCTTTTTCATCATAATATTATTATTCCTAATATTGATTTTTTCTATAATATGTTGATAAAAAAATCTATCATGATTGGTTATTGTGACTGATATAAAATAATTAGTTTTCCAAGAGATTTCACAATCTTCCTTTCATTAATAGTTAATCATTGGTATATTTGGAAAATTAAATAGAACTTCATAATTTTTTCATAAATATGGGGTTAATTTTCATATATCCAAAAAAATCACCCTAAATTCATCTAATGTAAGAATTAATGTTACTTATCTGAATCCCATTCCCATAAACATTATCTTGGGCTATAAATATCCTACAACTAAATGATTATGTTGATAATCAAAAATTTAATGTTTATAATTAATTATGGTAGAAATCTTACAAGTTATACTTTGGTTCTTAGAATCAAATTCCAATAAAACATTCAAATCATCAGAGTGGAGTAAAAGTGTTTCTTAAATATCATAATCCATCTTAGTGTAAGACATTAGATACGCTATCCCATTTCCCCATATGGATTGAGGATACCAATGATTATCATCAATTTTAAACATAGTATTCGGATATTGAATGAGATAATTCTAAATTTTACCACATTTATGACATTGATATTTCATCTGTACCTTAGGATAAAATTTATCTTCCTCAATTGTTTCAATCAAACTCATCATTTTTTCATCAAAATTTAATGTTTATTTCTTTCCTTTCAAATACATAAAACAATTTCTAGTTCCATTAAGACATTTCCTTGTGTGTGTTTCCCACATTCTTGGTTGTTGGAAGTGTAATATTCTTTCCTTGATGGGTTTTATCCCAGAAAGTCACAATAAACTCTAGCATTTTGTTCTTTGGTATAATTAAAAATTAAACATTGTTAAAATTTAAAATCAGAACTCGAGATATCTTATTTTGAGCATCCAAAATATTTCATACTCTATATTTTATCCCATTATCTATTTTATTGGGGCAATAATGACATTTACCATTAAGCCAATTATTAACACATTTTATCAATCCACCAACAATTATTTAAATAATGAAAATATAAACATAATAATAATTAATCTAATAAAATAATTATTAACAAAAAATGGATAAATCATAAATCGTATATATATCATAACAAATAAATTTATTATTTTAAATCTTGTTAATTGATTTTATATTTCTAAAATTTATATTAAATACTTTATAATAGTTCATAAAGTTCCTGTGAATCAGAAAATAATATCCCTTCAAAAATTAAAATAAGGTGTGCACCTATGCCTCTGTATAGTGAATCTGGTGATGATAAATCTAATAACCAACCACATTTTGAGGTCCATTAAAACTATGTGAATTTGTGTAATAGCATGTATAAACATGTAGGGTTCATTTCGGTTTTTTTATTTCTAATAAAACACATAATAACTTATATAATAAAAATTCATAATTTTTTCCTATATGTAAAAATATCCATGATTTTTTAACTACATATCTATAAACCTGGTCCCTAAAAATGAAAAATAATCCATAAATACTAATAAACCATGACATAATTTTAAATGAGGTTACCCATACCTGAACACCTTGTTTTGATGTGGAATAAATAAACACTATATTTGAATAAAAATGAGGTGTCCTAATTAAAAAAATATATTTATATTACATCATCTCGATTATAAAATGTTAAACACCCTAATAGTGTGTGGGATGGGGGAGGGGTGAATTAGGGTATGAAAATAGAATCAACTACACATTTATGGATCTTGTTTCATTTATGAAAAAATATCTCATCTCTCGTTTCTATAGAAAGGAAAATGATTAAATTAAGACATGATACAGACACAAAAATTTAACATGGTTAAACCTCGATGTGATGTATCCAAGGATCATAAAATGAAAATGTTCCGTAGTACCAAATCCGCTATAGTACATAGTTGACAAAATGATCAAAGTGGTCTCTCTATATATTCTAGTTCACTTCTATTCACATTGAAAGCACACTAATCTCTCAGTAAAAGTGTTCTCACTGCAGCTATGAAATATTATTCCGTTGATTACATTAATCATTGTCGTTTATAATGAATTAGGTGTGTTATCATGCTAAAATTTCATTTATATGATGAATGTCAATTGACCATATTTTTTTGAGAATTAATTATTATTTAAATAACATTAACATTCATGAATCCTTTTCTCATATTTCATGAAACTTCTAGAAAATTCATTAAAATATCATGTATTTTGTAGGGCTCCTAGATTATTTGAAAGATTCTATTTTTTGATGGAACACCCAAAATTTTTGAATCTTTTTATTTTTCATGGTACTATCTTGGAAAAATAGAAAAAAAAAATCTATTTTCATCATGAAATTGAAATTATATGAAACTACATCATGCATAAAATAACTTCATGTAAATCTTATGGGAATATAGATCCACGATTTTCTATTAAGGTAATACACCACAAATTAGGTGGTATGAGCCTATTTATAGATTCCACTAAACCTTCCTGAAAATTTGATGTAATCTATCAACCATGTTTAAAATAGTTCTTACAATATCGTCATATTTTGTGAATTTTTTTAATATAATTCTAATATTTTGGATATTATATAGCACACATGATATTGATTTTATATTTCATTCAATAAACATTGAATTTAGACTTTGTTACATGTAACACTAAGTTTAAAAAAACATGCCATACTATAAAAATATTTTTATTTAAAAAGATATTTATCTCCTTATTGTTGGAATGGCAGAGTTTTGTAGGAATAACAAAATTAATAAAATATAAGGCTTAAACCATAATATATAAAAATTTATATAATGACTATTAAGTTATAAATAAAATTTATATCATTGTGAAAATAAGGGAAATATTTTTACGAAAAACATTTTTTATGCACACAAATGTGTTTTTCATAAACATGTTTACCAAATTACTATTTTTTGAATTATTTTTATAAAATATATAATTTACATATTCTTCCAAATTTTTAACATTCATCTTATGTAATTGATGGACAATATATAAGAATAAATCTAATTTTTTTTCTTCTAAAAACTATATTTTACTAAGTTAATTTATTTCACCTTTATGCATATATTTAAAAAATAAAATTTCAAGATTTTAAGAAATTAATTTGATAAAATAAAGTTCATCTAATAAATAATTACTTAAATTTAATTATTAGGTTAATTTTTTAGAATTTTCTTATAAGATAAACTTTTTGATGAATATTGACAAATACTAGTTTTTATTGAAAAAAATATTTTTCATTCAAAAATATTTATATGGTTATCTTTTTATTTAAATTTAATTAGAAATAATATTTTCAGTTATGTATTTAAATATCCTTATTATTATTTTTGGAATCAATTTTTTATTTAATTCAAATATAAACCTTATTAATCATTCGAAGGACTTCTCTTAAGAAAAACATTTTTTCATCACATTTATTGGATTAATTTTATTTGTATTTCTTTTTCTATCTATATCTTTTCTGGATTTCATTAAATACATTAACAATATACATATATATATTTTTGTTATTGAAATAATGTATTATATTCTAGGGAATATAGAACCATGATTAAATAAAATTAATGAAAATACCAAGTCAAAAAATACATGAAAAACAAAACATTTAATACCCAAAACCAGAATTTACCATTAAATTGTTTAACAAAGTCTAATAAAAGATCAAAATTATACCATATATGGTATTTATATAAATTTATAGTCTTTTTAATATATTTGTAATAAAATAATATTTATTATGTTTTGAGTTTCGAACATGTATGATAGAAGTTTTGACTAATGGTACAAGATTTGTATTCTCTCTATTTTATCTATGAGATGTAAGACAATTAACCAATTCATTCTTTATTTTGTTTATATACTACCCCATTGACTTTTAATATCATTAATTTCATTATTTTAATAATATTTAATTTTATATTTGATGTTATTAATTATCGAGTATTAGGATTCAAAATAATACTAAATGAGAAATGTAATTTTATCTAAATTTTCCTTCTTTGTGAGATATGTCTTGTTAAGAACCTATCATCATTTTTTTGGTATGTATATTAAATAACTTACATTAATATCATAAAATTATTCATTATATTGAAATTTTATGTTTCATTTAATGTAGTTTTTTATGGGAATTATTAGTTATCATTACCAAGGTGGTATTGGTCTTATGATCCAGTGACATTTTTTAAAGGGACTATTTATGGTTATGCATCTGATAAAGAAATAATATGATTTATAACCAGATAAACTCATTAATTTTCATATAATATTATTATTATATGTGACTAAACTATTTACATTTATTTTCATCTATTTATGTAATGTAGATTAAAAATTAATGTCTTTAATATAAAACGAAATAATTTCTATCTTTGTTTGAAAAAAACATTTTCAGACAAAAAAAAATTAAAAAAGGCTAAAAAAAATATTTTTAACATTATAAAAAATATATATTAATGAAAATTCTACCCATGCTATCATTTAAAAAAATAATAAATATTACTATTTTATTCAAAAACTAATGTTCGTTTGTCTTTTACCAAAAATGTGAAAGAAATTTTTTTAATATCTATGGCCTGAATGGTATTATATTTCATCATGACCAAATCATAATTTTAATGATACCTATGTATGTTACGAAGATAATTGTAAATCAAATGGATTTCCAAAAATTTTCAATAAATATTTTCTTTAAAAAATTATATTCAAATGTGAATTCTATTTTTGTCATGAAATATTTTGAAGGATTATTAAATATTATGATATAAGTTTCCACATTAATTTTAAAATGAAATTATTTTGAAATGTATTTTTATAAAATGTTTTTTCAGAGTGGAAATTTAATTTTCAATAATAAATGTTCCATGTGATATTTCAAAATCGTTTTCCATTTAAAATTACATTCTTTGATGTAACATCCCATTTACTACTGATGTGATTAAAGAAAACTATTCATATTATTTATCTGAATGGTTTATATTTATGATTATTATATGTTTATGAAACACATTACTCTTCTATAGGTAATACCATGATTAAATGACTATGAATCCTGTTTATTTTTACATGTTTTAAGCATTGATAAAATGATTAAATGTTAATGAACCTGGTTTATTTTTCCGATGAAATTTAATTCATAAATTTTTTTGAAACCCATTTCTTTTAATAGGTTCTGAAATGATAAATGTTTTATGATCCCATGGAACACATATTTATTAATTTCATTATTATTGAGTGGATAAATTATAAACACGGATAGCAGTTATTATATTTCCAAGGGAATTTTTTACGTTATAACAATTTATATGTTGTATCTATATCAACTTCTAATTGATTGGGTAATAATTCATATATCTTATGAAAAATAGGACTAGAATGGGGCATGAACCCAGTTCAGTATGTTAAATTACATAGTTTGATAGTATTAGGAGTCAACCATGACTACTACAGTGGTTTGGGGAGTGAATTGATTCCATATGAATGTTTTTGCAATGCTTCCTAACTACTTTGGAAATAACTTTCCATGCAAATGTATACTCTAAGATTCTATGTCTTATGGAATTTTTGATATATCATGGATCATTTTTTGAGTTTATAAAAATTCATGTCTTATGGACTACCAATTTTTATTTCATGACTCACGATTATGACCATTGATAGGTAGGTATGATTTTAAATTGTCATTATTATTTTTTCATACCCCAATTCCCTTGTTATGTATACATATTTATTTTGTCAAACATTACCAAGAAACTGATTTCACCCTATATTATGTTTATGTTCTACATGTTAAAAAGATTTTTTAAATGTAATGTGTCTTAGAAGGTTTCTATTTAAGAGGAATTGCGTGGAAGTTGATTTGTAACTCTTATGAACTAGTTGTTTGTGTGTCCATATTTGTAAAGGAGCTAAAACATTATGATCCTCTATAAAGTACTGTTTAAATGAAATTAATATTCTTCTAATAATAATTAATATCTACATATGATAATTTTTCATCTGTATAGATGGTAATAGAGAATATGTTTATATATCATTAGTAAACTAGGATTATAAAACTATAGTGAGCTTCCTATTTTAATTTATAAGTATACGTAATGGGATACGAATAAGGACATGTAAATGGATGAATAAAATTATCGAAAAATATACTTTAATTTCAGTAATGGGTATATAAATTTATTCAATGAAATTATATCCCTTTCTGGATACAACATGTGGATGTGGATCTTTCACAACTTACCTAGGGATAATAACTCAGAAAAGTTATCATCAAGCTAGACATGATCCTCATTGGGTTCATGACAACAAGCCTTTTTTATAAACCTATTTTGATACTCATGATGGATATGATATAGAAATTTAAAAAAATATTAGACTACCATTATGGTTATAAATAGATGATCAATATGAATGACTTTAAATAAACCTAAGTTGTAATATATTAAAAATGAGGTTTCATGATCTAGGAATTGCGTATGTTATTTTTCATGATTATATCTATTCCCACAATGAATATTTTAACTCAAACTTTTTTTGTTATTAGAAAATTTTTGGAACATGAAGGCACTAAATTAATGTTGAATGTTATGGAGAATTTATTTATGAGAAACCAAATTGGATGTTAATTGGTGTAACACCCAATGATTTTAAAATATGAAGATCATGATCAATAGTTTATATCAAATGGAACACCAATCTTAATAGATAATTTTACACCCTTTTACTTTACTATATATTTATTATTAATTATATTAAATCGTCATCATATGTGGAAATACACACAACACCACGATTGAATGGAAAAAATGTTTTTTGAGAAATTTTATTTTTCTAAAAGGTGGTATAGTCACACAATAAACAAACAATTTAAATTATATTTTTATCAATTTTATAAAAATAAAATAAAATATATACATATTTTTTGGTTTCTAAAATTCAAAATTATCTTTTGTTGATTTTTTTTGAATATTCTGAAAGGATTAATGCTTTTGATGAATAGTGATTAATGCTGAATTTTAATTGAAACTATACTTTTTCATTTATAAATTTATAAATATAAATTATATTTAATTGTGTCTGCGAGTAAAAATATTAAAATTATTTTAATATTTAACTATTTTAGGTTATTTTAATCAATTTAATATTGAATGTTTATATTAATCCCTTTTATATATAGGAGGGGTTACCCTTCGAAAACCCACTTCTTCATCACGTTTATGAGTATATATTAACATTAATTATTCAAATACAACGAATTGAACATTGAAAATGGATTAAATAATTTGAATCATAACAAATCATGTTATATAACATGGTCAAATAAGTATTTTACAAAAATAAAAAGTAGAAACATTAAAATGTAATTAAAACGATATAGGTAAGAATGGGGTTAATAGGATATTTAATTAAATATATAAGGGTTAAAAATGATATAAAACTTTTAAAAATGTTATTTTATGTCCCTATTTAATAATTATCTTATCATAAATTAAAATATATGGTTATTTGGAATACTTTTCAATGTTAATTATAATATCATTTTAGGTTCTTTTGGTAAATTTACATGTAATTTACAAATGGGTTCTGTTTACCAACATATAAAGGAGAACACCCTCCTCTAACATATACAAACCTAAAAATCCATTTTATATGTTCAAAATAGGAAAATCATATCTCCATAAAGCCGTTAACTATATTCTAGATCTACAGGTCCTCCCAAAATAACACCCATAGGGTATATATGAGGAGATCTATAGTAGGTTTCCCTTAGAGATGACAATTTTCATTGTTATTTTCACATATCAATTTATGACCTAAAACATTAAATATAATAAAAAATTTGTACTCCATATATTTATATGTTCTTATTTTTATTTCATAATATTAATCAATATCCACTTCCCTAAAATTGGAATAGAAATCATCGACGTTGTGATCAAAATACTACCGCCTCACGAACTAATTATTCTGATTTCCATCACCACCTTTTAAGTATGGATTTAATAGTGCATTTATTATGTTTATATGATTTTAATGATGTCATAATACTTCTTTAATTTTAATATCACATATAACATTATCATTATATTTAGTTTCAAATAAGATAATATAGCTTGTGTGTACGGTGGAGTAAAACCTCATGAAGTGATGTGATTTTTTTCTCACATACATATTATGTTGAATGTAACAGGGATAAAATTAATGAATATATTGGATTTATATGATATGTTATTGGTTATAGAATATTAATTTGGCGCCCAATTACTTACCCTTTCACTCGTTAGTGGAACAATATCTTCGTTTATGTGTATGAATTTTCGATCATCTACATGAAGTGTTTTGATTGATTTTCCATATCCTAATTTCATAAATAGATATTAAAAATTATCATCTGAGTAAATAAAACATGAATAAAATTATCATAATTCTATTGGAGATATACATATATCATATAAATAAGAAAGGTAACTTTAATGACAAAATGTGTATGATAGAATAGGGTAATTAATTCCCAAAAACAATGGAAATAATGAATATTTATTGAAAAATATCAATAAAATGTAATTATATCCTAATATATATAATTATAAATATAATTATGGTTATGGTATAAATTTATTAATTGATTAAAAGCATTATATAAGGGAAAAAATGAAGTACAATGGAAATTATACCTGAGTTAAGGGTTTCTTGTCTCAATTTATCTTTCGTAAGAAAAATTCCATATTCACCAATTATTTATATTGTGTGGTGTATATAGTAACCCATTGATATGTAATATCATTAATATATTTATTATCATGGTATTTAATGGTTCATTTATATCACTTATTTTGTTGTGCGTACAATTCATAAGTTACAAAAGGGGTTTGGGTTTATATCATTATCTCATCATTATTCGATATTGTTCTTGTTTAATTATCCATTCGAGATTTTTTTTGACATTTCTATAATAAAATCATTATAATATCAAAGGATCCTATTATTAATGAACTTTTTCATGTAATAGTACCACTCTTCAACTCTTTAGATTTGAAAATGATTGATGAAATGTTTTCATGAAAATGATTTTTTATTTATGTATTCTATTAGTAATAAAGTTTCATTATGAACAATCTTATATAATAATATTTTCAAAAATGATTTTGAAATTTTAATATTTATTTATTAAATATATTTTTTCTCATTTTTTAATTTTTAAAAAATCTTTTCAAATGAATATTCATGTCATTTTTGAAACAATACTCTTTTGAATTTTAGCTAAAATGTGTAATAAATGTATATTATAATGTGAATTAAAGGAATTGCATACCCCATTATCATAATAAATAAATGTATTAACTCTCATTTAATAATTCATAAATTTATCCTTGTGATTAAATTTATTTTTGAAAGGTTTTGTGAACTTTTTTTAAAATGTTATTTTTAAAATGTAATGATTGTTCTTCATAAGAAATGATATAATGGATATTGACTTGGTATTTTATTCATAAATGAAACAAAACATATATTTGACATATGATCAACTGAGGATATGTTGTATTGACACCATATTAATTATTTTTATGGATGTTTTATGATTATTTTAATAGGGGATTTACAATTTCATTACCATTCACCAATTTACTCTGGATAGTTTACGTTTTTTATTGAATAGGGAATGTCTAAACATTTCATACATTAATTTTCAAAAAATATTATTTTTTGTTGATTATTTTTAAACTCTATTATATGAAAAATAAAGTGTAATTAATAGGGGATAAGAGAGATCAATATATCCCCTCGATACATTGGTATGCCAAATGAGTCAAAATAGATTCTGTTTTGTCAGAGGCGTTACCCATTAAATTTAATTTCCTAGAAAAAGGCTTCGTTGTTATATTTTAGATGCGATGAATAATGAAGTCCATCCTCATGAATCCATTTATTGATATTCCATATAATTATTTGATGAGTTTGGATATCCATGGTCATGTTTTAAGCTTAAATGATTATTTATGTGGATTTATTTAATCATTATATATTCATCTTATATTATAATCATTTTATTGATTCAATGGATTTTTTTGTTTCATTACTTTCTATATTGATTATGAATTAATTATTCATAAATTATTTTGTACTCATACGCTTACTTATATTATGATCTCAACTATCTGATATATTTTTTTTAACACCTGATATCACGAGGTGTTTTTTGATTGATATAAAGGGTTACACTATGAGGAATCATGGATTTCTCAATGAAAATACATTATTTATTTTTTGTTTTCACTTGTAGTAATCATTTCAAGTAGTTATCTATTTAGAAATGAATAATAAACTATTCAGCCCTTCGAGATGTGATTCATTTTTTCTTATGCTATTATAATAATTTATACACTAGATATGGTCTACTAGGTTCAGTTTTTTTCATTTGGTATCAATTACATTTAGATGAAACCATTGGAATAGTATTCAAAAAAATAATGTATTAGGGAATATAAAACCATATAATAAAATGAGTATTATTAATGAAAAGAATCATATTGTTTTGGTAAAAAAGATATTATGTCATTTTTTATAGGAAAACATCGTTGTTTGGATACTATAATTGGATGTGTATATGGGACAGGTGTATCTGGGGGTATTAAATCTAAAAATGGAACATTGTTCCTGATCCTATGACCACCTAGTGCATGAAAACCGATCTTAATATGAACCTAGTGTTACTATATTTGGGGATGTTCTTAGGATAATTCACATTTTCATTACTAACCTTCCTGACGGATTTTAAAATACATTCGTTCCTAAAGACACCATGTTTATCATTATGATAATATATATGGATGAATTTTTAAATTATTTTCAAGTGTTTCTCTTGTTTTTGGATTATAAATTATAATTATTAATGTTATAATCTAAAAATTATTTTTCATTTTTTACAAAATGTTGTATATTTGAATGAATGATAACTATATCAATGAAAGCTAAAAAACTAGTATAAATGATCATTTTTATTTTTTTCTTAAACCAGAATTTCAATGGGTAAAAATCCCCCAAGCATTATCAAGATATGGGGACATAATATCATGTTATATGAAGTCATAGAAATTATTATTTTAGAATTATTGATTAGAATAGAAGTAAGAAAATAAGAGTAATATACAAAGGTAAATAGATAAGGGATGATGGAATGAAGTATTTTTTCACATGAGATTATTATGGAATATAAAATCTTGTAATTTCATAAATTTAAAAGGAGTTTCCTTCATGTGTGTATAAAAATGTCATCAAGATAATAATTTAAATAGAATGAAATAATCTCCTAATGTGAAATGATTGCCTTATAAGGATATGGGGAACAATGAAAATTAATTCCCCATGAATTAATGGAATATACATCATAGTAAACTAATTGATAAATATCAATCTTTGTATATTATGAATGATGAAGTGAAATGATTAATATTATTATGTTTGGATTCAAAAAATTATGTTATATGATTATTTTTACGAATGATATTTTATATATAATAATTTTTGGATTCATAATTATGGTACTATAATAATATAATTATAAGGATTTAATAGAATGAGTTTAATGTTACCAAGGAGATTGATTTTGTGGAAAGTTGAAATTTCTGTAAAACACATGATTGAGGGAGGATAAAACATAATATATTTATGATGTTGAGATAAAAACAATAAATTGGTTTTTATGATGGTATGGGCATGCATTATGGTGTTTCATAGCTTTTATGTTATGTCACATATGGTCTATTTCAATTTGTTAGAATAATATGAATTATATTAATATCGTTTTAGAAAAAGGAAAACCTCTATAATGGGTGGAAACCCATCACATTTGGCAATACTGCTAGATTAATACCACAACCAAAAAAAGATATAGGCCTAGATACAACAACTGATCTATGTGATGTCTTGGTTAATATGCCATTTTTTTGTTAAATGATTTCATGGATAAATATTAATATTGATCCAAATTTTTACAGTAGTGGTTTGGAGATTAATTTATTATACTTGATGACATGTAAAAAATTATTTGTATTGTAAAATATTTAAAAAACATATGGATGGAATATTAACTCTTTTATTGGATCTTCTAATCCATTAACATTTAATTTCAGCTTATTGGGAATAAAAAAATTATCTTGTATATTCTTTTCATATAGTAAAAAATAAAGTGGAAAATGATCATATAAAAAAAACATGAAATTTTGCATGTGGAATAGAAATATATCATTTCAGTATATTTTCATATATTATAAGTCTAGATGGTAAAATAATTCCTCATGTCTTATAAATGGATATTGAAACAAAATTTTATCATATTACAATCATTTTTGATGAATTGATGTTATTTTTGACCTTTGCATATTTATGGTATTCTTGTCTTTAACCTTATCTGGATCACCCAATTCCTTGTGATCAATGATCTCAAATAATCTCTATAACTATTTATTATATTATACCATGTTTATATCTTCACATACCACATATGTCCTCCAATATTACAATATAATTATGTATTAATTCTAAAATACATTCTAAATTATATTTCAATATTATCAGAAGGATATGTTATTAACCCTTCTCATGATGTAAGAGTATAATAGATTTATTTTAAAATATAAAACCCTTTACTACTATGAGCATGAATAAATTATGGGTATTCAATTTAATTAATTGGTTGAGAACGTAACACCCATCTTTATTAAATATGAACATCATATACAATAGCGTATATGATATGTAATCAAAACAATAGAATAGAATGTAACCCTGTAATATGTAATGATATATTTATTATTTAATGAATTTTATATCTTTTATTTCTTACAATTCATGAAACATTGTGTTTTAATGAAACACGATACAATATTAATATATTATTATTTAAATATTAATATTATAACCTAACCATTATATTGGTAGGTATGAATTGTTTAATCTAAATTATGAAAATTATATGGTTTAAACATGTATAAAATAAATTCAATGGTTTTACAAATAATTGAAATAAGATATTAATTATTTGAAAGAAAAAGAAAGGTTTTCTAAGAACAGATATTTTTATAAAAGGACGACTTGTCACAATTTGTAGTAATATTTTAAAATTAATTTTTATGAATTTTATAAAATTTAAATTAAAAAATATTCCTTACATTTTGAATATAAATGTTAAAATTATCTTATAGTGAATTTTAAAGAATTTTATAAAAGTATTAAATTTTTCGATAAATAGTGAAAAATAAATATTTGGAATTGAAAACTTATTTTTCATTAAAATCATTTGTAAAGTAAAATTATATTTTTACTTGGGTTTAAAGGTTTTTTTTATATTATATAAATATTTATCAAATTTTTATTATTGGAAACAATATAATATTGGAATTTTATATTTAAAAATTCTATAATTATGAGAATTGTAACATTATAACCCCACTTTTTCATCATGTCTACGGGTATAATTTTAATTTTGATTATACCAATTATATTAATTGAATTTGGAAAAGTAAAATATATATTTAGAATCATAATAATATATATCATGAAATATGGTATAGATAATTTTTTTTCCAATGTTAATAATGAAAATAGTAATAATTAATTATTATTGTTAATGTAAAAATGGGTTTACCAGGGTAAATGTAATAAGAATATGGTAAAAAATGGCCTACCACCTTTACAAAATATTATTTTATAGCCATATTTCAAACTTATTCTATCCAAACATCTATCCATTGGTGATTTAGAAGCTTTTTTCAAGTAAATGTTCTTACCATTTTGAATTATTTTAGAAAATTTCCAATTAATTTCCAAGATGGTTCACATTCCATACTTATAATAGGGAATTCCCTCCGTTAATATATTCACACCTCCCAATGCATTTGGTATGAAAATAAGATACCAAAATATTTTTCCAAAATAAGTATACATATTATAGATCTTTTTTACATCTATAATGACCATCCCTGGGATCCATAAGAGGATATCAAATTAATTTTTCTCTTAGAGAATGTACTTAACTTAACGAAGATCTTTGAATTTCATTTTTCATTTTTCACCAGAAATTATTTATTAAAACATGAAATATAATATCACATATATCTTCATATAGTGATATGTTACTTGTTTATCTATTGATATTTATTGATATACATTTCCATCATATGGGAAACGAAATCATGGATCATGCCTATGGTGGAATACTACCTCACGATGCAATGTAGTTCATATCCCATAAAAACCATTCAAAGATGAATTAGATTGTGTATTTACCAAATGTGTATTATTTTTATTTTATTATTATACTTCATTAATTTTAATATCACATATATTTTTTTTGATAAATTATGTTTCAAAAATGATAATGACACTCATGTATACGGGGGACTACGGCCTTGTGATGCGATGTGATTCAATGTTAACATATGCTATACAAGTAATATAATACATATAAAATTAATAATATATATATATATTATGATATTGATAATTAAAATTAATATATGATGTACTTCTTTAACCATTCTCTCATTCAGGGAATGATATCATCGATAGTGTGAAAAAATGACCTATTATCTCCACAAAACGATGCAATTAATTTTCATAGTACAAATTTCATAAATTGTTCAAAAAATGAATATAATGAGTAAATATGATATTTATTACAATATTATATTTATTATTAATATATATCGATATAGATACTATGTACAAAAGAAATAACTTTACTGCAAAACACACATGAGAAAAGAAATAATTTAACACCTGAAAAATTGAAAATAAGGAAATAATATTAACAAACCAGGGGTAAAATGTAATAATAGTATAATATATGACATCTACTATATCTACAATATCTACTAAACCTGGATACTCCCATGCATATTATTCAACTCTTCAATAAACCACATCACCAAAGTTCCATGTTGAATCCTATTAACCCCTCACACCTGATCGGGATTTCCATTAGGTTTTCTATGGTTCCGCTCTCCTCCACAACTCTTAAATCCTATTCCAATTCCCAAATAACCTCTTCAGCATCCATCCCCGCCACTTCATGCTCTGCCATCATCTCCTCCACCACCAGGTCTTCCTCCTTCTACTATTCTATCTTTGGATCCTCCACCATTGGTTCCTTCGCAACCAGCAACTACACCTTCAGTTAGTCGACGACCAGGTCCTACGCTCCACCTAGGGTTCTCGTGCCCTCAATCGCATACTCAAGGAGGGTCCCTTGCTTTTCACATCAAGCTGAGGAAGTATGGGTAGTGTGGCCTCGGTGGAATTTCTTTTTCAGGTAATGACGTTCATTATTGTCTCTCTGATCTCCACTCAGTGCTTCATGGTATATTAATTATTCATCGATGGTAATCCACTCTTCCACATGTATCTCAACCCCCAGATCCGTGTGCGACAAATTCATCACATATATATCTTAGTCTTTGGATGCATTCTACTATCACCATCATTGATTCTCCCTCAAGTATCCATATATTTCCTCTGCATTCAATATTATCTAATGTATAGAATTTATTTTTACTTTCTCAATATTATTCATTTTTTAGTATTTATCTTTTTTTAATAAATTTTCTTCCTTCATCAGAATACATCTGTTTTTCCCATTCACCAATTACATCATCTATTTCAATTTTTCAAAAAATATTTATTCGCCTATCTTTCTAAAGATCTAGATAAATAAAATAGGTATTTTCTCTTAATATAATGGAAATAATATCCTCTTAAATTTATAGAATTTCCCTTCACTAAAATCTTGTTCATATATGTTATTATTGTACTTTTGATTTAAAAATTCACATATTATGGAATATATTTCATTTTGTTATCTAGTATTTATTCACCTGATCATTATTTAAATCATTTTCTACTAATATCAATTTTAATCCAATGCTCTATTTTTATTCTACATTGAATGATTATTAGAAATGAGCTGAAAGACCTTACATGTCTTCTATAAATCAGGTTTCTTTATCATATTATCCTGTTTTTTATTGTAATGGTATCAAAGACTTGAGGTGTATATTACAGTGCTTTTGATTTACATATTCAAAAATTATGGCATGTATTTCATTTTGTTATCCAGTATTTATTCACCTGTTCATTATTTTATTCATGTTCTACTAATTTCAATGTTACTCCATAGCTCTATTTTGATTCTACATTGAATGTTTATTAAAAAAGTGCGGAATAACCTTACATGTCTTCTATAATTCAGGTTTCTTTATCATACTATCCTATTATTGATTGTGATGGTATCAAAGATTCAAGGTAATTATTTCTCAATATTATTTATATCTCCATTTACATTTTTTTCATTTATTATTTTGATTCATATCATTAAAAATTATTTTATACATTCTTCTTCTTAATATTCTATGAAATCGTTGTTTTATATATTTATTGTTATGTATTTTTGTTTCAGCTATTTTCTATTATCAATATTTTTATTTCTAATAATGTTCTCTAATATTATTATGTTTTCTCATTCCAATATATATATATATATATATCTTCTTTCACTTGCTAGCATCAGAGAGGGGAAAATTGTTTTTTGTTATGGTATCTAGAAAGGTGAAACAACTTCCATTTGGTTTCAGGTATGAACAAAGGGCTTCCCTTCAACATTTCAATTGTAATTTTCATTAATTTTATACATAGTAAATCCATTACCTAAATTCATGTTCCTTCAATTTGTTAGTGTTTCTATGGAGATTGATTGAAAGGGATGCACGATTCAAGTCATAGTTACACAAGTTGTGAATTAGTTCTCTCTCTAATAGACATTTATGATCATATTCAGATTAATATATTTTCTTGATATGCTTTTCTTCTGCACCTTATATGCAATAACTATTTTATGTATTTTTTCGTATGTATTTTTTTCAACTATTTTCTGTTATCATTATCATTATTTCTATTAATGTTCTCTTACGTTATTAGGGTCTATCATTATATTATGTATATATTTTTGACTTCCTGGCATCTAAGAGGAGAAAATTGTATTTTATTATTCTCATAAGGGATGAAGTATGCTGGTCACTATTAAACAATATGTGATTTTGTGATCTCTTTAATGGACATTAATGAGTTTATTCAAGTTCAAATCTCACCGATTAGTGCATTTCACAATTATTGATCATCATTTTCTTTCTGCAGATTACTACATTCAACCGTCAAAGTGATTTTATATTTTAAAGAACCCTTACTGAAGTTATTCACTATTCCAGTTCACCAAACCATTTCTAAAACTAATTACTATATCATATTTACAAAATCATTTCTTATATTAGTCTTTGAATTTAGTCTTCAAATTGTTTGATAAAAAATGATAGCTTCATTAACTTATTTATTTATTCATTCCACGTTAGAGGAAAATTAATTTTTTAACCCATATTCATTTTAATTACCTATTTCATCTTTCACTTCTAGACATTTTATAAAGAATAATAATATTTTTTTATAGGATCTCAAATTGTTAAAAAACGTCTAATCAGTTTCAAGTAAGAACATTGAGAATCCCTTAGAAAATTTAATTCTAATGTTCATTATTTCTGTTATAAATAATAAATCCATTGCCTAAATTAATTTCCATTATCATTTTCTTATATTACTACCATGTAGTTTAGAATGGAAGAGAGTTTTTTTATTTCATTTGAAGATGTGAAACTACACCTATTTGGTTTTATGTATTATGAGAGATGATAATCCCTTCATAATTTTATTTTTATTTTTTGTTATTGGTAATAATTTTTTTAATTAATTCCCCACTTAAATAATGCTTGATTGTCCATATTATCAAAAATAGTGAAATGTTTTGTTATTTATATTTATATGAGGTGGTGTTGAAATTTATGGAAAATATGACCATTTCTATGTCTTTTTCCACTGTAATGTTTATTTTATATGTTTTTATGACTATTCCAATCCTTTAGATGATGAGAAATGAATCCCAAGATTGTCTGTGATAATCTTAGTTTTCTTTTCATATTTATGGTCAAAAACCTGTAATTTTTTTCTTTTAGGTGGAAACTCTAATTCAGGCCTTCATGACCAACTAGTTTCCATTGAGAACCATTAATGTTCATATGTTGACCTACAATCTCTCCTACCTCCTATCTATGATGATCCCAAATCTACCTCCATTGACTTAATGTATTATGAGCCCCATCAATTTACAGTATTTTGAGCCATATATTCAAGTCACTGCTTCCATTGTTCGTACAAAGGTGGATAACTTAGCTCAGACTCTATTTCATTTAACTATTCTGGTATGCTTTCTTAGTTTATATCCTTCATGTTAACGATTGATTTCCATTATCTAGGTTTTTTATTCATTTCTTATCTCAATGATTCTCTAATCTTCGATCACATTTATTTCTCATTTGGATATGGTTTATTATATTTTTCATTTATTTATCATCCATTTCAATAATATAATTCTTCTTATTTTTCGCTAACCCCTTGCACCAGTCCCCTTACATTCCATGTAAAATTGATTACATAATAAATTCTGATCACCAGCTTTGTATGTATTTCATTCAAAGAATGTTCTAATATCTAATTCTGTAAGAATGTTTGTTGATGTTTCTTATTTGAATTCATATTTTTAGAGAATAAAATTTTGTTTATAAATATAAATGATCTATTTTTAAATATAAGGATTATGGACTTTTCAATCTGTTTCAAAATATATGGTTCATGTCTCAACATATATGCCATATGCATTGAATTTTAATTCATGCAAAATATAATTTCGTATTTACTCATCGAGTCTGACCAAAAATGATAATTCCAGTTATTACACTGATATTTCTTTATCACTACTTCTTTCTATTGTATTCCCTTTATATCTTTTCAAGTTAATCATCATTAATAAACTATGCATTACATGTATATATATTCTGAATCAATATGAAATTGTTCTATATGATCTATAAACACACACTTCTCCATTAACATTTTTCCACTGATTCATTATAATAGGTATCCCATATGACCTTCCATAAGCCATAACATGCATTTCTACACTAGCTTTTGAATCATAATGTGGGATTGTTAGTAGGAATTTTTAATTGCATTTCCTTATCAATGGACTCATCAATGAGTATCGAGTAGAAAATTAACCAGGTCATCACATCAAAAGCCCACTTCAACTTGGAGTAGTAAAGGAGCATATCTAGCGCAATAATTTGTGAGGATTTCTATGGACCATCCTATTTGCATCATGACAAGAAACGAATCCATCTTCTCCTGTTATGATGATGTTTTTTGGGTGAGTATGCAGCCATTTCATAATATTCCGGGTAAAATTGATTCAATATTATCTTCTGTGCAACAACATTGCATTTCTTTCATTAAAATTATGTTCTTATTCTTAATTCTGGATGTTATTTTAAACATAGTATAGATTTCTAGATGCATATTTGTTTTCTTAATATAAAATCAAGTTATTTTGATGATTATTTTACATTAGGAGAAGATGTTTAACATTCTATGTTCTTAATTGTTTTAAATTTCATAGATATTTTTTTAAAATAGATAAAAAATTCGATTGTATTAGTAAAAATTAATTTAAATCTCTAAATAATAATTTTTATTGTATTTTCACTGTGAAATGGATTATTTTTTTTTGATTGAAATTAATCGGATATGATTTTTGTGTTGAGTATTGTAAATTATTAAATGCTATGTGTTGTGTTTGTATCAATATATTAGTCTTCCACTGAGGGAATGTATTGATTTATAAAATCTATAGAAGAAAATTAACATTTTCTACTATAGGTTGGTGCGGCTTATGATTGGTTTATCTTCGAGGAAAATGGTGCACAACCCACTGGAAAAGGGCACCATCCATTATTTGTATTGGAGAAGATGTATATACGAGAGAACATCCATTTTTTGTGTTGTTTCTAATGTGATAAGGATTATTTTTTTTGAGTTAAATTGATCTGATTAGTTCTTTATGTCAAATTTTCTTTATTATTAAATTTTATGGTAAAGGATTATATTAATCTTTTAGCATCATGGATCATCAATATAGAGGTTTGACAATTTTTTGTCTTCAGATAAGTGAATGTCCTTATTTGTAAAATAGATCGAATGAAATTAACAGCTTGTACATTACGTCGATGCAACTTATGGATGGTTCCTCTATAGGTACAATAGTGCACAACCCACATGAAAGGGGAACCATCCATTCGTGTTAATGGGAATTTGCATGCACTTTAGGGTGGAAATGAAAAAATGACATAGCTGTGGAATCTAGTGGATGATAATGGTTGAAAAATCATCATTAAATAGTGACCCTTATTTTCTAAACAGATATTTGGTTTTTATATTAGGATGATTGGATTTTCAATTCATTTCAATTACTTTTTTAGCAATTTAAATTAATTCACCATCATAAATACAAAGAATAATTTCTTATTCCATTAAGATTTTACTATATGTTTTCCAATAAGTGATTTTTTTTAGAAAATTCTTATCTTAATTGTTTTACTTACTGATACAAACTGTTGTAGGGATTCACAACATTATGAACTCAACATCCATAATTGTTGATTCATTTTAGAAATAACTCACACAACTATTGAAATCCTTGACCAAATATTATTAAAATATTGATTCTGTTGTTATAAAATTCAACCCTCATTTCAAAAAAAAAATTATTCTGAAAACATTTTTAATGTTTTATTCATTTCAAAATGTATCTTTTATGTTTCAGTTCTCAATGAAATGTATCTAAATCAAAATAAATTATTATTTTTTACTTTATTAAATTTATGTGGATTCATGTATATGATTTCAAAATGGTAAAAATATATTTTCATTACTTTTGATTTTATTTATTTTTTCTACTATTATGATGATGTCTATGATGTTTTAGAAATGTTACAATAGTATTTATTACTAGCTTGTAATTTTAACATATTTTAAATTAATTTCTATGCATGTCTTTTCAAACTATTATTTCTTTTTAAAATAAAATGTTGATTTAAAGAATCGTGTGAATGCACGGTTGAGGTACTAGTTATAAATATTATTAAGGTTCTATTATAAATTATCAACATATAAAAATCAATTATACATGAGGTATTTACATTAATTAATGAAATCAAAGCTAAGATATGTGTTTCTTGTATCACATTTAATTTCATGAGTCATATTCCATATTCACCACTTATTTACTTGTTTGGTTAATATAATACCCCATTTATAGTTTATATCAAAATTTTATTTATCTGCATGGTATTTAATGATTCATTTTTGTTTCATTTTTTTATGGGAGTTATGATTTAGACATTACCAAAAAGGTAAGGTTTTATTTAAAAAACTCATCATTATACATGATTTTTTGTTGAAGTCTTACTTAGGGTAAATATATGTCATTTATTTTTTAAAATATATAATACATTCTTCTCAAATAATTTATGAACATTTTAATGAAAAATAACAATTTATTAAATCTTTGCATCATAAAAGTTTCGATAAAATATTATTTAGAAAATCCGACTTTATATCTCCATTTGGTAAAAAATTATATTTAATTAAGACAAATGTTTTCAAAAGTAAAATTTAAACGTTTTAATTTATTTATTAAGGTTTATTTACCCATTTTTTCTTTTGATTTTTTTAAAGGAATCACTCGGTCAATTCCAAATATTATCTCATTTCTCATTTAATTAGAATTTGAATGGAATACTTATATTAACAAATACGATATGAATGTAATTATCCACCTTCTTGTCCAGTTAATGTTTTAATTTATATTTTTCTTTTTTAAAGGTTATATTTAGTGAAAATTATTTCCAGGTTTTTCGTCAACTATTTATATTAAAGATAATTTTTAAAATTAAAAAGATATTTTCTTTATAAAATTAAGGGGTTTTAATGGTCTTTATTATCATCAATGAAATAAAAACTATATTTTAATAATGATCCACTGATGATATTTTTTATGGATTTCATCCATATAATTTCTTTATATTTTTTATGGTTAGTTTGTCTAATAATGCACAATTTTTGTACCATTCACCATTTTAATCTAGATGGTCTATGATTATTATTTTTTATTGGGGTATGTATTATCATTTCATTTATTAATTATTCAATATGAATGTTTAGGCAGATTAGGTATCATCCACATCAGGTGTGGAATTTATTAAACATATTAAAATAAAATAAGGCTCGAATATATCCCTTCGATGTATCAGTATGTCTCGTGAAAAAAAACTAGATTGTGTTTTTACCAATTCCTTATCCAATTATTTATAAAATATGGAATGGGGCCTCAATTTTTTGTTTTATATGTATGTCGTTATACAATACAACATTATGAATAACATTATTGATATTCTATGCGATTATTCTATTTTATAGAATATTAATTGATATGTTTTCAAGATCTTGTTTTTATTTATAAGGTACTATCTAATAGTAATTTATTCCCTCCATATTATGTTCAGATTATTGATTAAATGTACTTTCTTTCAATTATTTTTCTTCCAATATTTATTATTCCTTATTTATTCATAAACTCCATTTAACGCATAACCTTATGGAAAATATGATCTCAAAAATTATTATGTATTATTTTTTAACTATGATTTGAGGAAGTGGTTTGAGGTTGGTATACATGGATATGTTATGGGTAATAATTCAATTATCAATTAAAATTATTATGTTATTTTATGTTTTAAATTTTAATAATAATTTATTGTATAAATCTAGTTTTCAATGGAAGCTAAAATTTGGTCCTTTAGGATATGATTCAATATATATTATGAAAATATAAGAATTTAAACAATGGATGTGGGAAATAGGGGACAGGTCAATAAAACTGTAATAAAGGACATTGTAATTTGTATTAATTGGTAATATAGATATATGATTAAAAATTATAAATTTAATGGCTTATTTGACTCACCAAAGAAGAAATGTGTATTGTTTTTTTAGTGTCTGGTTAGAGGATACCATGTATGAAAGAAGAAATAGTTTCTTATATGTCGAGAATGTGGGAATAATCACCCATTTCGATATCATAAAAGAATGGGATTTTATTTTTAATGTGGGAAAGAGGGACACAAAAAATGTAATTATAATGGAAAAATTAAATGTTTAGTTAACATAATGGATGAGAATAATGGTCTCCCTATGATATGATCAATGATTGAATGTTTCAAATTTGGAATGTATGTGAGTTGGTAAATTGATCTCCTAAGGGGAGTGATCCAGAAGAGAATCATCAATGTGGTATGAATAATTCTTATATAATTTTGGATTATAAGACTAAAAATTACATAACAATAGTATTGATTTTTATAATAGTATTTTAATGTTAAATGTGACAGTCGTGGTAAAATTGAGGTTGACGACATATATGAAATAATTAAAATTTCCTATTTTAGGAATGAGTTATTTAGAAATTAGATGATTAAACCCAGTTAAATGTTTTGAAAAATGTTGGGTGATTTATATTTAAATGTATTTAAATTAAATTTTTGTGTTATATGAATCCTAAAATATATATGTATTGATTATTATTTGTTTTTAATTAATGATTTGAAATAATATATTGAATTTTACTATATCCCTAGATATGTGATTTAATGCAAAGGTGATATTTTAATGAAAAGAAAGAATTAAGGGAAGACAACCATAAACATGTTCTAGATGATGAGATAATGATACTTGAATAAATATATAATGGATATGAATAATTAAAATTGGATTGTACTCATTATCATGGAACTGATTAATGATTTTTCGAAAATTTGTTTTTTGTTATCATTTATGGTATTTATATCATTATTGGATTTATGGAATATATTAATTAATTTTTTGTGTTATTAAAGGCATGATAAAGAATTTTTTTTCATCATGTCTTTATATAATCTATGGATATTAACATATTTCAAAATATATATATGATCTCGTAATTCACAAATTTGTTATGTGACCACTTTGAGCTACATATTGATATTAGGAGGATATATATTATATTAATTTTAGAAGATTTAATGAATATCTTTTTTATTTATAAATTTTGG
This sequence comes from Viscum album, assembly GCA_963277665.1. Classification (NCBI taxonomy): domain Eukaryota; kingdom Viridiplantae; phylum Streptophyta; class Magnoliopsida; order Santalales; family Viscaceae; genus Viscum; species Viscum album. The sequence continues at coordinate 753,100,737 of OY728127.1, forward strand.
AAGGTTTATATTTTTAACATTTATGAAACAGTTTCTATTTAACTATTGATGAGGATTTAGAGATTAATTTATTACTTCACTATATTAAGATTTATGATAATTAGATAAATTATTCTAAACATTTGGTTGTTATTATATCTAGAGAAATAATGAATGTTCTATCATTATATTATGGATCTTAGGATCTATTAGTGCTACTGTAATATAAATTTATGCACTATTTTTTGGAGAAAGAGTTGAGGTTAAAATTTATCAAGGCAACCAAAAGATTATATTTTTATTATGAAATGGAATGAAATCAATTAAGTATATATTCTCATAAAATTTCCATTACTATTAGTAAAGGGATCATGAAGTAAACTATTGTCATATTTATTTCATTTCTTATTATATCATTGAACTTTTTCACAAAATGATAGTTACTAGTTTTTTAGTTGTTTCTTTTCACATGATCATTCACTTTCTTATGATAAATGAACTATATCACTCTCCGTCATTATTTTGGATGTCACACATTTCTTCCACATGAAAATAACCACTTCAAACATATGTTCTCATATTTAAAAACCTTGAATGTGTTATTATATATGATCATCAAAACTCCCATTCAATGTTTTCAATAGTTATTTTTTATCATTTTTATGATGTGTGCATCTAATAAATGGTTTACCAAATACTAAAACCTGTTTTACTGAGCACATGTTCAAATTGAGAGGACAAAATTCATTTAAGGGGGTAGAATATAACACCACTATTTTTTGAGAAATTTATTCAGATAAAATGAAACTTCTTGATTTTTTACTTTTAGGCAGTTCTGAGTTTATATTTCATTACACATAATAATGAGTTTTTTTCTTACACACAATGTCGAGTTTAAATGAAACCTACCAAACTATTAAAATATTTTTATATGATATTTTTTTTATTTAATATCCATTTTAATGGAGGGTATTAATAGGATTAAATATATTAATAATATATATGTTTTACATATGAATATAAAATGAATTCAATAGTGACCAGTTTATTAAAAATGAAAATAATAACCATATGAAAATAAAGGAAATTTTTTTTGAAATACACTTTTTAAGACCACTAATATGTTCTACATAAATAAATAAACCAACTAATTTTGGTTCATTATTTTAATAATATATATATATTATCCAATAAATGTTTTCAAAATAATTTTTTTTAAAAAATAGATAAAAATAAATCTAATTTATGCTTAAAAACATTATTTTTCTAAAACGTAGTTTGTTACTTCATTAGAACTTATAAATAAATTGTTTTAAAAAAATAGAAAATTAATTTTAGAAAATAAACTTCATTTTTTAAATTATCATTTCAAAATTATTTTATAATGATTTATTTTATGTTTATTAATGGAATAATTTGTTGTTGAATATTTAAAAACACTGATTTTCATTGAAAAACAATATTTTATTTTCAAAAAATTATTTGGTTCCTATTAATTTTGTTAAAGTAAAATGTGTACAGCCATGTATTTAAGTGATACATACATTTCCCTCATGATCATCTTTTAAGTATGGATATAATATTAGATTTAACACTTTTTTACTATTTTATGAATTTAATATACTTTTAGAATTATGATATCATAGACACCTTATTTCGTCCCACTCTACTAGAATATGATAAATTCCCTTGTGCACATGGAGGATAGTCACATCATGAAGTGATGTGATTCATTTTATCATACACATTTCATGGAACATATTAATGTTTAATTTTATAAATATACATGATACATATAGAATCATAATTGTAGATCCCCAACCCCAGTATCACGAAGCCAGTGTCTGCAACCTTTAAATTGGCATAATTACAAGAAATATAATCATGAATAACCAATGAATTTAGTGGTCAGGGTAAAACAGCTACATATATGAGTTTTGTATTACAACGAATAAAAAAAGTATGAAATATTTTTTTCCTTCAAAGAAAAAATTATTTGCTATTATCATATCATTTTTATCTTAATTAGTACAATTCATATATTCCTAGGTAAGGGAAACATAATTAGGGTGAGCTCAAATGATCTGTAAGGTTAAATTTTAGTATAAACAATAATGAATCAATGAGAATAGTCAATATTTAAAGGTAAATAACTCATAACACATTCCATTAAAATTACTAGATATGGAAGAATAAACATGGAAATGAAATCAACTGAAACACATGAAAATTTATTAATAATATGAGAACAAAAATCATCCATAGATAATGTGAATGAAAAATCTCATGGATAAATAAAAATAGTTGAATTTTAAATGATTAAAATTTGTAATTATTGTACATCATGTTTTCGAGGAACACGATACCTTTAACATTAAGACATAATATCAAGACAGTTAAAAACTATGGGTATAAGTCTATATAATAATTTTTTAAACAAATTGTAAGTTTTTTTTCATCTAATTCTGTCTCCAAAGACCAATGATTCATTGACGGGATTACGTTGAATAGCCCCTGACCCGTGTTAGACTAATCCAAAGCATTCTTCATATACATAATAATCAATTTAATGAAATATTTTAAATCAAAGTGTCACATAACACTATTAATCCTTATAATACCATTAATATAATTATATTTCTGATATTATATATCAATGGATAGTATACATAAAAAGCATAATAATTATGTTGTCAATAATGATTCTACCTCATTAGAGTAAAACTGAGATAAGAAAATCCATACCACATTATATTGTTTTAATTAATTGTTCATGAAATTATAAAACAAAATATTTTAAAGAAATATATACTTGAAAAATTGTAATTTAATCTTCAAATATATAGGGCTCTATAATGGCATGAAATTCATTTGATGCTGAATAAGTTAAAACATTCATTTTACATTTTTATGAAAAGTACCTTATTTTGGGAAATGAAAGAAATATTTCATTTAATACATTTTGTTAAATTTAAAAATGTGGAAAAAGAAATTAAACCATAATTTGAGAAATATAAAAATATTCTGGACAAAAATAGAAAACACTCTAAAGGAAGTTAAATATTACCCAACGGGCAATTAAACAAAGACAATCCTGAATAACTATGAGATTGTGAAATATCTTCTAACCACTTTATATGGATATAAAAACACCATAATAATTATTATAAGTCTCATAATATATATTTATGTGAACTATATACAAAACTTAGAAGAAATAAGTAGTGTATATGTCTTGCATTCCACTGTAATAAATGTGAGACAAAATCCCTTACCTTGCATTTCCCTTTTGGGTGAAGATGCTTTATCTGATTATATAATGGTTTTAAGAATGTTATTATCTAATAATATAACCATAATAATATTTATAATATCATACATTATCTTCTTTTATTATCTTATTAAACGTTTTGTTAGTAATATTTCATTATTTTCACTATTTTGGGGGTTAATTGCATAGTATTTCAAGTTTGTTTTTAATTATTACATATTGTTCCTATTAACTACATAAGGATTTAATCATATATATAAATTAAAAATGGATTTTAATATCATATAGATTTAGTACATATTAATTTATAATAATATATTTTATTTGAATATAATAAATGAAATGCACCGTTCATAGAGACAGTTAGCAATGCGAATTCATGAAGCCTACTTCCATTTATTTTTTATATTAAAAGAATGAAAATTAAATGATATATATATATTATAATATAATTAATATACCTATTTTATTTGTTTATTAGAACCATTGTTTATATGTTTCATGTATTGAGTGAATGAATCACATCGCTTTGAGGAGGCGGTAGTCCACACTTACACAAACAATGGTATCACATATACACTATATAGAAAGAATAATGATATGAGTTATATAAAAAATTAATTAAGTATTAAGACATAATAAATATCATATATATATATATCATATAAAAAGGGCATGTCTATAATAATTCCCAACCATGAAAGGAGGTAATGGAAAAAAGGAATGACATCATTTCGTGAGGTGGTAGTTCATCGTACATGAATGGTAAATCTATTACCTATTTAATTAAAGTGTGTGAAGCTGTAGGTCGAACCCTTAAGAAAAAAATATCAATATATTGAAGATAATTATTTTATTATATAACCATTTATTAAGAATAATTTAATGGGTTGATAATGAAATAAAATGAATGTCATCGTTGAAGAATTTTACCACATTTTTTGGTAACTCTTTTTGGTTTATACCAAAACGCTTCCATGATAGGGTTTCTTCCCAAATGTAGGATTATATGATGAGGGTAGGGAAGTTATTATGAGATATTAGAGTGGGTTGTTTGAGCTATATATTTCAATTTTTTGTGAGGAAGTGAGGGTGGAGGTTCCCTTTTATAATATAGGTGAGGGGGTCTTTTGAAAACTCTTGAAATTTTTAAATAAAAAAATAAATTTTCAATTAAAATTTTCCCCAAAGAAAGATATTTGGAATATAAGATGAGTATGGATATAAAAATCTCAAAAAAGTTAAACATTTTTTGGTTACATTATTATATATATCATCTGTTATTAACCCTTAATTTAACCCTTCAACACTTACCTTCACAAGATGACTTTTTTACTCTTTAAGGGTTTACACTGTTATAATAAAGCATCAAAAGAACCATAAATGTGTCATGGATGATCACTCCAACCTTATAAAAATAATTTGGATGATATTTATATTATTTTAAATTTTATATCATTTAATAAAATATTATTTACTTTAATATATCAATAATGTCAATATTAGTACTATTTATTTCATGAATTGTTTAAAAAATAACTAAGCACAACATAACTATACAAACGTTTTTAATTTAAATAATATATCTAGGAATTTTATTAAATTATAGGATAAGATTAATTTTATCAAATTACATTTATTATATTATTTTTCATTATATTTATTTGATTTGACTATTAATTAAACAATTAATGCATCATCATTATGAAATCAATTAAATCAAATATTTATTTCCTAAAATATAAAAATAAATTATAATATTGAAAATAAAACATTTATATTCCAAATGAATATTTATAGTTGTTGATATATTCTGAATAAATATATATTAATAATTTAATAATTTTTCAAAATAAGATTGTGATATATTGGACTTTCCTTAAAATAAAATATTATAAAAGATATAAAATCATCCAACTGGCTGCAAGAGGCCATAAAATCAGACCAAGGAAATATTGTTTGACACTAAATCATCATATAAAATTAATAAAATTGTTAGGTTAGGTATATAATCTTATAATATTATTTTTACCCTTAATTACCTGATGAAACCTTAACCGTGGTTATTTAAAAATATACTAATGATAATATTACTATTTCCAAAAAATAAAATGATCCAATTTACATATATTGGAAAAAAATTAAATATTGAAACTATTTTTCAAAATACAAAAAATAGAAGTTGCAGAAATTAATTTAATATTAATCATATTTAGAGAATGAGAAAATGGGGTTTTAAAGTAAAAAACCTTCAATATGTTGAAATGTTTTTATATCCAAATTCAATGTGAAATTGATTATAATGAAATAAATTATATAATGTGATAATATATTAACCTATTTATATTTTTAAACCAATTATTAATATTATTTAAAACTATAAATTATATAGATGAAAGATATATTTTCATTTAAAATGGAATATTTTATCACTATTCATCAAAACATGCATCTCGTCAAAGAAATTCAAAAAAAAATTATATTACTATCTAAAAAAAGTTTATTTTTTTTAAAATAGCCATATAAATGTGTCAAAATGGTTTTTAAAATACTTTCTCCGTTAAAATATGGAAAAATAAGATTAGAAAAATATCGATTTTTATGTGTAAAATTCTATTTGTTCTTATCTTATGCCTACCAAATCTATTTGAGGAATATCAAATAAAATTTATTTAATATATAATATATATATTTTTCATTAATATCTTTCAATAATTGTTATTAATTTAATTTATTATTAAAAAATATCTTGGTAAGAAAAAAGAATTAATTTAATATTCAATTGGGTTTTATATTTATTTTATAATTAATTTGTTTCCTATGAATTCATATTATATTTTCAGAAAACATATTCTTCCATAAAAATTTTATTACTATTCATAATCTATAATTTAACATCTAGGTTATATATTATCATATTAAATAATACTATTTTAATACTAAATTGTTTTTCACTGAAACATGGTCTTGCATGTAATGAAAGCCATCAAAAAAATGTGTTGTTGTGTGTGACACATGCTAACTCAGTATCTCATGCATTGAAAGATATTTTATATATTTAATTTTTTACTATAGTAAATATATTTTAATGTATTAAGATATTATATACTTTCACATTCTTGGTGTTTTGTATCATACAAGTTGTAAAATACTATATTCTTACATTAAAATTTTTAGGAGTCAAAATCTCCCCACCTTAATTAAATTGCATCATGGGAATTTAAACATGATATCTGTAGTTGGGGGTTTGGTATTTGTATTTACAATATTTGAAAAACTAAAATTATGTATCTCCTTAAAAAATAACCTCTTACAAATAGAGTAAGAGAAGTAAAAAATGTCACATGGAATAACATATATCATGGTTTATATATAGGAGAACCTTAGTGGCAAGTGAAAATATAGACTAGGATAAAATTTTAAATATTTATTCGGGTGATTGAGAGAATAAATCAAAAAAACTGAATTTTAAATGGAATGTGGAGGGTCTTAATGTCATAAATCTATGATTATTTAGAAGACCATCTGTTCAAAAAAAATTAAGGTATTAGGAAAATACTTTTTTATCATTTTCGTAATGTAGATTAATTATTTTACTCCCTAGTAATATACCTAAATATATTTACTTGAATCATTTATATTCCATAAATATGATTTTAATACTTTTATTTTTATTTGTTCAATTTATAATTCATCGAGTACTTTATGAAATGGAAATCCAAAATTTATCTTTGATGCCTAAAGCAGTAAAATACCCATTTATCGGTTCATACGACCCATAATAGAGAGACATACCATTCTATTTGTCTCTAACTATTCTCAATAGACAATATGGTTAATAAACTAATTTATAAACCTTAAAATTAACACAACATGTTTATCAATAATATTTATTCATAAAACTATTTAACTAAAAAAATGACATATTAACCATGGCACTGTATAGGCTAGTGGTTTCCATTAAACCATTATTATCCTTCATCCATGGGTTCAAGTATTATAGCCTTACTGGAAGAGATGTGTTTCCCCGATCATACATGTTGTCCTTATTCTAGAAAAATATTAATATAATTTCCAGATAATATATGATAGAAATTTGTTAAATAATGTTAATCACTAAATATACTTTTAACAAAAGTTATCGATAAAATCTCCCAATGTAAATACTAGAATCATTTTGTTTAATCATTGTTCTTTCCGCGGTCTAAGTATTATCATAGTTCATTAAATTTCATTGTCTATTCTAATTCTTATTAATGTATTATAAATTAAATGGGAATTATCCTATGGATAACCCTCAAGATTGTAAAAATGGTGAACAATAAAAATAATTTTTTTGTGTCAGGTTACACTTTAGTCCTGCTTGATGACCCTTTTCAAAAATTTTACCCCAAGGTACATCAATTCTAGCACCATGTCAACTTGTAGTCTCTTTATACAGATTTATTTCATGGAAAACCACAAAATTTCTTTCTAAATAATCCTTAGGTGTTTTCATGAGTACTTATCCTCGAATTATAATTTGGGATATGTTAAGTAATATATTTTTTCCCTATATCCAGTTCCTAAGGATTCTACTAAACATAACTTAATACCATGTGTAGCTCCCCGACCTCGAAGCCTGGAGCTGGTTTCTATAACCATTATGTTAGCATGATTACAAGGAATAGAATCCTAAAGCATCAAAGTGTTTAATAGTCTTAGTAAACCATATATATTCATGAGTTTTGAATTAAAATTATTAACCTAATTACAACAGTATTTTTCTTCTTTTGAGAACAATTTTATTCCCATGTAGCATATCCTTTAATATGATTCATAGTATAATTTATGAAATCCTAGGAAAGGGAAATATAATTTGGGTGAACTCAGTTTCTCAGTAAGGTACAGGTATAGAATAATAAATAACTAATCAATGATAATAATTAGTATGATAAGGTAAATAATTAATAAAACATGACATTAAAATAACTAGATAATGGATAATCAATATATCAAGGAAATTAACTGAAACACTTTCCATATAATCATAAATTTTAGAATTAAATTAATACATGTATAATATAAAACTAAAACATCATGTTTAAATAATAACAATAACTAAATTAAGATTAAAGGAATTTATTAACTATTAGATGTTTTGGATTCCTAGTCACATGAAACCATTTCCATATAGAACTAATCCCAAGATAGTTTAAATATATGTGTTCAAACACATATATTATACTTTTAAACCTACCCTAAATAATTTTCTCTAACTGGATTAAATCTAATGATACTATTAATGAATCATGTGGATTACTCTTCATATCTCCCAACTTGTTTCATAAGAGTCTAACGCATTATTTATTTATCAAATAGTTAATTTAAAAAAGGATTTTGAATAAAAGTATCCCATACCACATTGAAACATTTTAATAGACTGAATAAAAAGATATTTATGATATGATATATCAAATTATAGTATACATACACCACATACAATAAATAATTGGTGAATAAAGCTAATATCACAAAGATGTAAAAGTAACTTGAGAAAATCCATACCACATTGCAGTCTTTTGATTAAATGGTAATGAATTTATAAAAGAAAATATTTTTTGAATATAACCCTATAAACATGATAATTATTCTTCAATACAGTATGGAATCGTGGCATCATGAAATTCCTTTCAATCTGTATACAAGAAGAAATATTCATTTTACCTTTTTTATGAAAAGTTCCTTATTTAGGAAAATGGAAAAAAGAATCATTTTAAATCATTTTGTAAAAAGAAAAAATGGGTAAAAATTACATTAATGAATCATTTAAGAATATTAAATACTTTTTTTAAAACCATTATATAAAAAAATAAAATTGAAAAGAAATATTCCTTAATGGAGACTTTAGAAAAAAAACAATCCTGAATAATTATAAGATTATGAAATAAACCCTTACAATTTTATAATCAGAAGAATTGTATTCCCTATGAAATAAAAAAAATTATACGGATATAAAAATACCATAATATAGAGAATAATACTAGTAAAATACATTAATGTTCAGTGTATACTTCACATATAAGAAACAAGCACTGTATGAGACATGTGTCACACAGAAATATAAATGAGAGAAATATCCCTTTTCTTGAATTTCCTTTTCTGTAAATGTCCATTAACACCATGTATAATAATGATATGAATGTTATTAAATTATAAAATATCCATAATCTTTTTTAAAATATTATATATTTTCTTCTTATGAAATCTCATTACCTATTTTTTGTAATTTTTCTTTATTTTCCCTTTTTCGTATGTTAATTGCCTAGTTTTTCGTGTATGTTTTGACTTGTAACACATGGTTTCTATTAATTTGAACATAATTTATAAATATCTAGACTATAAAAATGATAATAATATTATGTATATTAAATATAGATGTATTTATAATATTCCATAATGTTTGGATATATGAAATTAAATGCATCGTTCATGAATACGGTATGTCATACATACACAAAAACACTACTTACATTTCTTTGTCATATCCAAAGAATGAAAAGTAAATAATATATATATATAAATATATGTATATTATAATTAAATTATTATATCAATTTCATATAAGACAAATATTTTTATTAAAATTTTCTATTATATGTTACATGTATAGTGTTATTGAATCACGTCTCCTTGAGGAGGTGGTAGTCCACACTTCCACAAATGACGTTATCGAATTAAAAAATAGAAAAAATTAGGCAATTTTAAATATAAAACATCCATTATTATGAAGAAAAGATAAATATAAAATATACATATATATATCATACAAAAAAATTAAATCATAATTCCCCACCATGAGATGTTGTAAACGAAAAAGGAATGACATAATTTCACAAGGTGGTAGTTTTTTGTACATGAACGGTATTTTCATTACCAATTTGATGGAAGTTTCTCTGGTTTTATGTGAAAACCACTTCATAGAAAAACCAATGTATATTGAGGATACTATTATTATTATATAAGAAACAATTAACAATAATTGAATGTTATGACAAAGAACTAAATCGAAAGTAATCGTTTGTGAATATTACCTCATCTTCGGGTAACTCATTTTGGTTTATACGAACATACATTATTGGTTGGATTTGTGAAAAATGGGAGGTTTCTAGGATTAGGAGAGGGGATTTTTTAGGAGAAATGGTTAGGGATTTTTCTAATCTAGAAGGATCAATATTGTATCAGGAAGTGAGAGAGGAGGTTCACTATTATAATTATGGAGAGGCGAACTCTTGGATACTCTGAAAATGTTAAATTAATATAAAAAAAATTTAACATCAAAATGGCTCCAAAGGGAGTTATTTTGAATATATGGTGTGTAGATGTTTCATTCCTCTGAACCAATAATTTTTATAAAATTTTAGGACACATTTCTACACTTATATTTTTTCTTTAACCCTTAAATATACTCTTAAACTCTTCCCTTGAAAACGTGGATTTTTAACTTTTTAAGTGTTAATATAATTAATAAAAAAAATAACCATAAATGAGTATGGGATGAAATATTAAACAATATCATATTTAGATAGATTATATATATAGTTTTATTCATTTAATTTATTTTAATAAAAAACGTTATTTTAAAATATCAGTAATGTCAAATTTGACCCTATTCATATCTAGACATTTTTAGAATATTTTAAAATAGAATATAATTTTAAAAAAAATTAATACATCCCAAATATATCTTTGTAATCTATAAAATTATTTTATGAAAATAATTATATAAAAGTATATTTATTTTTATATTTTTTAATAACATTTATATGTTAAGTCCATTAATTAAACAATTTCTCGATCAAAATTGTGAATGCCTTTAATATTACGATTTATTCCAAAAAAATTAAAAATAAATTTGCATGATGATGATGAAAATTTTATATTTTAAATGAAAATTTATAGTCGAATTTACCTTCAAAAAAACCAAATATAAAAAATGTAATACATATTAGATAGAGGAGTGTGGCATATTGGACGTCCATTTGAATAAAATACTATAAAATACATAAAGTAATATAGGTGGAACAAATATGCCATAAAATTTGACCATGGATACATATGGTCTAAAATAACTTATAAAATAAAATTAATAAATTTTTTAGTGTAGTTTTGTAATAATTATTATATTATTTGCACACTTCATTTCCAAATTTAACATTAATTATGGTAATTAAAAAAACTAAAGATACAATAATTAATTCCCAAAAATAAATAGAATAAATATAGATAATTTGTACCACTGATTCCAAATAAAGAATCCATTTTCAAAATTTAAATTACCTATGTTGGATTAATTAATTTATAATTAATTCCATTGACTGAATGAGAAAAAGTGTTTTTAAAGTGAAAGTGTTCCAAAGAATGAAATGTTTTTATATCCAAATTTAATGTAAAATTATGACAATTAAATAAATTATATTAAATGATAAAATATTTTTATAATTATACTGTAAAACCATATAAAAAATAAAATGTAACATTACAAATTATTTAAACGATAAAGTTGTTTTCATTTAAAATGCAATATTTGATCACAATTCATCAGAACATGATACTTTCCAGAAAATTGAAATAAATTGAACCGAATAAAACTTTTATATTGATATTTAAAAATAATAATTAATTTTTTCAAATAAAATATATAAACATGTTAAAAACTTTAATTTAATATTGGTTCTCAATTAAAATGTAGTAAAATTAAAATTAAAAAAATATAGGTTTTTATGCATAAAATTGATTTTGTTATTATCTTATTCATATTATATATATTGGATGAATATAAGAAATATTTTATTGAATATATAAACTATATATTTCATTAATATAATTCACTAATAATATAAAATTTATTTTTTTTGATAAAAAACCTTTGTGAACATAAAAAAATTTCTTTGTATTAAATTATTTTTATGTTTATCTTCAATTTAATTGGTAACATATGAATTCATATTATATTTTGAAGAAACATATATTTTCATAATTTATTTATCCCTATTAGTAATTATTAATTTCATAGCTAGTTTATATCATATTTTATTATACTGTAATATTATAATAATTTATTATTGTTCTGTAAAACTCAGTGCTACGTGTAATGCAAGATATCGAAGATAGTTGTTGTTGTGTTCGAAAAAAGGTAACTCAATAATGCATGAATTTCAGGATAAATCATTGATTGAGTTTCTTTAATATAGTAATTATATTTTAATGTATCGTGGTATTATATTCTCTAACACAGGTGGTTCTATACGTCATACCCAATATCGAATACAATCTTATTACATTAGAATTTTCAGGAATAATAATAACGATTATTTAACCGTAATATGTTTTTTATCTATATTTTTGTAAATACATATTGAAAATTGAAATTTCATTTACGTTTACGTATAACATACTATCTCCACAAATGATGTATTTCATTTTCTATATCAAGAATTTACCAATTTCTCTAAATACACATATACTTAATAATATCATATTTATATCTTATATAAAAATTTTAAGATAATGGAACCATGATGAAATTAAAACTAATTAAAATTGAAAATAAAAATAAACATTACAAAATAGGTATTACCTCCAATGTGATTTTTACATGAAATTGATAATAAATGGGTAATAAAATAATATAATTGAATGATATATTATACTATATATATGTAGGGATATCTAATATATGTATAATAAACATTAATTTATTTTATATGAGGTTTCAAATTGTACAAGAGAATTAGAAACACAACGTAAGGAATTTTTTATTCCCTCTTTTATTTATGGGATGCAAATGAAATTCACTACTCGTTTCATTTGTGATAATAATATACTACCCATTTTACAGGGTATATTATAAATATCCATAATTTCTTATTATTTAATATTTTGTTCTATGTTAGTATTTATTGGTTATTACGATTATAATTATTACAAAATTGATATGATATTGTTCTCTCAGTTTTCCTTCTTTGAGGTATTTTTAATATTATGCACCTATCTTGTTTTATAAAGTTTATATTATTCCCCTTGGAATTTTAATATCTTGAATTTATTTATTATCTTGATATTTTATGTGTCATTTAATGTTGTTATTTCTTGGGAATTAAAATTCATCATTACTAAAGTGATAATGGTTTTATCATACAATCTAATTTTTTATCGAGATTATTTATGTTTATACATTTTAATTATGAAATTTTATGATCTCTCTCCCAATAAAATAATGAAATTTATTATCCAATTTTTATGTCATGATAATAACAATTATCCCTTCATTTTCCTATACATATGTACTCATGATTAAAAAATATTATTTTCATATAAAACTACATTATTTCCCTTATCGCTAATAACCCCCCCTTTTCTTCTGAAGCCATGTTAAAAAAGTAATTTTTTCATTAAAAAATTGATTTATAAATGAAAATTTTCTTGATGTTTTATTTGTTATAGAAAAATTTAAAATTAATTTTCATGCTTTTTTCATAAACCATTGCTCGTTTGTCTTTTATAGAAAATGTGAAAGGAAAACTAATTTTAACATGTATAACATGAGGGGTAATTTTTTTCTTCAGGACTAACTAATTGTTTGAAATAATCTTTTTTAGGTTATAAATTTTATTTTCAATGAAAATGATTTAATTTTT